>JAZHLO010000001.1:2926077-4395740 GCA_036712075.1 Penicillium sp. DT28
CCCCTAAAACCCTAAGCCCCTAAGCCCTAAGCCCCTAAGCCCCTAAGCCCCTAAGCCCTAAACCCCTAAGCCCCCCCTAAGCCCCTAAGCCCCTAAGCCCCTAAGCCCCTAAAACCCTAAAGCCCGAGCGCGATAAGAAACGCATCGCCTACGTAAAAGAGTTCCGAGAGAAGGAGAAACAACGAATTGAAAAGAAGAAGCGGAAAGCTACTAGGGAAGCTAAGGCTCGCGAAGAGCGTAAACGCCTTAGTATCCCTAATCCGAACGCCCTAAAGGTACTGTTAAGCTAGCTACTACTCTCGAACTTTTTCTATTACTAACCCTACGAAAAAGAGGATTATAACTAAGGTATAATCCTATCGGAGACAACGCTCTAGTTAGGGGAGGACAATAGGTATACGGCTATTGAAGATATAGAGGCCTATAATACTAGTAGCGATATCGAGGGGTATTCGGTAGTAGATATAATAGGGGACGACCGATAGTCTTAATAGTCTATATTATCCTAGAGAGGTATTTCGAGGGATTCGACTTTCGCCTAACAATAGCTACCGGTACTAGACGATTCTAATAGCTATATAAGCCTATCCGATACCCTATATTTAACAACTAAGTTGCCTGGTTATACTACTATTAGAGATACCGAGGTAAGTAATAGCGAGGGTAATACGGAGCTATGTTCGTCGCTATACCTTACGGAGAATAGCCCCTATAATATAGGAAGGACGGACATAGGTACTACTTCGGGGGATAAGGATATATAAGAGATAAGCGATCTTATAGATAAGGGATTGCTTTCGAGCGACGATAATAACTTCTCTGACTACTCTATCTTTAACGATAAGAGGCTTTTAAAAGAGGTAGTTATAATAGAGGCGAGAAAGAGAGGGAATAAACTACCGGACGATACTATAGGCGAAAATTATTAATAGGATACTATACTTAGGCCGCTATCGCCGAAAGTATTAGTAGAGGATTCTTTTAGTAATATAAATAGTGACTATCTAGAGGATGTATTTAGGTATATATACGATATAGACGGGCTAGAATATAGGTATAAGGGCTAGGCGAGCGGATAGGATTACAAAGGTTAGGGGGCTATATTAGTATTCGCTTATAGATATTAGGACGTATTACCCTATTTTTCTTTCTTTTTAGTTGGTCTTATTCTAATTATATATACTCTTATGGTTTCTATAGTAACCTACTTAGTTAGTCTCGACTCTCTATAATACTTTTCTAGATTAGGAAGGTAGGTTCTATTAATACTAATAAGCTATTTAATTAAAAGATATTACCCCTAATATTACTATGATTCCTATAATTACTCCTAACATTATAGTAGGCTCTACTATAGTAGACTCTACTAATATATGTTTTCTGGCTAAGTATGTTTGTTCTTACTCGCTCTAGGTGGTTATACTAAGGCGTTGAGGGTGCGCCTAGCTATAGAGCCTAGTTGTAGGGATTTAAGTAGTTATAAGGGCGGGGCTAGACCTAGTATTATAATATTTAGTCTTAATATTTATGTAATATATATATCTTACGTTTTGTGTACCAGACTAGTATAGTTCTAGTATAGTAGAGACTAACTAGGTATATATTTTAATATTATATCTAGTTATAGTATAAGATTGTTTTTGGTAGGGCTTAGTACCTAATATATATTTTACTAATATACTAACGTTATTCTATATAGGTATATATTATACTTATATTCTGTTGGAAAAATAGGCCAGAAGGAGGAACCTTAGAATAGTAAAGATATAAACTAATAAGATAGGATTAGAAGGATTAAGGATAAAGAAACTCTTAGTGCGAAATTACTTAAATTATTTCGGATACTACTTCTAAGCTACCTATATATATATATACTTTCGACTACCTACCCTCCTATCTTAAACTATCTATCTTATCTATCCGTTCTCGTTTACCCTTAGCGGATCGATACTTACTCGAGCTCTCCGCCTAGGATAGACAAATATATACCCTACGCCTCCGCTCTAAGGGATACGTTAAAGACGAAGTCGCCTACGGCGTAAAGAAACTCCGTACTAGTGATTAACTAGCCCGGAACCGATATCTAAGAAGGGTAAGCTATGCCTATAATCGATAAAGGATAGGTTTATCTTCTACTTTGATATCTAGAACTAATAGGACCCCGAGCGCTACTAATAGAGGTAACCTCTAAATAAGTACGACTTAGCGATAGGGGTCTCCTATAGGCCCTCCTTACGTTTATAGGCGAGGAACGAGCTAGTCGTTTTACTATCGATTTTGACGAACGTGGCAACATTAGATTAACTAGACCTCCGTAAAGACCGCCCGCTATTATATAGGCAAATAGCCTACTATGGTTTATAGTATATAAGGGTTATATTTTATACGGAGGCTAGCGCCCGATAGGCTATTTCATTAATATCAAATACGGCGACGGCATCGACGATACTATCTAGTTAGGCCGCGTCTTAGCCCCGGTAGAGGTAGCTACTCCGACTTTAAATACTAAGGACAACTTATACTTCCTCCTCCGCTACGTATACTCTAAAGATTACCTATCTCTCCCTAATTACAAAACGCTCCGAAGTAATAGTAATCTTATCGAGCTAGGTCGTTAGCGTTCGATATACGTTATATACGCGACTAAGCCTAATAATCTTGTCCTTATCGTAAAAGATAACAAGATAGCGGGACTTACCCGACGCTAAGATATTCCCGGCTATATACCTAACGTATACGGCGAGAACGTAGATATTTTCGTATATAAGACCTACAAGGAGGCTATAGATATCCTATAGGAATAGATTAGAGGAGAAGTTGACCTAACCGGCGCTAACTAGAAAAAGCGTAACGCCCCGAGCACAAAGAAAAGACCGAGCGCAAATAACTTCGAAGTCGGTAACAAAAAGAAGGATAAGGAATATAATACCCCGAAAGGCTTAGCGATACTAATTCCTTAGCCTACTAATATCAATATTAACTTCGATAATGTTTACTACGAGATTAAGAAATTGGCTATATAACCTAGCCTAATAGATACCGAGCGCGATACTATTATAGGCCTAAAGAAGGTTTACTTGCTAAGATACGCTAACTTATCTACTACTACTATAGCTTAGCTAATTTCCAACGACTTCTCTAAGAACGATACTACCGATCTACGTCGTCGCCTCGATCTAGTCGGGAACGTTAAGAGCAAGGTCGATATACTTATAAGTTCCGCTCGTAAGGATGATTATACTCGTATTCGGGAAGCTAGCTACTATATCGATAGCTTATACGTTATTCATAAGCATCTACTTCAATCTTCGACTCTAAACTAGGGCAAGTTCATAGATATTCTCGATAAGCTATACGTTCGCCTACTTACGCCTATAATTAATATTACTAAGGACGGCGAAATATAAAGAAAGCTATTTCCTTACCGAGGACGGCGAGATTTTAGGTATTAGGCGGATAATATAGGTATATAACTATAGTCGTTAAGGTTTATAGAACTATAGTTAGTACTTAGCTTTTATATAAATAATATGATATTAACGTTTCTACTATAACATAAGGTATAGATATAAGACTATATCAAGGCAATTTTGACCGACTATATTGACTTAGGGAAATAAGCCTTCGAACTAATCTATTCGGTCCGATGCGTTAGATTAATATAGGATTCGGATAAGATAGCGAGGTCTATAGGTAGGAGAGACTAATACCTATTAACGCCTAGTCAATAATACATTACTACTTCTATAGATGTTCCTAAAAAAAAGGCGAATAAATTCTATATACTTATAGCTATATATAATATAAGTCGTAGTAGAGAAGGCTAGAATAGTAGTTGCTCTAAGGATATAGCTACGTTAGAGATCTTAGCTTCTACCCTTTTCTTAATTGATAGCAATTACTTCTATTATAGGGTATAGTATATACTAATAATATTAAGACTTCTACTTATCTAAACTACCTTAGCTAAAGAAGAGTATAGTAAATATATAGACAATCTATGCTAGGCTTCCGAGCGATATTAGGCCTAGTCGACTGTCTTGTAAAAGCCGAATAGTTATCTCCTTCGGCGGTAATAACTTAGTACTATATATCTTCTTCGTAATTATTCTAAAGAGGTACTTATTCGCTACTATATAAGCCAATGCTATAGGTATAAGTATTAGCGGGTTTTGGTATTAGGGCTATAGAGATCCGACTTTACTAGGGTTAGTAGACGAGTAGTAGGATTTAGGGAGTATATATTACGGATAGATATACGGAAGCGTACGAAGCGATGACTACGCGATTATAACTAATTGTCTTAGGATATACGCGTTCTCGTTAGGGTAGTTTTCGAGGGTATATTAGTCCGACTATTTATTAGCGAACGCTAGGTATATAGGGCAGTAGCCTACGAGGGCTTCGAGCTTTCGTATTATAGCTACGCCCGAGGCATCTACTACCTTAAAGCGCGCTTTAGGCTACGGGCTCCCCTATATACTAGGTTCTTACGATAGTCGAATCGTAGGTACTAAGGTACGCTAACGTTTGTTTGTATATTAAAGAGATCCGGGTGTGCTAGATACTATTCTCGGCGAATATAGTAGTTCTAGAGAATATATAGGTAGTAGTTTGCGTTTAGCGGTAGACTAGTTTATAGGGGACGTTTAGGGTAGTATTCTCTAATACTAAGAGTATAGATAGGATAGTAGTATAGGTATAACTACCTAGACTTTATTAGTAGTAACTATAGTGTTCTGCTTAGTTGTAGAGGGAGACTAGACTATTTCATCCCGAGTATTGTCGGACCCCTCTACTTAAACCGAGGGGGTTGCTACGGAAGCCTACTACCGACTTAGACTAGGTGGCTAAACCGTCTCTTCCGAGGGCAGAGTAGCCTAGTTTGCGTTAGCTAGAGGAGGAGGGACCGAAGGAGGAGCGACTAGGGTGTTCTGCTCGGTTGTAGAGGGAGACTAGACTATTTTATCCCGAGTATTGTCGGACCCCTCTACGTCGACCGAGGAGGTTGCCGTAGAAGTCTAGTGCCGCCTTAGACTAGGTAGCTAAACCGTCTATGTCTATAATATCGAATACCTTAGCTATCTTGCCTTTGATATAAATACGTTAATAGGTGAATTTTTAGTTGAGTCGGGACTTATTAATAGGACGCCCTTTACCTAAATATATAGTATTATAGTATAACATAGTAGTATATTTATCCTTATAAAACGATCGACAATTAACTACTAGGCATAGTATATAATTCTCGAGGACTTCGAGGTCTAGGATAAGGGGGATAGTTGTCTCTAGTAGGATAAAGTAAGACATTTTTTTAAATATAGTAGGTTAGCTTTTAAAGAGTATATCGACAAGGTAGTATCTAGCCCGCGTTTTAGATAGTCGCCGAGTCTTTTCCTCGGGGTATTAGTTTCGGAGATAGTCGTATATAGTAGACTTAAGAACCGCGCTCTGGCATATATAATAGATCTATATCCGGAGCTAAGGATAATAGACAAAGAGATTATATACCTAGTCGTATCGTATTAGGCGTAGGGATATAGGAGGGGGTAGAGGTAGGAATAATATAGTAAATTCGAAATAGTAGGCGCTAAAGAGGGATAGGAGAGGAGAAAAGATAGACGTTAAAGAGGGATAGGAGAGGAGAAAAGATAGACGTTAAAGAGGGATAGGAGAGGAGAAAAGATAGACGTTAAAGAATGATTTATAAAAGAGTTATATAATTAGGTAAGGCTTACGTAGCTCGCCCTAGTATTCGTAATATAGTTAATACTATCTCTATTATTGTTAGTTTTTATATTTTAGTATTAATTAAATAGCTCGAGATACTAGTAGGCCTTATTCTAGAGTAGGGTTTACTTTAGAAGATAACCTAAACCTTTAAGGGTATTAGAATAGTGTTGTTTAAGTATAGATAGGAGTAGGTAAATATAAGATAGGAGTATTTATAATATACTAGAGGGTATAGCCTTATAGAGTAGCCGCCTTTTCTTATATATAAGGGTAGTTAGGGAGGAAATTATTATATAGAAAAGAATTATTTAAAACTAAAAGATTATCTAAACTATATGTTTTCGGTATCGATAGAGAGTACGGATAGGATAGTATCGAGTTCTTCCTATCGCTATTTACCTCGGTAATACTCCTCGCGAGCGGCGCGCTATTCTATTTTGGTAAGAGAACGGCCTTTAGGATTACGGCTATTAAGACGCTAGATATCTAATATACGCTAAATTATTCGATAGCATTAGTTGTATTATCGGAGGATTGTCTACGTATACTCGAGGTTAATATTAGCGCGATCGAGGCGCTACTATAGCCGGTATCGGTAGCGGCGGGGGTTCTTAGTATCGGAGTCCTCGTCCTCTAGCTACGGTAGTATAAGATAAACCTATACGAGTCCCTAGGCAAGCGTGATATAGGAGCGGTTTTGCTAGGTACGTAAGATAGAATAGTGCTAGAGTTCCTTTATCTCGTCCTTATATGCCTATATGTTGGCCTATATATAGTCTACTAAATACTATATACGCTATCTTAGATTGTTATAGACATCTAACTACGAGATATAATAATTACGTACGAATATACGTAGTATGTCTTCGCTTAGTTGCTACTATCGGATATACCGGCTAAGACTATCGTAGGTAACCTAAGTCGTAGGATATACGGTATTAGGCGTAGATAGGACGCTAGGTTCGTTAGTAACCTAAAGCTAGTAATCGAGATCGTCTAGGATAGAAGGTAGTACGATGTCGATCGGGCTAGGAAACTCCGAGCTCCGCTTCTAGCTACGTTGTAGGAGGCATAAAACATCGGTAGGAGAAAGGATTAGCGTATAGTTAGAGGGTTATTGTCGAAAATAGTCGGTAATAGTAGGGTATAAGTTGACCTAGATATATAGCGTAGGGTATCCTAGCTTATTATATCCTAATAACCAAAACGTATCTTTACTCGGGGAGGGAAGGATCTAGTAGCTACGGATCTATATCGACTTTAGGTACGTACGCTAATTACGCGCCCGTCGGAGACCAAAAACCTAGGTAATCTAGCCGAAGCACTAGCGATAGAGGACGTAGTATACCTTATATTCCTAGTGTTTACGCTCCTAGTCTCCTTCCTTACTATTACCGTCCTAGCCCTAGAGCTAGGAGAAGAGGTTATTAATATAGGTAACAACCTTAGGTCGAGTAAGAACTATTAAGTCTTATAAAACTATACCGCTAGAGAAGATAGATCGTATACTAGGCCCTATTAGAGGGACCTTACCTTAAAGAGCCTTATTAAACCGACGTTCGTTTAGAGGCTTATAGCGACGCTAGCGCTAGGAGATTATATAAAAGAATTCCTTACGGAAGGTCCGAAGGTAGATATTGATTAGAAGCTATAGGAGGAGGGTAATACGGCGGGGGTAGTCTCGGTAGTCTTATAGACGGGAGAAGATATTATAGAAGAGAAGGAAGTCGGTCTTAATATAGCGAACATCGTGATACCGTATATAGAACGTAGACTATATACTCGGTATATTGAATAGTATATAGGCGCGGTAGGAGGGTTTAAAGGTTATAGAGGTCTAGTTAAGTTTATCCGTAAGCTAAGCGTAGCTATGCTTTTTAAGAGACGCTTTTATAGCTATTCCTTCTCGGATTGTTTCTATATCCGATCTATCTTGTAGTCGAACTAAGTTATAGTCGATCTAGAGTCTAGCACGGCGCTAAAGGTAGTTGCCTTAGCCTCTATATATATAGAGGAGTATCTATAGGAACATTATTATTACTCGCGTATACTCCTAATACATAACATCTCGCGGTTAGATACTATATATTAACTTAAAACCGATATAGAGCTTGTTTATGTTCTAGCGCTACTAGTCAAGAATAAGTAGTATTAGGTAGATATAGAAGGGCTACGTCTATACTAGAGGCGTAAGAGGTACGCTATCAAGGCCAAGCTCGCGGAGGTACTAGTCGACTATAGCAAGGGCTAGGCTAGTAAGCCGGTACTCTTCGCGGGTGCCGTAGGAGCGTATACGGCAGCCTTTTAAGGCACTATGGCTACGCTACTTTGTATAAATATAGGCACGAAGGAGAGTAAGTAGGTTATAGCTAATAGCCGCTCCGACGTGCTACTAAGTACGAGCTATATTAGGGTCTAGCGCGAGTATATCAAGGCGCTCGTTTTGGAATAGATAGACTTTGCCGGCGGCAAATATATTCTTAGAGGCGTTGTAATATTGGTAGTACCGGAGGCCGCTCTTCCAAAGTTTACTTATAGGATAGGGGGCGATAGTTATAGATATATAGTCCCGAAGGAGACCTTCTAGGTAGAACTATAGGCTAAAGGGACGTTTCGGTCGAGGGTTATCTAATATAGGGCTAGAGGGAGTCCCTATAGCTAGTTCGGACGGTAGGTTAGGATCGGACGTAGTATAACGTAGAGACTAAACGTTATAGTAGGAGATTATATTATTATCTTCGACTAGGTCCTCGTCGGCGAATATAGAATACTTAGACTTATCCTCCGACTCTAGCGGTAAGGTAGACTCGTCGTCGGTCTCGACTATAGCTTAGGTTAGTAAAGGTATAGGATGTTATTATGACTATAGGACGTAAGTAGATCGTCTCTAAGTAGTCGGTAGTAATAATATTCTCTAATTACGCGCGTTAGGGGCCTAGGTTGTCGATAGTAGCTTAGAGGTTCGGGGTTGTAGAGAGGTATTAAGGTAAGAGAGCTAGTCGCTAAACTACTAAAGGTAGTACTTCTACTAGCTAAGAAGAAGCGCCGATTCTAGGCTAGTAGGAGATAGGGAAGGGACGGTCTCCTTTGCGAGGTCGTAAAAGTCCTACGTAAGAAACTCTACGTTGATAGTATCGTTCTATCGACTAAAGAAAAGGTCGCGGGCCCTAGCCTAGGTATAATGCTAGGTATATAATTTAAGGTCTTTAGTAGTAAGGAGAATCTGATAGCCGCTAAATTGTAAATAGCCTAGCTATTGGATACGGCGCTAGATCTTATCCTAGAGGGCGCTAAGCTTATTAGCCTAGAGTACGATATAGAAGTCCTAGGCGTATAGGATGTCGGATTCACTAATAGCCTACGCGTAGGTCTCCGTCTAGGCAGCGGTAGTATTAAGGGCGATATACTCCGTATTCGCTAGGAGATACTAGGTTATAGAGGTTAGGTAGATCCGCTCTATAGCGGGGAATATTACCTCGTTAGTCTAGAGAGTATATTCTTCTTGCGTAATAACCTAGTGTTTTCGTCTAGGGTAGTATAACGTAGGGAAGATAATATAGAGTTCGACCTCGGGAAAGCCGATTAAATATCTAAAGGGGAGATAGGGAATATAATATAGTAGCTCCTTTCTCTTACGTCGCGGCGGAGTAGTAGATAGGTCGTCCTACGAAACTTTAATCTTACTAAGGTAGAGTAAACTCTATAGGTTGCTAGTACGTACGCGTTTAAGCTTCTATCGAATACCACGCCGGGCAATAGCAAGGCTAGACGTAAACCTACTAGCACTATCAATATCTATAGCAATCCGTAGTAAACTATCGTTACTAATAGTATCTACCTTAATATCGACATAATATAGTAGAGTAGGCGACTTAATAGATCCTATAAAGACCTATCGGCGAGTAGTAACTAGGAAGTTACTCTCCTAGGGGATAGTATACTAAGTATTGTTATTACTAGGATACTACGTAATCTAATTACGTCGGAGTATATTAGGACAATACTATTAGATAATCTATAAGAGTAGAAGAATAGGCTTATATAGAGGCGTAGATAGGTAATAGCTATTGCAACCCTAGTAGTTTTGTAGTTAGCGTATAATCGCCTCGGCTAGTAGCTTAGGTAGATAATACCTAGGAGGAAGTCTAGTAGCGATAGCTAAAGGGGTATCGGTAGCTTCGGGTATAGCTATCTCTATAGCTAGTTCTAGGTAGAACGGTTTAGGCGAAGATAGACTCGATAGTATAGCTATAGATAATATTCTAGGGTTAGATACTAGATAAATATATTTATAGTTAATATTATATTTCTTATACTATTCGGGTAAAGATAATTAGTATAACTAGTATTTACTCCTAGGGTCGAAGAGGTAACTTAGTATAGAGGTTTCGAAGATAGGACTTAGTATAGAGTTTTCGATAGGAGGACTTAGTTCGATAAGAGGGCTTAGTATAGATATTTCAATAAGAGGGCTTAGTAGAGGTTTCGATAGAAGGACTTAGTTCGATAAGAGGGCTTAGTAGTATAGTTCGCTAGGAGGGCTTAGCCTCTAGGGCCTTGCGTAGATCGTCTATTACTATTGTACTAGGATCGTATAAAGGAACATAGATATAGCGATATTTACCCTCTAAGAGGGAATAGTTTATAAATTGATACCGCTAGGTAGTAGATAAGGTCGGAGTATACCTAGCTCTGCCATCGGTTTAGGCGATACGCTTTTCTTCTCGTTTTTTGCCTCGGAATTCTCTAATACGTCTACGTATTACCGCTCGAGAAGATTCGAAGATTTTAGGACGTCCTCTTTTAGGTATAATAGGAAAATTAAGAGTAAAGTTATAGATATAAATAAATAGGCAAGATAAGGTAAGGAAGTAACTTAACTTAGGATTAACGATTAAATTAAGATTTAAAGGTATATACGTAGTAGTAGTCTATAGATTAGCTTAGTATATTTTATTTTACCTACTAGTAGGTTAGGTAATAAATATAAAATTTTAAAAATATTAAATTTTTTATACTAGGATAATCTAATAGGATAGTCTACTCTTAGGATAATTGTATAATTCTTTTTTAAAAAAAACCTAAAATTAAAATTTTCCTAGGTTTTCTAGGTCTTCCGGGTTTCGGGATTGCTACGGTAATTTTAAATTAAAAAAAAAGTAAACCTTAGGTAAAAAGGGGAGGGTAAGTAGGGTTCGAGGGTTAGTCCGGTGAAAACCGGTAAGTAGGAGATAATTACCTAATAGCGGTATTTGTATATAATATTATAGAAGAGATTAGTGATTTAATTAGTTAACTTTACTAAAATATTAGAGTCTAGACCTCGGGAATAGCTAGAAAACTAGTTAAGCGAAGGCTATTAGTCTCTTTATAGTATATATATACGTTACTCTGATATGCCTAGGTATTAGATATAGTACTAAGAGGGGCTAATTTAAATATTTGAATAATACTAGGGCTATCTAAACTTATAACCTAATAATACCTAAGATTATACTAGGCTAAGCATAGATCTTACTTATAGGGGAGGTCGGTTAGTAAAGCGTAGGTTAGCACGATCAACTTATACCTATATAACCGGCAAGCTATAGAAGTAGAGCACAAAAGGATACCCTCTAATACACAAAAGAAGAAGAGGATAATACTACTATAGGAGCAACCGCTTAGTAAACCTTTAGGTTAGTAATCTTCTGATAATCGACTTAAGTAATAGGTCTTATCCTAATAATATATTATATTAGGCTCGCCTAAAGTAATACCTTCCTTATAGGAAAGGTCTACTATAGGCGACGTAGAGGTTAGTATAATCAATCTAGATAACTAGCAAGATATCGAAGGGGAGTAGGAGAGGAGAAGCTCTAAGCCACGAAAGAGGAAGAGGATAACCCCGCCGTCGGAGCAATCGCCTAGCGAACCTTTAGGTTAGTAACCCTCTAATAATTAACTACTAAAAACTTATTATAATAATACTTAATAGTAGGCTTGTCTATAGGTTAGTTATAGTCTAGATTATTACTATCCTTATATCGGCTAAGAGATACTAATAGTAGCCGACCGAATATTATAGACTAGAATACTCCGCGTATCTAAATAGTATAAGATAGTCGGCGTAAGCGGAGTTTAAGTATCGTATTCGCTCGCTCTTAACATACCGATTAGTTGTCCTTAAGCGAAAGTCTATAGCTATCGTATCTATTCTATCGATCTAGGAGTCCTAGAGTAGTAGAAGGGGGTAATATATTCGCTCTCCCTTAATATGCCTATCTAGTGTCCTTAAGCCAAAGTCTATAGCTATCGTAGAGGTCGACTAGGGAGATTTAGCCTATTACGTAGGCGTTAGTAGCCTTATCACCTTCTTTACCTAGAGGTAGAGAGGCTAGTAGTATCCGAGCGCGTACCCTATTATAGAACCCTTAAGCTAGTCGAGTCCGACTATATAATATAGACCTAAATACTTAGCGTATCCGGACTATAGAAGGTTCTCGGCCTAGGCAGAATTCGAAAGTAGATAGTTCGTATCGGGCGTAGTTATATACTACTAGATCTACTATATCACGTCGATCTAAGAGTACTAGGGGGTCTAGAGAAGGCAACGTATTCTAGGACCCTAAATCTATCTAGTTAGGGGAAGGTCGTCGGCTATCGCAAATATTAGGTAGCAAGAATTTACCTATTATACTAACGGAGGCTATATCCTCGCCTACCCTACGCCAACCTCGAGAAGCTAGTCGAGTCCGACTATATAACATAGACCTAAATACTTAGCGTACCCGGGCTATAGAAGGTTCTCGGCCTAGGTAGAATTCGAAAGCGGACAGTTCGCATCGGGCGTAGTTATATACTACTAGATCTACTATATCACGTCGATCTAAGAGTACTAGGAGGTCTAGAGAAGGCAACGTATTCTAGGACCCTAAATCTATCTAGTTAGGGGAAGGTCGTCGGCCATCGTAGATATTAGGTAGCAAGAATTCACCTATTATACTAACGGAGGCTATATCCTCGCTAACCCTACGCCAACCTCGAGAAGCTAGTCGAGTCCGACTATATAACATAGACCTAAATACTTAGCGTACCTAGGCTATAGAAGGTTCTCGGCCTAGGTAGAATTCGAAAGCGGACAGTTCGTATCGGGCGTAGTTGTATACTACTAGATCTACTATATCACATCGATCTAAGAGTACCGGGAGGTCTAGAGAAGGCAACGTATTCTAGGACCCTAAATCTGTCTAGTTAGGGGAAGGTCGTCGGCTATCGCAGATATTAGGTAGCAAGAATTCACCTATTATACTAACGGAGGCTATATCCTCGCCAACCCTACGCCAACCTCGAGAAGCTAGTCGAGTCCGACTATATAACATAGACCTAAATACTTAGCGTACCCGGGCTATAGAAGGTTCTCGGCCTAGGTAGAATTCGAAAGCGGATAGTTCGCATCGGGCGTAGTTGTATACTACTAGATCTACTACCTTACGTCGATCTAAGAGTACCGGGGAGTTTAGAGAGGGCAACGTATCCTAGGACGCTAAATCGGTCTAGTTAGGGGAAGGTCGTCGGCTATCGTAGAGGTTAAGAGGGGAGACTTTACCTATTACGTAGTCGTAAGCTATATTATTACCGATATTATAACGACGTAGACATACTAGTGTAGTCCGACCGGACAATACTAGGCAGCAAACTTAATATGTCTAGTCGGCGTAAAGTCATCGGGTTACAGAGTCTCTAGTTGTAGAACCTAAGGACCTATTTAACGATTTAGGTCCTTCTATCGAGGAACTAGGACTACCGCCCTAGCGGCTATAGAGATAGATAGGCGAGCTAATATCTAACTACGGCGAAAGAATAATTCGGAGAGGGAGCTCGCTTATTATATTAACTCCTTCTAGAAGACGGGAGTCTGACTTCCGGAGGTAGCTAGCAACTTTTCCTGATAATATAGATGATTTCGGGGCCTTAGATAGTCTAAGTGTCGAGGCTACTTACCGCCGTAGCCCTACGATAAATACTATAGAAGGTTTTGTTAGGATAGTAGATAGTAGGGTTAATAAGCGGAGAAAACGTTAGGGTAAACGGGTAGCTATACGTAGGGAAGCGTAGGATAATAACCTCGAAAGGCTACGTATTTTCGAGGAGATCGCGAGACAAGATCTACGGACCTCGCGGATTCTAAATAAGCGACGAGCGAGGATAAAGTAGACTCTAGCCGAGGTAGAACAACTTACGCGTCTAACGGCAATCTATAGGTTTAGTAACTAGGCGGAGATAAAAGCGGCGGATTATATAGGGCCGGATATCCTCCGTTAGCGGACTACTAAGGATTTTAGGTATAAGTTTCGGTATAATAAGGCAAATTGTATTATATATAGTCGGCCTATTCTACCTAAAATAGCCGATATAAGTATATCGAAAATAAGGCTAGGGTAGATTGCGAGGAATAATATAAGGAGGGAAGAGTTAGAATAGAGGTTAGAGGAAGAGAGGTTAAATAAAGAAGCGTTTATAAGAGAGGAGAACACTAGGAGGAGAGAAGCCCTAGTAATAACTAAAGAAGAGAGGCGACAAGGGGAAGTAGAGGTAAAACTAGAAGGGATAGATTAGTTGTGGGATGATTGGTAGACTAAATAATAGTTTTTACTTAAGTCTAGTTTTTTTTTTTTATTAACTTACTATATGTTTGTTGTAATAATAAATATTACGTTTAGCCTTAATAGTTTAGTATAATATACTATAGCTTAGTAGTTATACTAGTAATATTTATTTTTTATCGCTTAGGTTCGATTCTAGCCTAGGGTAATCTTTTTTTTGTGTCTAGCCTTATCTATATTATGGTTTAGGAGAAATATATATAATAAGGGTAATCTAATTTCTAGTATTAATTATTACTACTAGAAATAAAGTCTAGCTAAATCTTATTTCCTACCTAGATAGAGGGTAGTTTAGTATATAATAGTTAAATCTAGTAATATATATAACGATATTAAGAAAATAATAGGCTAGGGTAAAAATAGTAAAGATTTAAAGAGATTCTTAACTATTTCTACGTTAGCCTATTATTTTCTGAATAGTTTATAAGCCTAGCTTAATCATATAGCTAGAGTTCTATTATTTCCCCTACCTATCGCCGTCGTATATCAAATATAGCGCTATCAATATATCGATCGACTAGAGACAATAGCCCCGTAGTAGATAACGCCGCTACGTCGTAATTGCTCTATCGGTCGGAGCTAAGACCGACTATCGAGGCTCGGAAATAGTCTAAGCACGAAGACGCTATCTAGGATATATCGGATGTAGTTGCTACGCCCTCTAGGCGCAATCTAAGGGTAGTATCGATTGCTATAGCGCCGTATAGGCGCTACGCTTCCCCGGAGGCTATATATACTCGCTCGAGGCGCTATACCTCCCTTCCTACTAAAGAAGACAATAGCCTCTATATCGGGGGCTATTATAGCGACAACCCGTATAATCGGAAGGAGAAGAGACCAACGGCGGCTATATAAGCCTTCTAATATACGACGCCCGCTAGGAGATCTCCTAGGCTAGTCGAATCCGTAGCGAGTATACGTACGATATACTAAAGCGAACTAACAAACCAACCTTCAAGAAGCTAACCGGCCCTTCTACTTATCGCAAGTAGAGGGAGAACATCGTTAGAATCTTAAGTACTGCCGGCCTAATAGGGGTTATCGACTTATAGACGGGTTAATCGATATCCCTCCTCGTGCTAACGACGAATACCGCACGATGTGGGAGACCCTCGTCATCGAATACGGCGGGATCTTCTTCGAGTCCGTATCTAACTCTATCAACAACGACATAGCGCGCGTCTTCGAGGACCCCGTATATCGGTAAGTGTAATTAACGGCTTAATACTCTATCTCCGACATCCTCTAGCAGAAGGAGGGCTAGGACGCGCTAGAATCCTATCATATTAGCAAATACGGCAGCGTCTATAAGTATATATAGCGTATGCGACTTACCTAGGAGGATATCAATACCCCTTTCCCTTATTCCCGTTAGTCGGAGTATTAGCGATAGTAGGCCCTTATATAGGGCCTTAACGCACCTAAATAGAAGGAATACAAGCAAAGCATCTTCTATAACGCTAAAAACAACCCCCGGTAGCGTATTTAGGAGTTAGGAGTTTAGATATATTACCCGCGAGATATAGACTACGGAAGGGAAGAAACCGTAGGCTATATCCGCGAAGGTCCTCGCTACGACATCTAGCGAGAATAAGGGTCGACGACGATCCAATAGAAAGTATAGTACTATAGTAAGCCCGGCCATAACGACTCCGCTTGCTAGATACTAAGTACTATAAGAAGAGACCTACATAGCATATATAAGCTGCTACTAGCGGTAGTTCTAAAGAGCCCTCTAAGGAGGATAACGACAAGAAATCGATTAGTAGATAGCTAACCTTGGTAAACGGCTAAACTTAGTAAATAGCTATAGTGAACGGCTAACCTCGGTAAACGGCCAACCTCGGTGAACGGCTAACCCTAATAAACGGCTAAACTTGGTAGTAAACGGCCAAACTTGGTAGACGGCCGGGTAGACGGCCGAACATAGCGACTTGGTAAACGGCTAAACTTAGTAAATAGCTAACCTTGATAAACGGCCAACTCTAATGAACGGCCAACCCTAATAAACGGCCAACCCTAATAAACGGCTAACCCTAATAAACGGCTAACCTCGGTAAACGGCTAAACTTAATGAACGGCCAACCCTAATAAACGGCCAACTCTAATAAACGGCTAACCTCGGTAAACGGCTAAACTTAATAAACGGCCAACCTTGATGAACGGCCAACCCTAATGAACGGCTAACCGTAATAAACGGCCAACCCTAATGAATAGCTAAACTTGATAAACGGCTAACCCTGATGAACGGCCAACCCTAATGAACGGCTAAGCTCGGTGAACGGCTAAACTTGATAAACGGCTAACCCTAATAAACGGCTAACCTCGGTAAAGGCTAAACTTAATAAACGGCTAACCTTGATAAACGGCCAACCTTGCTAAATAGCTAACCTTGATGAATAGCCAACCTTGATAAACGGCTAACCCTAATAAACGGCTAAACTTGATAAACGGCTAACCTCGGTGAACGGCTAAACTTGATAAACGGCTAACCTTGATAAACGGCCAACCTCGGTGAACGGCTAAACTTGATAAACGGCTAACCCTAATAAACGGCTAAACTTGGTAGACGGCTAGGTAGACGGCCGAACATGGCGACTTAGTAAACGGCTAAACTTGGTAAATAGCCAACCCTGATGAACGGCTAACTCTGATAAACGGCTAACCTCGGTGAACGGCTAAACTTGATAAACGGCCAACCCTAATAAACGGCTAAACTTAGTAGACGGCTAGGTAGACGGCCGAATATGGCGACTTAGTGAACGGCTAAACTTAGTGAATAGCCAACCCTAATGAACGGCCAACCTTGATAAACGGCCAACCTCGGTGAACGGCTAAACTTAATAAACGGCCAACCCTAGTAAACGGCTAACCTCGGTGAACGGCTAACCTTGGTGAACGGCTAACCTTGGTGAATAGCCAAACTTAGTGGTGATCACGGAAGAGTAGGGCTCCTATCGTAAAAGGTCTCTAAACAAAAACCGATCTTATAGTATCAGAATACGCTAAAATAACCCGGGAAAAAGGATTATGAATACTATAGCGTGTCTAAATACTGTATTAAAATTTGAAGTTAATCGAGACAATATTGAGTGAGTAGATGCTGTTACAAGTAAGTACACCCGAAAGGGAAGGGTAGGTCTGGAGGCGGTCAGTGGGGTGTAACGTTTTTACCCGGATTCGGTAGATGGCCCTACCTACCCGCCTTAGAATAGGCCAACTTTAGAGGCTTATTACTCCACGTATATTACTCGGAACAGAGAATATAAAATATATTTACAATCCTGGGAATCAGGGCTATCTCCTGATATAAAAAAAAGTATGATAAGTCATCTTTATAGTATGCTCCCTTAACCTGGATTTCCCTAATATACAACTGCAACACCTCTATGATTCCTTACGCTTTATACTTCTGAACCTACTACTACATAACTCCGACTACTACATAACTCCGACTACTATATTACTTATACTACTACATGCCTCGACTACTACATCACTTATGCCACTGCATGACTCTGACTACTGCATGACTCTGACTACTGCATCACTTATACTACTACATGCCTCTGACTACTGCATGCCTCGACTACTGCATGACTCTGACTACTACATCACTTATACTACTACATGCCTCTGACTACTGCATGCCTCGACTACTGCATCACTTATACTACTACATCACTCTAACTACTACATCACTCATACTACTGCATAACTCTGACTACTATATCACTCCGACTACTGCATCACTTATACTACTACATCACTTATACTACTGCATGACTCCGACTACGATGGAATAGACTATGGTTTGCTATTATATTGTTGTATATCATCCTATAAGGTTATTTAAAATAATATAGACCTTAAATAGCGAAAAAATCAGCCTTCCCTTCCTAGGAAATACAACCCTCTTCGGATGCAATTATCTTTGCAACCACCAGTCTAACTCAACTAGAGGTTTTATAAGGTAATAGTTCGATATCTAAAGTATAATATATCAAAGATAGAGGTTAATAAACTACGTATAGCTCCTAACTTATGGTTTTAAATATATCCAATCGCAAATTAATACGAGGAATTCCTAGATATATCCACAAACGGGCTCAATATTATATTAATATCAGGGGTAAAGTATGTCCCAACCTCCGGTTAAATCGGTTGCGTAGTTATAAAGTCATTTGGATATAAGTAAACTTGCCTTTCTTGGAAAAACTGCCTATGTTCAGATGCCTAGAACTTTGCGGGCTTTTATCCTTCTCGACCGGAGGCTTCAGAAGTCGATACTCCAGTATCGAAAGTATAATATGTGATAGTTTTAGGTTCATTAAGGCTACAGAGCTTATAATCCGCGTACAAGCCGGATCTATCATACATAAAAAAGGCAATCCTCTTGAAATAGTGATTTTTGATATAGGCTATGCTTATAAAATTAGCTAGTAGCTAAATTAATGTCCAAAATTATAATATATTAAGTTGTGAAGCATATAAGTCAAGTATAAAGCATATTTAATAGTAGCCCAGACCTAGATATATTTCTGCATACCCACGCATACCTATATGTTTTTCTTCTATAAATCCAGAGATATATTTTTATAGTAAGTTCTTTGAGTCTGTAACATGAATATAGAGATATATTTCTATAGGGTAGTCCTCTGTATTAGATACAGGGTAATAACCCAGGCCCACGGCCCATATATTAAGAATTTAAGATGCATCTCCATGGCCCGGGGCCCCGGCCCATATATTGAAGACAAATGACCCGGGATCTAGTCCAACATCGCCGGACCAGGTCCGAAAAATCCGCGGCCCATAGTTAACATGCTGGGCCGCAGATCACGTCCCGCATCGCGGAACCTAGTCAAGAAGATCCCGGACCTGGGCCCATATATTAAGATGCATCTCCATGACCCCGGGGCCCCGGCCCATATATTAAGATGCATCTCCATGGCCCGGGGCCCCGGCCCATATATTGAAGAGAAATGACCCGGGATCTAGTCCAACATCGCCGGACCAGGTCCAAAAAATCCGCGGCCCATAGTTAACATGCTGGGCCGCGGATCACGTCCCGCATCGCGGAACCCAGTCAAGAAGATCCCGGACCTAGGCCATGACCCAGGGCCCCGGCCCATATATTAAGATGCATCTCCATGACCCCGGGGCCCCGGCCCATATATTAAGATGCATCTCTATGGCCCGGGCCCCTAGCCCATATATTGAAGAGAAATGACCCGGGATCTAGTCCAACATCGCCGGACTAGGTCCAAAAAATCCGCGGCCCATAATTAACATGCTGGGCCGCGGATCACGTCCCGCATCGCGGAACCCAGTCAAGAAGATCCCGGACCTAGGCCATGACCTAGGGCCCCGGCCCATATATTAAGATGCATCTCCATGACCCCGGGGCCCCGGCCCATATATTAAGATGCAGCATATAGATATAGCTTCTGATTGTTTATATCCTACGATGTTTGATATCCTATGATTCTTACTTCTTTATAAGTCATACTATTTTATAATTCTTACTACTTCATACTTCTTAAGATCATATAATTCTCTATAGCTTATGCTTCTTAGTATGCTACGCTTCTTAGTATTCTGTTGTTCTTAAGAGCTTATAATTCTCAATACTTTATGATTTATACGTGTTCATGATTCCTACAACGCTATAGTCCCTATCACTATTGCTCCCCCTACCTCCTAATATTCCAACAGGGCTTGCTAAACTCAAAGAACAAAATAACAACAATCATAGCCTCCGTCCCAAACATATCACGACTAAACCTCACGAGCTCCTGCCTTAGTTTAACCCGATCATTGCGATACTAGAGTAACCCGTACTTCTCCCATATGTCCTCCATGTTGTATATAAGTATACGAGTCTCTGGGCTGTCCTGAAGGCATAGCTAGAGGAAATAGTGGATGATATCCCCTCCTACACACTGATTATTCTCCCCACGTGGGCAGATAATAGTAGGTAGGAGGCACCGAGAGCACCCAGCATCCTTATGCAATTGTACCCTACCCCTCTGCCACTTATTGTAACCATCTACAAAGAACTTATAGTGGGGACAATCAGTATTAGAGGTATGGGTCCCCCAAGCACGAAACCTCTCTATAGAACATATATTAGTAAATAGTAAATCATTATAGGGGTTATTGCATATACGTACCCTCGTCCCTTGTCTCCATTGCCCGTATTAAACAGGCAATATAGCCCCCTTGATCCCATTTCGATAGATATATCTGTAGGGCTTCAAGACGCTCATTCTGCTCAAGAGATACCCGCTGGACTGCCTCGGCCTACTTCTGAAGCTTAGCCTCTCGACCTCTGCAGAGATCACATAGCCTATCACCCTCGGAACATTCCCTAGCTTCCATATTATAGGTCAAATTGATCAACCTACGTCTGCACCTAGGCTCGTAAACCTATTGCCGAAATAGGTCTAACTCTTCCGAGTCCTTATGGATATTAGCCGAGGGCTTATCCGAGGGGAGCTTCTTGTTAGGCTTTAGGAAGACCGAAATATGTCCCGTAGAGCCTCTAGTCCGAGCTGCCCGGCCGCACCCTTGGATAAAATCCGTAAGGGACTAACAGCCCTAGAAGAAGAGAATCAGCCGTACATTGTCAAAGTCAAAGCCCGCACCAATAGCACTAGTAGCAGCCAAAATAGGCTTACTATTACTAGTAAATATGGCTAGGTTCGATGCCTTCGCCTCCGAAGAGAGGTCCGCATGGTAGCACGTCACATCTGATGAGTATAGCTATGCAAATATATCGACCTGCTTCTTTGTTAAGAAGAAGCAGATAATCTGAGGCCGCGGAGAGTCGGAGTTCCGGGCCTAAAGAAATAAATGCATAGCTTTATAGATACAACGGAATTGAGCCTCGTCAGAAACTACAGTCTTAGGAAAAACCCTAACATCATAGGATAGGTTTAGCTTATTAATAGATGCGCGAATAACCCGAGGGTTATCTATTAATAAGAGCCAACGCCTAATACCATCGAGTATAGACTTGCTAAGTGTTGCAGTGGTAAACACTAGCGGTAGTCTAAGGGTTGTAAGAGCCCGTAGCTTCTAGAAATCAGTCCGATAGTGCGCGGCTATATAGATAAGATGCGCTTTATCAAAGATAATGCGGTCTATCCGAGAACCAAGGGCTTTGACCTTCGCATAGAATTACGGCGTAATAGCGGTTTCTGCAGAAACTAGCACAAGATGCGGCCCATAATGCTGAGAGATAGCATCATCTTGATCCTATTCCTATATAGTAGTCCGTAGTTGAAGCCTTTTGGCCTTATCAATAAGGTTTTCGCGTAGGCTAACAAGTAGCACGACTAAAAGGGTAATCTGACTAGTGCTAAGGCTAGCACATAGCAGAAAAAGGGTAGTTTTACCCCCACCCGTTGGGAGGACCAGAAAAAGGGCAGGTTCTAGGTTTAGAACCAAGGCTAGAAGGGCCTCCCTTTGTTTATCGGACTAGAACGATGCTTCTAGCATACCTAGAAATTCCCGGAATAGGCAAAGTAGCACGTCTGCCTAAGGCTATAGTAGCTGTGTCGTTAAGAACCGGCTATAATCCTTGAACAATTGTAAGGAATCTAGCTATGACCTATCTATATCGAAATAGGATAGGTTGCTAGGTAAGGCCTAGAAGCTCTTAAATGATTCCAGAAGCCTAATCGATACTACCGGGGTAGTAGATAGGCCGAATCTAGCGGAAAGAGCTAGTTGGTTAGGCCTAATAGTCGGTCTTAAGGCCTCGGCATGTTTAGGGGCATAAATAGCTTTAGGCCTATTGGGTATATAGGATGTTGACGCCGGAATCGTTAGAAATAGATGCCAAAAAGCGTCGAAGTTATCTCCCTGCCTAATATATTGATGCTAACGGATGCTAAATTCGATATAAGTATCCTATATATCTTGTGTGACATTCGTAAATAGCCCGTGTGTACGCGTATAGCCTAATAGGCCTATCTGGACAGAATAATGCATCTAGCCAGCCCCAATAGCCTCATTAGTAAGGTCCTCATCTATGTTAGGGTCATCTAGTAGGGTCTCTTTCATCCTATATCGAATAAACCCTTAGGCTAGATGACGCTAGGACTTTATACTGATCTTCTGGCCCAAATGCTTGTACGACTAAGTGACTAGTCGTCGTTAGAGAGCCCTAGAACTGATCACGGGACCTTCCTTCCGTCCAAATAAGAGCTTAGGCCTAAGCGGTAGGCCTAAGATCTTACATAAAAACTGACGAAAAGGGAACATAATTACTAGGTAAACTAGTAATATGTACGAAAGGGCTCGCGGAAGTACCCGAACCGCTTTCTGTTCTATATTCGTAAGGGAAAAGGTCTTCGAATATGTTAGACGGATGAGAAATAGGCCCTGTGTAGGATCTAGGACTAGATTCCGGGATAGGATAGCCGCCGATGGAGCCCTTAGAACCTACGAGATCTCTGTCCCCCGGGCCGGTGCGCCACTAGTTATATGAACTAGGACTAGAAGATCAAGAAGGAAGCTATCTATCTCTGTAAGATAGTTTATAGCAGTGCCTCGATTGATCTAGGGCCCGGTAGATGCGGCGGGGTCAAGATGCAGTAGCTATTTAGAAGCTTTCGTCCTAAAGGCAATTTTGTGCAAGTAGTAATAGAAGGGGCTATTAGAATCAGAATAGCCAAAATCGGCTACCCTAGAATTCTAGTCCTCTCGTCTCCCTACTTCTGCAAGACTTAGATCCCTTGTAATAGCCTACCATGACTTATAGCCAAAAAGTAGGCTAATAAGAGAACGAGCCAAATTGACCGTATATAGGCGTAGAAACTGGCCTAGGTTACTAGCTTTGAGGTTGACACTACCATACGCAAGATGGTGAGGTCCATGTCTAGTAACCTTAGGCCCTTCTGAGCTCGAGGCCCTATTAATAGCGAGGGCTAAATTCCTAAGAGATAGGATCTTACCGAGGGGGCTCGATGTCTGAGCCTAGAAGTAGTGAGACATAAAATCCTAGATCTTTTGGGCTAGATCATCGGGGGAATCGTTAAGATAAGGCTATAAGATATTAGTAAATATATAAGATAGTATATAATAATACATATAAACATACCTCTAGGTCTTGGGCTTCTTGTGTAGGTTGTGTATCTAGTAAAACTAGATACTGATAGCCCCTTATAATGGCCGAGTATCCTTGGCTAATGAAATTGACGGCTTTGAATCCCTTCTCTGCATAGTTTATGCTATAATAAGCACAAAAGACATAGAGAGGATTATCCTTGCCCTTTGCGGTCGAAATCCTTGTAATGCTAAGGAATATAGCCTTTAATAGGGATGCAAGCTCTGCTATGCCCTCTCGGCTAAACGGAAGGTCATCTAGCGAGCTATTAAGGTCTTCCCTAAGGCCAAGGACTTAGACAACCTCGAGTTCTTCGTCTTCCGAATCACTCGTATAGCCCTCCGGAACTGGGTCAATAGGCTCAGCTATAGGATTATCGGTCCTCTCCCTCCTTGTTATGGAAACAAGGGTAGACTGCACCCCCTAGAGTAGTCTTGGAAGGTCTTGGGGCATGCGGTATAGCCTAGAAAGGTTTTCATCTTTATTATCAATAACTATCTGATATTGATAGCTATTAATAAGAAAGATAATCAAGGCCCGGAACATAGAAGTATAACGAGGGATAGTAGAGGCTTCTTGTAGGGGCCTTAGAGGCCGAATCCCTTCCTTTTTAGAACTAAACTGCAGTAGTCTAGTCTGGGCTAAACGGCTAGAGTTGACAAGGAGCCCCTCGGCCCTTCGAAAGAGAGAGATAACTGCCCAAAGGAGGCATTTACCTAGGTTATTAGCCCCTAGGGTAGCCTCGGGGAGATGTAAGTCAAAGAGCTCCTTGAGTTTTGATAGATCCCGACGCCTAATGATATCTAGATATCCGGTTTGGGCATAGAAAGCGCTAAGCTCATAGCGGCTAGTAGTCCCAAGGGCCCTAGGTAGCTGAGAAGGTTGAGGGGCGTGTTGGGCTATAAGCTGAGCTATAATAGCCGTAGCATCATAGGCCTGGGGATTCTGGGCCTGGGGATTCTGGGCCTGGGGATTCTGGGCCTGGGAGAGCTGAGCCTAAGGGATAGGGCTACCCTGAGGAGCCTGAGTAGCTGGTAGGTACTCCTCCTGGGTTGTACGCTCTGGGTAGTGACTGAGGTCCGGATGTTCGGGTCGTACGAGGGAAACTGCAAAGAAAAATCGGTTCTTCTGAAGGCCTTGGTAGTTGTAGGACCTAAGGTATTCCTAGGGATTTCTAGATGCGAGAACCCGATGGATAGCCCGTAGGTGCTTGATAGCCTAGACCTTACGAGTAAAAATCGCGAGGTAATTGTCGTAGTGGTATTGGAAGCCCCGTTCTGGGCCTTTTAGGCCTAGGATAGGTAGAATAGGGCTAGCAAGCTGAATGGATTGATAGGCAGCTTCGATAGGTTGTCGGGCGGCAACAACGGCCCGAATAGAGCCGAGCAGAATTAGATGATCACGAAGAGTAGGATTATGCTTAGTAATATAAGGAAGAGGGTCATTCGCGAATAGGACATAGCCGCACTGACGACAGATCAAGACGTTGAACTAGTCGTTAAAGACCAGAAATGGTAGAAGCCGAGGGGTATCCATAGCGAGATAGGATAGAATGAATCGAGATGATTTAGTCTGAAACTGAATGTAGACGAAATAGTAAAAATACTATACAAAAGTTGTTAGGTAGCATTTTTCTGTATAGACTGGACGTTAAAACGTAGCGATGAGTAAGCCCCGCTAAGGCCAAAACGGGTATAGCCGCTAAGACTAAAACGGGTATAGCCTTACTACAACCTTATGAAAATGATATACTATCTTCGGCCACGGATTATAGTACAACTACTGTTTAGTTTTGACTAAAAGTTGGCAGTATAGTAGCTTAGTATCTATACTATAATATATAAAAAGTTTAGCCGGCCAAAATAGGTATAAGCCGTATAACTTACTTTTTCCGCTATAGAAAGATGTCACCTATCTTCGAACACCGGTGATATTATAGATTCTATATATATTAGCCTAGCAATCTGCTACGTAATATATCAATATGAGAAATATAATATATAAAAAGAGGAAGAGCCTTAGGATAGTATAGACCGTATAACTCGTATTTACATCGGGCCTATTCAATACGTAAGAGGCCGACCCAATTTGTAGTATGACTACTGCCCTGATCTAGCTGAAAATTGTCTATATTGTAGTTTAGTACGTATACTATCACATATAAAGAGTCTAGCCGGCCGAAAGGAGTATAAGTCTTATAACTCACTTTTTCCGCTATAGAAAGATGTCACCTATCTTCGAATACCGGTGATATTACAGATTCTGTATATATTAGCCTAGCAATCTGCTACGTAATATATCAATATTAGAAATATAATATATAAAAAGAGGAAGAGCCTTAGGATAGTATAGACCGTACAACTCGTATTTACATCGGGCCTATTCAATACGTAAGAGGCCGACCTAATTTGTAGTATGACTACTGCCCTGATCTAGCTAAAAATTGTCTATATTATAGTTTAGTACGTATACTATCACATATAAAAAGTCTAGCCGGCCGAAAGGAGTATAAGTCTTATAACTCACTTTTTCCGCTATAGAAAGATGTCACTTATCTTCGAACACTAGTAGTAATACAGATTCTGCATATATTAACCCCACGAAAGGCTAGGTAATACATTAATATCAGAAATATAATATATAAAAGGAGGAAGGGCCTCAGGATAGTATAGACCGTACAACTCGCATTTACATTAGGCCTATTCAATACGTAAGAGGCCGATGTAATTTCTAGTATAACTACTGCCCTAATCTAGCTGAAAATTGTCTGTATAGTAGTTTAGCATATATATTACAAGATATAAAAAGTCCAGCCAGTCAAATAGAGTATAGGCCGTATAACTCACTTTTTTATCCGCCTAGCTTTAATCTACGTAGAAGTGTAATTACTTACCGGATTCAACTAGCGATAGGCTCCAATACTAGCTATAGGCATATAACATAATATATGAAGAGATAAGCACTCGGGGGTATTATAACGCTTAACTTACGTATATAAATCTATCCAATCGCAAATTAGGAGGGCAAATACCTTAATATGTCTACAAACCTACTACATAATAGAGTAATATTAGAGGTAACGTATGTTTAAACCCCTAGTTAAATAGGTTGGGTAGTTATAAAGTTATTTGGATGTAAGTTGGCTTGCCTTTTTTGGAAAAACTGCCTATTTTCGGATGCCCAGAACTTTACGGGCGTTTAATATTCTCAACCGGAGGCTTCAAAAGTCGATACTATAGCACCAAAAGTATAATATGTCATAGTTTTAGGTTTATTGAGGCCCTACAGAACTTATAATCCGCGTACATGCCGGATACATAGTACATAAGAAGGGCAAGCTATGTTTTTCTGGTATAAATTAGTAGATATATTATCCTAAGCGGCTCTATAATAGAGTAATATCAGAGGTAAAGTATATTTAAACCTCCGGTTAAATCCGTTGCGTAGTTATAAAGTTATTTGGATGTAAGTTGGCTTGCCTTTTTTGGAAAAACTACCTATTTTCGGATGCCCAGAACTTTACGGGCGTTTAATATTCTCAACCGGAGGCTTCAAATGTCGATACTATAGCACCAAAAGTATAATATGTCATAGTTTTAGGTTTATTAAGGCCCTACAGAACTTACAATCTACGTATATGCCGGATACATAGTATATGAGAAGGGCAAGCTATGTTTTTCTGGTATAAATCAGTAGATATATTATCCTAAGCGGCTCTATAATAGAGTAATATCAGAGGTAAAGTATATTTAAACCTCCGGTTAAATCCGTTGCGTAGTTATAAAGTTATTTGGATGTAAGTTGGCTTGCCTTTTTTGGAAAAACTGCCTATTTTCGGATGCCCAGAACTTTACGGGCGTTTAATATTCTCAACCGGAGGCTTCAAATATCGATACTATAGCACCAAAAGTATAATATGTTATAGTTTTAGGTTTATTGAGGCCCTACAGAACTTACAATCTGCGTACAAGCCGGATACATGGTACATGAGAAGGGCAAGCCTAGGTTTTTCTGGTTTAAATTAATAGATATATTACCCTAAGGGGCTCCTTGGTTCTTTTACCGTATATCTCTTGCTATATATCTATAGTAAGAGCCCTTAAAACCAGTATGTCCCCGGGCTATGACCCGAGACCGTAGCCCATCTATCAGGGTGCATGACCTAGGATCTACGACTCTACGTCCATAACAAAGGCGGTAGATCCACAGCCTATAGTAATTAGTAGGGCCGCGGATTAGAGACACTTTTACGGGACCTAGGCAACAAATCCGAGGCTATAACCCCGGACCGTAGCCTATCTATCAGGGTGCATGACCTAGGATCTCCGACTCTACGTCCATGACAAAGGCGGTAGATCCACAGCCTATAGTAATTAGTAGGGCCGCGGATTAGAGACACTTTTACGGGGCCTAGGCAACAAATCCGAGGCTATAACCCCGGACCGTAGCCTATCTGTCAGGGTGCATGACCTAGGATCTCCGACTCTACGTCCATGACAAAGGCCGTAGATCCACGGCCCATAGTAATTTGTAGGGCCGCGGATCACGGACCCTTTCGCGGGACCTAGACAAAGAAATCCGGGACTATAACCCCGGACCGCATCCTATATATCAAGATACACCGCATACATGCCCCCCTCACTCCGGCCGTTTTTCGATGCCCCTTCCGCTTTCTAATATATCTACGTTAATAAATTATTAATTCTGCTACTTTACTAGTCAGAAGATAGTAAGACATATGTCTTTGGATATATCCTATCTTCTTAGTAGTATAGGTACAGAAATATATTACACTTATCATCAACATATCTCGGATATGATCCTCCCAACAGCAAAATATAAATTAGGTAATTACGTACCTATTTCTGGTCCAATTAGGTCCAGAATATAATCATTTTAATCCTCGCGACTTCCTCTTTCCAATGCATATCAAATCATTCGTAGAAAAAAATAAAAAGAATCCTTATATCGAAAATAAAAAACCGTGATTACTCGGTTATTAATAGTCCTGTTAGATTCTTACTATAACTATAATAATCCTCGCGATCGCCGCTATCCAATAACGTCTAGTTTGTTTGTATACAATATTAAATAGATTCCTTATGTCCAACATCAAAAACTGCATACTATAGAACCTTAGAGCCTTATAGATAAGGCCTTATATTGTTCGCCAATAAGGCGTTAAGGTAACCTTAGAAGGCAGTTATCTAAACCAAAATAGGTTAAGTGCCGCGGATAATAACCCGTGACTTATTATGACTTAGCCCCCAACAAAAATTTCTACCAGCGAACTTTAGCACAACGCCAAACACGCAAATCATCTCGGATTACGCTCAAAATTGGACAAATTACTATTTAGCATCTATAATACAACATACTAAAATTAGAGACGCGTAGGGCAATTAGAAATACCACCGGCCCCTAGCGCAAATCTGCCACTCGCGGAGGGAACCGCGCGGTCGCGTAGGCCAATCATAAGGCGGATCGCCGCGGCCTCCTAGTATAGGCTAGTACGGCAGTATTCCTACCGCCTATCCAAAAAGGGCCTAGCTCCCGCCGTAGGAAAACCCGTGACTTACCCCCCAACACAATTTTCACACCCAAACTTTACACCAACGCCAAACACGTAAATCATCTCGGATCACGCTCAAAATTGGACAAATTACCATTTAGCATCTACAATACAACATACTAAAATTAGAGACGCGTAGGCCACTTATAATATCACCGGCGGCCGCGGCAAATCTCCCACTTGCGGAAGGAACCGCGCGGTCGCGTAGGCCAATCATAAGGCGGATCGCCGCGGCCTCCTAGTATAGCCTAGTACGGCAGTATTCCTACCGCCTATCCAAAAGGGGCCTAGCTCCCGCCGTAGGAAAACCCGTGACAGAGCCGCGGCCCACGCATATAGCTATGGATCTCCATGCATCTCCAGGCCCCGGGGTCTATCTCTAGGCCTCAGAGCCGCGGCATATGCATACACCTATGCATCTCTAGGCCTCAGAGCCGCGGCACACGCATATATCTATGCATCTCCATGCATCCCTAGGCCTCAGAGCCGCACCCCACGCATACATCTATGCATCTCGATGCATCTCCAGGCCCCAGGGTGCATCTCTAGGCCTCAGAGCCGCCGCATATGCATACACCTATGCATCTCCATGCATCTGCAGGGCCCGGGGTCCATCTCCAGACCTCAGAGCCGCGGCCCACGCATACAGCTATGCATCTCCAGGCCCCGGGGTGCATCTCTAGGCCTCAGAGCCGCCGCATATGCATACACCTATGCATCTCTATGCATCTGCAGGGCCCGGGGTCCATCTCCAGACCTCAGAGCCGCGGCCCACGCATACAGCTATGCATCTCTAGGCCTCAGAGCCGCGGCATATGCATATATCTATGCAACTCCATGCATCTCCAGGCCCCGGAGTGCATCTCTAGGCCTCAGAGCCGCCGCATATGCATACACCTATGCATCTCCATGCATCTGCAGGGCCCGAGGTCCATCTCCAGACCTCAGAGCCGCGGCCCACGCATACAGCTATGCATCTCTAGGCCTCAGAGCCGCACACCACGCATACAGCTATGCATCTCCACGCCGCGGGGTGCATCTCTAGGCCTCAGAGCCGCCGCATATGCATACACCTATGCATCTCCATGCATTTGCAGGGCCCGGGGTCCATCTCCAGACCTCAGAGCCGCGGCCCACGCATACAGCTATGCATCTCTAGGCCTCAGAGCCGCACACCACGCATACAGCTATGCATCTCCACGCCGCGGGGTGCATCTCTAGGCCTCAGAGCCGCCGCATATGCACACACCTATGCATCTCTATGCATTTGTAGGGCCCGGGGTCCATCTCCAGACCTCAGAGCCGCGGCCCACGCATACAGCTATGCATCTCCAGGCTTCAGAGCCGCGGCACATGCATGCATCTATGCATCTCCATGCATCTCCAGGCCCCGGGGTCCATCTCCAGGCCTCAGAGCCGCGGCCCACGCATACCTCTATACATCTCCAGGCCCCGGGGTCCATCTCCAGGCCTCAGAGTCGCGGCCCACACATACAGCTATGCATCTCCAGGCCTCAGAGCCGCCGCACATCCATACACCTATGCATCTCTATGCATCTGCAGGCCCCGGGGTGCATCTCCAGGCCTCAGAGCCGCACCCCACCCATACATCTATACATCTCTATACATCTCTAGGCCCCGGGGTCCATCTCCAGGCCTCAGACCCGCACCCCACCCATACAGCTATACATCTCCAGGCCTCAGAGCCGCGGCCCAGGAATATAGCTATGCATATTCCAGGCCCCGGGGTGCATCTCCATGAATCTCCAGGCCCCGGGGTGCATCTGGAGGCCTCAGAGCCGCGGCCCACGCATACATCTATGCATCTCTATGCATCTCCAGGCCCCAGGGTGCATCTACAGGCCTCAGAGCCGCGGCATATGCATATATCTATGCATCTCTAGGCCTCAGAGCCGCACACCACGCATATAGCTATGCATCTCCACGCCGCGGGGTGCATCTCTAGGCCTCAGAGCCGCCGCATATGCATACACCTATGCATCTCCATGCATTTGCAGGGCCCGGGGTCCATCTCCAGACCTCAGAGCCGCGGCCTACGCATACAGCTATGCATCTCTAGGCCTCAGAGCCGCACACCACGCATACAGCTATGCATCTCCAGGCCCCGGGGTGCATCTCCAGGCCTCAGAGCCGCCGCATATGCATACACCTATGCATCTCTAGGCCTTAGAGCCGCGGCATACGCATACACCTATGCATCTCCATGCATCTCCAGGCCCCGGGTGCATATCCAGGCCTCAGAGCCGCGGCCCACGCATACACCTATGCATACACCTATGCATCTTAAGGCCCCAGGGTGCATCTCCAGGCCTTAGAGCCGCACCCTAGGCATACATCTATGCATCTCTAGGCCTTAGAGCCGCACCCCACGCATACATCTATGTATCTCTAGGCCTCAGAGCCGCACCCTACGCATACATCTATGCATCTCTATACATCCCTAGGCCCCGGGGTGTATCTGTAGGCCTTAGAGCCGCGACCTCCTAGTATAGCGTAGTACGGTAGTATTCCTACCGCCTACCGAAAGGGGCCTAGCTCCCGCCGTAGGAAAACCCGTAACTTATCCTTCGAAAGGTTTACCACGAGTTTTACCACCGCATTACCCCCCTAGATTACCTTTAATAGAGCTCAAAATTAAACCAATAATAAATTACTATCCAGATTACAATATATAAAAATCCTAGCCTCAACCGAGGCCTAGAAAGGTCGGTACACCAGGGTACAATCTAGCCGTACCCTACTATTCTCACTTCCCGACCAACAAAGGTTTACTACAACTTTCACTACCGCATCACCCCCCTAAATTACCTTTAATAAAGCTCAAAATTAAACCAATAATAAATTACTATCTAGATTACAATATATAAAAATCCTAGCCTCAACCGACGCCTAGAAAGGTAGGTACACTAGGGTACAATCTAGCCGTACCCTACTATTCTTACTTCCCGACCGACAAAGGTTCACTATAACTTTTACTACTACATAACCCCCCCTAAATTACCTTTAATATAGCTTAAAATTAAACTAATAATAAATTACTATCTAGATTACAATATATAAAAATCTTAGCCTTAACCGAGGCCTAGAAAGGTCGGTACACTAGGGTACAATCCAGCCGTACCCTACTATTCTCACTTCCCGACCAACAAAGGTTCACTACAACTTTCACTACCGCATTACCCCCCCAAATTACCTTTAATAAAGCTCAAAATTAAACCAATAATAAATTACTATCTAGATTACAACATATAAAAATCCTAGCCTCAACCGAGGCCTAGAAAGGTAGGTCTACTAGGGTACAAGTTGTAGTACAGAAGTTAGGAGCCTTATATATACTAACCCCTATTCTCCCGTCCTTATTCCTCATATCCAAAACTAAAAAGTATAATTACTCGTTAACTACTAGTCTAATTATAGTCGTATAATAATCATTATAATCCTCGAATTTTTCTCTATCGAATGCATATTAAATTATCAAGATACAAAACAAAAAGTTTTAATCCTCATATCTCTATTAATTATAGTAGATCACGTGCTCCAAACAACACAAAAAAACCTCCAAAATATAGCGAAACACAAGATATATACAGAACATCTTACCTAGTTAAGATATCTAGTCTAGAAAGTAAGTTATAGAGGGAAGTAACCTACGTACTATAAAACATCGAAGCTTTATAGATAAGGCCTCCCGTAGCCTTATAGATAAGGCGTTAAGATAACTAGCCGCCTAAACCAAAAAGAGAAGGCCCTTACTACCAACACAACGCTTTGTCATCCCCTATCAAAAATTTCACACCTAAATTTCCCAACCCTGTCACTCCCCCAAAACAACTCGGATTAACCTCAAACCTTAACAGATTATTATGTAGTATGCAGAATAAAACATACTAAAAGCGCAACCCAAACCGACCAGTAGAAAAGTATTTAGACCAGGTAGCACTTTCGACCTGCCACCTGGTTCCTTTCCCCACTTTCCACCCGGCCCCACAACCAATCAGATCACCTAAAAACCCGCCACCTACCAGGTAGCATGTCGGGAATAGCTTAATAAACGGCTAACCCTAATAAACGGCTAAACTTAGTAGACGGCCGGATAGACGGCCGAATATAGCGACTTAGTAAACGGCTAAACTTAGTAAATAGCCAACCCTAATAAACGGCTAACCTCGGTAAACGGCTAAACTTGATAAACGGCTAACCTTGATAAATAGCTAACCCTAATAAACGGCCAACCCTAATAAACGGCTAACCCTAATAAACGGCCAACCTCGGTAAACGGCTAACCTTGATAAACGGCTAACCCTAATAAACGGCTAACTCTGATAAACGGCTAACCTCGGTAAACGGCTAAACTTAATAAACGGCTAACCCTAATAAACGGCTAAACTTAATAAACGGCTAAACTTAATAAATAGCTAACTCTAATAAACGGCTAAACTTAATAAACGGCCAACTCTAATAAACGGCTAAACTTAATAAATAGCTAACCCTAATAAACAGCTAAACTTAATAAATAGCTAACCTTGATAAACGGCTAACCTCGGTAAACGGCTAAACCTCGGTAAATAGCTAAACTTGATAAACGGCTAACCCTAATAAACAGCTAAACTTGGTAGACGGCTAACTCTAATAAATAGCCAACCTCGGTAAACGGCTAAACTTGATAAATAGCTAACCCTAATGAACGGCTAAACTTAGTAGACGGCCGGGTAGACGGCCGAATATGGCGACTTAGTGAACGGCTAAACTTAGTAAATAGCCAACCCTAATAAACGGCTAACCTTGATAAACGGCTAACCTCGGTAAACGGCTAAACTTGATAAACGGCCAACCTTAATAAACGGCTAACCCTAATAAACAGCCAACCCTAATAAACGGCTAACCCTAATAAACGGCTAACCTCGGTGAACGGCTAAACTTAATAAACGGCCAACCCTAATAAATAGCTAACCTTAGTAAACGGCTAAACTTAATAAACGGCCAACCTTGATAAACGGCCAACCTCGGTAAACGGCTAAACTTGATAAACGGCCAACCCTAATAAACGGCTAAACTTGATAAACGGCTAACCCTGATAAACGGCCAACCTCGGTGAACGGCTAAACTTAATAAACGGCTAACCCTAATAAATAGCCAACCCTAATAAACTGCTAACCTTGATAAACGGCTAAACTTGGTAGTAAACGGCTAACCCTAATAAACGGCCAACCCTAATAAACGGCCAACCTTAATAAACGGCCAACCATAGTAAACGGCCAACCTTGGTAAACGGCTAACCTTAGTAAACGGCTAACCTTAGTAAACGGCTAATCTTAGTGAACGGCTAACCTTAGTAAATAGCCAAACTTGGTAGTGATTACGGAAGAGTAGGGCTCCTATCGTAAAAGGTCTCTAAACAAAAACCGATCTTATAGTGTCAGAATACGCTAAAATAACCCGGGAAAAAGGATTATGAATGCTATAGCGTGTCTAAATACTGTATTAAAATTTGAAGTTAATCGAGACAATATTAAGTAAGTAGATGCTATTATAAGTGAGTACACAAAGGGAAGGGTGGGTCTAGAGGCGGTCAGTGGGGTGTAACGTTTTTACCCGGATTCGGTAGATGGCCCCACCCACCCGCCTTAGAATAGGCCAACTTTAGAGGCTTATTACTCCACGCATATTACTCGGAACAGAGAATAGAAAATATATTTACAATCCTAGGAATTAGGGCTATCTCCTGATATAAAAAAAAGTATAATAAGTCATCTTTATAGTATGCTCCCTTAACCTAGATTTCCCTAATATACGGATAATAGTCGTCGTATATCTAGTAGAACCAACCTTCTACTAATACAACCGGATAGTCTCTAGGGATACGACGCCCTCGTACGGCGTTAGATCTTTAATAGGCAGAGGGCTATAGATAGGAGCCCTCTTAGTAAGGTTATAACGTACTCCTATCCTAGTAATATAGCTATCCTAGCATAACTAGAGCTTCCTCTGTCTCCGATCGTAGATGATTCGTATACCTAAGAACTACTCCGTATCGCCTTAGTCTATTAATTCCTAGTATACTTCGAGGTCTCTCTCTAACTAACGGGCCTCTACGCGCTTAGAGGGGTAACTAGCGATAATTATATTATCAACGTAGAAGAATATAATAATTCTGTTACCTACAAAGACATACGGGTCTTTAGGGACCTATCTAAGTCCTAGTTTTAGTAGGACTCCTATAGCTTCCTTCTGCTAGAGCCTCGGGGATATTCGTAGCCTATATAGCGCACGAACTAGCTTCTAGCATCGACTAGGGGTTATAAAACCTTTAGGTATACCTATAAATACCTCCTCTAGTAGGCGGCTATTTAGAAACGCCGTTACTATATCTCTCTAACGCAAATCTAGGTTATACGTCGCGACTAGTACAAATAGTATACGTACGGTACGTATAGCGAGGGTCGCTACCCTCTTCTCTTTAGTAGTAATTGTCTAGAGGTCTCCTTACGTATAAATACGCGCCTTGAACTTCTTAACGTAGGAGTTAACCGTCTATTTATATAAACCTCTATATTAGTAGTAGTACTTACCTTCTACGGTCGTTAGGTCGTTAGATAACCTTATATACGCCCTTATTCTTTAAGGAATCGAGCTCCTTCTATATCGTACCTATCTAGCCTTCCGTAAAGGGGTATTTTAATACTTCCTTGTAGTTTAACGGCTCCGGCGGTATATCGTCTCGGTATAGGCGGGAACTCGGTTTCTCGCCGTATAATCTAGTAGCAAATACGTATAGTGTAGTCGGGGGATCCTCCTCGTCGTCGTTATAGATATCGCTATATCGGAGGATAGTACCGAAGTTAACGAAATTAGGGTCTTAAACCTTCCTTTTACGCGATCTAGACCTAGAAATAATATTACTAGTATCTAACGTAGTACTTCCGATATCCCTCGATAGCCTCGATTGCTAGATAGCCGTCTAAGTAGCCTACGTAGCCTCGATCTCGGCCCTAATCTATTTCTTAAGCTCGTTATCGGTTGACTAAGGCTCCTAGGCCTATTCTACTTCCTTAGTATTATTAGAACGGTAATTATCTACCCCCTAAACTAGCGTAGGGGACTCCTTATTAGGCGGAGTCGGTAGAAGTAGAATATCCTACGGAAACGTACCTAGTAGTCCTATATAGGGATCCGGCGTACGTCTTCTCTCGGGTATAGGCGTAGGAAGTACCGCTATACCTTCCTCGTATACCCCCTACTCTAAGGGAGTCTTCTCTCTCCCTAGATAATCCTAACTAACTATATCTCTATAGGTATCCTCCCTCCTTATATTATCGATCCCTATTAATTCTAGAGTAGAAACCGGCGGTTAGAATACTCTTTATATAGCCTCGTAGGCCTACTAGGCCTCGTTATTACCTAGAACGTACGGTTCTTGTAATACCGGTATAGGAATAGGCTACTACGGCTTAAAATCGGCGGAATACTTACGAGTCTCGTTAAAAATAGCGTTATATACTATACGGACCTTCGTATACTATAGGAACTAGATCTTCTAGATATTAGAAGCGATATACCTAACCAAGAAGCCTATCTTAGCTCGAGGGCTTATCTTATCGGTTCTAGGTATTCTCTCCCTCCTATAGTACGCGAGACTACTATATAGCTTTATATTAGCTAAATTAAGCCTCGGAGGCGAGCCGGACTTATATAGATAGATATATACCTCTTCCTAGGGGATAATCTAATACTTCTCGTTATCTAGGTAAGTAGGTATGCGATTTAGCAATTAAACTATAGCAGACTAAATCTTAGGCTATAGTTCAAAGGGTAGCTTTCCCTCGAGTCCTAGAGCGCGTATCCGGGTTATAATAACGCCTCCGGCTCTCTTACTATACCTATTTATTTCCGGGTGATATAGGGGACTATAATAGACAATAATTCTATCCTTAGTTAGGGTAGCTTCTCCCTTTTTCCTAGTAGCCGACTCGTTATCGTAGTAGAAAGCCTTAATTAGCAATCCCTACTAGTTCTTCGCGAGGTTAACAAACTACTCGATAGCTATTCTATACTCCTATTTATATTTATAGGTTATAATCTAATAGAATCGTACTCCCTCGATATAGAAGTACGACAACTAGTAGTGTCGGTTATACGCTGGCGGTATTTAGATTATATCGAAGTATACGCGTCTAAAACGACTAAAGGTCCTTCCTATATAACGACGGGATATCTAACGCGGTATATTAGTAAGGTAGTAGGTCTAGTATAACCTACTATCCCCCTTATTCTCTTTATCGCTAACGATGACTCTATCGACTATCTTCCCTAGCTACTTTACAACCTAAGGGCTTATATAGCCTAGTCGCTAGTACTAGAGGTCTATAGGCGCTATAGATTGTAGCGGTTTCTCCGATATACGTACTATATAGGTATAGCTATAGAATACCTCCTCTAGTTCGTTAAATACCTACAACTTTATATCTATCTAAAGATAAGTACTAACTATAGGAATTCCGAATATATCGAATAATATATCCGTATCTTAATACTACTTAACCCCTCTAATATATAGTTCCGTATACGATACGAGGTTCGTATAGAATCCGGGGGAATAATAAGTATTACTAAGGGTTATATCGCGTCTCTTTCCGGTAATAGTATCTCGTCTAACTAGAGGGGCTATCCCCCTACCTTCGTATAGGGTACCCGACGAGCCCGTCGAGAGATTATACTCTCTAGCCTCGAACGACACAAAACGGCTCCGATTATTATAGACATAAACCGAGGATACAGAATTAAGGAGCTACCTACTCTTTAGGTACGGCGTAGACTTAATCTTATCTAGTAAGTCGGTCGACATATTAAGTACGATCCTCTTAACTTCTCTAGTATTCTATATTACTAACTAAGTCTCCTACCTCTACGGTAGCGGTATTAGTTATAGTCTAGTAGTAAAGAACAATACTACTAGCGATTAAGGTCTATCCTTAAAAGTCGTATTTACTAACCCAACCTAGCCTTAGCCCTAAGGTTACGACTACTTTCTAGCCTTATCGGAAGCCCTTTTAATCTAGGCTCTCTACTTAGGGTCCTTATTTAGCCGGTCTTCGGCCTTCCTAACCGTATCGGGTATTATCGTAAAGGTAGGTAGGCGCTAAGACTTATTAAGGACCTAGCACTTCTAAGCTAAGTATCTCGGTCGGCCGTATAGGTACTATCTCTTCTCAAAAGGACTAGTAAATATAGGATGCTAACCGTTCCGATTCGCTCTAGGGCCTCTCTAACTATTATTTCCGCCCGAACTACCTCTATTTCTACTATTTCTATTACCCTAGGGGGTAGGCTTACTCTCGCCGTCGTCGTAACTATGCTAGGTAGAAAATAACCCCTTTAGGTTATCCGATTTAGCCTTCTTGCCTATCTAGTTATAGGTAGTCGTAAATAACTAATATAGCTTCTTAATATCTATCTTCTCTAGATTACTATTCACAACGATCGTATAGAAGTTGTTCTCCTACTAGATAGGTAGTACTTCCTTAATAGCTTAGAGGAAGTTATTTATAGCATAATAAATATAGTTCTAGTCTCCGACCTATACGGCTTTCGAGTATAGTATCCCCTAGTCTCGTAACTACTAGTAGACGTCTCTCTTCGGCGGTTTCTATACGTAATCCGCCTAACGCGTACGGATTTCTTCGAAATAGCCCTAGGGCTACGTAAATATATCGTATAGATATCGTAGCTTCGCCGTAGGGGTCTTTAATTCGTTAGTCGCGATAATATAGGATTTATCGATATTAGCGGTAATATATTCGTTTAATTCTTGTAAGGCCTTCCTCTTATTAGTATACTAACCTATTACGATCTTATATAGGTTAATATCTATCGCCTAGATAGTACGACGCTCCGGCTATAGCATCTCTATATTAGAGGGCCTCTCTAGGAGTATAGGCTCTTTCCTTGCCTTCTTCAACTCGTTTTAGGGTCTCTCCGGGTCGTATAGGTCCTAGATCTCCCTATTTTCGGCAAATTGCTTTATATAGCTAAACTAGGTCTACTATTATATAGCATTAATTAGTTTAACGCCCTATTTAGCGGAGAGGGAAGACATATTCGTTCTATCGAAGGGGCGCCCGACATAGCTATCTATATCGAAATACTCGTCGTTTCGGGGAAAAGGCGTTAAGATACTCGTCAATTCGGGTAATCTTCGTTCTTATAGCTAAGCCGGGCTCATAACTAACAGAACTAGTAGATACTATGTCTAATAGGTGCCTCTGAATATATAGAAATCTCTCTATTTCTAAGCCCCTAAATCCAGGCAATTTATAGGGCGACTTATTATGTAAACCAAAACAGTAAAAATCAGACTAAAAACATGCAAACAGTGCAAATTCCATATCAGGTGATCTCGGAATTCCGACATCACCACCACTGCACATCCGATGGGAAAAATGAAATCGTTCATTGCTGTCATTATTCAACACCCCTAAATCAACCAGAACTGCCAAGGCACGCTTTTAACGTCCTGATTCGACTACACAATGTATTTGATTCGAACGTGTCAGGCCGTCGGGGTAACTATGCACCAAGACTAGTTCACAAGCACAACCATTTTACCTTGAGCTTCATTATTCTCCATCAAGCGGTGAGCTTCGCCAATCTTCTCGAACTCGAAAGCTTTCCAAGGCTTGGCGTTCAATTTACCCTCTGCAACCATCGCGACGACGTCTTGGAGGGGCACATCTGACAGAGGAAACTCAGGTGTGCCGAAAGCAAAACTTCCAAAGAAACTAAAATGCACGCCACTTGCCATCTGCAGAAGTGGATTGAAGTCCGAGATAGGTGCTAGGCCACCTAGGAACCCCGCCAGACAGACTCGACCACCACGGTGCACCATTTTCAGAGAGTCAAGGATCGTGCTATTGCCCACAAGCTCGAGAATCGAATCGAACTTTTCGGGAAGGCGTTCAGACAAGTTCAGTCCCTCTTTCACCACTTTCTCCACCCCCAAGGCTGTCAGTTGGGCAGCCCGGGCTTCATTGCGAGTCGTCGCAGTAACATGGGCTCCCGCGTGGACGGCGAGATTGATAGCTGCTCTGCCGAACGCCGAGGTCCCGCCACGGATTAATAACTTTTGCCCGTTCGAAAGCTCAAGGTTGCGGAAGAGGCACGTCCATGCCGTCGCATACGATTCGGGAATAGCAGCAAGCTGGTCCCAAGGAAGTTTGGGAGCTGTAGGGCCCAGTCCGACGACATTTGAGACTTTAGCCCTAGTGAACTCGGCATAGCTACCGTTGACAGTACGTCCAAGGCCGCCCATGAGACTCGCCACCAGAGTGCCCTCTGCAAACTCGCCTCCTGGGCATGCCGCTACGGTGCCGACGCACTCAATGCCACTAATGGGCATCCATTCCGCCCACTCGCCTTTTCGCATGTGCATTTCAGCATGGTTGACTCCGAATGCTTTCACACGGATCACCACGTAGCCGTTGGCCGGTTCGGGCTTGGGAACGTCCTTGATAACAAGAGACTCGGGTCCCCCAAACTTTTCAATCACAATGGCCTTCATCTTGAATGTTGCACGTCAATGGAGAGAAAAGAAATCAAGTCTGGAATTTGATTGAAGAAAAGATGCGGACGTCTGCTGTCTGGGAAGATATGAAAATTGGAAATACATCGCCGACTTGCCTCGTATTTATATCGCGGAAGGAGATGCTATGCTTTGGAATGTTTTACTTGGTTTGAACGATTTACATTCTTCCATGGTTTTGATTTCAAATCAAATTGTGCCGCTTTAACCGATTCTTTGAGTCCGACGCGGAAGGTGATTGGAAATCTTCTTTTCCGTCAAATCCGTCAGAAGCTTTGAATACGTCAGAGAAGGATCACGACTGAGGGTATGCACTTAGTGCGCGGCTTAGCGTGTAGATTCAGCCAATCACATTATGAACAGAATTGGCAGATCACAACATACACTTTTCCAGCTATAATTGACAAATGACAAAAGTGTCTACGTGTAGCCAGAAAGACAGTGTCACGACGCCCAAATACGTAGCTAGTCAGTGAGAATCAAAGGTCCATTTCGTAGTAGCTATAATCCAAATAACTAAGCTGGGGAGCGAAGGAAAGAAGAAGAACCAGAAACAATCATGGAGATATAGTCCATGGAAGCATGACACATCAATCAGTGACCCATGATGTCTAAACATGCCAAACATTCATGTGAGGTGTTCGTTACAGTTAGCCGCATTATGGAGGCGGAACAATTGGCCCTCCGCATATTTTAACATGCAACTTTAGGGACACTATTAGAATAAAGTCAGCCTAGCTTTTAACAAGGAAATGTTGTCTCCACCATGAAAGAGGGGGGAAAGATCGAATTAATACATATCACATCAGATGCTGTACAACAAGCTTCTAGGCACTCATTGAGAGCCTTCAGAAATGGCTGGCTCGGACAGGTGCATTTATTATCAAGGTAGGAGCTACATCCTACGGCCTTAGCGGCCTGGTTATTGCACTGTAGCTAATTTTCAAGTCATTCAGTAGAATTCCACTATAGGGGGACTCAGTATATCAGAAACCCTTACCAGGCAAGGGGTCATATTTTGGGGGTTATTAGGGTCTCGGCATCTTCCTTCTGTGGAGGGCAACAAGTCTTTTCCGACTGCAAATGATAGCAGGGCAGTAAGGGGAATAAAAACTAAAAGCTTCATAATAGGAATCAGTTTTGGGGATAAATTGAGTAAAGAAGCAGTGTGTAAGACTGGCAACTACTGAAAGGTTGGCAGGCTGTTATTTATAAACACACCATTATATTACGAACATGGATTTCTCCGACGTAGCGATTTTGAAAGCAACCAAGCTTATTCAGCATAGTTTGTTCGGCAGATCCCTCGGAGAATAAATAGCTCCCTGTTGCTGGGTGAATGAGAGTTGGTGATAATACCCGGAGATGTACTTTCGAAATAAACTGTAGGAGGGATGGCATATGCATATGAAGCAATTGTACTTATCTCTGCGACCTATATCTTCCCGCACAAAAGATAGCTAAATTGGATAATGTCACGAGCTTGGATAATAGTCCTTAAATCAAGCACGCGGGGCTTGGAGATATGAACAAGGCAGAGATTTGATACTGGAGAGCACCAAAGAAGAGGTCCAAAGACAACTAAAGAGATGACAGAGACTACATCGTCGTACAAGTAGACTCTATTGAAAATTTATCTGAGCACTAGGAACCATGGATTGGGGTTGTATTGAGAAAGCACACCTTTTTGTTACGCCTGAAGCCCCAGATTATGCATGAGCTGCTTTGGGTAATAGCGATATCATGAAATAGCCCTGCTCTCGACCTGGTTAAACTTATGGTTTTTGTACAACGCTATGGTGACACATGCGCCATTCTTCATGTAATCTTCGGAAGGAACAAACATACTTAATCATTTACCGCCTCCCTATGAACCGAAGAATATACCAGAAAATAGTCCTTGTAAGTTATACCATCAACCGAAAACGACGCTAGTTAATGGTGGTAACTCAAACATCGACAAGTAGCGTGGAAGGCGAACAACTTCTACTAAGCGCGCATCTAAATAGCATCTAGTGGCAGCTCACACAACCCTTTACCTCGTCATCTTACTGTTTCTCCCCAAACCCCAGACGAAAATTGTGACACATGGTATGTGGGACAAGGTCGAGGCGGCACTTTCCGCGTGGCATCCGACTATCTTGGGTCTTGTCAGGCTACACCTAGTCACCTATACAGACTTTTCTTTTCTGCATTCTTTTCAGAGTGAATCTCTTGATACGTAGGTGGCTACAAGATATCATAATTTTTTGATGGCTTACAAAGTCCGAGTAAGCCATCTGAATGATTAGACCGATATTTTGAATCCAGGAATAACTTATGAGACGCCATTAGTAGCTACCTTCCCTACTTCTACTGATTTTCTTCATGCTCCTTGTTCTAGGGCGTTATATCGGCGGGTTGGCTTGGAACAAATTTCTACCGCTCATTTGATACTCCAGATCTTTCATGTATATCTTCAGGACTGGGCTACAGCCTCCGGGCTGTGCCTGTTCCACTACAAGTCATTCATGGACCCCTCGCTCGCCTTGACGACAATTCCTGGTAACCCTATTGGCCCTTCATCTTATACGCCGAGTTCCAGCAATTTCCCTTCTCGACCTTCCGAGACACGAAGAAACCATCGCCAGGCTTTATAGGGCCGTGGTTCATTTGGATGTACGAGGCCTGCACGGTACACTGACGCCTTGGGAGCCCCTGCGAGCCGGGCTAAAGTCTAAATTGGAAGGCTAGCCTTAGACCAGTTGGAGAAGCCGACTTGGCCCAAAGATGACAATGGGAAGGCCGGTTCTAGATGAGCGCACCATGGCGTAGGACGCCCCGTATTGAGAGCGCGCACCCTGCTCGTTAACAGTACACCGAATCCGGCGTGCGATCCAACTCAGCGGCTTAAAGGTGATGTCGCCTGCGGTAACGAGTACGTTCACTCAGCCGAAGCGTTGCCCACGGAGAGGTGCTTGGTAGAGGCAGCAGTAAGGTCGTTTGCCTAGAGACATAACGATGGATGCAGCAACCTAGTGAAGGGACATCAAGGGACGTTGGACGCTGGCGAGCTCATTTCAGTGTCACGGTCTCTCGTACCGTCCGGTCTGTGTTTATTCCTATCTGGCCAACCACGCAACGAAGGATTTAGACCGTCGAATGTCATTCTCCGCCAAAAACACCTACGGCGTATCTTCGCCCGCTGCGACTGCCTCGACGCGGAGCTCCTCTAGGCCTTCGCCAGGATGTCTGCACTTAGACCAGAATGCAGGTAGTTGGGCAATCCACCTAAAGCAATGGTCCACTTAACTGGTTTTCTCGTTATAAATTGCGCGCTTCAAGGGGCTTAGAAATGTAGAGTTCTTGGACATTTTTCTGGATTGCCTCGTATTGGTCAGACCTTATTTATACTCGCGAGATCTCTTAACACCACCTGTGCTCCGGGTGGTACAACCACGCCGATCTAGGCCGGTATAACAGCTGGTTGCTAGAGGTTCTACCTAGTCAGGCGACGGCTGCTATGACATTGCAACGAGTCATGAGATCGCGCTGGATCATTTCTACGCGTATAATCCGGCGGTAAGAAATGACTGCAGTGGATTGTGGCCTAATTATCATGTCTGTGTTGGAAAGTAATACGACAAGCTCGTGGATGTGTTCGAGTCCATTATCTAGATCTGTCAGTACTGATCAATTCACATTTACATAAACCGCGCTGGAGGCGGCCAAATCCCGTCTCGTTCCAGAGGCGTAGGATGCTGCAAGGTAACACGATGAAGGGTCTTGAACGTGGATTCCAATCGATACGGTTTCCGTCTGGCCTCTTCAGTCTCGAAGTCTCGTTGGGTGAGACGGGCGAAGAGCGTCGGGATGATATGGTTGATGTCGATTTTGAGGGGGCCTAGCTCTTTTTCCTCTTCCTTTCCCTCCCCATTTTTTTTATCTTTCTCTTCATCGGTGCTGGGACGTTTCGGCTCCCACAGCCAGACAAACGGCCTTTTCGAGTCCCGGGACTCAGTGCCTCCTGGTCGACGAACAAGAAAGTGTCCGTCCGTAGACTCCGCGGAAATTGGCCCTGATCCCTCTTTTCGGCGAAGAGATCCCGTAGATTCCAATCAGAAGGATCATCTATAGGAACCCAATGCAGGGCAAACTTGGCAATCGCCTCGTCCTTGATCCTCCCGCCCGATAGTGCAACCCATGATAGACGGCCGTCTCAATCTGCTCCCGGAACGCCGCCCAATCCCCCCGATCCGCATAAAAGCCCACCAGTCCACAAACTTCGCTCTCCGTATCCAAGAGCACCTGCTCCTGCCACGGTACCATCATAGCCAGCCGATTATGACGCATGTCATCATCGTTAAGAAACTTCGCCGCGGCCGAACTCGCCTGCAGGCCTTGTTTCTGCACCGTGTGCGCACTCGAGCGGGATTCTTTCATTTCCTCGGTCCACGCCATATCAATAGCTGCATGCAGGAGATGCTGATCGGCCTCGCTCAAACGCGAACGGTAGCGGAGCCATCGCCCCGCATCGCCCGGGATAAGCCCTCCCACGAGCAAGACCGCCTCGTGATACGAGAGGGAGTTCGCGCGGGTCGATGGCTTTGCGGACTAGTTCGGAGAAAGTGAGACCGCAGGCTTGCCGACATCGCTCGTCTTCCTCTGCGCCCGAAGGACGGTGAGCCACCGTTCTTCGTTCTTCATCCGTTAAAGACGATGGGTTGTCAATCGCCCGGCGGTAAAGAGTCCGAGTTGCTTCATCCAGGACCACCGGAAACCTATCTTCGTTTGGGTCGGGGAAAACGTCCGACATTCGCTAGCGTTGTTGAGCCATTATCGGGCGTCGATGTGATAAACAATGGAAGTGAGTGAATTTCTTTCTGAGAGTGGGAACCAACGCCCCTGTCAGCGCAGGAATGACCCATCTGGCATAAGGATTTGATGCTTTGTGTCAAAGTATGGGGGGATCGATTTAGCGGCTCCAATATCCGTCCTGATCTGAGATAGGGGGTGTTCCAAACGTACTTAACGCCGCTGTGGGATGCTATGGCGGTGTAGCCCACCGTTTGAACGCGAACCTCGTAAACAAGTTATTTTCTTTCCCATCAAAGCCTACACTGCAAATCCTGGAAATGGAAGCGCGAAACAACCAAGAGGTTCGTGAGCATATCATGAGGCAAATTCCAGACACAATCACCAACTTCCTCAAAACAGTCGATTCAACAGCAATACGAATACTTGGCGACACCCCCAACAGCGTTCTCGACTTTGGAGATAACCTGGGTTCCATACGTCAGTTTGTGTCAAACGTCGAGGATTCGATCCATGCAAGCCGCCCAAACGCTCAAACTCGGTTCCTCGCCGTAAACATATACCCCCAGAAGCACTCTTATTTTGTGCTAGACCTCAACAATGTCGACTATGTCTATGAGACTGCGCACACTGATACGACAATAATACCTGTCTACGTTCTTCGCTTATCGAAGAGGAAAATCAGCATTTTCAGACAAAAAATGCTAGATGCTACTCTCGCCAAGACGCTTGCAACAATGCACAACGGGCATGGATATGAGCCTTTGCCTTTGGTTGACGATTACAACCAGACTGTCCAATACAAAAATCCCCGCGACCTTCTGACTGGATTTGATGAACCTACTCCTGCCTAAAAGAACTACAAAAAGTACTTCAACTCTGTTCAGGCAGAATGGATCAATTCCTACGAACAATCTCCGAGACAAACTATTGTGGTGACCAGGCAAGGGGAATTGATATAGTCCACCTTGTTAGGGCTCTAGAGAAGTCAGAGCTTAGGAAAAGATTTTCGGGGCAGAGACATACTATCCTTTTTTGCCGCAATTTTAATAGCACTTCAGACATGTTTCTGCAATTCAATGACAGAATTCCTACGGCATACTGTAGCCTAGTTGTCGTTTATGTTCACTGTCCCTATAGCGTTCGACTGCAAAACTGTTGGTACGCCTCCGCCGAGTCCAAGACGGCGTTTACCGTCCTGAGACACAGTGCCTTATGAGGTGCTATACCTGTAGTCACTCGGCAAAAATACCTCATCGATGGTCGTCTCAGGCTCCTTCTTGAATCTATTGATCCTGGGGCTAGCAATCAGCGCCGACCAGCACCGTCGAGCGGTCGACCGTGAGAACCCTGTCCGGACCCGAGAACTACGAAACAGTGAAACCATCGATCCCACAACCTCGAAACGTAATAATTGTCCCGGTGTCTAAGCAGGTCCAAACAACAGAAGATATTGTTGCGGTTCTTGCTAGGCCGATGTCGCAAGCTTCTCTTTCTTTTGTGCGTATATCCGTCTTAGTCAAGCCGACATGACGCCGAGGACACATTCCTGCTTAATCGCTTGCGGACGAGAACAGGATGCTACGGGTAGATTTGCGACACTCTGGTTTGTGTAAAGCATAATGACATGGGGTTGGACGAACCGAGGCCATAACAAAGACTCTCTTTTGGTCGGATCCAGGAAGTGGGAATTATCCCTGATATTGGATTCGAGCTCTCCGCTCATCAGCCTCTTGGTGCTTATCTGTCGACTAATAATCTCACGTGAAGCTGGTATGGTATGTAGTCGAACTGATTCAAACATCTAATTAATCTCCTCATGATCTCGAAACGGCCACCCCTTCTCTAACAGATCAATGTCTTCTTGGTCCTCTGGGTCCCCCTCGCCGATGGCGATGAGAGACTCTTTGAGCTCGGCAACCTTCCGGGTAGCGTTCTCATACTGTTCATTGCTAATCCAGCCATCTTCACCGATACCACCGATTTGATCCCTCCACAGATTGACTGCGGCATTTAGTTGAAACCATATTTCCTCCTTCTCGGCAAATTCCTCCAATTCGGCACTGGTGAATTGCACGGGGCAAGGGACTCCCTCTGTGCCAGACAAAAGAGGCCAGTACTCAACCATGCGGATCAAGGCCCCCTTCAAAGTCATCAAGTTTCCACTCCATTGCCTCCCAGCCCTGTCGACAAGATGCTGCCGAGGAAGAAGTAGTGGATCACGCAGAGCATTTAGATGTGGCTTATTCAAGCCACCGTTAAAAATACGGTAGTAGTGGAAGAGTAGGCGACGCCGATAGAGCTCATCTGCTTCAGCCTTTGCCTCCTCTGGGAGTGTGTCGTAGTCCGCTGGAAGTGATGGTTCTTTCAAATTGGAGGGTTCTTTCATATCTGGGTTTTCAAACGCCCGTGGATAGCCTGCAACCAGCAGACGTGGCTCAAGTGTTGCATGTTGCCAATCGATAATACAAGAAATAGCTCCCGAGTTCGGTGAAATAAGGATGTTGTTTGGGTTCAAGTCCGGATGACGAAGAGTGGGACGATTGAGCGGATTGTCGGGATCCCTTGGAAGCAGGTATGGCGTCAATGCCAGATAGTGGTGTAGGAGATGGAGATATTCATCTGGATGTTGTTCTCCACGGAGAAGGCCATTATGTGGGAAGTCAAGCTCAACTGGTTTTCCATACCGCCGTGTCCACTCTATTTCTTTTTGTGCGATTGACTGAAGATAGTCGGTCGGGTTAAGCCCTGGATCTCGGTGTCAACAACGAAAGCCATAACACAAGGATGAAAACTTACACGGTCCACGGTCGAGACTAAGATCGGCTCTTTTCCCATGCCAGAAGCTGTAATCGGCAGTTGGACCAATGCAATATGTCTCTGAATCTTGGGTATTTTCGGCGTCGTTCGTGTACAACTGCTCTTGAAGCTCAGCCAGGATATCTTTCTTGAAGTAAATACTTCCGATCGACCCAAATGGAAGGTCAAAGAATCTCTTTTCGATCTCAACAAAACTTGTTGCGAGCTCGTGCCGTTCGCGCTTTGTCATGTCGAACCACCTTGTCTGCAAGCCTACACCCTGGGCTTTCTCCATAATGATATATTCCACTCCGGTCGGGTTGCTTTCACTAGTCGAATACCCATATACTTTGGGCACTGGGATACCTTTGGAATGTAGGTATTGCAAAGTGGCAGCTTCACTGGCAGTAGCGAAGCGTTTGGGCCCCGTAATATGATAGGGGATTTTGAGAATCGCTTCGAATCCATCATTCATTGTCAGAAGGAAAACTCGATTGAAGCCCCCTTCCGCGAATTTGGTCATAGATGCTACTTGCCCATGGTCCGGACCGAGGATTTTTTGGGCCTCTTGGAGAAGGGCAGTGGTGTTAAACTTCACGTAGCGCTCACGGAAGCGAAGATCTTCATTGAAAAGAAACCTCCCAGAGGTATAGGAGAAAAGGTCTTGCTTTGCTGAAGTACCTGGCGGAATCTATGTTAACATTGAATAACACTGAGGAGACCGTTGACGGACCCATGGAGGCATATTGGGTCGAGAATGCTCTGCGCTGCGCAATGAGAGTAGAAATGCACCGTTTAACCATCCGTGCAAGCATTTCTAGGACAGAAGGCCAAGCAGACGGCGTGGAGATAGCATGAAAGATAGATTATGCAGATTCAATGGGGTAGCGTTACGAATGCTAGAATGATAAAAGATCCTATGTGCTTTGCGTAAAAGAATAAACGTGGAGAAAGAATAGTCGGGGAATTGTTATGACAGGGGGCATCCCGTCTACGTGACTCCGAGGTCACGCGACCTCATGTGCTTTCTAACCTTCAGTTCTGTAGTGAACTGTGTTATGCGAATGCTGATCATGCTTCTTAACGCATCCCAGTCGGAACTCCGTGGTGGATTCAGATTCCCGGCTTGAGCAGTAGCGCCGAAGCTGGTCTCCGAGGTAACCAGGCAATGACAGACACTGCAAAGCGGAACGCGGGCTGCGCAAACGATCAACTCATTCTTAATTGCCAAGTCTACATCGCGAACATCTGCAATCTATCTCTGAACGTCTCTTCAAACACTCATCATATCCGACTTCTCGATATGCAACCCGTGTTTGTTATGACGATGCGGCTTGGGAAAAAGCGAGGAAATAGGTGCGCAAGTTTCCAACCCTGACATCTCTATACCCATCGGAAACTTCGACATCAGACACCACCAGATAGTACTATCTCCTTTGATATCTCGGAAAAAGGTTCCTTCGATATCGCTCTTTGGATGACCTATAGAACGGGTCCCGCTGGCATTATACGGTTTCCTCTTCCAGGTACCACGATGTTCCCTGGAGAGAAGCTGCGATGTGAGGTTGCTATTATGTGATGTGATACCTTCGTGACCAGACTTCAATCCGGGCTTTTGTTTATCACTGGGGCTCTAAGGAGTCTTGTCTACTAGGGCTGATTCCTTGAATTATCATAGAATATATCGAACATGACTCGAGTATGTACGATGTCCTTAATGTCCCGGGGCATTCAAAAAAGGTCAAAGAGACATCCTTAATCCAGAGATCGACGATGACACACCCCAAGCTCTATACAAAGACATGGCCGAAGTTCTTTTGGAGCTTTCACAGCCCTCCTTTCCTCGGATTGATTCGTTCAGCCAGGCCGGCGACTTTGCGTGGGAAGTGGCAAGTCGTCCTTTATCCAACAACGCGAATGAACTTCTTCGACCGGGTCCTCTCCCTCGGTTATGTCTGCCAACTCACGGGACAAAATTCTGGTCAGTGTCTGGATATCTCGATTCTCGAATATAACATGGTCAAGCTAGAACCTAGTAAAGACGCTCAAAGAGGCGTGATGTCGAGTCAGAAACGCTAAATAGAGCGCTATAATATTGAATTATTACAAGAGGCGTATATTTGGCTTATATTATCTCGGATCTGTCGGTCCTTTCGTTGCTGTAAGACAGTGAAATTGGCACTGGAGAGCGAAGCAATATACGAGTGATCGAACCTTTGAGAAGCATTCTCCCAATGTTGATTGAGAGAAACCATCTTGATAATCGTATCCTGGTTTTCACCGACAGGTAAACCCGACTGTTGGTGACCAGCTATAAGTCCGACTGAATCTGTTGAGGCTCGACGAGCGGAGCTATTCAATTCACTTCGGGAGTGGTGCTGGGGCTCTCCCGGCCGGGCACCGTCAAAAATATGGCCTGGTGACCGCGACCGCTGTTTTTGATGGCCAAAAAGTCGCCTACCCAAAGACAAATGTTGCTGGGCATACGTGATGAGCACATTGAGGGCAGGGAGACAAGCACAAATAAGCCCCAATCCCACTTCGGCGTTGCTGAAGTTCAATGTTAGACCTCGTTCCACTCCCGAAAAAAGGAAAAAATCGAGGTTGGGGTCCAGTGACTTACGCAGTAAAAATTGACCGCATGAACATTCTCGCATCATAAGGACGGTTCCTTTCATGAATACCAATCACAAGCCGGTAAAGACTAAAAGCGACTGCTATGCCACCTAGCCCAAGAAGAAATATCACCTTGACTTTTTTCCAGAAAGGCATCTGCAATGACCAGGTCAATGCCACTGGGAAAGCAAATATTGCAATATCTGTTCCAAAGCTGATCACAGAATCGGCGATAATTACCCCCGACTGGCTGAGACATGTCGCATTTTCTCTTTCGGAAAATCTCCAATAGGCGGAGACAGGATTGCAGATGAAGATTTTGATGAATGTGATGATAAAGTAATAACCAATAACCACAGCCAGAAGACAATATAGGGACACCACTCCCTTGGACAAAGGCAGGAAGACCCTGATCAGAATATAGACTAGGCTGCCCTTGACAAAAAGAGCCGTCGGTGCGTAGATTGCAGTAGCAACGTAGGACAACTGCTATCAAATTAGCATGAGCAGGACTTTTGTTGCGAGTTGTTGGTCTTGCCTTGATGCAATTTTCGAATTGATCTTGATTTAATTCATCGTGCAGTTTGGTGCAACCAGAAAATCCATCTAAGCCAGATGTTAGCTAATTTCAGGACTCCAAACTACGCAAAACATACATATCATAGCATTTGCGCAGAATCCCATAAACAGGACCTAACCATCCTTGCATCAGCAAATCATAACACAAGCTTGTAGCAGGGCTGTGGCCTACCCATCCAAAAAACAAAGAGCTACAGTGATCAGCAATGTTTCTAGACCGATCGGTTAACAGCGCACATACCATCATCGATACCGAGCGCCCGATTCACTCTCCATCGAACGAAGACCCGAAGGAGAACCAAGGGTGTCGTCACAATAAAACAGAGAATTTGTGTGGCATAATTGATGAGGAACAAGGAGTTATCGTCATGTCTAGTAACTGACATAGAGAATAGCTCACAGAGCATTAAAATGCTTGTCGAGAATCATGGTTTCTCGAAGATCTATCTCGATGCAACTCGGAGTCTCGGATGTCCCATCGGCTGAGTCAGCAGATCGCTTGCCTGACGTCAACGAAATAGGCATTTGCCTTGACTTGAATTCCTCAACTTATTCTTTGTTAATGTGGATTTTCGCTCTTTTCCGGAAACCAGTGTCAGAAAGATGACAGCTAAGCCTTATGCGCCAAGCGGGTGGGGTCCAAAATCGAACACCATTCTTTGTAAATGTCAAGATTCATTCTAACGTTATCATTCTCGTGCAATACAAGAGCGACATTGATTCGAGCTAACCAATGTCTATTTACATAGTCCAATGCCATTTCATTCCCAGTCTCTGGAAGTACCCAAACAAAGCGTTCTTTGGCACGTATCCAGCGTAGGTTCTCTGCCAAGCTGCCGCGAACGAGCCCTCGATTGGGCCAAGTTCCCCAAATCCGAGTATTTGAAGAGCCAATGGCATCAAAATTGCCAACACACCTAAGGCAATCAGGGTAGCGTAAACGGGATGGTCTGTTGCAAAGTCGATCGCGGCGTTTTTGCTTTCGGTAGTGGCATCAGCCGCTGCTCGCGCCATCTTTGCGCCAGCTTTGATTGCGTTCTCCAAGCCGCGAAGGGTAGCCCTTGCTATAGCATCGGTCCACCCGTTGACCCTTATGATATCCTTCATTTCTTTGTCGAGGAAATAGGGTGTGTCGGCATTGAGGATTTTGGTGACGATGTCAGAAGCCACGGCCTCAGGGGATCGGGAGTCGGTAGGAGGAGATGGATTGTCCATTGGTCTCCCAAGCATACAGCCACAGATGGAGCCTAGAAGCATCTTGGACTAACAGCGGCCGCTATTCAATGTCTTGCTCAATTTGAAAGTTTCAAAGGTGAATAAAGCGAAAGATCAAGGGAGAACGAAAAGCGGGGTCAACTTTCTTTAACCACTGGCACATTCTTGCAGTTTTGCGTTTGTTTCATGAGAACCTCTCAAGGCGAGGTGAGATTCTGATTCTGCCTGGACAGCTCAGTGTGGCGAGGTCACCTGTAGAATCATAGCTTAGTGTCCATGCAAGCCACCTAAATTAGGCCATACTGACCTACTAATGCCTGGATGCCCAATTATTGTAAATATGTGGCTCGCCGTGCCCACGTGGTTCTGAATACGTCCATTCCATCGACACGAGGGATGTACTGCTGCTGCTTATGCTGAATATCAGCGCTCAAATTTGACTGCTATGATTGCATGGTTCAGTTCACTGTATGTGTATCAGCCTGAGTCAAAACGCTGGTATACTACGCAGAATTGTTCGTATATCAGCCTCAATTAAAATGTCTGGCTGATACGCAAAGGACGCGACTTCATAAGAAAGATCGGTCGCATTAACAAATACATACTGTACTCGTGAGCCGTATAGGTTCCCATATTGTCCTCCGGGTTGCGTAGTGAAAGGCGAATTTCAGGATTTGTCCAAAGGCAGTTATATAAAGACCAACTTTACGAAGCTGCCATTCCATTCGAGGCTGTTCCCTATCTTAGCCACGGAACGCTGCTGTACTCTTGATCACGCAATGACAAGCACGCGAAGTTGACTTTTCTAGTCATGGTGAACTGGCTGTCTTGGCTCTTTACCTAGTAGGTTGGGGGAAATCTAGAAAGCAGTAGATCGCTTACTTAGGTAGGGTACTTTTCGCACCTCTCGCATCCCACCGCTGTTTCTAGGCCCAACGATCATCTTTTTAGAAGAACAACTGTCTCTCAATCTTCCTATGGCGGATAAGTAAGAAAATCGAGAGAAGCATATTGTCAAAGCCTACGAGCTGCTAGATGAGTTGAATTGACAAAACATTGCTAGTGTTCCATAGAAGTCCGAGATTTTATATTAGCCTACTTGTCCGTATCAATAGTCGCTCTCGTCTTGATCAACGCGTATAGCGCCACTTGTAAACTAGAAGACAGGAAAGCATTGTACTATTCTATGGGATTTATACACTTATATCTTCCAAGTGCCCCCGACCGAGGGCATAATTCAGGAAGCTACAAACTCGACTGTCGGCCAATATACGCGTGATTCAAAGGGCGCGTTTCCGTTATGAGACGAAATCTAAAGGCATTCGGAATGGCCGAGAAACGAGCACCACTTGCTCCCAGCCGAAAAACCATAGATGATTATGCCAGACCACTGTGGCTTTTAAGGAAGACCTGGGCTTTATTGGAACTGATTCTTGAAGGGAATTACTCTCTGTTACTACCGAATCCATTTGTGTGTTTTCCTCTGAGCATTGTGCACTACCTTACCCAGAGTCATGACAGTTATCTGAGTATCTTCCAAAAAAACTAGGTCTACAACGCTCCTCTATTAACAAATCCTACTATTTCCATCCAACAAAACCGATAATCTAGCTAAGCGTCAACTACCTCTCTTTGGCATAGTCGAAGCTACCCTTGCTGGACGAAAAATTGATAAGAGCGAAGTCAAAGGGATAGAGCGAAATAGTAGACGCATCCGAAAATCCACGAAATCTGAGAGTAATTAGCCCCTTGGTCGTGCAGAAGCCAAACACGATAACATACCGCTGCTATTCAAGGCCGTCCGAGGTCCACACGATAAGATGTAGTTAAGAGCAAGTGACTTGTTGAAAACCTGTGATCGCGTCGATCTTTGGTGTAACCGTGCCGTCGCACCCACACGGCAAAACAGTGTGGATGCGACGGCACGGTTAGTATGGATAGCGCATTATACTTAAGGCTCACATTACTAGTCGCATGCTTATCGCGGCCTTTCTCCGCCATACCGAGCCCAAAACACAAAGGAGCTTTGCTGAAGCATTAAAAAAGCTTCTACATGGTGACCCTGCTTGGTTACTAGCTTGAGATTAAGCTGTTATAAAAGACCACTGGGCGAAATAAGGCTATTCGACCGGTCTTTCCTGAGTTGTAACTCGGTGCATTGCCAGAACCTTCAAAGTGGTCCCCGTAAACGGCCTTGGAGATATCGGAAATATGGAAACGCTTGGGAAGATGGAACCTCTTTCGTAACAAAAACCACCGGCAATCGGCGTATTGCAGTTTACGTGTGGGTGGACCCGTCGTGCGGCTTCCATCTATGGCCGTATTCTCCATATAAAATTTCCATCACAAGAGAGAAAAGGGATAGGGCCGATGCCCTAGTCCTCTCCAGCGTAGGTATTTAAGATCGTTCAGGAAGGCCAGAATTAAACCTCTGTTCTGAACTCTGAATTCCCCGAGAAAGATGAAATTTACTCATTCCTGCTCATTTTAAGATATGGTCGAGGATGCCACTCATGGCTCCCTCACAACACGCACTAACAGACAGTGACAGCCAAAAATAATTCATGGAATCCACTCGCTCTGGTATGTATCCAATATTATTGGCGCTGATACTATTTCCGGCTCATCCCCGTTATACATTCTTACTGGTGAGTACTACACCCAATCAAATCTATCCATCCTGCCCCATCGGCGACCGATTGTATACACAGCTTCTATGATGATTGACCACTTCCCTTTCTGCAACTTATTTGTAGATATTATGTCAATCTACATTGTTTTCGAATTGGTCTCTGAGTTGCTGAAAGTCTTTGAATTTGCATTATGCGGTTGCTTTTGTGATCTGTGGCTAATTTTTCTTATTCAAGGTTGTGCAAATCGATCCTGATCTATTTCAACGAGTATAATGTACATTTTTCCTCATATCGACTACCCTTTTATAATCTTCCCCGGTAGCCCGCAGTGGCTGAGCCTGTATATTTCACTCTATGTGGAGTCCTGGGGCTTTGAATACAGGACTGCACTGATTAATTAGAAAAATTGCTGTGTGATAATCAAGCTGCGCTTTACCGTGGCAACCAAACTACGACTATGCATCCCACGGGATGGCCATTTGTGGGCAGTAAAGGCCAACTCAACTCTTTCCGATGACTAGAGTCTCGCCATCTCCAAAGCTCTGCGTTCTTGTCGGGGTCCTATGGTGCCCCAGGCCCCAAAGAGGAGCAACAATATCACCCTTCATCAGCGGGTTTCAGTTAAAGCCACACTATATGGCTCATCAATGGAGCACATGAGAGTTCCAAAGTTCTTGAGACTATCGTAGAAAATTAGAAAATTAGACTCGGATTGAGTACTAGTCTCAGTTCGGAATAGAATGATTAGCGAACTGAGTAAACATTTTCGCGCGATCTAAAGTAACTAGAAGGATAATAAATAGAAGTGGTATAAGAGATTGTGATTAGGATATAGCACACCTATTATTGAATAGGAAACTGTCATTGTAGGGAATACGGTCAGCCAACTTTGAATTTGCCAATGCTCCTTTCACCGTTCTTTTAAAGAACTCTATCTACAGCAACCAGGATAAAACTGAAGGGCATTCCAGATAACTAGGTTGATCAGCCTAGGCCGAGCTCCAGGGTAATGGCTCTATGGGAATCTATCACTAATAGGACCAAGACACAGCCTACAGGGTACAGGGTACAGGGGACAAGGACAAGGACGGTGTAACTGGCCAACAAACAGGGCGGAGCCGCAGCTCAAGAAAGACAGCGCAAAGACGTGCGTGTGGCTTCGTGATTGGGTTGCTTCATCGCCTTTTCACCTGTAGGCTGCAGCAACTGCAGCAAGTGCAAATGGGTTAAATGACTGACTCCCCCGTCTCACCCACAATTCTCTTTCTTTCTGACTTCTGTCTCTGCTGAGTCTTAGATTCCCACATTCCCACATTCTCACATTCTCCCATTCTCCTAAGAAGTGTATTGTCTACACCTCCATCTCCTCTTCTCCAGCTCTCCACTTTCCCCATTCGAGCTTTCAGCTCCACCCTCATCTCCGCCATGGCCGATCCCTCCGAGGATAGCAAACATGAGGCTGAGCCCAAAAATGCTAACGGCTCAGCTCAGCCTGCCTCTGGGGTTTCCATCAAGGATGCTGCCGCCACTGCTGTCCCCCTGAAAATACCGCCAAAGGCGCCGTGTGCAAGAAACACCATGATGCCAAGTCAGACAAGAAGAAGAAACGGAGTAAAGGAAAACATGCTTCTGAGAGCTCCTCCGACTCCAGTGAGTCCACCGATTCATCCAGCGAGTCTGAGTCGGCCAATGCCGATTCCGATTCCGTCGTTAGTGAATCCGAGTCCGACAAACGCCGACGCCATCGCCTGAAGACCAAAACCAGGGCCAAGCGTGCGCAGAAGGACAAGAAGCGACGCAAGAAAAGAAAGATGCGGTCGCGCAAGTCAAATTCCACAGACTCCGATACCGACTACTCCGATACCTCTGACTCTGATTCCGACTCTTCTCGCGACTCGGACTCGTCGCTAGACGAAAGGGCACTACGCAAGTTGGTGACGCGGCTTAAGCTTAAGAAGCGAGCCAAACGCCTGCGAGATGAGACCCAAGACGATCTGGGGACAAATGATCCCGTCGGGGAGACTCGTCGGGACAAGCGATCGAAGAGGAAAAAGCCGGCATCCAAGGTGGCATTCAAGCGAGTGGATCAACGTGCGTTATCCCATCCTTCTTCTTCTACTACTCACTCACTAGCTTACGCTGACGCCATGGCAATACACAGTCTGGGACAATACCATCCACAAATACAAGCTCACCGAGACCGTGGACGACCCGGACGCTGACGAGTGGGACCAGTATATCTTCACCGTGCGCCGTAAGTTCAACTGGGAGAACAAGTACCTGGAAACCGTCGTCGATATCAAAAGCAAGCATCTGCGTGAAGCCCTCGCCAAGGTCATGGACGGTGTCAAGGGTGTCAGTCTGGTGCAGGAGCCCGCCGTCGTCGACCCCAACATGCTTTTCTTGTATCTAGAAGAGACTCGGCAGTGGATGAAGGAGCTCAAGCGCCAGTCGCGCAGCGAGAAAAAAAGAAAGCGCGGAAGAGCGCCGCTGTCAAGGCAGCGCATCTCAAGGTGCTTGTCAAGTACCTTGATGCCGACTATGCCGACATCAAAAAGACTCTCTACCCCCTTCTCGAGGCCAACACCATCACCTTTGATCTGCTGTGGGCGCTGTTCAAGCCCAACACCATTGCCTACACCGCGACCTATGGGAACAGCGATGAGCCCCGGGCCTTCAAAATCGAGTATGCTATCAAAGAATCCTCCTTCATGAAGGGACAGTGGTACAGTGTCGAGGGACGGTATTTGGAGTACGACGGTAAAGACTTTGGTTTCGGCAACATGTCTGCAGAGGTAGAATCCTTCAAGGGAGCACGCAAGATCACTAGTCTGGCATGTTATCCACTGCAGTATCACCGTGACTCGGAGGCTCTCCGGGCGCGGCTAATTGAGCGTGGCAAGCGGTTTGTCGCCCTGCGTGGCATGAACTACCGTTTCCATAAAGGCATGGCCTTCTACAAGAAGAAGCGTTCCTTCGTGGTCAAGGTGAATATCAACGGCCGAATTATGATCGACCCTGCCATTCACCGACGCATCAATCCGAACTATCCCATCAGCACTGTCCGGCCTAAGGATCCAGACCTGCTTGATGCCTCCGAGGCCGGGATGAGTGACCCGGATGACGATGGAAGTGAGGGCTGCTGCTGCGGAGGATCCGACACGGACTCTGATCGCGGCTGCGCATCGGACACTCCACGGACCCGCTACAAGGTCATCGAGGGCGAGGATGGGACCCCACGAGTCGTGGAGGTGGAAGTAGACGCGGATGGCAATGAGATTCACAAGGAGAAGATGGATCGCATCGAAGGTGACGCGGCCGACAGCAAGGAGCGAGAGTTCACGGAAGAGGAACTGCTAGTCGCCAGCCCGGTAGTTCTTGGATTTGCCTTCAGTGAAAAGTTGTGGCTCGAGTTTACGATTTCGGGTATCAGCGACATCGAGTGGAATGCCGATGCCTTCGGCTCACTGGTACTCCCCAATAATCAAAAATCCATTGTCAAGGCACTGGTGGAGTCGCACACCTTCCACGCAGCAGAGAACATTGACGACGTGATTCAGGGTAAAGGCAAGGGACTCGTCGCCGTGCTACATGGTCCTCCGGGAACTGGAAAGACGCTCACGGCCGAAGGCATCGCAGAGCTTCTCCGACGACCTCTGTACATGGTCAGTGCTGGGGAGTTGGGGACGGATTCGCGCACGCTAGAAGCCGAATTGAACAAGATCCTGGATATTGCACACTCGTGGGGTGCCGTCCTTCTTCTAGACGAGGCCGACGTCTTCCTGGAGAAGCGCACGATCCACGACATCCATCGCAACGCCCTTGTCAGCATCTTCCTACGACTGCTCGAGTATTTCCAGGGCATTCTATTCCTGACCACCAACCGAGTCGAGACGTTTGACGATGCTTTCCAGTCCCGCATTCACGTTGCACTGCGATATGGCGATCTTACTACCAAGGCCAAACGGAGCATCTGGAAGATGTTCTTGGAGAGAGTGCGCGCTATCGAAGGAGTCCGCACGAGTAGTTTCTCCGAGGAGGACTACGACGCACTATCTCGGCATACTTTGAACGGCCGTCAGGTATGTGTTTCGTTCCCTAGTTCGTTGCCTGTGGATGGAAACCAATGCTAATCGGATAAATATAGATCAAGAACTCGGTCCGTACCGCACAGGCGCTGGCAGTCAACGAAGACTCGCCTCTGTCGATGGACCATATCAAGCGCGTCTTGGACGTGGCGCAGACATTTGATCACGATCTTCGTGGCGGAACGGGTTATCTGGATGCGATGCGTAGCTACACTTAGGGATTTTTGGAGGAGCGATCTTTGGGGATTTGATACTCGACTTCCTTGCATGGAAGAAGACTGGAACAGGTTTATGGCGACACAGTGCATAGGAAATTGCTTCATTTTGCTTTCGATCTACTCATCTCTACTCAGAACCGAAGATTAATTAGCAGACAAGAATTCATCAAATGGGAAATTTACCAAGTCTTGGGACTGGAAAGATCAAGACCTAGAAAGATTACAGGGTGTTTCGTAGCAGTGACAGCCGATCAGACCGATATTAGATTATGACATGGATATCGATCTAGTAATACAGATGCCGTCGGAACTCTAGACAAGCCCGGACCAAAAAATGTTATACAGGAGATTTTAGTTTAAGGGTTGGCCTTGACGAAGTCAACACCCTTCTGGATGTTCTTCTTCAGGTCGACGAGGCAGGCATCGAGGAGCTTCTGCTCGTACTCGTTGATCTGGCCAACCTCGTGGATCTTCTCGGCACCGTTGGGGCCGAGCTCGACGCGGGAAGCGAAGAAGTCGATGCCCTGGTCCTTGAACAGAGGGGAGTCGACGAAGGTGGGCTCAATGATGCCCTTCTCACCCTGAGCGGCGCGGAGGAGAGACTCGGCGAAGCGAGCACCGGCCATGGCCATGGAGAGGGTGGCAGAGCCAGCACCGTCCTTGGCCTTGACGACCTCGTCACCACCGAACTGGATGCGGTTGACGAGAGCGTCACGGGCCTCACCAGAGATGGAGGGGTGGTTGGACTGGGACAGAAGGGGGACGATGGTCACACCGGAGTGACCGCCGACAACGGGGACCTTCTCGCCAGCGGGGTCGGTCTTCTGGACCTGGGAGATGAAGCGCGAGGCACGGACAACATCCAGGGTGGTAACACCGAACAGGCGCTTGGGGTTGTAGACACCAGCGGCCTTGTACACCTCCGCGACAATGGGGACGGTGGAGTTGACCTGCGACCGTTAGTATTCGGGGGTTTTGATACGGGAAATGCAGTCGGTAATAAACGTACAGGGTTGGAGATGACCAGAATGTTGGCGTTGGGGGAAGCCTTAGCGGCGGCCTTGGCGAGGTCGCGGACAATGGAGGCGTTGGTGTTGAAAAGGTCATCACGGGTCATACCGGGCTTGCGGGGAACACCGGCGGGGATGAGGACAATCTCGGAATCCTTAAGAGCATCGGCGAGACCCTGGGCATCGGGGTTGTAGCCGGTGACAGTGCTGTTGGTGTTAATGTGGCTCAGGTCGGCCGCGACACCTGTTCAAATTGAGGTCAGGAATGAGTTTCGAGGAAAAAGAAGACCACACAGAAACATACCGGGACCACCACGGATATCGTAGAGGGCGAGCTGAGTGACACGGGGGTTCAGCTTCATCAGCAGCGACAGAGGCTGGCCAATGCCACCGCCGGCACCGAGAACGGTGACCTTGGAGGCCTAGAGTGAGGGTGAGCAACGTGCGACAAGGGTATTTTGGGGGATTGAATGGTATTTACCTGGCTGGCAGAGGCCGAGAAGGCGCGCTTCTGGAAAAGGCTGAAAGAACGGCGGGCAGCAAACATCTTTGTTTTTCTCTCACAAGAATTAGATGGAGGAGAAGAGGAAGAAGGAAGAAGGGGAGAAGGAAAGAGATTGGGTCCCCGGTAAAGAAAGATGCTCCACAGCTGTTTCCGACTTCCCGATGTCCGGCCATCACATTCTCTGTCTCGGCATTCGTCATTCTCGTGCTGTCTGTGCTGTATGCAGTACAATTACTTACTACATATGCTATCTTATTTGTGGCATTGTCATTGGCATTGCTATTGCTATTTGCATCTGCATCTGCACCTCCGTCAAAGTCTCCCAGAACTCCGTCGCTGATGAAAAAAAGAAAAGCCCGCAAGACAGGAAGATAGAAACAGAAATTATACAATAGCCGAGCTCATCGCAAAAAGTGCAATACAGCCCAGCAGAACAGAAAGAAGACGATTACGCCGCCCCAGAATATCCACTTGTCCTGACGTGCCCGTCGCTCCACCATACGGATAGTATCTCCGCTCACTCCCAATGTGTTGGCCACACTGTACAGCCTCCGTTGGGTGCCCTTCAGCACCTCTCGCTGCTGGCCCAGGTCGGACAGCACTGCACGCCCTCGATCCAAGAAGTCATCCAGCTGGTTATGAGTGTTGGCAAAAAAGGATTGCTCGCGTAAGGCTTGACTTTCTCTGCTATGGTTTGCCGGGCCTGCGCCAAAGCTAAGGCCAGAAGAAGGTGCAAAGGCGGACGTGGTCTGCGGGAGCGAGGACTGGGCATAGGGATTCTCCGGCGTAGCGGTGTGATGCGGGCGCCGACCTAAAAGTTCATTGCGATTGGTGACCGATTGCTACCATCGGTCAGTATGAAACAGTAAGATGGTCCGAAGTTCGGTGTTTTGACGTACTGCATCCTCGCGTTCTTTGCGCAACCGGTCGAATTGTGTACGGTAGTCGCTCAGTTCGTCACGAAAGTTCTTGACCCGGTCAAAGGCCTTTTCCTGTTTCTCGGGAATGAGTTCCTTCTTGGAAAGAGCCGAGTAGTCATCGACGGTGCGAGACAAGGACGCCAAAGATGCGGCGATCTGGCCTGTAGAGACGGAGGGGTCAATCACTAGTCCATGACACATGAGATAGAGAGAGCCACGCACCTTGCAGAGCGGGAGACGAGGTCTGAGGCGACTGGGAGAAGGTATCTAGGTCACGGCGAATCGCGGACGACTGCTTCAGAGCCGAGTTGAAGAGGGAGTTCTTATCAAGATGTCAGGAACTATCGCGGAATGCAGAGTGCAGAGTATGCGACACTAACCATGGTATCGAGGGTGGCAGCTGCCACTTACATGAAATGGCGGTACCAAAGTCGAGTATAGGTCGAATCGATGATCCAAGTCGAGGGAGTAACTTGCATGCCACCAAAAGACAAAAGACAAAAGACACCGCGCCACGCGAAGGCCAGGTGTTTGGGTTATTCACCGCCTTCAGGCATATATCAAGGCCTCTACATTCGTACTGTTCTCTACTTCTCTTTACGTTGCTTCTGTTTCTATTCAGAGTCGTTGCAGCTTTTGCGATTGGCCTACACCAGTCTACAGTCACGTGTCAAAATCACGAAAATGATATCGTTGAGGCTACTGATACACTCAATCCGCAACTCCCTTTCGCGCCAAAGCACAAGATGTGGAAATCGAAACGGAATTGGAATCGGAATCAAGACTCGGAATAGCAGGAATGGTATATGGAAACAAAAGAAATCAAGCAATCAGGCACAAGCTAATGTCCCACTTATTTGGGCGGGTACTTGTTCTGCAGGAACCACCTAGAGACAACGTTAGCACCACGCCATCTCTTGTCTTCCATTCGTTCACTTACTTGCTAACGAAGTAATCCACCACGCCAAAGGCACCCACGGCCCCAGACCATAGACCGATCGTCTCCCAGGAGAGCTTGCCCTGTGCATGCTTCTGATAGGCACCGAAGCTCAGGCCAGCGCCCACGATGGTGTACAGAAGCGCGTTGCCGATGTAGACTGGGTTCGCTGATTTGTCGCTCAGGCTACTCTTGACCTTGCGAGCCTTGGCCTTCTTGGAGGACTCCTCCTCGGTATGCTTCTTCCCCTGTTCGGCGGCCTCGCGCTCCAAGCGCTCCGCCTGAGTGGTGGTCTTAACATCCTGTTGGAGGAAATCGTGATCGACCGCAGTGACATGCGGGGAATCAACATCGATCAACGCCGCCGTACTCTCCGACTCGTCCTTGTAGATGCCGCCCACTTCGGGTGCGCGACTGGAATATATATTAGCATGTAACGCGATGGGGAAGATAAGTCCTAACACTTACGCCTATGCAGGCAAGTCAGCTTGTAATTTTGGTTTCAGGAATGACAGGCACACTTACATCTTCGGGCGACTGCTTGGGGCCCTTGGCAGCAGCGTCGGCGTAAGACATGACAATGGAGTGGTAGGAAGGTAAATGAAGGTGATACTGGGTCGTAAATCAGTATTGGTAAGTTGAATGGAAGCAAATAATGATTACCTACCAAAAATGTGAGGTGAGGGTTTCTGGGGGAGTTACCGTGGGGGGGTGAGCCTTTATACCCACCTGAGGCCAGGGAACCAGGGAAGCTCGGGGTGTGACATCACGTCATGGATTTAGTGGAGTCTTGCCTAGTGTAGCTCACAACGCGTCTTCCTTATTTTATCTTATTCTATCATTATTATTATAACTACATAGAACGATCAGATGAGGCAGAGACCTTAGTTATCTATCATGATATCTATCCAAGGTCTACAAGTAATCGGAGTGGTCATTCTTAGGGCCCACAGCCACTGACGTGTGATCCCGTTTCTCATTGTTTACTCTCTAATTTAGGCTTTAGTGAGCCATCGATTGGTCTAGAATGTCGGTTTCTTGAATAGACATTTAAATACAAAGTTTTGCTAGTACATATCCACTAGGTACGCAGTACCTATGCCATCTTGCATCTACCTAGGTAATCACCCGGCATGATATATACATAGGTGGTACCTACCTAGTCAGGTCCAAGGTTATCGTTCTATCCGACCACATTATTGTAGGTATTACATTGAACCTTGAAAACCTTGGAATGGCCTACAGCCTTGAAAAGCTGGATATGCACTATCCAGAGTCTATGACTCCCGTGTGATTGTACTTACATATTCGCGACGACCTCGCAAGTCTGCGGGCATAGCAGTAGGCCGGCATGTTTCGCAGATCGGCTAACCAGTGAGCTTAGAGATCTCCGAGCGTATCTGTGCTATCTACAAGTACATCCCGGGACTCATAGAGAACTAGTTACTGTAGGTAAGCAGTAGTGACCGCCCCCGGGAAACTAACGGGAAATAACTTGGAAAGTCACAACATCTACTTGTGTAAAATCAGATAGGAAATGGGATTGAAGTGCTAAAACCAAACAAGAAAATGAACCTTCAATGGGTCTAAAGGTCGCATGTTTTAATACAAATTACAATGTCAAACGGCTCTAGATCAAATACCACGCGCAGCTGCCTTTACAGCAGGAGCTCCAGAGGGTTCTCAACCACCTTCTTCAGCTCCTTGATCCACTCACCACCGACGGCACCGTCAACAACCTTGTGGTCGAAGCTGCCGGTGACGACAATCTGCTCGTCCCACTCGGTGACGGTGCCCTCCGCGGTCTCGACGGGGACCGCAACCTTGCGGACGGTGCCGACGGCCAGGATACCGGCCTGAGGGGGTTGATGACCGCGGTGAAGCGCTCAACGGCCGGGTTCATGCCCATGTTGCTGATGGTGAAAGTACCGCCCTGGTACTCCTCGGGCTTGAGCTTGTTGTCACGAGCACGCTTGCCCAGGTCGCGGACCTGGTTGGAGATGCTAGCCAGACCAAGACCTTGGACGTTCTTAACCACAGGGGTGATCAGACCGGAGGGAGTGGCCACGGCAACGCTGATGTCAACCGTGTTGTGCTGGCGGATAACGGCCTGGCCGTTCTCTTCGATCCAGCTGGAGTTAACCTGGGGCACCTTCAGGAGGGCGGCGGCGCAGGCCTTGACCAGGAAGTCGTTGACGGACAGCTTGTACTTGCCGTCAGCGGAGGCGTTCAGGGCCTGACGCAGCTTCAGAAGCTTGGTGACCGAGAGGGTGGCGGAGACGAAGTAGTGGGGGTTCTCGGCCATTGACTGCTTCAGGCGGTTGGCGATAGTCTTGCGCATCGAGGTGATCGGGATGTCCTCGAAGGTGGCAGCGGCGGCGGCAGTGGGCTGGTACTTCTGCACGTCCTCCTTGGTAATCTGGCCACCCTTGCCAGTACCCTTAAGGGCCTTGAGAGGCACTCCCTTCTCCAGAGCCAGAGCCTTGGCGGCGGGGCTGATATTGGGCTCACGGTCCAAGCTGGGCTGGAGCTTCTCCTCGGAGGTCTCGGGCTCCTGAGCAGCGGGCTCCGGAGCCGGGGTAGGGGCGGAGGGCTCAGCACTCTTGGGCTCCTCCTTCTTCTCAGCAGCAGGGGCAGCCTTGTCACCACCAGCATCAGCTAGAGAGAATGACTCGAATGGAGAGACGTCGGCACCCTCCTCAACCAGGACGGCAATGGGCTAATTCGTGGAGGGTTAGCTTTGGGGAAAGGTTTCCGCGGAGAACTCTCCGAAGCCCGGGGAACTTCTTACCGAGCCAACAGCGACGTCCTTCTCGCCGGTCTCTTTCAGGATCTTGGCGAGGACACCCTCTTCTTGGAACTCAAAGTCCATCTGCGCCTTATCGGTCTCGATCTCGACGAGGACATCACCAGGGGCAAGGGTATCACCGGCCTTCTTCTGCCATGCGCCGACGTTTCCTGCGGTCATTGTCGGCGAAAGGGCCGGCATGGTGATGATAGTGTGCGGGGGGAATGCTACAGAAATGATGGCATTAGCTTCAAATGGATCCAGACATCGGGTTTGGTTCATGTGGAGCCATACACTTCGAGGCATAGAAGCGGGAAAGAGCGGAGATTGCGGGCATCTGAGATCTGCGCGGAAGAAACATATCAGTATCACTGGAGACAAAGTCACGCAAACCAGCGGCACGTACTGCATGACCTCGTGGAACTTATAGGAGACCTGGGGACGGCGCATGGAAGCGGCGCCCCGAGAGAGGAACATGGCACTCGGGGTGCGCATCCGGACGGCAGCAGCAACCATGATGGATGGAATTGCTCCTGTGTATAGATTGAAAAGGGCCCTCAACACAGAGACAGAAGCTCAATGGAATACAGCGAGAGGGTGGAGGTTGAAGAAGCCCTGAAAGAAGAGTGTTGAGTACAGATAACCTCTTAGCAAGTCAGGAACTTTTCTGTTGAGCTACTGCGGTTCCCGGTGAGCGGCCTCTTCCGGGTCATGTGACTTCGGGGGCGGCACGGGCTGAGTCAGCGTAACTAGTCTCAATTCGGAGAAGACACGCATTCCGTTGCTTTTGCGTTGTATACAACACTTCAAGTGCCAATCGATGCTCTAGATTGCTCGTATCGTCCCCGTCTGCTGTGACAATGGCGGACGTGGATCCCGGCTCCGAGCCGAATCATCATTCTGACTCGCCCGACCCCGAGAAGGCCTTCGTTGATGCCTCCGCCGAAGTTCCCCCAGTTTTGGCCGACGACAAGCCAGTCTTGACCGAACAGACAGAATGGCAGGAAGTCAGCGACGAGACTGGAGATCAAGACGGAGAACGAGATAATGAAGGAGAAAATGAGGTTAAGCCTGAGGTTCCACCAAAGGATGACGAGAAGCAAACCCCCGAGGAGCCGGAACAACAAAAGGCAGATGCACCGCCCGAAATCCAGGAACCGGAGGTCACGGAAGACAATGGGCCAGAGAGCCGAGTGCGATCTGACTCTCGGTCCACGACAGCCACCTTCGCTACGCAACGGTCCGGCGCAGTCAGCTCCACTGTTTTCATCGTGACCGCCCTCGATACAATTGCGGCCTCGCGGGAGGCACGGAGGAACAAAGAGTTGGATGATGCAGTGCAGGTGGCTCTTTCGAATATCAGATCTTCAGACGGGCAACCGATTGACCCAGAACTCATCTTTCGCCCGCTACACCTAGCTAGCAGGACGCTCAGCGTTCCGCTTCAGGTGGCAGCGTTGGACTGCATTGGCAAATTGATCACATACTCCTACTTCGCTTTTCCATCCGGCGAACCTGAACACGGGGCTGCCCCCGAAAAGCCGCCCCTGATCGAGCGTGCCATCGATGCCATCTGCGACTGTTTTGAGAACGAAGCCACCCCCAATGAGATCCAGCAGCAGATCATCAAATCTCTGCTGGCGGCGGTGCTGAACGATCGGGTCGTGGTACATGGAGCTGGTCTCCTGAAAGCTGTTCGACAGATCTACAACATCTTTATATACTCCAAGTCGAGCCAGAACCAGCAGATCGCCCAGGGGTCTCTCACCCAGATGGTGAGCACGGTGTTTGATCGAGTCCGAGTCCGGCTAGACCTGAAGGAACTCCGGACTCATGAGGTTGAAAAACCTGGAAGCGGACTGGATGCGGCGGCCAGTGATCAGGGTCAAATGTCAGAGGTTGCTTCCGTGTCGGTGGCTGACCAGCCAGTCACCAAGGAACCGACCAGTGAAAAGCTCACCCTGCAGAGCTTCGAGTCCCCTAAGGAAGTCACCACTGTCAACGACAATGCCCCGACTACGGTCACTCGGGCCAAATTGACGCGGTCAAACACCCGCTCAATGTCCGGCATCCCCGAAGAGAAGGATGATGATAACGTTGCTGAGGATGAGGTGGACGAGGTCTATGTCAAGGACTCTTTCTTGGTCTTCCGAGCTCTCTGCAAGTTGAGTCACAAGGTTCTCGGCCATGACCAACAGCAGGACCTCAAGTCTCAAAATATGCGGTCCAAGTTGCTGTCGCTGCACCTTATTCACTATCTTCTCAACAACCACATCAACACGTTTACATCTCCGCTTGCAGCGATCAAAAACAGCTCCAATAGTACCGAGGCCATGACACTCCTTCAGGCCGTGCGGCCTCATCTCTCTGAGTTTGAGCCGCAATGGGTCGAGTGCGGTGCCTCATGTGTTCAAGGTTTGCTGTGAGATCTTCTGGTTGATGCTCAAGGATATGCGGGTCATGATGAAGAAGGAGCTGGAAGTCTTTCTCAAGGAGATTTACTTGGCAATTCTCGAAAAGCGAGCTGCCCCGTCGTTCCAGAAGCAGTATTTCATGGAAGTTCTGGAAAGGTTGGGTAGCGACCCGCGTGCTCTCGTTGAGATCTATCTTAACTACGATTGTGACCGAACTGCCTTGGAGAATATCTTTCAGAATATCATTGAACAACTCTCGCGCCATGCAAGCGTGCCGGTTGTCACCACATCTTCCCAACAGCATCACTTCCTGGAGCATCATACCAAAATGTCCAGTGCTGGGGCTGAATGGCATCAGCGTGGCACACTGCCTCCCTCGCTCACAACCGCCAATATCACACCCCCTCCACAACCCGCTGCACCAAGCATACCGTCCGATTATATTCTGAAGCAGCAGGCTCTGGAATCCCTGGTAGAGATTCTGCGATCCTTGGACAACTGGGGCTCACATCGTCTGGATGACCAGTCAGTTCCGACAGCCGATCCATCCAGGTCAATGGATAACTCCCGCGACTCTCTAGACACCAGTCTCGTTGCCTCGCCGCGGCCCGAAGCGCTCGACACGGGCCGGTCCACCCCTGTGCCTGAGGATGATCCGAATCAGATGGAAAAAGTCAAGCAGCGAAAGATTGCTCTCATGAACGCCATTCGGCAGTTCAATTTCAAGCCCAAGCGCGGTATCAAGCTTCTCCTCCAGGAGGGATTCATCCGGTCGGATGCTCCGGATGATATTGCCAGCTTTTTGCTGCGCAATGATCGTCTCGACAAAGCCATGTTGGGTGAATACTTGGGCGAGGGCGAACCTGAGAACATTGCCATCATGCACTCATTCGTGGATGGAATGGACTTTACCAAGCGACGCTTTGTTGAAGCCCTTCGCTCATTCCTGCAGCACTTCCGATTGCCCGGAGAATCCCAGAAGATTGATCGATTTATGCTCAAATTTGCCGAGCGATACACAACTCAGAACCCCAATGCCTTCGCCAACGCAGACACCGCCTACGTGCTCGCATATTCGGTGATTCTGCTGAATACTGATCAGCACAGTGCCAAAATGAAAGGCCCTCGCATGACCAAGGAAGAGTTTATTAGGAACAACCGCGGCATCAATGACAGCCAGGACCTACCTTCAGAGTACCTTGTATCCATCTTTGACGAAATCGCAAACAATGAGATTGTCTTGGACACCGAACGGGAACATGCCGCGAATGTTGGCATCCAGCCCTCTACCCCGGCCGGGCTCGCGACTCGCGCTGGCCAGGTGTTTGCCACCGTTGGCCGCGACATCCAGGGTGAGAAATACGCCCAGGCGTCTGAAGAAATGGCCAACAAGACGGAGCAGCTGTACCGCTCTCTCATCCGGGCTCAGCGCAAGACAGCGGTTCGCGACGCTCTCTCTCGCTTCATTCCCGCCACCTCCGTTCGACACGTTGGATCAATGTTCAATGTCACCTGGATGTCCTTCTTGTCTGGATTGTCCGCCCCAATGCAGGACACTCAGAACATCGAGACCATTCGACTTTGCATGGAGGGATTGAAGCTGTCGATTCGCATCAGCTGTGCGTTTGATTTGGAGACCCCCGAGTCGCATTCGTCACGGCTCTTGCGAAGTTCACCAACCTTGGCAACGTGAGGGAAATGCAGGCCAAGAACTTCGAGGCTTTGAAGTCGCTGCTCGATGTTGCTCTCACCGAGGGTAACCGTCTACACAGCTCATGGCGCGAGATTTTGACTTGTGTTAGCCAGCTTGACCGGTTGCAGCTATTGAGCGACGGTGTGGATGAGGGTTCACTGCCCGATGTTTCGCGTGCTCCCTCGGCAATGGACGCTCCTCGGAAGTCCATGCAGAGCACGCGACGAGCACGCCCACGCTCAGTGAACGGTCCGACGGCTTTCCGTGCAGAGGTTGCTATGGAGAGTCGGTCCGCCGATATGGTTCGGGGTGTAGATCGGATCTTCACCAACACCGCAAATCTATCGCACGAAGCAATCATCGACTTTGTGCGGGCGTTGAGTGAAGTGAGCTGGCAAGAGATTCAGTCTTCTGGGCACAGTGATTCTCCACGGACGTACAGTTTGCAGAAACTAGTCGAGATCAGTTACTATAACATGACCCGTGTCCGTATCGAGTGGTCAAAGATTTGGGAGGTCTTGGGCCAGCACTTCAACCAAGTTGGCTGCCACTCGAACACCACCGTGGTCTTCTTTGCCTTGGACTCGCTCCGGCAGCTCTCGATGCGGTTCATGGAGATTGGCGAGTTGCCCGGCTTCCAGTTCCAGAAGGACTTCCTCAAGCCCTTTGAGCATGTGATGGCGAATAGCACCACTGCTGCCGTCAAGGACATGATTCTTCGCTGTCTGATTCAGATGATCCAGGCACGGGGTGACAACATTCGGTCTGGGTGGAAGACCATGTTCGGTGTCTTCACGGTGGCAGCTCGGGAGCGGTATGGTAAGTTTCTCTCCATTGATCCACTATCTCTTGCGGAATTCATGCTAACGTCTTAAAAAGAGGGCATTGTCAACATGGCGTTTGACCATGTCACTCAAATCTACAATGAGCGATTTGGTGTCGTGATCACCCAGGGTGCATTTGCAGATCTCATTGTCTGCTTGACCGAGTTTTCCAAGAACTCGAAGTTCCAGAAGAAGTCGTTGCAGGCCATCGAGCTCCTCAAGTCGACCGTAACCAAGATGCTGCGTACTCCGGAGTGCCCTCTCTCCCACCGGGGCGACTCTGCACCCAAACTTCCTGAAGAGGGAACTAATCTGGCGAAGCAACTCACGCGGCAGTCCAAGGAAGAGCAATTCTGGTATCCAATTCTCATCGCTTTCCAAGACGTGCTCATGACTGGTGATGATTTGGAAGTCCGATCTCGGTAGGCCTCCTCGTTCTCAGATATCTTGGTCTTTTTGCTAACCTAAAGCCAGGGCACTCACATACCTCTTTGAAACCATGATCCGCCACGGCGGTGATTTCCCGCGGGATTTCTGGGATGTACTCTGGCGGCAGCTGCTCTATCCCATCTTTGTGGTTCTGCAGTCCAAGTCTGAGATGTCCAAGGTTCCTAATCACGAGGATCTTTCTGTTTGGCTGTCAACCACCATGATCCAGGCTCTGCGGAACATGATCACCCTCTTTACTCACTATTTCGATTCTTTGGAGTACATGCTGGGCCGCTTCTTGGAGCTGCTCACTCTCTGCATCTGTCAGGAGAACGATACGATCGCACGGATCGGTAGCAACTGCCTGCAGCAGCTGATCTTGCAGAATGTTTCCAAGTTCCGCGAGGAGCACTGGACCCAGGTTGTCGGGGCCTTCGTGGAGCTGTTCAGCAAGACTACAGCATATGAACTGTTCACAGCGGCAGCCTCGGTGTCGAAGTACACCGACGCTGCGGCCGCCAACGGTGATACCGCCCATGCTTCCGAAACTGCCACCGAATCTTCGACCGAGATGCCCGATGCCCTGCAGCCTAATGGATCACAGAGCGCCACCACACTCCCTGGTGTGAGTGACCCGCCCGCGCAAAGTGAAGCTCGTGCGGAACTCGAGGATTACCGGCCGCAGACCGATTCGCAACAGCCGGCTGCCGTCACCGTGGCACGACGTCGCTTCTTCAACCGCATAATCACCAACTGCGTCCTGCAACTTCTGATGATCGAAACTGTCCACGAACTGTTTTCCAACGACAATGTCTACGCACAGATTCCCAGCCACGAGCTCCTGCGGCTAATGGGTCTTTTGAAGAAGAGCTACCAATTTGCCAAGAAGTTCAACGAGGACAAGGATCTGCGTATGCAGCTGTGGCGCCAGGGCTTCATGAAGCAGCCGCCTAACCTGCTGAAACAGGAGAGCGGAAGTGCTGCCACCTACGTGCATATTCTCTTCCGCATGTATCACGACGAACGGGAGGAGCGACAGAGCAGTCGTGCCGAAACCGAGGCGGCCCTGATTCCGTAAGTTCTGCAGTCGTACTCACAATCCGATTTTCGTTTACTGACCTATTTGCCTAGCCTCTGTGCGGATATAGTTCGCAGCTTTGTTCGACTCGACGAGGAGACCCAGAACCGTAACATCGTGGCCTGGCGGCCAGTGGTGGTGGATGTCATCGACGGCTACAACAACTTCCCCCAGGAGGGCTTTGAGAAGCACATCGAGACCTTTTATTCATTGGGCGTGGAGCTTCTTAGCCGCGATCTCAACCCGGAAATCCGTATCGCATTGCAGTCGCTGCTGCGTCGCATCGGTGAAGTCCGCCTGGGCGTGGCTCCGGCCAACCCGCTGGACGCTCCGATCAGTCCGCGGAGCTCTGTCTCGCAAAAGGCGTCACGCCGCGATAGCCAGCTTTCATCTTGATTCATTTGGCGGTTCGTATTTAGGGATATACTCACCCGGCTTTGTAATTTACGGGTGATCTGGCGTCTACTTTATTTGTGCTCCCTATTGTTTCACCCTGAGCATCCTGCTTGTCTTCTTATCCCCCCAAGTTCGATGCATAGCTGTATTCATAAGATAAAATATTCTTCTTTTTTTCCCTTTCATTATCTTACTTCCCGGAAGGCGGGAACTTTGCCAGACTCGTAATGCGTCAGTAATTTGTCCATATCATCCTCGGACATCTGCACGAGCTCATCCAGACTCCATGATTCACACACGGCAGACATCCACTTCATCCGCTTGGGGCCTTCGTTGGCATTGGGAGCGACCTCGCGCAGTTTCTTGCGCAACCTTCCGACATTCTCAATTGCAGCTCCCATGTTATCAGGTAACGTCTCAGCAATCTTCTTCCGCACGATGCTGGCCAGCTTGGGTCCGTTGCCATTGGTACTGACCATTATCTGCAAGGGACCATCACGGTGAATACTTCCAAAATAGAAATCACACTCGGCCGGTACATCCGCAATATTCGCCGGGATACGCTTCTCCTTGCAGAGTTTCCACACCCGAGTCGACGCTTCCGGATCGTCAATGGCACAGAGCACCATATCGGCGTCGTCGAGGTCGCAGGGTTCAAAATTGCGGTCGACATGGCTGACTTGCTTCTGGGAGATTCGAAATGCGACCTCCTCGTTCAGGCCGGCGGCGGGACTGACGACGGTCACTTTGGCGTCGGCGTTAAGTGCATGTACGATGCGCCCCGCGGCGACCTAAAGCCCGAGTCAGTTAGCTGTTATAGCGGTAATAGCTGTGGATGAAAGACTGACCTCGCCACCGCCAATCACAACAACATGCTTGCTCTTGACCTGCCAGGCCAGAATCAGCGAGCCTCCTCCTTGAATCTCGGGGAATTTAGACATTCTCAAGATCGTATATGTAAAAAGGGTTTAGTGACGAAGATAAAGACGTGGGGCATAGGGTGAACCGAATACACCGCCCGCGCACTTTGCTTTTCTCGAACTTTTTCACTTTTCCTTCAATTTTACTTTCTCTTCTTCTTCTTCCCAAAATATTTGAACTGCCATGCGGGGCGTTCAGATCTTCTCGGGGACTTCGCATCCCGGCCTCGCAGATACAATCTGTGAGCGCCTAGGTGCCTCCCCCGCCAAAGCCGACCTGGGCAAATTTGCCAATGGTGAGACCAGCGTCAACATCGGCGTCTCTGTGCGTAATCAGGATGTCTATATCCTGCAAAGTGGCAGCAGCAAGATCAATGACAGTGTCATGGAGCTTCTCATTATGATCTCCGCGTGCAAGGGTGGCTCTGCCAAGTCCATTACTGGTATGCATCCGCTGTCATCTTCCCAAAACCGAGCAGAAAGCTGACGATCTCTTCCAGCGGTCATGCCGTATGCTGCCCGTCTTGTTTGATCCAATCACAGTTGCATGCTGACCCAGACGAGGTACTTCCCCTACTCGCGTCAATCCAAGAAGAAGAGCCACCGCGGCGCCATTACCGCCCGTATGCTCGCCAACCTTCTCTCCATCGCCGGCGTGGACCATGTCATCACCATGGACTTGCACGTACGTTGCCCCACAATTCTCTTTGCATCGCGTCCGTGCTGATAGAAGTACCTCCTATTAGGCATCTCAGATGCAAGGCTTCTTTGGCAAACCCGTGGACAATCTCTTCGCCGAGCCCTTCATTGCCCGCTGGATCCGGGTGAACGTGGAGGGCTGGAGGGATGCCGTGGTGGTAAGCAAGAATGCCGGCGGTACCAAGCGAGTGACATCGCTGGCCGATACCCTGAAGTTGAACTTCGGTATCGTGACCACCGACCGGCGCCGCCCCAAAGCCTCAGTCACCATGTCCGACAGCACCGTCTTCTTTGACGCTGTTGACGATGAGGCCCGCGTGCTCAACCAGCAGCAGCCGTTCGAGCTTCACTTACAGAGTGCCCAGGCCACCCCTTCCATCCCCGAAGAGACCGAGCCGGTCAATGTTGCGGACTCTTCTGCGTCCCGAGACTCCCCAGCCGGCTCGTCGTCCATCGGAACTCGAGGCACAACACGAGTACACTGATTTACGGGTGCACGATGTCATCACCGGTCGTCTGGTCCAAGGTCAGTTGGTAGATGATGATTATCACCCCGAGTCCGGCTCTCAGTCCGGCGGCACCACTCCTGGAGCTCCTGGCAGCGGTAGCGGCGAGAACACCGAGGGGGTTTCGGATGTCATGTCCCACTCAATGATCTCCAATGCTTCCTCACTACCACCGGACCACGCACTGGGAGGCTCCTTCGATGCGGCCGAGTCGGATGACGATGAGGCGAGCGTCGTGGGTAACGAGTGCCATGAGAAGACCATAACACTGGTCGGCGAGGTCCGTGATCGGATCGTGTTCATCGTTGACGATATGATTGATAAGAGCGGATCGTGGATCGCTGCCGCCGAGACGGTGGTGAAGCGCGGTGGTGCCCGCAAGGTGTACTGTATTGCTACCCATGGTCTCTTCGGAACGGATTCGCTCGATCAGATGGAGGCGTGTGAGTCCATTGACCACATCGTGGTGACCAACACCTTTCCGATCGAGCCGTCAATGCTGCGGCGGTCAAAGAAGTTGATCATCATCGACATATCCACCCTTCTAGCGGAGAGTATCCGGCGCCACCACTACGGTGAAAGGTTGGTTTTCACTGCAGCATCCTTGAGTCGACTATGCTAACTTTGTTTGTTAGCGTCTCGGCCCTCTTCCACCTTAATGACTGAATGATGGCCGAACGGCTTGTGACGAATTTGAAAAAAGAACACTTTGACATTTCTTAGGGCGGCGTTGCTATTGACCTTGCAGACCCCGATCTATGCCTTTACAAGATCCCACATGATACCTCTATTTTTCTTGACCCAATGGGAGACATCCTTTCCTCAAGCAGTTGATCCTCCCGCAGATGAGCCCGTAGAGAATGACGGAATCCCGGAATTCACCCAGCGATGCAGTCCACTCTGGGTACTGCAGGAGCATCTCGTCACCCACGAGGTGTTCTTAACGGAGCGTTGGCAGATCAAACATGACCGAGGCTTGTGTGCGAGTCCTTTTTGCTTTTCTTTTCAAGTCAACAAAAGAGACTAAACACAAGACCCGACGAGGATCGAATGCACCGGTTTTGGTGGGTTCCACCCGCACAGCTTCTGGCGGTGAACTCGGTGCAGGAGAAGCCCTCGAACATCCACAGATACACCGATACAAAATAGCAAACAGTATCTTCAGTCAATTTATGAATCCAGTGGCAATTCGTGTTCCGAATCTCTTTCCCAAACCTTTTGACATCTCAACGGTCGATGCGGCTCGCCGTGTTCTCCCCAACAGTCCGGTCTAAGTACTTATATTCTGTTCTGGAAGCCGATCCGTGCAGAATTGCCAAGTGACCTGCAGGCTTGCCGCGACCTCAAAAGCATTCGGCCTGACGTGAAGGCCCACCCGGACCGGTCAGGTCCCGTTCCAGGCATTGGCACATCTCCATGGGTCTTGAGCCAGACTGCCCCATTCGGTGGAGGCATAGTCGTCAACTCTCCGGATCGGCGATGACTGGCCAGGTCTCAAATGGGACGTGGTCGCAAAGGAAAGAACTCGGGTACTTCACTTTGTACGACAAGGATCCACAACAACAACTCCATCTGGCATCTGCAGAGGCTCACGGGTGCGACGCGTAGTTGTCCGGTCTATACCCATAGTTGTTTGTTTTGTCTGTCTATTCTTGCAACTCGGGAAATAGTTTGCCCGTGGCTTGGGAGACCTTAATCGCGGGAGCCTTACGTAGTAGCGATGAGATCAGTGCTTGGCGGTTGTCATTCGCCGAATACAATTTCATTCTAATCCAAGCTTTGCCGAATTGGCATTCCAACTCCCTAGACGATTGGATCCGAAAAGCGACAGACCCGAAACTAGCGCCGGGCACGCACTTCCGGTCGATCGTTATCTGAGCAGGGATTACGGACTCGTCACTTGTCTTCCGGCAGAAGGAAAATCAAAAGAATAATCAGTAGAAAAACACTGAGGCTGGGGACTTTGTCACGGTGCCATGTGGAGAACTAGGGAACTAGTCCAAGTCCAAGGGTTTGGATGTATCAAGTCTATCGAAGAGCAACAGGGGTCACCAAAGTCAAAGGGAAAAAAGGGAAAAAAGAGGAGAAAAGAAAAGAAAAAAGAAAAGGTGAAAACTCCGTACTTTGTGTACGCAGTCCATACTGCATTTCCGTACATACATAGAGGATCGGACCCAATCCGAATTGCTGGGATACATTGACGATCGCAAGTATCCACTGATATTGATAGTTAGATGTACCGGGCGCTTCGGCGATCCTTTACTTTTTCTTCGGAGCGGGTTTAGGGGTCTACTCTGCTAAGCTCAACGATCTCTGTTTCCTACTCGGTGCTGCCACAGATTACCCTAGTTTGGCTCCACTCAAGTACACGAGTCGATTTGCCCCGTCCTTACCGATCGATAGGTTATGATCGTGATTATTTCCAGCTGGACATGATCTTTTCCATGCAAGATGAGCTTCGGGGAGATCTAGTTTGTTTCCCTCGCCCTAGACCAATTTTGTTTCCTCCCGTACTACCCTAGACTCTTGGATCCTCGATTTGTCCTTTCTTTTTCTTTTCTTTTTCTATTCCCTTTTGTTGGTCCTGAAGAAACCAGTCAACCGGATAGGTGCGTCCGTCGTTGACGGCATTGTACAGACCGTGCAAAAGCTTTGGTCGTGAACTGGCTTCTCAGCTCTGTCTTCTTTGTCCTTCCTGAGGAGGATTTGATAGAGAGAAGTATATAATGGCCGGGTCCAACGGCTCTTGAAGCATCTCATCCTTCCCCATCTTCCATCACACTCTCAATTTCGACCGAGCTTCTTTATCCCTGGGTGAAATAACTCGATTCCTCCATTACTCCAATCTAGATATTCGGAACCCTTTTCCGGAAGCCAAACCCTCGGACCCTTTGATCATTCGCCTAATCTGGTAAGTAACGAAGGCTCAGAATATACCATATATTGATGTTGACATTAACACCGATCAGCTCTCTGCACCATGGCCAACCAGTGCTCCGGTCATGTCTTCGCCATCATCCAGGCCACCAACGGTAACATCCTGACATGGCGATGTTCCGACTGCAACTCGGGGCCCTTTGTAGCTATCTGGCGCTGCAAGATCTGTGGCCATTGTCGATGCAATTCGTGCCACAACTCCAAAGGGTGAAATGAGTACTCTGTAAGTCATTCATTAAATATTCATTTTGTTGATCTTTGCTAACCTCTCCAAATAGTCTTAACCAGACTCTTGCATGAACCCGAGCAAGGGTATCCCATCCACGCAATTCAATTCCTCAGCCCGTTCTCTCCCTTTTGCCGACATACGTGCATTTCATCGGTTCCAAAAAATGGTCTTTCAAAAAGATATGGGTTTAGATCTTGCATTTGCATGGAGTTTTGAAAATCCTCTTTTCGTTTTTTCCTCTCCTCCTCTTTCCTTCTCTATTTGTCTAAGTCTAGATTCGTGTTACATCTAACTGTTTTCGTGTACTTGCATATTTTCGCCTGAAAATCATCTTGGCGTCCCAGACATTCAAACATCTGGTCGGACAATTTAGGTTATACATTCTAATAATAGATGTTTCCAAAGCCGAGTAACAACAAAGATTCATCCTGGAATGTGGCAGTGTATGATTGACTGCATTTGCTAATGACAAGTCGATCATTCCCTTACATTGATGGGACCCCCTTGTACGCAGTATGACGGAATGTATCGTGCGGTTCCAGCATAGATACATTCCCTAGGACCTGGATCCTAGAACCACTCGGTTCTTCCTGCTGGATTAAGTTGACGCCAACCGGATGGAGAGCACCCCACCAGTACTATTGCGCGGAGCGATAATTCCGTTCAATATCTATGGTTGCGCTAATCCTGTGCACGCACCCTCTTTCACTATGGAAGCTCTCTAGCTCAGGCCAAAGATTTCCAGGGGTTTGGATCCGCCAACTCTATTGTCTCCATAGCCCCCACTTCCCAGACACGCAAGGACCAGCTACTCATGCTATATAAAGGCCCTGGTGGGTCGATCAAAGTACGCACTGTACAGGTAAGTGAGCTTGTCAATCGAATGTATTCCCTAGCTGCTTTCCAAGGGTATCCGGGGACATGGTTCTGGGAAACTAGTTACAAAGGAGAATTATCATACATAACCCGATGCGCCCAAGAATAGAACAAGGTACGTCAAAGAAATCAAAACAAGAGGCCTCGGTAAAGAAAATGCATCCTAGGTGTAAATGCTCTGGCGAATACGTTAGCACCAACTCCAGTAACCCACATCAATCCACAAGTGAAAAGCGAAAACACTCACCTCGGTGATCTGATTCACGGCCAGTCCGGGCTCAGCCATCTCTGCGTCGCACAAGAAATCCAGCGGAAGCCACACCAGATGGCCCTTGATACGATCCAATTTCTCCCGCACCTCTGCAGCCGGCATATAAGGATCAAACAGGTGGCCTTGCTTCGTCCCACGTGGGCAGAACTTGTCGTAGTCCTCAAAAGTCCTGATATTCTCGTCCGGGTCCGCACGGAACAGCATCCGATACGTGTCCGTGTTGACGGTAGCCTGCTCTGTCCAGGTGTTCCAGACCGAATCGCTCAGCGGATCGGCGACAAACTCGTTTTCGGCGCCCTCGAGGATCTGGTTCGGACAGACATTTGGAGGTTGCGCGTTCGGGTGACTTGAAGCGTCGTAATCCTGTGCGGGCAGCAGGCCCAGATGCTCACGCCAGAGCTGACGGCGGAGAGTTGCGGCGTGCCGAGCTGCGCGGTAGGGCTTACCGTCCATTTCACTATCGATGAGCTCTTGGTCTTCCATAACAATAGCGAGCTCGCTATCATGCGAGCCGAGCTGAGACTACACCGTCAAAATATTAGCCAAGTCACATATCCGCTGTGGGAATCCAGTTCACTTACCCGGTCATTGATATTGGCACTGCCGCAAATAACCACGCGGTCGTCGACAATGCACACCTTTCCGTGCACATACAGTTCCTCTTGGACAATATTTTCTTTCTCGGCCTCGGGATCGCCTTCCCAGACCTCGTCGACCATCTTGCCACCATTCAGCATCGTAGTATGAGCCACCGAGTCACAGCTCGCCTCGCCCTGCTGTGCCTTGCGCTGCTCTACCTGTTCCTCGAACTTCTCCAGCTTGCGCATGGTCTCTTCTTTCTGTTTCCGAGCCGAGTCGGTCTCATAGTCCTTCTCATTTCGATCGCCCTCCTTACCAACAGACGGGTGCACACTCTCGCCCATGATCGACTCTGCAATACCACGCTGAATGTCTTGGTAGTTGACGCCAGCCTTCGTCTCGAGCTCTTCGAGGGCGGGGGTCTTGTTGATTCGGTCATAGGCGCGCAGGGCGAAAACAAAGATTTGTTCTGTGTTAAGCTGTCAGTATCACGAGGTAATCAGGCACCAAATTGAGACGTACGCGTGGGGTCGACACCAGCCTTCTTGATCTGACCCATGATGGAGTGCTCGCCGCGGCAGATAGACTTGTACTGGTAGTCCATGATGGCCCTAGTGCCCGTTGCCGCCGAATCGCGCAGGTCACCAGCAAACCCGGGAATGGCGGGAATAACAATGATGACACGGAACTTACGTCCCTCTTTACCGGCACGAACGCAGGCATCGACGATAGCACGACCGATTTGGTTGTAAACCGGATGCTGCTGGTCTCCAGTGGCAGTGACTAGAAGAAAGATCAGTAATTAGAAACCATTTGCTTTCCACAAAGGCGTTGTCCTTACTGAAAAACTGGTTCTCGATGTAGACAAAGTGCTCGGCGTTGCGGATAACTTCGCAGTACGCATTCTGGATACTATGTTCATTCAAAATACCGCTGCTCCAGTCATCGCTGCTTCGCACAATCTGGGCGCGGACGGTACCCTGTTGTCCACGGGGCTTGCTAGAGAGGGGCGAGAGAGGGTGCTGAATATACTCGCCGCAAGGATACTTGGGTCGCTGCACAGCGATGATGTCCTCATCCTCTCCAGTACGGCCTTCCATCAGCAGCCAGTCCACGTCGTCGCTGCGTTTGTATTTGTCGCGCTTGACAAAGTTCCAGCGCAACACAAAGTGCTCAGCAATATCATAGACACAATCACCGATCAGGCCCATGGCCACATCGTGCCATGGCATTCGGCCGTAGTCGGCCTTGCTCAGCTCATTGCTCTGCCAGTCGTCGACGCTCTGGAAATCCATGATGCGGTTGTTGTTGAATTCCTGGCCGGGGAAGATGTCGTCCCGCAAACCACCGGGGTGGACATCGGCGAGAGGATGTTGGTTAGCATCCCATCGGCCGAAGCAGAGGTCAATACCTCCGATAAATGCCATTGCGTAGTCGATCACGATGAATTTCTCGTGGTGCGCCTATGACTCCGAGTAAGTATATGACAAAACCGCGATCCGATCCCCGATAAAACATACCCAGTAGAGAGTCATATCAGCTGCGTTCTCGAAGACATTATGGTCTGGATGGCGCAAAACACGAATGTTGCCGTGGCCGGGAGTCCCCTCGGGGCAGAGATTCTGCAGCGCATGCTTGGTGTGTGCAGAATTGCAGGTCAAGGCCTGGTTGACTTCCTTGTACACGATGACAAAAATCTTGACACCGGCTTCAGCGCGACGCTTCAAGATGTGATCCAGACGCCATTCCTGGTGCTTGGCGGGTGGGCGGCGCATAAACAATTCCGGCGATAGCCACCAATCGGCAATGTAGATGGTCTCGGTCGCCTTTTCTAGGGCCTCGGAAACCGCCCAGAGGTAGTCGAGGGCATCGACGTACCATTTGAGGTTGTTACCCTCGCGAATGGGGGCGAACGATTCGAAACGGTGCGACTGGCAGATTTTCGTACGCTTTGCATCCGTGACCTGCTCATGTTCCTCATCGTGGCGGTGATTGGGGTTGATGATGTTGAAGAACTTGCCGACCTTGTGCTTTAAATGCGTGGCCTTGGCTTTGGTGTCGTGGAGACTATGGTCTAGAGAAAGAGGATATCTCAGTAAGTGGGGTTCACGGGCTTCAGGAGAGCAAGGAGCTGGGCGGACCTCGGAATGAGTCTTCGAGGTTCTCGATTTTATCTTCAAACTTTTCCTTGAATTTGTGCATGGTTACGGGATGTTTCGTGTTCGGGGAGAAACGAGGGGAAAACACGAAGTTCGAAAGACCAAAAATAAAAACGGTGACATCACTACAGCCCTACGATCTTACGAAGATCGTACCTATCTATTGCACCACGTCCCTAGGTTCTAACTGTCCATTGACCACTGAGATAAGAAAGATCCTGGCTGTTTCCGCTCTAATTTCCAGTATTCTATTTCTGAGCGGAAATTAGGCTCCACTTTGATCCGTGGGAACTGAGATCTTGGACCATCTTGGCAGCATTTATATAGGTATCATATAATCTACCTAGGTACCTAGGTAAGTAGTTAGTGCTTAGAGATATGTAATTCCAGTGGGCCGCGGGTCGATCATGGAAATAGCGGAGTGCAGTTGGCAGATATATCTCCGAGACATGCCATATCACTTGGGCAGTCTCCAGATCTATTCTATTAGTATACCACCTGGGCGGAGCAATAACCTGGGAAGACCTTTGGCATATACCTAGGTAAGACATGGACAAACCCCGTTTCCAAGGTCGTTTTGCTGTGCAAATGCGAAGTACCTAGATACACAGTACTGCCTGAGGCCACCAACACCACAACCTTCATAGCACATCTTCCACAAACCCATGTGAGAAGAATTTAACTAGTTAGTTGTGAAGTAGTATCTTAGGTAGTTAACTAATTTAACCTTTCTCCATTTAACACCAATTTAGTCCCTCGAGCGCCGGTCGCATGACTCGCATCTTTCCAGGCCCATATTCCATGATCAGACCGGCTTTCTTGTCTCCAAGTATCCAAGTAGATAGCGCAATAGATTAATTAAACAGTCTATCAAAGAATCATACCTCCCTGCTCTTGATTGTTGCGTTCACATTTTTCCTTTGTTTTGGTTTGACAGAATGCTTACCTCAGCCACGTGACCGCCCAAACAACGTTGTCTGAGGAACGGCATCCTCTGTTTATCCTCTTCGACTCGACTTGCACAACGCGGCGACCGCTAGCCCTGCGGACTTGGGACGACTCTCATTTGGTTTCTTGTTGATTGTTCTTAACGACCATTGGTTTTGTCTTGCTTTAATCCCTGAATGAGCCTCGTCGCCGAGTCTTGAGCCCTTGAAGATTAAAACACGACCCGTGCAGGTCCTGGTCATCTCCCTGGTGACGGGCCTCCTCCACTTCCCAGATTGGATTGAAGATAAACCAGGATGCCTCCGGAATTAGGTGAGAATACCACTCAACTCTGCACGCGGGAACTCTCGCTCATGACTCTCAGTACGCGCCCCGTCGCAAGGAAGCGTTGTGTCGCAGACCACACAACATATGGGTCCGCACAGCCGCCCCGGCACCGCAGACCCTATGCGAGCCCGATCTGAAACCATCTCACGAGCCGGTCGTCGGCCCCGGTCCCGGGCTTCGACTGCTAGCATCCATTCGAGCACGACCCAGCAGACCCAAGACCAGCATCTCGACGGGTTCCCCCAGTTTTTGCCTTCGCAGGTCGGCGCAGGCCAAGCCCAGGCCTTCTTTGGAAACAACCCGGAAGATATGATCATGCGCTTTGGACATCAGCTCGCTCAACAACCGAATAGCGCGTCCTTGGAGCATGGCATGCGAGACTCTCATTCCGTTGCTTCGCGTCCAGACGAGTTTTCCGGCCACGCTATGCACGGACACAGTCTTTCGCATCACGGATTGCCGCCGGATATGGCATCCAACGGTGCACCCGTCGCTGTCCCCCAATACCAATCCATGTACGACAGCGGGATCGAAAGTCACATACCCGACCATATGATGGAGGATCAAGAGGCGTCGGAGCCAGGTGCAAAGAAGAAGAGAGGCTCTAGCTCTACACTTGCAAATGACAACGAACTGCGCAAGCTTCTTCGTCAGTACGAAGGTTACAGCTTACAACAAATGGCCGCCGAGGTTATGAAGCACGAAGGAGCCGGTGGCAAGGCAGAGAAGGTGAAGCAGGTATTCGCCATGATCTGGTAAGTCAAGATCGCCACCTCCCTTTCCCCCTTCTTTTCCCTCTCTTCTGACTCAGGTATAGGCTGCGTGAAAACTGCCGCAAAAGTAATGGCTCCGTACGACGAGACCGGGTGTATTGTTGTTATGCTGAGATGTGTGGAACGGAGCGAGTATCGGTTCTTAACCCTGCATCGTTTGGTAAACTCGTCCGCATAATATTCCCCAACGTACAGACTCGACGACTTGGTGTCCGTGGAGAGTCCAAGTATCATTATGTCGACTTATCCGTCATCGAGGAAAAGCAACAAAAGCCTGCGCCTCTCAACCCCCAGGTTGCCCCTGCTTCGCATGTTTCTGCCGGTGTTCCTGAAAGGCCTGCTAGTGTGATGCGCTCACGGAGGTACGACGAGTCGCCATCGGTTCCCCCAGGTAGCGCTGATGGACGCTTCAGCGTCAGCATCCCTCCACCCACAGCCGATACTGCGGTATTCCCGTCTCCTACCACCTCTTTCGCACCCCGATTCCCTGCCGACTCTCCAGCTTCTGGATGCCGCTGTCAGGGTCAGTCAGCCTCTGCCTCCGAGGCCATGATCACCATCGACAATGTCGGGCAGCAGGCTGGAAAGATGATTCACCAGATGCTGCAATTCCCCAAGGACGAAGCCCCGGCGGTCGACAACGATGCCCTCGTTCTCCCCGACATTCGCGGTTACTTGCCCGTGCACACAGATCCAAAGGTTGCGGAGGCACTCGCCGCCCTGTATCGGTCTCACTGCATTTCCGTCATCGACAGTTTCCGGTTCTGCAAGGAACGCAACCTTCTGAAGTACTTCTCTGCCTTCCATGGCACGCTGACTGTCCCCGTCCAGAAACTGTTGACACATCCTAATCTGGCACCGTGGATCAAGGAATGCGACTGGTTGATGTACCAGAAGATGATCGCCTTCGTCGCTCCTCTCACAACACAAGTCGTACCCAAGGTTGTTCTAGATGCCTTCAGCTCCATTTCACACAAGCTTTGCGCCCACATCGCCGAAACATTCAAGGCTCAGCCTTCGCACGTCTCAATCGCGCGACTCGTTCCCGCTCACATATTCTGCAATCTTCTCAAACACATGCTCGATGTGAATCAAGCAGCCAATGCCGCCGCCGCATGGCTCTGCCACCCCGATAACCGAAATCAGATGTGGTACGACTTCAAGGCCCTCGTAGATCCTAAGGACATGATCTCCAAGGCCAACATCCCGGCCTGTGCGGAGAAAGCCACCCAACAAATCCTCAAGCATGACGTTCGTGCTCTTCTCACCCCATTAACCGATGTCGATAACTCGACGGGTCTCTTTCTTCTCTAAGCCGGACCTTGCGGACGATATGGATGCCCATCGCTTCCCTGTTGACACCGCTTCTGGCGAAGAGTATAATTTCCCTGATAAGTGGGTTTCATTCATCTTGAACCTTTCGGCGGTCTTCTCCCATCACCGCTCTCAGTGCATCGTTGAGAAGGTCGACGCCCTGTGGGACTGCATCTTGCACCGGCTCACTTTGGGTGGTGCGGCTAGCTTCAGCGCCTGGTGGATGACCAAGGTGTTCTTCCATGAGATGATGGTTTGGCAGGCGGAGAAGGGTGGCTTCATGCGAAGCACTGCCAACTCATTACAACATGTGACCTTTGGTGCTGAGCAGCCAAGTCTGGGGAACTTCAACCTCAACCAAAACATTGACGGCGTCGTCACTCATGCTCATTCAAAGCCCAACACCAGCTCCTCGGTGAACACAAACCAAGTTCATCGTCGAACGGGCAATGAGGAATCGGACATGAAACACACACCTGACGAGAAGGAGCTGGCTCTTGCGGAAGCGGGGTTTCAATCGCCTAACAATGATGACAGCGCAATCGATCTGGGAGATGACCCCATGATGATTGCGGTGGGTAAATACGGTGACATGATGGCTTCGGACCCTGCGGACGCCGAGGGCGATGTGGTTGTGATCTAAGTTGACTTAATTTTCCGCCTTGTTGATTCCGGGTTTGAACAGGAGTTGGAAATATCCCAATTGGTGTTTCTTTTGTTTTCTTTTTCTTTTTTTTTTTTTCAGATTTCTTTTGTTTTTGGGCGGCGTTCCTATGACTTGGTTTGCACGAAGAGATGAGCCATGAGCATGGTATTTGACTTTTACGAGTCTTCCTTGCGTGATCCCCTTCTGAGTATGTTTTTTCGATTCTTCGTACAGCATTTAATCGGCGTGGCGGAATACTCCTTCTTGGGTTGCTTGCTTTGCTTCCGTTTTCTCCTGTTTCTTATTGGGCTTCGCTTTTCCCATGGATCAGGCCTGTCTGTGTATATACGCATGCCCTGCAATATAGGGTGTGGCTTAATGAAGGCATTCAAAAAGCATTTGTGTTGATCAGGTATCTGTTGTGCACTTGATAAATGAACAATAAGGCTAGTTAGTGTATAACTAGTCAGTTATCCAAGTATGTGTAACTCGTTATCTATGCTAAACCAGACTCGCGCCGACTCCTCCTACAAGGATAAGGTCGAGCCTCCTAAGTTCAGTGAGCAATGGTATACCTCTCCCATTGAGAGCCCTGAGATTTTGAGGGCCTACGCGGACGAGGACTTCGCTACCATTCGGAAGGCCTTCCGTGATATTTGATATTTCCCAGCTTCACGAGCGCATCGAATCCGATCGGCTCTCCATTGAAAAGGCCCTCACCCGGCGCGGGGCTTTTCAGAGTCCCGAGCCCGAGGAAACGCCCGAGACAAACCCTTTTCTAATGGGCCTAGATGAGGTGTGAGTCTTCCGTTTCGCATGTTTTCTTCTGTTATTCATGGGCATCTTGAAGGTGTGCGGAGCTTCCTGGAAATTAACTAGCATCGTCGAATTTGGATATGTCTGGATTGCCAAGAATACTACTTGTGTAGAGGATGCCTAGAACCATCCTATGTATAAACCTTGAAGAGAAAGCTCTTATTTCTACTCTTATTTCTACTCTTATTTCTACTCTTATTTCTACTCTTATTTCTACTCTTATTTCTACTCTTATTTCTACTCTTATTTCTACTCTTATTTCTACTCTTATTTCTACTCTTATTTCTACTCTTATTTCTACTCTTATTTCTACTCTTATTTCTACTCTTATTTCTACTCTTATTTCTACTCTTACTTCTACTCTCGTTAACATCTGGCAAAGCTATAATATTATAGGAATCAGTCTACCCTTGTCTCTTTGTTCTAGCTCTATTAAGTAGATATTGATGCCCTTCGTATTCTAGACTGCTATTACGCGTCTGCCTTTCGGAACCGAATCTCGCGAACGTGCCAAATCCTTGCTGCGACCGGTGCTTATAAGATCAGTCGCTCACGTACGGGTGGAATTTCCTTCACCCTCAGACTTACCAGGGCAGCACGATCACTCCAACAGAAAGGAAAGCCTCTCATGTCGATCGCAGAGTTGTTTGAAGAGATCCAACGCGAGAAACCGCCCAAGGCGCCCAATGCTAAATTCTCCCATCTTGGTGGCCCCGGCCCTATTACGCTCCCTTTCCAAAGACAAGCAAGTCAATCCCAATCCGGTCTATCATCTATTTCTACCAACTTGCAACAACTTCGATTATCCCAAACATCGAATCCAAAGAGTGTTCTCGTCGAACTCACCCTTGGCGGTCTAGCTAAATAGGTCACTGAAGAATCTAAACAACTACTTACATCTCCTCCCGCTAATCTCCGCGTTCGAACTATCGACGCGTATAAGACAGATGCCTCTGCTCTTTTCATCCTTCGAATGTCGTGGGGAACGTGGGCCACCCTATCAGCAATCGTTGACCTCGACATCATCGGAGAGTCCTTGATCCATCGCGGTAAGAACCTAAAATTACCAATCTATTCCCTCTGTCGCGAACTGACGCCCTGCACCTCCCAGACCGTCGACCATCCTTACAGCTACCGAGAACATCCGTCCACGTCCCACGAGACAGAAGCAGACATATCAAGAAGAGGATTTCTAATTTCGTGTGGTACATGATGGTTGTGTAATTCGAATAGCGTCCTTGCTATTCCAATACCTACGTGCTGGTTCTGCATCACCTACCCCAGATATCACCGACAGGGTAGATCATCGAGGTCTTCTCAGGTTATGTGGATGTCCCTCATACTACTCATGCGTTTAAGATTATGTCGAAGGAAATGATGGAAAGGTTATTCGTGATTCGAATCACTAGCTAAGAACATTTTATTCTCCGTATTCCTTCTCGAAGACAGTTTCGTAGTCTATAACAAAGGAACTATTATTCGTCCTCCAAGCGAATAGTGACCACTGTCTCGATAGCACCATTGGATTTCCTCAACCAAGAAGTCGACTTTACTTTGCAGATAAGCATCGGGTTCAGGAAGGGCAACTCCAACGATGACTGTCAGGTACTCTCATTCCCAAAGCCACTTCGGCACAAGATTCCCATCTGAAACCCCAACTTTTCCACCAATGTCAATAGGGCACTTCCCGTAGGCATCAAACAATACTCGGGGCCTACTTGGCATGCGGCCGCTATAACGAAGGGGATAACTCCCGGATGCAGGTGCGCGAAGCAGAGAAGTTATAGTCTCACGAGAAGCATATTCGTGGAATAGTCGTATTCTTTCCACAAACGGTAAAAATCACTTTTCTCGTCTTGGAATACACGTTCGAAGGTATCTTTGTCGAGGTCCGTCAAGAGGAAGTATTCATGTCTGTCTAGATAGGGCACTTCAAGCTCCGATTCATAGATTTTTCGAAAGTCGTTAACTCCTTTGTATGGATATCGATGGATACCAGGAATGTCAGCCTCTATCTCAGCGTCCATTTTGATTGATAGCTTAGTGAAAATAAGATGAAGTTAGTTCAAACTGAGAGGAGGAGAGTTGTAGGTTGGAGAAACATAGGTGATGATCGCAAAGTGACAGATTCATTTCCGATGATGAAGATGTGATGCCATTGAGAATAAAAGTGTATATTACCGTGTATACATACACTACAGTACAACGTCAGCCCGAAAAAGAAGTGGACCTCGCTTCATATGATTGGTCAATATCATCAAATCTCCAACCGCTAAAAAAAGTGTCACCAACTTGCATTAGCGCCGACCCAAAGCCCCAAACCAACACCAAAGATACAGGAACGGACGTTAGCGGTCATCATTCATTATTTTCATTTTCGTTTCAGATATAGCGGAATATCAATTTTTCACCACGTTTCGCCCGCCACGAATTGGTAGAATTCATCAGCTCAGGACATCCCCTGACAACCCATTGCCACTTCTTCAAGAAGGCTTCTGTGAGCTCCCAGTTCTGCACATCCCACGGATCTCCCCACACCAGTAGCCCGGCATTCCCAGATGCAGGTGAATTCCAGAAGCCCATGATATCATGGCAGAGCTCGTCATCGTTCCAATCATCACCAGCCTGGATCAGATTGTCTCGCATTTTCGGCAAGGGGAAGAAGTCGATCCATGGATGGTGGGGTACTTTTCTTTGCATCTTGGTCGGTCGGAGACTGGCGGGCGTTTTGGTGTTATGAAGCAATGATAATTCCTCGGAGCTTGAGCCAAGGTTGAAGGGCGATATCGAGTCATCGGTCATGACATTTATGTCGAACCCGATGCTTTTCAAGTTGTGCGTACATGCTCGGAAGACATTGAGTCTGGTCAACGTTAAGAGTTGGTCGGAGGCGGGATCACCGAGTATGTAGCTTTGATAGGCCGCCTCAGTAAACTGCTCGAGCATCATCCGCATGAGCAAAGGCGGAAGGCAACTGGTGTCTCTTTTCTCCGAGGGACTTGAAGACACTGTTATCCCGGAGATCCCGGAGGAACTAGGACTGGGACTGTAACTGTAACTGGAACTGGCTCCAGATCGCACTATCGCGGACGGGGACACGTCGGAACTCTTAGGATTCGCATCCTTATTCCCCTGTCGTAAGCGGCGTCCTACCTGGCCGTCAGCATCACGGTTGACAGTTAACTCGGTGAGACCAAGACACTTACGGTGGGCCCTCTGATTAAGTCGATTTTGGCGTCTTCGGCGCTCAGCCGGGTCGGTAAGGCCCGTCCAATCATCCGCAGACTTATCGGATGCAGGGATCGACTGGGCAGTCTCTGATTGTGGAGTGGCCATGACTGTAAGCGCTAAGTGTCCAGGTGGTAGTGTCGGGAGAGAAGCAGAGGAGGCGAGTTCTTATGAGGTCCGCTGACGCAAATCCCTTTTAGCCTCCACCAATCAAATTCACGTGGCCACGCACGGACTAAGGAAATCCCGTTTGGTATTGTCACGGTCTGTATTTACCGTACGCTGTTCTACGTTGTTCCATGATCTATAGTGTCTATTCTTCTACTGTAGACCATGTAGTGTATAATGAACGACAGATCTATAGGTGCAATGAAAGCCAACCAGCCTGTTTCGCAAAGCAGTAATAATAGCCAATCTTCATATGCACATTGATTCGAATTATAAGTTCTTGATAATCACCTATGGGAAAGCAAAGTGACAGCGAGTGCCCTTCGAAGTTGCTCTTCGACCTGTTATACGTGATCATCAACCCTCTCTTCCTTTATTTGTTTAGACAAACGAGCCCTAGCTACAAAACTTGGCTATCAAACAACGTATCAATTATGTGTTTCTCTCTCTATATCGTCCTATCTCTATCTTTTTTCCATACCTTAGTTCTGCACTTTGCTACTACGAATAGGACATCTTCCTTCTAGTCCGACCTCCGCAGCCGAGCTCGTGATATGAACTAAGACCCTTTTCTCCAAGACCCCCTCATTTGAAGAGGCTAGAGAGTTCCGGGGGCTGTGCTAATCCGAGTGTGATCTATTATGCATAACAGATGCATAATGCGCTTGTTATTGGTGGAACCCCTACCAAGCCCTGTCGATGTTACATCTGGAGGCACATGCAGCTCAACAAGCTGGAGGCCACGTCAATAAATAAGACGCCATCTAGCGCGGAGGGCTGCGGATTCTGTTGTAATTCTATTTGAACCAGCTGCACGTTCACATGAGATACGTTGCGACACATTTCCGACCTCGGTCAGAGTGCCGAATATAATGAGACATGCATTTCTCCACCAAAGAAAACAAGTGAGTAGTCTATTCATCTAACCCCACGGGGCTAGGCTGGGGGAGTATACCAGGCTGGGGCTATCAATTGCATTAGGTGGACAATTGACGAGGCTCATATCCTATTGACTGACGTGATCTTCTTTTCTCTTTACTCATATTACTGAGTTATATTACTGGGTTGTAGATGGTCGCCGTCAGGATATAATGATGTACTGGGATGGAGATGTACACCACAAATGCTGTGTGTAGATGTTCAATGATAAAAGGACAGCCATGTCTCCCATTAGGATGCCTTGAGAATGTTCCCTTAAATCCCCATCAATTTCGAACCTCACCACAAAGACCTTAAGAACATTGTTGGTAATTTTCCTTCACACGCTATACCCCATTGCTAGCCAAACCCAAGTCGCCTGCCATGTGTCATATGACGGTCAAAACCACTATGTATCTCTGCGGACATACGGAGGTTAGCCGAGTACCGGCTCCCTGTCCCCAGAATCATCCCAAACCTTGGCCGGAGGTGCCCATGGGAAGCTCCCATAGCCAGATAGATAAATGCGAGGAGTGCCGAGGACTTTCCAACGGCGTCTAAGCTGAGGTAAGTGTAACCATCTCGATACTATAGACTCCGTTATTGACTTTTATAGCCCCGGCTTTTCTTGCATTATGGGCGGTGCGCTTTTCCTATTGCGCTGAAAAGGGATTTTGCACCGTCATTACTTCCGGAAGGCAAGGAGATGAAGAAGAGTAGCATCCGGGTCATTCTCATGTTATGGGCCGTGTCATACTATTAGTCCTGTTGACTTATACATTCGCTTAGCTATAAATGTGCCCGGTAACCAGTAAAGAGTAAATTTGCATGCCTATCCAAATCATAGCAGTCAGCTAGGCTCTGCAATTGATCTTCCGAAAGTAAACCATCGATGACACAACCTAGAGATCCCATTAGCCACTGAGAAGGTAGACATCATATAACGGATAGCCCTTACCATACTTATTCTCACGGCATTCCCTCCATTTTCTAATCCGACCTCTCAATGATTCTGTTGATCCGAAAGGAGTTTGGATACTATGGTCATGCTGATAACCGTTCGTATCAATAGAACTAAGCTGCCCTAACATCTCTGAGGTGCAGCTATAGTGCCCGAGCCAAGCTTTTTGAATGATTGTATCAAGGATTTGATGATCAGTTCGTATTTCGGGCAGAACCAATGTACCATGACTGTTAACAGACAGCCTAGGCTTAACTCCATGCTCCAGCTGAAAAATAAGCGACCCCATTGCAAACATATCTGTTGCCTCCGATAAACTGGACGAGGGACCGTTGATTGGAAGTGGAAGGTGTGGAAAAACGGGGTTTGGCCGACCAAAAGGGCTAGCGGCGCTAAAGTCGGAAAGAATAGCACGGTCGTGTTCATCAAAGAGGATATTGTCAATCCGTATATCTGCATGGGCAATGCTAAGGCTGTGGACATAACAAAGTGCGTCGGTAAGATCACGGTACCACCGAATCCGATGAGGCTGAGGAGTCTTATCGATTTTATCCTTAGACAACGAGTGATATCTGCGGAGATAGATTCCCTCGGGTTGATCGGTGTCAATAGCTTCTATAATATGAGGATGTGGCCGTGGTTGAAATATTTGTAGTACAGTTCGTTCGTTTTGTAACAAGCAGGAATGGAAGAGGGTATCTGAGGCGTAGTGCCATCGATCTATGTTAGGGGCGCTACTCCCAGGTCGTTCATATACCCACGAAGCCTTGAGAACTATCTGGTCGTCAACTTCATAGACGTAAGCAGAAGCTCCGACTCCTATTATTTCCAAGTCATGTTGAGGGTGCAGCTGCATCGTGTATGTGTTACAGTCCACACCAACCGGATCATTAGCCTCAAGAGCGTCAACCTGTTCAGGTTTAGACGGACGATATCCGACAAATGGCGGGAATATGTGAGACAAGAGGCCAACGAGATTACCAAAGTATCGCATCACAGCCAGTGCTGCCGAGTAGAATCGCCAGAGATACAACAACATTCTGAAGGTGCCATGCAGAAGAGAGGAATCTGAGGAATCAGAGTCAGCCTTAAATACATCTTGTCACGTGGTAAAACAGGGACCAGTCACATGTAAAACAGAGGAGTGCGGAGGAAAAGTCGCAGCTTGGATACATACGGGTGCAGAGACTAGCTAAGCTGAGTATTAAGGCACACCCCAAAGGCATCTAGATATGTCTGCGCGTACTACCCCTTCAGTCGCAAGGGGAAGTAGGACACAAAGCACGTTCACAAAGGGGTCGTAGACGTTGTGATGATACGTAGCGCCCTGATGGTCTTGAGGGACTTGGTACTTTCTAATCAGTTCTAAGAGATCAATTTGTCTCTGGTGTCTAATATGTCTAATACCTAACCACGAACGCACGTAAATACATCAATATCAAGGATACACATGATCGGGAATCAAAAAATGCCTAGGTACAAAAGCTTTACAACTTACTCTTGGGCGGCTGGTTCTTGAGAAGCGCCGTGTTCCATGGGTAAGGGTCAAACACCAGGTCGTTAACTGGGTTCTCCTGGCTGGCCCGGCGGAACAAGTCCTCGTAGACCTTACCGTCGGACCGGCCCAGACTGCTGTCCAGCTGCCAGTCGGGAATGGCCCAGGCGTCTACCAGGCTCACGGCGTGCGGGCGGATCTCGTCGAGTAGCTTCATCACAGCGGTGGTGCGGGTCAGGGTGATCTGGCGCACGGTGACGGCGCCCGATGAGAAGAACTCAGCGGCCTCGCGCTCGAGTGTGTGAAGGGCATACAGGCGGAAGAGAGCGTGCATGATAGTCTTGGTCTCCGGGTCCAAGGCCTGGGAAAGTTGAGGAGAGGAGACGGCCTCGTAGAAGTTCCGCACCACGAGGTACTGGGAGTGAGCGGTGGACAGACGCCAGAAGTCAACCAACAAGCTGTTCCACGAGCGCTTCTCCGCGTCACGGTGCTTCAGCGCCTCAAAGGTCAGGTGAGCTGTTCGCCAGGCGAAAGCTTCCACGATGTCTTTGTCTTCCCCGAGCACGTCGAAAGAAGCACCCTTTTCGCGGCGGTCGAGGTAATTCTTAAGGATGCGGGTGGTATCGTTGTCAGCAGGCTTGCCTGAGAGCACGGCACGAGCGGACTTGAGCAGGTAACGTGCAACCTGCTGGGTCAACATGTAGTTGTCACCCTCCCAAGTGAGAGTGGGCAAATAGTCAGCGTAGTGATGTCCAATACCGCTGTAGCTGCTGTAGCCGTGGCCACCACACGCGCGACGGCAGACCTCAAGACCTTCACCGGCGGTGGTACTGGCGAGAGCCTTGAGGCCGCATGAGGTTGCATGCAGATCTGCCAGCAGATCGGCACCGGCCCGAAGCTCCTCGGGGCCGGGACCACGGGAGTTCTGGCCCGGGGAAGCAGCGGCCTTCATGCGGTTCTGGTTCTCTTGGTACAGTTTCATCATACCGCGACCGGTAAAGTGCAGGGCATACATCGACGCCAGAAGCGGCAACAGGCGGACCTGCACCATCTTGTAGTTCAGCACCTGGTTCTCACCGGCATTGGGCTCGGCATCACGGTCCTGGAACTGTCTCCGGACAGCAGCGTACCGAGTGGCAATAGTAACACCGCGGGCGAGGATACCACCGGACTGCAGAACGATGTTCGAGCGCACCCATGTCAAAGTGCCGTAGACCAAAGACGGAACAGCGGGACGGATGTACTTGCCAGTCTCCTTGTCAATGCGGGAGAAGCGGGCCAACATGTTGATGTGGGGAATCTTGAAATTGTTGAACAGGAGGAAACCATTGTCCATGGTGTTGTAGCCGAACTTGGGACCAATATCACCCACGTAAACATTCTCCAAAGGCTGATGGGACTCGAGGTCGCGGACCTGCACGACGAAGGGGTGGGGACCGAAGTTCTTGCCGCCGATAAACAGCTGAGCCATCACCACGGCATGGTTGGCAGTGCGACCGAGAGAACCAATCCACCACTTGGCTGAGGTCAAAGTGGGGGAGTTAATAGTGAAGGTCTGGTCGTCTTGATTCCAGGTGGCGGTGGTCTCGAGACCACGGACATTGGAACCATGGCCCAATTCAGTCTGGGCGTAGCAGCCAATAATCTCGTACTTCTCGGCACGCTCAAGGAAGTGCTTGTGCTGTTCGGGGGAGCCCTGTTCCCGGAGAGTCACCTAAAAAAAAAACCAGAGCGGTTAGCCGCGGGACTGTTGGGAATCGTATTTGTTTTCTTTAGAAAAGTGCATACTAAGAACATGCTTGCGTGCAGTCCATAAGGAGTGGGCTCGCCAATCAGCTCATTGGCGGCGTGAAGCTCCTCCATTGACCACTGGTTCTGCTCGGCCAACTGTTGTAGGCGCTTGGCCTTGGCCAGGGACCGCTGCAGCCGCTCAACGCGACCAAGACTGTGATTCTGGGACTTGTCGAAGACCTTCTCGGGCTCGAGCAAGCTAAGAAGCTTCTGCTGTCGATCAAGAGCCTCCTTCGTGTGCAGTAATTCGGACAGTTTGCCGATGTTGATATTAGACTGCGCACGCTCCTGGGCGAGCAGCTCGGAACCCTGAGGGCCCGAAGGCTTGAGGGCCTTGACCCAGTCAGGAGGAGGAGAAGGCATAACAGATTAGTTTGTAAATATAAAGAGGGTTGGAGAAGGAACCGACGGGAGGGAGAGATTATAATAATATGCCGGGGTCCCCGGCGACAGGCCTCGGCAGAATCAGCCGCCGAAAAGGGAAAGAGCCGAGGCCCAACTGCGCCCAAATTTGGCAAGTGCGACTGACAAACATAGCTCGCGATGAAGTCAAGTAGTTAACCAGTTAACTAGTCGAACTATTTATGCTAGGAATACATAAGAACAAACAGACATCCTGCTTGAACCTCTGTCACTTGCGACTACCTCTACAACGTGGTGGCCGATCGGTCTCGGATAAGCAAAGTCCCGGAGCCAACACACCGAAGTCGGGATCACTTTCTATTTTTGGCGTGTGTTGTCTTTCAAGTTAAGGGGTGAATTTTCGACCCTAGGGGCGAATATGGCCTCGCTATGCATTCCTGGGCTACCCATCTCGACTGCACTCCTACGGGCCATTTATGCCTGTCCATACTATAAATACCGCTGTCATCTCCTTCCGGAGGTCGGGAAACGCCGTACATCCCAGGGACCAATACCACGCGCAATTGAACAAAGCCACAGCTTTTATGGACGTCACTCTTTGGTTCCGATTACTCCTTTCTATCTCATGACATGAAATCGGGGAACATGCCAAAATAAATCCAAATTTTCGGGGCGCGGTTCGGGAGCTTAAAATGTAGCTCGGATCAGATAAGATGATCGGTCCCGATATTCACATGTCAGATGTGCCTGCTTGCAAACCAACCGATCATGTAGGTAGTCATCTGAGCGGATCATGGAAGACGGGCTACGAAACTATGAATTACGTATGTACAGGGCTCTGGTGATCATCGAAGTCTAGATGCTGAATGGTTGCATTTCACTCACCGAAATACGTTGGATACGAATACTAAAACAGTAGCGGTATCAAAATACCTAAAAATTGCCTGGAAATTGAGTATTTCTCTAATTGGCAGTGGTTTCCCGACCTGTGGAATGGTGCCGGTAATACTGATCTCTTAGCCACTAGCCCGTTGCGAATGAGCAACGCCGTACTTATCGAGCCGCTTTAGATCGTGAAGACCGGTCTGAAGCACTTTGAGCTTCTGCATCACTCTTGTCCTCTCCTCGACAACTCCCTTGCTCTCACCAGCAAGGCCTTGAACGTCGGCGTCTTTCAGGTCGTAGACCGTGTCCGCGTTGAAAAGAGTCGGTAATCTTTGAACCAGGCAGACTTCTACAGCCAGCGTTGCAATGTTGTCGATGACGTTCTTAAGAGCAACCTAATTGTCAAAGGATATTAACGAAAGTTCCTCAGGATTAGGAGTATACGTAATCCGCTGGACTCGTGAAAGGAGACACACGGATATTGGAGTCCATGTGAAAAAAAATCTTAACCCACCTTGTAATATGCCTCCATGTAGTCGACAGCTTGCGAGCTAGCGACTCGCTCCATATCTCTCTCGGTCTGTTGAACCACGGCCCGGGCCATAACACCATAACCCGGTAATCCGCCACTCTCAATTCCTCGAAAGACCATTTGTTGTAGGCTGGCATGGAACTGATGCTCTGGTAGTGGGTTGTGTCACCGGTGTTGGTATCACTGAGAACTTTCTCAGTGAAAGGGTTGAACGGGGTGCTGCCAGTACCACCACCGCCGAAGCCAGTGCTGGGAGCTGCAGCGGCCCCAAAGCCGCAGTTCCTTAAAGCTGCCTCAACCGTGTTAAGGTATCGCTGTTCCTGCACTTTCTGGACGGTCTCCGTCAAGTAATGGTTGTAGGTGATGGGGTGCCCAGAGTAATGGGGATGGAGGATTTCCAAGACCTTTTCTCGGACATTTTGCGTCAGGATCTCCAGTTTCGGGTTGATGATATCTCGACGTATGCCTTCTGTGATGTCGCTAACACAAACGTGCTCGAGAATGTCGTTGCTTGCTTGATGAACAGCTCGAATTATCTCAGAGACACACCAGCTGACTATCTTTTTCCACGGCTGACATTGATCTCTGAACAGCTCCACAATTATCATGGGGTTCCAAGTGCCAGGCAGTTCACGACCGCGATTGCGTCTCAGCAGACTCTTGACTTCCTCCACATAGTCAGACCGGGAGATCCGATGGGAATGTTCTTTTTCCCTTGTTTTGTCTGATTGTTTATCTGCCTTATCTGCTTGTTCATCGACAATGACTCGAGCCGCGCCTTCTTTGCGCATCCGCTCCTCGAAGGACACCAGGGTATTCTGGACAACGGCACGAAGACGCCTGCGGTAACCCTCATCGGAGCGGCTGTCCCCGAAGAACGAATGATTCGAGTATTCGCCGTCTACGGCAGCTTGCATGAGCATCGCAAAGTCTTGTCCAGCCTTGCCAAGATATCTTCTCTGGTCGGACAAGGTGGCCCTCGAGGCCCCAAGCTTAGCAAGGGTGGTATTGCAGTGAAGGATGCCTGATTGAACGTCGCCTAGAAGACCAGGAAGATGCAGAAGGATTTGATCCTTCAGGAGGTTACTCAGTCGTAGTCGCAGCGTTTTGACACCAAGCTGGTTCGACTCCAACTCCGTCCATACGCCGTTGGACAGAAATTCTTCCTCGGCCTGGTCTCTCTCTGCAGAGTTGGTATGGCGCGTATGATAGTCCCGATTTTTGAGAACATGCCAACCAAGTCGGAATTTCACGTCCTTGTTCTGGGCTAGTTCTAGATAAGCGCGTTCGCTATCCGATCCAACATCAAGTGTGTCCGGCTTGGTGATCAGGCCTAGAGTGCGGTCGCCACCGGGATCCAGTTTTCGAGCAAGCGCAGTGATCTCCTGCAAAGCGAAGTCGCTCTTGGCGGAAACGACAGCCAGAATGATACTCCTTGGGCGCTTCATGTAGCCCATCACCAACTCTTTGACCAACTTGGCGTCTTGTTCAGATTGTTCTCTGTTCCCGGCCTTGAATAGACCTGGGAGGTCTACCATCGTCAAGTGCGGCTGGGTCGGGCCACATAGCTCGATCCGAAGGATATCGGTGCTAAAGCCCTTGTTCGTGCCACCTAATCCCATCGCATGTTTGGCAGTATCCACCGCCTTCTCAAGGTCGACAGGCTCTGTGAGATCGAATTTTTGAGAGCGGAGTCGCAACTGTTCTGCTTCGGAGCGAGCTGAGTCTGGATTGAGAGAGATGTTGATACTCCTCTGGTCTGCACGTCGAAGAATCAACTCGATAGCGAACCTGGTACACAGGTTGTCCTTTGTCGGAAACGACATGCCTGAAATCGCCTCGAGGACTGAGCTCTTTCCAGAAGACTGATCACCGCAAACGATTATCTGGGGAAGGTCGACCCAACGGGTTATCCCTTCGGACCTGAGTTTGTCGATAATGTCCAGCATGTCGCGATGCTCACTGGAGAGCAAAATTGTGGGTTCCATGGCGGTGATTCTGCTGTCACTTGGAGAAATAGGAGAAGTCCTGGTTGTCAGAGTTAAGGAGGGTTGAGAAGAAGCAGAAGCGTTGGTTGTCAGAGCTAGGTACCTGGTTTGAGATGTGAGGAGTCGCAAGTAATGGGTTGCTAGTGAGTGAGATCTAGGCCGGTGGGCGACTTTTTATATCTGTGGGATATCTTTGGTGCCTCAGGTTGTTTGCTATAGGCTGTTTGCTATCACTCAGCTCTGTAAGGTTAGGTTGGAATCTTTTTGTCTGCTTCTGTTCAACCTGAAGCATTCAGCATGTGATGATCAATGACAAAGAACAAAGTATGCTCTAGCAGAAATGTCCTAAATCTCATTCCAAATCCATCGACGGATTGCAAACCAAAACAACGGAGCTAAACATGGGTCGATGCAAACAAAACCAAACAGCAGACCCTGGAACTAATTTCGAGTCCCTTTATAAGATTTCAAGTACGCACAAACGTGACAGACATCTCGAAGAGCGAGTGCCCTCAAAGCCGACTGGAAAGGACTTTGAAGCTACTACCGAAAGGTCACTAAGACCAAAATCAATCCAGGTTAGTGAAGAAATTACCGGCATTATATGTTCTGCAGACCTAATAGCGCGAGCCAACTCTAGCCTAGAATTGAGAGTCGCGTTTCGGTCCCGCCGGGATGGCGCTAGACCCAAAGAGACAAAGAGGTCCTGTATAAGGACGTCATACTCGGAAGCGATGTAGCGGTATCAGGAATGTGGTCGGGGCCAGCAGAGTGAAGCTGACATAAAAGAGTAACAGGAAAATAGTTTGACGGCCAGGAACAATGCTTAGTTGAAGCCGCATCAAAATGGAAATCCCTCGGCGGCGCCACCCGTTCACAAATTAACCGGTTTTCGGCCCGAAAGAAAAGCGACCAAGACTTTGAAGGTAAACAGCCCCCGAGAACAAGATCGCGGCGTCGCGACTTAACCTTGTCGACCACCCACTCCCATTGTATTAGGGCGCGACTGAAACACTCCGTACGAAGCCACCCGCGTCCCAGTAGCGCCATGCCGTTGATGGTAGGACGTGCGAGTTGCTTTGAACTTGGACATTGACTTTCGCGTGAGTCCCTGGTAATTCGAGTGTGGAACCCCAGGCTCCTGGCCCGTACACCAGAAAAAGACGTGTAGATGTGGGGTATGTGCGGAAAATAACCGAGACTCCAAGTTACCATAATCTGATGGACCAAAGCCATATTTCGAGCAAGGAATTACACCACACTTAAGTCTCTTGTACATCGAATTTTTCCGGGTGAATTCTTATGGAATTCCTATGCCATAGTAGAGAAACTCGAAAGTGGATGTGCCGGACAAGTGACGCGCGTAGCTCCCATATCCCGTGGATGCCGGCATCATCTTCTAGCTCGGGGAACTCATTCATGGCTTTCCCTCTATCCATGTCTCAATGACGATATTAGTTTTAACCACGGCAAAATCACAACATGTTGCCGGTGGCATGACGTCGGCATGCCGATCGGGGGGTCGGTCTATGGACAGCGGGCCGGCTCCCTTCTATATACCGCTGTGTAGCTACGGATAATTACAGGAAAGACCAGGGAATGGCACAGGCACAATCCCACAAATCGGGGCATAATCACTCATACCACAGCGGAGTACAGCACGAAGGGGCAACGATCGGCTGGAATCTGACTTGGATAGAACAAGACCCGGGTAAAAGCACTCGTCTAAAAGCAGACTGCAACTGAACTCACGCCCAATGACGCGGGCCCCCGAGTCTACCCCGGTATTCTCTCCAGTATATTCTCCGCATTCCACCCGGTCGATCTTTTCCGGGATGGGCATCATGCCCCGGTCCAGAGTGTCCAGTGTGGTGCCATGCACTGAGCTTCTGTCGTTTCGTTCCCGTGAAGCCACCCGAAGCCACTTCCATGCGCAATGCCCTGTGGAACCGATTCTACTTATAAAAGCTGCATCGCTCCTTGCATTCATGCCAAGATCATCGAGGCCCGCAACCATGTATCGTATCTCGAATATCTACGGTTTGTTCTCTAGGATCCTAACAATGAGCCATGCTAATGATACACAGTCCTCGCCGCCTTCGGCACCATTGGCGGGGCGCTTTTCGGCTTTGATGTGAGGTACGTACATCAAGACGCATCGTAGTCAACTGATCGTAACTAACATCCACCAGCTCGATGAGTGCCTGGATTGGCGTCGACACCTATACCGAGTACTTCGGATCCCCTAACTCAGATCTCCAAGGAGGAGTATGAAACGTTCATCAGCCCCGGATTTAAGCCCAGCTAATATGGATTCTAGATTACGGCATCCATGTCCGCGGGCTCCTTCGCTGGCTCCATCGCAGCAGGCTGGCTTTCAGACCATCTCGGTCGTCGAGGCGCATTGAAGATCGCCTCACTAGTCTGGATCGTCGGAGCTATGGTCCAATGCAGTGCACAGAATGTCACACACCTCGTCGCCGGTCGCGTGGTAAGCGGTCTCGCCGTCGGAGTAACTTCATCACAAACCCCGGTCTACCTATCAGAATTAGCCCCAGCTCGCATTCGAGGCCGAGTCGTCGGAATCCAACAGTGGGCTATTGAATGGGGTATCCTGATCATGTACCTGATCGCCTACGGCTGTGCAGTCGGTGTCTCGGGCCCAGCTGCATTCCGGATCTGCTGGGGAATTCAAGCCGTGCCTGGTCTGATTCTGTTTATTGCGCTGTGGTTCTTCCCCGAGTCACCGCGTTGGTTGGCGGGAAAAGAACGCTGGGAAGAGGCATTGGATGTGTTGGCCCTGATGCACGGAAAGGGTAACCGCAATGACCCTGTTGTGCAAGTGGAGTTTGAAGAAGTACAAGAAGCTGCGCGGATAGCACACCAGGCAAAGGATGTGTCGTTCCTGGCGCTGTTCGGACCCCGGATCTGGAAACGTACTGCGTGTGGTATGAGTGTCCAGATGTGGCAGCAGTTGCTGGGTGGCAATGTGGCCATGTATTACGTGGTTTATATCTTCGAGATGGCTGGAATGGTAAGTCTTTCACATCCTGGGAAGTCCAGTTCGATTCGCTGATTGGTATAGACTGGCGATACTACTCTCTGGTCCTCGGCTATTCAATATGTCATTTTCCTGGTTACCACCGGTGTTATGTTGCCCTTTATCGATCGGATCGGTCGTCGAACCCTGCTTCTTACCGGTGCTGTGTGCGCCATGGTGGTCCACTTTATTATTGCAGGTGTCATGGCTAGCCATGGCCATGCCGTCCCAGATGTTGGCGGTAACGCCAACTTGACCTGGGAGATCAAGGGTAGCTCAGGCATGGCCGTAATTGCCTTTTCCTACATTTTCACTGCTATCTACGGTTTCACCTGGGTAAGTGAACCGCAAGTCCCTAGTCATAGACCAAAATCAACAGACTAACACAAAATAGGCCCCAACGGGATGGATCTACGCATCAGAGGTCTTCCCCTTGAAATACCGCGCCAAAGGCGTGGGCCTATCAGCTTCGGCAAATTGGATCTTCAACTTTGCACTAGCCTACTTTGTGGCCCCGGCGTTCCACAACATCCAGTGGAAGACATATATCATCTTCGGAGTATTCTGCTTCACAATGACCATCCACGTGTTCTTCATGTACCCCGAGACTGCAGGCCGGTCTCTGGAGGAAATCGATATGGTGTTCGATGCGGATGTTAAGCCCTGGCGAACTAACCACATTCAGGACACATTTGGGGCGGAGGTTGAGAAGAGAGAAGCGAAGGTTAATGACGAGGGTGAAGCGACTCATGAAGAGGTGGTTTAGACTGTAGTATCCGGGTCTTGATTGAATGTAAAATTGATGAGCTGATGAATGAATGTTGCGATTATAGGATTTACATTACGACGATACCAGGCTTTGTAGACCCAAGGGCGTTGAATGGCGGAGATATGAATGGCCCCCGAGCAGGCTACGTACCCATGTCATTACTAGGCTAAAGCACATAGGCGAGGCTTAGATATTTCAACCTCTTCCTCGGCCCTATGCTGCCTAGACCGGTTGAATTATTTCATCTCTGGAGACGTAGTGCAGAATTTCTACTTGACTGTGTCCAGTGGGCCAATACCAGATCGTTCCTACAGCCCGGAGATTTACTCCTTGGTTACCAGTGGACCAGTTGTTCAACGGTTCATTGATCTCGACAGTCATCACTCAACATACAGAACAAGCCTACAGTGGGACATCGCAGAACCAAGTAAATCATCAAAGGGTATTCGATTACAATATGAAAGCAACCAGTCTAACATGGGTATTGGACCGTTATGGACATAAACTGGACATGAAAAGGAAAGAACTCGGCAAACCGAAGGCAAGTCGTGGTAGATCATCACGGCATACCGTCCCAAAACACAGGATTCAGTTAGAGGCGGCTTATTTCTCCTCCGAGGAGTTGCCATCGCTGGCCTTTTCGTTGTGCTCGACGTGCTGATGGTCGCGGACATTCTTGGCCGGATTACTGAGGACGCTGACGCGGCGAATGGCTTCATCCTCGACGTCGTCCAGAGTGCGGAGCAGCTCGCCGTGTCGGCCGTACATGTGAGGCTCTTTACGGGCGATACTGACGCAATCGAATACACTAGTGGTCTTGTGGAAGATGCGGTCCATTTCTTCCAAAGAGCGACAGGTGGTCTCGGGGAAGAAGAAGTAGACAACGGGGACGATAGCGGCGTTACTAGGGATGTTAGTATCAGATGTAAGTAGAATGGAAGAGAGGGCCATACATAACAGCAAAGATGATATAGGTCTGGTAGCCAATGTTGTTAAAGGCGACGGGAGTAATCATGACGACCATAAAGTTCCAGATCCAGTTGGAGGAGGTGGAAAGAGCGTTGGCCGGAGCACGAATCTTCAAGGGAACGATCTCGGCCGGGTATAGCCAGGTCATGCCGAGCCACCCGATGGCGAAGAAGGAGTTAAAGACGAAAAGGAATACCGCCTGGGCGATACCGGCCTTGGTTCCCGTCGGGGTCTTCCTGTGGGTAGCGGAGATACTGTCGGTGATGGCCAGGATGACCATAGAAAGCGACATGCCGACGGCGCCAAATATCATCAGAGAGCGACGGCCGAATCTCTCGACAGTGAAAACGGCAACCCATGAAGCGATGAAGTACTCGGTACCGTTAAGGGCAGAAATTAGACGAGACATAGTACCACTCATACCAACCTGCTTCTCCAGCAGAGTAGGGATGTAGTAGGTAATTAGGTTGATACCGGAGATCTGCTGGAACATCTGGTTGACGTAGGCCAGTAAAGTACGGTGCAAGTGACGGTCCTCGCCCATGGTGAACATGTCTCGGAATGAACCCTTAGCCATCTCTAAGACGGTTGCCTTGATAGCAGTGAACTCGGTATCGATATAGAGCTCGTCGACGCCGTCACCCATCAGACAGGCCAGAACTTCACGAGCCTCTTCCTCGCGACCCTTCAGAATAAGCCAACGCGGGGACTCGGGAAGGAACATAACGAAGCCCAAGATGATAGCAGCGAAGAAAATTTGGAAAGCCAATGGGAATCGCCAGGCAACCTCATTAGGATCGGCAAACATAAGACCAAAGTCAATCCAGTAACTGATCGTGATACCGCAGGTAATCATAGCACCCTCTATCATCACCATCTGGCCACGACGATGGGTCTTGCAGCATTCCGATTGCCATGTGGGAACGGTAGAAGTGTTGATGCCGTTTCCGAAACCAGTAACCAGACGGCCGACCACAAACTGGGCGAGTTCATAAGAGGTACATTGCAGGATTGCACCGATACACATGATGAAGGAGCCGAGGAAGATAGCCTTGCGACGACCCAGCATGTTACCGAGCCAGATAGTAGGGATAGAACCGGCGAAACATCCTAGATTGTACGCGGCAACGGTGATACCCTGACGAGTGGATTGAGCACTTGAGTTATCGTTGGTCGTGTCAATGCTCGGGAAGTATTTGTTGAAGGACTTGAGGGTGAGCAGACCACCGGTGACACCCTGATCATAACCGAACAGCAGGAAATCCATACCGGCCAGAATACCGATAGCAACTTGAAGCTGGGTGCCATTGAGGCCCAAGAATCGCTTGGTAGGCATCTTGGAATGATGGACCGATCCCCTAAGGTATCTATGGTCTTTCCTTCTTTGTCTATTCCCTAAGAAACAAGATATAGACCAAATAGACCGAACCAGCCGGAGAGAAACGCGAAAGTAATCAAGAAAGACCGAGGGTCCACGGGGACGCGGACGCGGAGGGCTTTTTAAAAAGCCTCATAATGCCGTGCATGGGGCCATGACCCCAGTCTGGGTGACCGGGGTTTCTGGCTTAGGCTTTCCTGTTCTCGTAGCAGCCGAGCCGGACCAGAGGCATCAAAAGGGATCCACACGTCTTTGTTTCCTCATACGGATTGTGATATGAGGGTTGGTTCTCAAAAGGCTCATGGCACGGACGTTTCGGGCCAAGTAAAAGGCAACGGCGTAGCCGATTTCATCTTGAATCTCGAAGTGATAGTCCGGGGCCACGCGAGACTACACCAATAAGAGAAACGCCGGAGTCGGGCGCGGGTTCGGCTTCACCAGTTTCGGTTAGTTTCGGTTTGGGCCACCTCAACTCCCCAGGTCTAGTAGCATCCCCGCCGATCTTGAGCCTGTTAGATTTCGCGTTTATGTGGAGCTATTTCCTCCCCGCGACTATTTCCCACGGAAAATTGGGTCCGAAATGTGATCTGGGGTGCTCAAAATCTGGGGATCTCGCTACACCAAGGTCACCGCACTCGAGTGATGGTCAGCTGAACGACCTATGTATGTATACCTAGGTATAGGATACTAGGAGATTTTGATTTGGATGTGCAAAGTGAAGACCTAGGCCGATCTTTACGAGTCTCGAAGGCTAGATTAGCTGCGTATCCCGCGCAAACCCTAGCCGCGTCCACAGTCACGCAGCAAGACATACATAATTTCTCGAACTCAAGTCACAAAAGCGTTGGCGGCATGAAGTGCGCCTTGGCGAGCCTCAAGTGGCAAGTCCAATCAAACATAGCATAAGCTACTACGACAAGCCACTGATTTGGAAACCTAGTTTAGATTTGCCTCGTCCCCTGACTTTGCCCCGACTTTTGACTCCCAAGAGTCCGATTAAGAAAACTTTGTCATTATCGTCAGGTTACAATTTCCCGTAGCCTCTGCTGAAAAGGTACGGACACGGGGTACTCCACCCTAGACAAGTCTGGAATAACATTGGCCACCACCTTCTCTGTGTCTGTGTGACCCCCACTCGCGGTTGAGACCGAAGTCTGGGGGATGCACTGTACGACCTGCCCAGATAGGCAGTTCCGGTCTTCCTTTCCATTTGGTCTGACCTGGTGCCATGAATACTTTCAGCCCCCTCGCGGTCTTCTAGAATGGTGTCGGGGCCTCATGATGCCGTGGTCGGGATGGCGTCTCCCGGCCGCCACTGAAGTCACCCGTGACTCGCATCCGTGATTATTTGGGTTCCATGGCGTGGCGATCACGGAGAATTGGTCTCTCAGGGCTGACGGGGCCGTACCTAGGTATGCCTGTTACCGTGTCTTGAAGGCGCAGCTACCCTGACGGTTGTACATAGCAAAGTGAGAATAAACTGTAGAAAGTCGCTTATTTATTTGCAAGATGAACGATTCTGTCTTCGAAATAGTGGCTGAACACCTGGACACTGCTTCGTTCCTGTATCTGTAGAGGCCGACCTGTGATATATCTTATGCTTCACATCTCGCAGGACCACATTCTGGCCCATGTGTCGCTCGGCGCGAAAGAGATCACCGCCGCGAGGTAATAGAGCGTTGATTCTACGGCAAATGAGTGGCCTTGCTACAGGAGCCAAAAGATGCGGCTCTATGCTCAATATTGATCGACAGGGTATAGCGCCAGCACGCTTAACTGGGTTGACTTCTTCCATCGATTCATGACACGATCAGGAGAATACTGTAGGTGACAGGTGATTGTATGTATGTGCGCTAAACAAGCGCGGAAGTCGATCCCACGATCCGAGATTCCTCTCATGCATTCCCCGGACCTCGGCACCGCGCTGGCCCAGAGCATTGGGGCCCCTTTGTGATCTGCTTGCGCGTGCTTCCTACGCAAATTTAGTATACCCCTTCCTCTACCCCTGGCCGGCTTGGATTCGTGGAAACCAGAGACCGGGGCTGAGTACACTCTACGAACTGAAAAGTGAGCACAGTCATGCCCAGGCTCATGGCTACTTTGAGCTCGTTAGTCTTTCCTTGGTTAATAGATGTGTGGACCACTTGGAGATTAATCATGCGTCGGTATCCGCCCATATTGCTTTGAGGTAGCATTTCACCCACTTGTATGACCCCAGGCTCGAATGTCACCAGCTCAGTATACCTATCGGGCTTGTCCCAGGAAGGCTTGTGCCTGAAAATTGAAGAAGTGCTCTGGGGCATGAATATCGATAGGTTACCTTGTAAGAGTGCCACCGGAAATCTCGTCCCCATCTTACGATGCGCTTCACATGCGTTATTACATAGTTATAGCACAAGGACCCTACCCCAGGTTATCTTACGCATGCAAGATAAGCATATAGCAGACAAAGAACAATTCTCTGGATAGGTAATCATCAGCTTAAGCCTGTTTATCTGCCTTTGCCATCAGAATTTTCTTGGACTCCTGGACATGGCTCATGATAATTCCTTATTACGCAGTGCGCTCAGATGACGACGGCTCATAATCCAGTCACGTTGCAAAATCTCCGTACATATTGCGGATAAGTCAGAGCTAAATCTGACGAGGCTGAGCACATTTCCTTGGAATGTAGGGTCACGATCTTTGCCAAAGCCCCGGATTGTTTACCAGAAGATGGCTACGCAATACGGGCAAAAGTACCAACGACTCAGTCATGATTTCCGAGATCACGTATTTTTGAAAAGATCCCAGAACCGTACTCGTGGTATGAGTGGAGATGCTTGGTCGGGCAAGTTCTCGTTGTGATGAAGCTATAGCATACCGGACAGCAACGTGGAATGTGTGTGAGAGCTATAGTGCGTACAAAGCTCGGGACCCCTTGCGTGAAAAGATAGGTTACAGCTTGTAGTAAGGTTGCAGTTCTACAAGAGCTAAAACCTGGACCCTCGAGTTCGAACTCATGACTTACAACTTGCAAATTCACTTTTCTCAGATTGTCCGAATGTTTGGACAAACTTGAAACCGAAAAGTTTTCACAGTCTATAGGAATAGACTGGAGAACTTTGTGTTTGTTTCATGGCCGATAGCCCAGGCATGCGTGACTGTCATAATGGATACATCGAAAGCCAAAACCAAGATGACATCCCATTGAAAGAGTCTGGGAGTGATGACACGGCGGATGACGAGAAGGAATACCCGCCTACTGCAAAGCTAGTTCCTATACTCGTAGGGCTATGCTTTCAGTCATTCTGTATTGCGCTGGTGGGCTTTGAGCTAGAAACAGCACGATGTGAAGCTGACGCTTTATAGGATAACACCATCCTTGCAACGGCAATCCCAAAAATCACCGAACAGTTCAATTCCCTCGGAGACCTGTCTTGGTATGCAAGTGCGTACCTCTTGACGACATGCGCAGTCACCCTACCCTTTGGCAAGATATACACATACTACTCCACCAAATGGACATATATGATCGCCCTTGCGTTGTTTGAACTGGGGTCCCTGACATGTGCTGTGACACCGACGTCGAAAGGTCTGATATTCGGAAGAGCAATTGCCGGGATTGGATCTGGTGGATTATCTCCAGGTGCTCTGTTGGTGCTGGCGAATAGCTTGCCGCTTCACCGTCGAGCACTCTACTTCGGAATCATTGGCAGTACCAGTGGCATTGCAACGGTGACTGGGCCATTGTAAAGATCCGTTTTGCATCACGCTTGGAAGATACTTGCTAATCAATCAATAGATTGGGAGGTCTGTTGACCGACAAGGTCAGCTGGAGATGGTGTTTTTATATCAACATCCCCCTGGGTGCCATTACCGCGCTGTTTATCACTTTTTTCTTTAAAGACACCCCAACCCAGACTAAGACCGAGCCCGGGAAGATAAACAAGTTGAAGCGGATGGATCCGATTGGCATCCTCGTTTTCATACCCGCTATCATCTGCATCCTCCTCACTCTCCAGTGGGGAGGGACCAAATACCAGTGGTCAAATGCGCGCATTATTGCAATGTTTGTTCTTTTTGGAGTCTTCGGATCGTTATGGTGCGCCGTTCAGTTCTGGAAACAAGAGGAAGCGACTGTTCCACCCCGACTGCTGAAAAATCGCAATGTTCTTGGCGCTGTTATTCACGCCATGTTCTTGGGAGGCTCATTCTTCGTCTTCGGGTACTATGTAAGTCATATTATCCCCAATGCCTGGATCTCTATTAACCCTATAGCTCCCAATCTGGTTCCAAGCTATCAAGGAGGATTCGGCATCAGAATCGGGTGTAAATAATCTCCCAATGGTTGTAACGATGATCATTTGCTCGGCGCTCGGCGGACTTCTGGTAAATCTCATCGGATATTACACGCCGCTCATGTTCCTCGGAAGTGCCCTTCTTACAATCGGATCAGGGCTATGCACAACCTTCAAAGTCGACACGAGCCACGGCCCATGGATCGCATACCAGATAATTATAGGCATGGGAGCTGGCGTTGGGTTCCAGCAATGTATCAACGCTCTCCAAACCGTTCTACCGCTGCACGATATACCAGTTGGGATCGCTATCATCACCTTTGCGCAGAGCCTAAGCGGGGCTTTATTCATATCCATTGCGCAGAATGTCTTTCAAAACCGACTCGTCACCAACCTCACAAAAATCGCGCCAAAGATAAATCCGGCTGTCATAATCGAGGCCGGCGCGGCGAATCTTGCAGATCGATTTCCGAAAGACATTCTTCCACCTGTGCTGTATGCATACAACATTGCCGTTACTCAGACATTCTATGTGTCGGTGGCTACAGCGGCACTTTCATTCATTGCAGCGGGAGTGATGGAGTGGAAGTCTATGAGACGATCCAAGCAGTGTTCTTGAGCAATAGGCTCAGTTGGCGGCTCCGTTTGAGCGTTGAGCGTTGATCTTGATCCATCGATGACCTTGTACACATGAGCATAAATTTCCTATGATTTGAAAGTACCCAAGAGCTAGTGTCAATACGGGTCGGATTTTGTTTGAATTGAACGAGAATAAATTACTTGGAAAATCTGCACTAATACGTTTCTTCGAGTTTGATCAACTCTATCAGTTCCCCGTCACATGACCTGATTACATACACCCCTCTCACTTCAAATGCGCTGGTGACTTACACAACCCGTCACCATCGGCTCGTTCCTCTCGAAGGTCACAGAAAGTCACATTTGATTCGGATTCTCGCGTTACTTTCATCGAAAGTTCCAGCCGCAAAAGGTGTTTCGACATGGAGCAAATCATATACGAGATTTTCACTGCAGAGAAGGTGACTGACGACATGCTGACCAAAGCCGCGCATCTTTTCAACGAAAACTATGGGATTTGGGGGCCGCAGTCCCATAGACCTGGTAAGACAACACAATATCTATCTTTTAGGTGGACACCCCTTTTTGCCTAGATAGACACCCTTCCTTCCTTAAAGGATTTGGCGCCGTCTTGGTATTACTATCAGTCCTAATTAAAAATCCTAGCTATCCTATGTATGCCTTACTCCTATATAGCCCTATCTATCTCTTACTCCCAACCCTATTTCTCTTATTTATCTCTTACTTCTGACTCTATCCATCTCTTACTTCTAACTTTATTCATCTCTCACTTCTGGCCATATCTATCTCTTAGTGTCTCGACACCTCTAATTGCCTGACTAGGAAACCCCGTCAAACTGAGTGTGGGAAAATTGCGAGCAGAATACCTTCTCCCACGCACCGACAAGAGCGAGAGCTTTTATATCCGAGTGACTATTGATGGGAATCTCGTCGGACATGCATTTGCCTGTCGCTGGAAGTGCAATGGTCGAACTGCTTGTTGGATCACTCAATTAGTGATCGACCAGCGTCACCGCAGGAAAGGGCTTGCAACTGCTCTCTTGAGTACACTTGCACAAGACTCTGATGACATGTTCGGGATTATGAGCTCACACCCAGCTGCGTGTCTGGCTGCCACCAAAGCTTATGGCAGTAAGTCCCCACCACAAGATATATTGCTTGATTCTTATTTCGGCTAGGAACCGTCGAAAAAGTAGATCTTGAGTTTATTAGTAAGAACGCCAATGAAGTTATGTCGGCTTCACCGGTCCCTTATATTCGTGATGCAAAGCTTCATGGGACTCTATTTGACGCCAAGGATACGAGCGGGTTGGTTTCCGGCGTGAACACCAATTTCTTTGTGGACCACACAGAGCCATTAAAGGCGCTGGCGGTGGTTGAAGATGACTGGCAGTGGCCCCTGGGTAGGCTGCCAGAGGGTCATGAATATCTTCTCATACTGCCAGCAAAACAGCGCCGTTCACCATCGAGATTGGCCGATGCTCATCGCTAATGCAATGGACTCTGCGTGCAGCCACATGATATGGAGATTATAGATACGATCGTTCTTTTGAAATCTCTTTCGAAGCAGACCTCAACTATAGATAGTTAGTCCCACTACTAGTGGTTAGTCACCAGACTCACAGCTGTTGAGACTTGTACATATGTAGGATTTCTCCCGTCTCCAATAGTGTCACTACTACCCCTGTGTGGCATATTTTCTGCTTAACGTGTATGGCCGAGACCCAGGGTACATTCGGCTAACTACGGTTAACTTCAAGCGATGCTAGAATAAATGGCCTTACCGACCAAGAAGACAGACTGATTTGAGCAACATGATATACCGCACTATAACTCTGTCGAACAACATCACTGGAAAGTATCCAAGATCATTTCCTTGACGTAAACCTTTTCGGATCCAATTCCCCACACGTCAATAATCCCACCGAAAGCTGCATGGAAAACCTGATCACCCTTAGTCGGACCCTGTAAATTCAGCAGCAGCAGACAGTGCTTTCCCGTCACATTCTCTTTCTTGTCGACATTCCATAAGGGCAGGAACCATGCATTTGCATTTCCCAGAAGAGGATCCTCCGCAAAAGTGACTGTCCGGGAAGACACGATCCGTAAGCCGTTCGAGTCCTGGCGATAGTGACGGAAATAGGTGATTTTGTCTATCGATGCGCGGTAGAGTGTCATAGTTTGACCCTCGGGTGCCGTGACTCGAAGGTCTTCGGAGATGAACTTCTCGTCTGAAAAGTGTAGTATTGGCTGCTTCTCCTTTGGCAATTCCAGGTCTGTTGTGGATTCGACCAAGAAGAGAATAGGCAGCAAGGCGCCATCGACAATATCAGTCCACCGGAAGGGACGTTTGATTGTCTCTTCCATTCGTTTCTCTTCGATGTGACACTCTAAATATGGCACGAGAAGCATCATCGATTGAAACTTCTCGAACAGTGCGGATAAAAACCTTCTCTTGATCTCTTCCATAGAGATCTTGTAGCTGACTTCAATGTTCTCCAGCTCCATGGCACCAATCAAGGCCCAGCAGGAATCCTCTTTGTATCTATATTTCCGGCTGTTCTTACCGGATAATAAATAAAGAGGGCTATACTCAAAGTATCCCACCAGCCCAGATTGAGCTAGAGTTTGGATTGCTTGACGGAGCCATATCACTGATTCGGGAGATTTCGGTAGCAGGTGTCCGAACTGACCAGCGCCAGGTCTTGTCATATCTGGATCATGGCCTTCACTTTGGATAAAATAGGCTGACGCTAGATTATGAGTTAGGACTGAGACTGGAATTGACATATCACGGACGGTAGCCTGGTTTTTGTCGTATAATCTGCTGCCGGATAGAGTATTCCCATGTCCGTCAACCAAACAGGTGCCGTTCAGAAGGACACCTTCCTGTAATGTCCAACCCGATGTCAACCAGGGTTCGTCCATTTGAGCGGTCAAAAGCCAGCTCTGAACCTTGCTTGTGTAGTCCCTAACAACCTCTGGGTCTTGAAAACCAGGCCGTGTCATTTCCAAGAAAAGCAGCTCTTTCAATGCCGAATCTCCTTCCCATGAAGTTGAATGGAGCCAAACAATGCTTTTGGCCGCCTTCTTGTAGATGTGCCTGGGAATAATTAGAAAAATTTAGACTCTCCTAGTTTCGCTTACTTCAAGCAAAACCGAAGCGGGCCAGATCAACAGTCGGGGTTTTCCACTCACAATTGCTTCCCGATCTCTTCTCCCTTAGCCTTGAAGAGCCTAGGGGTAAGATCGTCCTCTAGACCTTGAGGAACACACATCCAATCCCACCAAATATATCGAGTTCCAATCTTCCGCATCACCTCTCTTGCCCTTGACAAGGGCCATTTCGAAGTAGTGGGCACCGTCCAAACAACTCCCTCGGGTATATCCGATGCGGGCTTGTCCCACTGCGCAATATATCCCCAGGTATACGAAACCACACCATAGCCTTCACTATCAAGTATCTCTCTTGGAACCTCGGTGTATGGCTGGATCCTCCATTCGTGCAGGTCCAGAAGCCACCGTGGGGCCGTTGGATCATTGGGGGGTACATCGATGCTTTCCATGCTGAGCATAATTTGGTTCTTGGAATGTGAAAAAGGTAAGTGTAGATGGGTTTAGTGATGGGTCAGGTCTGCCTTTTATAATAGACGGTGTAGGATGCATGTGGTTGCCTTTTCTCGCTTGACTGCACAAGGCGATTCGACTGCACGTTAGGCAGGAAGATGGGCATGCGCGGTCTCCACTGGTTTGGCCCTGGTTACGTAGAAACTTAGTAGAGAGGGGCAATAGCTCCACTAGGTTTGTCCAATTATACGCATGAAATGAGGGTTGCCGTGCACATATTGACCAGCTCAGCTGAGTCCTGTCGTTCTTCGCTGCAGGTCGTTTCCGCATTCGCATGGAAGGGGAATGGTGCCTAGCCGAGGAGATATAGCTAGCATCACTTGGAAGAAGCTGAGAGTTTAACCTTGCTAGTTCTGGCCTTGATGATTAATGATGTTTCGTCTCCTTTACTTTCATTGTGGATTCGCCGGTTGCTGGCTTTTCGGTAATATGGTGTCTTGTCGATCTTGTTCACCGAAGGACTGAGGTCAGATCTACAGCAGTATTACGCGAGACAAATCTTGGTACGTTATGCTGCCCTTGAAGCCTTTCGCCCACTCTCTGGTCAGCTAGTCTGAAGGTTACTCTTCTAAACTACAGGTATTGTATTCGAATATGAGCTTCAAATTTAACAGACTAGTTGGATGTAACCTGGCTTCCTTCTTTGCTAGTCAAGATTGCTATATACTGTAATCATTGGCCGTGGACTCTTTAGGGATCGAAAGAGTTGTAAGGAATCAAGCCTGTACCCTGAATCACCTTCAAGCCAATAGCATCATACAGATTGGTGACGCTCCAGCCTGGTGCCCATTCCGCCTCAGTATAGATTGGTTCACCTCTCCACCTCGCCTCAATTTGGAATGTCAGTGGCTTGTTGTTGACAAATACGTCGGTAGAAGCAATCACAACAATGCGTTTGACAGTTGGAATCTCCCGCTCCAGCCGACCCAGATATGTTTTCGCCTTCTTGGCAGCCTCATCGATGCCGTCTTTGATCTCTCTGAGCCTTTTCTGGATGATCTCAATCTGACCCTTGACGCTTTCATGCTTCCGAGCTTCCGCTTGTAGGCATTCTCGAAGGGCCTCTTTTCAAGTTCGCCTCGCAATTGCTCAACTTCACCCTGAAGCTTCTTCTCCTTCGCGGTAATGCGACCTTTGTTCTTCTTCAGTTCCTCGCGGGCAAGTTCGAGTTTTGCCTCGATCTCTCTGCTCATCTCTTCCAGCTTTTGAATGTTCGCAATCTCTTTGTTCAGTTCTTTTTCCTTGTCGTATTGTAGTGCCTCGATAGCCTTGTAGTGTTCACCTTTCAATGTATGGTCTAAGAAGTTGGCAATCTTGTCAAGCTCTTTTCCGGCGTCGTTGAGACCTTTCTCGATACTCATCCATAGATCAGTGCTGAAGAAAGCCTTGGCTCCATGGCGGGCCTCGGCGTCAAGTGCTTTTTGTCCTCTGATTGTTTCGAGTTTCGCCCGTGCATAAAATAGTTCTGTCCACTATGCCGGAAATTGCTTAGCGACTTGTCACAACGCGAAGAAAAGGCTTCAAAAACTTACCGCACCGGCGGCCTCATACCATGGAGCCCTATCATACCTGGCCTCGCATTTTCTAACCCAGTCCAATTGGGCTCTCTCCTCGGCTGTCAATGGATTATGGTGAGTATGGTAGCAAAGAAGCGAAGGTATAATGTCTTACCTTCCCACCACTGCCAACTTCTATCGGCCTCCTTTGCACTCCTCAATGCATCGCCGAACGAGGCTTCTTTTTGACGTTCCAACCTCTGCCTTTCACTCTCCCAATATTTCTGTTTCTTGCGCTGCTCTTCTTGCTTGCGCTTGTATTCCTCCTCCGTCTCGCGTATCTTGGCATCAAATCTTCGCTTCGTATTTTCCTGCTGGTTTTTCAACTCCTGGATTTTGCTTTCGTTCTGGGTCTTTTCTGCTTCGGCGTCATTGACTGCGTCGTTCAGCCGATCGAGCTCCTGCTCCAATTCCTTTCTCTCTTGGTTATCTTTGTTGATTTTTCCCAGTCGGTCTTGTACTGCTTTATCGACTTCTTTCTTCAGTTGTTGTAGTTCTCCTTCCATTTTCCGCAGCTCAAGCTCTTTGACCTGAACCTGTCTGCCGAGCTCTTTCTCCGCTTTCTCCAACGATTTAGCCGCCTCCTGAATGACATCGATAGCTTGGCGGATTCCATCAAAGAACGCCCCGATCACATCGGGACGGATCTCGGCTTCGAAGTCCATCCCCACGCTGTCCAATGATTTGGAATCGGTAACATGCGTCTTTGCCTTCAAATGTAGCAGTATTTGCTCAGTAAACTGGATGCGGACATCGGCATTGAGGCGTTTCTCCTGTAGATAAGCATCGATGAAGATACTTAGTTCAAAGGCATGGAAACGTATCATGCCATCCACGAAGATCTTTTGCGTCCCCTCGGTCATCTCAATGTCCATTGTCGCCCGTTTGCCGCCGGCTTTGGTTGACCGAACTTCAAGACCGCCGATGTTGAAGTTATCGATACCTCCCTTGATCATAGCTCCGTCATCGCTGATTTTACCATCGAATTCACCTGTTTTTCCAAAGAACGTCATCATGCCTCTGACCTGTATGCCCCGATCGTAGCGGACACCAAGAATCACTCCACCGGTGGACATGTAGAATTTGATATCACGGAATACGAGGAGGTCATCTCCTACGTCGTTCATGTCCTGCAGCGACACAATGTCCGTCATCTCTCCAGCTAGTCGAACAAGTTTTGACAGGTTGATTTCGGAGACGTTGACCGAGATGAGCTGCTCTTTCTTCACTCCTATGCTGAACGCCATATCGGCATGGAAGTCTTTTCCAATATCGATGGCGCCACTGAAAGACAGTGCACTTCCTTGTGTTAGGACGAATAACACCAAGTAATTCGGTTGCTGACTTACTCAGGTCCCTGAACCCATACAGTGGCATAGGTGATTCCGGCACCGAACCCTAGTCGTGATAGCACAACCTTCTTGTTCACATCGAATGGATTGACCCATTTATCGTTCTTGTGCATGTGACTGTGGGGTATGCATGTTAGAATCAGAATGCTCTTGAATGTGGATTGGCTTTTTAAGAAGAACTAACAGTTCGCCACTCGCGCCGATTAGTGACCCCTTTATTTTGCCGACAACTCTGATAGGCTTTTGATCATCACACAAAAGGGTTAATGTGGTAGACAGCTCGAGTGCTCCCTCGGCAGCATAGAGCGTACCACCGAAGTCCCCTAGTATGGCGTGTGGATGCAGTGGGACCTATATATTCGTCATTAGCCTCTATAAGATGCCCTGATGCCAAGCATCCCGAGGTCTCAGATGGCACTGTTCTTACCTGTAGACTCTTTGGCAAGTCAATCTTGATATCGAGACCTCCAGAGTGGAAGCCAACAATCAAAATCAGGCCGTCGATTGGCTTGTTTTTGTTCAGTTGCTCCAGGGGCTCGAACTTCCGGATTGTCGCACACAATTGCAGCCCTTTTTCAGTCAGTCATGTCGGATGAATAGATGCAGTGTCATGACTTACCTTTTCGAATTGGATATTTGTAGGCCTCGACTGTTTCCAGGACGCCCGCATGGGCAGAGCCTTTGTCATCCTTATCCTTCGTGCTATCCTTCTCTTTCTTGTCTTTTTTGGCCACTGCTTTCTCCTCGCCTTCTCCATCTTTATCCTTCGTGCTTCCTTTCTCTTTCTTGTCCTTCTTGGCCACTGCTTTCTCCTCGCCCTTTAATTTCTGTTCGGGTTTCTTGCCACCTTTTCCATTCGTCCCCTTGTCTTCGCTGCCTTTTTTCTTGTCCTTGCTCCCTTCTTTCTTGTCTTCTTCCTCATCTTCCTCTTCTTCTTTAATCTCCCTGTCCTCTGACGATGCAATGAGTGCAATATTGTCTAGACGCAAGTTGAATTCCTCGTCCTTGATTCCGGGTACCAGATCTGACAAGACGACACTTTCAACACTGCCAAAGGCAAGCCAGTCGCGCTTCGCCTTTCCTTTCGTCCGTGCGGTATAGAAACCAACGGATACTTTGACTTCATTGATCTTGACGATGCCAAGAATCGCAAATTCACTTTCGCGTTTTATCTTCTTGTCCTTGCCATCAGGGTTTGTCTTCTGGTCCTTGCCATCAGGCTTCGAGAGTGATTTCTCTTGGTCCTTATTCTCGGTGTCCTTGGAGGACTTGGCCTTCGCCGCTGTTTCAGTCTTGTCTGACTTGTCACTTTGTTTTCCTGTACTTGGGGCATCGGTGATTGGCTTCTTGCCATCCTTGCCATCCTTGCCATCCTTGCCATCCTTGCCATCCTTGCCATCCTTGCCATCCTTGCCATCCTTGCCATCCTTGCCATCCTTGCCATCCTTGCCATCCTTGCCGTTCTTATCGTTCTTTTTCTTCTGTGTGAATCCGATGAAAATGAGCAATTGTGCGTCCTCGATAGTGACAACGGTTCCAGGAATCTTGTAGTCTGCAAGCTCTCCTGAAATGGTCAAACCATCGTTGTTGATTTCAAGTAGAGCCTGCGCGCTAGCTTCTCCGTTGAATGTGACGTGGCCCTCGAGCGTAAGGGATCTTTCCGTAGTTTTTCGTTTCTTGTTGAACTTGCTGGAAAGCCTAAGGTGGATCTTTTTGAAGGTGATCTCGTTACCTTTAGCCTCCTCCTCTTCATCCTTCTTCTCTTCCTCTTTTTTCTTCTTTTCCTTCTCCTTCTCCTCTGCTGTCTTTTCTTTCTCGTCTTTCTTCTTTTCCTCCGGCACTTCGTGACCCTGGACCTGGGCGTGTATTTTCTTGATGTCGGTAAGTGAAAGATCACCAACTTCACCATCAATGAAGTTATCATCTGCCATAGCTGTTAGATCTCGGTTTCCTGTGTGGCTATAGTCCAGATCATACCTCTCGAGAACTTGCCCTTGACCTTGACGGTGCCTGCGCCGAGTTTTGCATCCGCGGTAAAGTCAAAGGCCATTGTTTCCTTGAAGTTTCCTTGCTCGAAGGACCACTTGAGCTCGGCTTTTTTCATCTGCAATCCTTAGCCACGATCGTTCCTAATATCGGGGGTTTTCGCTTACCGTGACATTCTTGATGCCATAAACGTCCTTCCACTCGTCACAATAGATCACAACCTTCCATATTCTCTTATGCCGACCATCGGAATGCTCCTTCGGTTTGCTTTCTCCTGTGGCCTTCTCCACGGCCTCTTCTAGACCAGCATCTTTGCTGTTTGCGGGGAGTACTTCCTTGCCCTGTGAAGTGTTCCCACTGGTCGATTCCTTCTTTTTCTTCACTTGAACCTCCTTTTGTTCTTTGTCGTCCTTTCCTTTCTCCTTGTCGTCCGTTCCTTTCTCCTTGTCGTCCTTTCCTTTCTCCTTGTCGTCCGTTCCTTTCTCCTTGTCGCCCTTTCCTTTCTCCTTGTCGTCCTTTCCTTTCTCCTTGTCGTCCTTTCCTTTCTCCTTGTCGTCTTTCTTCTTCTCAACCTCAAAGTCCCTAGCGATCCGAATATGCAAGTCCACTGGTGTTTTGGCATGGGGAATCTTGACGAACGAAACGGTTCCGAAGAAACCGAAGCCATAGTTATACGACTTCTTCACTTTGTCCTTGTCATCCTTGGATGGTTTCTCTTCATCTTTGGGGGGCTTCTCTTCATCTTTGCTCGTAGAAGAACATTGGTTACTTTTCGCAACTAGATCTGCTTTCGCCTATGAATTGGTTTAGTCTCTGATCTTGAATAGAGAAAAGAATCGACCTACCTGACTTTTCTTGGAGTCTGATTTGACCTGCAATGCAGATACCTGCTCTGTCGCGACTTCGGGTTGAGGCTCCGTGGGATTTTCCTTCGTGGAGTCGGCAGACGGCTGCTCCTCGCCGTCTTTCTTGTCTGTTTTGTCCTTTCCATCCTTTTCGTCCTTTCCATCCTCTCCGTCTTTTCCATCCTTTCCATCTTTATCGTCTTTGGATGCTGCTTTGGTGGCTGTAATCTCGAGGCCGAGGGTCTTGAATTGCAGAATGTCCCAGGTTTCATATCCAAATTCGGTGAAATAGCCTCGCAGCGCAAAATCATCCACCTTTGGACGCTTCGACCAGTCTCTCTTCTTCCCAAGCTCTGCGCTAAGATGGATCTTCTTGGGTGCTCTTTTCTCACCAAACATCTTCTGCAGTGCATCGGTGGCCCATTGTAGGCTATCCTTGAGCACGACATCAACTTCAAGTCTCAGGCCAGGAGGGAAAAAGTGGCCGCTCTTCTCTTCGCAATAAGTGAATTCGAGATTCTCGATAGGTAGATTTTTGATCTCGTCACTCTCGAGGAATGGAAGAAGCGTCCCTAAGGGCTTTCCCTTTAGAGCGAGACTCTTCGGATTGATTTTGACCTTCTCGCGAACGGGTTCTTTTTTTCTTTGTCGTCTTTACCTTTTTTATCGTCTTTGCCTTTTTTATCATCCTTCCCCTGTCCATCACCCTTTTTGGTTTTGTCAGCCTTGGCCTTTGCGATGTTCTTACCTTCATCTTGGACTGTCCGTTTAGCTTCGTCCTTATCATCCGTGCCTTTACTTTCTTTATCCTTTGAGCCTTCCTTCTTGCCATCCGTTTTGTCCTTGGATTCGGGGCCTGGGACAAAGTAAGTATTGGCGTATTTTTTGATCTGTGAGATTTTTACCTTTGAATTTGTAAAGTTTGCCTGTCAGTCCTTTGATACCGAAGAAATTCTTAATATCACCGGAGAGCACATAGCTCTCGAGCTCGGTCTTCGCGACTTTCTTTTCTTTTTCTGTTTGGTCTTTTCCGCCCTCCTTCTCATCGGCCCCCTTCTTCGACCCGTCCTTCACAGCAGCCTTCGTCTTGTCGCTCCCAGCAGTCTTCCCAAACTCTGAAAGGGCAGAGAGAGCCGCAACTCTCGAGACTTTATACTCAACGCTCCTGCTCGTAGCCTCTCCCTCGTAGCTTTCTTCATCTGGCATGAGCAAAACCGGGACATTTCTAACACCGCCCGCCTCTGTATCCTTAGAGATAACAGCAACGAGCTCAGTGGTGTTCTGTCCAGTCGCTGTGAGTGGAAGGACAGGAAGATCGCCGAAATTGCGGGCATCTTGGTCAGGAACCACTAGAGCGACATTCTGGACCACCGCACCCCCGATGATTGTTTCACCGAGGGACTCTGGTCCAGCTTTGGACTCTGGTCCAGCTTTCGATAACATGCTGCTCCAATTCCGGAGCATGGACGGCTCTTCGTCGCTGTCTGAATCACCGTAAACAAGACCGGGAGCTTCCTCGGGAGTTTCGGCCTCGACAGTGTCGCGGAACTTCACCTGTGCATTTTGGATGATCGACTGAAGGTGGTGGTTCAGAGGCTCGAACTTGAGTTCCTCGAGCTTTTGTTCTATTTCACGCTCAGGGAGTTCCAGACTCCCCGCGAGATCGGAGATGGGTGGGTTAGACATGCCGATTTCGATTGAGTCAAAACGTTCATTCGAGGTATGAGTTTGGATTCACAATTGGAAGATTGAGAATTGATTTAGGATGCTAATGGATATTTCGCGCTATGTATATGTATCCATACACACCGCAGTTCTTTGATTAAAGCAAGAGAAAGATCAACACATATGTAAGTTCATACATACGTCCTACATCTTATTAGCTCGTCGGTCCTCGGATGTGCATGCTTCTGCATGAGCTGAAAATAACGAACAGATCTCTTCCCATTGCTACACCAATCAAGAGTCGGGTCACGCGTCCCAGCGTGATGGGAACACCCTCAATATCCACTTCTCTGCATGTATGTTGCGGCATTTTATCGAGATCGGTTCATCACTTACTTTATCTAGGTTCACCGGCATATGTGTCCCACGACAGCCGTTCTTCAGATGGATACTCAGAAAATACCACGTCACCAGCAGTGGAGTTTAGATCTTTTTTACGCCAGCCACATCAGTGTTCGACCCACTTGCCACTTCACTTTGCAAGATAGCCCCACGATATGCATTGCCGAAGGTAAAATGGGTTCGGCACGATGGCACGATAAGGTGCGAAATAGTGCGCATTCCTGCACTAAACCGAATTAGGCCTGACATATTTACAACCCTACTTTCTGGTTATGTAGTTTAGGCCTGATTTTACCAACCAAAGCGCCAATGAATACCTAGGTAACTAAACTATTTTTGATTCCATCGATTCGCCTATCTCATGCTCGCCGGCTCTGTTCTAGTGGAATGGGAGTGTATATGTGACCTGAACATTCCACTGCGGATCCTCAACATTGACTAGTCGTATTAATGTTGAGGGACCCACAACACAAAGTCGACCTGACGTACGCAGTAATTCCAGGTAGAATGGGTACCTAAAAGAAATTACTGCAGGTATGAGTTGACCATCGACCAAAAGTGGGTGGGCTCTGTCGGTGATGTGATGTAGGAATGCGGCTTGCATTCGAAGATCAATGGCGGTAACAAGATGGCTTATGGTTTAAAACAGGATCTTAGGATAGACTCCCTGTCTGCCTGCGCGGCCTAGGTCTTCCTCATTCTCTCTTGGTGCTTGACAGGTAGATTAGTCCAGGAATTAGATCAGGTCTAGTTTGTGTTGTGGGTCCCTCAACATTAATATGGCTAGTCAATGTTGAGGATCCGCAGTGGAATGTTCAGGTCACATAGTTATAACTACACTCAGATTAGTTATTGGGCGCCTGTAGGTTCTAGCATGGAACATCGCCGGACCACTTGCCATGGCTGTTTCTCTAATGTAAGACGCTTAGCAACACTAGCCAAGACAAAATCTAGGTACTATAGAAGGCACGGTCTCCTACACGTGGGAGGATCTTATCTTGCAGCTTAGAAGGATTTCCCACTTTCCAAGGCTGTTTTGTCCCCACACTGGCCTGATTAAGTCATTCCGTCAAGGGTCCTTTTCATTCAAGTCTACTGCTTCCTGGCCGATATACCAACATCATCTAGCCTCATCACTCCAATGTCTCTCTTGGAAACTATTCAATAGAAAGAGATGCCAGACAACAAGGCCCTCAAACTATCAAAGAAAATCAAAAATCCTCCTATAATCCTACGTGCTGTGTGGCACATAGAGACCAATAGGATATTTGCTCGGCAAAGTACTCGCACTACGAGAAGCGCTATCCCTCATAGATAGCGACACAACCACAATCCTACGAGCAGTATCCACGCAAGGCTATCCCAAAGTCGCGGCGGCCCAGACAACGCTAATGATCAACTGAGGTCCTCGAAGGCCTATCTCTCTCATTTCACGTAATCACCGAATACCTCCTGATCCAGATGCCGACACCCGTCCACAATTGTGTAACAAACTGGCCATACCTTGTACAATTGTCGAAGGCCGAAGGGCACGTGACAACTTCCGTTTGCTCAGCGAGATGCGGGCTTGGGCCAGAAAGTTTTTCCTCTCTTACAAAACTCCTCTTCTCATAGTCACACGTATCGTTGCGCCAGAAGACTGATATGTGGGTTGACCCGCCATCTTCCTTGAACGCCGGATTCCGCGGCAACAAAAACGTGCTTGGCAACAAATCAAATGTACCATCCCAAGAGCACGCTTTTGTTACCGTTGAACCTGGTGTTCAAGGAAGATGGCCAGAACGGGCCGGTCAGGGTCAAGCGAGTATAGCTATACCAGTGAACCCATATCCGTCGAAGCCGATACATACGGTAGACAAGTGGGGGGACTCAAATAAGCAGCACCCGGAAATCTGTAGACATTTATTAATCCATTGGTGCCTTGGAATGCAAATAGGTATTAATGTGCCAGATGCACACCCAGTGGACTTCTCCCAAACACCCAGAAAAATCCATTTCCTCTTACAGCAGCGCCTTTCACCCTAGCGAAGTTGTCGAGGACTCGCCGGCTAGGTAGATTCCTGCAGTCTTGCCCAAACAATTAGGCCCCATAAGTAGAGCAATCAGCCAATTGATTACCTACAAGAGAAGGGTAAGAGAAGGAGAGAACATAGAAGGAAACAAAAGAGGAAACAAAAGCACCTACCACGACAAAGACTTCTTATTCTTCTCACTAGGCATAGCAGTAGGAAGGCAGAATTATTCTAATGGCAATGGTGATGTTGGAACAGTATACCCACTACTACCAGACGGCAATGTAAAAAAAGAAAGAAGCAGAATGCAATTGCTTCTTCGGCTAGCATTCTATGTAAAGGGCCCTTCCCTCTCATTTTGTTCTCTTGTCTTCTTCCTTTCTCCCCCACGCCGCCTGGTTGTTTTGCTCTGAGCTCTGTTTACTGCGACTTTTATACTTCCGTTTGGCGTCTTGCTTTTTTCCTCCCTGCCTCCCAGACCATTGTTCACGATGTCCTGGCCCCGTCTCCCCTCTCCGCGGTAGGGGACAGAAGAAGACCGTGTCGATGCGCGGGGGCTCTCTGGAAGCGTGTTGTGTATCGGCCGTGTCCATGAAAGATGCCAGCCATTCTTATTCCAGAAATTTCAACTAGGAGTGACGCAGTGGCCAGATGGAGAATGTCAGCGGAACCCAGCAGATCCTCCACCTGAGTCAATCACCCTACGACAAGGGGGATCTATTTTCCCAGCTGAGATCCGCGCTGCAGCAATCCTCCTCCAATCAGGCAGGCAAAAGCGACAGAACCTCACAGTTGATTTATAAAGGTTCTAAAGAATGAAAGCATCAAGTTGAGGAGAAAAGGAAAGAAGGAGAAGGCAGTGTGAGAGACTACAAACGCACTTTGCTAGGCTATAGCTATCTTCCTACGCTAATGGAAACATCCTTTGAGATCTAGAAGCCAAAGAAACAAATAATCCATTTCCAAAGGACCTGCATATGGCCCCACTCTTGGGCCGAGCCGAGCCGTTTGACAGGTCAAGTACATTGTACCTAGGTAGTGTACTTTGAAATCCTGGATTAACTGCGTAATAGGTGTATCAAAAGTACGTTTAGGATGCTGACCCCGTCGTCCAATTTATTTTGATAACAAGAAATCCCGTGCTGAGCGATGACCGATTGAAACCCGGTGTACTCTTTGCACAATATCCTGGAAGCAGAGCAGCATATGGACCGCTGTCTCGAAGTTCGACCAGGTCCAAACGAAGTCAAGCCAGCAGAATCGAATATTATCACCAAGGTCTTTTGAATCTAGAATGTACAGGAAAAAGCTGAACTATGACATCGACAATGTCAATGTGCAGACCTGGTAGGTTTTCTTCGGTTGGTTACAGCCATCTACTGATCCACTATACTCTACTACATTTTGAGACGGCGACATCTATAAGGAAGTCCAGAACAAAATGGACAAAAGCCACGGAGAAAGCCAGGATTGGCTCCACCCACGTGACGGACAAAGAAGCCACCTCACTGTCATATCTTGAAGCAGGTATCACAGAAGCAGCGTCAGAGTCCACCTCCGCATTGCACTACCAATGCCTTGAGAGGCGCAATCACGAGGATGCACAGTGTCAGGAACTTTGATCTTGGCGGAAGTAAAGTTGGAGTCAATGACAGCCTACAACGAAGACATGTTTGACGAGGAACCCGAGACATTCAAACCGGAGCGGTGGCTGAAGAAGCGAGTAAAACATTGCCAGTCTCCAAAACTATGATGTAGGTGGCTGAAGCTCAGCTCGGAGGGGCTCGCGTACTTGGGTTATACCGGAGATCCTAATATCATAAAGATTGGAGCTCATGAAGACGGAGAGAGAGACTACGTAGTTTGGTTTTTCAGCCCGGAGATAATTTTCGTCCGAGTTTACAGGAGATGCAAATGAAGCCGAGAGAATATGAAAGGGAGCAATGTCTTACATGGTCAGTGCACTCTTTGTCTTCCTCAACGTTTAACTTTTTCCCCTCTACTTTCTATGTCAAGCTAGTACTCTACGCTACTAAAAATGTCGTACAGCGTTAATCCTTGACCAGCTACGATCGTCTAGGACATGACGCAGGCTAACGGGGAAGAAATAAGGATAAGCATGAAATGCAGGTCGGGGAATAGACGAGCCAATCAACTCGATCAGACCTTTGGAGAGACCATTGACCGGATGTCTTTGTACATTGTACTTCGTATCCATACTAACTAACCTAGAGCGGAGATCTTCTCTCTGGTCAATTGGGCTCATCGCTCATCGCTCATAGGCTCATCTGAAAGTCAACAAAGCCAGTAACCTTGGAAATAGGGGCATAGAAATTTGACTATGGTACTAGAACTACGCAGGTCCATGACCAAACTCCATAACTCGCTTTGCAATACACCGTACTCTGCTCGTGCGTTCAGGATGGGTCAGGTCGTGAACTTTACGCATCCCCCGGACCAATAATGAAGCAGAGAACTCGAGATTCTGGGGTAAGCTTTGCCTAAACTGGAACAAAACCGAGAACCCCTCATTTATTGTCGAATGAAAGGCATCAAGTGGGGTTGTGGAGTTAGTCCAAGGTTAAATTTCCACTCATTTATCCCACTTCAGGCTTAGTTCTCCCTTTCCCATGTGTTCTACCGGCACCGCGACCTCCTCAAAGGCCACAGACCTACAAAGAAACCAGGATTTATTGATTGACTCAAGCAGGGACATGTGAAGACAAAACCAAGCCCCTGAATCATAGTTTGTCCACCGAGATGGGCCCAGATACCTCGGGAAGCCTCGAAGCTCCCCAGATTCCCCCTCTCCAATGCGCTCTCGAGCCCACCCCCGGACAAGACGTGATGTCAAAAACTTTCTAAACTCCGCACTAAAGGTAAAAAGTATAGGCACTTGTCATCACATGGCCCTAATCTCGGTGTCCTGCCTCGGTGTCGGTCCACACGGTCCACGAAGCTCTAGTGCCATAGCCGGTGGAGGGTTTCTTCCCAAAATGATATTCCCCAATGGCGATCACAGGGGACGCCAAAATAAAGACCTGGCACGACCCCAGTTCAGAGATTTCCCCAGGCTCTTCCGTGACTCTATTTTCCCAGAGGAGAAGCCCGTTGGGACTGCGGGTTGAACGCACACAAGACATTGAGCCAATATGCGTTTCATTCCTGTTTTCGCAACTGCTCTGCTCGCTGCGAGTAATGTAGCGGGCTTCGCCTGCAGCTGCGTCGGCTTCTAGCGCACCTGTTGTGAACAATGTTGAGGCTGATACTGCTTCGGCTAACACGGCCCTGGCAAACGCTGCCCAGGCTACTGCTACACCCCAGGCCAACCCTGTCAAGACCAATGCCAATAGCGAGGAGCAGAATCCTCCCCCGGTCAATGACGCGTCTAACACTGCCAATGCCAACGCCAATAGTGTAATTGTGAGCACCAATGCCCCGGCCAACACGCCTGCTGCCGACACTGCTGCGGCCGCCAATGCCAACACCGCGAATGCAAACCCTGCGAATGCCAATACAGCGAGCGCAAACCCCGCAAGCGCAAACACTGCCAGCCCTGATGGCCCCCTCGGTAATATTCTCGGTGGTGCTGCTGGCACGGCCAATGCTGCCTCGACTGCCTCTCCTACTGAGACCGGCTCGGGCCAGACTGTCCAGAACACCGCTGCCTCCACTGCTGGTAGCACTAATGCTGGCAGCACCAACGCGGCGGTTCTTCCAGCTCCGCCTCCACTGCCGACATTGAGTCGACCCTCAAGAATCTTCTCGGTGGCTCTTCCGGGCCTCTCGGCGGCCTCGAGGCCGCTGGTAATGATCTCGAGAAACTGCTCCAGGGCATTGGCAGTTTGCTGGACCCCGGCCTGCTCTCGGATATTACCAACACATTCAAGTATCTCTCAACTAGCTTGGCTCCCCCTGTTGACACCAACATCCGTGTTCTACTCAGCGACGCCAACACTGGTATCATCGCCAACCTTTTGACCAATGCCAACAAGCTGTTGAACGACAAGAACACGGCCACCTTGAGCAACATCCTTTCCAAGGCTGACAACCTCCTGTCTGAGAAGAACTTGAACGGAATCCAGTCCCTGCTCGACAACATCGACAAGGTCAACGATCTGGTTGTAAAGGCCGACGGTCTCCTTGCCCCCCAGAACGTCAAGAACATCGAGAGCCTCGTCGACAACGGTGCTGCTCTCCTGACTCCCGACTTTACCAAGAAGACCTCGTCTCTGATTGATTCGGCCGGCCAACTGTTGACCGAGAGCACCACCAATGCACTCAAACAGATCCTCGAGGCGGTGGTTCCTCTACTGCCTGACCTCAAGTCCTTCCTCACCAAGGATACTTTCACCGAACTCCAGGGCTTGCTCAAGAACGGCAACTCGCTACTTACGCCGTCATTCGTGTCAAAGACTCAATCTCTGATCGACTCGGCTGGCTCCTTGTTGACCGAGTCGACCGTGAACGCCCTGAAGTCGCTTCTCAATGCTATTGTTCCTTTGATGCCCGAGATCAAGTCGCTCTTGACCAAGGGTACCATCGACGATATCAAGACTCTGCTTACCAATGCCAACTCGCTACTTTCGGAGTCTACTGTTAACGCGCTTAAGTCGCTTCTCGACGCTTTGGTACCTTTGTTGCCCGATGTCAAGTCGCTCTTGACCAAGGCTACCATCGACGACATCAAGAATCTTCTCACGAATGCCAACTCACTGCTTTCGGAGTCTACCGTCAACGCACTTAAGTCGCTCCTCGACGCTTTGGTACCTTTGATGCCCGATGTCAAGTCGCTCTTGACCAAGACTACGATCGACGATATCAAGAATCTTCTTACGAATGCCAACTCGCTGCTATCGGAGTCTACTGTCAACGCGCTCAAATCGCTTCTGAACGCTATTGTTCCTCTGATGCCGGAGCTCAAGGGCTTCCTGACCAAGGGGACCTTCGATGAGCTCGAGAATCTCCTGTCTTCCGGCTCCTTGCTCCTGACTCCCGAGTTTGCCAACCAGACCAAGAGCCTCGTGTCCAACGCCGACGAGCTCCTGACCCCGGACCTAGTCACGGGTCTCAAGGCCATCCTGGGCCAGGTCACACCCCTGCTTCCGGAGATCAAGAAGCTGCTCACGCCATCCACCATCGACGGCATCGGCTCTCTCCTCTCCAACGCCAACGACCTCCTCACGCCCAACTTCGTCAACGAGACTCGCTCCCTCATCGAGGGCGCCGGCGACCTGCTCACCCCCTACATTATTGGTGGCCTCCACGAGCTCCTCGCTGGCCTTGTCCCCGTGGTTCCAGACATCAAGAGCGAGTTCCTCAACTCCACCACCTTACACAACCTGGGCTACCTCCTGGGCAACGGCACCGACCTTCTCACGACCAACTTCGTCAACGAGACTCAGACCCTCATCGGTGAAGCCGGCTCTCTTCTCGACGAGGAAACAGTCGGCTACCTCAAGAAGATCCTGGGCGATGTTGACAAGTCAATGCCACAGATCGAGACCCTCCTCCAGCCGGAGTCGATCACGGGTATCACGACGCTGTTGCACAATGCCGAGGACCTTCTGTCGGCCAAGTTCGTTAACGAGACGCAGACTCTTATTGGAGATGTTTCGGGTTTCATGCCGCTGATTGAGTCTTTGCTTAAGGCGTTGTAAATGAATGTTTAATACGTGATTTCACGATTGAAGGATATGACCTTGAATATATGATAATGCGTTCTAATGATATGTTATCAATTTATCTACATTTACTGCAATCCTTGTGCTGTGACATCGTCTGACACTTTTCAGCCTCTGCTTCCTAGTACAGTATGAACCATCTAATTGTTGAAGCCATTGGTAGATCTTCTATAGCGTGACCACATAGCATTCGCTATCGCCTCGGCTACAGTCGGCAGGATTAAGTTATTGTGGACATCATCGCTTCTTACCTTGGATGGGAGTCCAGTTACCTACCCATTTGGGTTTAACTGGAGTTCGAAGGCGTGGCTTTGACTCCACTGCGTGGAGCTATGTCAACCTATGTGTTATTCCGTTGAGTCAGTTTTTCGACAATAACTGTGTCGTCAGAGTTTCTGTGGGCACAGGATGCATTTCACCAGAAAATAGAAAGAAGAGAGTATTTTACTTCGAAAACCCTTTTGCTGGCATAAATCCGTGATCTGATTAAATGAGAAGGTAAACTTTATTGCCTAGATCTGATCTGATGTAGCTGTTCACTCTACTGGACGTTTCCGCGAGGCCTTGATTACGTTTTACGCCGTAGCACGAGAGTCAGTTACTTTATCCTGACAGTCGTAGTTAGCTTGAAGTGCACTAAATAGAGTCTGTTCCTAGCCGTCATGCAAAATTGACACCTTCACCATTCTTCGTGTGTTGCCCACAGCTGGAAACTTTATATAATATAACCACTCAATTACCTACTGAGGGTCCAACCATTAACTATTTAAAGCTCAAACTCCCCCTTTCCTATCTTCTGAGGAGACTCCACCCTTATTTCGTTTTTCATCTATCAACTTGGCAATATGGAAGCAGTCCCGGTCTCAAATGCCACACAGGTCTCAAAGGCTCAAGGCATAGCAAATGGTTTCATCGAAGGTGCGTGCACGAGAGTAGATGCAACAGCAGTACAAATTTCACTTCTGCCGGGCCTTTTGTTCTTACACTATTAACCACTGAATCTTTGGGTGCTGAAGTCCACCCAGTTCCTGAGGTCCCATACGAACACTTTGATTATTTCAACCATCAAGCATGCCGGCATGCCGAATCTATTGAGAATGCTATATACACCAATCAATTCGATAATACGGCGAATCTCCAGACCCATGTTGAAACAACCGGTCCCAAAATATGGGCTCAGACTGAGGGGAAGATCGATGCCTTTACCTGTGCTGTGGGTACAGGTGGTACTCTTGCTGGAATGACCCGCTACTTGAAGACCATAAGCAACGGGCGAGTCAAGAGCTTCCTCGCCGATCCTCCGGGTAACAATCTGCATCATCTTATTCAGAGTGGAGAGTTAATCGAACCAACTGGTGGAAGCTTCACGGAGGGTATTGGCCAGGGCCGGCTTACTAGTAACTTGAAGGGTGATATGCATCTCATCGATGGTTCATTCGAGGTCAGTGACGAGGCACAGGTATTAGAGATGAAGAATACTTTGGATGCAATTGGTTATTCTAGAGACGAGAATTATGTTGTATTGTCTGAAGCGCCTAAGGTCTCCTCTGAAGCTATATAAAGGGTCCCTGCATCATAGCCCACGGTGTCCCTTATCCCTGCACGTATACCTAGTATTGTTCTGGGTCATTCAATGGTCTTTGAGCTTAATTAACATCACATGTATAAAACATATCTATATAGTAAACAAAACATCTGCAGGTAAACAAACACGTCTGCTAAAGCCAACTCATTGAACTGGCTCACTTTATGTCTGCCTATGTCTGCCTATAGAACCATGCAAGATGCTATGGACTCTCGAACCTATGGCCTCTCGAACCTATGGCCTCGGATCCAATTGACTATAAAGCTATAGAAACCCCAAAGCAAAGATCACAATAGCCCCATACTTAAACACGAGAAAGCCTCCTCCGATCAAGATGAAGATATGAAGTACACTACACAACCTCGTAACTCAACATCTCTCACTTATCTTTCCTGTCCACCATCCATCCAATTTACTCCTCTCACTCTACAACCTTCACACCTGGATGTTTACACTCCAAACTCCAAGATGTTCTCCCATACTACAAACCCATTCCTCCTAATCACCAAAGAAGAAGAAGACCTCCTCCACCCATCCACACTCGAAGAACTCGACGACCTCATGACCGAACTCGAAGCCCAACAATATCCGCGCGTGGAAGTGTGCATCCCCTCCCTCGTCTACGAAGAACCTGATATCAAACCCCCATCCCCCAAACATCAGCTCAGAAAATCCAAACGCAAATCCAACCCGGAGCCACAAACGCCACCACCAAAACGCGCTCGAACCCAAGCCCACCCACCGGCCAAGCGAGGAATGCCAATCCCCAAAAGCTGGGAAACGGCCAGTCCGGAAGACCTGTTGATTTTCAAATTGAAGGAGAACGGGGGTACATGGACGGAGATTACAGAGGAGTGGAATGAGATCAGTGGGTTGGAGTATGCGGCAAGTACGGTGTCGAACCGATGGAGGAAGATTGTTTCGAGCTTGGGGAGTCCGCCTGAGAAGGTGTGGGAGGTGTGGGATGATGAGGAGAGAGGTATGTCTTTTTGTCCTTTCTTGAAGAGGATTATTGTTAACGCGTTTAGGTCTTTCGGTTGTGGCTTCGAAGGAGGTTGATGAGGATCATGAGATGAAGGACGAGGGAATGGATTGAGTGGAACGGATTAGGGTTATGGATTTACGATGATATCGAATGATATCAAGGAACTCGACCGAGATATGAGAGTGACGGTGGTATCTACAGATCAAGGCAGATGCACAACAGAGTACATCTAATGCAGGGACTCATACTCAGGACTGGAATAAACCATTCATGTAGAGAAGTAGCCTACTAAAGACTTCTTATCCAGATGCTACCTGTACCGAAAACAAACCAAACGCCATCCTAAGCCTAGAATATCCTATCCTATCCCATCCTATCATAAATCATAATCAAATCAAATAACGCTCAATTCACGCCTCGAGCCACGCATACTCAGCCCTGGACCACTCCACTCCGACGAGTCTGAATCCCCACGGTTCCGAGAATTGCGAGAACCCCCAGTACTCGTGCTCGCACCAATACTAATCCCCGCTGTGGTGAGGGACTCGTCGTCGAGAGCAGGGGTGCCTCCGACCATGACAGGCCGGATTTTGGCACCCACGAAACCACGCCGATCACGACCTGTGCGGCCACGCCCGAGCCAGTTGTGCTTGAGGGCCTTGCTGAGCACTTCGATCTTTTCCTGGGACGCATCATCTGTTTGGACGCCGGCGAGAACACTGACGCACTGGAGCATTCGACCGACAGTTTCGGTGATGACGTGGGAGGTGTCTGCAGAGTTGAGGCGGTGCGTGATGGTGGGTCGCTGGTTGGATGTTGGAGGGGAAGATACGGAGGAAAAGAGGACTGGATCTGGGTTGGAAGAGGTATTGGATGCAGCACGGCTGCGAGAGTCGCTGCTGGAAGGTCGGGGGTGGCCGAGCGCGCTCGTCGAGTCGGAAGAATGGCTGCCTGCAAACCGGTGCTGAGCAGGGTGGAAGATTGCGAGTTGAAGCTGCTGAACCCTGCGTCCAGGGAGGCGGCAGTACCAGGACGACCGCCGGTGCCGGTACTTTTGGCTGTAACGCTGAGGGTAGGGAATCCCGCGTGTATGCTATCGAGACTGAGCCGAGAGAAGATAGCTTTCAGAGCCTCGTAGCGGTTCAAGATGATGCAATCCCGAAAAGCAATCAACACTAAGCTCCGTACATCGAGTGTGCCCCCAGCCGGCGGTGGCCCCCAGAAGTCGAGAGCCTCCCGACTAGTCATGATCGATCCACATCCCTTGAACTCGAGATCAAGTGGAAGGAAGACAGCTTGGATGAATGGCAAAATTGTGCCAAAGACTAGCATCCAGATTTGCACCAAGTGCGGCACAAGCTTCTCATCCGGGACGCCACTCAAAGAACTGTGGTTTAGGGTAGCAAATCCCGTTTCAAGCAGCTCCTGAAGGTCCATGATGATCGCCGCGGGGGTCCTTTCTGGACACAGCGCTGCAAGTGCACAAGGACGAGCTTGTTGAGATCTTCAATGGCAATGCGAACATCCTCGCCATCGAAAATGACCAGAAGCTTCGCCTTGAGAAAGTCCCATGCATCTTCGGGCGACATGTTATTCAAGCCAAAGCCCTGCAGTGTTTCGCGCAGCACAGCCTCGCCTAGAACTCCACCCGAGCCGTTCAGTGATGACGGTCCCGGGAATGAGCTCGCCGAGCCACCAGCAGAATTAGCCAGCCAATCCAGCTGCTCCGAGTCGGCAAGCGCCTTTTCCTTTTCCTTTCCCTCCTTCTTCTTCTCACGCAGAGCTCGTCCCCCATGGAGAAGATCTAAGCCGCTGACCGATTTGCCAAATGTCGCACCGGGTGCTGGAGATGCAGGACTGGTAAACGAATAGAGAGATTGCGGGGCATTGGGATCAGCAGGACGGGAGTTGCTCGATGCCGAGGAGAGAGGTAGGTTGTAATGGTCATCGCTGCGCTCCTTGAGTTTAAGCTTCTGCCTGGACAGGAAGTGATGCTTATGTTTCTCCTTGTCCTTGTCTTTATCCTTCTCCTTCTCCGGTGGAGCTGGTGACCGATCAGCCGGCACAACCGTATTCACAGATGCATTCGAGAGGTTGTACATGGAGGAATTGTTGGACGGGAGATCAGCCAGGGTGTTGGTGGACGTGCTGACCATGCGCGATAAGCCGGCGATCTTGCTCGGTGAGGGGAGACCACGGTCCCGTGGATCCTTGTCTCGGCTAAGATTAATGTGTTTCGGTTTTGAGAACAGCTTCTTCTTTTTTTGCTTTTCAGGCGGCTGTTCCGACGTTGGGGCCCCGGCCCGCGGGAACACCACGTTGGCAGCCGTTGTTGCGACGTTGGGTACTGCCGGGGGAGGAAGAGAAGGAGACGGTTGCTGGTTTATACGCAGCGGTGGAGGCATTAGTGGAGGAGAGGCACTGCCAGCCCGACTGTGGCCTTCATGAGGGCTGGTCACGTTTGGAGAGCGTCTGTTCTGTTGCATGGCCGCCTGGGCCGCGATGCGAGATGCCGAGACTGGCATCTGGTCCGACGAGGCGGTGGGCAGAGTCGGTTCAAAGAAGCCTTGAGAATGGTGTCTAGAGCGATGTCGTTGTAGCTCGAACGAGGGGCCTCGACCAGAAGGCCGCCGGCCGCCTGAGTCTGGCATGGTGCGAGCCGCGTGTTGAGGCGATGTCGTGGTCGAGGAGGTGCGTGGATGGTAAGAGAAATAACCGCCGGCCGGGGGCTGAGTCGTAACTGGGGTAATGGGGGCCGCTGAGACCGTGGTTACGTTGGAGGAGGCCTTACTGCCGGAAGATCCGGGGCGTTGCAATTCGTCTTCGTCGGAGTCATCTTCCTCGTATTCATCATCAGAGGGGGATGGGGATGGCGATAGACGGGTGGGCCTCGCTGAGGATGCCCCGGAGGGGGAGAAGGAGGAGATCGCAGGCTATTGCTCATGGCTCTTCATCTCTCAATACATGAATAACAAAAGATGCGATGTTGTCAAGGTTGAAGGTGTAAACTGCCTCCTTTGGTTTAGCTCCGCCTTTGGCGATCTTTCTTCCCCACCGAATCTCAATTCTTCTCTGCTTCAGTACTCTACTCTACTCTGACTCTGCTACTCTCATCCTCTGCAAATATGGCCAACTCTCTCTCTCTTCAGGCTGTCTACACTGCCCCTGGCGCTAAACAGACTTTTCAACACGCAATCCCTGTTTCAGATGCCGATTCGTTCACTGCCAAACAGGCCCACCTGTCAGCCCTGCAGTCTCTCGTTCCCCAGCTACAAGACCAGATCAATGTTTTCCTGACCGCGCGCATGGAAGAAGACAAGGGCAATATCTCAGAGAAGGAAGCCATGGAGGAGGCAAACTACGGCGAGGAGGTGGTTGAGGATGATGCATGAATGTCTGAAAATAGATATGCTACACTGGGTATCAAAATGACGCTGGAACCGAAACGAAAAAATCCCCACAGATGCTCGCTACCCGGAACGAATGCTGGACCTGCGACTCGCGCAGCCCAGATGAACGACAGTGTTGCTGGAGGAGTTAGACACGATGAGAGATGAAAGATGACAAACGGAGGACTTACTCGGGGAACACGTTGATTACACTTCCTCCCAATCGCTTGTGACACACACCACAGATGCGTTCTTCTGTGACGGTGACGTGGCGTGCCCGAGTACCGCCTCCGCGAACACCTTCGCCGAGGGCGAGCTGCGCCTGAGTTTGCATGTCGCGCGACTTGCGCAGATTCGCCACGATGCGGGCCTCGTTGAAGACGGAATTGGCTGCGCGCATTCGGCCCTTGAAGTAAAACTCCAGTTCCTGCACGGGCAAAGTTGCAGGGATCAGAGCCAGGGCTGCGTCTGCCGGTAATCGAGATCCATGTTTGGCGAGGAGGGTCAAGGCGGGGCCGTGTTGGGGTTGGTAGCCGTGGGGTGGATCGAGGTAGAGCGTCAGGAGCGTGAGGTAGATGGACTTTTCGTCTTCGTCTTCATTAGATCGGCGTGTTCCCGTGAGATGCAGTTGGTTGCAGTACCTGTCGAGATTAGCGTGAACTTGATACTACATGGAAGTAACATACTCCTCCGCTTTGTCATGGTCTTGAAGCTTGAAGACGTAGATCTCCAGAACTTGACGATGCTGGCCCATCTTGCTAAACACAATAGCTCGTGCTTCGTAGAAGTCTGGATCTGTATAACGTTAGAGAGACCAAGGTTTGGAGTGGCAAATAATACATACCCTCACGATCCAGCCGATCCAACATCTTGGCTGGCGAATACTGCTCGCTCTCCCTGAGCATAGTCAGGAACTTGTCCTTGCATTCCTTGTCATTCTTGTCGGCATTGATCCGACCAAGGTACAACATTAGAAGCCGCTGATGCAGATCTGGCGACATATCGTTCCATTCATGAATGACATGCTCGAGATATTGAATCGCAAGCTTGGCATCAATCCCCTCTAAAAAGGCCAGGACTCGAGGCCGTGGCAGGGTCTCTGCGTTCTCGGTCTCCGCCAAGAAGATCTCCATGCCCAAGTCATGGTTTTCGCGAAGCGGCCATTCCCCAAACTCGAGAATCAAATCGATTTGGCTTGGTGGAAGGCTCTGCAAGTAGGCAGCTGTACGTGTCGGTCCACTAAGCAGCCCCGACTCTTCCTGGCCAAACCGGTGAAGCAGCTCCAACGCCTGGCGGTGGAGTTTCTTGCCGTAAAGAAAATCGATCAAGTCATTGTACCGACCAGTCTCTTCCAGACGCTCCATCACCACATCGGGATCACAGAAATTGGCAATTCGAAACAGGGATCCCGCGAGAGACGGCGTCGCAAACATGTGGGCCCGAAACAGCGTGGTATCGACCAGTCGAGCCTTGGCACGGATGGCCTCCAAGAAGGCTTCAGGTGTTGGGAAATCGAGTAATTTGAGCACGGAGGCGCTCGCTTCGTCCGTGGCTTCAGTGGGCGCGGGTACCTTCAGATTACCGTCTGGGCCCAGAAACCGTTGGAAACGCCGGCGGACATCAGCCAAGTACCCTTGAAGTTCACGAACAGAAGACTTCGGATCCTTCTCCTCGTCCCGAGTACTGCTGCCGTCACTACTATCTTCAGTTTTTCGTAGAACAGACAGGACAGAGGGAGCATAAAGGGACCTTTGAAGCCCATCTTTTGCCCCGTTTGCCCCGTCGGATGATCCATCGAGTTGAGACCCATTGACATGATCCGATCCATTCTGCTCTGGGACAGCAGAGAGGTCACCGGCAATCAAGCGGGGATAGAGACGAATGACGACCTCTGGGGGAGCTGAAACTTCGGTGAAAAGATCCAAGGAATCGCGGTATTTACGTTGAGCGAACAGGCTCTGCGCCTTCTCGAGCTGTGTCGAGCGTAATCGACCGGGTTTGTCTCGTAGGAGAGCATCCTCGAGCATGCCGAGCATACTGATAGCCTCGTCCAAGTAACCCTTTTCAACCAGGGCATCAATCTGGGTATCATAGCTGAGAGCTTCCATCCTCCAGATAGTCCGATCACTGGCGACCAGGAATCCCTTACCAGCATGCGCAAGGCTGATATTCGGCTGAGGAATATGCAGAATGCTAGCCGAGGGCAGGGGAATAGACTGTAGCAGCGACAGAGTTTCCGGGTTCCGCACCTCGAGCACACCCTTGGCAGTGTCGTGCAACGCCAGCAAAAACGGATAAGAGTATCCAATTTCCACCGGTGCGTGGCTCCAAGGAATCTGCCGCCGGCCGAGAGGCTGACCGTCCACATCGATAAAATGAGTATTGATATCCTTCGCCAGCAAGATCTGGCCCTCACTCAGTCTCGTAGCAAGTGGCCGGGGTACCATACCACCCATGCCGATATAGCTCATACTTGCAGCCCCGACCCCCGTAAATCGGCCAGATTCCTCCATGCTGCCCGGTCCGGGAAGCTCAGAGATCTGACCGCTCTCGATATCCACCATAACAAAGCTGGAGCTCAAACCGACCACAAGCTTTGTAGCAGATACCCAGGTCATGGTCTTCACAGCGCTAACCAAGCTCAACTCCGTGGTATTCGGCTCCAGCTCCATATCCCGCCACACCCACATAAGGATCTTCCGCTTAACTGCAACCGCAAGACGGGAAACAATGGCAGGGACATTGGTATCGGGATCATTGACAACATTGGAGGTAATAACGAAAGCAGAAGCGCCCTTGGTCTGCAGGAGTTGCTCATTGAGCTCGTAGGTCTGGGAGTCGTGAAGAGAAACATAACCACCAGCAAGAGAGACCAGCACTCTAGCTTCCTTCACGAGAGCGAGCTGCTCAATCTTGTAGCGGGAGAACTTCTCCAGATCACGTAGAAGCTCGGTCGTGCCATCGTCGGTGATGCGGTAGATGCGGAGGGAGCCATTGTTGAGACCGGCGAGTAGACGGTCACCGTAGGCGAGCACGGAGTCGATTTTTGACTTGTCGCGCGGCTTGAGTTCGACCAGCGGCCGCGCGGTAAAAGCTGATAACATCACAGTCCGGAAGGAGGGGTCAATTCATGTCCTCGAGGTTTCTTCTTGCGCTGCTTCGAGGGGAGCTCTGGGCCATGTGACGTCTACGGCTGAGTCAGGCTTCTGCCCCGGACCTAAGGCATCAATTTTGACGTCGCGTTGGAGTTTTAAAAAGTGAATAGAAAGGCCATTAAGTAACTAATACATGATAATAATATTTTCTCATGGTATCTGATGGTATCCCGTGTCAGAAATCTCATATGCTCTCTTCTCCCCAGGTCAGATAAATTGACCAAACGCCATTCCGATGCTTAGTGCTGGACCACCTCCTTTTCCTCCGCGGGGAACTCCTGATGCTTGGCCGAAGTGCCCTTACCACGCCAGGTGGAAACGGCGGGAATGTCGGCTTTGAATCGCTGCTCCTCGGTGCCGTAGGCACGGGGAGTGAGTTTGATCAGGGTGTGAAGGGGGACTTCCATCCAGGGACTCTGCTCCTGGGGAACGTTCATGAAGTATGCGTAGATGCAACGCAGGACAGCCTGGTGGGTAACAATGATGACATTTTCACTGCGCTCCAGCTCCATGATGATGGGCTCCAGACGGATGACCACGTCACGGTAGGACTCGCCGCCACGGTAGCGGTAGTTGTACTTGTCCTCGTCGCGGGCAGCAAAGTCTTCGGGGTACTTTTCTGCGATCTCCTCATAAGTCAGGCCGTCACACACACCCGAGTCCAGCTCGTCAAGTGCCTTCCACTCCAGCTTCTCGAAGCCCGTCTCTTCCTTGAGGTGGCGGGCAGATTGGATGGTACGACGGAGAGTGGATGTCCAGATGACGATCTTGGTATTGGGGGGGATGCCAGACTCGCGCATCAATTTGGGCAGTGCCCGAGCGTAGGCCTCGCCACGTTCGGAGATGTTGGAGTCACCGCCGATTTTCCCAGTCAGGTTGAACTCGGATTCACCATGCTGCAACACAAAGTCAGTCTCTGGTAATAAACAAGAGCGGGCAAACTTACTCGAGAAAGCCAGATGGATCGCGGCTTGATGTGTAAGTTCTGGATGTAATAGACGAGGCGACTGGACAAGTAGTCCTTGATCTGGTTGATAATCACAGTCGATCCGACATTGATGAGCTTGACATAGGCGTAATGCTTCTCGTTCTCGCCGATAGTCTCATAAGCCTTTTCGTAGTTGCGAATTCGGTTGCGGAAGTCCACAGCAGCCAGCTCAGGATCCTGGCCCTTGTAGTCAGGTGAAGTAGTCTTGACCTCGAGGATGTTGGTCATGATCAGATCCTCGTCATCACAGATGGACTCGACAAAGAGGGTCTCGATATCAGCCTCCCGACACTTCTCGTCGATCCACTTGCGACGTTCCTGGGTAGAGTTGGTGGCATCCAGGATGGCTACCACACCCTTGCCAGCCTTGAACCAGTTGAGCATGTCTGACATGGCCGCCTCTGCTGCAGCGCGACGCATGCGCTCACCTTCCGGATTGTGAGGGTCGAAGAAGTTGGCTGCCGGCTGGGGCGTGTTGTTCCGACGGTAGCTACCGACATTGAACACACGTGCAGGGATACCGACCCAAGCCAAGTATCTCATGGCTGTAATCTTTGTTAGCCTTCATTCTTCCTGGCTTGCAGCATCACGAACCCTTGCCGGCGATGAGGCTCTTGCCGCGCGCGGGCAGCCCAACCATCACCACACATATCTTAGAGTCGTCGGACTGGACGAACCTGTTAGCGAACATGTTGATCAAACTTGGGGTGAAAAGTGATCAAGGGAAAGCGAGGGGAAGACCAGAGTGCAAAAAATTGAGTTTATATAACGTTGCGCGACGATGAGTCGCGGGAGGGTGCCGTGAGTCGCTGCCTATCTGGGACACATCACGTATGAACTCTCCATTCTGGCACCAATTGGCATCGCCATCAGATGCCATATAATACAGCAGCATTATAAGCACTGCCTATACTGATTCACGGGGCTATAGACTAAAAGCGAGTCTATCTGAGGCACAGCCGAGGCAAAAGGAGGGGCAATGCAGATATTCCGCGCAGCACAATCCATGAGATGAACCATAGGGCTACGTGCCAAAATAGAACAGGGCAAGATTCAAGACTCACGCTAGCAATGAACACCTTGTGCTGCTGCTGACTTCGGTTCACACTACCACTCGGCATGTCTGCTGTTGAAGGTGTTTCGGGAAGAATAGGAAGAGGTTCTAGACCCGCGGGAGGGGACAAGCAGGTCGTAGTCTACCCAACATGCAGACCAAGACAAGGTAGAAGAAGGAAAGCAAAAGTACCAACAAATAATAGAAGCGAGAAAAGTAGATGAAAGTGGAAAGATCAGGATCTTGCAATGCGGTGAGTGTCTTGTGAGTCTGGATTTCGCCGGCTCCACTACTCACTAACGTCATCCGATCTACGCAGTACAATAGAGAAGTTAGGATCAAATGTTGGATTTTATGGCAGAACGAGGCGGTAAGCCCAACTAGGTTACTTTATCTAAGGCGGTCACAATGGCGGTAAGGGGAATCAAGGCATTGAGCCCAACCTCTCTGTTGTCAACTGTAGTCTGGTTCCTTCACTTGTTAACTGATTCGCCTTTCATGCAATTGTCTTTAATAATAACTCCATTATGGCTTTTCCCTTCTCTCATGCAGTGATATTCTCATGCTCCCTGCGCTCCCCAAGCCTTTGGTTGGGTCCGTGTGCACGATTCACTCGTAGCGGACCTCCCCACGGACCGCGCTGGCCATTCAGAGTGTCCACGGCCCGCTGAGCTTCGTCTGCAGTGTTCAATTCCACAAACAGGTAGTAGTGGTCACCAGCCTCGAAGCGTTTGGCAGGATGGGGGGCGAAAAGCTTGCTCACGGCCTGACTAATGGAAAGTCAATATAACCCCAATTCAACGGGAAGGAAAGACCTGGGACATACACGCTAAATCCTTGGAAAAAGCTCTTTACGTTGCTTTCGACAGTCTCTTGCTCAGCCACTCGCGGCAAACCTCCGACATAGACTCGCTGGCTGGAATCAGTGACGGGCGTGAGAGTCGTTGCCGAACCACGCCAGCGGGCATTGATGATGTTGTTGGACGCTCCTCTATTCTGCTCAGGGCTTCTTTCACTGGTGGATTTGCTGACACCGGGCTTAATCCTGACAGGTCGGCCCAGCATATCCTGGCCGTCTAGCTCGCTCATGGCTCGTTCGGCTGCTTCTTTGGTTTGCAGATCGACAAAACAGTAGGAGGGGTTCCGGCCAGTGAAAGGGTCAATGGCGATATCGATGCGCTCGCTATGAGGTTATACTTAGCAGGTGAAACCCAGGGCCAGCACAAATGGTTGCATACATGGGATACTGCGCAGCTGTGAACAGCGCCTCCACATCCTCCGACTTCGCCGCATAGGGCATGTTTCCCACATAAAGGCGGCGTCCTTCCGAGATGGCTTGGGGTGCATGGGGTCCTGGGCGACTAAAGGCTGAACGAGAGGTGCTTGTTCGTGGCGAGGGAGAGACCTGGGGGCTGTCGCCCTTGGTACGCCAATTGGCGGAGTTAAAGGCACGCCCAGTGGTGCGGACATTCTGGTAAGGAGTCCTAGGAGCTTTGTCTGGTCAGTTGAGAGCTGGAAATATTCTGGAAAGTTTACTCACTTTCCTCCTCTCTGGGGATTTCGGTGTCGGCCATAGTTTGGGGAACTGTGAGTTTCCACGGAGCGAAAAAGACACCTAGGAATTACGCTCACTGAACTCGATTCCGAGCTCACCTTACAATCTTGAATGAAACAAAAATCAGCAAAAACCAATTGCGTCTGCCGTAACCATTTCATTCCATTTTTTGTTTGCGTTTGCATTGTTTGTCACTGAGTGGAGTGCTTATTTTTTTCTTGTGTTCTCCACTGCCAACTATTTAGCTCTCGCTTCCGATTTTCTCTTCCTCCCTTTTCCTCCTCAAAATATGGCAGATTTCCACACGGGAACTACAGCTCTCGCAGCTCCAGGGTCATTGACTTGACCCATGGATGTGTCTGCTCTAGTTACCCATCCATTGGCTCCCGCCTTCCAAGGGGTGCGTTCATATGGACGTCACTCCCACTGAGCTCCTAGTTTCAGCTTGTTGCTAGGCCTGTTCCTGTCAAGGATCCAGCCTGACAAAACAAGATGAAACTGTTCCTCATCCGCCATGCAGAATGCCAGCGTAATGTGGGCCAAGCATTGTACGTGCGTGGATGGAGCACCAAACCCCTACTAACAGCTCAGAGACACTGGCCACTCGGGTCTGACCCCCTCGGGCGTGAACAGGCCCAGCGTCTTGCTCGATACCTTCGTGATCGTCCGATTCGCTTCAACCGTGTTCTTTCGTCCGATTTCAATCGTGCTACCATGACTGCCCGAGTCATCTGCCGGCACCAGCTGCGCAGTGGGCCGGCGCTGGAGCCGTTCCAGACGGCGAAATTACGCGAGCGGTGTTTTGGATATGGATCCATGCCTGTGTCTGCGATGCGAGTCGAATCAATAGCCTCCATGAAGATGCGGATCGATGGATTCCTGCGAGATCAAATCCTGCCCTTGATGGCCGATTACACTACGAGTAGTGATGCGGTGATCGGGGTGGTGGCGCATGGGACGATCTTGCAAGTTCTCTGGTCTTGTCTATCTGATCTCTTCGGCTCACAGTCATTCCATCTCGCTCGTGACGCGAGTACTGGGGACTACATGCACCCGGTGTGGTCTAACACAGGTGTCATGGAGCTGGATATTCGTCCGGGAGGGCCGCCACAGGAGATGCTGCTGGCAAATTCTGTGCACATAAATGTGGACCCGCCCTGGCTCATGAAGGCCAGGCCCCCCACGCCGTTAGGTGGAAGTCCTCCACTAATAGGATGGTCTGTGACCATCCTGGCGGTGAATAGTACGCTGCATCTCGAAAAAAAGGAATCTGGAGGTGCTAGACAATACGTGAGGCCTCTGCCGAAGGACCAGTTCTATCGGCTCATGGGAACTGCCTAGATTGTGAGTCTTTTGTTTGCTTTTGCTTCGATGATGAAATATCGATTTCTCACAGACCTGTTCTGAATTGTCTTGAGGATAACAATCTATGCATCACAATTTCTGATGAAGCTTTAACTTTTGTCTTTCACAATGGGAACGTTGCTAATGATCATCAAGCATACTAGCCTGAGGCATGCAGTCGGTTCTCGGATACTCGTTGGCTGTTCATTCAGCGAACGGGAATAGTTTGAATAGGTGAGTTCCCACTTTTTTTCCTTTCTTTTCCCTTTCTGCTTTTGCTTCTATGATGAAATATCGATTTCTCACAGACCTGTTCTGAATCATTTTGAGGATAACAATCTACGCATCACAATTTCTGATGAAGCTTTAACTTTCATGTTCTTCCACAACGTGATCGAATCATTGCTAATGATCATCAAGCATATAGTCACTTCTCAGATACTCTTGGCTGTCCATATAGTCAACGAGACAGTTTGAATGGGTAAGTTCTCGTTTCGTCTACTTTTTCTATTTATTGCCTTTTCCCTCATTTCAATGATGAAGCATGATTTCACAGACCTGATCTGAATCATATTGAAGACAAAAAGTCAATGTCCAACTGCTATCTGATTTGCATAAACCCTCTATTTTCATCTCGTCAAGCCATGTGATCATCGCTGATGAACTAGATCAATAGGAACCTGGGTTGTAGTGATAGAATTGAATAAGGTACATGCAATTACGAGAACTCTTTTTGTTTAAGTACCCAGTCCTTAAGGTCAAACCTGCTATCTCGAAGAACCTCCCTACCATCATTCCAGACAAATGTCTTACCCTGGACGGACCTTCCATCACCGAACTCAATCACACAGTTTTGCAGCTTATATGCATCTGTTTCGTACGCAACGAGGCGACTTCGTTCCCTGGGACAGCGGACCTCGTATGCCATCCCCTTGACAATGTTCCCCGGACTTTGAACGAGGGCAGGATACTGTCCCCACATTTTGCCCTTCCATCCTTCGATAGTGGCGGTGTAGATTTCAGGTCTGTGTGGCTGTTGTAGGACTTGAGCTAGAACGGTGTGGTCCATTAGGGTGCCGTAGAAGAAATAGTATTCCACACGAAATTCCTCAGTGGTGGCAGACACGGCTATGTGGTTTGGGTTTGGAGTCATTCTTCGACTTCTGTGAGATAGAGGAAGTTGCAGAGTGTAATGTCCCGATTCCTTTAGGTTTGCGCGATTCCGTTTAGGTCTGGGTTCTGATACGAACCTTGGAACTCAACTTTTGCTATTCCAGGTTGAGGGACTATTTTGGGTCGCAAATATTCGCAGCTGGCTTCTCCTGGGGGTGCTGTACTGTTCGGGCTGGATTCGCCGGTCATGGACGCTTCAAGAAGGACTGCCAACCAAGAGCCGACTGTCTGTGCTCTTCTCTGACAAGGCAGTCAGCTATATAGTGTCAGTTCACGGCAGAGGGAATAGGATTGATGATTTCAGGTTCGTACCGCTATGGATCAAGGACTCCCCAATCACCGGGCCGATTATGTTGAGGTCAACGATTGTCGACAGGGTAGCCTACGTTCCCCACGACATTCTGAGGATAAAAAGAGCAGAGGCATCTGTCTTATACGCGTCGATGATTCGAATGCGGAGATCAGCGGGAAGAGATGTGAGTGGTTGTGGTTTCCAAAGTTCTTTTCACTTACCAAGATGAGTAAGAGGAGGAAGGCTACGAGGCAGAGAGAGATAGAGATTTCTGAGAGTAGTGGACATATTTCTTTGGATAAGAGAAGACTAAAGGTAAGAGTTTGAAAGCATTATGCATATACCAATAACTTCTCCTTCCTTTATTAGCTTTACTGTTAAAAGGCCCGCCTTTGCTAGTAAAACTTCCTCTTTACTCCCTTTACTTCTCTCTCACTTTTCTCTTACTTTTCTCTTGCTTTTTCTTTTACTTCTCTGTTACTTCCTTCTCCTAACCCCTTACCTTATACCCCTTTTTTTGTCGGCTAGATCTACCGTACTGATATACTACTCTTGACGACCGATTCCTACTGGATCATTCATACCCTCCCTACTCTAGCAGCGGATGACAATTCCATCTCTAGGGCATACCTTAGCAAGCGAGAATTCGAGCAAGGCTTTCTCAACATTGACGGTAGGACCTTCTCCTTCAAAGAGTACTCATATTCGTTAGGATGCCGAGGTATCCTAAGGCTCTTGCGCAAATCCCAAGCCACCTACTAAAGTTATTTAACAGCGCCACGAATCGTGCTCCCTGCATAGAGACCCTCGTCCATGTTTGAGTCGGCGCCGTGCTTAGTCTCGATGAGCTGCCTTCACTTCGCCGCCCTCTGTGTTCCTTAAGTAACCATCTGTTGTACTGTGTGGCAAGCCACCAAGCTAGGTAAATGGGGATTCGACTCGGGCTCAAGGCTAAACCCCACCGAGCCCAGCTTCCAGCAACAGATGGGTACCTGAGGATACATAGGGCGGGTAAGTATGGCACATCGAGACCAAAGCATGGCCATGTTTTAAATATGAACCGTGTGCCGATATGCTTGATGAATAAGAGTACTCTTTGAAGGAAAAGGTCTTGTCGTCAATGTTGAGAAAGTCTTGCTCGAATTCTCGCTGAGGTTTGTCAATAGCCTCAAGCAGACCAACGTCGGATGGCGCACTTCGTGCCGAACCGCCCCGCAAAATGCGGGAGCCGAGCCGATTGCCTATTTCCGAAGCTCTCGAGTACCTTGGAGGTATACACAGTAAAGCTATAAAGCTATAGGCAAGAAGAAGGTCCCTAAGTACTCCGTATTTCCGTCCGGGGCATATAAATTGAAGTAGAATACCACCCTCCCATCACCCATACCCATCACCATCACCATCATCCATCATTTATCATCCATCCACCTGAAAATGCTCGGCAAGATCGCCCTCGAAGAAGCCTTTGCGCTTCCCCGATTCCAAGAGAAAACACGCTGGTGGGCAGGAATGTTCGCAACAGACGTAGACAAACATGTCGCCGAGATCACCGACGTCGACACGATCCGACTGAACTTTGCCGAGAAGCACGGTGTCGGACTACAGATCCTCTCATACACCGCGCCAGGCGTACAAGATATCTGGGATGCGAAGGAAGCACAGGAACTGGCGATCGAGATCAACGATTACATTGCCGCGAAAGTGAAGGCTCATCCTGATCAGTTCGCTGCTTTTGCGTATTACATCCCTCGATACATGGAAGCTATCTATACTAACAGCTTCCAGAACACTATCCATGCACGATCCCAACGAAGCAGCGCAGGAACTCCGTCGTTGCGTGACGCAGTACGGGTTCCTCGGGGCATTGGTCAATGACACACAACGCGCTGGGCCGGACGGCGAGGAACTGATTTTCTACGATAATCCTAAATGGGATGTATTCTGGGCTACGTGCACGGAACTAGACGTACCATTGTACCTGCATCCGCGCAACCCAACAGGAAGCATCTATGAGAAACTCTGGGCTGATCGGAAATGGCTCGTCGGACCACCTCTATCTTTTGCGCAGGGAGTCAGTCTTCACGTTCTGGGGATGGTAACGAACGGAGTCTTCGACAGACATCCATCCCTGCAAGTCATTCTAGGTCATCTGGGCGAACATATCCCCTTTGATATGTGGCGGATCAATCACTGGTTCGAAGACAGGAAGAAGCTTCTGGGCTTGGCGGAGACGTGCAAGAAGACGATTCGAGAGTACTTTGCGCAGAATCTGTGGATTACGACGAGTGGACATTTCTCGACGACGACGCTGAATTTCTGTATGGCGGAGGTTGGAGCAGATCGGATTCTGTTCTCGATTGATTATCCGTTCGAGACATTTGCTGATGGATGTGACTGGTTTGATCATGCCGAGTTGAATGAGACGGACAGACTGAAGATTGGACGGGAGAATGCGAAGAGGTTGTTTAAGTTGGGGGCTTACAAGGACAGTACGGCGTGATCCGAGATTTAGTGTGAGATTGGTGTTCATTGTTATCAGCCATATCTCGTTGCTTGTCAGTCATATCCCTTGCTTATGATGTCAAAGTATCCCTCATATGTCTCCATCATTATCCCACTGTGATATCAGTCATATCTCGTTGCCCATGATGTGAAAGTCATGCCTCGTATGTCTCCATCCTGATTCCCATTGGGGTGAAGTAACGGTCTTCAATTGCGCATACGGTGCTGCGGTAAATTTCGTAGTTGGTGCAGCAGCGAGTGAGGTATTCCAGAATGCATTGCAAGTAGCGTGCCAGGTCGAGGTGGGCAGAGTCGGTGTGGTCGAGTTCGTCGAGATGCTGGATGCTTAGCTTGAGCCACTTGCTGTAGATCCATTCGTCATAGAGATCAAGCAGCTGTAAGAGGAACTTTTGTTCCGAGGGGCAGGGCTTGAACAGGTTGCTAATAAAGGTGAGTAAAGTAAGCGCGCGAGTGAAAAAAAAAAAAAGAAAGAAAGACTCACAAGAATACGATACTGGCCATCTGGCGGAAGCGATGCACGTGGGGCATATCCTCATGCTGGAGATTCTCCAGGAGCTCGATGACAGGCGATGTGGTAGTCAAGGACTCTTGCACCTGGTTGTCCACGGCGGCAATCCAGTTCAGTATGGGGGAAGCGACTTTCTGAGCTTCAGCTGTATCTTCGGCATTGAGAAACTCATCTGAGTTGCGGAAGAGGATGTATTCCAGAGCAATGACCTTTTTGGTGACGGCCACGAAGCGAGCACGGTATTCCTTGCGCAGCTTAGGCTCTGAGAGTAGGTCTTTGATACCGTCGAGGCGATTGCGTTGGGTCTCGGTGGGGACGAAGGTGAGAATGAGGTGAGGGTCAACTTGCTCAGAGCGAATTTGCTCTTTCATGGCGAGGGTAAATAGTTCCTCAAAGAGTCGCTCCTCTGCGGAGTTGTCCGGGACTTCTTGATATTCCGGGAATGGCTCAAGCTCGTTGTCGGGGGATGTAATTGGGGTCTCGACCATGACGAAGCTGGTCGAGACACTGCTGGCTGAGAAGCTGCTATCTGGGAGGGACCCCTCATGCTGCGATGGGGTCAGACTCGGGCAACTATCCGAGTCAGAGTCGAAGGTGAGCTCGGTGAACTCGGTGCACACGGCATCGAGCAGCGCTACCTCGGTAGGCTGCTCGACATCCATGGTGGTGGACAGTACGAGATAGATATGGAGCTAAAAAATGGGAGGTGGAAGGTGGGAGAGAAAAAGGAGAGTGGAAGTGAAAATGAGAGTGGAAGTGAGAGTAAGAAAGAGTAAAAGTGAGATTGATTCTGCTAATGAATTGAATTTACCACACCTCAATCCGAAAAGTCGTAAACAAGTCATAAGACCAGGACGGATTCGTAGAATCGAGACGTGGTTATGTCTTCCCCTCGACGTCTGGCTGGCTAATTGAAGCAAGAGCACGACGAGAAACAAAACGTTCCAGATGCCATACAACAAGCTTCGCAGACAAGACGCACGAGAGTTAAAGAAGACAATATCATTCTTCGCACATCGACTAATCAGCGTGTTATTGGTACCCAAATGGTAGAACACGGCAACTTAAGTAGTGCGATCATTCGGCTTTTACATCTTCGTCGTCCTCTGGTAGAGGGACATCCATCACTCGTTCGCCTGCTCTTTCTAGTGTTCGTTTACTCCAGGACCGTACGCCTTTGTAAACAGCCTGAGCAGGTTAGTGGTGGACCAACAGACAGCACGATTCAGTACGTACCCAGAGAAAGGTCCCGATGCCGATGATAATGACCAGCCAGTTGAGAGATCGAGCTCGGTCTCGTCCTGTCGTGCGGCCAGCCAGGATACCTGAGCGCGGGCCCCAGAACGGAGAAAAGAACCAGATAGACCTGACGAAGGATAGGACACCGAGAGAGGCTAATCCCTTGAGGAGATGGGCAAGCCATGAAGCACCTTCGTCAAGCTCCTCTTCTAACTCTGCATAGGCATCGACAGGACCGAGATACAAGTCAAGGATGGGGTCAGCAATGAAACCAAGGATAAAAACGGTAAAAAGCAAAATGGCAATGGTGAGAAGCAGCTGTGTGCCAGCACTACTGATCCACCTCGCCCAGGTCAGACGTTGTAGTCGATACTGAAAGCCGCAGGTCGGGCATTGCCAGTAGTTCCTCGCCCCATACCGGGGGTCTGCATGTCGCCATGTCTGTAGGCAGTTCTCGTGCACATATCGCGAGGAACCTTTGCATTTGCAGGGGCGGAGCAGACGACCGGACTCTTCTGATTCATAGACAACGCGAGGTCTCTGGAGGAATTCCGAGGGTTGCAAGGTAGGCAGAACAGTTTCTAGACAGATCCGACAAACTCGAGGAGGATACCCCGGGTCTGTTGATTGGGTCGAGTCATGTGTAGCCGACTCTGGCTGAGCTGTCGCGTCATCGGACATGGGAGGAGGCGAGAAGAAGAAAAGTGTGTGAAAAAGTAGCTCCACTCGTTGCATTTATCTGCCGGATAGAGTTCACCGCCTTTGGCAGCTCACACCTGAGCTTCCCCCAAACGTCACCCTCGTCTGCCTACAACTTCATCTTTTAATCTGTGCCCATCGCCGTGATTTTTCAACGGAGATTCAATCATGGCTGATCGTTACTCTTTCTCCTTGACCACATTCTCGCCCAGGTATGTTTCCCTGTCTGGATAATTGATGACAACTAACACCATCAACAGCGGCAAGCTGGTGCAGATTGGTAAGATCAACAACACGGAATCAAATTGCAATCACTGATTGAATCAACAGAATATGCCTTGAATGCGGTTAATCAGGGTGTCACAGCCCTCGGAATCAAAGGTATCTTCGACCAAGGACTCCGCTGACCCTTCCCCATCGCTGACCATCACAGCTACCAACGGAATTGTCCTGGCAACCGAGAAGAAGTCCTCTTCGCCACTGATTGACCCGCCCTCCCTGTCGAAGATCTCGTTGATCACCCCAGATATCGGGATGGTGTACGCCGGCATGGGCCCCGACTACCGGGTTCTAGTGGACAAGGCGCGAAAGGTGTCACACACGGGCTACAAGCGGATCTACAATGAGTACCCACCAACACGGATACTGGTGCAGGATGTGGCGCGAGTGGTGCAAGAAGCCACGCAGTCCGGAGGTGTTCGGCCGTACGGTGTCAGTTTGCTAGTTGCGGGCTGGGACGAGGGCGTGGAGCCGCAGGAAAACCAGGGCGGCAAGACCGGCGGCATCCTCAAGGGCGGCCCTAGTCTGTACCAGGTTGACCCCAGTGGTAGTTACTACCCTTGGAAGGCGACGGCCATTGGCAAGCACGCTACCAGCGCGAAGACCTTCCTAGAGAAGCGGTACACCGAGGGACTGGAGCTGGAGGATGCCATCCACATTGCGCTGTTGACGCTCAAGGAGACGATTGAGGGCGAGATGAACGGGGACACAATAGAGATTGGTATGTTCCAGTGTTGAGGATTGTGGATCCATGCTAACAACGGCAGGAATTGTTGGCCCGCCGGCGGACCACCTGTTGGGCTACGAAGGCGTCGAGGGCGCGCAGGGACCGCGGTTCAGGAAGTTGACCAAGGAGCAGATCGAGGACTACCTGACCAACCTGTGAGGAGGATAAGCTAGATGGATGACTTTGTTGCAACGAACTAGGAATGAGAAAACAGTCTAAACCTGCGTATTCACTTAATCCACATCCAAATCTATCCAAGCCTTGCATCTCTCAATGAACTCGACAAGACAGCGACCATGAAGTCCTTCATCACTAAGAATAATGAAACCGACAAGAATAAAGATAGCAATATGGACTTCATAACAGCGGCACTCGAACTATTAAAGCAACTAGTGTCAATGCCTTGGTATCAGTCCCTCAAGATAGATAGTACTCGTGACTACGGGCTGATGCGTCTACTGTATTCCTTTACTACTGGTAATCTTAGTCTCACCGACGGGTCTTTGCAGAAAATAACACCACAACACCCACGGCCGCTGCTACCATAGCCATGACAGGAAGAAAACGGTGACACACCCCTATTACAATATCCCAAAAGGAGACCTCGGCAATCCCAACCGGCGCTATTGACAATGGCGTTAGATATTCCGCAGTGCACAGTAGTAATTTCAATACCCCGGGTTTTGACCCCGGGCCTGAATATTAGTATTACATCTCTACCTCTACCTTCATTACATCTCTACTTCTATCTCCTCTGTATGATGCTAGCCCACCCTACATGGCAGATCTGACTCCCTCCCCGATCTAGCATGGCCGACCCACCACAAGATCTACTAGATGGCATCTCAGGTGCTTTAGCATCCGAAGGAGAGGTGCTCCAAATGGTACTGGTAGCCTTCATCGCGCTAGCATGCTACAATGTCGCCGAGCTGGTGGTTCTAGTACCATCTACATTCCGACGCTGGCAGGGCCTCTACTTCTGGTCATTGCTGGCATCGGGGTGTATAGGCGTGGTGCCGTATACGATCGGATTCATGATGAAGTTCTTTACACACGCCGACTCCGTGTTATCGGTGACGGTTTTGACAGTTGGATGGTGGACGATGGTAACGGGCCAGTCTGTTGTGCTGTATTCGCGCCTACATCTTGTCTTGCGAGATGAGAAGATCTTGCGACGGGTGCTTTGGTTGATTGTGGCTAATTTCTTCTTGCTGCATGTCCCCACGACGGTTTTGACATACGGCGCCAATATCGTGCACAGTGGGGAAGTTGCGTGGGTGCAGGGGTACAATATCATGGAGAAGATTCAATTGACGGGGTTCACGATTCAGGAGAGTTTGATATCGACGCTATACGTGATTGAAACGGTCAAACTGCTTCGAATCGGCGCCGACTCGACCACGCGTCCTGATGCAAGGTGCATCATGTACCAGCTGATTGGAATCAATTGCGCCATTATCACCATGGATCTGCTACTGCTAGGCTTGGAATACGCCAACTTTTATGCAGTGCAGATCACGCTGAAAGGGTTTATATACTCGCTGAAACTCAAGTTGGAGTTTGCTGTTCTGGGCCGGCTGGTGGATCTTATTCAGGGCTCGCGACATCCGACTTCTATCGCCATTGCCGATACCCTGCCACTGTGTTCATTCACACAGCAGACGCCAGATCAACATGATCAGCCCGGGGGACCAAAACATGAGGAGATGGTGGAAAGTCAGGCCTTGGAAGCCGGGAGACTTGTGGATAGTTAATTAGTGTCAAGCAAGGCATTTCCCATCCATTCGTATTCCGCTTCCGAGTCTTCGTCTTGGCTGTCTGCAATCTCGTCCTCGGCTTTGCGCTTCCGGCCGGGTGTAGGGTCGGGCGATTTAATCTCGTCCTTTGCCTCAACCTCGTAAAGGCCGTCCTGCACAGGTTAGACGCATTCACAGTAACTCAAAGTGGAGAACGAAAAACATACCGATTCAATTCGAAACGGCACAATCAACTCCGGCATTCGAGCAGGAAGAGTCTTCCCACTGCGCTTGATAACCTCTGCAAACCTCGCATCCGGAAGATCGCGATACAAGACAATGCGCGTTTGCACATTAGTCTCCCAAGCACTGCCCCCCAAGACAGGATGCAAAGTTGCGCGAGGCTGGCCCTTGATTTTAGTATGGGTTTGATTGATAGCCAGAACAGCAATATTGCCAGCCGCAAGGCGGGCGAGATGGGTAGCAAGCTCGCCAGAAACATTCCATTTCCGATTGAGGAGCCATTGCAGCTGAGCCTTGTTGATCTTTCCTTGGGTTAGACGGTCCTTGAGCTCTGCAGCATTAGGGAAGTAAGACGGAAAAAGACACGATACGGAATCGATGACGATGAGGGACGTTCCTTCCGGTGGGAACGCCTTTGGTGGACGCATCAATAGTGCTAGTAGATGCGGCAGGGTGTGTGCGCGGAAATAGATCATGTTGTCTAAGTTGGATGTCATTGCTTGTAATCTGTGCACGGGTAGAGGCGAACCCGTGTCTGGGATGGTGAGCTAGATGCCATATACTGGGAGATGTGGCATACCGATCCAGACAACTTTTCCGCCATCACGGATTGCTTGCGATGCAATGTTGAGTCTGGTGGGCTTAGTATATTTCAACAGTAGCAGTAGCAGTGGGAAACCCACGCGAAAGAGGTCTTGCCCGCGCCTGGCGGCCCAAATACCTCGGCGACTTGTCCGCGCAGGATGCCAGCACGTCCCTGATCCAGATCATCCAGGGCCTCATCCAAGCGCGTCAATCCCGTGCTGATCGCGACTCTGGAAGAAGCCGAGTTTTTGAGGGACTGCGAGGCCGATATTGAAACCACGGGTGCTACTGCTATCAGCGGCTGGTGATTCTCGAGACTGCTTGACTTACGCGTGTCCTGGCTGTCGAGACCAAAAAGGTCCCTGTTGATGCTCATGGCGGGCGCATCGGTCTGAAAACATGAGCTCCCATTCACCTGGGCATACTAGGACATTTCTCTCGTTGACGCAGTTCTCGTGTAGTCGAAAGTGGAAGTGGGTCCAAAAGAAAACGCGACTCGACATTCGGAGATAACTACGCAGTATATATCCAACTTCACCACATGTCATTTTCCACTGCATGGGATACCGGGGATGTGGCCTCCATTATAGTCATTCTAATATGCTGTCTCCCAGTTATTCTGCTCCGCCGATCCCAGTCCCAGTCCCATCCCAAAGGATGTCGTCGACTCGGTATCCCAGAAGGACAGAGCAACCTGGACGATGAATTCGATCCCAAGTACAGCACAGGCGTCCCAAACACATACGACGACGGCCAGCCAACCTGGCGCGTCAAAGCACTATTCACCTACCCGCTAAAATCATGCCGCGGCATCGAGCTCCAAACCTCGCAAGTCGAGCCCACAGGCCTCGAATTCGACCGCCAATTCGTCTTCGCCGAGCACAGCGCCGACGGCTGGACCAGTCGCACACTACGGAACGCCGGCTTCGAACGTCTAGCCTTGATCCATCCTGAGATCTGGACTCCCGACCCATCTGCACCAGACTACAATCCAACCATCCAGGGCGAGATGGTAATCTCCTATCCCCGCATCGCCACCAACCCATTCATCAAACTGGGCATGAAACTGGGCATTCTAAATGCAAGACGCAAATTCAGCGTCCCGCTACTCCCACCGGATAACCAATTCCCACTAATCCCAGTACGAATCTGGAAAGATCAGCCATTAGCCTGGGATTACGGTAGTCTAATACCGGCCTCACTACACAACTACCTAGGCTTTGCTACGAACTCTCGACTAACACTCTTCCGCGCAAACCCATTCCACGCCCGAGAAATCTACCGCAACGCACCCCGTCGAGAAGAACTAGGCTTCCAACCTACCACGGCCTTTGCAGATGCGTATCCAATCCACTTACTCAACATGGCGAGTCACATGGATGTCGCAGCGCGATGTGGAATCCCACTGAGTATTAGGCGGTTTCGCGCCAATATCATCATTCAAGGACCGGGGGCGTTTGAGGAAGATTGTTGGAAAAGGATGGTTATTGGGGGGACGGAGATATATGCTGCGTGTCGGACTGTGAGGTGTCGATTGCCGAATGTGGATCCGGTGACTGGGGAGAGGCATGTAGCGGAGCCGGACCGGACGTTGAAGGCATATAGGAGGATTGATGATGGGGATCGGACGAATGCGTGCTTGGGAATGCAGCTTGTGCCGAAAGTGGAGAGGTTTCGGGTTTGCGTTGGGGCTGAGGTGGGTGTTTTGGAGAGGGGGAGCATCGGTATATTAAGATGTTGGCGGCTGGGGAGAAGGTGGAGGGTGTTTAATTCTGATATTGTGTAGAATTGTACTATAAGAGGTATACGGCTAAAGAAATGGGTATAATACAGTCGTAACTAGGCCTTGGATGGACCTGGTGCAGGGGTGGATTCCACCTCGTCGGGCTCGCTGGCAGTCCACAGCGGCTCATCCGGTTCATCCGGGATGACAAGGTTCAAAATGACACCCATGATGGCTGTCACAGCGAACCCATTCTCCATGACTAGATCGACGGCATTCAGCAGACCCTCCAGGGCGTGGTTATCCCCACTATAGGAGAAGAAATAGGCCCACCAATCCGGGACCAGGGTGATGCCCATTCCCACGGCGAAACTGGCCGTGATGATGAAGCGGTTGCGGCGGTTAAAATCAATGGTAGCGATGATGCGGATACCAGAGACGGCGACGCTGCTGAACAAAAAGGTGGTCATGCCTCCCAGCACAGCACTGGGGATGGAAACCAGGGCGGCGGCAAATTTCGAAAAGATGCCCATGACCACCAGGAAGAAGCAGCAGCAGTAGCCCGCAGTGCGGTTGGCGCACTTGGTCAGCGCGATAACACCGTTGTTTTGAGCGAACACGGACATAGGACTGATCGTCATTAGACCAGCCAACAAGCAGGTCAGTCCATTACCCAGGACGCCACCCTGGATGCGCGAGTCAAAGGTAGCCCCCTCGACCTGGAGTCTAGAGACGTCACAGGTAGCAGTGATATCACCAATCGACTCCATCATGATAACAACGTATAACGCCAGCAGTGGGAGAATCAGCGGCGGGTAAATTGTCAGTGGGAATGTCTTCACCCAGGCAAAAGATGCCACAGGGGCAGCATCGATACCGGACCTCTCGAAGTAGTTGCAAGCAGCCGCAACAATAGACCCGACTAGCAGACCAACCACGACAGCACAACTCTTCAAGATAGGAGGACCGAAGCGCTCGCACAAAATGATGGTCAAAAAGACGAGGAATCCCAGACCAATGAACTCGGGACTACCCCAGGGTAGAGCATGAGGAGCGTCGGCACTGGGACACATAGGCCTGGTAGAGCCGCTCGGATAACACGATGAACCGCCGCCCCAGTCCTGCATGGCCGATTTGATGAGCGAGGCACCGATAAGCAGGACAGTTGGGCCAGTGACGAGCGGAGGAAAGACGCGGGCTAGAATACGGCTGCTCATGAAGGACAGACCGATTTCCAACAAAGCACAGAGACAGGAAGTGCCCAGAAGAGCTCCATAGCCCTGGGGACAAGGCAACTTAGTGCCATCAGCGGAAGTGGGACAGTAGCCCGACCTGTACATTTGGGAGAAAGCACCCTCGGCAACAGTGATAGTCGAGAAAGAAGTACCGACCACCGAGAGCAGACCAGTTCCGATATAGTACTTAGTTCCTTTAACGTGGAAGCGGAACATCTGAACGGCACTCAAAAGACCGGAGACAATCAACGAGGTTGAAACGAGATACTGGGAGAGCTCATCACCAAAGTTGACGCCGGATGAACCACCTAGCATGATGGGCGGGGAAATGACACCCGCCAACATGGCTAGAGCATGTTGCAGGCCCAAGATTAGAGCCAACACCACGGGCACGCTATCCTCGAGACCGAAGAAGGGAGCGGATTTACGAGCTCGCTTGGTGAAGGGCAATCGGGGAATAAACAGATACGCGTAGTCATAGTCGCCGATGAGGCCATCCCTTGGAAGAGTTAGGAGACTATACATTCAACAAGACTGTATTCCGAGATCATACCGAGTAGTGAACGTCTTGACGACACGACGAAGTTTATCACGGAAAACCCGTTTGGGCGTGAGATCAGGCCCGATCTGATCTGGGCCGTCCATGATGATGTTCAATGATCGGTGGATGGATCATGAATGCCCGGAGGGTAGTGGCACATATATACAAAAAAAAACATAAAAAGTAATTACTATTATTATAGAGGTAGTAAATATTCCAGAATAGATCCGATAAGATGAACATTAGCAAGAGGATCGCATAAGGAAGAGAAGAAACACAGATGAAGGTGTTATCTGGCGTGGGGCAACCAATAATATGCGGAGTTATGTACGGGGAAAGATAAGCCGTGGAATCTTTAGCCGTAGCCGATGTTCTACTTTATCTGTGGAATTGGCGGAGGTTCCCGTGGAGGTGGAAGGCGCCGCTAGCTTTATACATGTTGAATATGTAGTAAGATATGTACATGTAGGCTTTTGCCGGGATTTTCCAAACAGGCCGAGGCTGACCCTGGGTACTTAATTCACTCAACACCTCGGGGTAGAGATGATGCTGTATTGCCTCATTCACGTCAAGATGACATGTCCTCAACGGAGTAGTCGAATTTTCGTTGACTTGCCACTCGGGGGACGCAGGTCCGTGCGATTAACCTCGGAAGGCATGGAAAATTCAAATTTGATAGTTATACTTTAGGGTGTTCTCCCTACGCAATACAGAAATGTATCCGAAAATATAGAGACAAACAATTGATAGAATCCTTTGAGTATCTCGATGACCATTGGTGACGGATTATGCTTCCACCAGCACTATACAAGCTATACACTCATCTTACCTCGGATAGGCAGTATGAGCTAGAAGCTAAAAGTCTGCAATATGTACATAGTAGGGTCACCACATGGTAGCCCTGAGCTCCATGCAATCTTATAGGCTGATAATAAGCAGCATACTACATAACTAGTCATATAACTAGTCAAAAGGCCAGTCAAGACCTAACTAAGTGACTAAGTAAGTGTGATAGCAAATTCTGAAGCTTATCTAAACTGCTGCCTGAGGCCACAAAGTGTTGGGGCGGGACCCAACACTCAACTTCATTCGGAACCGCTGAGTGTCGCCACTCATCAAGTTAAAGAATTGATCTGCTCCCTTCTTTCTCCTCTCTGTGCCTTACTTCCACCTTTTTCAACCTCGGCCCTTGTGATTGAGTTGGGTGAAAAGCACATCCCCCATATCCGTTGGCAATCAATCCCTGCCTTCATCTATCTCTCCCCAACGTTGGTGCTAAGTGGGGCCCCCATATAAAAAAGCCCTTGTCCCGGCCCTCTCATACCTTTTCTTCACACCACACACACAACATGTCGACCAAGGCAGAGACAGCTCGCCCTCGGGCACCTGACACCAAGAAGGTGCACATCGCCGACACTCCAATGACTCGCAGTAACTGGCACAAGCATGTCAACTGGTTGAACGTCTTCCTCATCCTGGGCATTCCGGCCATCGGCTGTATTCAGGCCTTCTGGACGCCTCTGCAGTGGAAGACTGCCGTCTGGGCCGTTGGATATTACTTCCTCACTGGTCTCGGCATCACTGCTGGTAAGTATCCAAAATGAGTGGAGAAGTGAAAAGAAGCTAACGAATTGCAGGATACCATCGTCTTTGGGCTCACTGCTCTTATTCCGCCAGCGTGCCTCTGCGTATCTGGCTCGCCCTTGTTGGCGGTGGTGCTGTCGAGGGCTCCATCCGCTGGTGGGCTCGCGGCCACCGCTCTCACCACCGATACACCGACACCGACAAGGACCCTTACTCCGTCCGCAAGGGCTTCTGGTACTCCCACCTCGGCTGGATGGTCATGAAGCAGAACCCCAAGCGTATCGGCCGTACCGACATCACCGATCTCAACGAGGACCCCATCGTCGTCTGGCAGCATCGCCACTACCTCAAGGTCGTCTTCGTTATGGGTCTGTTGGTTCCCATGATGGTTGCCGGTCTCGGCTGGGGCGACTGGCTCGGTGGCTTCGTCTATGCCGGTATCCTTCGTATCTTCTTCGTGCAGCAGGCTACTTTCTGTGTCAACTCGCTGGCCCACTGGCTCGGTGAGCAGCCCTTCGACGACCGTAACTCTCCCCGTGACCACGTTATCACCGCTCTCGTCACCTTGGGTGAAGGATACCACAACTTCCACCACGAGTTCCCCTCGGACTACCGCAATGCTATCGAGTGGCACCAGTACGATCCCACCAAGTGGACCATCTGGACCTGGAAGCAGCTGGGTCTGGCCTACGATCTGAAGAAGTTCCGTGCCAATGAGATCGAGAAGGGCCGTGTTCAGCAGCTGCAGAAGAAGATCGACCAGAAGCGTGCCAAGCTGGACTGGGGTGTTCCTCTGGACCAGCTTCCCGTCATGGAGTGGGATGACTATGTCGAGCAGTCGAAGAATGGCCGCGGCCTGGTGGCCATTGCCGGTGTTGTCCACGATGTGACCGACTTCATCAAGGACCACCCTGGTGGCAAGGCCATGATCAGCTCTGGTATTGGCAAGGATGCGACCGCTATGTTCAACGGTGGTGTGTACTACCACTCCAACGCCGCACACAACCTGCTCTCCACCATGCGAGTTGGTGTGATCCGCGGCGGTTGCGAGGTTGAGATCTGGAAGCGTGCCCACAAGGAGAACTCCGAGTACGTTCGTGACGAGAGTGGCCAGCGGGTCATCCGGGCTGGACAGCAGCCCACCAAGATCCCCGAGCCCATTCCCACTGCGGATGCAGCTTAAAATGGTACATGCGTTGCATTAGTGATTGGCTGGTGTTTCGGGCGTTTATTGCTGTTGTATTATTAAAAGCGAACTGTGTCATAGATAATCTGTCATGAATAGAAACGAACCTTCTTTTTCATTCTTCCCCTGTTGCCGTGGTTTAGCGTAGTGTTACCGTGTAATCGGAAAGTCGAAGCGTAAAAGAGGGGAAAGGACGGAACGGGTCACATGATATCAACACACGCAGAGTGTACTTCTACAACTACGCAGTATTTCCAAGGTTGTTAACTCCCTATATATCCTGTAGCTAGCACCTAGCAATACCCTATGAAGGAAATATTTATTATGTCTTGCCTATTCCCTAAGCACTATTCTCTATAAAGAACGTATACACAGTCTCCTTTACCGCTAGAAGCAGATCCCAGCTTTAGTAGTTACTTGAAGAAGCAATGTCAAAGTGAAGACGAGTAATGAAGAAAGTTCGAGTGTTGGGTAAAGGATGAAGCTGGGTGTTGAGACATAGAAATAAAGTCGAGGCGTGTCTACCCCACTCTCCGCATCCCCAGAACTTAGATGACACTTTCACTTCCAGGACCTTGTGACCTCTACTTGCCCTTCACGTGGTACAGACTTGATCGACACCCTCCTTGCAGCGATCATCCCCTCGTGCTATGGCACCCAATGGTGCCTCTTGAAAAAAGCAGACATGGCCGAGTCTGACGAACAACCCTCCAAGCGACGCCGTCGCAGTCGCCGCGCCCCATCCGATCGCAAGTTCGAGTGCACTCACGAGGGCTGCGGAAAGAGCTATTCGCGCGCCGAACATCTGTACCGACATCAGTTGAACCGTATGTTGTCCCGTCTATATGTCTGTATGTCAGTCCTAGACTAACTCTTGCAAGACTCACCCAAGCAGATCTTTCACTGTGATTTCCCTAATTGTCACCGCGCCTTTGTGCGCCAGGACCTCTGCGTCCGCCATCGCGAGCGTCATACCACCAGGGGTTCCCAACTGCAAAAGCGCGACTCCTTCGCAGGTGACAAGCACGATGACTCAAAGTTTGTCGCTACCTCTTCGCCTTCCTCCCCATCGATGACGGCCGAGTATGCCTTCATGGTTGATTCCGCTCCCATATCCAAATCCCCGCCCAGCACATCCTACCCTCTCTCCACAGGCATCGAAACAGCAGGCGTACCGGTGTCTGGGTATACGGACTTTTCCGGCGTTCTCAACCAGCCAGACGGTATGCTCGAGTTCGATTCCATGTCGAATGCATACCCCATTTTCGGGGGCGAGACGTACAACCGATCACCGTTCGCCATGGCGGATGATTTTGCGGCGTGGCTGTTTAGCGAACCGATGGCGCCGCTTGGCTATGGCATGATGCCGTTTGTGCAAAATCATAACCAGTTCTATATCAACGAGCCGTCATATAATAATATCTGCACCGTTATTCCGCAGCATCCAATGAGTGTGACCAGTATTCTGGACTCGGGGTCTTTGCCGGCAATCATTTCGGCGGAGAAGCGACAGGAGCTGCTGCATTTGATGGCGACGAGGTTCAACGAGGCGGCGTATTCGGCGGACGCTAAGCGGAAGGATGCGCTGATGGACGGGGATCTGGATAATGATCGGCATGTGTTGAGTCTGCGTATGATGCAGACGTATATCGGATCGTACTGGTATCATTTCCATGCGCAGTTGCCGATTCTGCACCAGCCGACTTTTGCCGCGGATCGGACACCGAATCTTCTGTTACTGGCCATCATGGCTATTGGGGCGGCGACGTTGGATAAAATTCATGGACGGGCGGCGACCGAGACGGCGGCTGAGTTGGCTGGCTTTATTGCGTGGCATTTGCGCTGGGAGATCTTTATGGATACTGATTTTAGACCGCCTGCTCGGCTGTGGGTGTTTCAGGCGTTGCTTCTACTGGAAATTTACGAGAAGTCGTTTTCTACACGGGCCATGCACGAGCGCGCGCATATCCACCATGACACGACCTTGACGCTGATGCGCCGCGGCAGCTCGCTGATCGGGCGGTCTTCGTTTGATACACCCGAAACCAAGGAAGAGGACGAGTCATGGTCACACTGGATCAAGGCGGAGGCTACTCGGCGCGTAGCCTTTGCTGCCTTTGTACTGGACTCGACCCACGCTATCATATTCGGGCATTCCGCCAAGATGGTGGCCCATGAGTTACGTCTCCCATTACCCTGCGACGAGGCGCTGTGGGCTGCAACCAGCGCAGCAGAAGTAGCTCGCGTGCAGTCGAGTCTGCAGTCGCATGGCGTGCGGCCAACCATGTTCCTCGATGGTCTCAAGCGGACGCTGAACGGCCAGCCTGTACGCACCAATGCATTCGGGCGCATTATCCTAATGGCTGGTTTGTTGAGTGTCGGTTGGCATTTGAATCAGCGAGACCTGCAGGTCAGTTCACTCGGAGTGGGTCAGACACTCGGCGGTCGCGATAAATGGCGTACGGCACTGCTTCGATCCTACGATAACTGGCGACGTGACTTTGACGAGGCATTGGGATCGTCCGCATCGATGGAATCCGAGTCCCGCGATGTCCTCCATGGAATCGCCCATATCGCGTCTCATGTAGATATTGTCGATCTTCAGATCTTTGCCGGTGCCGGTCGTCTCATGGGTCGCTCCATCACGGCGCGCGACTACAGAACGGCGCGAGAGAAGACCGAGCGCTGGGCAACCAAAGCATCGGCACGCGATGCTGTCTTTTACGCGCTAAGATTCCTCTCCACACATTTCTTGGAAATACCCTCTGGCCAGTACGTGGCCCGCGATGATTACCTGTTGAACCGACCGTGGGTGATCTATTTCGCGGCGCTGACGGTGTGGACGTATGGATTCGCTCTAGACGGGCCTCTGCAGGCGCCGCCGGCATTGGCGACGCTGGCTGAACAGCAGCATGATATGCAGATGTATCTGGGACGAGTTGGGGCAGTGCGCGAGCCGAATGAATTGGAGGGGATGAAGGGTCGTAATGAGTGTTTGGGGATGTTGATGATTCTCCGCGACTCGTTTGCGAATACGCGGTGGGAGCTGCTGGGTGAAGCGGCGCGGCTGCTGGACAGCTGCATCGCGAAGCTGAGATCATAGGGTATTTATTTGTGTTAATATCATATCAATGTTCGTATGTTGTACTAGATCGAGATCTCCTATTCAACCCACTCTTAGTCCGTTGCCCTCGCAACCGCCGATCTCACTGACCCAATTCCCACTCTTCTCCTTCTCCAACTCCAACTTCCAACATTCCAGTCCTCCTCACATCCCTCGTTGTGAACGATCATAATCATGGTATGTTTCCCCGTTGTTGACGATTTCCCTTTTTGGAACGGGTCACTTCCACTTCCGCTTCCCCCTTGCCACCATCTCACCATCTCTCCATCTCCATCTCACCATCCACAATCACAATCACAATGGCTAATCACACGGACCAGGCCTCTACCAACTACAAGGAAGCATTCTCCCTCTTTGACCGCCGCGGCACAGGTCGAGTCTCCGGCGACCTCCTGGGCGACCTGCTGCGCGCCTGTGGCCAGAATCCCACACTGGCCGAGATCTCCGATCTGCAGGAATCCATCGGTGGTGACTGTACGTATTCGTCCATTCATGTGTTTGGATATTCACTAACTGGCCTTATCAGTCGACTTCGATGCGTTCTTGAAAGTCCTCAACCGCCCTGGCGGCTTCCGCGATCCCGGCGAGCCGGAGGAGTACTGTCGTGGGTTCCAGGTGTTTGACAAAGATATGACGGGTTTCATTGGTGTTGGACAGCTGCGATACAGTGAGTTTTCCTCTCCAATACCATGGCAACTTTCATACTTATCAAACAGTTCTCACCAACCTCGGCGAACGCATGACCGATGAAGAAGTCGACGAGCTCCTCAAGGCCGTCGACACCAGCTCCGGCGAGATCAACTATACCGATCTTGTGCGCACCATCCTGGCCAACTAAGACACACCGATACCGATACCCTTATGATTGCTTTACGTTTATGGTTATGGATAGGAATGGAATAGCGTTGATCCTATATCTCCTGGGATATGAATATGACTGTATTATTGTTTAGCCTGCCTTTGATTATATCCAATTCTCTTGCCTCAGTTCAGTCAAATGAATGACTCTCAAATCCCAAAGGAATAGATCTATTCATTCCACCCCCTCCACTCTCCCTCCCCAACACCCTCACCACCCAAATCCTCCGTCGGCACAACAGCCCCAGGAAGAACATAAACAGCCGGCATATCCATATCCCCTTCCTTAGCCCAATGTACTTTATCCAAATGATACCCCACGACAACGCGACACCGCCCACAGCGCAAAAGGATCCTCTTCTCGATCCCGTCTTCGCGGCGTATGAGCGTTGCGCGCCGATCTGCTATTGTCGATAAGAGGAGTGTTACGTGCTTTGTCTCTTCATTAGAGGTGAGTGGGAGGATGATTGCTTTGTCGAGGGCGGAGGCGCTGCGGCGGGGAAGTTTGGTTATGTCGCGCGTTGTTGAGAGGAGGAGGTGCGAGCAGAAGCGGCAGTGGTGTGTTTGGATTGTCATTTTATTCTTTTGTTTCTGTCTGTGGTTTGTGGTTTTGATGGGGCGTGCTTGGGATGCAGCTTCGGTGGAGCTAGGTGGTTTGGAGACTGGAGCTGATTCGGAGATGGGTTAGCACTTTGATATGGACGTGGTATTGGGACTGGGTTTATGAAGGATGAACTCACACTGTCCACTGGTAACTGATTTGAGATGTCTGGTCGAATTTGGGATTGTTGCAAATGTAAGAGAATGTTGGAGAAGTCAAGGCGGTGGGCTTATCAGCTATCACTGATACGTTCTTTATTGCGTATGTGTAATCCGGACTATAACTATTTTTGATTTCTATAGAGCATATCATCGCTGGTGGATAGATGTATACCTACGCCAAGCCCATATCCTTATAGAAAGCATCAGTCCGTGGCTCACGACCCAGGAACTCAGTCAGAGTCTTCATCTCATCCTGGGATCCACCCTTCTCCAGGACCTGGTACCGGTACCGTCGTCCAGCAGCCTTGTTCATAGGATCATCCTTGAACACAGTGTAGAACATATCCGTCGAATACACCTGTGAGCTGAGGTATCCGTAGTACCCAGCGTCATACCCACCGATCAAATGGCCAAAGGTAGCCTGCCCGTGACCCCATTCTTCCGAGTCGCCCAGAGCCTCAGCCCCTCCAATAGGGTAATTTCCCGGCGCAGGCGGTTGTATGTCGTAGACAGAGGCAGAGCTTCAATCTCCGCGTGGCTAGAGGGCTCGTGCACCGTCATGTCGAAGATGCCAAAGTGCAACTGGCGCAGGTTAAAGAGTGCCTCGTTAACGTGCTTCGTGCGGATGAGGTTCGCAATCACTTCGTCGGGGATGCGCTCGGGTGGCGGGCCCGTGGCTGTCTTGCCGCCGCTGCGCTTCTGCTGCGCTTCTTGCCAGCCGGCTAGGTATTCCGGTGACAGGGTGGAGTAGTGTCGACTCAGTGACTTCAGCTGCGATGGCGTCCAGCACCAGTTCTCCAGCATCTGGCTGGGTGCTTCGACAAAGTCGCGCACGGTGCTGGTGCCATGGAATCGGGAGTAGATTGTCCGCGACACGAGGTCGTGAATGCCGTGGCCCAGCTCGTGGAACAGGGTCACCACCTCGTCGTGCTTGAGAAGACTGGGTTTCTTGGGGGTTGGCTTGGTAAAGTTGCACACCAGTGCAGTGGCAGGGAAGCGTCGGTTGCCGTCAGCATCGATAAAGCCCTACAATGTATTAGCCATGGTCCGGAACTCGTGCATCGTCGGGGTAAATACGTCGGGATACATACCGGCTGGAGGTTAAAGTTGGCGGCGTGGCCATACTTGCCCTCACGGGGGTGGAGGTCGAGATACAAGTATCCGACAAAGCCACTGCCTTCGCCCTCGTCGTTCCAAACACTAAACACATGGACATCCTCGTGCCAGACAATGTCATTGCCCTTGCCTGTCGGGGCCACGGCATCGCGATCCTCGCCCGTAATCTCAACAAACTCGAGACCGAAAAGCTCCTCGAAAATCTTCAACATTCCCTCGATAGTGGTCTGCAGCGGGAAGTATTCAGCGATCAGCTGATGGTCCAGGGAGTACTCCTGCTCCAGCAACAGACGATCATAGAATCGGTGGTCCCACAGGTAGTAACGACCGTCTGACTGGGGCTCGGTCTGCTCCTTGAGCTTTTTCAGAGTCTTGAGCTCCTTCTCTCCACCAGCAGTCAGTCGGCTGCGTAAATCACCCAAGAAATTGTCGACAGTCTGGGGAGTCTTGGCCATCTTGTCTTCGATCCGGAAGGCCGCGTGGTTAGGGTAGCCTAGCAAGCGAGCAGCCTCATCACGCAGCACAATAGCCTCACGGAAGAGTGGCACGTTCTGGTTGCATTTGTTCTCATTGGCAATCATCACCTGCCGACGGGTCTCCGGGTTGGTCGCGTATTTCATGGTGGGGAATAGATCCGGGTACTTGAAGGTCAACCACAGCTTGCCGTCGTTCTCGCCCTCGCCCTTCTTCAATCCAGACAGGACGTCATCCGGCACACCGTCCAGCTGCTCCGGGGTGAACCAGATACCACCGCTCTCCTCGTTCAAGTTCTTCTGGAATTCAATGCTGAGCTGGCTCAACCGCATCTTGATCTCCTTGAACCGGGCACGCTGCGGGCCAGCAGGAAGTCCCAATCCGTTCCTAATAAAGTCCTTGTGCTCCTTCTCCAGAAGACGCTGAGATTCTGGGTCAATGTTCTCCTTCTTATTCAAGGCAGCATCGACAAGCTTGAAGATATCTTCCCGCATCGCCGACTCGATAAAGAACTCATCCATCAGCTCCTCCGCTTTAGAGGAAGCATCCCGCAGCTTCTGGTCTGTTGAAACAGCCTGGTAAAAGCCGAGGATATGAGCCTCGAGGGCCATGACATTCTCATCCTGGGCGAGCGGGCGCAGCACATTGGCAAAGGTGGCCGCTTCGGGCTTGATCTCGGCAACGACCTTGTCTTGGATAGAGCGGGAGCTCTTGATGATTCGCTCTGCGTCAGCCACCACGGACTGCGGGGTGGCCGTGAAGATGGGCGGGGCTTGCGGCGGGCGCCGGAGGTGAGCGGGGGCCATGCTGGAGGTTGTCAGGTATCGCGAATTGGTTCGGAGGTGACCCAGCACAGAGGACAGGCGGGCGGGAGACGGAGGAGCGCCACGGTGAGTGCGAGGAGGAGGATTAGGAGGGGTTGTCGAGCGGTGAAGGCTATGGTGGCGGGGGTTAAGGTTAAGATGCGGTGTGTACTTCCCTATGCTGGAGCTACGTAAGAGGATGCGATGTTAATGGTGCCTCAGGTGTCAGTTTGGGCTAACTAGATCACGTGATCACTTGACTGTATGATCAATGAAGTTAGGATCAAAATAGGTAGTAGGAGTATGCTGAGCATGTTATGAACATCCTTGTTAACAACTCTTGCAAACCATACAATCCTTTTAGTGGAACCTGCTGACTTGTTGTTGCCTCGCTAAGATGCTGCAATCTCTCTGCCTAAACTTTACGCCTCTTGGTTGAAGGCGTCTCTCTATATTCCCCCTAATAGTATCCCCCTGATTTATCTGACTCTGAAACTCGAAATGCTGAACTGTTGGACTGCGATCCCACTGCTTATATCGGTTATAGTTGGCTGGCTAGTCTATCAACTAAGCCGAGTCCTACCCCTCAAATTCTACCCACCTTGCCCGAGGACATGCTCCAGGAGATGCTTCAGCAACTGCTCCAGGAGTTGAGCAATGAGCATACTACCCCTCAAAATTGCTTTCCACGAGAGCCGCAGTTCTGGGCATATTATGGGACTGGGCCTGGCATGACGGTCCGAGGATGGCCCTCCCAAGGCGGAATCTATATGCTTGATGTCTCTAGCCGAGTGGAGATGGAATTTCTGGAATTGGACCTATTTAACAATACGCGGCGTCCAACGAAATCTGATCCCGAATGGCAGCAAAAGGAGAATGCGCATTGTGATCGTAGTAGGTGATAAGAGTGCTTTTATTGAAACGCTGTATATTTCTAACTCCTGATAGTGCGACGTCTCGGCCCAACATGGTGGCCAAGTGAACACGCATGGGCTCTAAGTCAGATCTCAGTTCCCCCCGATGAGCCAAATGATTATATTCGGGTCGGTTGGACATCTGACGGTGGAGTATGGGTTTGGAAGACAACAAAAGAGGATGCGAGCAAGAAAGGTGGAGCCAAGCTGCAAAACGCCCGTACTATGGAGGAGCGTTGCTTGGTGATTGAAGGGCTAGGAGGAACTTTCTACGCCGACCCCAAAGATTGCCCTTTTCTTGGCCTCCCTTGACAGGCAGTTGTTCGATTCTCGGTTAGAGTGTCGCTTTGTTTATGTCAACCTCAATGCCGACAGGTCGTTTCCTCGATATGAGGGGAAGGGGTAATATAGGGTGTTTGCTTCTAGATAACATTGGCCGTAGTAAGCCGGTGTCAATACCACAGTATGATCATTTCGATCCGGAGGTTGGTACTTTGGAAGTCTTGGCTTCAGCGAAATGGTGGGTCGGACATGATGAAAAGCGGATCAGTTGTGATGTTGTTGATAGGGGATGGCTTGTCAGGGCCTTCGGTACATCGTTACGCTTGCATTTGGGTGGCATACTGATGAATCCTCATGTGAGAGGTAAAGATCGGATGAGAGAAATAAGGAAGACTTTGTGCAAGTAGTATGAGTTGATTGCCTCGTTGACACCCGGGAATCACTTGCCTAGAGCTCTTTGAGTGTGAGTGACAATTACGCTAAATAAATCCTACAGTACTTGGTAGATAGACTAAGTGTAGCTCTATCTCTTACTTTACCTTGACTTTGCCCTCACTTTATCCTTACTTTGCTCTTATTATATGTGACTTGAACTATGATGTCGTACTTATCCCTCCTTCTCACACCTCTCTCCCTTCTACGACTTGAATCAAATCATTAATCTTATATCTTCATATTCAACATGGAAGACTCTTTGGCTCGTGAACTGGAGTATGTCCATCCTATTACCCCTCGATATCCATACAATGGAACGGACGACTTTGCAGAAATCTGGGATTCCCAATTATCCCTTCCCGATAGGAATAACTACATTCTCATGACAAACATCAATGAGGGCACCTTCGAACACGACTTCATCGACAACGACGACAACTTCTTTCGCAAAACGTGGAAAGAATACTGCCATTTATCACAATCCCTCTTGATCAGAATACCTTTAGCCCAGCATGAATACGCACGCGCAGCATTCACCCACTTGCTTACGCTGGCCCTGGTGCAAATGGGCCTACACCATGCCATCCGATTCCTAGGGAGGGGAGATTACCCCCTAGGTTCAAGAGAGAGGAAGGCCGATGATGCCTGGGTCCCAAGGGCTCTTGTTCCCAGAGGATACCCGACAGTTGTTTTAGAAGTCGCGTATACCGAAAGTCCCTCAAAGCTGCCTGCGTCAGGATATTTTGCGCTGGCTAACGTGCTCCAATGGAGAAGTCCAGAAGGTGATTGCAATTGAGGCTTCGAAGCACAGCTATGATATCGTTCTTCGGCGCTATTCTCTCGGCCCCAACAACACCTTATCCGTGGATCAGGAGACGCGGCTTTGGCAGCTGGATCTGACCGATACAAGGGCCCGTGTGCAAATAGACAACGCTCCCTTCATCATCCCGTTCCAATCTCTCTTTTTGCGACCAGCAGATCCTACTACTAATGAAGCGGATATCTCGATACCCGCCAGCGACCTCGTTTACTTGGCGAGGAGCGTATGGAAAGACCCATCTCTTGTTGTCGGTTGAAACAGTCGAGTCTGAAATGCAGTTCAGCAGACCTTGTGGTCCATACCACGTACAATATCTCCTTGCCTCTATGTACATACACCTAAATTTATAATAGGATACGCATAAGATAAGACATCTATGTATTCTTCTACCTGTCATCACAGAGCGTAACTGGGACGCGAATCCCCGGGGAATGGGATCTCTGGCCGGCTACCTAGGTACACCGGTGGATTCATAAATTCATCACAAGACGATCGCATTTCGATCGTGCCACATATGTATGGCGCGTCAAGAAGTAATGGACCCAACACCTGATGTGCAAATGCTCCGGGGGTGGTTTTGTTCCTGTTCCGGGGCGGGGCCCGAAAATACCAGAAAGTAAAAAAAACAATGTACATGAGAAAAGATTGCATCCGTTCATCCGCTGAAGCGGAACCGGGTCGCCTCCAGGCGGCCCAGTCCATCACGTGGTGCGACGTTGCGGCGGCGATACGAGTTGGTGAAGTCTAGACAGCTTAGAAACACGAATGAGGAAAAGGGAATGGGGAATGACTCACCTTGGAGAAGAACCCGGATCTTTCGGGTCTCACCAGACTGCACCTTGTCGAAAATGTTCTTAAGCAGCCGCTCCCCCTCGCCCGGCTTCATGGTCCCGGCTGGCAGCATCTGCAACGTGTTTTGCACCCAGCCTCCAGTCTCTTGAGGCAGCAGCTCAAACATTGTCATCATCACACCCGAGGCATCTGGGAAGCAGTCACCAGGGAATGTGAACATCATGCCGGTCAACACACGCTGAGCCAGAGGCTGGCCCTGCGACGCGATGAGTCCTCTGACGGCCTCCCGCACCTCGGGCGGGTTTATGTATGGCTCACCCTCGGGGCTGGTGAACTGGGAAACTAAGGGCTTGTCAAACGCAAAGCCGAATAAGTCCCGGTAGTAGTGAAGCGTGGCGATGAGAGGATCGACCTGCTGAAGGGTAAGGGCGCTAAGAGCAGCGGAGAAAATAGGAACGGCCAGGGACGAGCTGATGCACTTCTTTGGATAGTAGCGGACAGCGTCGGATGACAGCCGGAAGAAATCCTCAATGACTGGAGCAGAGTTAGAAACATCGTATGCAAAGGGGGAGTAATACCACTCACCATCGGGGAGGTTCTCCGGAGGCAGGTCGTTCAAAATCCGGAGGAAAGCAAGCGCTTGCTGTTCGTAGAATTGGAACACGGCGTCACTGGTGGCTTGATCCACGTACTCGGCACCGTCAGAGAACTCACGCACCACTGCGTCAGTGGCCCAGAGGAAGCAACCCTCGCGGGAAGCCTCGAATCCACTCGCAATGCTCTGGGCCAGCGTGGGCAGTAGTGGAATCATGGCAGTACGGTACGAGATGATCATGTAGCGCCAGCAGCGGCACACGCGCTCCAGGATAGGCGTGGAAGACGTAAAATTCATAACAATCGTGGTCATGATGGGCAGGATCTCGTTGACGTATTTCACGGCCGGGTTCTCTTCGCCGAAAGGAACTATCGGGGTAACAACTTGCACAAAAATGGTAATCAACTGGAGGTGATCAGCCACCGCTCGCTGGCCCTCTTCATCTTGGGCATTGTTGGCGAGGTTCATAATTCGTGCCATGATCGGATCACAGAACATTTTGAAGGAGTCATAAATCTTTTCGAGCGGCTGCACAGAGACCACGGCAGCCACACCCTCGGTCACTTCCTCCTGGCTGGTGGGCTTCAGCTTGTCCAGCACCGACTCGAAGAAGGAGTGCAGCTGACCAATGTGGCCGCCCAGCAGCTTCTGGCAGTCAGTGCCCAAAAACTTGAATGCAAGGGCGGCTGCCTGCACCACTTCTTGGGAGGAGTGATGGAAGGCAGAGATGACATAGTTTAACTGAGCCTCAAGAGTTTCGGGGTGCAGGGCTGTCCACTCGGTGTACCGAGCCAGGGCCATGATAGCCTGGAATCGCACCTTCTCCTGGTCGGGAATCTGGACAATAAGCGGGACCAGCTCGTTCAAGACAGTGGCTTCCTCGGGATCAACCATACGACCCATGGCGCGGAGACCGAAGAGAGGAGCTTCCAGTTCCTGCCAATGTGGGACGTGTTCGTTGCTGGCTTGCGACGCGTACTTGGCCACCCATTGCTGGATCAGTTGATAGATCTTGCCCAGGCACTCTTGCACACTGACAACGGCACAGCAGTCCTTGAGCACATCTCCCATGGAGTGACGGAACTGGCGGAATTTCTCTTCCTGCTCGCGATCACCGCCAAACAAATCCGTTTCACCTTCCTCCGGGGTGGGGAATTCAAGGTGCTTGACCATGATGTTTACCAGCTGTGAGAAAATATCTTGGAAGTTCATTCGGGCCTCCACGAACTTCTCGATGGTGATTTGCTGCTTGAGCTCATACCAGAAAATGAATGTGAGCGACACAGCCTCACGTTCCCAGTCCCGCGCAGCACACTCGAGATTAGCCTCCACCAGACCCCGAAACTCGGATGGTAGGCGAGCAATCAGAACGGCCCATGCTTCACCGGCCTCTGCGAACATTCTTGTGATACCCTTGAATGCCTCCAGGTCTTCAGCCTCGGCAGTTTCCGCAATCTTTGGTCGAAGAGCCATCAATCGGGGGTATAAAGCTTGGATGACCGGAAGAGACTCATCGACGTCCTTGGTGTCTCGGTAGAGGGTGCAAAGGCAGTCAACACCGGCATCAAACGACATGTCATTATCCAGCGCCTTGATTATAACGTCCATCAAAGGCGATTCGACGACCTTGGCGGCGGGAATTTCGCGTAGCCACGAGGTGATACAGTCGAGAAGACGCGGGTTGGTTGCGGCGGTAGCTGCGCAATCAGTCAGATTCATTCACATAATCTATTTCTTCTTGTCCGGGGTAATACTCACGCGATGATTGGGCATACTGAATCATCAACTGCATGACCTGTTCCGCATTATCTTGCAACAGCTCCTTTGTCCGGTCCAGCAAATCGTCCTCCTATGAAGAGGTCAGCATTGGCCAAATTGACACTGACAAGAAAACCCTACGCTGAGGTTAATCTTGCGGCCCTCCGTCACTTCTTCCGGCAAGATCTTCAAAAATTCCAGCACGCAGTCCCCCGCATTGCTGCCCAGTGCCGAGGCGACGGTGGCCAATACGTCCTTCCATGCGGTCATCTGTATAGCCAGACTGGCCAAACACACACATAGCTGAGTCTGAATGGGCCGTGGGCCCGAGGCGAACGCCACGAGTAAGTTGAGGACGGAGTCTCGAAGCGCGAGTACGGAGTCGGGAGGGAGTTGATCCAAGTCGAACACAATCTGAAGAGTTAGCGAGACACCGGCAATCATCAGCGGGGTATCTACCTTTCCCTTCAATGTAGTCGCGGCGAATAATTTGGCTTCCACAGGCACATCGGGCGACTGTAATAGCGCATGGGTTGTGGTCCATGCCTCGATCTGGGACGCATTAGAATGAAGCGAACATGATTGCAATGCAGACATACAGATTTCTGGAACTTCTCCAGGAATTCATGAGCCTGGGTCTTTTCGGACCTAGGTACGTTCCCTTGCATGGTTGCGACGGCCGCCAGGACCGGGGCGAATGCCTGCCCACCTTCCTTGCTGGCCATGATGAAAGTCACGTAAATAGGCTCAGCAGCGCAGAATGATCATTCAACCTAAAAAGAATGAATAGTGGTTGAGAAAAAAAAAAAAAAGAGGAGGGGGGCGCAAAAGAGTGCAAGAGGGAGAGGAAGGTGGGATGTTGGTGCCCGTGACGGGCGCCGGTGCGTATCCGTATTACCGTACGTCACGGGACGGCAGAGCTTTTGACTCCTTCGTTTCTATCTTTGACGTTATCTGACTCTACATCACCACCCATCATGGCAGGCCGCAAGACATTGTTGGCTCCTATTCACTATATCTTCAGCTTGCTACAGAAGCGCGCCACCGTTCAAATCTGGCTTTACGAGCAGCTTGCCTTCCGGATTGAGGGCAAGATCAGGGTTCGTTGTCCCGCGACCGAGCTCGGACTTGCTGCTAACTTGGAATCAGGGCTTCGATGAGTTTATGAACTTGGTTATCGACGATGCCGTAGAGGTGCGCCAAGCTACGAAGACCGAGGAGGAAAAGCGGAGACAGCTTGGTACGATTGGGAGACCCGACCCGACGTTGAAGTATTGTGAAGCTAACACAGACCCAAGGCCAGATCCTTCTCAAGGGCGACAACGTCTCCCTCATCCAAGCCGTTTAAATCATCGCACCAAATACCGACCATCACCCACCACAATCGCATCGATGAGCCAGTCATGCTCCACAACGGGAATATCTTGGGCGAGCAACTGCTCCTGCAGCGAGAGGGCAACTACCACGGCGTTAAGTTTTCATTTGAGGGGTTTTAAAACGGGGTTCTTGTTTGAAAGTTGGGCTCTTACCCAGGAATGGCATTTTACTGCTCCATTTAGAATATCGCGTTAGGAAATGGTCATAATACCCTTTGCCATGGCCGAGTCGGCGAAATCCCTGATCAAATGCCATGCCCGGCATGACGATGAGATCTAGTCCAGTTCCTGTGAAGCAGTTTTGTCGACCGGGGATTTGTGTAGGCCGTAGTGAAGGAATTCCCCATTTATCGGGCTGTAATGACTCGAATTCGGTCATGGACTCGAGCGCGAGCATGTCCATGACCGAGGTCTTGTCAACGGTATGGATATACGGGATGTAAACCTTCTTTCCGCGCTGCAGCGCATCCTGCACGATGCGCGTAGTCGATAGCTCTCCGGTCGGCATCGACAAGTATACGGCTATGCTTTTTGCATTCTGGTATTCGGTGAGTGACAGGAACTTGGTTGTCGCAACACCGGCTGCGGGGGTCAGCTATGAGGACGATAGAAGGGGAGAGCAAAAGACAAACATTGTTGATTGATAGATGCCGGAGACAATCTCCCAAAGACCTCGCGCATCTGCTTGCGCAACTCGCGCTTGGCCGATTGGAGAGCCATGAGCTGTCAAAAGCTGCGGGAAGTTTGTTCGAGGAGTTTCATTCCAGACGATAATGATAAGGGTGGAGCGGCATTGCTTAGGTCCTGTGTTGTCCCCCACCTGAATGAAGGGATTCCATTTTAACCTGGCTTCTCCTTTCTTTCCTTTTAATCGATCATGAAAGCAGCCATGAAAACAACCATGATTTGGATCTGGAGTTTGTTGGCGACAGTCAGTACGGCCATTAGTGCCGATGAACTAGTTGGGACATGGACTACCAAATCTCAACAGGTCCTCACGGGTCCAGTAGGTACACTCTGAAATAAACATGTGCATCGAACTGACCGGAGACAGGGATTCTACGACCCGCTCAATGACCGACTGATCGAGCCCGACCGGACGGGTATTTCCTACTCATTCGATGGCGAAGGAAACTATGAGGAGGCGTACTATCGCGCGCTGGCCAATCGTAAGTGGATCCGATCTACCATCTATACAGGACTGAGACTGACCCGATGCAGCCGCCAGCCCTGAATGCCCCAGTGGCATCATGCAGTGGCAGCACGGTTCCTACATGCTGTCTGCTGATGGATCTCTGGTCCTACATCCGATTGCAGTCGACGGCCGTCAATTATTGTCGGAGCCTTGCAGACAGGATATTGGCGCGTATACCCGGTACAACAACACCGAGCACTTCAAGGTATGATCGCATATTCAAGCTTGATATAGATGACCACTGACCGTACTAGGGATTCTCTGTGTCTGTTGACAAATACAGTCAAGTCCAGAGACTCGACTTGACCAAGTTTAACGGCGAGAAGATGCAACCCATGTACCTGGCATATCGGCCTCCCAAGATGCTTCCTACAAACACATTGAACCCGGTGCCTACGGGTGGCAAGAAAAAGCGTGATCTATCTGGAACTGGATTCCATCTGGTCATCAAGGAGGAATTGATCAATCCAGACCGATGGTGGTGGTTTGGTGTGATGATGACTTCTCTCGGCGGTATCGCCTTTTTCTTCTCTTAATTTAGCTAATTATCTGTCAACGATGACGAGCTGTATTACTATGACTGTTAAGCCGGAGTATCTTCGTTGTGTATTTCTCGTATTTATATTGGGTGATGGTGTCTCGGTCCATCATTGCTATTCCAATAATAAGCATATCGTCTAAGCGTGTTGACAAGAAAAAGGGAAAAGCCGAAATTAAATGGCGTATCCTAGCTTCAAACCGTAGATCTGTAAATATACCCTATACCATGCTATACTCATTTGAGACTTGTCTTTTGGATATCTTCAGATCCCGGCGACAGTTTTATTTGCGATAGCCTCGCCACCCCTACAAATAGGTCTAGAATGATCTCTTTCATTACACTATATATTAATGGCTTCTAGTATAATAGATAGGGAAAAAGAAAGGAATCCTGCCCGTAGCTCCCACAAACCCGCCACTGTCATGCCCGTGGCGAGGCGTCCAGAAGGTCTTGGGCAAGGTATCATGCGAAGTAGATCGTCAACCTAATTCTATGTCTAACTCGACTACTGGGGATGCTTGTATACAAAGAATACCTAGGTAACTAGACCTTGATGTTAAACCAACCCTTCCTTATTTTGCTGTCATTTCAGAGGGGATACATTGTAATAGTAATATATAATGTAATAATGTACAGAAAGCTTTCAAGGCTTGAGTCTCACACAGAGACAGCCTTCTCGACCAGTTTATTGACAAGCTCAGCTACTTCCTTGCGGTCTACCGGCTTGCCATCGAAGGCACCACCGCGACCAAACAGAGACTTGAAGAGCTGTCCATCCTTCAGATTCTTTCCAGCCTCCTTCATAGCGTTGATTTCCTTTGTAATGATAGCCTCCATTTCTTCCACGCTCAGGGTTTTGATCTGACTGGCGTACTCCTCCAGGATAGTCACCTGCAAATCCTCTTTCTCCTTAAGGTCTGCCCGTTCCTCTTTGGCAAATTGTTCTGCTGCTTCTTTCGCAGCGGATGCGCGTTTCCGGATGAGGGTGAGAAGTTGGATGTCTGTCTGGATAGGTGTAGCAGTTTTAGCAGCATTGTTGGTCTCGGAGATGAGAGCGCGAAGAACATTGAGTCTAACCGACGCTAGGTTAGCAGAGTCAATAGTAAATGAGATCAGTTCAAGTACCTAGGGGTGTCCTTTGCTTTCATAGCAGTCTTGAGATCATTCCGTAGTGTGCTCATTAACGGCGGCAGCACCGGCGCGGAGGAATTCCAACGCACCCAGAGGGGTGTGCGTAGAGGCACGCGAGAAGTGAAACGAGCTGCCTGAAACATGACTGAATACGATTGTCGATTGCCAATTGTGTAGTTATTGTGAATTGTCAATGTCTATAGTGAATAATAAGAGGAAAAGAGCAGACAAGGCGGAAGATCACCTCGAGTGGTCTGTGCACCGTGTTGACCTCCGAAAAGAACTTGGACACCAATATTCCTCCACTACTACAGCTACATCCACGTCCTCACCCCCCCAACCTCTTATTTGTTGTGTGTGTGTCTTCTTTCATTAATTACTGCAGCCTTTCTTTTTCTCCTCGGTGGGGGAGCTTTTTCCTCTTCTCCCCTTCCTAACGTGGCATCTCCGCCATGTCGTATCCGACACTGCCAAACCTCCCTCCCGCGACGCCGCAGAAAGCTGTTCCTGGTGCTTACCTGCAGACTCCTGCTGTCGCCCGGCATGACAGTCTCTTCAAGTCCCCGGTGCAGCGGACATCTCCACAGACACCAATGGTGCCGATTCCCAAGCTGCCTTCGACATCGACCACAAAGACCTTGAGCGCTGAGGAGCGTGGAGCGCATACCATCAGCCAGACCCTGGCCTTGGAAGCGCAATACCCAGACCTGGATAGTTATCTGTCTCGTCAGTATCCCGTCCTTCTCGGGAATACTACCAGAGTGCTAACATGCTAATATCTTTACAGAAGGAGTTTCCTGTGAATATGACATCCCAGCGGCCCCATCGTGGGCGCCCTTCCAAAAAGTCAAAATGTACAATATTCCCGATCAGATTTTCGACCAGTACAATCGTGCACAAGTTTCGACGAGCATGGGTCTTTTTGCCGAGTTGAATCACGCGTGGGTGGCTATCGACAACGCGCTGTATCTCTGGGATTTCACACACCCCAACCCTCAATTGGTCGGGTTCGAAGAGCAACCCAACAGTATCAACGCTGTCAAGCTTGCTAAGCCGCGCGCGGGTGTGTTCTTACCTGCCATCACGCACATCCTGGTGGTGTCGACCACCGCCGATGTCATCTTGCTGGGTATGAGCTGTGAAACAACTTCAAGTGGCTCAAAACAGGTTGCGCTCTATCAGACTGGAATGACGGTGTCAATCCGCGGACTCGACATTCACGTTTTTGCTTCCTCGGACTCCGGCCGCATTTTCTTTGGAGGCTCCTCCGACAACGACGTGTACGAGCTCACCTACCAGCAAGAAGAGCGATGGTTCCAAGGTCGTTGCGGAAAGGTCAACCACACCAGCTCGCGCCTGTCGGTCTTTAGCCCATCTATCAGCTTGACAAATCTGGCCCAGAGGTCCCTTACCGAAAATGTCGAACAGATGGTGGTTGACGACAGCCGGAAACTTCTCTATACTCTGTCCTCTGCGTCGACTATCCGGGTGTTCCACCTGAGGGCCGATGGATCGCTCAATCTCGTTATTACCAAACTTGCCAGGGACATCTACTCGAATATCGGACATATTATTGGATCTAACGAAACTCTTAACGAGAAGGTACAAATTGTCTCCATCAGCCCGGTTCCAGCTGCCGAGGCTTCGCGATACCATTTGGTCGCAACGACGGCCACTGGCTACCGTATTTACCTCAGTGCCACAGGCTCCTACAGCTGGGCGCCCAGCCAGAACGGCACCAACCCACCCACGAGCATGCAGGCTCAGCACGTCAAAACGCCTCCTATCGATAATGCTGCAAATGCGAGCATGACGCAGCAATTCCCCATGGCCGCCATTAAATATCCGATCCACTCTCTGGCGCCTACTCGAATGGCCTCGCGTTTCCCTCCAGGCTACTTCTTCTGTTTCACGTGTAAGGATGCCACGCAAAAGGCGGACACATTGTTTGTTTCGTCTCCCGATCCTGGTCTTCTTGCTCGCCCGGCACGAGAGCAAGGAGTGCACAGCAAGTCCGATGAATCGGGCATCTGGCTAAGTCTGGGTGGCCGCGCAGAAGATATTGGACTTTGCTCGCCGCCTCCGCCAACCACGTCTGCCGGGTTTGGAAATGAGTTGGCAATCCAATTCGATCACCCTGCTGCGGAAGTGGCGATTCTCACCAACTCCGGAATTCACATCGTTCGTCGACGACGCCTGGTGGACATGTTCGCCGCTCTGGTACGCAGCGGCGGAACTAGCGAGGAAGGCCTGGAAGGCGAAGTCGTCAATCTGATCAAAAAGTACGGTCGAAGTGAGGTCCTTGCTACTGCTCTGGCTGTGGCGTGTGGCCAGGGTGTTGAGATTTCTTCGGATCAGCGCTTGACTCGGATCAATGACCCTGACGTGCTTGAATTTGCCCGCAAGGTCTTCATCGAGTATGGCGGTCGACCGCAATCTAACGAGAATGCTGTTCCTGACTCGACCTCGGCCATTGATGCTTGGAACCCCTCTCCCCGCCATCACGGCATTGCGTTGTATATGTCACGTCTGTTACGGTCGATCTGGCAAAAGCAAATTGCCAAAGTGGGCAGTGCGCCGAACGGTGCGATGACTGTTACTGCTTCGGTGGCTGCCTCCAAGCTGCAGACCATCCAGCATGATCTCGCAGCTCTGCAAGATTTCTTCAAGACCAATAAGAGCTTCATCGAAGGGTTGAGCGGGCCCGAGGCCCTGGCTCGAGTGACAAACAAGCAGGAAGAAACTGCTCTGCAGGCCGAGCACCGTGCCTTGCACTCTCTCGTGCAGCTGGTGTCGCACACCATCGAGGGCATTTCATTCGTACTGGTTCTGTTTGACGAGCGAGTGGATGAGATTGTGGCAACGCTACCCGCTGAGTCGAAGGAGCGATTCCTCAAGCTAACCTTTGAAGAATTGTTTAGTAGCAGCAAGGGCCATGACATTGCCAAGGAGCTGGTCAAAGGCATTGTGAACCGCAACATTGCAAAGGGTTCCAACGTTGAGACCGTAGCCGATGCACTGCGACGGAGATGCGGCAGCTTCTGTAGTGCAGAGGATGTTGTGATCTTCAAGGCGCAAGAGCTGCTCAAGCGTGCGACAGAGGCTGGTGCCAATTCAGAATTGGGCCGCAACTTGTTGAATGAGAGTTTACATTTGTTCCAGCAGGTGGCTGACAGCCTCCCGATGGATTATTTGGTTTCGGCCGTGAACAACTATATTGCCAACCAATTCTTTGCCGGTCGGTTCTCTCCCTGGTGTCTCTTTTCGGCTGCTGATTTCTCTAGGTGCTATCCAATTGGCCCTCAATGTGGCCGGCCGCTCCGACAAGGCGAATATTGCGCTCTCCTGGATCATGGATGGGCGACCCGCACAGGTGCTTATTCCCTCGGAACATTCAGCAGTTTCCCAGCTCACCCAATGGCAGGACACCCGCAAGGACTACTTTTACTTCCGCAAGCAATGCTACGACCTGATTTTCAAGGTTGTACTTGCTGTCGACACCCTGGCCGCATCGGACCCCGGGTACATCGACGGCCAATTGACGATTATTGCGAAGCGCCAGAACGAGGCCTACGGCGTTATCTCCGATTCCACCGATGAGGTGTTTTTGACCAGCTTGTACGACTGGTACCTGGAGCAGGGCTGGAACGAGCGTCTTTTGCAAACACAGTCGGCGTTTGTGGTCACGTACCTCGAACGCAAATCCACGGACGACATTGCGCACGCAGATCTGCTCTGGCGGTATTACGCCCAGTCTCAGCGATTCTTCGAAGCTGCCAAGGTTCAATTCCAGCTTGCGCAGAGCGCTTTCACTCTGCCACTCAGCAGGCGCATTGAATACCTGGGCCGTGCGCGTACTAATGCTTCTACATTCACACCTGACGTGGGCCGGCAGTCGAGGCAGCGCCTACTGCAGGAGATCACCAACCTTATTGAGGTGGCCAACATCCAGGATGACCTTTTGCAGCGATTGAAGGATGACACTCGGATTATGGCTGAGCGGAAGGTCGAGGTTCTGCGTGATGTGGACGGTCCGGTAATGGACATTAGCACGGTATGTCTGCCTCGACACTAGTCGCGTTTGATATTAACAGGTGCAGCTCTTCAACCAATACGCCGACTCCGCCAGCTACTACGACATCTGTCTACAAATATTCTTCGCAGCCGACTACCGCAATGCAGCCGACATTAAAGCAACCTGGGCAAACCTGATCCAAGACGTACATGAAACCGGACAGGCGCGGCTCGCCGCTTCCTCACGAAGCGGTGATCGAAAAAGTGCGCAGTCTGGGCAGCCGACTCCGGATGTCGGAAACCGTCTTCCCCATCCGCGAGCTGGTGCCTCTACTCGAGCGCTACTCACTGGAGCACCAATATCATCGCCAACTCAACCGAACACACTGGGTCGTCGACCTATTCCTGGACCTAGGCGTACCACACGAATCGCTCTACGGCGTCCTCGAAGCCATGTTCTACACCGACGAAGCCCCCTTCCACGGGTCCAACCGCCGCATCATCGCGGCCGACCTACTTTACCTGCTCGACGTATGGTTCATGGAAAGCGCACGGCCGGGCGGGACGGTCTTTGGGTCGGATGTCATGGCCGAGCGGGTGTCGGAGACTCTGGTGCTGCTGCAGCAGGGTGGAGGCACAGCAGACATTGTGGAGGCGAGTCAAGAATTGAGACAGCGTATCATGGAGCTTGTTGGGTGAGGGTAGTGGTCATGTTTGATGTTTCTTTCCCTGTACTCTAGGTACCGTCGCGGCGTTTTGGGATGGTAATGAATGAAATCGTGCGTCCGCTAGGACTTGTCCAGTGGGAGATTAGAAGTATCTAGTACATGCATGCATATGCACATCGAATGTCCTTTACTTTCATCTCTCGTAGGTAATACCTTGTAAAGCTGACTACCAAGTCTACAATACGAAAGTAACCTTAACATCCATAATGTACCCTGAGTATAAATTAAGTAACTAACAGTAAAACACAAAGACAGTCTGGGAATCGTAACCAAAACCGAAATATGACCACGCACTCTCACTCGAACTCGTCATACACGGGAATCGGCTTCTCGCCCAATGCAATCAGCCGAAAGATATGCCTCGCCTTCGCACCATACTCCTCATCCAGGTAATCGACAATCGCCGAATCTACCAACCTTGGAATCAGCACTGGCCCAACTAGGGGGAAAGAGAAAAGGAAACTCACGAGTAGTAGACCTATTATCAAACATAACGATAGTCCTAGGCTGCCAACGTACCCTAGCCTGGAAATCATGTCCGGTAATAATATGATTCATCAAAAAGTCCGTCATCCACTTGGTCTCAGGCTCCTTCATCCCCTGGATACGGGTAATAAACTCCGCATTCAAAAACAGACATTTCTCACCGGTAACAGGATGGACACGGATAAGCGGATGGGTCGTATCAACGGGATCTTTCCGCACAAGACCACCAGTAAGTCTGGCATGGTTGATCATCTTAGCCGAACTATGCACGACTTTCAGGGTATCGAGGAATGCTTGTAGAGTCGGACTCAGTCGTTTATAGGCCATGTCTGTAGCCGCGAAGACGGTATCACCGCCTACTTCCGGGCCCTGGAGAAGACCTAGCATGACGTAGGCAGGTGGTTGAATCTCGTAGCTGACATCCTGGTGCCAGAGGGTGGTGGTAGTGCGCTGGGAGAGGAAACGCTCGATTTCATCGCGGTTCCCGTCACGGTGGATGACGTGGAAGGCGGGATGGTTGCGGATAGTGCCTGAGACAGGCTGGTAGTTTGGTTTACCGAAGTAGCGCATGAAACGCTCCTGTTCTTCGGGACCAGCATCGATGAGGTCCTGGTTTGGGAAGGCGAGGACCTTGCGCTCGGAGATTAAAAGGGCCAGTTCATCTTTGGCGGCGTCGGAGAGCGTGTTTAGTTGGACGCCTTCGACGATGGAGCCGATGTTGGGCTGGATGTGGTTGATTTTGGCATCTGGGCCTAGAAGGTTTGGTTTGGAAGGGTCCTTGACTCGTAGGGCTGGGTCTTGGTAGTCGAATGGTGGCAGTGGGTCGAACCATATGGGGTCCCAGGTTGGTAGGTACTCGGGATATGGGGTGTTGACCTTGGCTTGTTTGTCGACGTCGACGTAGGGGATGTTGATGTCATAGCTAATAGGGAGTTCGGTGTTGGGTTTGGAGCGGATTAAGGGGGCAGAGGAGGGCATATTGTATAGATAGATGAATATGGAGTATGAGTGTAGAGTATAGAGTATAGAGTATAGACTTGGGAGATGAAAAGAAGATCAGATCAGATAACCTCCCACCTCGTTTATATAGACCCGGAGTCCAGCAGAAAGCAGTAATCTATCCAATACCTAGGGAATCCAATCATCCATAACTTGGAATCCACCCACGGGGTCACCCCTGCTCCAAGACTCGTCTTCATCGCCAGAGAAGCGGTCAACACAAAGTCAAAGTCAAGAAACGGATGAAATCCCGGTGCGTTCCGTCGGATTTCAGCTTTCACCGCTCTATGATACCTGCTTGGAATCCATGTACTCATCCTTGATAAGGCAGACGCAGTCGAGTTGGCAACTGCATTATCGGATAGTGATCAGTGACAGCGAGACTCGAGAGTCGAGGCGATAGCATCCCACGAATGGTAAAGATGCACTAGTTTCCAGTTGAACCAGGATGCTTCCATTGCTCCGGATTGATTGGTTCCCCAAACATGCGGTCTGTGGTTTGACCTCATCGGGTACGGGAACTCGGGAGGTTAAATCCCGGTGCAGGAGATGATTCCCTAGTTAGATAGGTAGTTGAGTATACATAGGGGGAGTGGATCAGTCCTGTCGGGATCCGCCATGTCTAGTACCAAACTTGAGACTGAGTATCGGTGTATGTAGTCCATAGTTAACAGTAGTCCATACAGTAGTCTATAGTTAACATTAACATTAACAGTAATGATAATAGTAACATAGTTAATAGTTAATAGTATAGCATAAACTACATACTAATTAGATCTCGAGCTTAAATCATAGAAAAAGCAAACATAACCAGATCGTCGGGAGGCCCCACTGCTCTGTCAGGTACTTTCTTTCTTTCTTCTCTCTCTCTCTCTCTCTCTCTCCCTCTCTATAGATGATCAGATAATTGATACCCACCATGCCCTTCTCCCTCTCCACCCGCAAACGCGACTGCGCCTATCTAATCTTCTTTGCTACGCACATCCCTATCATCTTCCTCATCGACACGGTCCCCCTACAACCCAGCTACCTCGTCAGCAACCTCTCCCTAAACCTACGCGACTTCTACATATCCACCTATCGGGACAAGTTCTTCTCTGAACCCCCAACCTGGTTCACAGCCTTTATATGGATGGAACTCCTCTACCATGTGCCATTGAGTCTGTGGGCCGTGTTCGGGCTATTGCGTGGTGAGTTCCCTTTCCCCACCAGGGGGAAGCATCCGAAGGATCCAAGCTAATTATACGTGGAACACCCTAGACCATCCATTGGTTCCCGTGCATCTTCTCATTTTCGGGGTTCAGGCTTTCGTCACCTCCCTAACGTGTCTGGTGGAAGTCTGGAACTGGTCGGACCGCTCCGTTGCCGAGAAGCAGCAGATCACCTCACTCTACGGTCCTTACGTAGCTCTCGGTATGTACTCTGGAAAGCAAATCTGTTATTGTTATATGCCTAACTACTTTCAGGCGCATTGATGGCCCTGGATATGGTCTTTCGTCTACGAACACGGCTCCTCCCAAACCCCAATCCCAAACCCAAGAGCGAATAAACAGCAGACGCACCACATAATCGTACACATTCGTTACGGGCAATGCTGAGAACCCGCTAAATAGAAATCCTTCCCCAACGCCGTAATCAATGCATTCAAATCAAGAACCCGATGGCCGCGTCTAGGTTTCCCTCGGCGGCATCCAGTGCCCGCACCGCATCTTCACGGGTAAATCCTAGCTCCGTGATCTTGGCAATTGAATCCTGCGGCCAGCGCGAAGCCGGTGCTGGTCGGATATTGATCTTGGGGGCATTGGTGCTGGTGCTGGCATTGGCACCGGCGCTGCTCGACTCGCCGGGCTTATTCTCCGCCTGGTGAGTAACAGCACCAGTACGAGCACCGACCTCGGCACCGTCCGCGCCCTTGACCGTCGGCTCGTCTTCGAACTCTTCAGTTAGGTGCTTGGGAATATCCCCCTCACTCAGGAACGGCACCGCCTGGTCCTGGATGACCAGCGCCCCGCGCTTGAGGTCGATGCACGCCTGGTGTCGCCGCAACATGTCCAGTCCCAGCAAAAGATCAATCTGCTTGCCCTCCATGACGGTGAATGAGCAGGGCAGGAACATCTCCCCGATCTTGATCTGCGCCGAATGCACCCGTCCCAGGATAGGAGCGGTGCCCACACCCTTCGCGATACCCCCGTAGCGCCGGTCGACCAGACGCATAATATTGCACGCTGTAGCACATTGCGGCGACATGATAGTAACCTGCGCACCGGAGTCGACGAAAGCGTTCAAACGGTGACCGTTCACTTCCACGGGGATGTAGAGCATCGTAACACGGCCAAAAGCTGTAACCATCAGTCCTGCCCACACGCATAACACGCATAATCTAAGTGAACTCACACTCAGGATGATGCTCCATAGCGTTATGCAGATTCTCCGTAACCGCATTCTGGCGAATAATCTCCTCAATCTCCCGCTGATTCGCCGGGTTAAACGGATCAGCGTTCAGCATGGCAATCCTAGCCTCCTTCTCCGCCTCCTGCTGAGCCTCACGCAGTTGCTGCGAAAGCAACACATCTCTGAACCGCTGAGGGTTATCCGCCGCATCCGCCAACTCGGGATTCTGTCTGCGCACCGCCTCGCGCACGCGGGGATCGCCCAGGATATGTAGCCTGATGGTCTCTGGATCCGGCATACCGGGACGGGGTTGGATCTGCTGTTGGCGAGGGGCGGGGCCTGGAGTGGCTCGGGGAGTGGGGGTTGAACCGGGACGAAGGGTGACGTGGACGCCGAGCATGTCGCCCTCGACGATACCGACCTGGTCGAGGGTCTGGTCTGGATCCTGGAGGAGGGCGTTGTTGAAGACGAGTTGTTGGGCTTCGGGCGGGATGTCGGTTTCGGCTTGTACGATGGCTTTGAGGAGGTCGATGGTCATGTCGCCACCGACTTCGAAATTGAGTAGGTCTGAATCCGCCTGCTCGGGGCGGATGACGCTGACGGTGATACGCCTGTAGTAGGTTAGCAAGGTTAGATTAGAGGGGTGTGCAGCAGTAGCAGGGGACCCAGGACTCACATGGCGGGGAAGTGGAAGAGCAAGGATGGATCGGGATCAGAAACGGAGATAGAGCTGCCTGATTAAATAAGAAGCAGTTAGTTAGTGGAAGGACATGGAAGGAATAGGACCCCTTACATTCGATCCACTGTACTACAAGTAATTCCACTTTTATTTGAGTCCCCGCATCAAGTGTCACTAAAGGTGCCTTACTAAGGCTTTTAGTCAAGCTCTAGTTAACCGCCGTATGAGATAGTGACCTCAACTAAACGGTCCACCTACATGAGGGTCTGTGTACTAATCTACCGAGTTATTCTCCTGCATAAAAGCATTATAGGATAGATCCATCCTGATCCAGCCTCGATTCCACTCTAAACAGCCTTCTACTAGAGTCTAGTACGCTGCACCCATCCCAATACAGACATTGACTGTTGCACCAATGATAAAAGTCCCCAGGTAAAGTTACTCCATCCTGCACTGATTCGCATCATGACCTCGTCATGGGATCAAGAACCTCTCTCACCTTGAAACAATCTTAGACTAAACACGGGGTACCTATCCTCCATGGTCCTGATCAGGATATATCGATCCACCTTGGAAACCAAGTCGTCATCTCCCCACTAGTACCTACATCCCGGTCTAGACTGAGCTCGAGGCCCCACACAACCCCCTGCTCATCTGCAGACACATAGCTTCGGCATGCCGAGCTCGAACAGACAATCGGATCGAGATTCAAGCATAGCCATGCACCTCAGCTCCGCGGATATATCTCAGTATGTCCGTACCTCCAGCTAGTTTGTGCTGTTCGATTCTGTGAACGCCACACCCGGGATTCAAAGACGGATTGATCATGATAGGAAGAGAGACTACGTACCCTGCAACAACAAGAGCTTGTCTCGCTCATTTCCTAAAGCGATTGGTAGACTTCAATCTGCAGTCCGCTGCTGGTTTACCGAGCTTTGGACATATTACCAATGATTATAGAGGACTTATATCAGCATTTCTCATCGGGGAAGCACGTTCTTTGAGTTGCTGAATCTTGTGTATTCTGTCAGGCCCTTCCTCGTGGAGGGCTCTGAAGCTGAGCTGGTTAGTAAATGAAGCGAGAGGCAGGTTCTAACGATGCATTTGTCCCGAAAACGGAGGAATATGCTGATAGAATTGCGGATGTCGCTATTCTTGGCTAAGCCCGGGGATCGAACCCGATTTCTGGACTACCTGAAGGTAGGTGACGTCTCGCAGCGTGCTACCTATTTTTACTAAATATAGCCATCCCTATTCCCAGCATTTATTACTGTTGTGATGGATCATGTGACCCTCCCGTTTGTGTGTGCAGCTATATGTAGATGCTGAGGACCCCAGGATAGTTTCTTCCCTCTGCATGATTTTCTCCTTGATCCTTGCTTGTAGGCCTAGTCGTCCCTCCTGACAGTTACATACTTTACCTTATACCCTCTATAGAGAGAGCTATAGCTGATATTCAGTGACACAAGGCCCTCCCCTACGGGGCGCGTCTTCTACTAAAACCATCTTTCCACCTATGCCAAGCCACAAAGAAGATACAATCAAGACTTCATCCTCCTTGGGTTACTACTTGTCCCGTACCTCCAGCACTCAATTCACAGTATTATTGAGCGCTAGAGATACGGGACAAGTAGTAATCCAGCAAGGACGAAGTCTTGATTGTATCTCCTTTGCTATCTAGCAACTGTCAACACGAGCAAACAAAGAAGTATACTTTGGTGGCGTTTTACCTACTTTTTGACCGCCAGAGTCTACCGCCTACTCTACTGAGCTGACCGCTTCTAAACGAGCTAAGTCGACTACTGGTATGTAATCACTGGCAGAAAGCTATGTGATCCATATGTTTCAAACTAACGCCCCAGAGGGCAGTCCAAATCCCAACGAATGGAGGCGCATCATGAAAGACGGGAAATCAAGTTGCGTATAAAATCATGTGATTTAAAGTCAAGGAGCTGTAAGATTTGCACAGTTTGCATATTGCCCCTATATTTCCCTAGACATCGTCTGAATATGCTGCGACTGAAAAGAACCTTTCGCATCTCCTCTTGCCACAATGTTATCCTTAACTCAAGTCCGTTCTTCCACTATATTCTCTATGTTTCGAGCAATATGGTATCCCATCGATATTTTGTTTAGTTCGACCACCAAGACCTTGCGTGGCCAGACACCCCAAAAGAATGATTCCGAGGCGCTGGGTACATCTGCTACCTCGACTAGAGAAATTGTAAGTTGCGATGTCCTTGTTGATTTGAGTAATTGCTCATCGATACAGGATCCAGCTGTGTCACATGTTAGCGTTATCCACATAAAGCGATATTGCCCGCCTGGGGTTTCAGAAATCATCGCCGGCGGAGGATGGTGTTTCATCGGTGCTATTGATGACTCCACAGTGCTAAAATATCCACACCTCCCTGAAGAAATGGAGAGCATTCGTTAGAGGCCCAGCTTCTTGAGGTCCTTGGAAGCCCCGGCCATCCCCACATCATCGCCTCAAAAGGCATGACAGAACATGGTCTTATTCTCCAGCGTGCCTCGGGATGCTTGGATGACTACATTACATCGCACACGTCTATACCTCTTGAGCGAAGGTTACTTTGGTGCAAACAAGCTGCGCAAGCAGTCAGTTATATACATGGGAAAAATGTCATTCACTGTGACATAAGCACCCGGAATATTCTGCTTGACAAGAACCTTGACCTACTGCTTGCGGACTTTCAGGGGGTGTTAAAGTCTGCTGATGGCAAAAGATTACTAGACGGGCTCTCTCGCGAGTGCTCAAAAGCATCGATGCCTCGAGTCGAAGACGATGTATGTGTAAAGACTGATCTCTTTGCACTTGGTACTGCTATCTACGAAATTATGACTGGACATGAGGTCTTCCCAGAGATTAAGGGTTGGGAAGATGGAGATGATGAAGAGATATCGTCTCGCTTTGAGAATGGGCTGTTCCCTACTGACAAGCATGCTTGCCATCGCATCACGGAGAAATGCTGGAAGCAGCAGTATGATTCTGCTGATGATGTTGTTTCTGATATATCTCTAATTCAAGTTTCCAATGGGTTCCCCTAATAGTATTGGGGCAGCCATCTAGCTATGGGAGAAGATTAGAATGAAGATCATGAGCACCAACTATAAACATAGCTGCTTACAGCGAAAAGAAAGATCAAGCTAAAAAGCAGAAAAGGCATAAAAAGCTGGAAGAGCCTACATAGCTTGCAGATACTGCTCATCAACTGCTCATCATACACATTGTAGGTGATTTCCCTTACCAAGTGCCCTGGCACAGGAAGTTCATGCATCACCGCGACAGCTAAGATAGGTCTATGCTGGTCACGTGATATTAACCAGACTCGACACTACGAGATTATAACCTCGATTGATGCACCTACAGCTCTCATCCAGCACAGACAATCATAACATCATTCATTACCATCAGTCATCAAGTAAGATTCTAATCAAGGGTATCAGTTATGAAAAGAAAGCGCTCATCGGAACCCGCCACTGGGAAAGTATCTTGGCCCCGCATATCCATGCGCAATGACACTCTGAATATCGATATTACCGTCGCTACGGGGACTCCACAACTTGATGAGGATAAAGCGGCCCGACCTGGGAGTCATTAGTACCATTATTGCAATGCAAATAGATTCAAACATACGGAGGCGGGTCAAACTTGATGCTGACCATACTCTTCTCCCGCTCGATGAAGAAGCGCGCATGTGGTTTCATCACCTCTCCACCAGCTGCACCATTCGATCCAGACGTGGAAGGGAGAGGGTCAACTAGACTCGGGGGTTGGCGTCTAGACGAGTCGGAATACTGCCGACGCATGCTTCCGATACGACGCTGTAGTTCAAGACGGCGGCGATTAAAGGTGCTCAGTGTGGTATCGTCGTTGTCTTCGTCATCGCTTGTGCTCTCGTCGGTGTCTGAGCAAAGAAGGTCGTCTTCCTGGATACGCTCGAGCTCGGCGACGGAGGGTTCATCTTCGTCGTGACGCTGGATAAACACACTATCCTCGGAGTTCTCATCGTACTCTGTGGTCACCCGGAACTCGGCCTGCGAGGCATTTCCGTTTCGGTCTGCGTTCTCATTCCCCTCCGAAGCAGCGTTCGAGTCGGGCCCCATCAGGACAGTCCGCTCCAGTGACTGAAGAGGCGATCGAAAGCCATGCAGGTACTCTTGGGATGGCTGCAGACTTGTACGACGAGCGCGGCGACGGCGACGTGAGTTGGAGTATTGGATCTGGTATTGGGCGGTGCGGGCGAGCAGCTCATCAGAGGTCATGGACACAAACACCATCCCTTCCTGGATGGGAGAATCAAACCCGGTGCGAGGGGCCTTGATGACAATCTTCTTTAAACAGAAAGGTGCCTCGCCCCGGTGTCGCAGAACCAAGTTGCACCTATCAGATTTGGTGCAGTAAACGGACTGGTCATTCTTCAGGACATTTTCCGGGAATGAGCTGTCCCCGTCAGGATCATAGATTCCACCGTCACAGCTAGCAATCTCCATCTTCAGAGCGCCCGGAACAACCTGACCATACTGTCCGTAGTTAAACCCCCGCACGCCCTCGCGATTATCATCAGTCTCCAGCTTCCGCCGTTTTTGCCTTCCGCGACCATCGCGGCCATTGTGACTCGGCTGAGACATGAGGGATGAAGTTGGGAGAGTCTCGTTAAGAGTGGAGATTCCTCGGAGATCCGGTCGGAAGGAACGGCGTCGGAGGGTTCTGCTGATCGGTGGGAATGGCTCCTGATTTGGAAGCGGGCTTGGAGACGAACGCGGATTATGATTCCGGAGCTGATCAATAATAGATGAGTGTGTTGCCTCTATATCGGTTTGTAACTGCTGGATCTGGCGGTCGGCTATGGCTTCGACCTGAGCCAAGTTGGTGTGATTAACTCGGGGCACGTCCAGATGGTGCTCTTCAATGTGTCGATTCAACACCTCTAGAGCACGATTTGTATCGTCTGCATTAACTCGATTGTTTCCAGACTGTACCAAGTTACGCAAGTAGTCCAGGTGTCCTGTGGGTGGTAGTGGCGGCGCTGGCGGTCTAAGGGTGGAGCGTGGAATATCGCGCGGGGTCTCGTCGTTCTGATCCAGAGTCGTGTTGATATTCGACAGCTGGTCAAGACTTGCAGAGGCTCGGTCTCCCCTAAATCTTAGTTCTGACAGAAGTGTATGCAGCACTTCGTCCTGGCTCTGGAAAGTGGATCCTTGCAAGTTCAACGCTTCGATAATATGGGGATAGCGCTCGCTGAAACCGGACAGTTCACTAGGACCGCTGGGGCGGGATGGGCGACGGGAAGAGGCAGGAGGATAGTCGTAGTTTCCTGACTGTGTTTGATGGTTAGTCTAAGATTCAGGCACACAGTCAGGGAGCATACCATGGCGGTGGGTTAGTTCAATCAGGTACAGTACCGCTTGGACAACGATTATCTGCTGACAGAGGGACTGGTATGACCTCACATCAAACAGAAATGAGACCCAAACAAGGGCCAGGAAAGGGCAAAGACAAACAGGCAGAGATATTTAAAAGGTTGAAGTGTTGAAGTTGCGAAGGTTGGTTTCCTTAGAAAGCTGGTTATGACGCACGTGATCCTATTAGATCATCGTCCGATGTGGGGAGAGCTTGAGCTTCTTTCTTCTCTTTCACTTTTCAACACAAGTTCAAGATGTCGGAACCTGCAGAGAATGGACAGTCAATTAGCGCTGGTAAGGCACTATGATCTGCTGGAATAACGAATACTCATTGCTATCCAGACGAGATCGCTCTGTACGACCGACAGATCCGGCTCTGGGGAGTCCAGGCGCAAGAGAAGTGAGTTGCTCACACCGCGAGAAGAAACACTGCTAACAATATGGCAGGATTCGGAAGGCGAACATTCTTCTTATCACTGTGAAAGCCCTCGCAAATGAGGTAGCGAAGAACCTCGTCCTGGCAGGTATTGGCTCGCTCACGATTATCGACCATGAACCTGTCACCGAGGCAGACCTGGATGCGCAATTCTTCCTGGAGGAAGCGCATAGGGACGAGGAGATTATCAAGCAGGGCAAGAATGTAAGACAGTCACTGTTTGTTTGAAAAGCAAGTATTGACCAGCCCAGCGCGCCGAGGTTGCCGGTCCGCAAATCCACAAGATGAACCCTCGGGTGAAATTGAGCATCGACACCTCGGACATTCGCACCAAGCAGGCAGACTTCTTCCAGCAATTCGACCTGGTCATCGCCACTGAGCTCGACTACGAGACCAACAACACAATCAACGCAGCATGCCGTCTCTTCAATAAACCCTTCTACGCAGCCGGCCTCCACGGTTTCTACGGCTACGTCTTCGCAGACCTGATCTCACACGACTTTGTAATCGAACGCGCCAAATCCAACGTCCCCTCCCAACGCCAAGAGACCCCAACCCGAAGCATCATCGACATAACCACCAAAAAAGAAGGCGACAAGACCATCGAACTAGTCACCAAGCGCGAAATCTACTCCCCTCTCCGGCTAGCCAACACATCCCCCTTACCAGAAGACTACACCCGCCTCCCACGCCGCCGCAAGCAAGTAACACCCCTCCTCTCCTGCCTCCGCGCACTATGGGAATTCGAAAAATCATCCGGTCAAAAACCCACATTCTCCCACGCAGACCTCGAAAAATTCACCAAGCTCGCGCGCGAAGCACACCAGGAACTAAGGCTCGACATGGGCTCACTGGATAGTGCATTCCTGCGCAATTTCCTTCAAAACCTAGGCTGTGAACTCAGTCCCGTCGCTGCGTTTTTGGGTGGGTCGCTGGCGCAGGATGTGATTAATGTTCTCTCGGCCAGGGAGCAGCCATTGCAGAATATGTTGCTTTTCGATGGCGAGAAGTCCATTGGACCCATTTATCCTTTGCATCCTTTTGCTTTCTCTGAGATGGGCATGGAGAGCTGGGGGCTGTGCCACCCGTTGGGAATCCTATTCCTATTGAGTGATGCGGGTGCGGTGTGAATGGGATCTACGTGTGTGACTACCGAGAAGCGGTAGTTATACGAAGTACGGCTGGAAGGATCGGCGTTGAGATTTGATTTCATTTGGATTGCCTACAATGACTCATGTTCGTGTACGATATTAGCAGAATGCATTTGACTGTAGCAATGTTTCCCATTCCTTTATCTTTATCCTCCTATACTTCCGAAAAACCAATAGAAAGCCTTTAAGCCTTGTAGTTATATGTCCATGGATTACCTACATACCGATATGCTGCAGCCAAACCCAACGCCGGAAACAAATGCAGTTAGAAAAAGAGATACAATCTAATGGTGAGTATCTAATGGTGAGTCTCCTTGGCCATTTCTTCATCGGTGGCCTTTTTCGGTCCCATCGAGGCCCCGGCTTCCTCGTCGTCACTAATTAGACCCTGCAGCTCGAAGGCCTCGGCGTCCTGGATGCGCTGGACCTCGGAGGTGGTGCGCGCGTGTGCGGATCTGCCGTTGGCGAGGGCGTAGCTGCGATCTTCTTCGGAGTCTGCGGGCTCGCCCTCGGGCCAGGCGTGCACGGCGTAGATGTGGAGGAGGATGTTGACAACTGAGTATGGTTAGTGGGTGGCTGTAGAGGGGAAAGTGGATGGACATACAGAGGTAGAGGATGAAGGCAATGCTGTAGAGGATCAGCACGTATGAGACATGCATGACGCCGGCGTCGTTGAGAAGTTGCATCTGCTCCTCGGTGGCGCCCATGAAGAGGAAGCCAGAAGCGTACAGCAACTGTGAGATAGTTAGTGGATGATCATGGCAGAGTAAGGAGCAGAATATGGACATACAAATGGTGTGAGGTGCTGGAAGCTGTTCGGCTCACTGCCACTCATGCTGACAGTGGGCTTATCCCGCAGCACAAATGAGATCTCAATAATACGGACAAGACCAGCCGCCATAAGAGTCCATCCGAAGATAGCGTGGACCATAGTACTGATCATCAGATGCTGGGTGTGCGCCGACATAGCATACCCAGTCAACATAATGACAATGGCAGGAATGAGGTTGCGCTTCGGGCGGCCATTACGGCTCCGACTCAACCACATACCCAGAAGACCCGCACACCACCAGACAATACCCATCGTAGTGTGCTGCAGATCATTGTGTACCCAGGGACCGCCCCAGCGGTGCTCAGTAAAGGTATTGACACAACCCCAAGCCGCAATAATGAGCGAGTCGAAGAACTCCTGGCTCCGACCAGTCCGGCGCAACCAGTACTGTCCAACCAGCAGAAGTATAGTCAGACAGATACCGTACGCGATAAAGGCACTGCCCATGATAAAGTGCGCCAGACATTGACCGAGGTGATCATCCCGACAGAAGCCCATGGAGGCAATGCCACCGAACACCATCTGCGTCCAGCTAACCACAGGCATGATCTTTCCAAGAACGCCATGAGCCAGGACGAAGATCCAGCGGATACGAGCCTGGCCAGCCTTTTCAAGATGCAACTTGAGATAGACGCCCAACACAACCTGCGCAACCAGCAGGAGCATCAACCAGTTCGCAAACTTGGCATGGGCATTCGGTCCGAATTGACGACCCTTGTGCGCATGGCCGAGGAAATAAGCGACGACAGCGATAACAGTTCCGACGATCTGGAGAGGGACGTGCCAGCGCGAGCGAACGATCTATACAAAACATTAGAATCGACACCATGGCATTGTCACCATAGAGAATACATACACCGAGGACCATTCCAAGCGGGAAGACAATTCCAAACGTAAAGCCCATCAAGATCATATGCACCCATAGCGTGGAATCCTGTAAAGTCAGCGGGGGGTCACCTTAGCGTAGACACGACCACGTACGATGGGCTCCTGAGAGGTCGCAGAACCCTCGGGGACATGCTCATGGCCGCCATGAGCAGAGGATATGCCGACAAAGAGCAGAGCAGCCCAGAGGGAGAGGGAAAGCGATCGTGATTGCATGGTTGGGTGGTGAAGAGAAAGAAGGAGAGGAAAAGAAACGGGGAAAGTAATGCGGCCGATCTTGTGCCAATCCGGAGCATCCGATTTATGAACACCTTCACCTTCAACTGTCGACTTCCAACTTCAACTTTTCCAGTTTTTAACTTTCAAGAAACTGAGAACTCAAGAATTATCTGATTTACTTCCCTCGCTTCGCCACTCAAGACTCGGGAGAATCTCGGATCCCGTTCCTGACAAGATTATTCAGCGTATACAACGAGGACGGAACAACGACCCACATGGACATTCGGGCCTCACGACTGGTCAGTTCCGTCTCTCTCTATCTCGACATGAACTAACATGAACAGAACTCTCTTCGAGAGTCCATCGCAAGGCTGGAAGGACAGAAATTTCAAATGGAGGTTGAGCTAGAGGAGATCACGTCCAAGTTACAGTATGCTCAAGGATTACAAGATTACAAGATCACCAGGGTCTAATTGGTACAGGCAGGATCCCTCCGTCACTGTGAATCGACATATTCGTTTGCTTCACGAGTATAACGAGGTTAAGGATGCTGCACAGGGACTCATGGGGTTGATTGCGGATGCGAGGGGTGTGCGACAGGTTGAGGTTGAGAGGGAGTTTGGGGTGAAGGAGGGGGATTAACCAGTCCTCTAAGGGTTTCAAGTTCAGGTTCACGGAGTACTATACTATTACAGTCAAGGAGTGAAGATGGAGTATAACTACAACAATAACATGAATTAATGGCATCATGAACTTCATTTTCTATTCGACTTTTTCGAGCAACAACTCCCGAAAACTCCGACCTATCACAAACATGGAGAAGAGAAGAAATTGATACAATGAATAGAGATGATGTGTATAGTAAAGGAGATTGAGATAGGAGGTGTGAGGGTATGAAATGGTCAAAGGTCGGGTATGTTAGACAATAGAGATGTAAAGAGATGAAAGAGATGACAAGGCGCAAGGGTATAATTTACTGAGTCTTGCCCAAACTCTGCAAATTCACCAGCTCGTAGTAGCGGCCCTTGTTGCGCAGCAGTTCGGTGTGCGTGCCACTCTCGACAATCTTGCCCTGGTCGAACACGTAGATGATGTCCGCCTTTTGGATCGTACTGAGACGATGGGCCACGGCGATGGTAGTACGCCCACGAGCGGCCGCATCAAGTGCAGCCTGGACGACCTTTTCAGACTCAGAGTCCAGTGCCGAGGTGGCCTCGTCGAGAAGCAGGACCTTGGGGTTGCGCAGAAGGGCGCGGGCAATGGCCACACGCTGCTTCTGACCGCCAGACAACATGCCTCCCTTGCTACCCACGACGGTCTGGAAGCCTTCGGGGAGAGACATGATAAAGTCGTAAATGTTGGCGTCCTTGCAGGCCTTGATCAGCTCGTCTTCGGGGACATCGTCTGCGTCGATCCCGAGCAGGACGTTGTCCTTGATGGTACCCTGGTATAAAGTGGGCTCCTGACTAACCAGCGCCAGGTGCCTGCGATAGGAGTTGAGGTTCAGGTCGGCAATGTTCTGACCATCCACGTATACACCACCGGACAGGGAGTCGTAGAAGCGCTCGAGGAGGGCAATGGTTGTACTCTTTCCGCATCCACTAGGTCCCACCAGGGCGATGTACTGTCCAGGCTTGACACTGAGGTTCAGTCCACGAAGAACGGGCTGGTCGGGTCGAGTGGGGTAGCGGAAGTGAACATCCTTGAACTCAACCTCGCCTTCCATGTGCTCGACGTTCGCACCCTCGGTAGACCAGGTATCAATGACCGGGCGACGGTCAAACAGCTTGCGGAACTCATAGGCAGCGTTCTTGGCCTTGCCCATATCGGGGGAGAAGGAGAACACAGTTCCGGCGGACTGCGCACCGAACAGAATCTCACTGAAGCAGACAAAGAACTGGAACATGTTGTACTCGTGGTGGCCGAGCAAGGTGCCACCGTACCAGAAGCCGAGGGCAACACAGAAAAACACCAAGGCCTGGGACATGGCATACAACAGAGATGACTTGAAGACCGAGACGAGACTTGCACGGCCCTGCCTTTCCAGCTGGTCATGGTACGCACCCCACACGTCGTCCTCACGAGTGAGGGATGCCACAGTGCGGATAGCAGAAACAGCCTCGCAGGCATAACTGGCTGAACCCTCGTAGGCGGCCTTGGAGCGCGACTGGAATTGAGCAAGCATGTAGAACCGGTAGAACCCGCAAGCGAGAAGAACCGGGACAACGGAAATACAGACGAGGGCCAATTTCCAGCCAAAGGAAAGCGAGATGATGATGGCCGCGAACAGGGTGGTCGAGGTCATAAGGATAGTTCCGAGGGTTTGTCCACTAATACCAGAAAGATGCTTGGTCTCGGTTGAGAGGAACGAAGTCAAAGCACCAGTGCTGTTCTCCTCCTTGTCGAAGAAGTTGATATCCTGGCGAAGCATCGTGCGAAAGGCCTTGCTACGCGCCTTGCGGATGAGTCTCTCGGAGCAAAAGGCGAAAGCGATACCGTGAACTGAGAAGGTGATGAATTGGACGATACCAACCACCAAGAACATCAGTGACCAAAAGTTGGCGTCCGACCGAAGTTTCGCATATTGGGCCTTGGGCAAAGAGAGAGCACTGATGGCCTTGGCATACAAGAAAGCCTGAGTGGGTTGGCCACCACCAGCAAGGACGGAGAAGCACAAACCCAGAACCAACCACTTCCATTCCTCTCTGTTGAAGGAAGCAATGAATTTGATCAGTGTCCAAAGAGAGTACTTGCGTTTGGGCTCGCCGCTCCGCTTCTGCAGGACGATACTTGAGACAGACTTGCGAGAATCAGCACGGCGAATATCTTCCTCGAAGATCCCAGAGGCGCGAGCTTCTTCATGACCCTTCATCAAAGTAGCAGCACTAGCAACAGACTGAACACGAGCGAACTGTTGCTTATCGACAGCCCCCTCCGAGTCAGAGTCAGAGTCAGAGTCCTCAATCAAAGCATCGGCCTCCTTCTCCTCGTTGATGCGCTGGGCCTCGACGAGCTTGGAGTATGTGCCATCCGTCTCAAGCAAGGCGTCATGAGTGCCCTGTTCCACAATGCTACCGTTGACAAAGACCACGATGCTGTGGGCAGACTTGATGGTGGACAAACGATGAGCAATGACAATGGTGGTACGGCCTTCAGCAGCACGGTCCAAAGCAGCCTGCACAACTCCCTCTGACTTCGTATCCAGAGCGGAGGTGGCTTCATCCAGTAGGAGAATCTTGGGGTCAGAGACGATGGCACGGGCAATGGCAATACGCTGCTTCTGACCACCAGAAAGCAAAAAGCCGCGCTGGCCGACATTCGTCTCGTACCCCTCGGGTAGGGCAACGATGAACTCGTGGGCGTTGGACATCTTGGCGGCATTCTCAATCAACTCTCGAATGCGTTCTTCAGGCTCGTTCTCGAAGCGAGTTCCAATAAGACCGTGACGGATGTTCTTGTAGATGGTCGTGCCAAACAGAATAGGCTCTTGGCTGACCAGGGAGATCTGCTGACGCAACCAGCGCAAATTCAGATCCTGAATATTGTGCCCGTCCAGGTAGACCTGGCCACCAACGGGGAGATAGAATCGCTCAACCAGGCCGACCACAGTACTCTTTCCAGAGCCCGAGGGTCCGACCAAAGCAGTGGTCTTGCCAGCAGGGATCTTCAGCGAAACATCCTGCATGACAGTGACTTCCGGGCGAGAGGGGTAGATGTGCTTGACATTCTTCAATTCGATATCACCGTCGACGTGATCGAGAATGAGACCCTCATCGGTAGTGGGGTCCACGGGCGAGACACGGTCGATGGTGCTGAAGATCTTGGCAGCAGCTGATACAGCGCTGGTGAAAGCTTGTCCGTTGGGACTGACATTGCCCAGGCTGAAGGAACCAATGAGGATTGCCATCAGAATGGTCAAAACCTGGCCGACATTGACCTTATCCTCGACCAAGTATTGGGACCCCATCCAGAAGCCCAGGCCGTAGTTGAGGTACATGACGCCGAACATGGCACCCACCATAACTCCCAGAGCCATCTGTAACCGCATTCCCCACCGTTCAGCGACGCGCAGATGCGCCTCGTACTGCTTGGCCAGCTTGTCCTGCGTGCCGAAGGCAGTCGCATTGCGAATCGAGCTTATAACCTCCTCGGCAACAGTGCCACCGGCGCCGTATGAGTCCAGGGACATTTTGCCGAACTTGATAATGAAGCGGGATCCACCACCCATAACGACGACCAGCGCCACAATGGTAGAGGTGCAGATACCAGCCAGACGTGCATACTTGATATATGCCACAACAAACGCAGTGACGAACGTGGAGAGGGCGGTCAAGGTCAGGCCGACCTTTTCGGACACACCGTCCTGGATTAGATTGGTGTCGGCTGTGATACGGGTGGTCACTTCACCGGCGCCCAGCTTGTCAAAGTAGGCGATATTTTGGCGCAGCATGGCCGCCAAGTAGTGCTCACGGATCTTCTGAGTCATATGCTCGCCGGAGTAGATGAAGCCAATGGTACTGATGTAGGTAGTGGCGAACTCGGCAATACCGAGGTAGACGAAGTAAAGGACATTTCTGCAGAGGTCGTCATAGAACTTGTCGTAGGGAGTGGTACCGTATTCGATTCCCGAGAAAGAGTTGGTCAAGGAACCAAAGAGGATCTGCTGGTTGTTAGGTGACTTTGCTGCTTACTTTCGATTTATATGACTACTTACGGTGAACAGAGGTAGAGCAGCACCTGCGGCGATGGCGCAGATGGCGCTGACCACGAGAATGAGCACGTCCAACTTGGAGGCATAGCGGTAGAGACCAAAGAACGAAATCTTCACATCGGGCGCATCCAACTGCTTCTTGAGGATCTCCTTCTCATGTTCAGGGAGATGCGCAAAGATGGCATCATCATCTAGACTGAGGGCGGTCTTGCTTGCATTCTTGCTTCCGTCCTCCTTGGGCGCATGGGCCGAGAGTGTCGTTCCAGAGTCAAAAGCAGGATCGTGCTTTTCGGTGTCGTGGAAGCTTTCATGAAGAGTCTCAGGGCTTGCGACCATCTCATCGGGGATCTTTTCGATCGCAATGGCGCCTTCTTCAGGCTGCTGCATCGCGGCGGTTGCGGGGATTCGCTAGTTATCGATAGCAGGCCCGCAGATGAAGGAGCTTCACTCCATCCAGACTCAGGTTTGTGTGATATCGGAGAGTAAAGAGAATGAGGCGTGTAGGTTGAAAGGACTGGGATAGTAGATCGACAGATCAACCGAAAGGGGTGATAGAAAGGGAAAGTAGAGAAAGTACACAGCAGGTAGGGATGGAACGAGGGATGGTGATGAAAGGATCTTAAAAGGCCCTTGACCAGCTGTCAGAAATAGAAATATAAGAATGATAAAAACGATAAGAAATAAGCGATCGGAGCAACTACCGGAAAAGTAGTATACGGGGACTATAATGGGCCAGGGACTAGATTTTGAAGAAGCGAACGAGCTCCATCCAAAGTGGGCCGGATGCTGGCATGTTTATGCGTATTGCAGCTACTGTACATCTTCACCCGCGCTAGAACATTCTTGTTCTCCGCAAGGGCATGTAGGGGATCGCTCTTTTTCCACTATCATTCGACAGCCCCTTAGAAACACCTGCTCTCCTTCTCGTGGAACGTGAGGAGTTCAGGAGAGCCCATGAATCTAGGTATACCAAGGTTTGGAGATCATAAAATTAGGCTCCAGGTGATACACGGTTACTATGCTCGTCGGTGTTTTGCGACAATAGATGACCAATGATGATGTGCAAGTCACGAATACGAGTACGCTGCGTAAGTGGGTATATCTCTGCTTTGACTCATGATTTCTCACTTTGATATGGCCTCGTAAGCCCTAAGGACTCCTCGTTGGTGCCTGATAGAAGCTAGGATCTAATGCGAGACATTAAGTCGAACCAACTCTCGGTCCGTGCTTCATTAATAGGTGAATTGCTCTCCTGATTTGATCCTATCACTGGTACGTATGAGTTGCGAAAACACGGATCATCCTGTAATCGAGGCGCAAAACTTGGTCTCCTCTGACGCATGTTTATGAACCCTGGGACACGAGGACATCCAACGCGATCGGTCGGAATGTACGGGGACGAGAAACGGACGAATTTGGTCCGAACCGGCGGAGTCCGGATCGGGTAAATATGCAGCCTTAGGCCAAAGTCATTTTCAGGCACCAACATATTACATAATAATGAGCCTCAGGCTAACATACGCACATCACATGACCCAGCCGAAGCGAAGCCAAGCCCTGCCCACACAAACCATCCGCTCCCCCAAGGTCGACCATTTTTCCCATCCAACCAGCTCGCCGTCGCGACCAAGCCATCAAGATGCCGGTTAGTGACACCACAATATTTCGACCTCTTCGACAAGAGAAATATTCCCGCTGACTCTCCCTGCGTCTACAGAGCCACAAGACCTTCCGCACCAAGCAAAAGCTTGCCAAAGCTCAGCGTCAGAACCGCCCCATCCCCCAGTGGATTCGTCTGCGCACTGGCAACACCATCAGGTAAATCACGACTCGGACCCTCGGATTGTTGGACAGGAAGGGAAAAGAGGAACCCGACACTGGCACCCGAACCGACCGATTCAACATGAGGGGAAAAAATTCGCACGGATACCAGATGGGCTAACAGCCATCCCACAGATACAACGCTAAGCGTCGACACTGGCGCAAGACCCGCCTGGGCATCTAAGCGCCTCCCAGGCCCGTCTTTACACCCTTCTACGCCTTCGAGATTTCCATTCGCCGATGTTGTGTTCGATATGAAGATAGTTATGACGTGACGCCCACCCGCAAAAGAATCTTCCAATCCCTCGACTTGGCCGCGTTAGTTTTAATGGACCTACTTTCAAGTCTGCAACTGTTCCTCGGGTGTATTTCGACAAGCCGAAGATCTCTCTCGACTCGACCTTTGTTTCCCCACGGTTTCCAATGGGAAATGATGCCCACCGAGTGACAGTTGCAAATGATATGATGAATTCTCGGATGGAGTGGTTCTGGGTATTTGGGCGAGCATTTTCGCTGGCGATCCGGTTTCTGATGGCGAGAGGGTTTTACAAAAATCTGATGGAATTGAATTGACGTCCCTTTTGTCCTGCGCTGCTGTTGCACCTAGGTGTTCTCACACTTGGTGTTTTCATGTGATGGCAATGTAGTCTGTAGACGTCCAACTGTGCCTTAATTTGGCGCAAGTTGATTTACGACATTCGACATTCTTCCTGGGCATTGGTACCGTCTAGTGAGGACCATGCCGATTTATCTCTTAGCCTCTGCACCATGAGTTGAACATGAAAGTTCTCCTGCCAATATTCTGTGACATTAGGACATTGTGGATGCTCAGTAGTTAGTTAGAGTTGAGTATATTATTGTAGATAATTAGAATACGTATCCGAAAGGCAATCCTCCTATGTAAATAGATTAGGATAGAAGCTAGATGTTACTAGGGTCTTGTATGCTTGGGTGTAGAGTGTCTTATCCCTTTGTGCTTCCTTTGTTCTTAAGTCCATGGACATGTATCGATTGAAACAGTTCCAGGGCCTACTTAGTAACACCATAGGCAAACCTACAGACTTGTAGAGTACTGAAATCGTGCAAGGAATAAGATTCTCTCTAGCCAAGCACCTGAAGATACAGGATTTAGAGGATGCAGACGTAGCTCACAGCTCTCAAGGCAAGAGGAAAAATGAAAAGCAGGAGCCCAACGCCATAAGCAACATACCCCATTGCAAAGCCCCGGTCCATCTACATGCACTGGGAAAATCGTCCGGTGGAAGAGTTCATTTTATTGGGGAATATCGTGGAAATAGAAATGTCGCGAGATAGCAAATCATGGAGGGGATATCAGGGATATCAGCGGCTAGAGGATAGTTAGTGACTATTCAACGAAGGTTCTAAGGAGGTGATTAGGTGGCTTACTCTTCCGCCCACTCATTCTCGCGACGGATTTGGTCCTCCTCCTCGGGGGTGAAGTCGTTCTGGATGTTGAACGTCTTCCGAATCTCCTCAGGAGACTTGCCCTTGATCATGTTTGCGACCGTCTTGCAGCCAACATCCAGGAGGGCCTTGATGTCGAGATAGTTGGCAGCCTGTGAAAGTTTAGTCTTTTGTTCCGTTTTCAGTGTGAAGGGAGGGTCACTCACGAGAATAATCTCGAAGAGCATCTCCTGGTCCACCTGCATGAACTTCTGGTCCCACTCGTCAATGTCGGTAGTCTTGCGGCGGTTATCATCATCATCACCGGTGGTAGGAGGGTCGTTCTTGTGGTGCTCGCACCACTCAATGACCTTTTTCAGGACGGCCTCGTTGACCTGCCAGGCGGTGATGTCAGTGAGGGGCCACAGGGACAAAGAAAAGAATACGTACATTGGGAATAGGGATGGCTTCACCAGAGTCACCGAGATCCTCTAGCATATTCTTGATCAAGACTGAGCGCTCGGCGACAGCGCGCTCTGTTCGGTGTTAGCTCTGCGAGATCAGGGTGCCTTGGATATACAACATACCGACCGTGATTTCAACTCCATCGGAGCTGGCAAGGGTGATCTGGGCTTCAGCAGACATAGTTGTGGTAGGGTATGGTGATAGTTGGAGTCTAGAGAGAAGTTGAGGCGTCAGAGTTGCGTGGAGCTTGAGACGGTGGAGAGGGGCCGGGCGGGGTCGGAGTTAGGCGAACGGGCTCTGAAAGAACTCACTTTGATGAGAATGGTAAATGTTTTCGGGGTGCGTTAGAAAGGTAAGTTGAGGAGGGGAGAAGAAGTAACAAAGGTAAAAAGATGGGCAAAGATGGGAGGTGATAACAGAAGTGCGGGCGTTAGTCAGTCAAGACTACAACTGTGTTTCGTGTTCAGCCTGACGCCTGTTTGACTACAACCGAGCCCCTATTGGGAATATATGTCATGATTGTGCTTCCAGGAGAGTTCTAGCTCTGTTTTTGATACCTCAGGTTATGATTATGCTCTCTTGCTAGTGCCGAAGTGGGAAAGTAGAAAGTAGGGCGCCATGGATAGTCCCTCGTTCTATTCTAGAATAGTGAAAGGATTGAAAGGACCAAATTAATTAGACTCTTAAAGTACCTCGAGTCGAATATAAAATAAAAGAAAACTAAAAAGTTATAGATCATGACAAAAGGTACAGTGTACAGCGCAGACTCCAGATGAAATTAGGGCGCGACGAGTGATATCATGGCAAATTAGCAGCGCGTACTCTTCTCTTCTTTTCTTTTCCTTGTCCCCCCGACCTCAACCTTTCCACTCCTTTCATATTGGGCCTTTAATCTCACTCCTTTTATTTTCAGCATGTTCTGCCCTTAGAATCATGTGGCGACGAACCTACCTGCTCCTGCTGCTGATCCGCGTTTACTTCGCGCTGTCGCCTAGCTACCTACACCCCGATGAGAATTTCCAGGGCCCTGAGGTCTTTGCCGGTAAGCCTGCAATGCAATTTTTCTGCGATCTTGGCGATCCTCTTGCGATGCGCTTGGTCTTCTTTCTGGGCGATCGCCAGTAGCGCGCGCCGCGTCAAACTCATGGATCTTTGCCATGTCGCGACAGCCTTATCTTAGCAGCCAGCTAACGCGACCACAATCCAGGCCGCATCTTCTCCTATCCCTCTAAACTTCCATGGGAATTTACCTCGGACCGGCCCATCCGCAGTATATTTCCATTATGGCCAATTTATGAGCTCCCAATGAGCCTGCTGAAATGGTTCTACATGGAAATCGGATCGGGCAGTCCCCCGCCTCAGCTGGTGTACAACGCTCTGCGCGCGGGTATGTTCTTACTGAGCTTTGTACTGGAGGACTGGGCCGTGTATGAGTTGGTACCGTCGCCGCGCCATCGTCGTGCGACGGTCGTCCTGGTCGCCTCGTCCTATGTCACCTGGACATATCAGACGCACACCTTCTCCAACTCCCTCGAGACGCTGTTGGTTGCCTGGGGTCTGGTTCTGATTCGTCGCATTGTCGAAAACAAGGTTCGTTCCGTTTATGCAGTAATGGAGGGGGAGTTGTCCAACTGACTTGCTGCAGCAACGCTCATCGTTCTTTTCCTATGCCGTGCTCTCGTTCATCGCGGTCGCTGGGGTCTTTAATCGCATTACCTTTCCTGCATTTCTTTTTTCCCGGGGCTGCAATTACTGCCGTACTTCTTGCGCAAGTGAGTCCTCCTGTCTTCTCGGTTTGAGTGCGCATGTACTAATCCATACCCCACCAGACCAACATCCCTCGCGGCCTTCATTGGCTTCGGCGCCCTCTTCGCTTCAATAGCAATATACACCGACACGGCCTTCTACAGACCCTCCAACTCCTTCCGCGAGAACATCCGCAACCCGATCATCACTCCTCTAAATAATATCCTCTATAACACCGACGCATCCAATCTCGCAGTCCATGGCCTCCACCCACACCACCAACACTTTCTAGCAAACCTATTCCAGCTCCTAGGCCCTGCCTACATCGCCATGATCCTCTCCCTCTTCAGCTGGCCAATAGTGCCACACTGGATGCGCAACGCGCGCGCCCTCTCCGCTATCTCAGCAACAGTTATCCTTTCCATCTTCCCCCACCAGGAACCACGCTTCCTCCTACCATGCGTACCACTCCTCCTCAGCTGCATACGCATGCACCGCTCGCGAGTTTTTCTAGCAACATGGATAATCTTCAACGCAGCCATGGGCTTCCTCATGGGCGTCTACCATCAAGGCGGAATCGTACCCGCACAACTCGCCATGCGCGACATCGTCGAATCCAACGCCGCAGCACAGGGCATCAAATCGACGCCCGATGCCAGTATCTTCTGGTGGAAAACTTACTCCCCGCCGCATTGGCTGCTCGGTCCAAACACCAACCAGACTCAGATCGACACCTTCGACCTGATGGGCATGCCAGGTCTAGAAATGATCCAGCATTTAGACGACGCCGTCCCACTTTGCGCCACTACCTCGCCGGTGTACCTGGTTGCGCCTACATCAGCCTCATTCCTAGATGATTACACCTCCCCCTCCTCCCTTGCCGCACCACACAGTCCAAATCTCCAACTCTACCGTCTGTGGACACACCGCCAACATCTAAACCTGGATGACATCGACTTTGGCGACGGTGTTTTCCACACCTTGAACCGCGTCGTAGGTCGTCGCGGGCTAGGCGTATGGTCTGTACGACGTGCGTGCAAATGAACGTAAACCCCTTCTAAAACATTCTTTTTCTTTGGCACTTGGCCTACTACATTTGAATCTTTGGGATTGTGATACCCTTCATTTTCCATTATTTTTGGTTTTGCATTTGCATTGGATATAGCATATCTTACCCATCAGGATGGGAATGAGCTACCTAGGTAGATGTGATTGTGCTATATACGATTTGATTCTTGATATATCATGAAGCCTGGAATATATGGCTTTTCCCTTGGGTAGTTAAGTGGTTACGTTGAGTATATTTATTAGGATGATGGTGCTAACCCGATACAAATATATACGATCGTAGCGAAGGTACATGAAATCCATACCTATCAGATAAACATGCCAAGTACCTTACTTCATCAGACATAAGCCCTAGGCACTCGAGGATCGACGGGTCACCGGTTGCGATCGCATGATCCCAAGCACCTGATCATTAAGCACTACACTGACCCGTACATAACATGGCTACACTGCACCACTCATACCAGGGTCGGCTCTCGACCAAGTATGCATACGTAGGTGATCTACAACGAGAACCCTCACAGCGAAAACGTCCATTTTACCCATTAAGTTAAGTACATGACAAGTCGTTTCGAGGAGGGTAGGTAAGCCGGTCAGCCAGATATAGTGGCATCAATGTCCAGCAAGAAGAAACCGAGGATGATCGGAATCAGGAAATAAGAGGCAAGAGGAATTGTGCCAGTGGAAATATCAGCATGCTTGGTATTCATCAGAACATAAAGGAAAAGAAGGAAGAGAGTCCGTGTTTACTCCTCGTCATCATCGGGCTGATCGAAGAGGAAATTGGCAGCGAGCTCTTCGTTCTTGTCGCACGCAAAGTATGCCTGGATAACAGAATCCCGGGGAAGCCCAGACGGCACAGCTGGGAGGGGTTAGTGTTGAATACAAGGGCTAGGGTTTAGTGCACTTACGCGCTCAATGGCATCCCGCTCCTCCTCTGTGACTGGGATGGCTTGCGTGCCCGGAGGAAGCTGGCCCTCCTCGTCATCACCGAGATCTTCACTCAGCAGCTGCAGGAACTGCTCCGAGTTCTGTCCGATCATCTGGGCAATCTGCGGGTTGCCAGCTGCGACCTGCTGCAGAATAGGCTCGAGCATGTGGGGTTGCTGCTGAACTAGCTGGCGGAGCTGCTGGAAGTGGGGGTTGTTGCGTAGGAAGTCCAGGTTACCAAGAGCCTCACCTCCACGACCGCCAGTGCGGCCACCAGACTCGCCGGCCTGTGCAGCAGCCTCGAACATGTTGAAACCGCCCTCCTCGCCAGCCAGCGCGGCAGCAGCGGCATCAACATCGGTGCCAGACGGAGCGCCACGAGCCTGCTGCTGCGGCTGGGGCTGCTGTTGCTGCGCCTCCTGTGCGGGCTGTTCGGGAATACCCTAGCAAAATGTTTAGGAGAGAGAGATAGTGGTCAAGGTTTTGGGAAAAACCTACAGTCAGAAGATACTCAATCGCACGGTCCGGGTTGAAAAATGCAGCTCTCATAGCACGCTCAGCATCGGCTCTGGCAAATCCCATGTTTTCCATTTGGTTGATTGCGTTCTCGGCATCGGCGCCCATAGTCAAGGCAGAGGGATCATTAAAGGCGGCCGGTTCGCCCGACCGGGCGCCACCAGCCGGAGTCGGAGTCGCAGGAACAGCGGGAGTCGAAGTGGTGGCAGGAGCAGGAGCAGCAGGGGCAGGGGCGGCGGGGGTCGATGCGGGGGCTCTGGCCGCTGGAGTAGAGGGAGCCCGAGAAGCAGAAGCGGCGGGCTTAGGTCCCTGGTTCTATGAGTATCCTCGCGTGAACTAGACTGTATGACGATTCGTACCTTAGCAGGCAAGCAGACCAGGAAATCCTTCTCTTGGATGTTGTAAGACTCGACCGTCTTGTCATCCTGCAAAATCTTGCCTGTCACCAGAAAGCAGATTAGCTGCAGCTCCTCGAGAAAGCTCTCCATGTTGACCACGCACCAGAGTAGATGACTTTCATTCGCTCCGCATCATATTCGGACTTTTCTTGAGCAATCTTTGCCTTGACTTCTCGAACCTGCGGCACAAAATTGATTAGCCCCGCACAGTGGCGATGGGGTTTGTCTCAGCAGTATGAGCATCACATACAGTCTCAGAAGGCTCGACCTCAATCACGAACTTCTCCTGCTTCAAATCCTGTAGAGAAAAAAAGGCCGATGTCAGCGGGGTCTGGCACGAAAGGTGCTTCAGCTGAGGACCGAGGTATTCAGGTTGACGGACCTTGAAGGTGAGCTTCATTTTGTCGAGTGCCGCCTTGTCAAACTGGATAGAGGGCGGTAGAATGTTAAGGGAAGGCGAGATAGAAGATGAGTGAATGTAGGAAGAACCAGGATGAGGGGAGCAGAAGAGACGATGATGCAGCTGCTGAGGCGTTGCCTCACCGCCCCACAGTTCGATTCTCCATTTCCTGTTGTTGTTACCTCACACTTATCCCTGCTCTCAACACAGTCGTCATGCTATTAGCAGGGATGCGGAAAGAGGGTTATTCCTGTATATCTCATCTGTTCTTGTTGGCTGTACTTACAGCACCAAGTCAGCAAGTTATTAATGTGGAAAGACAGCAGAACTCCCTCCCAGTGGCAAAGAATACTTAAGATCCGCACAGCTGATCTTGCTCTGGTATTTGATAAGAAAATCCTCGGCTAGCCTCACTTACAGAGTACATATGCAAGTTGAGATTGCAATACAGCCACTCGATCAGCATGAGCAGACAAACTCAACACGGCTCAACTTTTGGGAACAACTTGGGAATTCACCCATACCAGGTTGACAAATATCTCCAGAAATCTCTGTCATTATCTATGAGATCCAATAGGCCTGCCAGGATTCAGACCCTTGTACAAATGATCTCTATGGGAACATTTAGCGAGGGAACTGCATATAGCGCATATAGACCAAAGATTCAGGGGAACGCAAACTATTCTACTTGACATATCATATTCTGCGGCGCGGAGATCGGACAGGTGATCCACTTATGCGTAGCCTGACAGATCAAATAGATGTTCATTGCTAGTGGCTTGATCGAAAGGTACTATAGAAGGCAAAGGCCTGGCCTTTCTGTCCCATTTTCTAGAGTTTATCTCCCGCTCGTTCTCCACACCCTGCACTACAACATACATATCAACTCTTGACATACAGTAGTCCCTGATAGTCTGTTCCTGTGCCTGACCCGATTCAACCGATCTGCCGTTCCCTAGAGTCTATTCGCTTTCCCAGGTTAACTGATCAGAGCTGTCCTACAGAAATATGACATGTTGACACGGCTTGATATACACTTCGAGCCACGCTGCTCGCCCCGTGCCACTGTCCATGCAAGCCATGCTCATAAATATGGTTCCCCTCAGCCTGCATGATATATTTTCTTCCAAAATAAAAAGACCCTTTTGCCCCTCCGTGGACGCATTCATTTAGCGTGGGAGTGTGATATCGAATCGTTATAGCCTGTCGATCTACTTTCGTTCTTTTCACAATCGCTCTTTAACAATGTATGCCGTCATGTTTTGCTCCCTGGCTGCAGCCGCCGTCTTTTCGACTTTGATTTCCACGATTCTCAGTGGCATCGCCTATGCGACCTTCCTGTCTATATCCTCGCACACCACCGGACTCGCCCCCGTCAGCCTCGGCGCTATCAGCTGTGTAGCATTGGTTGCCCTCAGCATTCTCCTGCATAAAGACGTTCGAGGGGGCCATAAATGGCCGGTCTGGAAGACAGGAATGTTTGGTTTCGCGGGTGTATACCTCCTCGCCGCCGATATATCGTCTGCAGGGACTTTGGCGACAAACCTACCTTCGCCTTCGGGCCTGCGGATTACCTGCTCGGTCTTTTGGGCTATCTCATTCCTGATGCAAGGCTTATACTATGGATATCTTCTGGTGCAATGGACACAAAAAAAGTCTGACCCAACCTGGCCGCGTTCATTCTCCCAAGACCTCAAAACACTGCCCGAGAGCCCCAGCTCGATCACTCCTCCTCCAGCATCCCACGACCCTCATGCCAGAGTCGCAGGATTTGACACCAGAAGATCCTCTCTGCGAAAGTTCCCTCGACGAACCAACCGACTGTGTCTGCAAGACTCTAGAGAAGCCAAACACAACTCATTCGACAGCAGCCCTTCAGTTCCCTCTCCGGAACCATCTCCCACCCAGGGACGTATGCCCTTCAACGCATTCACTGAGCATGATACCCGCCCTCTCCTCCGAGGCAACGGCAGCGTCCGTAGTATGCCTAGTCTCAGACGGGAGCCCTCCCAACAAGGGCTCGACAGCCTCGTCAATTCACCGACAGCAAGTACCTTTAACCTGGAATCCCCTTCTCAATCCACATTCGACCTGCCAGGCAGCCACGAAGACAACATCCACCCACTCTTCCGCTCCACCAGTCCTTCACCGTCACCCACACCTACTCGGGGGACGATAGTAAGAGGCTTACCGTCTGCCGGACAGACAATTACTAAAAGTACACTGACGCGGATGCGATCCGCTCGTTCCCTGCGTGAGCAGAACGTGCGCACTCCGTCGCCGCTACCGGAGAGCAGGCCCGAGCTCGTGCGTCAGGACTCGGGTTCCGGGTTGTCGCTGAGCTATGTAAGGCGGGACACTTCGCAATACGAGAGGAGATACGATTTGAATGAATCGCCGGAGGAGAAATGATTTGATTGTTATGGCTTATGTTAATGATGTTCTCTGTACAAAGATAGGTGTTGGATGTGAATATTTGGATATTGGAATAATGGATTTATGATTATTGGAGAACTTGATAATACCTTGATAATACTTGATGAATACTACAGTAAGAGTCAATAGCCGAGTTGGGATAGTCAAATGTGGCTTGTATACCAAGCTCGGGCTAATGGGGCCGAGTTGGGATGTCATGGCTGCGTTCGTCGAGTGGGTCGAGATATAGCAGTAGGAATTGTCAATAGAATTAATAGATCAATAGGTCAATAGAATCAATAGGGATGATTGTATAGACTAGACTATAGACTATAACAATAGAGTAATGTAGTCATGGGTTATCGTAGACGCGCGGGAAAAATCACCGAACCGGGGAATCGTAATCTTTTACTTTCTCCTTCTCTTTACTTTATTCTCTATTCTACTCCTCTCTACTTCTACTTCCATTCTCTCCTTCTATTCTTTCTATTCCACTTCTACTCCCTATACCTTTACTACTACCATTCCCTGCCCTTGCATCCCCATCCTCGCGGCTCCACCCGGGGCTCCAGTCAAATCCTGCGTCCCGAGTAGATCCTTTCCACCACAACCTCGTTACTTTTTACCTCTCTTCAATTTTGACCATCTCCATCCCCATCGCGCGATCTTACCAAAGGTTAGTTTTGTACTTTCATTCCCGTTTCCTATCCAGTGCTTCCGATTCTTCCAATCCCCTTAATCACCCGCTTCCCGCCGAGTCTTGTTTTTCATTGCACCCCTGTCCAACTTTCCCTACTTCTGTGGTGGATCGCGTGTTCCTCTACTTGATTCTCTCTCCGTTACTCTTACTGCCATTCCCATTTCCCCCATTATGTGATTGTCTTATCGCGAGACATTGCCATTACTACTCTTTTTTCTTCCCTTTTCTCCTCTTTTCCCCGTCTTTTACCATCGCAGTCTTGTGTGTTTTGTCTGTTTTATCCACCCCTTGTCCATTTCAACTCCCTTGGGTTCTCATTACGCATTTCATGATTGATTTTCTCCTGTTTTGACTGAAAATTAATCATTCTCTATCCGCTTGACTAACTCCGCAAAGACTACAGCGATGGGGCAGAAGAGGTCGTCGAGCCACCGCAGGGCCTGTTATTCACTCCAGCCCGGCCACGCGATCCTCGCGCAATGCAGCTGGTAATTTTTATCCCCTGTAGACTCTTTTTTTCATTTCAATCACTCATTACTCATTCCTTTTTAGATGCTGTACCCACCCCCACAGCCACTCCCACCCGCGGCCGAGGCCGCGGTCGTGGTCGAGGCCGTGGGAGGGGCCGCTGGGCTAATCACTGGACTCGTAGAGCCAGTATGCCAGGGCGTCTTGCTACTGAGGAGAAGGAGAGCCCGCCACCCAGCCAACCAGAAGTGCGTTCGCATATTATCAAGTTCCGAGTAGGAACTCCTGCTCTTCGCAACCTGCAAAATACATCGGGTGGTCCCACCGAGGACGCTGATACTTCCTCTCCCACTTCAAGCACGCATGAGGACTCTCAAAATCCCGAGACGCCTCGGGTGCGCCGCTCCAAGAGAGCCATGGCTGTCCCCGAGTCATCGCGCACCACTCGGCAGTCGACTCGTCTGAAGCCTTCTGACTTGGCAAACGATACACCCAGTAAAACTGCCGGGACTGATGCCAGCGAAGATGATGGCTACTCGCCCAAAACGAGCCACGATGAAGATTTTGACCCGCAGCCTCGCATTAAGAATGCTTCTCACAGTCCAAAGCCTGATGCATCTCAGCATCAATCTGACCGAGAACAAACTGATGAAGATCACGAGATGGCTGATTCCGGCTCTGCAACATATGCTACTAATGAACCACCGCGTGGAACGTTCTCTCCGCGCCTGTCACGCAAACGCAACTCCAGTGAAATGAAAGATGAAAACCAGGACCCGGAGTCCTTAGACGTCTCGGAAGTGGCCAACAAAAAGCCCAAGATTGAAGAGGATGCCGAGCCTACTCCCGACAGTAGCCTGCAAAATGACAACCAGACCGAAAACCAGACCGAATCTCCGTCTGACAATACGGGCGATGCATCTGCACCCGCAGACGATGCTTCAGTAGGTGACTCCACCCGAGGCCGAGGCCGAGGCCGCGGAAGTCGTGGTGGTTGGCGAGGACGTGGTCGAGGTCGTGGCCGTGGACGCGGCGGCCGAGGAGGTGCCATCGGACCCGTTCGATCGACGGTGGTTCGCGCACGCGGACGAGGCCGCGGACGGGCCCGCGCAGCAGCAGCGGCACTCCGACGCGGCAAGAGAATTGAAGATGAGATCTGGGATAGCGAGAGTCGTCGACAATCGCCTCCACCCATTCCACTTACGCAGCCGATCAAAGATCGACAGGACGAACTTGCACAACTGTTCAAGAAGGTTGGACAGGCGCAGCAGCTGGCACTCAGTGTGCTGGCGGACCATTCTATGACGAAGATCGCGCGTGACAAATATGCGCACATGGACTGCCCAGAGTTTGTACATATTCAAAAGGAGCTTGCCGAGTATGAGCGCAAGGCCTTGAATCGGTTCCGTGAGGATTACGATTTGAAAGTCAAGACCGAGGAAAAGGTCTACATTGGAGAGATTTACAATATCAGGGAGCGAGCAAAGGTGAGCTCTTGCTTGTCTGGTATGCCCGGCTTTATCTAACGATTTTCAGGTGCAAATTGGAGAACTCAAAGAGGAGATGTTCCATGCAGCCCGTGGCAAGTACATGGAGCTGGTTGTGGGCCGCCAGGCAGCCGAAGATGATGAACATACAGAGGTGAGCATGACCTTTGAAGACGGAATGGGATATCCACTAATTCTTTCCCAGACTGACGGTTCGGACCCCGATGCCGAGGAGCCGCAATACCTCTTTAGAATCGGCAAGGCCGGTATCAGAGAGGTCGAGCGCGGGTTCGTTGCTGAAGCTGTACGTGACCCCGACGGTGCAGCTGCGCATGAACGCGGCCAAAAGATGTGGGAGGACTTTATCAAAAAGGTTCGCCTGGGCGAAGACCTGAACCCGCAGATGCGCGCTCTGGATGTGGACGCGACAATTCAGGATCAGGTCGAACGATCTTTGGAGACTCTTCTCCACGCGGTACAAGTGATCTATGACCAGGAGAGCGGCATGATGTCACAAGATGTATCGTCCAAGGCGCTCTCAATGCTGGCAGACACGGCACTCGCCGAGCCATTAACACCGCATCTTCCGCAAATGCGCACTGATGCTAATATGCAACACTCCCACCGTACACTCCTCCCACACCATCAAGTACCGCCTCCTCCTCCTCCGCCTCCACCCGGCATGGCGCATGGCCCCACCGATCCGCGATCTTTTATGCTTCCTCGACCTTCGCCTAATCTCTCACAGCCTCGCCATCTTCTTCCGGCGCGGCAGCAACTCGGCCTACCGGACCCATTTGCCATGAACGGGCCCCCACAGCTGCCCCCGCCGCCGGGGTCGAACTTCCGGAGTCTGCCCCTCCCTAACTACCTTCCTCCTCCAGGGCATGCACCCCCGGGGCCTCCAGGTCCTCCAGGGCCTCCAGGTCCGCCCTCGATGTACTTCCAACCACCGCATGGACATGGACATGGGCCACCGCCTCCACCACCTCGTCGATATTAGTGTGCAGCATTAACATCTGCAAAAACAAATGTACCACTACCAGATCATCGGACAAGGGAATTCGATGATTTACTGCAATTTTCCTCAGATGTACTTTACTTCTCTGTCTTTCAGCGTCGGCGTTTGTCCCCATTCCTCGGGGATGTGTCAATGTGTCATGGGGGATCAGCGGTCCCGATGATACCTAGTTTTGTTCAGGACTAGCAATAGCAGTCTTTTCATAGTATCCACAGTCTTTGTACATATCTACGCAGTAAGATGAATGCACTGTCAACATGAGCCTGGATGAGTCAATAGTAAGCAAGTAGAGGTACATGTGCTAGTATACAAAATAGCATATAAAATAAGTACCAGTACATGATGACTCTTCCAGACCCACCACAGCGGGGCAAGTCAATGCAACCACCTGATTGGTGCGAGCTTTTGATCTTTTTCACTTCATCCCACTTCACTTAAAAAAGCCGAGCATCACCACCTCAGCAACCCATTGCTGTCCCTGGATTTTCCACTTATCTTGTGTACTCTACTTACTTACCGCTACCGTGATACCCTCAACCACCACTAGCACCTCAACCGACCACTAGCATGGCTGTGCGCGCGCAATTCGAGAACTCGAACGAGTAAGCCAACATCACACTGCCCAGAAGCAGAAGAGATCTAACAGAATACAGTGTCGGCGTCTTCGCTCGCCTGACGAATTCCTACGCTATCGTCGCTGTCGGTGGCTCCGAGAACTTTTACAGGTGAGTCCGCGAATCGAGAAAAGGAAAAAGGGCAGAAAAAAAGACACTAATACAAAAAAGTGTCTTCGAGTCCGAGCTGCAAGATGTCATCCCCATCTGCCATGCCACTATCGCCGGCACACGCATCGTCGGCCGCTTAACAGTCGGGTGAGTCCACCCCACCCCAATATCAGCGGCACAACTAACCTTCCAAGAAACAAAAACGGCCTCCTCGTCCCAACAACAACAACGGACCAAGAACTCCAACACCTCCGCAACACACTCCCCGATAGTGTGAAGATTCAACGTATCGAAGAACGCCTCTCTGCGCTCGGCAACGTAATCTGCTGCAACGACCATGTTGCCATCGTGCACCCCGATCTGGAGCGCGAAACCGAAGAGATCATCGCGGATGTTCTGGGCGTTGAAGTATTCCGGCAAACGGTGGCCGATAACGTGCTGACGGGGTCGTACATGGCGCTTTCGAATCAGGGCGGTATCGTGCATCCGAAGACGAGCGTTAGGGATCAGGATGAGTTGAGCTCGTTGTTGCAGGTGCCGCTTGTTGCGGGCAGTGTCAATCGCGGTAGTGCGGTTGTTGGGGCTGGTCTGGTGGTTAATGACTGGCTGGCGGTCACAGGGTTGGATACTACGGCTACGGAGTTGAGTGTTGTGGAGAGTGTGTTTAGATTGGGTGAGATGGGAGGGAATGTTGGGGGGGTTAGTAAGGAGAGTATTGTTGAGAGTTTCTATTAGACTCTGCTCATGGTTTTGGGGGGTTTGATATGGAGGGTTCATTCAGGTTTCAGGTTCAGTTTTCGGAGTGGATAGCATTTAGGAATCAATGATTTGATGACTGGGATTTGTTTGCTTTAGTGGTAGCAGATGTAGATGTAGATGTAAAGATGTAACTATAGGAAGATGTAGTAAATGTGATAGTAATGCTGCCGCCGTGGTTCGTTGAAGGAGTCCTCTCATACCAAGGAGGCATCTGCCGAAAGCCAACTCACTTTCCCAGAGGACTCAATGGATACAGGGATTTAGCTTTCCTCTCTAGATTGCTATTCAAACAGCCCACCCATTCAAAGGAACATACAAAGGGAGGATCCGAGGAATCGAAGCTCTGGCTTAGAACTCGATGGGGATATATAGGCCAAGGATACTCTGAATATCTCTGTGGGTCGCCTTCCTCTAGGAGATTCCATTCCTACAATGAGTGATTGTGAGTCCTCATTATCTCTGTCATCTGTATAAGAGATTGTTTGGTTCTTGCTATGTTCGTTGTGAAGAATATACGTAATAGAGGTATGGAAGTACGCTGTGTAGGGAAGCAACAAGAAATATTTGAATAGGCACAAATCATAGCGAAAAATCACGGAATCTCATCATCGGTCTTTATAGGATCGACGAAACTAATAGTTGTGGCTTGCGATGCCCCCTTGCCGTGTCCTGTGTGTGCTGCTGAGGACTCCTTTGAATAGGTTGGTGAGGTCGTAGCCGCTTTTCAGAACATGTAGAGGAGAATGCCCCAGACTCGGTCATAGTTACGCCGCGACCCCGTCACGATCAACTGAGACCACTAGTAAATATTAGAATAAGCCATACTTAAGGTAGCTCACAACATCTTACTTACCTTGGAGTCGTTTGAGATCTTCAAGAAGCGAGATTCTTCATGATCTGCAGCCACCGTATGTAGCTTTAAATTGGCGCATTGCTGTTGGTAGGATCAATAGGCCCACCCTCGAGTTCCTTGGTTTTGCGGCTCGTGGTTGCGAGGGATTCGCCCGTTGTCTTGCGTTTCTTCTCGGACTGTAGTATCAATAATTAGCAAAAGGAGGCCGTCTTGAACCCATGGTTTGAACCTACCGAGCTAGGATCAGTGACATCGGCCTTGCGTTTTTTATCATCCCCAGGATTTGTGTCACTAGGGTCCTAAGAGGTCCATATTAGTATTGCATTGAAACCTTTGCCATGGGAATGAATAGTGACTCACCTTCATGGAATTCATCTTCGTTATCTAGCAGGGTTGAGGTTTTGCGGATCGAGGAGTGATAGTAGATGTGGCAGTCTGAGTCGCCCTCAGGTATTGCTTCGGACTGCAGTATCAATGATTAGCAAAAGGAGGCCGTCTTGAAACCGTGCTGTGAATTTTGAACTGGGTAAGCAAATGAATGCGGAAAAGCAAAAGCAAAGTGAAGGTTCTAAATTTGAAAGATGAACCTGAAGAGCAGCTGTAGAGGAGAATCTGGGACTATAATGTATGGAGAAGGCACTAAAAAACCACCTGAGTGGAAGGAGAATTGACCTCACTTGAATCTTACCGGATTGTCACTTTAGATGAGAACTGAAGGTTGGTAGAAGAAACGTTTGGAGCTGATAGAGGGTCAGAAGTAAGAGATGAATAGTGTTAGAAGTAAGAGATAAATAAGAGAAATAGGGTTGGGAGTAAGAGATGGATAGGGCTATATAGGAGTAAGGTATACATAGGATAGCTAGGATTTTTAATTAGGACTAATAGAAATACCAAGACGGTGCCAAATCCTTTAAGGAAGGAAGGGTGTCTATCTAGGCAAAAGGGGTGTCTATCTAAAGGGACTCAATTTCAAGGATGGATCTGATGAATACGGAAAAGCAAAAGCAAAGTGAAGGTTCCAAATTTGGAAGATGAATTAAAGTGAGCAGCTATAGAGGAGAATCTGGGACTATAATGTACAGAGAACGTACTCAAAAACCACCTAAGTGGAAGGAGAAGTGATCTTACTTAACTCTCACTTGAATATTACTTGAATCTTATCGGATTATCACTTAAGATGAGAACTAAAGGTTGGTAGAAGAAACGTTTGGAGCCTATCAAAGAGAGGATGATGTGTCAGATGTGTGATAATATGGCGTACAATATTGAGAAGACGAACCGTGGATTCGGAGTCAAAAGAATTTGGAGGAAGAAGAATCTTGCAAGATAAAAAATCACCGAGGGGTGCACTGCGGGTTGAATGCAGAGAAGAAAGTAGAGCAAAGATTACTTCTGAAGGGACCAGCTCCAGCGATATCTCAGTGCAACGCATGGAGTACGAGCTACCAATGATCCCCTGTAAGAACTTGGTAAAATGAACGCTTAAACGTTGAGTGTTATCTACAAAACCTAGAAGACTCAAACAACTCCATGAACTATCGGGGTATTGGGTTATGGTCACAAATGCAGCTTAGAAACAAAACAGCTCAACGCTCAACCAATCAACCGTAAAATGCATGGGCCATGCTTTTATCCATCCGAGTCCTTCACCCAATTGTAAAGGCAAGAATACCATCTGAAACTAAAACTAGACTCTCCCCTCAATCTCCATCTGAGATGGCTTCATATCCATCTCCACCTCGTAGCCAGGTGACTCACGGGGAGATGCAGGTCCAGTGGATGGGTTATCTGCTTCCTGGTACTCGGATGAGTCCGGAGGTGGTGGAGGGGGAGGAGGAGGTGTGGACTTTTGCCTCTTGGACGGGGACCTGTCACCGTCGTTGCCCGGTTGGAGCTGCTCCTCGCGTTTGCGCTTGAGGCTTGCGTCTTCGTCCATTGGGGAGGTGGAGGTTGGTTCGGCTTCATCGTCGGACATCTTAATGTCTGGGTCGGTTGTGCCGTTGGCCGGCTCCGCCTTTGCGGCCTTTCGCTTCTCGCGTTCTTTCTGCTTGGCTGCGGCCCTGTCGAAGAAGGATTTGCAGTAGCTTTTAACTGTTTGTTGGTGCTTCTCGCTGATCTGGGTGGGATCGGTTACGCGGTTCTTTTTGTAGTCGCCTTCGACGAGTTTCTTGGCCGTCTGGTGTTGTTAGCGTGGATCGAGTCATAAAGGGAAAGGAGCGTACATCTTTGGCAAACCGCTTGAGATGATCTTTGGGAATCTTGTGCTTGTACTGGTCGACGATAGGTTTGATGTGGGGATGTAACTGGGCGTGTCAGCTTGCAGATTCTTGCAGATGAAAGCACCGACAGCCACTTACTGTGTTCTCATAGATCTTCATCTGCTTTTCCAACGACAGCTTCTTCCACCAGTCACGCTCCTTCTTCTTCTCGGGCTGCTCCGACGGCTGAGGCGTGTCGGGTGTCTCGGTTTTTCGCTCAGAGGGCGTCTTTTCTCGTGCATTCGCATTGATAATGTTGTCGATGATATCTTGCAACCCCTTACTCTTCTTGCTGCCCTGAGGCTCCGCCGGTGTTGCGGGCGCAGTCGGTCTATTCCATGTGGTCTCGCCCTTGGCCGTGTAGTAGTAGGTTTTACCATCAGCCTCGGCCAAGAACCACCCTTCCGGCAACGGCTGTTGGCGAGCGCGGCGGTTTGACTGTCGATCACGGTGTTGTTGTGGGCGGTTGCGAGACCGCGATTGCGGTGGGCCACGCGGAGCTTCGTACGTAGGCGAGGGAGAACGAGTGACGGAGCGTTGACGCTCGCGCCCAGGATCACGACGCTCGAAGGGATTGTGTTGCTTCGGCTGTTCGCCAGGCTTCATGCGAGGGATCCGATATCCCAGCTGCAAATTGGCCCAGCTCTCCAGCAGAGCAACCGCCTTCTTTGCCACACGCTCGTCCTCGTTGGTGGTCAAAGGCTGGATCTTCGACTCGATTTTGGAGTCGTGAATCTTATTGCGCGTGAGTCGCGGGAACTTGTCCAGGATGTCCAAAATCTGCAGGACCACGTTCTGATCTTCCTTCCACATCGCCAGCTGCGAGTTGAGGATTTGATAACCGTGCATCTTCACGACGCGATTCCGGACTCGTTCGTCTTCGCAACGCTGGATACGTCCGAGGAGCTTGACGGCAATCCACTTCTCCTGGCACTGCATGAGGGCTGCCATGACCTTGGTCACCCCATCCTCATCCAGGGACTTGGGCTGCACACTATCCACATACTCCTCGTCGTCTTCCTCCGTCTTCTTCTTCTTGGGACGGCGCGCCACGACAGTATCCCAGCCTTCAGAGTCCTCAATGCCGAGAGCCTCGATCGTCGCGTTCGAGAGCTTGGTGGCACGCTCGGTCTGGGTGCGGCCGCCAATAAAACCGGTGCAGTTGGGCTCCCCACAGTAGCAGGGTTGAGGGTCCGCACCGTATCGATCCACGTTGTAGTTGAAAACGAGTTCCTCGCCCGCCTGAACCGCTCGCTCGGCGAAGATGCCCATACGCAGCTTCTCACCCACCACCCACTTATCGACATAGCAATTGGGATTGCAGGAATGATTGCAGAAGCGGCCCAGATTACCTCGTTTTGTTGCATCCACAAACTCGCCCTTGTTCAGGGACATGAAGTAAAAGTGTTTGATGCCCTCCTCATCGTACTGTCTCATCCGACGTCGGAACTGGGCCTCACCCACCACCTCTCCAACATACTCGAAGATCAACTGGTGCGGGTCTAAGTCGGTTTCCGCTCGTAGCCCGAATCCTTTCTTGTCCGTTTTGATGACTGACACCTTGGCGTATTGTTTCTTCTGGAAACGCTGGTTCCGGCAGTCCGCGCCACAGCCGCAGTCGCCCACGCATTCGATTTTGGTCGCTCGGTTGATACAATCGGAGTCTTCGCCGCATGCCAGATTCTGTTTAAGTTCCGGGTCTAATTGTTTGGTCAGCCCAAAGTCAGCCCAAAGTCCAAAGTCCAAAGTCCCGGCAGGATCACAGGGACAGGGGAATGTGAAAATACCTACCCCACTCTTCAGCGCAGTCACACTCCATGGCGTGCTCAGTATATCCCATGTACTTGTTGGCATACCAGCAGGTCTCTATTTGTTCAAATGAGGCCAGCGCATCGGCTGTACTGTCTGGCAGGTGAGACCAGAGCTGGCGCGGTCGAGGCATGACCTTCTGGGAAGAGCTGCGCGAGAGCTTTGGGGGTTTCCCAGGCTCCTGCTTGACGACGATGTCACCACCAATGGTCTCCTGTTCTTTTTTCAAGCCTTGATCGGAGTCGTCAGATTTGAGGTCGAGGGAGCGAGATGTCGCAGAGAGGCCATCTTTCGTGTCGCCGTTGGGCGAATGCAGGCCTGCCTCGGGGCCATGTGAGTCCGCGCTGCCATGGGCAGACATGACGACACGGACTACGAGGATAGAGAGTGCAGAGAAGTAGAGAGAGGTAGAGAGCGAAGAAAGGGAGAAAGCAGACTTGATTGAGATAATCTTGAACTGAGGCGCGCTCACCGCCTTTGTCACCGCCTGAAGCGCGTATTCTGTTGAAGGACAAGCTTGCTTGTAGAGTAGAGAAGATGGGTGGTAAAAGGGAGTAGTTAAAGTGTATGTATAAAGGGGAAGTTGGATTCCATGTGTCCTTCTATTAGTATCCTCGTGAGCCAGGCTGTATTTGGTAGATCCCTGAGGTCTATTCTAAACATCTCCATTGTGTCCTGTATAGTAGATTTGATTTACTCATAATCTACTTAGCTAGATAAGTCGATGAGTACATAGGCAGAGAATGACTAAGTTGGAAGTACACAGTAGAAAGGTAAGGCCAGGAAGAAAGATAACCCGTGATAACCCGTGATAACCCAATGCAAAAGCCAAAGTCAAAGTGAAAATGATAGGACGAGAGATAACGAAAAGCCCCTGCAGGACCACGTCCACGGCCAGCGGCGTGAATTGGGGATTGAGTTCGGGCGGAAACGATTGGACGGGGAGGAAAGATGGATCTGTATGTATATGTAGTTACTGGGTAGGGTATACCTAGGTAGTCACTTCTAACTAGCAATTCTACCTAGGTATACTATAACTACTAGAGTACCTACTTAAAAAGGGCAATCTTAACCCTACTCTAACCTATACTCTAACTCTATAGTACTCTACTATGTCTAGTATATACATACGTACATAATAAGACAGACAATTCCAAGCACAACCAAGTGGATCAACCCTAACCCCTTAGCTTCAAACACAATCAACCCAACGTCCTGGGTCTCAGCCCCTCTCCCCACCTTCTCTCCCTCTCACTTTCTCATCACTGGCCCGAATTGCCCCGAACCAGTTCTAGGATAGTTCTAGCACTAGTCTAGGACCGTTCTAACTTGTTTCCACTGGAAAAGCAAAAAAAGAAGAAAAAAGCTCCCGCAGTGTCCCTTGGCTCTGGGCCTGCCAGGGCCAACCGTTTCCAAACTGTACTCCGTACAACCTCCTGATGCATTCCCACCCCCACTATATCGTCCTTTTAGCCGTAATTTTGACCATCTCGCACTTCTGGAAAAGATGAAACTGCCCCGTAATTCCTCCTCCTCTGCAGCCAACCTCTTTTTCTTCCTCCCTGATCCCGGCTGCTTCTTTCCCATCCATTCGATCTTTACCAGCCGGGATATATGCACCTTTTTTTTTTGTTTTGCTTGCAGTTCGTGTGGCGGATGCATCTTTCCTTCAATTGCTCTCCTTGAATTTATTTCATTTTCATTTTTGTCTTTTCTATCGGTTATGGACACATAAGAGTGGAACTTCTCTCTTTCGCGTGTTTTATTTGTTTTGTTTTGTTTTTTTATTTTTGCTTCTCGAGTCTACCGTGGCACCCTTTTGACCTTCGCGCCTGGGAGGTATTCTGTATTCTGTATTTTCTGAGGAGAATCCTCCATGGTCTGAGAATTGTCCATGGCCTGACTTTGGACATGTCGAATCCAGCCGATAGACCGTGGACCGAGGAGGAGAGGGTATGCTACCCCCATATAACGCGACGATATAACGCGATATCATATAAGACACACTCACTAACTCATCTAGTATGCGCTGCTCACGGAAATCCTCAAAAAAGCGGGCATCCCATCTAGTCATCTCGTTCGCATGATCAACGAGTTCCGTATCAATCCTAACTGGGATGATATTCCCTTGCCGCAAGGTAGTCCTGACCATACTCCGTATATCCATGCATCGGAACGAACTAACACAGAATACAGGCCGCTCGCTCAATTCCTGCAAAATGGCTTTCTTCAACATGCAACATCAAGGACAGCAGAAACAACCAACATCCCATCCATCAGCTCCACCAATTCGTCCCGAAATAACGACGCCCCCCATAGATCCAATGCTACGCAAGCGACCGCTGTTCCCAGCTGATAAACCATTCGCTCCTCGCGCCATTCAACCCCGACCACCAGCCAGCACGGCATCCTACAGCAGTGAGAGCTCCGTCCAGTTATCGCCGCGATTCGACGTCTCCGGCGAGCCACCACGCAAACGAGGCCGTCCCAGTAAAGCAGAGACTGAACGACGCAAAGCAGCCGCCGAAGCACGCGGCGAGCCCTATCCACCTCCACGCAGGTCCAACTCGGGTCGACTCAAGGCCCCCTCGCCATCCAGTCCCGCAGCCCCGTTAATAGCTCCCTATCCAGGGCCACCACCTCCAGGCTCAACCTACGACATCCCAGCACGACAAATGGCAGGTCCACCCGGAGGCCGCGACATGCTACCCCATAATATGGGCATGCGAGAACTACCCAGACCTCAAGAGATGCCCCGACTGCCTTCACCACATGCCCTGCAACTCGGGCCTCCCGATAGCTTTACCCCACGTTTAAATAGTACCAGTGAACGGGGCTCGTTCAGTGCTATTCCAGACCGTTTCTCATCCCCCGATGGCCGTCGAGATTCCGTGGGTGATCCACCTACCTACGAAGGCCGGAGCACGACACCAGGCGAGAAACGATGATATGCTCTCGACTATGATCGAGTAGATGCTTTCATGAATCCATGAACTGACGAACAATAGACTGCGTTTCTGTGTTTATTGTTACTTCTGCTACTTTCCTTTCCTTCGACCTGAATTCCAATGACAATGACTAGCACTGATGTGTCCATGACCGATGATTTCGCCACGACTAAATGCCGGAGATTGAGCTTTTGTCCTATTCATGACCTTTAAAGCGTGATCTGTCTAATCATGACTTGCATGGCGGTCTTTTTGAGCTTTTCTGTGATACTTTTTATCTTTGATTTGCTTGCTGTACTTGATTTAATCTTTTTGTCTTCAGGGGCATCTTACTCGGATTTTATCCCTTCATTCTCTTCATGCTTATCTTTTCTCTCTTCTTTACTTCCATCCTGCTTGATCTATGTAATATTACAGTTGACGTATAATGCACGGCTCAGCTATGAGTGTAATAAGTATTACTAGACCAGGTACCCAGGTATGTATCCTCCAGATGTTGGGATGGTTACACAACATGTCCAGTGTTAGCCCAATAGTATATGAATATAGGGTTGGAACTCGGTAAGATTTATCAACTCGCTAGCAGTATGCACATGTGGCACTCTCAACATGCATGAAAATGAAGTGAGAATGTACCTAGGCTGTGGATTTGTTCACCTCTTCTCTCGTCTTCGTTAGAGGGCTCCAAGGACATCAAGAAGACATCCCAAAGAGGCATCGGGCATGATATACCCAACAAGAGCTCTTACGACTCAGCACCACGACCTAACAGCCGCCGCAGCGAATCCTCTCCTCTGGAATTCGACTCCGAAACAGGCACGCCCGTCGCCTCATTCAACGATGTCTCAGGACCAGGAAGAGACGGCGAGGTGAGAGATGAAGGCGGGTACGATCCGCGCCGTTCGCCAGCTTGGCCCTGTTCAGGCTCAGACCTTTCCCCCTGCGCTTCCTCGGATTCTTTCTGATCCATCTGGCTCCGTAGCATACTAACAGCCGCACTGAACCCAGACGGGCCTTTCTGTGGGAACGTATCGACGAGTTTCTTCTGCCCAATCTGCAGATCCAGCGCTTTGTCCACAAAATTCAATACGTCGTGGGTGTTTTGCACCCGCCGTGTCAGGTATACTCTCGGACCTGCACCCGGATAAGTCTTGGATTCGATCCGCTCCAGTTCCTGTCGGTAGGCTGTCTCATAGATATCGAATTCGGCGGCTCCAGGTGACTCGCTGACTATTTGCATCGGCTCTACAGACTCAGGCCCGGCGTCGTCTGGGTCTGTGCTTTCTGGCTCCGCAAAGATAGGTGCTGGGTCGCTGCCGATGTTCAGGTCGCTTGGTTCCTGTGGCGAGCTGCCGGTGTATGTGGACGGGCCGATGAAAAGGTAGGGGAATTCTTCTTCCAGGGGGTCGCGGGCATGGCCTCTTGTTCCTTCGATGCTTCGTTTGGTGGCTGCTGAACTGGCTCGTGATAATGCAGGGTGAGGAGACGCCGAGTGGCCTTTCGTGGATTCGACTTTGCCCGTTGATTGACCACTGCGTATTGAGCCGTCTTTTCTCTCGGGCTCGAAGACTCCACTGGGCCATCGGCTGCTAGAAGGACTGTGCTCTGGTCTGGAAGAGAAGCTTCCTTCGCTGTATCCTGAGCCTTCACGGCCTGCGCCTAACATGGGATGTCGCCCTAGGGCCTTGCGAATACCGCCGGCTAAACTGGGGCCACCGGGGGCATTCGCATCAAGTCCAACGGCGGGAAAGTCCTCACTGTCATCCATCTCCATTGGTGGTTCAACGAAATGCGCCTCGTGTTCGTCACCGAGGATACTTTGCATTGGGGCTGCTTTTGAAGGCTCGACCAGCCGTTTAAACTTCTTTGCGGCTTTCATCTGTATCATTGATTAGCAGAGCCTCGCAGCACCTGTTGCTCACATACAAATGTCATTAACGAACCCATATTCCTCGTAATAGCCTGGTTCATTTCTTCTTCGGTTGGAGGCTCGACAATCTGCGCCGTGTTCTCCTCAAAAGATAGTAGCGGATCCGCGCCGTTCGCTGTCACCCATGGATGATCCTATAAAGTATGAAAGTTTAGTAAACGTCAAACAACATGGGAACGAACAGACTCACCCGCAAGTCGCGCATTTTGATTCGCTTTTCTGGATCTTTCTCCAGAATGCGACCCATCAGATCCGCAAATTCCTCATTCGGCTCATCCTCGCATACCACCTGGTCACTTCGAATGCTTTCATATAATTCGAAGATACTTTGTTGCTCAAATGGAAGCTTCCCATACCGGAGGCAGTACAAGGTGACTCCCATGGACCAGATATCAGCAGCCTTACCTGATACATCACCATGTTTCACAACGCAGAGCTCCGGTGGCAGAAATGCCGGAGATCCAGCCGACTTGGCCGTGAACATGTTCGAGTGCTTCTCAAACATCTCCGACACACCGAAATCAACCACCTTCAGCACATCATCACTGGTCACGAGACAGTTATCCGGTTTGATATCTCGATGAACAATGCCCTGCGCATGCAGATATTCAATCCCCAGGATCAAGTCGCGAAACCAGCAACGGCATTGCTCATCGTCATATGGATCAGCCCTTTCTCCCTGTCCGATTTTCATCACCACTCCCTTCTTGCACATCTCCATGACCATATAAAGCGAATCTTCATTGGGATCGTCCAACACCTCGATCAACGAGACCAAGTTATTATGGTTCAGCTTCTTCATAATAGCAATCTCCTCCTTAATTAGATATAGCGGGTTCTTCGCATTCTCGTTATCGTCCTCCGAGGGGTGTCGATGAAGCGGCGAGTTGAACCCCGTACCCGGTCGCCGGGGACCTCGCGGCCGGCGCAAAAGATGCGATTGAGCACGTTTCCTCAACCGTGACTTCGAAAACTCTTTCACTGCCTTTGCATAACATGCGTGCAGTCAGCACTATGACTTCGCGGGTGGATCTCGACTGCTGCGTACATATTCATTGCCAAATTGATCCGTGGCCAGATGGACGGCCCCAAACGATCCTCGCCCGATCTCTTGCTTGATGACATATTGGTTGATGCGGTGTTCGGCCGTGCCGTCATCCTGGCTCGTTCTATACTCGGAGCGGGCGTTTAGAGTTTCCTAACGTTCCATATGTAATCAGTTTCCGCTCACAAACGGCGTTGAGGAAACTGACCTTCACCTGACGCTTTGCTCGAGGATTCCGCTGACGGTGTCTCTGTGGACTATCGAATGATGCAGCCGAGCTGAACATAGTTTCGCAGTCGTCAGTCTTCTGAAAGATATCCAATCAGGGGAGCGGACAAGCTTACGTGACTCGGACTGGCCGCGGGGGTATACCCGCACCATCTATAGAATCGACTGAGGGGTCGGGATCGGACATAGCCGTCTCAGCGTGTTCCATCGTGTCAGATTCTGAGTTGGGGTGGATGTGGGGTAGATGGGTGAAGGATATGAGAAGGCGGGGGGAAGTTAGAGATAACGGGGGTGCAGGCCAGCCTTACGAGAAAAGCTCAAGCTCAAATCAGACGAATAGGAGTAAAAAGAAGAATGCAATGTAAATCCCAAGTCTCATCAGGCAGCTTCTTTTCTTTATCGTTTGTTATCGTGTTCACCGCCCGGTCGACTCCCCTGAACATCAACAATCTCACGAGTGCCCAGGTGTCATCCTTGCCCATCATGACCGTCTACTCTTTCTACATCTTCGATCGCCACGGTACGTACTGCGACAGTGCTCAATGCGACAGTGCGCAATCATGATATCGGCTGACCCTCTCCAGCGGAATGCATCTACAAGCGGCGCTGGCTCCCTCGCCCGACCTCGATCGTGGGGAAGCCAACCCAGGCTACGGGAGCTGGACCAGCAGGGCTTGGACAGACTGTGAAAGCAGGAGACGATGATGCGAAGCTAGTATTTGGCACGGTCTTCTCACTGAGGAATATGGTGCGCAAATTGGGTGGTGATGAGGACAAGTAAGCTGCCCAGCTGACATGGCTGGTTCAATGGCTAACCACTGATTTAGCTTCATTTCCTACAGCACCAGCCAGTACAAGCTGCACTATTACGAGACGCCGACCAATATCAAGTTTGTGATGCTGACGGACCTCAAGAGTCCCAGCATGCGTATCGCACTGCAGCAGATTTACATTAATCTCTTTGTGGAATACGGTTCGTGGTTACTGATTACTCCGGTTGCGTTAAGACGGCTTCTAACCGAGTCTGTAGTCGTCAAGAACCCGCTTTCCCCGGTCGAGCATCCCGGCGGTGTCGGCGTGAACAATGAGCTTTTCGAAGAGTCCCTCGAACAATTTGTGGTCGGTCCAGTCCGGGAAATCACGGCGTAATGCGCCTTTTTGGTTGGCTTGTTCTGATTGTTAGCAGACTCGTGTTCTAGCGTGATACCAGTCGAGCACCAGCATTTCGTGATGCTGCACCGCCAAGTGTGACCATGATGAGGCTGGCTGGTCATGTTCCGAGGTTACCAGCTTGTCTAAGAACTGAGAAGTCCCGGAAGAAAGTCCCGCGAAACAATGGCTCCCCACGATCCCTGACCGACGAGTACACTTTTGAGCTGAATCCGTCACCGCCTATTTCAAATATGGCTGCTCAAATGAGCCCTCGTTCCCACGTGGCACGCTCCCGCGCTCGACCTCGACAAGGGACATAGCCGGGTCTGCACCATAGCTCCGCTTTATATCGACCAGGAACAGACCGCCGAGGGAAATGCAGAGAAGGTCGGGATAACTCAAAGCCAAGGCGGCATGTCATTTATAGTCGGTAGTATCCCAGGATGTAGCTGGGCCACACAAGGCTGCGGTTGAGCCCGTCACACAAGAATATATGCGCCGAGTCATTCCCGACAGATGCCGGGCGTCCAATCATTTCAATCTATGCAGCCAAGATTTAACAGCCCTTAATCCCGTCCGGGCTGATGCACGGCACGCCGTGGCTTAGAGTATCTGGTCCAGGCGTTGTAGCCTTAGACATGAGCCAGCACAGAACAGGAGAACAGGCCAAGAGTGAATCGAAGGGAGATAAAGGGAGTTAAAAGCGTCTATCGCGGGAAAGCGAAACCTGCTGGAACCTGCTCAGCTATTCCAACCTGCATGCAGTACATCCATGTACATACACCACACCAGCCACGGCCCGAGCTCATGCACGTCGAGCTGAGCTCAAGGGCGAGGACCACAGCTTATCTCAAGCTTGTTAATGAGCAGACCAATCCAGAGCCTGTAAATTTTACCCAAAGGCCTTGCAATGCAACCCCGAACTGGCGGTCAACAATGCACTCGGTCCAGTGGAAAAGCTTACCGCGTATCACCACTGCTTGTTTGGTGGAGTTGGAGTTGAGGGGCAGTGATTGACAAGAGACTTGATCTCGGGGATTTACGCAGTATGTGCGAGTGCTGATATGCTGATGTACTACCAATTGAAATAGCATAGTCTATGTCTGTATGGAGAGGGGAAATCAGATCATACAAGTCCGGTCGTGATTGGTGAGAAATGCCTCGTTACCCAAGTGGGCTCTTCTCTTCTCTTTAACCGTTTTCGCATGTGCTCATGACCGCGTAAATAAGCTAATAAACTCTACAATCGTACAATCCGGGGTACATAATGTGATTGCCTCGCTGAATAGACGGTGAAGCTGTTCCTCGTGCAGCCCTGGTACTCCTAATAGGCCCTCTAGTTATCAGGTTGGACAAGCTATCATCTGAATGATGCTGCAGCTTACACCACACGCATTGGGATGAGAGTCATACTCATACTCCTCGGCTGTGGCCCCACGCGGGCTCCATGAAAAGCCCATTAGGGCGCTGTGCATGATGGTCCCGTAGCGATCGTCCCTAGTGGGAGATATTCGTTTCAAGCCGACCTGAATGTTGTACTGTAGATATACGCAGTAGTTGGATGAGATAGACTTACTTTATTCTACAGACTGCAGTTTACAAGCTATGCAAATAGCGTATACACACTCTACATTCTAGGATATGACAAAAACGACAAACGACAAAATACAAAATAATGCGGTATAACAACCCCTCAGTGCCTCGCGCCACACGGCATATCGGCTCTTATTGCTGGTGCGGGGCCGCGATCGAATCAGATCCCGACTGACTCTGGTGCAGAGGGTGCACAGCCTCATACGCTGTACAATGAAGGAAAGAGAGGAAAAGCAAAAGTTATAAGTGGTGGGTGAAGAACTGATATTCCCCTCCCTCGAGCCCTCGACGTCAGAGCCTACGGCATCAGGTATGTGACTCCGAGTTTGGGGGGGACGTCATCGAGATCGTCCTGGCAATTTCGGACTGGCACAGGGAGAGTTGCTTAATCTTTCTTAGCTTGTGAGCCCGGAATAAGGAAAGACCCAGCGGTTCCAAGCCAGAGCCAGTATTTTACAATAAATCTCTCACCTTAGGCAGGAGAGCATGCGCCAGACAAAGAGTCTTTGTGTCTCTCTACTACTCTACTCTTCTAGTATCTAGCTGTTATAACTAGTCATTTATTACTATTACTATTACTCTATAACTATGTACAATTCCCTAGAATAAGACATAGTACCAAGTAAAATAACGGAATCGTACGTTGCAGTCCCACATTTCCACTGTGGACTCTCTGTTTCTGCGCCTACTAAGCCTTATTAATCCCACGCCGTAAGTAATCCGTCGTTTCCCATACAACTTCGGCTCAATGTGGTCGAATATTTCATCCGGTTCTGCCCTGCCCCCGTAGCATCATTTATTCCTCTCTAAACTCTTTTCTCTTTTACTCCTTTTTCCTTTTCTCTCCTCCTTTTCACTCTGCATTTATAGTTTTAAACCTACCCCGCGGGGTTTTCCCAGTGCCATTTGGCCTGGTTTTTTCGCTGTTCATATCTCCGCGTTTTACTATTTCATCTCTTACTGATCCCCCTTGAGCCGGTACTGTCGTCACTTTGCTCTGGTTGCCTCAGGACTCAGGCAGCCACCCTGTAACCCACATCACTTTTTTTCCGTCCCTCTTCTCACCCATCACCTTCGACCAAGTTATATTATCGTCCCGGTTGCAGCTGGTAGCTTCCAGCTTCGTGCGAGCGACGCTCGTCCTCTTTCTCCGGGGACGAACGTGATCACCTAGTCTTTCCATCAAACTTTTCTCGACAAGTTACCGCACATGACTTCTTCTCCTTCACCTGTTCCGTCTGCAGTCTCCTCCGCCGCCACTTCAATACATTCGCATGACCGGGATGGCAACCCTTCGGTAACAAGTGCCCTGGCGGGCATGAATCCGTCCGCGATCCCACTCAACGGGGACGCCGTCTCTCCCCTGGCCTCCCCTGCCCCAAAAGCTCAAAAGCCCAAAATGACCACTCGTCTCTCGCGCATGTTCTCCAGCACCGGAAAAACGCCAACGAGCGATCCTCAACGTGATCCCCTCTCCGACAGCAGCGCGGAGAGTGTTCATCCTCCTAATGGAAAGGAGAAACCGTCTTCTAAACCCTCGTCTGTTACAAACTCCAGACCTCCCTCTACCCGAACTCCATCCCGACAACCATCTCTGAAAGACGAGCCCGCAGAAAAGGGTGCCAAGAAAGACTGTTAGTGGCAAGGAGCAGAAAGATGGGGCCACCCCGCACAAGCGCTTCGAGATCCTCCCTGAGCACCTCGGCCATCACGCCCATAACCTACGAAGTGCAAGACGGCAGGAAAAATTAACCGACCTCCTGCGAGACATGCTCGGCGGTGGAAGGAAGAAGGGAGAAGATCAGGTCGACGAGACGCAGTTGTCACTTATGTCAACCTGGATCGACCAGTTCAAAACCGAACGCGACAAGTTGGCCGCGGATAAAAAGGGCGGCCCTAACGCCACTGCATCACTGGTGGACAAATACGGCAAATGCCAGGAGATCGTCGGCCGTGGTGCTTTCGGTATCGTCCGTATTTCGCACAAGGTCGATCCTCAGGACTCCAAGTGCGAGCAGCTATATGCAGTCAAGGAGTTCCGCCGTCGGCCTCAAGAAACTGCCAAGAAATATCAGAAACGCCTGACATCCGAATTCTGTATCTCCTCCTCCCTTCGTCACCCCAATGTCATCCACACTCTCGATCTCCTGCAAGATGCCAAGGGCGACTACTGCGAAGTCATGGAGTACTGTGCCGGTGGTGACCTGTATACTTTGGTGCTTGCCGCCGGCAAACTCGAGGTCGCCGAAGCGGACTGTTTCTTTAAGCAGCTGATGCGCGGCGTGGAGTACATGCACGAGATGGGCGTTGCCCACCGTGATCTCAAGCCCGAGAACCTGTTGCTGACCACCCACGGAGCGCTCAAGATCACTGATTTCGGTAACGGCGAGTGCTTCCGGATGGCCTGGGAAAAAGAAGCCCATATGACCGCCGGCCTGTGTGGTTCCGCACCCTACATTGCCCCCGAGGAATACGTCGAGAAGGAATTCGATCCCCGCGCCGTGGATCTATGGGCGGTTGGTGTGATCTACATGGCCATGCGCACGGGAAGACATCTGTGGCGTGTGGCCCGCAAGGAGGAAGACGAATTCTATCAACGATACCTGGAGGGACGCAAACATGAGGATGGATATGCGCCCATCGAGACGCTGCATCGGGTAAGCAAGACTGGGACCTTGGGTGTGGAACTATCAACTGATATTTCAAAGGCTCGCTGCCGCAACGTGATCTATTCTATCCTGGACCCTAACCCCTCCCGCCGCATCAATGCCTCTCAGGTGCTCAAATCTGAGTGGGTACGACAGATCAAGCTGTGCAAGGCTGGGGAGGAAGGGTTCTGATCTTTGGGAATGTCGAGTCGGGTTGCAACAGTACCGACTAGGGACTACAAGGTCGGGGGATGGGTTGGATACTTTCATACCCCCTTATACGCATAGGGTGGTTATCTGTCTTTAGACCCGTTCAAGGAAGGTTTTCTTGTCCTTGCAATGCTCCTAGATAGGGAGGCCCTTTTATTTTTGTTTTCATTCCCGGCGCATTGTTATATGCTTTTCAGCCTTGTTCATCTTAGCTGTGTTTCGGGTTGTCATGTTTTTCACGTCAATGCAACGAGAGTCATGACTATTCTTTTTCCCTTTTTTCCCTTATTTCTTCTTTTTCAAGCTGTTTCTTGAGGCGTTGGTTACTACCTGTACTACTATGATGAGTGATGAGATGAGGATAAGTTGGATGTCTGACCACTTTGTTTGCTATTCGGGTCGAGTACTTAACACCCGAGTGTTTCTGTACATAGAATATCCAATGGAAAGCATATCCCCTTCACTACTGTATCAGAGTAGAGGTAGCATGACATCAGTCTGAAATGGGTGCACCCAATTCTAAGCCGATGGCATCCGACAGAGACCCGCTTGTATTCGGAAGATCGATCATTGGAGATCAACCCTGATGCAATATCCGCATTCAAATCACTAAACTTCTAGCCCTGCCAAGTCCCTTCTCCGTCCAACAGTCTTTAGGCACCGACATTCCAGTCTCGGCGATGCCATGGTGGAGTACTACAGAACCACAGCCACAGACTAAGAATATCACTGTCGAGATTACTGCATAGTTGAATCACATAATGTTAATTACTTTCATAGAGAAATAAAGTAAAATATTCTAAAAAACTAAAAGATGTCAATGTTCAGCCCTAGTGACGTAGCCGCATCCGGTGATGACTCAGCTGGGTACCGCCACAGCCGTAAGGCAGACTTTCCGATTCCGCCTTGGACTACAACGAGAACCTTCCGCCGGAGCTGACTCTGTTACTGCTCGTGATTCAGATACAGGGCTTTTCCCTTTGTGCTTTTGTTATTCTGTCAGCTAGATACCCACTGGACGAACTGAAGCCATGTCGTGGGCAGGTACGTTCTGCCCTGCGGGGTACTCAAGTGAAAAGGTCATTGCTGATCCGATGTGGATACAGGCTTCAAGAAGAATGTCGGCCGCGCTACGACGCAGGTTATGATGAAGACTGGTGCGGAATGCTACCCCGCAGTGTGTGTATCGTACTGAACTGATGGCTTAGGTCATGTCGAGCGCACGAATGATCGGGACTATGAGATTGAGGAGCGGCGGTATCGGACCATGGAGGCTGCTTCGAATCGGCTGCAGAAGGAGGCTAAGGGTTACTTGGATTCGCTGCGAGGTGAGTCGATACACGAGCAGCAGGCGCCGGGAAGGAGCTGGAAGCTGATGAGCGATAGCTATGACTGCGTCTCAAATGCGCATTGCCGAAACTATCGATGCTTTCTACGGCGATGCTGGTACTAAGGATGGTGTGAGCCGGAGTTACAAGACGGCTGTGGAGGATCTGGACGCCGAGACGATCAAGGCTCTGGATGGTCCTTATCGGTATGGATGATAGTTCTTTGGTGGAGGAATACTGGCTGATTCATATAGTACGACTGTCCTCGACCCGATTTCCCGCTTCTGTGCCTACTTCCCCGATGTCAACGAATGCATCAAGAAACGCAACCACAAGCTTCTGGATTATGACGCCGTGCGAGCCAAGGTCAAGCGGCTTACCGAGAAGCCCGACAAGGATGTCACCAAGTTGCCCCGCACCGAGCGCGAAGCCGACATGGCCAAGCAAGCCTACGAGCAGCTGAACGAGCAGCTCTCCCAAGAACTGCCTCAGCTCATCGACCTGCGCGTGCCCTACCTCGATCCCAGCTTTGAAGCCCTCGTCAAGATCCAGCTGCGGTTCTGTGCCGAGGCGTACTCGCGCATGGCTCAGGTGCAGCAGTACCTCGATGCAGAGACGAGAGACCAGTATGCTCGCGGTGACTTGGATAACCGGGTCGAGGAGGTGCTACAGGAGATTCGTGATCTGAGCATAGCTGGGACTGTTTAAGGTGTCTTTATGGGATACGTTTTTAATGCCGGTCTTTTTTCTTCTAGGCTCTTGGGAGTCAGTTTTGCTTCGACTATTTTATTTCCCGTCTTGCACATGCACATGAATAGGTTAATTTCTTTTCTCGGAGAACAAAAGGAGTCAATGCAATGCATTCGATGCAGGGTATCATACGAGCTAATGTCCAAACCTGGTAACATACCTAACATATTGTAACACCCTGAGTACCATCCATCCAATATAATCCCAGAGCCCAATCATCTACTGCGTAGAACTCCAAAACTCCTCCTCCAAAACACCCACAACCGGCTCAACAGCCCTCTGCACAGCAGCCAATTCATTCTCCCCCATCTTTTGCAACACATAATCCGCCACAGCACCCTTCTCCCTCGAAAGCGGCCTCCCAATCCCAACACCCACCCTCAAAACCGACAAATCCCTCCCGCCTTTAACAGGAAACAATCCTTTCCCCCGAAGACTTTCAAAAGAACTAATCAACCCCCTATGCCCCCTCAAACTCGCACTCTCCGCCCCTCCCCTCTTAACCCGCACCTTCCCCAGCGGCGCTTCAAGCTCATCATGTAATATCACCAATGTAGCCGGTAACCCCGATCCGAGTGTCTTGTCTCGTGTCGAAAGCCAGGTACTCAAATTCCGGACTAGTTTCGGGCCGGACTCGTTCATGAATGTCGGACTGTAGTATGTGGTGTAGTATTGCGAGATCGAGCCGAAGCGCGACGTTAGCTGTGGGAGGAGCGCGTCGAGGAGGATGTGGCCTGCGCTGTGGCGGGTGAATCGGTAGGGTTTTTGGTTGCCTATTGAGGCTATGAAGAGGAGGCGGGGGGTCGTCATGGTGGTTTTGGGAGGCGATGGAGAACCAGATTGCTGGGATTGGGATGAAAATGAAATTTCCGTGGGTTTGGATCAGGTACGGGAGATCGTCTCGTGACGTCGGTCTTTGCCGGTTTTGGAATGAATTTGTGTTGGTGGGTTGGGTGTTTTGTATTTAGGTGGTTTATATATGGCTATGTCTATGTATGTCTATGGCTAACTATGGCTATAGTAGATTAGTCTCGGAATTGGTTAATTGGATTACTGTATGGGTTAACTAACTAGTTATCATCGACTTATTAACTACTCCCTTAAACTGACAGACGGCAAACAGACGGCCAGAAATGGCCACTCTTAACCGTATTTTTGGCCATCTGCCAACGTTTCCGCCACGATCCAAACAGGCCTACTAGGCCAATTATACGTAGTCGACGAATTCGCAATAGGAAGGGAACCAGAGGAACTACTTTAGGAGAAGCAGAGGAAGCAGAGGAAGCAGCAGGATCAACAATAGCAAGGACAGAGTAGCTATCTTAATCAGGTAGTATTCATAAGAGGATAATATCGGGTCTATTATTCGCCCTTTGTTGAAAATAACCCCTTTGAACGGCCTATGGCTGGCGATGAGAGTGGTATTAACAGTAGGGTAACCTTAGTGATTCGAGACCTTGGTATACTAAGAAAGCCTAAGAGAGAGTATTAGAAGTAGGAGAGTAGAAACAAGGAAAAGTCTATGCTTATGCTGTCTTTCCTACCTACTCCTTTATGTTCGTTTCTTGTTTTGAGAGTCCCTACCCCCAACTCTCTTCTATTTCTTGATTATGCGTTACTTTCACATGGCGGATGACTCGACAGGTCTCTAAGGGCTCGACTCGAGCAGCGCTAGAAGCCATTTTCGCGCCGGGCAGGCCCTACGCAGTCCCGCATAGCGGTTTGTATATAGAGCCAGCTACACCTGGTGAATGAACTAAAATGAATAATTAAACTAATGGCAAAGAGATCCGGTAGGTAATAGGAGAATTTCCACGTATTCAGGTTAAAACTGGTCAATCTGCAACATAAGAACGCACAACGAAAAATAGAACCAAAAAACAGAAAGGAAAAAAACTAAACTACGCAGCGTAAACTGAACTAAACTGAAAAACAAAAAAAATCAAAATCCAAAAGACAAACTCAAAAAGACCAACTCGAAGTCGAACTCGAAACTCGAATTATCAGAGGAGCTCTAGGTAGGCGAGACAGCTTTCAGGTTCTAGAACCCGCGAAAGCATCCAAGTAATACCGGCTTTCCCAAGGCAGCCACTACCTGCAAAGCTGCTTCTGACCAATGAAACAGCAGTCACTGGTAATAGGCTCCTTGATCAAGCGGGAGCGGCGTCTCGTCGGGCCATAACTTGAGGATCGCGGCCTTCGCCGCGGCAACCTGGGATCCGTTCACAGCAATTTGAAGTTGATAAAACAGATCAATCTGACCGGAGGTCCAGCATCTGCACCCGACTCCTTCAGCAGTGAATTCGTACTTTTGGCGTCCATGCTGAATGAGCTTGTCATAAATGTGCCCAACTGTGAGCCCTGGTGTTATATCCAGAGGGAACAGTGCTTGGGCATCACGGGAAACACGATATGCTAGTTCCGAAATGATCAGGTTGGCTTTGGAGCCGCCTGGAAGCACAGAACTTGGCACGCTATAGCTTGGCTGACAATCAAACCGAACAGAAGTGTTTGGAGATGTCAGAACGTATAAGCACCAGTGGTTTGTACCACCTTCCTTTTGATGCGGTACAGCCAGGATCTGCATTGCTGGCTTAGCCAGCATCAGGGCTTGACGATTTGCGGGCACAAAGTGAACCAGGCGAAAGTTCGACATGATGGGGATAGGTCTATAAACCTACGTCAGAAACATCAGAAGCCCGGCATTAAGAGAGAAATTTGACTCACTGTGAGTTGATAGGCAATACAATGACTTCGAAATTGTCAAGATAGTTTTGACTCCTGGTCTGGGAAAGCTCTGAAAACCCGGACAAAGGTCCATACTTATAGTAACGACAGCTGAACAAACCTTCATTTCAACCTAGTAAATGATTTTGATGATCAGATGTGAGATGTTTCAGGAGCCGCCGACAGTGACTGTCCGCAAGTTTATCGCCAATAGATCATGTTGGTTTTGGTATCCTTGACTTGGGCGGGAGCTAGCAAAGATCCGGGGGATGGTAACAAGGAGTAGGCCTTGCTTTTCTTAGAATCTTTTGAGACGTAGCTTGTTCCAGCTAAAAAGGGCAAGCGTTTAGAGATATTTAGGGAAGTATCACGGCGGTTAAGGAGTAATGTAACGTACAGAGTAGCTCCTATCCCCTCACTTTGCCAGGGGACAGCGCGTAAAGATAGATAGATTCGATAGAGCATGATATTTCTTTGAGGGGCTGAGAGAACCTGGGGAGTATGCCTCAGCAGCAGCAATGCTACCATAACGTCAGCCCCTATACAGGTCTGAAGTAGCGACTAGTTTAGCCTGAATCGTTGTGACTTTTTGCAAGTACATAGAAAGCGATCAACCGAGAGGCTTGAAACCGAAGTGAATTAGACTTTCAAGGGTACATACATGAGGCAACCATTGTATCGGGCCTTGTTGTTGTTGTAGACGTCCGGCGCTAAGCAGAAGGCGGGGTCGCAGGACCTTGCCCTTATTTGAATCTACTAACTGCTACCTAGAGACCTCCCGTAAGGTATAGGGCCATGCCAACGTATGGAGTTATGTACATAATGTGCGGCCATAGAAAGCAATTCTTGCAAAGTGCTTGGTGGTCGACTGCATCCTTCTCCGCCAGTTGAGATAGAAAACAGGGGTTTTGGGTGGGGTTTGAGGCCCAATAGATACTACCGCCCGAGGTGAGGGTTTGTGTGTAGGAAAGTCGAGATGGCATCGGGGTTCGAACCCGTGTCCCTAGAGATTCAGAGAAATAGCCGCTACCATCGTATCGTTGGCGTGGCTGGAATTCATATTATCCTAAATAGTCTTAGCGTGGTTTTACAACTTGTTCCACCTCAGCGTAACGCTCACTCACTCCCACAATTGCCGCTCTCCATCCCTTGTTCCAAAATGGAGCTAATAGTACGTCCAATTGTCGATGTATGTGATTCCCTTTCGCTCAAGTATTCTTTACTAACTGTTTCACGTATAGCCCCAAAGTCGTAGTCTGGAGGGAGTCTTCCCGCTAGACGGGAAGAACCTTGACTCAGTTACAGATGAGACTCTGGTAAACCTTCTTGAGTCTGCGCCCGTTCTCCACAAACTCGGCGATACAACTGTTGTGCGGCTCTCACAACATTTGGTCATGAAAGGTGGCGGTAGCGTCCTACCTTGTGAAGCAAAGGCGCTGAATCTCGTTGCCTCCAAAACAAAAATCCGAGCCCCACGAGTCTATCGCTCATTTCAAGTCCCAGATGAGACGCAGTACTTCGGCACAAGAGGATATATTGTGATGGATTTTATCGAAGGCCAACCCCTTGATGAGTGTTGGAGCAACCTACCGCACAACGACCAAAGGCAGATCGCCACACAAATTGCCGACATGATCGCCCAGATGCAGTCTATAGTGATCTCACAGCCTGGTCCCCTTGGTGGCGGACCATGTTGTGGCCGCTTCTTCACCGATTATAGCGCTGGTCCGTTCAAGGATACTGCTGAACTCCAAGGCTGGTTTAACCACAAGCTTGATATATGCAAACACTTCAAGCGAGCCCCCAAAGATATCCCGCCATTTCAGTTCACCACCTTTGTCCTCACTCATCAGGACATAAGCCCTCGAAACTTGGTTCTGGATCAGAACGGAGAAGTGTGGTTGATTGACTGGGCGAATGCCGGTGCATATCCTCCTGCCTTTGAGAGTGCTGCATTATTGGCCCAGCAATTTTTCACTGACTTTAATGAGCTGGTTCTGTCTCTTATTCCACGGTACCCCGAGGAAGAACTACAGCTTGAGTCTATTAGATACGGGTTGATCACTGCAGCGCTGGCTTAATGAGGACCTACACGCACCATGCTGAGCAATCCGCGCATATTTCTGTTTTCGTGTTTCTTAATCCTGCCTCATTGGTTATCATGCAAGAGAGATAGCATAGGTTCAAGAAGTGGTTGAATTTCTATGAGCCCAGGGGCAGGTCTTATATTTTTGAACAGGCAATGTATCGATAGACTGCGACGATTCATAGCCTCTTTATATCTCTAATGCATAATGTCGGTCGACTAAAAGTGCAGGATCAGAGGATGGTAGGAAAGCCGATGCCAAGTGTAAATGAGAGTAGACGCGGGCAAGGGAACTGCGGGACGGGGGCAGCCGAACAGCCTATGGGAAATCTCCTGTAGTCAGTTGGAGTAAATGACTAAATTATACTCCAGTCTAGGCTTATGCAGAGATCTTCGCACTTGACAACTCATCCCACCCCGTCGGGTCAACACATTCCCTGTCGTTCTATAGTCACTTCATCGTGTAGTTTGTGTACATAGCTAACCAGTATTTGATATAAAGCAGAGCTACAATAAAAACACTGTAAGACCTCACTGTAAGAACTAAAAGTGATCATCCTCAAGTTAAACCCGAGCCGCTCGGTCAGACCCCGGTCCACTTCAGCTGTTGAACTCCGACATGGAGATGGTCCACCTCTTGTTGAGAAATTTCAGTCTCCGCACTCTCCTTTTCCCTTCCCCACCCCGTCCCGGCTTCCTGGGTTTATATCATCTATCACTTCGTAGCGGGATTTGTTTTTTTGCTAGTCTACACCAGTGACGTACCTCCGTACCATCTCCACTATATCCGTCAAAAAGCTTCGCTTCTTGCTTATTGGCTTATTGGCCCCTCTACTTCGGTTCGCCTTTCTGTATTGTCAATTGACCGTTAAAGGCCGGATATACGCAGTATAGGGCTTGGTTCTAGACTCTACCCCTTCGATCCACACGTATACCCATTTCTTTTTCCTGCCCTAGACCCGTCATGTCATGGACGACATATTCATTCAGCCAGAGGACCATTCCTCTGTCGAAGACTCAGATGAACTTGACGAGTCGGACAGTGATTCTGACGACCCATCAATGTGAGCATCTCCAAGTATCCACGGAGTATAAGACGCAACTAAACAGCCAGAAAATCAACAAACTCCTACTCCCTCCAAACCACAATCGAAAATGGCCGCCGCTATGCCAACTCCACCTACTTCATGCCCATGGACGAGTCCGAACAGACCCGTCTCAACATCGTGCACCAAATATATCTAATCCTGCTGGACGGCCATCTCACCACCATACCACTAAAGGCCGAACGACCTCGGATTCTCGACATCGGCACCGGAACAGGCGACTGGGCCATAGAAATGGGCACCAAGCATCCAACCGCCCAAATCATCGCCTCGGACCTAGGAATCTTCGACTCAGGCCTAGCCACCCTCTCCCTCCCCAACATCGAGTTTCAACTCTCAGACGCCCAGTCCACATGGACCTACCACGCTCCATTCGATCTAATCCATATCCGCGGCCTCTGCGGCGCCTTCAATAACTGGTCTTATATATACACCCAATCTCTAGCTCATCTCAGCCCAGGCAGCTATATCGAAGTCGCGGATCTCGACCCTGCTGCTGATACTATAACCGCGCATCCTGAACTTGTACATCTAAATATATACACCGCTGCTCTTCGCACAGCCGCAGAAAAGACTGGGTATCCTCGGGACTTGAACCATCTCTGTGCCGATGCTCTCGCACAAGTCGGCTTCGTGGATATCAGAGTGCAGGAACGCTGTATCCCCATCGGGTTATGGCCCCGGGATCTGCGCGAGAAAACTCTCGGCAAGATGGCGCTTATTGCGCTGCTTGAGGGATTGGAGGCGTATGCGTTGCGGGTGTTGACGAGGGCCGAGTGGGAGATTGAGGAGGTGAAGCAGTTGTGTGAGAATGTTAGGGGGAGTGTGTGAATGCCAGGGGGCTTGTGGCGTGTGTGAGGATCGTTACGGGGAGGAAGCCTGTTTCTTCTGCGCAGAGGAGGGAGAGTATGCTTGCGAGGGCTAGGAAGAGATTTAACGAGTATGATATAGGTGAGTAGGGGTTGGGGTCTTTTGTATGGCATCTGCATAGCGTGTTTTATTTAGATGGTCCTAAGGCGTTGGAGTGCCTTTTACGACGTCCAGGTGTGTTTATATAGGAAGACGAATTCGAGCTATTACTGTACGCAGCGGACCTTACTTTGGGTATCTTAAACTGATTAACTGACTAGTCGAGTTATAGAGGATCCGTTATGGATGGATGCATTTATATCGGTATGATACCTCATAATTAGTGTATATTGACTCGTTGACGATGTTTCTCATAATCAATCACGTAAGTGCGTGGTCATGAACCACGTCAACATGATCCTTACTATGGAATATCTATAAAAGGTTCGTCATCTCCTGAGATGTTTCTTCTGTTCTACCGACAGCCATTTCATGCTGAGTACTTCCTCTATTGAGTCTAGAAAATGACAGTCCGTTCCCCGCTCTCACATTCCAGATACTTGCCTAATCATTCGATGCAGGTTACGATCTCCTTTGAAAGACCTGCGAACCTTGCACCGCCTCCGGCGTTCCCTCCCAAGTGTCGTCTATGCCGTGGCCCAAGCACTAGAAAAATCGTCCAAGAATCAAATCCTAAAGGAAACGCGGGGCGGCCTTACTACATCTGTGTTCCTTGCGACCAGTTTCTTTGCTTTGATGATGACCGCGGCAACGATCCCTCAAACCCACCATGCTATTGTGGGGTTTCGAGCAAGATGCAGATTGCAGGATATGACCGGAGCATTCCACGAGGCCTTCATTTTGTTTGCAGGCTAGGGGGTTGTGATTATTACTCCCCGTATATAGACCAAGGGGACTATATGGTTGTGAATTCGGATGATTATGTAAACGGTATGATAAAGCGGAGCTTAATCTGAAATCTGCCCTTCAAGCACGGCTGTTTGTTATGTTGAATTATGGTGTTTCTCTTCGAGGCTTGTACGGTATTCTGTATGGGTGCATATTAATCTACAGGGGAAAGCTTACATGTACACAACGTCCTACCATACTTGTCCTAGGAAACAGCTGTAGATCTTTCGAGTGTGACCGGGAGTCAAATTAGAAAGGAAATGAAGAAGAGAATCGGTTTTGAGTACTATGGAAGATGGGAGAGTGAGGTGAAGACGGAAAGAAAGAAGACAACTGCCAGCTTAACAGAAGGTAACTTACTGTTTCTCTCGTGCCCTAATACATTAAGTCAAGCATAGGCTTAAATCGATAAGGCCGGTGCTATAGAAGCCAGGCGTATTCTCAGCCCCCAACGCGTGACCATCACACTGACCCTCTCAGCTGAATGGTATAATCATTGGAAGGGACTGTCCGCGGTTAATGCCTTGTATCAAGCCAATGAAATTCGACAAGCTAGCAGGGATACCCTACTCTCGTCCCTCAAATAACAGGATGGATCCTCCTGGGCCATTTTATTTCTAACACAACTTGAAGATGGGTCTCTCTGAGAGTAAATTGTACTTGAAAAGTTTTCCCTTGCTTGCGAGGACGCAGAAAGGCAAGGGTTCAGCCAAGTCAATAGTTTTTTTGCAAGATCCTCATGTGAGTCCTATTGTCAGCATTTGATTGAGAGCAAATGGCATCTGACAAGAATTGCAAGATCGTCCCATACATCCAGGCTGTGTGGACACAAATAACCGAGGAGACTCAGCAGCTTATCACTGGAACATCTGCAAGTAGCCGGAAGAGAAAAAGAGCCGTTACATCCTCGATCACAGTCCCTGAATCTGTGGACAAACATATACAGCCCTGGAAATCGAACCCTAGTGAATTCCTCTACGGTTCCGAAAGGCAAGGTGTGAACTGGGAATCTCCTGCTCTTGTGCGGTATTATCAACTCTTGTTATCTCTCGAATATCGCAGGGACAATGACTTGGTCCTGAAAGTCATTTTCTATGCCTTGAAAAACAGTTTTAGCCTGCAACGACTCCATGCCCAGAGAGTGGAAAGCATTGCCCGAATGATCTGTGGTTCTCAAATAGTTGACACTTCCTTGCGCGAGATCCAAAAACAGTTAAGTGCATGGTCTAGTGAAGGGGAAAAGCTGGATGTTTTATGTCGAGATGTGAGTGGAAATGTAGAGGAAGGGCATGGACATCTTGGTATGTTGTTTTGCCTCCCAGAAGATGTGGGAAAGGAGTAGTAAGTGGACTGTTCTGCAATATTCTTCGGCGACTAATACCGTCTAGCTTGAGACTCCTTCCTAAAGATAGGGAAAAGAGAGAAGATGCGATTCAGCAACTCCGAGAGCGTGGAATTTCAGCCGTTGAGCGGATCGGAGAACTCGGAAGCCTCGCGGATGCGATATATGAATATCTTTGGAGCAGCCTTGACCAACTCGTTCAAATTTCAAGTATGTTTCTGACATGAATGTTGATTGATCGCCGGACTAAACATCTTGATAGACGAATCAACAAACTACATTTTCATGGCATTGGAACACCCAAATAACAATAGAAGGGGGATGTATAGATCCTGACATTACAAATGCGAAAACAGTGCATTGCAAGATGGTAGTAATTCTCTCCTGAGCAACGAAGGCCATACTTATATCAAGCCAATGCAGTGTTGGTATTGAAACAGTCGAATACAGGCGAATATCACTAGAATAGTCTATGTTCATTCCTGGATATAATCCGGCAATATAGTCCGGCGTAAATGAAACCAATGCTTTTGGAGACTCCCCAAACCCCATGCAAAAAAAGACACCATTACAACTGGAACTTCGTCCGAATTCTGTCCGTTTTCCCCTTCCACTCCCACTCCTGTCCACTCGCCCGCTGGATCCCCTTGTCCACACGGCGCAGCTTGAGAGTGAACCGAGGGCCCAGCTCTTGCAAACCAGTTCGGATACCCTCTGCGCCCTTCATCTCTTTCCCGTCGGCGCCAACCACTGCCTTCTCCGTCTCGCGCTTCTCACGGAAGACGTAACGGTGCCGTCGGACAAAGATGTAATCACGCTGGTTGTGCAGTGTCACAACTTGCCGTCCCTCAAAGTCGGGCTGCGGGGGAAACAGTCTGCGGAAAAGGTGCGCTGTCAAAAGACCCAACGGCGTGCGGAAGTTGTTCAGGATTAGCTCGGGCCAGTGGTCTGTTGCACGACCGTGGCCGGGCAGCCGCTTGCCTTCGATCCAATTGCTGATGCTGAAGTGGAAGGTTGGGCCCACTGGAAGGTGAACCATTGTTAGGCCGCAAGGCTTCTTCTGGTCCTCGTTCAACACGACCAGGGTAGTGTACTCGCGGTTCGAGGCGAACTTGGCAATCTCGCGGATCGAGAACTTGTGCGAGTGGCGGTGTGCTGAGCGTCGGATGTACACGCTGTTAGGGAAAAGGTCTGTCAAAATCTCGGCCTCCTTGTGGAGGGTCGAGTTGAGCGAGGTGGTGATGAGGATTTTCGGGGCTGGCGGAGTCTCGTCGGAGAAAAGCGTGGGGAATTTTGCAGCGAGGGCTTCGGGCGCCAGGCTCAAGTTGGTACTGCGCGCTGAGGCTGTTGGGCTGGTGGCTCGTTCGGTGGCAGAGGGAAGCGACGATTTCTTTCGCCCGCGGCTCGAATCTTCATCCTCCTCGTCCTCGTCCTCGTCAGAGCCTTCGCCGTCGCTCGAGGCGATCATACTGTCGATAGACTCGTTGTCAGACTCGGCATCTTCACTGCTATCCTCGCCATCCTCCAGAGGCCGGTTCAATTCGTCTTCTTCTTCCTTCTTGGCACGCTTGATACGCTCGACGTCCACACTCAGACCCAGGCCGTCCTCCTCGGCGTCGCTGTCGGCTTCGTCCCAGACACGCTTGCGGTCGAGTGTCAGAGGAACATTGCGTCGTAGGCGCTCTTCTCTCAATTTGGGGTTTTTGGATTCTTCCTTCTTGAAAGCGTATCGCTCCGCTCGCCGTGCCGAGTCTTTATTTCTCTTGCGCTTAATGTGCATCATCTGGCGGCGCATTTTGTTGCCAGACTTGACATCAAGCTCCGCACCAGGCGGCGGCCTCCCATGACCTTTGGGTGCCATGGCGAACGCGGTAGGACGGTGTTGTTGTACTTGTACTTGTAGTTGGTTAATCGGATTTCTATCGCAAAGAAATAAATTATTGCGGATAATCATTGATCCGGGCTGGCGCTCCGACATCCACGCGATCTTTGATTGTCGATCGCGAATGAAGGGGAAATTTAGAAAATCGATATCAAAAGACCATTGTCCACTTCCATAACCTCTAATTGACCAGCTACTTTGCCGACTGCCCTGTGGTGAGACCAAGGGCCAGTGTGGGTGGATGACTCAATTGCTGCCGCGCATTTTCCCCCGCTCTTTTCTTTCCCCTCCATCGATTCTCGCCAGGACTTTCACCTGCTCGCCCGCGCTCCAGAAGCAGAACCGCAATCCCAAGATGGCCACCGTCAAAACTAAGACCGGCCAGGAGGTCGACCGCCTCGTGCTGGACTCCATGCTTCGCCGCCGCATGTTCTACACTCCCTCCTTCGAAATCTACGGTGGTGTGTCTGGTCTGTACGACTATGGCCCTCCCGGTACCGCCCTGGTCAACAACCTGACGGACGTATGGCGCAAGCACTTCGTTCTCGAGGAGGACATGCTCGAGGTCGACTGCACCATGCTCACCCCCCACGATATTCTCAAGACTAGCGGACATGTGGACAAGTTCGCCGACTGGATGTGCAAAGACCCCAAGACCGGCGAGATCTTCCGTGCCGACCACTTGGTGGAGGAGGTGCTGGAGGCCCGCTTAAAGGGCGACAAGGAGGCGCGCGGACAAAAGGTTGAGGTCGATGCCGAGAAGGAGGCCAAGAAGAAGAAGAAGTCCAGGGTGAAACCAAAGCCGTCAAGCTGGACGACGCCGTCGTGAAGGAATACGAGGAAACCCTTGCTCAGCTCGACAACTTCGACGGTCCCGAACTTGAGCAGATCATCAAGAAATATGATATTCGCAACCCTGTCACCGACGGTCCCGTGCTGCCCCCCGTCGCTTTCAACCTCATGTTCCAGACTTCCATCGGTCCCAGCAGTAACATGCCGGGCTACCTGCGTCCGGAGACTGCCCAGGGCCAGTTCCTGAACTTCCAGAAACTGCTCGAGTTCAACCAGCAGGGCATGCCCTTTGCCTCTGCCTCCATTGGCAAGTCTTTCCGTAACGAGATCTCCCCGCGCGCCGGTCTGCTGCGTGTGCGTGAGTTCCTCATGGCTGAGATTGAGCATTATGTCGACCCCGAGGGTGGCAAGAAGCACCCCCGCTTCGTCGAGGTCAAGGACGTTGAGATGTCCCTGCTTGACCGTGATGTGCAGCTGTCTGGCCGCACTCAGACCACCAAGATGACCATCGGCAAGGCCGTCGAGACCAGCCTGGTCGACAACGAGACTCTGGGTTACTTCCTGGCCCGTATCCAGCTTTTCCTGACCAAGATTGGCGTTGACTTTAACAAGCTGCGTTTCCGCCAGCACATGCAGAACGAGATGGCTCACTACGCCGCCGATTGCTGGGATGCCGAGCTGCACACCAGCTACGGCTGGATCGAGTGTGTTGGCTGTGCCGACCGCAGTGCGTACGATCTGACCGTACACAAGAACAAGACCGGTGCTCCTCTCGTGGTGCGCGAGACCCGTGCCGAGCCTCTGCGTGTCGAGGAGTGGCAGATCGACATTGAGAAGAAGAAGTTCGGTCCCCGCTTCAAGAAGGACGCCAAGACGGTGGAGGCGGCCGTTGACGCTCTCTCGCAGGAGCTGCGTGAGAAGCTCTCCCTGGATCTGAACAACACCGGCAAGATTGAGATTGATGTTGAGGGTGTTGGCTCTGGCAAGGTCGAGCTGGACAAGGAGCTGATCAACATCGAGAAGCGCACTCGTGTTGAAAACGTCCGCGAGTACACCCCCAACGTCATTGAGCCGTCCTTTGGTATCGGCCGTATTCTGTACTGCATGATTGAGCACGTCTACTGGTCGCGTGCCGGCGATGAGGCTCGTGGTGTAAGTTTTCTATCTTGTTTTCTCTTGTCTATCGCTAATCTCATACTGTATAGGTCCTTTCCTTCCCCCGGCTATCGCTCCCACCAAGGTTCTGCTGGTCCCTCTCTCGACCAACCCTGCTTTCAAGCCTTTGATTCAAAGTTTGTCCTCGAAGCTGCGCAAGATCGGTGTCTTCAGTCGCGTGGATGACTCGTCCGCCAGTATCGGCAAGCGCTACGCCCGTAACGACGAGCTGGGCACTCCCTTCGGTATCACCGTTGACTTCCAGTCCGTCAATGACAACACCATCACACTGCGTGACCGTGACTCGACCAAGCAGGTTCGTGCCAGCGAGGACGAGATCTTGGCTGCTGTCAAATCGCTCACCGACGGCGATGAGACTTGGGCGGATATCATCAAGCGCCTGCCGGAGTTCACTGGCCAGGAGGTTGAGTAAAGCAGTTAGAAAGAGCCTGTTATTTCCCAAAAATTATACATATACCATTTTGCCTTATCACAACATGTTTCTATTTATATTTTTACTACAAGATCAGATCTAAATGTAAATCAAGGCGGTATACCTGATTCGGTCATCCGCGCCAAGAATCCGGGGCAATCTCCGTCATCGTCCATCTGTCCTCTCCTCCTCAAGGAGAGCTTCGATTCTCCAATTCCCCAGCATGGCGCCCACTATAAATTCCGCCAAACTCACACTCTCCTGTCCGCTCTTCGCGGCCGACTTCGATCCGCGCAATAATGGCCGTCTCTTGGTTGGCGGCGGCGGCGGCGAGGGCCGCAGTGGGGTTGGGAATAAGATAGTGAGTGCGCGGCTGCTGTTGTTTATCGCGAACTATGCTGATTGCTAGAGTCTAGTCGCTCATCGATACCTCACGCCGGGATGAAATCACCGAAGCCGTGGAAATGAATCTATCTCGCGATGAAGACTCGGTAACGTCTCTCGCCGCGGCGCCGCAGTCCACTGATGAGGAGCACTCGCTTGTTGTCCTGGCTGGTATCAACAGCTCCGTTGCAGAGCAGAAGAAGAACAATAATCAGCATATGCGCGCCTTCCGGTTTGAAGCACCGCGAAAGGTTCAGGCCGTCACAGATACGCCGGAATCCGAGGACAAGGAGGAAAGGAAGGAAACGAATGAAACGAATGAAAAGCCGATCGAGAATATTCCAGGAAAGGCCGCACAATTGTCGAAAGAGTCGCTCTTCCGCCCAAAGTCCGGAGAATCAGGCGATACCTATCAGCGCATACTTAGATTGTCACCTTGGAGGAAGCAAGCCGATGCTTCGGAGAAAAGCACCCAGGATACCAGGGTTGGAGCCATTGCCACGGGACTCGCACCATCTGGAGAGATTGTCATTTTCCGCGCGACAGAATCCCCGAGTGAATCGGACGTGATTGGCCGTATTCGTCTCGGAACCAACGAGGAAGCAGACGATATCGATTTTGCCAGTCTTGAATACGATGATCAGGGCAAAGAAACTCCGGGTCGATTCCGTTTCGCTTATACCAATGGCGTGGATGTATATGTCGGTGATATATCGTCTACCACACGCTCTAACGCTGCTCCCGACCTTTCCAAGGTCATCACTATTCCTTTGCCCAGTAGCGGTGCTCGTGCCCGTCCAAAGTTCCGTTCCCTGCGCTTCTTGTCATCTACACACATCCTGATGCTTCAGAATGCCCCCGAGCGCAGTGGTTGCGAGCTTGTCCTCCTCCAGCTACCCACAAAACCGAACACCATGGCAAAGGTCTTGCGCCGGCGCAAGCTCCCTCGAGGCGTGAAGATCGGTCTTGGCCTCGATGTATGTCAACTCGGCACAAACCCAGCCGGCCAACAACAGACCATCATTGCCGTCAGTGGCAGCGACCATTCCATCTCGCTCTTCACATTAGAGTACGGGCCCAGCAAAGGCTACGGAAAGATCCAGCCCTACACAACCCTTCGCGATGTGCACCCCTTCTCCATGACGAAGCTCTGCTTCTCATCCTTCGTCGCTCCCTCACACCCCATCACCCCGGAAGTACCCCCGCAGAAAGTCAAGCTCGCCTCCGTCAGCATGGGCAACACCGTCGTCGTGCACACACTACCCCTCCAGCCCTTCCCGCCTTCTTCCCGTTCCCCTCGCTATATACTGAGTCTCCCCGGTCCCGCCGAATTCTGGGAAGGTCTCGTCTTTAGCCTAGCCCTGCTCGTCTCTTTCCTCGTTATCTGCACTGCCCTCCTCTCCTTCGCCGAGATCCGCGGCGCCACCCCCACATACCTAGGAGCTGCAAACTATCTGCCGGATAGCTGGCGCGAAACCTGGGTAGTCGAATACAAGCGACCCAATGGCAGGGGCTCTTATTTCGAACTCTATTCGCGCCCCAGCACACCGAAACCACTCAAGCCCAGCACACCGCAACCACTCAAGTTTCGGATGAACTACACTCTCTGAAGGATATCCTTGACCGTGTGCACAGCGCCGGCGCCGCCCCGGCCGACATAGACACTCTAGCCCCGCAATCCCTGTCTGTGATTGTGCGCTGCCCCAAGCCCGGCATGAACGCAGAGCAGAGCGTGATCATTGAAACATCTTCTTCGTACAAGGGCGACCGTGCCCCCTCAGAAGAAGAACGACTTCGCGCCTGGCAGGAGATGACTGCCGCCGACCAGGATTCCTGGAAACGCCGGCTCGAAGCTGCGGGTCGCTGGACTGTTGAGCAGGGCGAGTCGGTCTTGCAGGGTGTATTGTTCAGCGAGGTGTGTGGGGATCTAGGGAGATGGGTGGCAGATGAGTTGTAGATGATGCTTTGTATGAATTTAGTAGATGATAGACGATCACTAGCAATGTATTATTGAATGGCTCTTAAGCTTGCTATGCAGAAATCCAAATGGCATCTTCTGTCAGCCTGAGGCTGCACTCCGGCTCAACTAGAGATGTCTCTCACTTTGATCTTGATAGGGGTAGTGAGTTGGATTGGAGTTTATGATACTGGTTTTGTCTGAGAATTTGGCTTGTGTATTTGAAGAATGTTTCCATGTTAGCAGTATTCGATATTGGTGTCAGAATTGAAAGGTTGCAAATATGGTAGACTTTTGCAATGATTAGGTCTCGGTGATTACTCTCAGAATTGGCCATACTATATCATCCTGACTATAAGATCAACTAAAAAGCCTTGAATTCAGCTAACTTTGCTTTTAGTGTTGACGTAGATAAAGTGCAAGTGTCGTATCGCGTCATGAGGATCGATAAAGATCAAGGTGATGGTGTAGGGATGTACTGCGTGTCTTTTGTGCAAGGACGGGGGATGATCATGGACGCAAAAGCAGAAGCAACAAGAAACAGATGGAAAAAGAAAAGGGAAACGAAAAAAAGAAAAACGCCAAATTCACCCACGCCTTGGTTCTGCAGAATAGCAGCAAAAAAGCAATGTTCAGGGGTCATCCCATGCATGTTCGTAAAGAATAAATGAAAAACTCAGCACTGCTCTAACCGGAGGCGCGTAAATCAGACCCATATGTGCGCAGCAAAGCTTCTCAAATGTAGAGACGGGATTATGCGATGGATTTACTGGCCATTCTTCTTCCACCGCAGAAGTTCGGCCAAACTGGCAAGGCTGCAGCCCATCTGTAGGAATTCGTGGGCGAGCAGCTCGTCAGCCGTGGCACGGCTGCGGACATCCACGCAGAGACACACACTTAAGAACGACTTGAGTTCCCTGCTCGGCTTCTCCGGCTTCTTAAGCCGTGGAGTTCCGTTGGTCGCGATGAGGTACAGTGCCTTCAGGGGCTCTTCGTTCAGGTACGGCGGCTCAGACTCAATCATCTCAATCGCCATGATACCCAGTGACCAGCAGTCAACCTTGGGGCCGTACTCCTTCTGCTTGACCACCTCGGGTGCCATCCAGTAAGGTGTGCCGACCATGGTGGCACGCTTGTTCTTGGACTCAGTGAGCTTGGCGCAGAAGCCAAAATCAGCTGGAAGAGGTTAGTGTTGGACTTTAGGAGTGCCTAGACTGGACTTACTGATCTTGACGTGGCCAACACGGTCGAGAAGAACGTTGTCACTTTTGATATCACGGTGGATAATGTTCTGGCTGTGCAGGTGGGCCAGCCCTTTGCAAGTCTGCAGACATAGCGGTCAGCACGTATGGTCTGGTTGAAGGGAAAAGAGAAGAAAGGGAAAAATGGCAACAAACCTCGGCGCAAATCGTGGCAATCTGGTTCTCTGAAATCACGGGGTTGTTATCAATCACATCGGTCAGGGCACCGCCCTCCATAAACTCCATGACTACCCAGAGCTCATTGCTTGCCTCCTGCAAGAACGAGTCGAGGAAGTTGACAATGTTCGCGTGTTGACTGTCCTTCATGACAATGATTTCATTGACAATCAACTCCTTACGAGGTTGGCTGCGCAGATCCATCTGCTTAATAGCCACCTGGCATCGTGGGCCGTACTGGCGGTAAAGCTCGCGGGCCACAGGCGATGTCGCCTGCTCCTTGACGCGTGCCACGTAAACAGAGCCAGACGCACCCTGGCCAATCTTGCGCTGCTTGCTGTACGACTCGTTCGGGTTGTCTTTGGACACTACTGCCCGCAATCGGTCCATCACTTCGTTCTCAGTCATGGCCGACATGCGCACCTCCTTCTGGCGCGTGTCGGGCTTTTTGGTCAGGGCGGCTTCGGCCTGGCGGACACCATCAGAAACACCTTGCTTGGTGCCATTCTGCTTGTTGGCAATGTTCAGTGGTTTCACGGCCTGAACAGGAGCGGGCAATCGGGTTGGAGGAGGTCCCTGAGCCTGCTGGCCCTTGGATGCATTGCTTGGTTGGCGGGAGGCCTGAGCCCGAGGATCGTTCGGAGGATAGGCGGAGCCGGCAGAGCCCTGGGTTTGGTTCTGAGAACCGGGTGTTCGGGATGGACCTTGCCCATATGGACTCTGCGAAGACGGAGGGGCCGGAGCCGGACGCTGCGCGGTCAGCGGGCCTTGTCCCTGGCTACGAGCCGCGGCTCCAGGGGCTTGCGGTGCTGGACGACTTGGCTGGTATCGGCCGTTCATAGATGGATCCGAGCCACCGTATCCACCAATCTCTTGCTTGGCCAAGGGTTGGCGCGTCTTGGGCAAGGACGCATTGTATTCTTCGTCATCCCTGCGGCGCTCTTCCTCCACGCGCCGACGTTCCTGCTCCGCCAGTCGCTTCATCTCCTCCAATTGTCGCATCTTATCTGCAGCTGCCGGATCATTGCTCGGTTGGCCGGGGGACGAGTTGGCAGAGCGCGTAGAACCGTCTGCACTGTCCAGGCGCTGTGTGGGCCCTGGCGGGGGAGGGCGCGGGGGAGCAATGGAGTTGCCGACGGCGGTGTTGCTACCGAGCGGCTTGGCTTGGCCATTTCCTGAATCGCCCATGCCGGTGTAGTACTGAGGGTTCTGTTCGCGCATCTTGATATCCGAGTAAAACTCCAAAACCTCAATCACAGCCTGAGGATTCTTCTTATAATCTTCCTTGGTGATAGCGGATGCGGTCAAAAGCTTCTCCCACTCAGGAGGCAAGCCCACGAAAGCGCCGGTCTGGGGATCAAAGCCAACGTGAACACGGTGGCTGAAGTTGGTCGGGTTGCTGACACCACCCATGCCGGGGCATCGCTCATAAATCTTATCGATCCAGTCGTAGATCTCATCATCGGTCCTCACCTCGCAGGTGATAGACTTGGTCGCCACGTCGCGAGAGATCATGGCGGCCTTGGAGCCGGCGTCTTTGGGATTGGCCAGGCGCACAATCTCAAAGGCCATTTTGGTGTCCTCTGAGCGTGACACATTGGTGACAGTCGACAATGGGAAGGAAAGGACGACCTTGCCCGTCTCACTCTTCAGGAACTCGATCTTAAAATCACGCAAGATTAGATATCGCTGGCCCCAGGTCGCCAAAAACTTGTCTTCCTTGCATCGCACGGGTCCTTCTTTGACAATTCCCATGCCGCCCTGCCCACCGGTCTGGCTCCGGACAATTGATGGCGAGCTGGTGTTCGGGAAAAGTGAGAGGTTGCCACCGGGGCCGGGGGTACTGGGCGACTGCAACGACATCTGGCTGAACGAGCTCGCCACGTTGGGACTGGAGTTGGTGGGAATGGTCAACTGGGGCCGATCCGTAGGGGGCGGGGAGCCGGCCCCGGATTCATGAATTGGTCCGACGAGTACATGGTACTATAGAGGGTCAGTGGACGTGTTCTCCGGGGGGATGATCTTCACGGTTGCTGTCAAAGGGCGGCTCACTTTCCGTACGTGGACATCTTGCCAGGGACTTCAGACACGAAGAAGCGAATGCGCGCCGAACCTCCTGAGGTCCCTCGAAGCTAGCGGCTATGAGCAGAGGGGGAGGAGCAAAGGTCAGCTCTCACATTCAGGGGAGCACCAGAGACCGAGGGGGAGTGGGGTGGGGACGTGCGGTTGGTCCAGGTCCAGGGGCGGGAAGGGGAAGAAAGGGACTATTGGATTGGTAGAATGGAAGTTCACTTACCAGGGGAAATAGAGAGCGGACCTCGCACTGCGAGGGTTTGCTCGAACAAGCGGAAATCAAAGCGCGAAAGGTAAAGGGCAAAAATTGGGGTTTGGTGGGGGATGAAAGGAAGATAAAAGAGTAAAAGGGGGCGAGACAGTTCGGGTGGAAGTCGATCTCAGGGGATTGAGGACTATCACTATCACCTCGACCATATACAATAAAAGAGTACACAGGCACTAGACATGAACTAGTCTCATTGCTTGACTCGGTTCAATCTACAGAAAACATACCTCCGCCAATGACAATGGAAACCGCGGAGTGTGATCCACGGTCCGTTGTGAAAGACCGTACCTAGGTAACTATTTTACTATTTTACTTTTATACAACAGTGCAGGGTCTATTCATACAAACTATTTCACTCCCCAAATGGATGATTAAACTTGAGGAGCCCGTTGAGGCCTCCCACCCATCCTTCATGTGCTTCTTCTCCGCTACTTCTCCGCATAACACTGGGTACACCGCCCTGCCACTCATTCCGCCCATGCCTCATCTCCTCATTCCACACTCGCACTTCCATACCGACTGCCATCCCTTGACCTAGGTTGACTCCGTCTAGACTAACTTCCAGTTCTCGTCCGCGGTTCTTCTCGCTCAGTCGGAGCGTAATGGGTGTGCTGGACGGTAAAACCAGGGGCCGGAAACTGAGACTCCGTGCACAGATCGGGGTCAACAAGATAGATGGGACCAAAGGGTGGACGATGCTGCCGCCACTGCTCAAACTGTACGCTGTACTTCCTGTGGGAGTGGAGATGATAATCCCGTCCACCACAGCTTCGGTCAGGAATCGACCCCCTACCCAGATATCCACGACCGCCAGGTGTGGTTCTTTCCCACGGTGAATCAGTAGTTCGTTCATCACGTATACCCCCTGGCCCTGGTCAGTCTTGCCCCTGACCGGAGTGGTCTCACGGCCATCACCCGTAAATAGTCCGACCTTGAGTCGGTTGCGCATCAAAATGGGTGCTCCCCGGGTCGAGCCCATGGATTTGCCCCGAACGGAGGACCAGCCCGTTGGCCCTAGTTGTGTATCTCGCTTTCCCTGCTTCTCTGGCGCAGACGCTTCCAATAGCGGAGTGCGATCTCCGGCACCGGCCCCGGACATGTAGACTTCCCGAAACGCCCGCTTAAACTCGGAGAACTTCCATTCACTAAGGAAGCCCAGGGTACCCATGCTGAACGATAACATCGGGGGCACGTTGGCGCATGTCGCAAATAACGAGCTCGCATGTAGGATTGTGCCATCTCCGCCTAACGTCACGGTGAGGTCTACCTTGTCGTGAAACGCCGTCGGCTTGTCCTCCAAGGCGGCAGTATAAACAGGGAATGAGAGGGACGAATGGACTTCCGCGGCAGTTTTGGATTCGAGGATGACGGCAACAGAGGGATATGTAGAGGAAATGTGACTATATCACCGAGCGCGTCAGCCATGTGCCATTCTTTTTTCCTTTTTTTTTCCTGTACAAGACCAACATACTTTGCGAATTGAATAAGCGAGTCAGTCACTGCCGGGGCGCAGTCCTTGCGCACCAACAAGACGTTTCGAGGCGGTGCCGGCCAGAGTAGAGATAATAACTCACCCTGGGTTTCTAGAGAGAAGTCAGCCCTCGAATCAGGCCTAATGCGCAAGCGCCGCACCTTGGTATTTGGGGATTAGCCGCTGGGCCAACCCAGCAACATCGCGGATTTCGTCACGCGGTGCGGAGGAGGAGAAGCAGCGCAGGAACTGGCCGGGAGACCTGCGTCTCAGGGTGCACAGCATGGTTGCAAGATTTGCAAGGCCGGGGTGAACCGTGAACTAGTGAACTCGGTCATGTGTGGATTTAACGCTCATGGGGCTCATAAAGTTGGAGCTTCGGAGGCTCACGAACTAAGCCGATTGCAGCCCCACCGCCTCGAGAGCTCTGACGTTATTAGGTTCGGAGGTGTTCACGAGATCATGTATTCATCCCTCGTATACTCTTAGCTATTCTTCGCTCTTTTCACTCTTTTCATACAACATCTTCCTTCCCCCACTCAAGACCACCTCCATTGGAGCACGAGGCAGCACTATCCATCCCGCATCCGCCGTCTCCCGATTGTGCGGTGACTCTGGTGGACTGTTCCTGCCCCAGAGCGTGTCCCTGGCCCCCATCCAGGCCGGCCATAGCATCACTCTCTTATAAGATCGAGATCGAAGCGAACAGTCATGGGTTCAGCCGAGGTCCGCCAGCGTAAGCTGTCGAACGGTCAAGCTAGCGAGCTTCTGAAGCACTCGAGTAAACCCCCAACCGAGCCGCGCCTCAAACATGGCATTACCATGCAGATACTTCGATCGCTACTACTGGCTGCTTGGTTCAACGGCTGCTGCATCGTCACCGTTGTGACCCAACTGATCGGATCTCCGCTGTATCTGATCAACAAAGACTACTACTACTCCTATATGGCCTACACCAAACAGTCCTTCGGATTGATAATTACAGCCCTCACACAATGGGGAGCCCCAACACTGTTTCGGGTCAGCGGGGACGAGAGTGTGCGAGGCCAGCTTCATCTGTCGGAAGATGGTATCCTGCAGACCAGCTTTCCGGAACGCCTGGTCATGATCGCAAACCATCAGGTCTACACCGACTGGATCTATCTGTGGTGGTTTGCATACACCAATATGATGCACGGCCGTGTTTATATCATTTTGAAGGAGTCGCTCAAGTATATCCCCGTCCTTGGCCAGGGCATGATGTTCTACGGCTTTATCTTCATGGCCCGGAAATGGCAATCTGATAAGCCTCGTCTTCAGTACCGCCTGGAGAAGCTGAAGACCCGGCATAGCGGCTCGCAATCCAGCAACCCGCAGTACGATCCTATGTGGCTGATGATCTTCCCCGAGGGTACCAATCTTTCCATCAACACGAAGAGGCGGAGCGACGCGTATGGGGAAAAGCAGAATCTTCCCTCTTTCAAACACGTGATTCTTCCCCGGTCGACTGGCCTGTTCTTCTGTTTACAGCAATTGCGTGGGACAGTGGAGTACGTTTACGACTCTACTATTGCTTACGAGGGTCCTCCGTAAGTTTGACCTTGACTCGCCACATCTGACAATCTGCTGACTGCTGTTATAGAAAAGGAAGCTACCCTGACAAATACTTCACTCTGCGCTCGACCTATGGACAGGGACGTCCCCCAACATCAGTCAACATGCACTGGAGACGTTTCGCTGTTGCAGAAATCCCTCTCGACGATCAAAAAGAGTTTGAGGCCTGGCTGCTTGCCCGATGGTCTGAGAAGGATCAGCTCATGGACCAGTACTTCGAAACGGGTAGATTCCCTTCTGAACTAGCTGGCTCCATTCAAGCCAAGAACCCTACAGATGAACAGAAGGTGGCTCTTTCAGCTGGCTATGTAGAGTCCAATGTTCGATTGCATCACTGGACAGAGCTTGGTAAAATCTTCATGGTGTTGGCTGGGCTTGGGGTTCTGTGTCGGTTCATTGGCAGCTGGCGCTAACTGGGATGGCTTGTGGCTTGCTAATTGGATGGCTTGTGAATGACTTGGTTGCTTTTTTGCCCTTTTTTTGACGAAGGCATAACGAGAAGACGAACATAGCTAGAAGTATTCTCTATGAAAGTTATATTATTATTATCTTTTCATAAGTGGAGTGTTTAACTATCTAGTTAAGAGTTGGGATAGTACTATGTGTGGCGCATCCGTGGCGGTGTACTCCAGCCACTCACCAATCTCAACTGAACAAGTACCGCGACCTACATCTCCGAGCTACTGCTACTGCGCGTCTACGGTGCGACACAGGGGTTTTCCAGCCCGGCGATCGGTGCATGTCACATTTCCTCCAATAGAATCACTGGGCCTCATTTGATCATGAGTTGAAGAGCAAGACGATTATCTGATTCTGTCGCATTCCCGGTGACCCTCTCTGTCCTCGCTCAACCCCGGCGCAAGTCGCAATCATGGCGTCCCTCGAAAATGGCCACGCCAATGGCTTGAATGGAGATGTACTGCCTCCAACAACCTCAATGAACTCGCTGCGCTTCTCTGATATACCCGACGCCATCGATATTCCCGCCTCCAGTTTCGACAGTGAAGTCGAAGTCAGCCTCCTCGACCTCCCCGATGACCCGACCGAGCTTTGCACACTGCTGGAGAATGAGAGAGCTGTCAAGAACTTCTGGGTTATCATCGCCCTGGCTTACGCCAAGCGAAAGCAGATCGATCATGCCATCGACATCTTGAACAAGGGCTTGGCCTCTGTGGCCCACGGAGCCACCAAAGAGAAACTCGGACTACTGGGCTGGGTTTGTTGGCTGCTGATGCTGAAGAGTCGTCAGGCTCCTCGAGTCGCACCTGAAGGAGAGCTCTACTCAGAGGCCAAAACCAAGGACCACTACCTGCAACTCGCGACTTCGACATTGAACGAGGCTTCGCGTCTGAACCCGGCATACCCACCTCTGTTCCTGGCGCGCGGTGTCCTATGCCTTCTTCGTGCATCCCTGTATCCCCCTCGAACTGTTCGCCCTGGTGCCATCGATACGTCGGAGAGAGTGGAAGCGCTGCGGCAGGCATTGAAGTGCTTTGAAGAATCTTCCAAGGCATTCGGTGGCCGCAATATCATGGCTATCTTGGGCCGCGCTCGTGCACACTACATGCTGGGAAGATACGCAGATGCTCTTGATGGTTACCAGAAGGTCCTGATGAAGGTGCCTCACCTCACAGACCCCGATCCTCGAATTGGTCTTGGCTGCTGTTTGTGGCAGCTAGGCTTCAAGGACCAAGCCAAGACGGCGTGGGAGCGATCGCTCGCCCTTGTACGTTCCCTCTTATGTCTTGCTATTGGTCTCGCTAATTAAAGTTACACACAGAATCCCGATTCCAAGGTCGCCAACATCCTCCTCGCCGTGTACTACCTCTATGACAGCTCCCGCCGGCCCACCAGCGATCCCATGTTTGGTTCTCTGTACAAGGTGGCCATGACCCAGTATACGCAAAAGGCCTTCAAGCTGGACAAGGAATACCCCATGACCTGCTCCTTGTTTGGCAGCTACTTCCTCCTGCGCAAACAATACCCGACCGTGGAGACCCTTGCCCGCAAGGCTATCGAACATACAGATGTGATGCCGATTGCCAGTGACGGTTGGTATCTACTTGGCCGCAAGGCTCACTATGAAGGCGACACCGCAAAAGCGACGGAATTCTATAACCGCTCCGATCAAGCCCGTGGTGGCGGTGACAAGGGCTATCTGCCCGCCAAATTCGGTGCTGTGCAGATGCAAGTGACAAACAAGGACTTTGATGGCGCCAAATTCCGCTTGGAGAAGATTGTACAGCAGTCCAAGAACCCGGAAGCCATGATCCTGTTGGCAGCGCTGCATGCGGAGGAGGTCTTTGCTGTCCAAAAGTCTGGCAGCAAGGAAGACAAATCCACCGAGGTGAAGCGGGCAATCAGCCTATTAGAGTCCGTTCGCTCAATGTGGAAGGACGAAAAGCTGAAACTGACACCAGACGAGTCTGTTCTGGTTTACCTCGCTCGTCTTTACGAGAGCAGTGCCCCGGATAAGAGCATGCAGTGCCTGACTCAGCTGGAAGAGCTTCAGATCGCCAGTATCCCCGAGAGCGCTCGCCCAGAAGGCATTGAGAACGAAGATGATATGAAGGCTGCGCTCCGTGAGAGCCTCCCCCACAGCTCCTCAACAATATGGGATGTTTCCTCTACCAGAACGAGAAGGTTGCCCTTGCTCGTGGCATGTTCCAATCGGCCCTGAATGCCTGCGTTCAGTCAGAAGAGAGAGAAGATGGGTCTGACAACGACGCCCTTGTCACCACCATTAGCTACAACTTGGGACGCACTTATGAAGCAGCGGACATGTGGGACGAGGCGAAGAAGGTCTATGAGGGACTTTTAGAACGCCACAACAACTACACCGAGGCCAATGCACGACTGACCTATATTGCCCTGCGCCAAAGCCCCACGGACGAGGGCCCGAAGAGGATGGCCAAGCTCTATGAAGTGGAATCGTCGAACTTGGAAGTCCGGGCACTCTTCGGCTGGTATCTCAGCAAGTCCAAGAAGCGTGTGGTCAACCTCGCGGAGGATCCCGAACAGCGTCACTTCAAGCATACTCTGCAGTACCACGACAAACATGACCGGTACGCTTTGACGGGAATGGGCAACGTACATCTCCTCGCAGCGCGCGACATGCGCCGTGATACAGACCAGGAGAAGGACAAGCGCCGCACTACTTACCGACGTGCCGTTGAGTTCTTCGACAAGGCCTTGCAGTTGGATCCCAAGAACGCCTATGCCGCGCAAGGTATCGCTATTGCTCTCGTCGACGACAAGAAAGACTACACCTCCGCCGTGCAGGTCTTCTCCAAGATCCGCGACACGCTCAAGGATGCCAGCGTCTTCCTCAATCTGGGACATGTCTATGCTGAACTTCGACAGTTCTCTCGATCAATCGAGCACTACGAGGCAGCCTTGTCCAAGGACCGTTCGCGCGACGTGCAGATCCTCGCCTGTCTCGGCCGTGTGTGGTGGCTGAAGGGCAAACAGGAGATGAACTTGGTTGCGATGAAGACGGCACTAGACTACGCACAGCGCGCACGGGAAGTCTCTCCAGACCAGCTTCATCTGCAGTTCAACGTGGCCTTTGTGCAGAACCAAATCGCTTCCCTGGCATATAGCCTGCAACCCACGCAAAAGACCCTGCAGGATGTGCAGGAGGCGGCAGAGGGTCTCAAGGAGGCCATTGAGACCTTTGACCGTATATCCAAGGAGAAGAACCCGCCTTATCCCAGCCAGGCTCTGGAGCAGCGTGCCAACATGGGTCACGATCAGCAAGCAGCTGGACCGAGCCATGCAGAGCCAAAAGGAGTACGAGGAGAAGAACGCGGCCAAGCTGCAACAAGCCCGCGAGGCCCGCGAGGCTGCAATGAAGAAGCGCGAGGAAGAGCTCCGCAAGGCGCAGGAGGCTGAAATGGAGCGCAAGAAGCGCATCGCCGCGGAACGCCAGCAAATGCTCGAGGAAACCCAGCGAATTGCGGCCCAGCGCGCAGAAGCCGAGCGTGCCCGTGAAGAGGCGGAGTTGACGGACGACTCCCAAGGCGAGAAGGTCAAGCGCACCAAGAAGAAGCAGCCCTCCAAGCGCAAGAAGAAGGGCGGCGACGACTTTATCGCTGCTGATGACGAGGGTGACCAGCCTGAGCGCAGCGTTGAGCCCGGAAGCGACACCGAGACTGCGCCCAAGAAGCGCCGTCGTCTCGAGCGGCGGTCCGGCGGCAAGGTATCCACGAGCAAGGCCTCGAACAAGTTCAAGAGCAGCGAGCGAGTAGTGGACTCGGATGATGAAGAGGATGCCCCAGCTCTGGATGATGAAGATAAAGAAGATCTGTTTGGCGATGACGAGCCGGTGCAGGAAGAAGCTGCTCCCCGTCGACGCGGCAAGCCCTCACTTCGCATCGATGAGGACGAGGACGAGGAAGAAGCACCGGAGAAGACAGGGGAGGATGACGAGGACCTATTCGGTGATGCGAAGGGAGAAGACACGGAGATGCAGGATTGATTGCCACATTATTTTCCTATCTTCAATGTGACTATCTTGCGGCGTCTGGAAAGGCAATTTCTTACAATGAACAGCTTGCGAGATTCTTCACCCTTGTGTAATTAGCATACAGTTTAAATTGGATATCTAAACCCTGCACTGTGCAAAGCCGTCAGCTTATTGGTTTATTCTGTATTTTGCTAGGTGCTGTGCGTCGTATACAGGATCAGTACATAGCAAGTAGGATGCTCACTATGTGTTGAGTTTGATTAGGTGGTCCCTTAGGAATCAACATCACTCTACCCTGGGAGCCGTTAGTAGTCAATGCCGCATGCGGAAAGCACTCGACATTTTAGCTCGCAATAACCAATAATTGCTAAAAGCTTCCTAGCTCAGATCATAAGAACTAGTTCCTGGTTAGGTACATAGAAAAATATGGAAAAATCTTGATTTCAAGTTCACCATGGAGCAACACCTACTCTTAACAGCCCGATGCTACCTTAAGGACTCGCTATCCGACCCGGTCGACCCGATACTCGGGACCATTCCTCAGGTAGTGAATAGTAGTGAATAGTAGTGTTGCATTGGCGAGAGTGGTGGATTGAGGTAACTTTATCCATTCTAAGGTTGGAGGTGGATCTTGGCCTGAGGCTTGTGGCATTCAAGTGACGTTTTAGAAAGGTTCGATGAATTCTGAGCGCTCTTTTTACTTCAACTATAAGACTGTATCTAATAGCTATGTAGAAACTTGGGTAGTTGTAATTAGATTTGCTTCGTTCATTGCGGCTCTGCTCTTATCTCTTGGATCTGTCAGTGATCGACCAATTCGCCGAGCTTTACCCATATCGTATCCATTCCTATTTACTACCCTGGTTCCTCTCAACCTGCAACGCTCATTAGTTATGTCATGACCTTTATGTTTGTGCAAATCTCTTCTACATCCAGCTAGCCTTATCCATGGATATGCTGGAGCACGTCAGGTACTCACTTTCTTTCCTGTCCCTGATGCATTATCCAATGGAACGATGGATGGTTGGGAGTGTACTTAAGAGCCCAGTATCCTGGGGACTTTTCTCTTTTTCCGTTTTGTCAATCCCACCTGCAGTTCCGTCGCCCTTATTCCTCTCGTAGGTCTATGGTATATAATGAGATGAGAATCATGCTAATGATGGTCGGTTTCTCTCCAAAGCATAAGTCAACATGCGTTACTCTTACGCTTTCGCCGCTCTTTGCGCTACTACGGTTATCGCCAATCCTATCAGCCTGCGCTCGACCGCCGAGGCCGAAAAGACCGAGGACCTGGTCGATCTTGGCCTCCTAGGTAACGGCTACGCGTATGGTGGTGGTGGCGGTTCTGGCATCAGCATCAAGCGTGACCTAGTCGATCTTGGCCTCCTGGGCAACGACTACAACAACTACGGTGGCAGCGGCATCAGCATTAAGCGTGATGAAGACGCCCAGGACAATGGTATCGGCCCTGTCGAGGTCGGTATCCCTATCATCGACATTACGAACCCCTGAACAACTTTGCAAGGTTTCAAAAGCAATAGAGTTATAACGATGGTATGTTTCTTGGCATCCGACTATGATGGGCGAAACTAACAATGGGCAGTGATAAAATACCGAAGGCTAATCTTCTTGTGGTTCTTAAAGGACTGGCGTTGGGATCAATTAATATGGGATAATCGATAGTCTTTCAATTAATATAGTTTAAGCAATAATTTAATAATCTTCAGGCGTTGGCCTAATGAAACTATAACGTAGATCCACCGTTAGATGGAGACTATGAGGCGCGATCGATGGCAATCAGTCGATAGTGTGTATCTAGGGCAATCTATTGATAGTCGCGCTAGGATAAGGCCCGCCCATATAGGATAATAGTATAATGCTTGGGAGTACGTATGGAGTACGGATTCGACATGGTCATAATGGATACATTTGGAGTAGGACTCACTCGCTTGCACTTGGATTGACCGAGCGTGCAATTCTTTAAGCATCTAAAACAACTCATCTCTGTGCGGTTTAGGCGACCGTTACGTCCCACCGGCCATGTGGCCGACTCCAACAATCTAACTCTATTAAATCATACTCATACCTCGAGGTACTCTGTAGAACTGGCAGTATGGCAAATCCTACAATCCTACTTTGCATTCTTTGTATTCCGTCCAGAATAGCACGAGCTTCGTGAAATTACAGTTGTGGATCGCAGCCGTACGAACCAGTTTTCTCTACAATTTCCGCCCTTCCGTTTTGGAGCCACAACGCGTCTTTCCTCGGATTCGAGCAGCCCTGCGCTCGTGCATGCAGTTGCAATTGCAGTTGGTTGCGTCGGGGTCTGCATCTGCATCTGCATTTTCATCTCGGGAAAGAGTCCCGGTACCTGCATCAAGTGCAGGAGTTCGAGCATGTGAACCCTTGGACGTCCGGCAGGATTGACTCCAAACCTAATCAATGGCCCTAAGGAGAAGGTGTCAGATACCCCAAGCACCTCAAACGCAACAAGGTTCTCAAACAATGCCATTTTGGGCACTGAGACGAGCGTTTTATGACGATGGGGGTGGAGGTTAGTGGAGGGATAGTGGAGGAAGTGGAGGACAGTTATGGACCTTCTCAAAAGGTCATGTCCAAAACGGATCGTCGTGTGAGGGAGCCTCTTCACTGGGTGTCGAACAGTGGAGCCCGTTGCTAGGTATCACCGAGTGTTCTAGACGAGGGGATCGTCAGGAGCCTACATTGTGTGGTCAGTGAGCTAATGTTCCGTACGGAGTACATACTGCGTACACTCTGTACTCTTAGATGAGTCTGCACGGAGTGTACTCCGTAGATGCGATGCAGAATGCAAAGTCGACTTCATCTAAGACGGTCCCTTGTTACAAAGGATCAACCGAGGTCCCACTTAATCCGCTCGCACACACGAGGGAACGAGGGAACGGCTGAAGATGACGATGTGCGGTACGTACCGTAGGGCTTGGCTTCCTGCAAGGGGGTCTACTCCGGATCTTACGGACCTCCTACGGACTTCGTGTTTTGTGTTTTGTGTTATCAGTCTGTGCTTCAACTAGGAAACTGAGATATACACCGCTCCATCTCCATCTCTATCTCCTCGGTGAGTTCCGATTCTGCAGAACAGGACTATGGAAGGAAAAAGACCGGCAGCCTCCGAGCTCTAAATAAGACTCTTGGAGGATCATGTTCACTTGATCTATGGTGACTAGATTAGGAGGTGGGACAGATCCTCCCCACCGGAATCATTCGATCGGAACCCTACACTAATGAGTCTAGGACTTTATGCTCTAAGTTGCTCTAAGTTTAGTACGGGGCGCATTGTTTCAAAATAGCTTCGAGACAGCCGAGGCTGGACTACATATGTACTGTCGGGGAAATGACTGATGCTTGAGATAGTGCATATTTCACATTCCTCCCAAGGGCTTCAAGTTCAAGGGCCAAGGGCTTCCATGGATATGGGTTCATAGATCCATGGATCCATGGATACTTAGGGTTAAGCTGTAAGGAACCATGCTCCGTACAGCGTACAGATGGTATTGCCGATACTTACTGGAACAAGTCAAGCGGAACCCCACAGTCAAACAATCAAACACGTTCACAGAGGTGAATTGATCTGTTTTGTGTATTTGAGGATTATACCGAGTACCGAGTGCTTACCAGGAACGGAACAATAATAGTTAAATAGTTAAGCTATTTGATAGTCTTCATATAGGGGAAATAGGAAATAGACCAATGGTCTAGCAAAGTCTAACAGACTACAAAGTAAGCTTAGCTTGACAGATGAATTTCTAGTCGCACCTAGCGGCAACGTGCGTCGTCGTGCAACCGTTAGAGCCCCTCGAATCATCCTAAATCCTAAGCCCATTTATCCATTATCGCCCCTGAACTCGGCTCCACTCGTGTACCGCGTCTGGTATCGTACCGCTCGTTCACCCGTTCGCTCGTTTTAGTTATAGGTCGCCTTTCTCCCCCATTATTTTGACTCTAACCGTCAGCTTCATCATCTTTCTATCATGAAATTGCTGCTTTCGGTGCTCCATCTTCGCACATAAATTGGGGGGAATCAGGCCTCATGAATTCCCTACCGACTTTCTCGCCTCGCATGACTGGCCAGTGGGAGGAAGACGGGCACAGCGACCCTCCGTCTACTCGTTCCTCGAATGATCCCCCTGATCATATGTCTCATATCCGTTCCAGGTCAACTGCTCACGCCGATAGCCCCAGGCGGCTGTCCGTGTTTAGCGGCCGCTCTCGTAGTAACACGACCACCTCCACCTCGTCCCGTCGTTCCCCCGGCTCTTCTATGACCTCCGTTGATAGCTCCGTCCATTCTCAGGATGAGCGGACCACTTCCGCTCTGGGCATGCGCCCGGAGAAGGAGCGTTCACGTTCGTTGCTCGCGCGTGGAAGCCGTATCCTTCGCCGTCAGGGCAGTAAGATCAACATCGTCGCCACGCTGGACGAGGAAGACGAAGTGGACCAACAGCATCCTCGAATGGATAAATCCGGTCGTCGTGCCCGGCGCACTGACAACCGTAAGTTATTGACAATTGATAGCATCCCCAATTAAGTTCGAGTTCAATTGACTCACTATATGCAGATGAACGCTTGAAAAGCCTCATCTCCGATCCGTTCGACTTTCACCATCTCACCCATACCAGCCCCGCCCAGTTCCAATCATTGGACCAGGCCCGCGAGAACGACCTCGTTACCGAGTTCTCCGTCATTCGGGCGTCTCAGCGGCGCGAGTCTGTCCTCAAGGGCATTCGGGCCGACGACATCCACTTTCGCAATTTCTCCACTGAGGAATTGCCTGTCTATGGCACGGCCACCACGGTCGACGAGCCCGCTCCTCAGAGCCCGCCGGCTTCACCATCGGCGTCAGGATCGACCAGTCCTTCCGGTCATGTTCGAAGGGGATCTCGCACTTGCGAAAACTTCTCGCGGCCGGTTTCGAGATATCCTCGAGCCTGCCCTACCACACCACCGAGCCCAAGTGCCCCGGAGGCTGAGTCCGGAACCGATGAGCCTGCGCCTCGTGCAATTGATGAGATTTTGGGCCTATCGTCAGCTCAGACGTACCCTGAGTACATCGAATCCGCTCCCTCTACGCAACTTCGATTCAGCCCAGAACCGGATGACATGCCTACACGCACATACTCAATGAGCAGCCATTATGAACTGGAAGATGTCCCAGAAGAGGAAGAAGCCACCCGATTGTGGGAAGACAACCCAACCGCCAGTCCTGGCTCTGCCTATTCCCGCTCCACCTCGCACGTGAGTCCGTGTACCGTTGAACCTCGCTCGTGCAGTGTCGCTCCCAAGGCACCGATGTCGGTTTCCGTGGCCGAGGAGCTGTCGAGGAAGTTCTCCGAGGCTCTCGGCTCGCCAACTCTCCCTCAGAACCTTCCCAGCTCATCCCCCAACGCTCATGTGGAAATCACTTCGCCGGGCAGATCGGAGATTAACCAATTCTCCTATGAGGATGAACTATATGACTCGTGGGACGCTGATATCGACTACTGCTATGAGCATGCGGCCGAATCCACCTCCAACTTTGATTGGTCGCGCACCTCTCTTGAGGAAGCACAGCGGCCCCAGATAGGAGTGGCCCGCAGCGACGAGCCCTGGCTGGAAGCTCCCAAAACTCACCATCTGCAGCCGAGTCCGTTGAGTAACTCCATCCTTCCCACGCCGGATCTGGACTCCAGCCCGACACGTTCAGCACTGCACTCGGCTGCCACCCCGTCAACCACGGAGTACGAGCGGGATTTCATCACCGGACGCGCAGGCGACTACTTCCAACCCGTCGATTCCTCGATTCTGCCGTCCGGCCTGTCCAAGCAAATCAACCAGGAAACGTTGTACGAGGATTACCTGACGGCTGATGCAGAATCCGATCGGCACTTTCCTTTCCACCAGGGAATGATCGTATCGGAGAACAACACTGTTTCTCCGCGGAGCAGCTTTTCGCCCATCAGCAAATGCAACTCCCAAGAGAGCTTGATGCTCTCCCGTGCGGCTTCCATCGTCCGCAAGCACCGCTCCTCCGTGTCCACCGCCAGTGTGCCGGAGCTGATCCACAGCCTGTCCAGCAGCCGCGAGCTGATGCCTACCGATAGGCTGACTGCCGGCGAGACTCTCTGTCGGCCACCTTCTTCTCACCACCATCGCCAGACCAAGAGTCTGGAGGCGCATCTGCTGCTTCAAGCGGGTGGCAGCGCCAACACCTCTGCGTCGGACCTCAATTCCCCTACTTCTCTGACCCATGACCGCGCCATGTCCACTTCCGAGGTGGATGTCCGTCCCGTCAAGGTCGAATCTCCGCTGACCGCGGCTCCCCCATATCGCAAGAAGACCCGAAAGTCTTCCTACTCTCTGTTCCCTACATATTGAGCTTCTTTCTTCGCTCTGTCCGGGGCAAAGATCCTGTTTGCATATTTCTGCTGTTTCTCTCGCTCCTCTGGATAGAGACATCTCCACGAGTCCACGACCTGTTTCCTATATCTGTCAGCCTTATATGTTTGTTATACGTTTCGGTCATTTTCATTTCGATGCATTTCTCAGCGATATTTCTGGTTTGGTGTCTGGCCTGGGATAAAAGCACTTGGAAAGAGGGTTTGGAAGGGATGGGATTGGAAGGATGGATGGAATGGATTGGGACATTCGCTATACTGTTTTCTTTTTGTGACCATAGACGCCATGGATACCGTGGTATCTGAATCTGAGCGATACATAAGTCAATTTTCTTTAGATCTAGTAGATCTAGTACATATGACAAACCCTTTGGGACTTCCTCTCCGGTTGACTTATACCTATACATATAGCAAAACCTAAGGCCTTATTATATAGCGTTAGAAAATAGGTCTCTGAACTAGATTAGTCCCGTTATTTAGTTATTAGGCTTAAGACTAGTTATGCTTCCGAAAGTAAGGTTAACACAACCAAGGCTAGACCCTCTTCGAGACCCAACCACGGGCCTAAACAAACTCCCCTAATCGACCATGGGCCTAGTCGGAGTGGAACGAACTCTCTAAGCTACGTGAATGTATATACGCAGTAGTAGAGACGACTGTATCTAAAACTGTACTCGATCGAGAGTTGCTGGTCATCTGACCGCCAAGACCAGCTATCTTATCGCCTCAGCTTTCATTCACTATTCACCACCTCATCTCTCAATTTGTGAGATTCGCAAGCTTCAAACAACCATGGCGTCCCCTCCGTCCCAAGCCCTGGCCAAGCGATCGGAGGGTGAGCTTATGCCCCCTCCTCCCGCTCCAAAGCAATCAAGCGCCCCGCCACTGTCCTCGACGAAGACGTCTACACTGCCGCTCTCTCCCACATCATCGCCCGCGACTTCTTCCCAGGCCTCCTAGAGACCCAGGCCAAGCAGGAATACCTCGATGCCCTTGATTCAAAGGATAAAGAATGGATTGCAAGCTCCAAGAAAAGACTGGCCAGCGTCATGCGCACCCCGACGCCGGGCTCAAATGCGCGCCGAAAGACAAATTCCGGGTTTGCGCAGGATTTGCCCGGTCGAGCAGATGAGACACCGCGCGGCTGGGGAGGTGATACACCCATGTCTGTTGCTTCGACTGCTACGGAAAGTACCCATCGGGAGATTCCCGATGTATCGAATATGGGGCTACTTGTCTTTCAGGCGAAATACACTAGCGAGGATAACGAGTCCTTCAATAAGGTCCTGGATAAGCAAAATGCGAAGAAGAGAGAAAAGTACGCGTGGCTTTGGAATCAGAACAAGGTCCCATCCGCGCGGCAAATCGCCCATCACCAACGCGAGGCAAAGCGCATCACCGCGCAGGGTGGCAACCCAGAGACCGCCCTGATCAGGAAAGCCGACACAGCACCTGATATCAAAACAGACCTGGATGCACGGCCTGCCAGGCCGGATGGCTGGGATTCTCGCCCTGATAACTCGCTCATGTTTCTCCCGTCCTCGGTTGAGGATACGCATGAAACCATCGCTCAAAAGGCAGAGGCAGCCTCTCGCGCAGGCCCAAAACGGACTCTATACCAGAATACACGGCTTCTAGATGCGGATGCCGCAGCTGCCGCCGATGCGGCAAACAGCGTCCCACCATCCCCATCTCTCTCCGCCATCCAAGACGCCATCGCCGGCCGGCCGCGCCTCGGCGAGTCCGAAGCAGCCTCCGCTGTAGCGGGCGGCGAAACACCCCGCGTGAATGGCTACGCATTCGTCGATGAAGATGAGCCCGAGCCCGAGCCCGCTCCCACTGACCTGGAAGCCGATTGGCGCCTTCTTGGATCCAGCGACTCCACTCCCAACCCATTCCAAATCGGTCAAACCCGCAAGCGCGAAGCACTTCACCATCGCATGGTCGATCGCGTCGCGCGCAACAAACGTGCTGAAAAGGCCGCCCGGACTACCAAAACACCCGTCTCCACCCCTCGCTTCGCCAGCAGTCCGCGGATCGACTTTGGGCTGCGTTCGACTCCGACTGCCGCGGGTTCGGCTGGTTCGAAGATGTTGACTCCCGCAGCGCAGAAACTGCTTAATCAGGTTGGGAGTACGCCAAGGACTTTGGGATCAAAGTCGTCCGGACTGGCGAATATGTGGACTCCAACGCCGCGACGGAAGTGATTTATTCTTATGCATTATGACTATGATACCAGGGGCGTTTACTTCGTTTGTTGCTCTTCATATCGATTAGATAGATATCGATTAATGTGATAACTGCTATGCAGTATATCATGTAGCATCCTACATGACCTTATTCTAAAATAATTGGATATTTATTCCAGTCCTGGATTTAGAACTACCTAGGTAGATAGATTTAAAATATCAATAACCTATAATAACATGCTTAATCTTAATTCCTAACCCTAAACTACAGTGACTGAAGATATAGCAAGGTCGGGACAAACAGGAACGACATCCGAGATCCGACCCGAACCCAACATTCGTTTCTTTTCATATTCCTATTCAACATCTTCAGGCTAATACAGGTGAGTACATAAAAAATCAAAAATAGGTCACCAATCCTAACTATTCAGTGGACCTCCTATTTACAATTCAAACACTATGCAATCTCCATCACCCTCGGTCCCAAATGAGACTCGCTCTGGACTCCTATCGCTATGGCCCTTTAGCTCATCTACAGAGTCCAAGTCTGATTCCAAGTCAGATACAAATACGCCTGAAGAACCACAACCGTACTATACGCCGAAAACAACACCGACTTTTAAACGCCTTAAGAACCGCTTGAGCGGGACGAGGGAAAAACAGCTTATTCGGGCCGCGAGCCGTGCGTATAATGATCCGCCGCCTAAGCCGGGGTTGGGGGTTTGCTGTGGTAGTTCGTGTGACCCGTGTGTGAATGATCTTTGGAGGGAGGAGAGGGATACGTGGAGGGAGATGTGGGGGGATCAGGCTGTTGAGAAGGAGTTGGAGTGGTGATTTATTTCGGCTTGTAAGTAATGGATAGAACATAGATAGGGAGTTGTATTAACACATCCACCAAATACTCCACATCACAAGTAATATATACACACTCCCAATACCCAGCTTAGCTCCTACGTTCAAGTAGTAGGCTGCTCCAAGGTAACTACACGTAATATCCCCATTTGGATCTCGATATCCATAAGATGCATTCAGCCACTGTCCTGTGGGACATCCAAAACCAAGCGACGTCGGACACTTCTGGACGAGACTGTGGCAGATGTCCTGGCATGGGAGGATCTCCTTGTATGGACCAGGTTGGATCTTTGTGTCGATGAGGTTATTCCGTGAAGCATTCGTCATGACCGCTTGTCGGTATGGACTATCTTTCGGCAGTGATGACCCGTTGATAAAGTTCTGTCCGGCGTTGCGCACCATCAGGTAGGATGCGTCGTTGCTGAAGTCGGCACAGCGGGGGATGCTGACGCTGCAGAGCCATTGCTTGTATGCGTCGGCGCAGTCGGAGCAGCCGACTGAAAGCGAGTACCTGGATTCTTCGCTGGCGTCGCATTGGATTTGTTGGAGGGAGTAGCTGAAGTTTTGGTAGTAGGCTCGGGCGTTGTTGTCGTACATGTCGCGGAGTGCCGCGACGTCGAGTTTTGGGTTGGAGGGGACTGCGTAGGCTACTTCGGAGCAGAAGCTGAGGTTGAATAGCACGGCGCAGTTGTCGTCTGGTTGGGTTGATGTTAGTCAGGAGATGTATGATTCTCATCTAGGGATATACGAACCGGCCTTGGTGCTGAACTGCATCGGCGTCCACACTTTTCCACCACCGCCAACGATGCCGTTCCCGGATAACGTCGAGTTGCCCACCATCGCTAGGATTCCGTCGTACGAGGAACTCCGGTTGAGGCCAGTGATGTAGAATTGCTCCTTGGGCTTGTTCCCAAGTCCTCGACTGGTCATGCCCACCTCGATCGAGTTGCTAATTCGTCCTACCTGTGCCAACTCATCCAATGCACAGAAGGACTGTTCCAGGCCGGCAAGCGCTGTATTGTTTCTGTTATGCGCGAACATGGTGTACGGAGGCGTAATACTCATCCACTGCTGATAGTTTGTCGAGTTGGGATCGGACAGCGTCAGATTGTTCGTTACCAAGAGAGCAGCAGTGTTGTCTGCGTCGATAAAGTAGAGATTCGGGTCATCGACGACTACCTCATGGAAGAATGCGTCAATGGAGGCTGCGATCTGGTATGTGTAGGAGCCCGTGTAGGCCGTTGAGTTCGGCGCCGAGACTCCAATGTAGACATCGCTGTCTGCATCAAATTGAATCCCAGCATAGCCCCCGCTGCAGTGGTCTTGTCTGCAGTGTGTCATCTTTTCCCGGACCAGGCATCTGAAGCTTCCCTGACACCGAGACATACACCTCCAATTGAGGGAATGAACCGGCATCGGCAGTGTTGTTCGAAGTTGGTTTACTGCACGTCGTCACCGACAGATAAACCGTGGTCGAGCGCTTTTCCAAATCCCGCCTCCGCAACTCGTGGTCGGTCTTTAATGTCTCGTCCAGGCCTCGCGAATCCAAAAACGAAGGGAGTCCCTTTCCTGCAGCGGCTTTCTTGCCATTCACCACTTCCGCGGTGATGTACCACCACTGCGTGACCCCGGCCTCAATGGTCACCTTCTGGAAGTTATTGTTGGCCAGAGACGTGCCCGTCTTGGGGTATCGTCGCACCAGGTCCAGCCCACTGGACTCCCCGTCCTCATCCACGTTATCCCGGAGTTCAAGCCCATTGAACGAGTCCAGCGCAAAGGGCAGCCCTGTTCCGTCGCCGACAACCGGCCCACCGACATTCACGTTCTCGGCTCCGAGGCCATGGGACGAGACGCCCTCAGCATGGGCAGTAGGCGTACTAGCACATACTAGAAGGAGGAAGATGGTAATGCCTGTTGCAGTCAGGTAGTACTGCAGAGTGGTGGAGAGTAATCGCATGGAAAGTCGATTCTAGCCGAGTTGTGGAGCTGCGCATGGATGGGAGGTTCAGGAGGCGCACAACCGGTGAGTGACAGGATCAAGGACGAGCAGAATGACACATTAGCTGGAGACCTTTCCTAGATGTGTAACTAGTAAGTCTGGCGGGTTGTTTGCAAAAGAGGGCACTCCGTATTTTATCGCGGAATCAGCCTTATCAATGGTTTCTGCCTTGATGCCTGGCTCCACATGACTCGTTCGATTTTGATTTGTTTTCCTAGTTGTGTTATTTTCTAGTTATGTACTTTTCTAGTTATGTACTTTTCTAGTTAGGTATATTACATTGAAAAGAGATCAATAGACGTCGCACATATTTCAAATAAAGAGGAAATAAACTGTACCCACAGAGAACTGTACTTGGAGTGGCAGAACGCTCACAGTCGGTCGTCAAATCAAAATGAATATATCCAACACATGGCTGCTAAGAATAATCACAGATAAACAATAAACAATAAACCGAAATGAAGAGAACAACAATGGCAAAAATATTAGACCAGCTTCTGCCAGCGGGCAAGGGCCATGCTGACAACGACAATAGCCCCCATCACGCCCAGAATGCCAAAGAACCAGCCAAGCCCAGAGGCGTCTTTGCCGGGGACATTGACGTTCATGCCGAAGAGACCGCAGATCAGGTTCATAGGAACCAGGATCGTCGCGATCAGGGTGACCTTGCTCAGCACCTTGTTGACGTGGTTGCCCAACGCAATGTTAGTTACGTTCAGCTGAGCCAAATAGTTGGTGTGCGAACGACTGAGCATCTTCTCAAAGTGTGCCAAGTTGGACATCATGGTCACGACGTGATCCTGAATGTCACCCAGGTATAGGCCGATATCACCACGCGGAGTCATCGCGTACTGCTCGTTGCAGCGCTTGGAGAAACCACGAATGACATCCGCCTTGCCGCCGAGAAGCCGCATTAAACTCATGACCTTCTTGCGCAGACCACCGATCCGAGGGAGGAACGACTCAAAATCGTCAACTCGCGCGATGAAGACATGGTCTTCAATCGCCTCTGACTCAAGCTCCACATCGCGAATCACAGGACCGAAGCTATCGACAATGTCATCACTGGGAAATGTCGTTAGTATCTTTGGCTGCGGTGATAGGGCAAGGCCGAAAACTCACATCATGGCATAACAGATCCAGTCACTGCTGAGAGAGACGTAGTCACGCAGCTTGCCAATACGCTTGCGCACACTGGCAGCATGAGGGTTGTCCACAAAGGAAAACGTCAAAACACCGTCGCGGAAGACGACCATGTAGAAGTTGACCGGCTCCAGGAATTGCTCGCTGGTCTTGTCCATCTGGTAGAAGGTACGGAAACAGACAAAGTAGTACTGCTTGAACAATTCGACCTTCTCACGGGCCTCCTGAGTCTGGATATCCTCCTGTGTCAGAGGATGAATGTTGAAAGCTCGAGAGATGGCACCCAGCTCGTCGTCCGTAGGGTTAACCACATCGAGCCACCACACACCTCCCTCCGGACCAAGCTGGAAAAGATCCCGGAAGGTGTCACCGGGAAGCACCAAATCTCCCAGGTCAGCAGCATGCACCGTGGTTTGAGACTCGGACGAGAAGAATCCGAAGCGAGTAGGCTCGTTGGTGTTCTGAAGCGTCTCCACCAACTCCTTCTCATCCATCACCTTGCCGACCTTTTCGGATTCATCGAATACACCAAACGACTCGGATGTATCAGTCGAGTCGGACTTTTTGAACTCATCCACATCGGAGCCCTTGAGGCCCGGTCGAAGATCATAAAATACCCGGGGCTTCTTGCTCTGGGAACTCAGGCTGTGTTTGCGGCGGTTGCCTGCCGCAGCAGCCCTGGTTTTCTGGTTCAAAGCGACGAATTCCTCCAGCTCCTCGTAGTCGATGACGGGAATGCGACCAGGCTCATCGTAGGTACGAATGCATGCATCTTCGGGCGCGATGACAGAAGCATCACCGAGCTGGGGCCGAATGGCGCTAGCATTACTGAATGTTGGGCGCCGAGGATGGGTACCGCCCGAGACCGTGCGCTGCAGCATGGCCTCCAGGTCAGGAGGGACATGGCTGTCCAGCGTGTTCGCTCGCTCACGGCGACGCGGGTCGGCGAAAGCGTCGACGGAATTGGGCGGGGACGACGAGCGGGCGGACACCGACGAGGCTTGGTCCATATTGGCAAGGTCCTGATGGCCGATACTGATGCGCCGCGGGGTGTGGAAGTTGGCAGTAGGATCGACCGAGAAGCGGCGGCCGCCCATGTTCACGTCGTCATCATCAATAATCGCCTGTTCGAAGTCTCGAAAGACCGGAGCGGCGTCTCGAACGGCGTCCTGTGCCTGGAGCAAGTCCGGGCGTTCCTGCATTTCTCCACCCAACCCTTGCGCCACGGTATCTTGTCGACTCAGAGGCTCCTCCTTCGGGGCTTCGATGCGTGGCGGGTCCATATAGTGACGACGATGATCATCCAGCTCGGGGACCGGAGTGCTGTACCGGGTCAGGCACAGCTCCTTCTCGGAGCGCGGCGACTCGCTCATTTTGACTTGACTTGCGATGAAAGCTGTTTATGACGCCAGATTGGCAGATATTTTTCTCTTTTGGGGGAATTCGTTTTTGTCTTATAGTTGCACTTGGCAGCACGACAACCGCAGACGCAAGCCGGTAAGAGGTCCGTTTATTGGCGACGGCCCTCCATACATAAGCCAGACCCTTCGCGAGGGCCTGACGTTACCGACACACGTCTGGCTGCCAAAGTTGGAAGTAATAGTTAAGACAAGTTAGGGGGGTCTGGTGTCTCCCCCGCAGAAGACCCGGAACTTAGGGCCCGCAAGAGGGTTGAAGAGAGAGGACTGAGTGTAGCGAAGGCCCGCCAACTTGAACAGATGGGATGACGAGGAGCGCGACTGCTCCAGAGCTGCTGTTTTGGTCGCGAAGGTCGCGAACGAGAGGGAGAGGAAGAGGTCGAGGTCGAGCTGAGAAGTTGCGCAGACTCTTCAACGTCTGTTGAAGTGCGAAATTCTCAATTGACCGGATGAAAAGAAGGTTGCTTCTCACTAAAAGGATAGGAGAAGACTTTTTTGGTTCAAAATAAAGTGTATAAAATCAGGAGAGAGAAGAGAATAACCTCGATGGGGTTGGGGAAAGAATGAAAAAAAAGGCGGGAGCCGTGAAACCTGTTGTGGCGAACCAAAGGACGCTAAGATGGTTGCGTCGATTGGACTGTAGAGAAAATTTAGCCTCCACCTATAAAAGGTGAATTTATACAAATGAAAGAAATAAAAAGAAAGCAAGGCCTAAAGATATAGACTCGTTATTATACCCTTTACCCTCCAAATCCCTAACCTAGGCAACGGTGAAAATTTTCATGGCGGGTCAAGTTGCAGCCCTAGTTAACCATAGTGTTTGACCTCTTTAGTTCGTATACTATATTCAAGTCTTTGCATCTCATGAGGCATTTATTGATCCCCTATCGACACATCCTTGTCCTGGGTCTCGTGGCTCGTGTTTTACTTTCCGGCCATGGCGTCGGATAACAGTCCAAGCGGTGACAAACATCACCGAGGATCTTAGGATCTTATGATATTAGACCTTAAGGACATTAAGGACCTTCCCAAAGTGTGCCGTTCATGCTTATCCTTAAATTGGTGCCTAAACTAATGTATTTTAGGCGAGTTTCAATATGGGTCCATGAAGCATTGGTATTAGGGCTAGTTTCACGGTGACAGTCCATAGTAGTAAAGTAGTAGTATGTAGTAGTGACTTGCAGAGATCTGGTTCAATCGTACAAAGTAAGAAGTACTAAGAGTCCAATCATGGAGACTGAGTTGCTCAGCTCCACTTGATTCCCCGACGTCGGAGTCTTTTAGTCTTTTAGTCTTTTAGTCTTTTAGTCTTTTAGTCTTTTTTTTGCGCCAAGAGTTCCGCATTCGAGTCATAACTGGAGACTTTGTTGGTGGGAGTCGAAACTCCGTAGGTCATCTTCCATTGGATTTATTCTGGATTGATTCATGAGTATCCATTTCCAAAATGACATCCTTCGTTATCCGAACCCCTTGCTCCTCCGCCAACATTGGCCCCGGTTTCGATGTGATCGGCCTCGCGCTGTCCCTCCATCTCGAACTGCACGTCACCATCGACTCTAAACCCTCGTCCGACCTGCCCTTGAACTGCGCCATTACCTATGAAGACCAAAGCAAGAGCACCGAGAAAATCTCCCTCGACCCCGAGGTCAACCTGATCACCCGTGTAGCCCTGTATCTCCTGCGATGCCACGATCAGCGCGCGTTCCCCGTTGAAACCAAAGTACACATTGTCAACCCCATCCCGCTGGGACGGGGTCTGGGATCGTCGGGAACTGCAGTCGTAGCAGGCGTTATGCTGGGCAATGAGGTCGGCAAGCTGGGTTTGAGCAAGGAGCGTCTGCTCGACTATTGCTTGATGATTGGTAGGATCCTGCACTACAAAAGCATCATGCATTGGAACACTTTGACTAATGACTTTTACAGAGCGTCACCCGGATAACGTGGCCGCTTCGCTTTTCGGAGGATTTGTGGGTACCTATCTCAACGAGCTGAAGCCCGAGGATGTTGCGCGGAAAGAGATTCCGCTCAGTGAAGTCCTGCCCTCCCCGGCAGGAGGCATTGATACTGGCTTCAAGCCCCCGGAGCCCCCTTGGGAATCGGTCATTACAGGAAGTTTAACTGGGCCCCGGAAATCAAGGCCATTGCCATCATCCCGGACTTCGTCGTGCCCACCGCCAATGCCCGCAACGTGCTCCCGCAGACCTACTCCAGGGCAGATGTCGTATGTGACCCTTCCCATGTCCTTGTATTCCTGAAACATAGCTGACAGCTCGCAGGTTTTCAACCTCCAACGCGCGGCCTTGCTCCCCGCAGCATTGGGAACTTCCCCACCAGACCCTGATATGATCTTCCTGGCCATGCAGGATAAGGTGCACCAACCATACCGCAAGACGCTGATCCCGGGTCTGACCGAGATTCTCCAATTCATGACCCCGGCCACTCAGCCAGGTCTGCTGGGCATCTGTCTCTCGGGTGCAGGTCCCACCATCCTGGCCCTGGCCACCGATCGATTTACCGAGATCGCAGACCGCATCATCGCACAGTTCGCCACCAACAACATCACCTGCCAATGGAAGCTCCTGGAGCCCGCTCAGGCTGGTACCACCGTGAGCCCTAACTAATTGCGGGGGTCAACGGTTCTAACTGCGTCATCCGGATCGTCCCTGTTTTTGCCATGATGCGCGCAAGATCATAAGCGCACCAATCACTTCGAGCCTTGGAAGCACGACGCTAGAGCGAGCGAAGAGTTTCTTGCAGAAGCTGGTCCTGTCTTGGTAATATTTCCACGCCACGACATAATGGGCCATGTGTTGACGCACGCTTCTCGGGTTCACCGCTGGTTTGCCAGTCGCGGTGCAGCATGCATGCGACCTGAGACACGGGTGGCTTTTGCCTTGAATCTGCACAGGGCTTGGACGGGACCCTCTCTCAAGTTATCGCTGTGATTCATACATTTATGTACGAGTGGACCCTGGTACAAGTACGAGCAGCTATAGAGATAGACGAATCATGAACATATACGCCACATTATACTTAGTCTACTCTAATTCTATAATATTCCATGGTTATTGAACACGCTGAAGACAAAGAATTTATATCATACAGAATGTGTGGAAATATGAAACCTCGAAGGGTCGTACATACTGCGTAAGAGGTAACTCTCCGAGACTCCAGGCGGAGGCGGTGGGCAGATGACAACATTGCGATAAGCGGTTCCTCCCCAGGATCTTCGAGTCGCGAAGTGATTATCATTGCCATCTCAGTCACCTTCTTTACAACAATGGACGAGCTACTTGCACCTCTCCAGGATGCTTTCGAGGGCCAGATTGTACGTATCCGCCTGTTGTTGTCTCGTCAGCCGCTCCCTGTATGCGCCAATCTAACATCACTCCTAGGACTTTCACGGCCAGCGCCTGGCAGAGCTCCTAAGCACAGTCTTGTTGATTATCTCCGGTGTAAGTTATGATTAACTCTATATACGCTGTTTCTTGCTCACACACCCTTTAGGCTATCAGTTTCGTCGTCGGATACATCTACAAGGACATCCACCTCACGCTATGGATCGGTCTCGCCGGCACCTTGTTCACTGGACTCGCTGTTATCCCACCTTGGCCCATATACAACCAGAACCCAGAGAGATGGTTGAACCCAGCGGGCGGGAAGGCTGACACACCGAGAGTACTTGTGGACGGAGTGAAGGTGGCTTGAATGGATCTAGGGTTTTGGATATACGGGTATAGCGAGATTTACCAGGACGGCAATTTAAAAGATCTATCGGACCTCTGATAAATTCATTGCAAGCACCTGAACGCCAGAAATAAAAAGCAAATCATGTGTCCACAACACATCCCCGAGGAATGGTAGCTATTGCGTATGGGCAAGTGACAGCAACCGGACTTCCAGTGCTCTTTTTGATCGTTTATTTCGCCGATGCTTTACCGACCGTACTTCTGGAACTCCCAGTCTCGGTTGTCGAGCGGACAGACCTGGCGCGTCTTCAACCATCGCGAGATGCAGTGGAAGTGGAATGCGTGCTAGAACCGTAATATGCATCAGACCAGTTTCTTCAACAGTAGGCTGCTAACTTACGTTGCAAATACCCCAAGCAACGGTGCACTCCTCCGTCGTTGATGAGCCTTGGTTGGCTTGACACTCGATGCCTATCCGTTGGGTCAGTATCGCGTACGGCTTGTAGTTATGATAGACAATAGACATACACAAGTCCATGATGTGGTTTCGGCAAATGGCACAGTTGTCAACAACAATATCCCAGGCCCAGAGGGCCACGGCGTTCCACTGGGAGAAAGATGAGTCTCATGGTTTGAAATGGCTTCCAAGGTTGCTCTGTACCTTCTTGACCTCGAACTTCTTCTTGCCATCACCGGAGTCCTTCGCTACAGCCTTGCCCTTGGACGATGTGCCCGCGGTGGAGTCCTTCATCTCCACGTCCGCCATGATGTTTTGTAGTCGGTGTTGAGGATGGGTGGTAGTGGTGGTGGTTGGTAGTGTGATAGGTGGTCGAGGAAGGCTAAGTCCGGAGGACCTCGGGAGAAGCAGCTGTGGCGGGTCTCACCTTGAAACCTTGGGGTAATCAAGAAGAGAATCAAAGAGGAGAATCAGGGGAATGACAGATGTAAATAGTTTGAAGAAAGAGCCTCATCAATAACTAACTCAAAGAGTCAACCCCACTGAAGCGTAAGAGCTGTGGCGGTGCCTTAGTCATGAGGTCCCCCGCCTAACCTTCACTTGGTCTGACTCTCCTTCAACTTCCACTTCCACCTTCCATCATCTTAGACATGATTTACTACTATCTGTTCTCACATTGACTTTCTCCTCTTTTAGAAAGGCGTTTCATTTGTGCTCTTTCTTTACCTTCCTTTTTCCTGCCCGGCGTCACAATATCTAATATCGACTGCTGTGCAGTGACTGGACTGGCCTCCTCTTATCTTTACACCTTTGAGTTTCAGCGTCTCTCTTTTCCCTTTCAACTCTTCAAACATCGGCTGCCTATATTTTCAAGCCATCCGTCGCCATGTCGACTCAATCCCCTCATCTCCCCACTCCGAAGGGTACACGCAACAACCGTCGTGCTCAGAAGAAGAACGCAACTCCTCAAGTACAGAAGACAGCCCTGCTCAACACGCCTCCATCCTCTCCGCCCAGAAACATGAGTCCCACTGGTGCTGGTACCGACTCGTCGAACAATGTCCACTCCAAGAAGAAACTACCGCGCTCGGGCAAGAAACCGAGCCAGAATCTGGGCAATCGCACATCACCTGCGCCGAATGGACATCGGCACACCTCTTCCCAGCCCAGCAATGGCACTCCTATGAAGGACAATACAGCATATGCAGGTCCGACTTTCCACGCATCGCCTGCGCCATCGGCTCTGCCGATCCCCAGCTTCTTCTCCAAGTCCTTCCCAGAGTCAGACCTTGCGACCACTCTCGAAACGGATAGCGAGGATGCAGAAACTGAGCAAGATCTGGAGATCACTCCCTCCAAACCACGAGCACGACCTCCCCCTTCCCAACCTACCCGCAATGGGGCCGAGCCAAGCCCTCTGGACTTCCTTTTCAAGGCAGCTGTGCAGGCGAGGAACTCGAACCCCGTGCGCAGCCCCGAGACTGCCGCCCGGATGCGCTCCCCACACACCGATTCAAAAGTGCTCCCTCCCAAGCCTCAAACCGTTCCGGGCGACGTCTTCGCATTCGAGTTGGGATCTCCGAACCAGCCGCGTGCGCATATTGGTCCTGCATTCGCGCCTCTTACCAGGATCGCATGGATGCCATACGATCGTCGAGTTCGCCCTCTCAATCTCCGAGTATGACGGACGAGCAACGCCGCGCGAAAAACGAAGAGCTGAAGCACATGCTACTCAACCCGCGTCCTCAGAAGCCGCCTTCCTCGATGTCCCCAGTTCCAGCCCCGAATCCGAGTCTGCATGGGCCCTATGCGCCTCGCCCGAATATCAATTCCAATGTCCCCCATTATGCGACTCCTACGCGCACCCACTCGGGACCTCCAGCGCCAATCTCCCACGGCTTCTCGAACCAACAACAGCCGGTGCCCAATAGCGCTGGCCCCCCTCCGGTTTCATACCCATACGCCAATAGCCCGCAACAATTCCGTAATACCAACTCGCCGCTGAGGCGCGAGGTCCCCACCAATGCGCACACCCCTACTCGGCCGTCGCCATCTCCTTACGGGTATTACATGCCTAATGCGCACATGCAGCAGCCAGACTTTGCTTCTCCCCAGCCTCAATATGCAAAAGCGACGTTCAACATGTCTACGAATTCCCCATCTGCTTCCCGGTCCATGGATACCAAGCAGATGGAGGATGATCTTCGGCGCATCTTGAATATCAGTGCAGCCCCGACCGCAAGCTCGGCCTCGGGCATCCCGCCGGGCGGATATCAAAGTCCCTTTGCTGCTTAATTTTGCTTCACGGCTTTCGTATGATGATCTGCGCATGGTCATTTTTTCTTCTTCTCCCACTTGATTTCGTGTTTCTTTTCCTTTTCATGTCAAGTGCATTCGATTCATAGGGACATCCTGGGCTGGTCTAAGGTTATTCCCTCGGCGGGTTTTGGTCTTCTCCCTTTCTCGACAGGGTGCTTGGGTTGGCGGTGTTATTCTGCGATACACGGTTCTTGCTTCTCGGTCCAGTTGAGGTTCTTTCGAGGCCTTTGTTTGCATCGTTCGGAGTCAGGATCTTTCCAAGTACTTGTGCCTGGTTGGTTTCCAGGACAGTTCAGCCGAGGATGGCTCATGATATACGCATTGGCACTGTGCTTTTGTTTAGTTGTTTGGTTGATTGCATTTGTTTTGTTTGTCTCTTGTGAGAGACCGTCGTTCTTTCGTCTGCTGGTTTCTTTTGTGGCACCCCTCCCTGGCTCTTATCGTAGCCTGTGGTAGGTTTGCCTCACGCCACTTCCTTTGTGTTGAAACTTCCCCTTCCCTTCGTCGGGTCTGTGGACTCGGCATCTGTCTTTGTCTATTTCTGGTGTGAATCTCACGCCGTCCACTCGTTTATATTGGTCTTCGTAGTTTGTAGAGTTTGCATAGTAGTACAAGTGCGGAGTACGGAGTAGATACAAGGAACCACATGCAATGTCCCGAGGTTGTAGCCAAGTCGCAACCAAGGAAATAAGGAAATACGGAGCCAGCCACTAATCACTAGCCACTAGCCACTGTGCTAGTGTCTTTAGGCGTTCGAGAAACGGTAGTGCCATTTTGATGGGGCCGAGAGGCCATAGTTTGGTTACCCGCTGATCCTAATTAGAACTTAGGGTCTAGGTCTGTCCAGCTTCAAGGGTAAGTCTTCCATGTGAAGGATATTATTGTGAAGATGTGATATGGGCATCGAGAATAGGCATTGATTGCATGGATGCAACAGGGTCGTACTATGTACTCTGTACATGTCCCCCTTAATCTGGTCGTGACGCCACTCTAAGTACCCCGGTCCACTTGTCTGGGCCATTACGGAGTCGCTGCTAATTTTATAACACTTTTTCAGGTTCTTGCTATACGGAGTGCTGCAGGCCCAAGTAATGTGGAAATTATGTATAGGGGAGGAGGCTATACTATGTACTCTGGAGTAACTCTGTACTCCTGGATAACAGAACATGCTAGAATTCCTATACTTAGGTAGTACTGGACCCTGGTCAAGTCGATTCATGCCTCGTTGAAGCCTAGTATTTACGCTACTACAGGTGTGGCTGAGCCTGTCAAATGTGCTAGAAGGATCTCATCTACGGACTAACTATGTACGGCACTGTGTAAACAAACCGCACCCAGTAATAGAGACTCAAGTCAATGAGAACATGAGAACATAGACACGTAGATAAGTAACAGGCATGCTGCGCACGGCAAACAACCGACATCATGATCTGCATGCCAGTGTAGATAGAAGATGGAAGCTGGATGCGGCCAGGGGGGAGGAGCGGATCCTACAAATCACGGGGAACTTGTATCATATTTTTCCTTCCTTCCTGACTAAACCATCAAGTCTTCTCCTCATTCAGTTCCAACTTCACTTCCCTCGTTGCTTCGGAGTCCTGCCAATGATCTTCCTGTTTTGTCGTCCTCTCTGATCCCCCTTCTCCCTCCCCTCCAGCGCAACCATGGCGAATCTGTGAGTGTCAACTTCTCCCCCTCTCTACCACCTCTTCCCCCTCAACTGACCCCCCTCAGACTCAGTTCGACATGGCGCTCTTTTTGGCATACCATGACCTCTTATGACCGTCATGCATCCCACGATTCTCCCTATCGCACTGGCCGACACGTACCGCTCAGTCAAAGCCGCCATGAACCTCTCACCTCTATTGCTACCAGCGCCGCCGATTCTCGTCCTGACCTCACCAACCCTTACGATGACGAGTCCTCCAAGGGCCTGGCCACCGCACAATCTACCGAATTCAATGGTTCTCCGACCGAACTGGGTTCCCCAACCCGCCCCTACTCGCCCGGCATGAGGTCGATGGCTTCACAAAAACGAGGATCCACCGATCAACCAGAAGGCGCCGAGATTCAGATGCAGAGCTTCCACGACGGAGCGCCTCCCCCTCCGCCAGTCGCCCACTCGTGGCGGAAGATTGAGCGCTGGCTCGAACACAACTATGAGGAATTGCTGGACAATCTCGGCGAGGGATGCACCCAAAACGATATTAATGAATTGGAACACGAGCTGGATTGCAGCCTACCCTTGGAAGTGCGGGAGTCCTGGATGATCCATGACGGTCAGGAACGGCCCGGTCTGCCCACAGGTGTCCTCTTCAGTTGTATGCTATTGGACTGCGAGGAGATTGTCCAGGAGCGGAAGAACTGGAAGACCGTCAACGATGAATTCCTCAGCAACTCGATGATGCATAGCGCCCCTGTTTCTAGTTCTGCCGCGAGCTCCTCGGCTGCCGCAGGCTCCTCCCAACCGGGCACGTGGCGGAATGAACTGCTCGATCGCCAGGACTCCCAACCCCCGGCGCCGTGCAAAAGGCCTATGCCCACCACGGTTGGATCCCAATTGCCCGTGATTGGGGCGGTAATCACCTCGCAATTGACCTCGCCCCCGGTCCCGCCGGGAAATGGGGCCAGGTAATTATCTTCGGCCGTGACTACGATTGCAAATACGTGGTTGCTCGGTCCTGGTCTGCATTCCTGGCCATGTTCGCCGACGATCTCTGCAGCGGCAAGGTCATTGTGGACGAAGAGACAAACGAGCTGCGGTTGAAGGAGTTCAAGTCACAGAATGTCAATCCTCCTTACCTAGAGATCTTGAGGTGGCGGACCGACCAGAAGTACGGCCGTCGCCCGCCGCGCCGACGTGGCCCTGGCCCCAATGGGTTGGGAGTGAATGCATCGGGTAACCGCAACAGCAAGGAGTCGCCATACGGCAGCCCGACTCGGGCTGAAGAGCGTGGCCGGTCGCCGCATCGCTTCTCAAACCGCGGACCCGCCCAAAGCCCCAAGACTCAGTTCGGCATGTCGAGCCCTCTCGCCCGCGTGACCGAAGAAACGCCTAGCTCTGCAGGTCCCACCATCTCTGAAGATCCTCGGGAGCACAGCGTTAAGGAGGAGCAGGAGGACTTGATGGAGGTGACCACCCCCAGATCTCCAACAAGGAGAACGAAGGATTCGAGAAGGTCGACACAAAGTCAACAGCAACAGACACGGAGAAGTCCGAGAAGTCCGACGACACGGCAGGGCCCTCGGATGTCATAGACTCGGAGGTCCTCGGGGAGATGAAGAACGTGGCCATCTAGAGCTGTTCTCTTTCTCTTTGCTCGGTCGAGTCTCGACCTGATCCTTTTTCTTGCTATCTTCAAGGCACAAATCAGGCGTCAAATGACGAACTTTTCTACGTGACACTGCTCTGCTTCTGTGTATAGACCCCTTTCCTCTTGTTTTTTTTGTTCCGGTCCGGGCTTCGGCATTTGTTGTAACTCTAGGGAGCTTTTTCTGTTTCTTTTCATTGCTTTGACTCTCCTGCTTCATCCGGCTCTATGCTCACGGTCTCCATTGATATCTCCCTGTAATTCTATGATGATGCAGTATTAGTGATTCTTTTTCTATTCGTGTCTGGCTACAATTCATTCCAGGTGGTTTTGATCTCTTGATCTTCTCTTTTTGTATGTCCGGTATTATTCATTTACAGGACTGTCGTAGCAGGTCGTCAATCACTTCACTCCCAGTCGTCATCATCATCCCGGTTTCGTCGAGTGTTCCCACTGCGAATCGCCTTTGCTGGACGTCTCCGCACAGTATCATCGTCACTGCCACTGTCCTCTTCAATGTCATCATCGTCGTCCGCGGAGAATTTGGCCTCCGTCAGCACCTTCTTATACAACAGCCGTTTCTCAAGCGTCTTAACACTGAACGCATCGGTCCCCTCGACGCCTCCAATTCCCAGCCCTTCAAATCCAACCAGTCGATCAACTCCCACTCCATCCTTGAACCCAATCACACAAGGTAGCACGCGAACCCCAAGCTTCTCCACCAAGAATGGCGCCGACCGCACATCCACCCGCGCAAATCGCACCTCATAATGCCTCCCCGCCAGCTCCTCTAACCGCGCATCCATCACTTTGCACCGGGCAAAATCATCATGCGCAAAGTGCACAATGCACCGTGTCGCTTCCGTCGTCAGGTTCAGCACTGCCTGGTCCCCGTCTAGTGTCGGGTATGGACTATCTCGTAAACCCGCGCCGTGATTTGTGTTGGATTTGTCGCGGTTTGTCTTTTGTGCGGCTAGCTCGGCGTTGAGCTGTTGGATGCGATGGTCTCGGTAGCTCAGATCGTCCTCGTTTTCGAGCGCGGCGAAGAGTGCCTCGTCGTCGGATTCGTGGTCGGGCATTTTGCTGTGGAGTGGATGTGCAGTGCAATTGGAGATCGAGGTATTATTTTTGGGAGTATTGGAGGTATTTTCAGTCCATTGGGTAGTTTAGGGAGTGTGCGGTGGTGAGTTGAAGGAGGGAGGTTCTGATCTTCGGCTACTCCACTGTGACTGTTGTATATGTTAAGTCCTGTCTTCCAGGGGCTCCAAGATCTACAAGTCCAGATAGTTATTGATGTATAAACCCGAGTATCCGTACTCCATACTCCGCACCAATCGGTTCAATTGATTTCAATCGCCAAAATAGAAACGATAGACCGAAAGCAGTAAATTGTTGTCTAACAAAAGTACGCTGACTCAGCGCCCTTTTTGTCTCGATTACATTCCGAAGTGCGCAGCGCGATGCCAGTCCTTGGCTGCCTTATTGATAGTGACGAGTGCGGTCTTTGTTGCGTCTTGGAATCGTTTGATGAGCGGCGGGATAGCGGGTCCGTGCTGCCAGAGCCCTAGTTGATCTTGCCATGCGCGAGTTGACACAGCGGGTCTATTCTCTAACCTTGCATTGTGACTGCACTCAAGGAAGCTCGTTGGGCGGTCGCGAGTTTGCTAAGTGCAGGAATTTGTCACCTCTGTCCAAACCTCGACATCGACAGTCCAATATCTCGAGGTGTCCAAACTCGAGCTCCCCCTGTTTGCATGAATAACAGTAACGTTAATATTAGCTCACAAGAATAGTCCAACTCCCTAACTCCGAGCTTTGAAGGTTAGAGTATAATTTGATATCTACTTCTCTTACTTTACGTTTACTTTGCTCTTACTTTACTCTTACTTTACCTTTATTTTGCCCTCACTTTGCTCTTAGCTAGGTACCTTGCTCTTTGTCTTACAACGTATATGTTTCCTTACAAAAGTTTCAGAACGCATCATTCAGCGCGTCCGCGCGATAATCTCCCAACTTAGCCGAGGGGAAAAATCGATACGCCTGAGCTCAAGAAAGCTCTTGAAGAGTACTCACTTGAGGAGGGCGTCAAGCCAAAGTCTCTCCCGGTGACCGACCTTGGCTTTCAGGACATCGAAGAACTTCTGGGCATCACGGAAGGCCCAGATAAAGAGCTTGAGTTGGTCCGCCCCGTCCCCATTACTGCCGGCCTAGGTAAGTAGACCCTCATTCACTACACAAGTCACTAGACTAACTCTAATATAGCCGACCATCTGGATATGGTTGTGGATGCCATCAGAAAAAGCGAAAGAAATGAGGCGATCATCAGACTTAGCCTGGACGCCCTCCTATCACATACGCATAAAGTCGTCGCGAGGTCGAGCCCTCTGTCAAGTCAGCAGCTCACCCTACAAGCTGAGAAGACCTGGGAATTCCCGGTCATGTCGGACGGACAGCGCCGAACCTTAACAGGCCGGCCAGACTATGCGGTCTGGTATGGACCCCGACAACTCTTGGCTGTCAACATGGTTATCATCGAAGCGAAGCGAGAAGCTCTCAGTTCGTCCAGTCTCCCACAAGCCCTAGCATATATGGGTAAGTACCCGATAATGTTGCTGCTATATATGATACTAACCTACGGAAAGGCTATGTGCATCGTTCTAGAAAGGATCAAGATAGGCCCAACTATACGGTGTACGGACTAGCAGCGGACAACGTAATGTTTCATTTTTTGAAATTGACGAGGATTAAAGGTAATTCGAGGCCTACTCCTGCACGTGTTCCGGAAAGCCGCTGAAGCCTCGCCCACACACTCCAAGGAATCCTCCCATGTCAAGGTGGCATCGGTCGAAAGCCAGCACACGCTCACTTTCCCAGAGGACATGGATTTAGCTTCGTCCTAGCGGACATGTCATCATACGATCGCACCGAGCGAAGCGACCGCAAGGATCGCCTATCGATGTCCTCTATTTACTTGCGCGAGGACGATCAACCGAAGTGGTAAGCTTTAAGCGCCTGCTTCAGGATATATTCCAAAGCACGCGGAGAGCGCCACCGCGGGTGCTAAGAAGCTTCGACAAAACCCACTCTTCGCCTGCCGTGCAGTCTTCTTCGGGGGTGTCAACCTCGCCTCGAAGGAAACTGAAGACGAAAACGAAAACGCCATCTTTTTTCCACCATGTATTGCTTAGTCATATGCAGAAAGAACAGACTTGACTCGATTCCCGAGACGAATAGACAGGATTAAGGATTGCTAGAAGCGTATACGATAGGCTTAGGCCGTGATCAAAGACAACAACCGTGTCATAGACGAGCGTACGTAGAGGTTTCACCGAGAAACCTCAGTACGACAATCCTAGACTCGCCCCCTGATGGACATAGCGGCTACAAGCTTGTCCTAAACATCCCAAACACACGTCCCTTCGCCCGACTCGAGAGTAAGGACACTCTTAAACTCACTGCCATCGAAATAGCTCCTTCTACAACAAATACTTTTCGCCTACTAGAATTCCCAGATGAGCCTAAACCACAAACACGTCCTTAGAGCGATTGTCGCTGCTTAGTCATTCAGGCAAAAAGTTCTCTCCCTTTTGAGTGTTTGCGCGTCGTGTACTCCACTATCTTTCTTAATCTCTCCTTTGACCAACACCACTACCACCATCAACACACCATGGCCGAGGACAAGAAAACAGACGACTACACCGTCGAGATGGACAAGCTGGATCAGGGCAATAAAGAATTCGAGGCCGCGCCGCCTCCGCAACGGCCCCGGAGTGCCCCTCCCAGTGCTGTGGCCAGTCACCCGGCCCTGCCGGTTCTGGCCTACTGTGGTTCCTCTATTATGATGACCGTCATGAACAAGTATGTTCTGTCAGGTTTGGACTTTAACTTGAACTTCCTGCTGCTTATGGTTCAGGTACGTGGCCGCTTCAATGTCAATGACCCTTGGACATTTGACTGATTCTCCGTTCTAGTCCATTGTCTGTATCGTTGCGATTCAAACATGCAAGTCCTCGGGTCTCATTACCTACCGTGACTTTAGTACCGACGAGGCCAGGAAGTGTAAGCCGTCTTCTATGTTCTCCGTTATCTGGTCTGAAACAGGGATCTAACGCGCATTGATTGAACAGGGTTCCCTATCACTCTCCTGCTTATTGGCATGATTTACTCCGGCTCCAAGGCCCTTCAGTTCCTTTCCATTCCCGTGTATACTATTTTCAAGAACCTGACCATCATCCTTATCGCCTACGGTGAGGTCCTGTGGTTCGGTGGCTCCGTGACCGGAATGACCCTGTTCTCTTTCGGTCTTATGGTTCTCAGCTCTGTCATTGCGGCCTGGGCCGACATCAAACATGCTGTTGAGAGCAGCGGTGACACCTCCAGCCAGGTGTCGACGCTGAACGCTGGCTACGTCTGGATGATGATCAACTGCCTGTGCACATCATCCTACGTGCTGGGCATGCGCAAGCGCATCAAGCTGACCAACTTCAAGGACTTTGACAGTATGTTCTTCCCCCCTTTTTGATTGCTTTAAATCGAGTCTAATACATTATAGCCATGTTCTACAACAACCTGCTCTCCATCCCCGTCCTGCTCGTGTTCACCCTCCTTGTCGAGGACTGGTCCTCCGCCAACCTGGCCCGCAATTTCCCCGAGGACAACCGCAATGGCATCTTCTTCGCCATGGTCCTGTCTGGCCTGTCCTCCGTATTCATCTCGTACACCTCTGCCTGGTGTGTGCGCGTGACCTCATCCACTACCTACTCGATGGTCGGTGCCCTCAACAAGCTGCCCATCGCCCTGTCTGGTCTGATCTTCTTCGATGCCCCCGTCACCTTCCCCAGTGTGTCAGCCATTTTTGTCGGTTTTGTCAGTGGCATTGTCTACGCCGTGGCCAAGATCAAGCAGAACGCCGGGCCTAAGAGGGGCGTCCTGCCCACCTCAAACCCGCTGGTCAGTGCCAGCAGCCAGAGCATGCGTGATTCACTGCGGTCGTAAGAGGCCCCAAAAAGGAATAGATGAATGATTTATATTATTTTTTGTTTTCATTAGTTCCTGGTCTGGCCAGGATCCGCGCATCACCGTTTCCCTTTGATGCCATTGGGGAACCCCTTCTTGCATGTGTATGATTCATGTTCATTTGTGGCTCACCGGTTACTTTTTGGTGTTGGTGGCTTTTCTTTCTCATGTCTCTTCCATCTAGGAAGAGGTTGTCATATTTGGTTTGCAGTATGATTTGTAGTAATTCTCTTTGTGTTTCATGGGCATAGCCTGGTTTTGAGTGTTTTTAATTGTAAATAGCTATGCCTTGAGGATAGACTTGTGAATTATATCAGTTACATCTATAGCATTCTACTGAGTCAACTATGCATTGCATAGTCAAACCTTGGAACCCGCTCCGGATCTTCAATTGACCGTCTCCGATTTTAACTCTCCACCTCAAACCCGACTCTATACACTTTCCATTCCCATTCCCTGCAATCTCCATCTACATGCCTCGCAAGAAGCAAAAGGGACCCCCGCGGTCTAAGCCTGCTCCCAAACCAGGCCCATCATCAGCCAAACCCAACCCTAAACCCACGGGATCGGGATCTAAGCACGCTAAAGATACAAAGCCACTGCAGGCAAATCAACGACCAATCATCCCATTCTTGAGAGGTGATCGCATTCTATTAGTTGGAGAGGGTATGTTTCTTCTTCTTATCTTTTGTGCTTGAATTGAACCCATTCGACATCTACTGGACTACCTGCATCAAATACCTCCCATTTCCACTTATTGAAAGAATAAACTAACAAAAAAGGCGATTTCTCCTTCGCCCGCTCCCTGGCAAAACAATACAAATGTCGAAAACTACTTGCCACCTGCTACGACTCCAAGGAGACTCTTTTCGAGAAATATCCCCAAGCAGAGGATAACATCGGAGCCATTCTACCCGGGGATACCTCAAAGCCCTATCCCAAAGTGCTTTTCTCCGTTGATGCTCGCAAGCTCGGCGAGAAGGGCGGTGGAGGGAAGGAGGTTAAGAATGGGTTTCCGCGGAAGATTGCGCCCTGGAAGGTTAAAGATAAGCCCAGTGGTGATAAATCTGGACCGTGGGATGTGATTTGTTTTAATTTTCCGCATGTGGGTGGTATTTCGACGGATGTGAATAGGCAGGTGAGGTTTAATCAGGAGTTGCTGGTGGGGTTTTTTAAGGCTTGTGTGCCTTTGCTTTCTGAGGAGGTGGAGGGTGTTGATGAGGAGGATGAGGAGGATGAGTGGGAAGAAGACGAAGACGAAGAGGAAGAGGAAAAGGAAGAGGATGTTACGGTTTCTGGAAAGACGGTTCGGACTGGACCGGGTCAGATCCTCGTTTCTCTCTTTGAGGGTGAGCCGTATACTCTTTGGAATATTAGGGATTTGGCTCGGCATGCTGGTTTGCAGGTTGTTACCAGTTTCCGCTTTCCGTGGGCTTCCTATAAGGGGTATTCGCATGCGCGGACTCTTGGGGAGGTCGAAGGGAAGGATGGAGGGAGAGGTGGATGGCGTGGTGAGGATCGTGAGGCCAGGATGTATGTGTTTGAGGTGAAGAGGGAGGAAAAGAAGAAAAAGAGGATGAGAGAGGAGAGTGATAGTGAATAGAATTAACTTGAAGATCTCAGATCTCGGACTTCACATTATATACACCTTCTTCATCTCGCTCTCGCTGAAAATCTCGCCAGTCGTCGGATCTTTAACTTGACCCGCTTCGACAAATCCGACATTCTTGCTGATCTCCAGCAGTCGTGATTTACCGTAGACTCGCCCGTTGGGCAGTACGATTGCGTCGCTTTCCACGTAGCTCTTGGAGTGGTGCGCATATGGCATCTTCCGTGCTAGTTCATTGAGTTCCGTGGAGCAAATTGGACACACCGAGGTAGAAGTGGACTGGGAGTTGGAACTGGATGATGTGTATGCTGAGTGGCAGAGAGGTGTCTTGAGTGCTGACAACCCGGCGGACAATGCAATATGTAATAGTGGCTGTGATGGCAAGGAGAGGAGTTCATGATGGGTCTGCACGAATAGATCTGCGAGATACTTCCAGCGATCTGGTGAGAATAGTGACTGGAAAGGAAACACTTGGTTAATTAAATGAAACTCTGTCGACGTTGGCTTTCTTACCTTGTATTTCTCCGATCTCGAATCTTGGGTAAAAACCAGTAATCCAGCAACCTGATTCACTTGGTCCTTTTGAGACTCAGGGTTGAGGGATAGATACTTTCTAGCGTGACTGATCGCTTCCACTTTCTTCGATAGGTCTTTCGTTCGGACCATCTCGATGTACTGCTGCAGCCGCAACTCGAATTCCAAATTATGCTGTAAGCGCGGTTAGAATAAAAGCCCAGAAATAACATGACTGGACATACTTGGCTCTTCTTCAACGCGGCTTTGTTCTCGCCACACCACTGCAACGCTTCTTTAGTCTCTCCACGACGCAAGCTCTCGACTACCCGCTGACATTGTGTAAAAACACCAAGATCCACCAAATCTTCAATATCTTGATCCTTCGCCAACTGCTTCGCGCTTTCCGAATACCCCGACCGCAGCATATGATCCACGAGTAACCGATCCAGTCGCACACGCGACCATTGATCATACTTGACATCAGCCAAGCTCGGGATCTTATGCAGCGTCTCGAGGTGTTGGATGCGTTTGCGAGACTGTGTCTGGATTTCCTTCTCTTCTTCTTGCAGACTTTGCATCTTCCGCTTCAGTCCCTGCATGCGGGAGATCATGGCGTCGAGTGCGGCCAGGGTTTGGTCGGGCGTCTGAGTGTTCGATAGGGAGGCGTTGGCTGCCTCTTTGAGTGCCGGTAGCACATATTCTTTCTCTCTTTCTACGGATCGTTGGACCGTCTTGAAGTTTCGTCGGGCTAGCTCATGGGGGAGCCGGAGTAGTGGTTGGTCCTGTGAGCGGAGCGATCAGTTCCAGTTTCGGTGACGGAGTCGGGAAATCCATACTAAGATGAGATGACTTTCGGGATTCAGCTTTATGGAGGTTAGTTCGGCTGCCATCTTGACACCAGGTATAAGCTGGCTGACAGATTATCCTGTCTCGGGTTGCAGTTGGAGTGAGGAGAAGTTTCGGTGATGACGAAGAGGGGAAATGCGGAGAGCCCAGAGACCATACCGCCTTCCGTAATTGTCTAGTGACATTCATCTGAAATACGCAGTATGCAGTAGGGCTTTTATCTGACCTCGATAGAAAGCGTGGGATGAAATGATACAAAGTCATCCTAGCAGTGCGGAAGCTTACTGGCCAAGATCCGGTGTTTCTATCAAAACGCCTCGTGTCTATCAACCCCGATATCTCAGCGCCACTTTCACTTTACCTTCATTAGTCACTTCCATTCTTTCATTTACAGATAGATCTTTACAAATAGATCAACAAAGCGTTTCGAAGCAATAGTAAATAAATTCTTCAAATCGACAGATTCCCTTTTGACCCAAGACTCCGGAAAAATTCAAAATATGGTAGAGGAAATGGACCAGCAGCAGCAGGCTTTCCTGAGCATCTTTACTCGCTGTCATCGCTGTCCTCCGTCTTGGACTTCCGGCGCTCCTTCTTCTCCTTCTTTTCCTTCTTCTTCTTCTTGCGCTCAGCCTTCTCCTCAGCGGTCTCACCCTCGTGCTTGCGCTTCTTCTTCTCGTCAGGAGAATCAGCCTCAGGCTTGACCTCCTCCTCAGCGGGAGCGGGGACTGCCTCGGGCTTAACCTCGGGCTTGACCTCAGCCTGCTCGGATCCATCCAGAGGAGCGTTGTAGTCCTTGTACTCGCTCTTCCACTTGGCAGGGGTGGCCTCGTTGGCACGGCCGTACTTGTCAAGCTTGCCGGAGGACTTGAGCTTCTTCTTCTCCAGAGCAATAGGTCCCAGGCCCCAGCGGCGGGGGTACAGGTCGCGCTCCATGATGCAACGCTTGACCTTGGCAACGACACCGTGGTCGCAGGTGGAGAGCTCAACGGTGGACATCTGAGCGATACCAATGGCAATAGCCTCACCCTTGGTGGTCATGAGAACGACCTCCTCGTAGACCTCAATGCCAGCCTCTAAAGAATAGCAGTTAGAAATCTTGCTATCGCCAATTCACGGGGTAAGGGAAATCAACGAACCGAAACGCAGGAGACCGGGAATCATCAGCTTGGCACCGTAGCAGACGGCGTTGACGGCGCTGTCCTTGACAACAATACGCTTGTAGGAGGTGAGCAGGCTCTCCAGGGGGCTGATGACCTTGCGCAGGTACGACTCGTCGCGCTGGTTGTCGTACACCCACTGGGCATCCATCACGTCGTGCAAGGTGACCATTCCCTTGGACTCGTCCATAGCTCCGGAGCGTACACGACGCAGCTCCTGCATGTGGGCGCCGACACCGAGCAAAAGACCCAGGTGCACACAGAGGGTACGAATATAGGTACCAGCCTCACAGCTGACCCAGAAGACACCGAGGTGACGCTCGTTGTCGAACTCGTATAGCTTGCTCTCGTGGATGGTACGGATACGGAGCTGGCGCTTGACGGCAGAGATCAGGGGAGGGCGCTGGAACAGCGCACCAGTGAGGGTCTCCAAAGCGCGGCGGAACTGAGCCTCGCCGCCGGGGATCTTGTCGTGGAGGCGGATGACACAGACATACTCCTTACCAGCACCCTGCTGGGACTTGACCAGGCGGGTGGCACGGTCAATGCAGACGATGAGACAGCCAGTGACCTTGGGGTCAAGAGTACCACTGTGACCAGTCTTGTCGCATCTGTAAAAAAAAAAAAAAGAAAAGAACTGGTTAGTATTGTCGGATTTGAGTGAATGTCGGGTTGGGTGAGAAGGAATTTACCTAAGGATGCGCTTCATCCAAGCCACGACCTCGTGACTGGACGGGTTTGAGGGCTTGTCAAGGTTGATAACACCGGAGCTAATATAGGACTTAAGGTCACGCTTCAAGGGCGAGGCACCAGCAGGGATTGGTGTGAAGTGACCGGTGCGAACGAGCACTGCGCAAAGACAAAGACGCGGTTAGCCATGAGCCAGAGATCAGAGATCCTAGAAGAAAAGAACATACACTTCTCGTAGTTCTTGAGCAAAAGGGGCCAGTCCTCAGAGGAAACGGTCGGGTTGACCGCTTCGGGCTTGATGGCATAGTCCATCTCCTGGTTATTGACGGCGGCCATCTTGAGGGTTGGTGGTTGTCGTCGGAGTCTCCAAGAGGCCAAAAATTTGTTCGAGGAAATTTTGCGAGTGCGGCAGCTCTAGATCCAAATGCGGTTTAGCGCCCGCATAAGATCACGTGACCAGTGGCAATGGCAAGACTCTTTATCTTCGTGTTATTATAATTATCTTCTATGATTTTATGATTTCTTGGCTAATTGAAAAAGAATGCAGGAGCAGGATATCTGTATGCTCTTAACACTCCTGGAGTGTGGATTGTCATATTTTACAGAAAGTGGCTTGAACTGGAAGCACTATGCGGACTCTTCCCAGAAAGAATGCCTCCTCCATATCATCATATCGCATCTCAAGACTAACCGAGTCGTCGTCCCTTACCCCGTGTGCCCCAGGAACCCAGATCCTGAGACGATGTCCAGCTGCGAGGCCCCGAGTCCGACGTGTCGGGCTGTGGATCAGCTGGTCGTGATGGGCGATAGGCTCTACCGTAAGTGCGGCGTGCAGCATCTGGTGTGTGTCTGAATATGTAACCCCGCACGAAAGCCGGTGTGAAAATGTAGTTTTTCCCACCGCCAAAGGTTGGGTACAAGCGGGTGAGGAAGTCGTACAGGTGAGAAGCGAGAATGCCCGTAAACTCGGTCTTGACCGAGCCCCATCCGTGCGAGACCAGAGTCATCGTGAGCATGGCCCAGGGGAGCCACAGCACGGGGATCTGAACGATGAAGAACTTGACATTCTTACCCCGGTTGTCTTGGGCATAGGTGTGAGCGAATGCCATGATCAATGCTACTGAGGTTTAGTACAGGTGTTTCAAGCCTCGCGGCACACAAGAGCTCACCTCGAGTGAAAATGAAGCTGCCGAGCCAGAACCCTGCAGAGACCTTGGGACCAGTTAGCATATTGGGGACTGGGCAAAGGAGCTACCACGGCAGATGGGATTGGAAGTGGAAAAATTGAATGGCATTGGGAATAGATAGACGATGTTTATGTAGAATGTAGGGCACCATAACCACCGACGCGAACTTATAGAATCGCGCCAGTTATCTCAAAGGTAGTCCCACCGTTCCCACAACGCATGCAGCACCGAGGATTTTGCGAAAATGGTACTGCACGGGATGCAGGGGTAATCTTCCTCACTTCCAGGAACCGCTTCAGCTAGTGTGTGACTGGGCGGGCAGATATGTGAGGTGACAAGAACGAAAAGCAAAAAAGAAAAAAGGCTCTGCCGGGAGCTCCGGGTACAACGAGCCACTTACCAAAATGGTAGAAGCTACAAAAATGAGGTAGACGAAAAAGTCTCCAGGCTGGCTGAATCGAGTTGATCCGATCTCCAGGGCACTGCCGTAGTGGTACACTGTCGGCATCATTAGCACCTTGGGTCAGACACCGCACCGAGGCACCATACTGAAGTAGAGATCAAAGAGAAAACTGAGATTTGGGCCAGTTAGTAGAAAGGGAGTGGCCAGTCGCCAGACCTCTGGAAACCACTTGAACAGATTGCCCCTCAGAAACGCAACATTATAGAGACTGATGGTATCACTGTAGAAGAGGAGAGACTCAATCAAAGTCAATGCAGTAATGGTTCTGAGAAGACACGTCAGTCAACATTGCACCCAACAAGACAAAGTGTTGACGAACCGAGACACCGGAGGTGCCTCCCAGAACACATCCATCTCAGGATAAGGAGGAAAGAAAGTGCTGTAAAGTTAGAAGTTAGAAGAAAAGGGAGTTCAACCCAATTTACACGGGTAGGAAAGGAAGAAAAGAAAGACTGGAAAGGAAGCGGAAAGAAATAAATGTGGAAACGCTACGGCGCTGGGTTTCTCCGAGTTCCGACTCTTGGCGCGGCTCTGCTTTAGTTTAGTTTACATTAACTTAGTTAACTAGTTATGCAGTTATCCAACTAACTACTGCGTATATAACTACTTGGGTATTTCATTATCCAATTTACAGGTTGCAGTTCCACGAACTGCCAGCCCACCGTCAGGGCCCTCAATCCATACATCCCAGGCGCTGCCATCATTCTTAGGTTTCCCACAAACCGTCAATTCCTCCTCAACGAATAGAGGAACTAGATTCTTATAATCGAACCTGTCCACACGGAGTCCCAGTCCGCTAATGTTGTGCTGTAGCACACTCAGAAGCAATGTCAATGTCAACGGACCGTGCACGAGAAGGTTCTGATACCCTTCCTGGTTCTGTGTATAATTCTCATCCAGATGGATCGAGTGAGCATTGAATGTCAGTGCCGAGAAGCGGAACAACAATGATTTAGTCGGTAGGATAGAATGACGGAAGATCGCCTCAGACGGAGCTGTCATACCGTAAGGAACAAGTCAGTACTTTCTCCCAATCCAATGGCTAGAAAATGAATAAACACGCACCTTTAACAACTCTGCTTGGTCTGCCAAATCGCTCTTTATCCAGTTGGATCTGCTCCGCGCTCTTGCGTCGCATGAATATGAGATCCCGGTTCTCAATGACGGATGACTCCCCCGCTTCCGCTTCATTTTCTGTCCATATCCGACTCCAAGTTTGAGTCTCTGACTCTCCTTCCGATACTGTGCCGATGCGTCGCTCGATAGTCACTATGACTTTCTCTTCTCCTTCCCGTCCCTTCACAGTCACGTTGCGTATGGACTCGATGCAGACAGCCCGACTTCCATCTAGAAGAGGGCCACCCGCTGGGAATCGGATATTGCCCCCGGCCCAGAGTCTGCGATTGAAAGGATCCCCTGGTGTATGAAGAACGTCTGTACCGTCTGGTAATAGTTGCGACAAAGTAACCTGGGGAGGGAAGTAGATCAAGTGGTGGCCGATGGGCAACGGTGACGGTTTCGTGATTGACGGCAGGGTTGTTTGTACTTGGGTATTCCGTAATTGTGGTAAAAGGTCGCAAAGTGTCAAATTCAACAGATGTGATGGCTGAGGATGTAAGTAGTCGTACATCAATGGGAGCTTGCGCGTAGTCAGCTCATGTTGGAGGCGTTCGGTAAGCGAGGAATGAGCCCGGCATTGCGCTCGAGCCAGCGACAGCAAGGGCCGGGCAAGTCTCGTCGTTGATAAGAATCTCCCTCGAACCATCCCGGAGCAACGATGTGAGATGTGACAATCGAGGATGAAGTTTGCCTTGTTTGTTTTTGAAATGCGCACACCGCTCGGGGAAGATCTCAATACTCGAGACTCGAAGATGGTCAATTGGGTTTTGGAAACTTTGAATATTAACTCGAAGTGAGCACATTCACACAGTCATGAATATGTCCTTGAATCGCCTGAGAGTGGCCTTCCTGGGCCCCCGAGCATCCTTCTCCCATCAGGTAGGGATTGGAATGCTGTAAACCCCACAGCTTAACCAGGATCCCTGTCGCTGACAGCCGTCATAGGCCGCCGCCGAGTCCTTCGGTGGTACTTCTACCGATTTGATTCCTCATGTCTCCTTTGCCGATGCCTTTGCTGCCGTTCAACAGCAAGAAGCCGATTACGCCGTCATCCCTTTCGAGAATTCCACCAACGGGTCTGTCGTTCAGACTCTCGACCTTCTGGCGGATCGCAATGGTCTCTATAACGATGTGGCAGTGTGTGGAGAGTACTATTTGACGGTTCATCACTGTCTTCTGGTGCATAAGGGCACATATCCCTCCGGCTGGAAGGGCTACGACGGCTCGATCACCAAATTATATACCCACCCACAGGCATGGGGTCAATGCGAATTGCTGCTCTCTCAATATTTCAAGGGTGTGGAGAGACAAGATGTCTCATCTACGTCAAAAGCGGCAGAGATCGTCTCGAAGGAGACAGAAGAGCGTGGCGCAGCTATCGCTAGTCGATTTGCAGCGGACTATCACGGCGTGGATGTGTTGAAGGAAAACATTGAGGATCGCGCAGACAACACTACCCGCTTCCTGATTTTGAGGAATATGCGCGCTGAGCGCGTGGCACAGCCGGAATTGGAGCAGCCGAGTGCACTAGGACAGGATCAATCAGCGACTCCCACCTCCCATAAAACATTGATCTCGTTTGCGATTGATCACTCCCTTCCTGGTGCACTGGCGAGTGCATTGCTGATTTTCAAGGAGCACGGTTTGAACCTCACCAGTATCAACACAAGACCCAGCCTGAAAAGGGCATGGCAATATATCTTCTTCGTGGAGTGTGAACGGACGCCCTCTGATGAGAATAACGAGGCTGTTGCCAGGGCGCTGAATGATCTCCGACATGTCACCGAGTTCTGCAGGGATTGGGGAACCTGGAAGGATCGGCTTGGAGCGATCGTTGACAGCGTCGATTTTGCAATGGCATGATGAAGATAAAAAAGCGCGTCGTGCTTTCTATATATTCTATTAATATCTTGTCCTACAAGAAATACATTTCGGGATACATTTCGGGGCCTCTACAGGATGGTCTACTCTTTAATGTCCAAGATGAGCAGGTATAGATTCCTGCTTTGCCCTGCCTATATAGAAATAGCAGAGCAACCAAGTTATACCAGGGAGAAACGACAAGCAGAGCAAACCATATCGGTGCATTTTCCAAAACATAACGAGTGACGATAAAACACAAAAAAGCGAAGAATCAAGAACGGTCATCCAGGGCTAACGGCGACAAGGTGGTCGCGTAAATCGAATTCCCCCTGTCACCTTAACCAAAGTATCGGCAGGCGGCAATGGGTGACCAAATATCGCAGAGAATCGCATCCAACCTTTCAAATTGCAATTTACACCTCATGTTCGTCTCAGACACTGAGGAGGACCTCAGTGCGCATATCACGGAGCTTGGATGACCCTGTAGGACCAGAATGTTAAAAGACGAATTAAAAGATGAAGCATTTAGCAACTCACCTCTGAGCAGCTTCACGGAGCTTGGAACGGGCATTTTGATGGCATCCTCTACGGATACCTGGGTTCCAGTCTCGGAGCCGCCTTCATGATCCACAGGGCGAGCCGTCAGAACACTCGCCGGGGAGCTTCTGGCCGTTCATCCTCGCTCTTTGCGAGGGCGCTCAACCGTCAATCTGCACCAATCGTCAGCTTTCAGGTCCAACTACAAACCGTGGTGTCATAGCACTTACCATCGTAGAACTCGTCGTCGTCGCTGTAATCGGCAAGCTGTTCAAAGTTCACCTTGTATCGGAGAATGGCTCCAATACCACCGAAGCCCTTGACGAACTGGTTTCCTTCGCCGGATCGGTCCGAAACGAACTCGAGAGTAGCACCAAAGTCCTTGTAGGCCTCGGCGAGCCACTCGAGGAAGGAGTTGGAATCGACAACCTCCATCTCGGCACCAGTTTCCTTGTCCATGAAGAGCTCACGGTTGCTCTCCTGGACCTTGGTGGTGTGGACAATCACCTCATCACCAGCCGCGTTCTTCAGGACCCAGCGAGTAACATCCAAGTTCTCGTACACAATCAAGGTCTCAGCCGCACCAAGCTCCAGGGCCTTGAGGGTGTCCTCAACACCGTAGCAGACTCTGCCGGTATCCTGGCTGATCTCTTGGAAGTACTGGCCGATGAGCTTCTTCTCCTGGATGAATTTGACACTGCTGAGAGTCTCCGAAGCCAGTTCGATGGCCTGGTTGAAACCGTTCTCACCACCGTACGACACGTCGACGACCTTAATGATCTTCGCCTGAAGACGCTGGTCAAACAGGTCGGACTGGGCGAGGTCGTTCTTGAAATCGGCGGAACCAGCCAGCACCAGACCGGCAACGTTGACCTTGTCGTTGGTAATATAATTCTGAACAGCCAATTCGGCAATCTTTCGCACGTAGTTGTGTCGCTTTTCCTCACGCAGACGGGCGAAACGCAGCGCGGATTGACCACCACCCTGGAAAGATGGTATGAGAATGCTTGAATATATCAAAAAGTCGAGGGATATCAAAACTCACGTGCTTCTTAGGCAAGTCGACGGAAAGGCGCTGAAGAATTTCACGGGTGTTGCCACTCAGGGTACCGAACAGCGCGCCGTTACCGTCCATGATAATGAAACCGAACTTCTGGTCCGACTCCAGCAGCTCACTCAGAGATTCGGTGTGGAACTTGTTGTCACAAAGATAGAGCGAGGTGTTGATGGGCTTGAAGGGCTCGAAGTCGATGTTAATTTTCCGCTCCTTTCCCTCCGAGGTGATAATTTCACCACAGTAAACAACCAATCCATTCGGGGGAACCTTGTTGTATAGCTTGAGACGCTGCTGGGTGGAGGTAATGGCCGACAGAACGGAGAGTCGGTTCACTCGAGACTTGATGTTGGAGGCGGTACCCTGGGTTTCGTGGTTAGACGACGATTAGGATTCGGACGTGGCAGGGGGGATAAGCATACATATTCTTCAGCCAACATCTTGGCCGCCCGAGAAATCTGATCCTTCGGCGCTATCATTGAGAGTTAGTATCCTGCGTTCTACAAGCGAAGGAGAGCGAGCAAAAACGTACGGATAATGAGCGAAATCATGGAAGTTCCATTTCCGCGAGCCGATTCAAGGCGCTTGATCAGCTTCTTAACCTTCCAGATCTCGATGTTCTTCTCGGCTTCACCCGGCTGCTGCTCTTTGGAACTCATGGTGGGCGAGGCGAAGGGGGACTGCAGCGAAGGAGAGAGTAGAGGCCTTTGCCTGTTGACGCCTAACCGGTGTCAAAATGGGGAGACCCGACGTAACAAAGACCGGGTTCGTTCCTAACACCTATGCGGAATCAGAGACTTGAGCTCGGAGTTTAACGAGTGATTCGAAGCGCACAGGAGGAACGACAAAGGAAAATGGGGCGCACACCTTGCTGATTGACGTAGAGTACGGCAGCAAAAATCCTCAGGCGTGGGGTTGAGGGGCTCCGTGGGCTGAGGTAAGCCAGGGCACGCAGTGGCGTAGTAACCAGTACTTCGTTGCACCGCCAAACTGCCTGTATCCTTAAGTACCGTCTACGTATGGCATTCATCTTTTTCCCCATCCGCTGCAGAATGTAGCACCGATTGAGCTGCGCCATAGGATTTGAAGGAAGTACCGGATATGACTCAAGACATGACTCATGGGTTTTGTTTCTTTCCTTTTGGCTTATATGGGAAATGTTATGGTCGTCTACTAGATAACTTCAAAAACACTAAATGTCCCTAGCTAGAAGGCGAGTGCGGGATAGATAGATAGAGAATCGAATGAGCAGGTGATTCCGAGGGACGGTCGGGATTCACGTTATACTGCGTAGAATAAAGCCTAAAAAAAGGGTTGCCTCCATATAATTGATCACAATGGATTAATTAAATAGGACAAAAAGATGGTCCCAGAGGGGGTCGAACCCTCGACATCCGCGTTATTAGCACGGCGCTCTAACCGACTGAGTGGAACCACCTATGAAATACAGCTAGTATTTTTATATTATGGAGGCTAGGGTGCAAAGACTGATAAAATACAATATTCCAGATCAGGAAAAAAGTTGGTCCCAGAGGGGGTCGAACCCTCGACATCCGCGTTATTAGCACGGCGCTCTAACCAACTGAGCTATGGAACCAGTTGATATTGATACCTGGAATCTATGGCTTTATGAAACAAATGAATAGTAAGGTTCTAGATAAGAGCTACATAGCTACTTTTCATGAATCGCCGGGGTTGACTCCAGGTGCAACTTTAGGTACGCAAACCTATTATAGCCTTCTCATACCAGAGTACAACTAACTACACATAAAAATGTAGTCTCAATTCACTCTCAACGGAAAAAGGGTTGAGTGCTATGACAAACAAAAAATAGGAATCCTACTATGCCTTATCTGCTGTGGCGCTATCACCCCACATCGCGAGCTAAGGAGCTTCGGCGATTCATCGTCTCCTTATCTCTTAGAGCTTTTCCCGGGCAATAAGAGGGCCCTTTGCCCTGATCGTCCAGCCCTGTCGTTTTTAAATTGCTCCTGCCCTATATACCAGAACGGCCAACACGCGACGTCAAATTGACGCGGGATTTGCAGATCGACGGGATGTCGTCCAAAGACGCAGACACGCATCATGAGAACGACCGTCATAGATCCTTGGCCTTCGGGGCTCCATCAGGCGCGCCAAGCTCCTGGGACTATGGGCACTTGAGTCAAGACAATCCGATCGCCGAGGCGGACATTCTGGGCCGACGAAGGTATCGTCTCCGCCAGACCTGCATCTGAGGTTGAGAGATGACGAAATAAACCTAACATCACATAGGTCATCCTCCTTTGGCCGCCTTCGACAAGTAGGAGGCCCCAACAGTATCGACAACTTCGCCCGCTCATGGCAAAGAGCTGCTGCCTTTCCCGAGGTAATCCCTCGTCGCTCCTCATTTGTAGAGGCAGACTCCGACGACGAAGTTGCTATTGCCACCGGGCTGCTTGACGAGGCCACGAGCTCCCGCTTTCTGCGTCGCGATTCGGGCGACGGTGATTCGGGTCCGGATTCATCTCTGCTGCTTTCTGATGATGAATTTGGCGGGGATGGTGGCCCGGCAAACTTGCGTGGGTCACAACGGTCTAGGAAGGGAATACCGAGCACTGGGCTACTGGGTTCGTCTCTGGACAGAGGCTATGCTGCTTCATACGGCACGATCTCCTCACGCGTGAGTGAGTCAACTCGACGGCATGCGATTCAGCTCCATAAAGAGCAGCACACACGAGGGGATGACCCTGTAGATCCCGACCGAAAACCTCTACTCGTTAAGCATGTTCAGCATGAAGACGGCACGCGAGAGGACATCATTGTGGGACAGTCCACGGTGCCGCAGACCGTCTTCAACTCGGTCAATGTACTGATCGGTATCGGATTACTGAGTCTTCCGTTGGCAATGAAGCATGCCGGATGGGTGCTGGGATTATCGTTTCTGGTGTTTTCCGCAGTCACCACGGGTTATACAGCCAAAGTTCTGGCCAAGTGCCTGGACGTGGACCGCTCTCTCATCTCATATAGCGACATCAGCTATCTAGCCTTTGGGAAATATGCTCGCCTTATCACCAGTTTCCTCTTTTGTATGGAGCTGCTGGGGGCTTGCGTCGCTCTCGTGGTGCTTTTTGCTGATAGTCTGTACGCTCTGATTCCAGGTTTTAGTGTTCTACAGTGGAAAATAGTCTGTGGAGTGGTTCTGGTGCCCTTGAATTTCTTGCCTTTGCGTTTTCTCAGCGTTACTAGCATCCTTGGCATCATGTCCTGCACATCAAGTGAGTGCTTTCAAGCCCATGTCTTTCGATATGGAAGTTACTAACTCATCAAAGTTGTCATTCTTATCTGCGTCGATGGATTGATCAAGCCAGATACACCTGGTTCCCTTCGTCAACCGGCCAAGACGTTCCTCTTCCCTGAAAACTGGGCCACTCTTCCTCTAAGTTTCGGTCTCATCATGTGTAAGTGATTCCCATTCATGGCCAAAGTCCGAGGAGCTAATCCCCAATTTATAGCACCCTGGGGTGGTCATTCCGTGTTCCCCAACGTGTACAAAGACATGAGGCATCCTCAAAAGTATCAGAAAAGTCTCTGGTCCACATATCTATTTACGGTAAGGAAATCCATGTTCACTGAAGAATGTCCAGCGCTGAACAATACATCAGTTTTCTCTTGACTGTTCCATGGCAATCCTTGGCTGGGTCATGTTCGGAGACATGGTTCGTGACGAAATCACGGCCAACATCCTCACCATCGATGAGTATCCGCAAGCACTCTCCGTCTGCATTATCATTTTCATCTCAATCATCCCGCTGACGAAGGTCCCGCTGAAGTGAGTGGAATCGACACCTCTTTATAAAACATTGCTGATCTCGATATAGCGCCCGACCGATAGTATCCACGTTTGAAGTGCTCTGTGGAGTAGGCACTGGTCGTGGATCCTCTGGCGTGCATGACGAAAAGATTCAACAAGCGGTGCGAGCAGCGATCCGCATCTTCACATTGGCCCTCATTGTCGTATTGGCCATTGTCTTTCCGTCCTTCGACAGGATCATGGCCTTCTTGGGCTCATTCTTGTGCTTCACCATCTGCATCATTCTCCCACTTGCCTTCTATCTGAAGATCTTTGGGAAGGAGATCAGTCGAAGGGAGCGTATCCTCGACTGGTTTTTGCTGATCTTGTCTTCGATACTGGCGGCAATCGGGACTGTATGGGCATTCCTGCCTCGTGAAATGATCTCGGGAACATCCTAGCCACGTGAATACATCCAATCAGGCAGATTCATTCATATGAAATCAGCCTTTGTTGAGGATGATCGCAAAATTGTTTCTCTTGTGGCCGGGGTTGAGCATCTCCTTCTTGAACGTCCGGCGCGATGAGTTCCCAGTGTAATGCCATAATTGATAAATCAGCTTGTTGGTCCGTTTGCTTTGCACTAAGTGGAATCCCAGGCTAGCGAGAATTTCAAGTAGCCTTTCTTCCGTGAGGTAGCGCGAGTTGTCGATGCAAGCTACCGGCAAGACTAAGAAGAGGGTGGGCGTGAAAGATATGGAACATAGAGATGTCAAGAATTTGACGCAGCGCTTGAGCATTTCGCCGCGGCCAGTGGCGTCCGGTACATAGTTGAGAACCAAGGACAGACTGATCAGATTGAAACGCTCTTCATCATTAGATGGTAGAGGTCGCTCCATGAAGTCCTGTTTGAGGATCCCGGGCTCCTGAGAATTAAGATCGATCCGCGTCATATCCAAGGCCGGGGTCCTTGAGCAGGCGTTCTTCGTACTCAATGCGCCCACTTCGAGGACGCGCAGTTTGGCGAAAGAGGTCTTCCATTGATCCAACTGTGGCTTGATCCAGTCAACTAAGATCTTACTGGAGTCACCACCGCGATCCGAGGATTGACCGAGTTTGCTGGCAATCTGATAACTTTCCAATCCGCCATTTGCATGAATCTGGGCATCTATACTGCTGACTCGAGCTTCATCGCCGGCCTTCAAAGCGTTTGCTCGTGCCTTGAGCAGCTGATGGTGTGAGCGAATGAGCGTGCGAGTCGCCTTGGAAGACAGAGCCGCCTTGGATTTGACCGTCGGCGGTCGACCAGTGGATAATAGACCCGGCCGTTTAGATCGGTGCTTGGGAGCCATTGGAAGGTAATGAAGCACTTCAACCTGAAAATAGATATAGAGCAATTGTCATGATAGAGATACTTGATCCAAGGCTTTTGAGGGTAAGCTTCGATTGTTATTAAGGCAAAAAGAAAAAAGCGATGTACTCCCAAGGCATCAAAAAACACGGCCCACAACCCCGTGATCTGGCTGACTCATCCCACGATCACCTGACCCACACAGCGCTAGGGTTTTCGCTTAGCGAAGCCACTCTGAATTGTTCGACTCACGACGACACTGCGACAATCATCACGACAGCGGACGACAGCCATGGCCCCTACTACCAAGCAAGGTACGTTCCGATCGTTGCGACCATGCCAATATCTTTCTTGTCAATTGCGAATTGTGTGGGAATATGCTCCGGAGGATGGAATATCGCACTTCGAAAATTCATTTTGAAACACGCTGCGCAAAAGAGATGGGAATGATGGGAAATGCACAAAATCGACATATTCTCGACGACAGACACTTGTCTTCTTTCCTCCGGATTTCATATCGCCCGCACGACTCGCAATTTCTCGGACACATACATGGCATTTTTTTCAAGATCCGCATAGCTGATCAGTATTCTCTTCTACAGGCACCCGCCCCGCCGCCCGGGCTAACGCTGCCGCCAAGGCAGTTGTTAAGGGCTCTTCCGTACGTTCTACCGCTATCTTATGACCGACTCCATTCCCTGTCAGGTCAGGATCGACTTTGCACAAAGTACTGACATGTCGGGAAATAGCTTCACAAGTCCCGCAAGGTCCGCACCTCGACCACCTTCCACCGCCCCAAGACTCTCCAGCTGTCTCGGTCGCCCAAGTACCCCCGTGTCTCCATCCCCCGTGCGCCTCAGCTCGATGCCCAGAAGATCATCCTCTACCCTCTCAACACCGAGAGCGCCATGAAGAAGATCGAGGAGAACAACACCCTGGTCTTCATCGTTGATGTTAAGGCCAACAAGCGCCAGATCAAGGGTGCCCTCAAGAAGCTGTACGACGTTGACACCATCAAGGTCAACACTCTGGTCCGGTATGCACTATTCGATTTTCCAAAATGGAGTATACCAGCGGTACAGTTCACTAACTCAATTACTATAGCCCCGACGGCTCCAAGAAGGCCTTCGCCCGTCTTACCCCTGACGTCGATGCTCTTGACATCGCCGCCACCAAGTTGGCTATCGTTTAAAAGGGCAGAAATGGATTTCTTTGGTTTTAGGCGAACTCTGTTTTCCACCGTGGTGATTCTCAATACCAGTCAGTCCTTGGCTGTGTGCAGCAACGAGGGCTGAATGATTACAAAAGAAACATTTCTTGACGATCTAAACCTGTGCATTCGTGGACTCTGGTCAAGAGTCGGGTGGCGTAGTACTTGGGTAGTGGTCATCTTGGTCGTTTGCAGCCCTCTGCCAGTAGAGACCAGTACTAGCATTTTGATGCCGAGCACCTTATGGGATATTGGATATTTGATGGGAGCTTCACTATTGAGGCATGGGGGACAATCGATTTACAGCTTTTCTCATTCATAATTAATGCATTGGTCTGCTTTAAACTATTATTTTGCATGTCTAAATAGACTAGTCTACATCGAATATCTAAGTATCCAGTCATTTTATCTATAAAAAGGAAGTGGTATACAGGAGATCTTGATTTTTGGCTCTAGTGTACAAAGGACTCAAACAGTCCACATCAATCCAACCCAGAGAAACATGCAGCAGCCAGTTATAAACACAGTTTTATGCCATCCCAGCCACATCTCTGTCATAACATATCAAAGATGACGGTGATTATCGACAACTCCGCATCCAAGCTATGACCTCAACCATACTCTCAGTCATCGCCATCCTAAATCGTCGATCGAGATATGAATCTAGTGGCCACCACGCAGAACATCCAGGTGCTTCAGGATGGACATCTGGGTGTCGAACCACCGCTCAACGCAGTTCTGGGCGCATGCCTCCTCAGTTCGGTCGAGGGTACCGGAGGTAATGGGCTTGCCGCGGATGCACTTGGTGAAGCACACGTCATTCAGGGAGTGGACAGCTGTGAATACAATCAGTATACATGGAGTAGAAAAGGTTGTCTCTCTGCATTTGTATGGGACACTTACCCTGCTGAATGCTGGACTTCTGCGCCTCATTGGTAAGGATGGCGTTGAGCTCCTGCTTGTCGGCGTCGCTTAGGCTAGAGATATCGACCTGAGTTTGAGGATCCATGGTTGTGGAGATTCAATGAAGGGAGTATGAAGGGGAGTCGAGCAGGAAGGTGAAGCTACGCAGTTCAGTTCGCAAAATCGAAGGCGGTAGGCCCCGGCACAAAAATGACGCGGCGATCATCGTAGTTGTCCCTCAGGTTTCTCTCCGCATCTTCAACCGTGCAAAGTCCTGTCACTCGTTTCTTAGCAGCGCTGTATCATCGCTTGCTCTATCACTGTCTTTTTATTCATATATCGGCCATCTCATCATGCCGCCTATTCGCACATCCCGAAATCGCAAACCGCCGCCCGCCGGCTTCGACGATATCGAAGATACCCTGCTTGAGTTCAGCAATAAGATGAAAGATGCCGAGAATGCCCCGCATGAGGGAAAGAAGAAATACGAAGTCCTCTGGCCCATCTTCCAGATTAGCCACCAACGTATATACTCCCTTCCCCCACTTGTCTCTTCACGGACACTCGCTTTCACGATACTAATCCTCTATTCTAGGCTCACGATACATTTACGACCTCTACTATGAAAAGGAAGCCATTTCCAAACAGCTGTACGACTGGCTTTTGAAGAATAATTACGCCGATGCCAACTTAATCGCCAAGTGGAAGAAGCAGGGCTATGAAAAGGTATGCTAGATGTCATACTGTTTCTCGTTATAATACCAGACCTTCTCTGGGTCTAGTCTAGCTATTCTCGGTGGCATCTTGCTGACTCGGTTTCGTTTACAGTTGTGCTGTCTCCGCTGCGTCCAAACAAAAGAGACCAATTTCAATGCCACCTGCATTTGCCGTGTGCCCAAAGCCCAGCTGAAGGAGGACCAGACCATCCAGTGTGTCAGCTGTGGTTGTCGGGGTTGTTCGAGCAGTGACTGAAAGAACATGTCGAGGATATGAGTGGTTCGCAGGGCAATGAGGAGCAAGGGCTGGGCGTTACAGGTCGCATTTTTATGATTAGTTGGATCTTACTCGGTCAATCAGATACCCTTTGAAACAATAATCGTTAGCGTATCTATTAAATGTACACCATCCGACAATGTGTGACTATTTGCAGTACGGCGTTGTCGCTGCAATCGGATCCGGGGTGCATAATCTGCCGTCGTCAGTAACCTGGGAGATCTTTGGATCCACATTCACTTACTTGAGGAGTTCGAAAAGCTTATACTTCTGCAGATACGAAGATCCTCGCCGATATGCTTTGAGTAGACGGGCTGGATTATCAGACCTGGCTGATGACCCGATGAGGCGCTGGACGCCAGGGGAAGTCTTGAACATTGGATCAAACACCAGCAGATTGGCACTACCGTTGTCGCGAATTTCGAAGCCCACAATGGTCATTGAGTGTCCTAGTACTGGATGTTAGATGCAACGGTTCGGCGAGTTAGTTCTCTTACCTTGGTGCTGGAAGTATATTGGCGGAAGATCGGTCTTGAAGACTTTATCTTCGTCATCGAGCGAGCATGCCGATCGAAAGTAGGCAGCTACTTCCATGTAAAGAGAGTCGCAGGCCCGCAGATCTTTTGAGTCTGCCACACTGCTCGCATCACATCTGGAAGAGGGAAGGGGTTAGTGATATATTGGGCAACGATATTGACGGGAACTGACTGGATTCCAAGGCTCATGAAGAGGGCTTGAGCCTATGCAATGGTCAGTGGGTATTCGAATTTCAATTTTTATATAGGAGGCTCACCTCTGGTGTTCCGATAAATTTTCGAGTGCCTTTGATTCCCCCTGTCTCAGTTCTTCCGGTGCTGTTGAATCCCATGTCCCAAGCTTGTTCGATCAAGTCCTGCAGCTCGAGGATAGATGGTACCCCAGTCGGGAAATGCTCATAACCCGGTGCTTTGGATTTCGTAAGGTAGGAGAGCAACATTTGAATATTGCGGTAGCCACAGAATCCGCCCTCGCGAGACAGTTTGCAGATATGGCGGACCTTGGGACTACAGAGAAAAGCGCGCTGGACGGACTTGTCCTGCTCACAAAGTTTCCCAATGACGGGAATGAGGTGGTCCGTCTCATTCTCTACTCGCGTATGTCTTGCGAGTTTCCCATCCGATGTAATTTGGGTCTGTTTGGTGGTGCGGCCCCCTTTCTCCAGCATGTTCTTTAACCATGAGGGCATCTTCTTTTCGTGTGCATGAGGACCCAGCTCTGAGCGCTATCTAATGTATTAGCAATTGTTCCCGAGATAAATTCCAACTTGAGAATGGTCAGTTACCCCAAGCCGCTTCGCGCCATCTGGACCAACCGTGCCTGGTGGACTCCGCGCTCGCCCTGGTTTGGAGGCATTTGTTCTAGCGAAGCCCCGATCGCTGCCTCGCTTGCCACTCTTTTGAGTTCCGGGAATGTCTAACGAGTCGTCGTTCTCTGAGAGATCATGGTCACTGGGGACCGAGTCTTCATGGAAGGGCCCCTCGGAGGTGGGGTCATCCAGCGCAATACCTTCTGCGATATGCATGTCCAGATGATTTGACAGTTCAGCTGCGGTGACTATCTCTCCACAGCCTTGTGGGCAGTCTACATACTTGTCTGTTGCATCTTCGACAGGGGGTGATGACGGTGACGGGCTATAGGTGTTGAGTGGATGTGAATCCTGGAAGGCTGGTCCGGCACCGCCATCTGGATGACAGAATTCAATGTGTTCTGCGACGAAGCCAGCATCTGGATCGGAGAAGGGACAGAATGGACAGCTTGGTGTATTGCGGTCCTCCATCTAGGCTAGGCAACGATGTTAATGAAGTGTCATTCAGAGAGGGGGTGGGGAAAGTGACGAGTTGAAAACAGCAATAGGCTTGGATGAAATGCAGTAAAAAGCGAATGAGAAAGAAAAAAAACTATGTTACTGTTCTAAGATCCAGGCATCTCGAGTTAGAAAAACGATGTTTCGGTGTGGTCCACGGGTGGCGGACCCTTGCACACGTGCACTTGTATATCTTGGATGAAATAGTCAGGGCACGTCTTATTCCATGTTGTTTGAGATGTGGCAAGTCAACTTACATTATCGTATGTCATTACACGGTGAAAGCAGCCAAGGCTTCTATATATTCTATGCTGTATTTGACACCTGATGCAAGATATATATCTATATCGAAGACTGAAAATCCTAATTATGTACTTAGCTAGGTACCTAGGTAGGTACCTATACGTAGATGTCCTCTGCCGGGCGGGGCTGGCCGCCGCTTTGGTGATGGCGCTCAGAGTCAGGCTCTCTCTCTGTCAACCGACTGACTGACTGCAATCACTAACCATGGCAACCGGCCAGGATGCTACTCGAGTTCCCCTGTCAGTTCTTTCTCCAGGGCACTTTGCTGCTGTCAAACATGCCATGTCCAACCTTTTGGGCTCGACTGCAGCTCTCGACACATATGCTCAAGTGGCGAATGGCATTCCAGTCCCAAGAGTCCCAAGGTCTGGGGAAGAGGATGACGACCCGTGGTGGCTAGAGGAAAACCCGGATCCCGAACCTGGTCAAGAAGCATACGAGGTTGCCAAAACCATTCGTGATGGATTTTGTGTCGAAACGGCTGAGATTGATGCGCAGGTATGAACGACGAGGGGCTATTACTTCATTCTAAATATACTGACCTATCTAACAGGTTGTCCAACGATTTCAAGATGAAGAGCCCGCTTCCCGGCAGTTCTTTTTACGTCTGATTGAAATCGTCGTCATTCTATGCCATGACATAGCAGCCACTCTATTCGACATGCTCGAAGGAGGGTTACGCAAACCAGTGATGACGAAGCCTCCATGGTTATTGAGAGTGGCCGGTTCAAAATATCCGCCATACATCACGCTGCTCTCTCATTACGACTACCTTGATCACGAATACTACCCCCGCGGGTGGGCCGACACTGTTGGATACTGGGCAGAGGACCGTCTCTTCGGCGGAGTGGTGCTTTTTGACCGAGGAAGTTCTGGGACGGAGGTACGTGTATATCTGGCACCTCGCCAACATCCACTAAGTCGAATACAGTGCAATAGCATCTTCCTCAACAGTACCATGCAATTAAAACTCGTCCAGCTGACCGAGGCACAAGTCGAAGAATTCATCCATTTTCTGACGGATGAAAAGTGTAAGGCGGGGAGCATTCCCTTCCAGGCAGAGGAGAATGCTCGTCGAGTTCACCCTAACCACGTCGAATTCGAAAATATCTATCGCAAATTCGAAAATATCTATCGCAATCAGGATGATCGTCGATCGTTCGTGGGTCGGCTTCCACCTCACTGTTGCAACATTATTCCGAAGGAAGACCATGAATGGCTATCAAGAGAATACCAGAGGCTCTGGGATATGAACCATTCCATGTGACTGCTTTTTTCAATGATTCCTGAGGGAAGTACACGAAGGAACGAGTAATGATAATGATATAAATAAAACTGGCCTTCGGTAGTTACTCAACGAGTATAGCAGTCGATCACACGAGTCTATAGTAAACGTATGCCTCAGGCAATAACATGTGCAAATCGGGGTAAAAGTGCGTCATTTCTGCTTATTGAAGCAAATGCAATGTCATGATTGGCCAGGATACTCCGACATCGCGTTCCTGGAGGGGAAAAGCGGAAAACTCAATTCGATGCAAATCGGACTGACTCACCCGAGAAAAAATTCATGATTAGAATGCCGCAGCCGGCCCACTCCTCCGCTTTCGCTCTTCCCCTCCATATGTGTGAACTTCTTCTCCCCTTACCTTTTCATATTCCCTCGTTTAATTAGTGGCCATGTCCCTTCAGGATAATCCGCAGGCCCATGGGGTCCATAGTAACTGGGTCGTTCAAAAGTTCGGCGGCACCAGTGTTGGCAAATTCGCTCTGAATATTATAGAACAGGTTGTCCAGTACGCTCTTCGATGCTCTCTGATCGCATGTTACACAGGGCTAACAAAGCAATTGCCTCGCATAGGCCCAGTCTCGTTGATAATCGAGTCGCCGTGGTCTGCTCGGCCAGAAGTAGTTCTACGAAAGCCGAAGGCACCACCAACCGGTGAGTCATGTACAGATATTGGCTCGACTCCGATATTCTAACGCTTCGCTAAATAGGTTACTGCGGGCAGCCCGGGATGCCGAAAACTCTCAATCACGGCATTATGAATCATTCGTCGAAGCCGTTCGCCTAGAGCATGTCCAAGTTGCCGAGGAACAGTTGAAATCAGTGGACCTGAGGGACCAAGTGGTGGCCGATATTAATGCCGAATGCGAACGAGTCCTCAAGATCCTCGAAGCCGCGCAGACCCTCGGCGAGATCAGTTCTCGCTGCGTGGATAAGGTGATGAGCACCGGCGAGAAGCTCAGCTGTCGGCTCATGGCCGCCTTCCTGCAGGATCGCGGGGTGGACTCGCAGTACGTGGACCTTTCTGAGGTCATCGATTTCCCCATCGGTGCCCAAGGTTTGGACCAGGACTTTTATAATAATCTGGCTGCCATCCTGGGCAAGAAGGTTGATGAATGTGGACACCGGGTACCCGTGTTGACCGGTTACTTCGGTACCATCCCCGGCGGTCTGCTCGATCAGATCGGCCGTGGCTATACGGATCTATGCGCCGCCCTCGTCGCTGTCGGCACCCATGCGAAGGAGCTCCAGGTCTGGAAGGAAGTGGATGGGATCTTTACCGCAGATCCCCGCAAAGTGCCTACAGCCCGCCTTCTCCACACCATCACGCCCGCCGAAGCCGCCGAGTTGACGTTCTACGGCTCCGAAGTTATTCACCCGTTCACCATGGAACAGGTCATCCGTGCCAAGATCCCTATCCGGATCAAAAATGTCATGAACCCGAGGAACCGAGGCACCGTCATCTTCCCCGACTCCACCGCCGAGCTAGAACGGACCACACCCGGCCATGATCCGCGTCTCTTCCGTACTCGCAGCCCTAGTTTCATGCAGAAGCCGAAGCGGCCCACGGCCGTAACCATCAAGCACAAGATCCTGGTCATCAACGTTCATTCAAACAAGCGATCGTTGTCCCATGGTTTCTTTGCCGGCATTTTCTCGGTATTGGACAAATGGCGTCTATCTATCGATCTGATCTCGACCAGTGAGGTTCACGTGTCCATGGCCCTCCATTCGGAGGTGCCCCTGCTGAATGGGAACGGAAGGGATGAGTACCAGGTCATTGACGATGATCTGAAGGGGGCGCTCAATGATTTAGCCAAGTACGGGATGGTTGATATAATCCCGGAGATGGCCATTCTGAGCTTGGTAGGCAAGCAGATGAAGAATATGATCGGTGTGGCTGGACGTATGTTCACCACCCTCGGGGAAAACCATGTGAACATTGAAATGATTTCGCAAGGTGAGTCAATGATTGTCAATCCCAGCCCCACAGCCTCGCCCCTCACGTTCTGTTCTTGAACGATGAAGCTGACCAGCACGTCTTTCCCCCCTGCAGGTGCAAGTGAAATCAACATTTCCTGCGTCATTGAAGAGCGCGACGCGGATCGCGCTCTCAACATCATCCACACCAGCATGTTCACCTTCTTGGAGTAGATGTTGGACCACTGTCATTGTCGTTTTAGATATCCCTTGAGCCGGTTTTTACTATACACTTTTGCCTTTTTTTTTGTTTTGTCTAGAAAAGTTGGCGTGCATCCACCCCCGGGACCCTTAGAGGGAGCTGGGGGAACTGATCATTATGCTTTTCGTTGATGCATGGGCGTGGCGTTGTGTCTTTTTGGGTGTAAATATGAGGGTCCCTGTGTCAAGCTTCGAGGGACGTGATCGAAGTGGCATACAATGTACATGAACGGGTTCCTGGAAGATGATGCAAGGGCATTTATTGAGGGTGGTTCTGATAGACTTACATAGACTACGGGGTAATATGCACTGCTACTTACATGGAGACGGAAGACTCGTGCAGAATGTGGCTGAGCTCGATGTAGGACGATGAAACTCGGAAAGAGAGGGCGTCAAGTGAAGATCATCAACCAATTGGAGGCTGGAACAAGGGATGATCCAACTGTCTCAGAGTTACATCAGCATACCAGAGAGCAGTCAATTGAGGGATGGATAACATATAGAACGAATAGGACTATATACAATGGTGCATAAAGGACAGTAGGGAGGGAAATATAAAGAGAAGTATAGAGAGGCAGGATCTATAGTATTAGTATAGTATTAGCTTAGTCTCTATAGTATGCAAAGTCTATCGGGGAGTACATGCAAAGTACTCATTAAGTGGAGCGCATACTTCAGCCTCCCACACTAAGAGCTGATCCGCAAATCACAAATGCCTCGAGCAAGGGCTAATCCCTTTGGGAAATCCACCGTATTACAACCATTGTAACCGTATTATATAACCACCAAAAACGCGTCGAACGCGTGCAAACTGTAAAGAGAATACCCGCTTTCTGCACTTCTACCCTCCTCCCCACCCTCAAAGGACTCGACCTGCATTGTCTACTTACTTTACTCCCGAAAGAGGGGAAGAAAGAAAGGGAAAAGACAAAAGGGCGCGACGTCCTGGACCTCCCCTTGTCATCGCTTTTTGTCCTCACGATTTCCCTTCGACTTCCCTGCTGTACTCTAAGCCCAAGTTCTCCATCACAACTCGTATCCTATTCATCTGGTCCACTTGTCAACTTGTCAACGGACATCTTTGAAATCAGATCCCAGCTTTCTCGTGGTAGAATCACCACGGCAACTTCCCTAATTGTGACCCGGGTCATATTGGACGTGTCAGCCGTCCCTTAGCGCTTTTGTGGCCCAACGCTCGCCATCTCAGCTAGTTCAGCTGCATGACGGCCTGAGGCTGTTGAACCGACTCCTCTTCTTGGACTGCAATTGGCCCAACGTCAATTTCCCTTCGACCAGTCCAGTCCTGTCCTGTCACCTTTGTCTCGGCTTTTGTGAACTCGTTGCTGGTCCATCGAAACAAAAGTCGCGCCCTCCTGTGTGATTCCGACGCGTCATATGGTCGCTGCCGACTAGTGACGTGACTGCCTCGTTCCCTCCTTCCAGACTATGGGATCGACGCGTCCAGCGCTCGACGCGCACAATCAGCACAATCAGCACAATCAGGCTCTAGTCCCATCTGCACACCCGGCGATCAAATCGCGGCCCCATCTTCAACCCTCACCGCTACCATTGCAGCCCATTGAAAACCCATTCCACCCTACTGTGCACAGGCCATCGACAAAAGCGCTGTCAGGCCAAGGTCCGCATCCCGGGCGAAAAATCGGTTTTGTCCCAATCTCCGCTCCTGCTCCACCCATGTTCACCACCGACTCCCCTACTAAGAAACCGTCTTTCCCCATCTACACCCAGTCCTCCATGCCGCAATCGGCTCTCTTCACCACATTCTCCAGTGTCAACCCCGAGTCATCCAAGGAGAACCTGAATCCCGAAGACCCGTCCAATGGCAGTTTCGCCGACTTCCCTGAGCCCTCTTTTGACGCCAAGGTTCCGATGAAGCGCACCCTCATGGAAGCTGCCCCTTTAAAAGAGCGCGCCATGAAGAAGCAAAAGCGCGAAGACGCGCATATTAACCATCTTCCTGAGCCACACGAGATGCCGTCCATCGAGGATGACGGCACAAAGCCCCCTACAGCTACGCGACGCTGATTGGCATGTCAATATTGCGCGCGCCCAACCGACGTTTGACTTTAGCTCAGATCTACAAGTGGATTTCCGACACTTTCTCCTACTACAAGCATAGCGACCCTGGTTGGCAGAACAGTATCCGACACAACCTGAGTCTCAACAAGGCATTTATCAAACAGGAGCGTCCCAAGGACGACCCTGGCAAGGGCAACTATTGGGCTATCGAGCCTGGTATGGAGGTGCAGTTCTTGAAGGATAAGCAGGTCCGACGCGCGACCATGTCCAGCTTGCCTTTGCCTGCCGCCCCACAGCGCGACTTGATTCCCCAGCCGCAAAGCGCAAGCACCACGACCTGGATGGTCCCCCCGCCGCCTGCCCGACAAGCATCCGCCTCTAGGCCTTCTCGCAATGATGACCTATCATCCGATGCCACGTTACCTGCGTCTGACCCTGCCCTGCAAGAAGATGCCATCGACGAGAATACCAATGCGCAATCGCATCAAATGGCACCCCTCCGCTCTTCACCTCCCCCTCAAGCCCTCCGGTCCTCCCCTCCTATTGCTCCTCGATTCACGCGCCAGAGAACTCCCCCGACCCCGACTCAGGCGGGCCCCACCCCCGCTCAGCGTCCTCGGAAGCGCAAGTCTATTACCATCAACGACAGCGGTTATTTCTCGTCCTTGGAGTCGTCTGCCTTGAGACCTAATAAGGCCGGGCATATTCTGACCTCTGATCTGGATATCGAACCGCCGCGCATCAAGCGAGGCCGTGCCGAAGAAGAGATCGCGCGCATGCGCAGCTCATCTCACGATATCAGCCCGGGTCAGCCTGGCCATAGGAAAGAAGCTGGCACCCTGGTGGGCTCCTCTCCTCTGCGGGGAGAGTTCGTCAGCATGCTGCCGCCGCCATTGACACCTGTGATCAAGTTCAAGAAGCCGGCCAAGCCACCGCCCTCAGTGTCTCCCAATACCAACTTACGCAATCACCGCCGAAAGATCCAGCAGATGGTCAACTCTCCTATCAAGCACCTGGGCCTCGCGGACGATGATCTGCCTTGGAGTCCTGCCTTTAATCTTCAGGACTCTACGTACACACCACAGGATCATTTCCATACCACCTTCGATGTCTTTGCGGACTCGCATGATGACCACGTTTCATCAACCGCGTATGGTTCGCCCGAAAAGCGCTCTGTCAAGCGTCTACGGATGGCAGAGTGTGGGGAAACTGCCCTGACTGACATCACATCGGTCAACGTGAACAGTCGAATGGGCATGCCCTCTTTGAGCCGTTCAAAGTCATCGATGTTTCCCGAATCCCCTTCCAAACTTCCGGATATTGGTCGCCTGGGTGATACCAACCAGGATGACTTCTTCTCGTTCCATCTATTCGATGAGGGCAATGATAGCCCCGGCGAACTGAATGGGGTCGATCTCTTGCAGGGCTTCCAAAAGATTGGAGGCACCTCCAAAGAAGACACCCTGAAGCCCAAGCCGCTTCACTCGCGGCCGCATCTGACCAGCCGCAGCAACACTACTCTGTTTTAAGGATTTATGCGTCTTGCGTCTTGTTCCTGAATTTCGTGCTTTTTCTTTTTTCGTTAAATGGGTTGATCCGCTGCACTGTTCCTGGCGTTGTTTTTGACATTACCCCGACTGACTTTCCACTTTCTCCATGCATTTGTCACCCTACAGTCTCCTTTTTTTGCGTTTCTGGGTCGCGGAGTTGGATTCTCGGATGTTACCAGGTTGGGATTGGGCGGTGCTTTCTTTTCGGGAGTTTCTTGGGATTGCGCTGAGGTGCCGGTTCTGACTTTTACTCTCTTTTTGCCCGGGATGGCCTGGTTACGACCTTAATGATGATGCTAAGATGTACATGAGCAAGCGATGGTTTCATGATTCGGCAATTTGTATTCTTAGATAGTTCGCCCTGCATACACGCAAAGTATTAACACATTCGAGCTCCTTTTGTCTTCTTTTTCACCTCGTATGACTCGTCTACGTTGTGATATTCGTCGTCTTGTTTATGGCTTAAATCGTATAGTGTTATAAAGTAGTATAATAGTGTTTACTCTCGGCCTTGGCAAAATAGTACACATTTAAAGACTGTCGTTGAGGTTTTTGTCGACTTGCTCTATAGTATCAGGAGCATGGTCATACAACATCAATATCCATTCTTCCGGACGACATAGGATTACATCATGGGCCTGCTCCAAATCTATCCAGAATGTGCCTAAGCCGTCCATCTTCCTTGCATTTTTCCAGCTTGTCCATCTTCCAGGTTTTCCGTTCTGTGTCCTTGTCGACGCCAAATGCGACCCAGATGCCCCGGACTAGTAGCAGTGTCTCTTCCCAAGGGAGATCAACGTCAAGACCAAAGAAGAATCTTCGTAGTCTTTCATTCCCTCTCATGATATCAGTCAAACCCGCTGCCCCCTTAGCTTTCAGGGAACGAGCTAATGCGAGATCATGAACAGTCAAGGACGACATGCCATTGTAAATGCGGGCCATTTCTGCTGTCACTAAAGACGGCCCAAATGCTTCCTCAGCTGGGACGATTCGGGCCATTTGCCAATCTATGATCCCGACGATGTTCAACTCGTCGTCCACCATCAAATGATCTCCCTTATCGTCCACGTGCTTGAGGTAGAACTGCTCCGCTTCCACTGGATTGTGCGGCTTCGCCAGAGTCTGAAGCTGGGATTTCAAGTATGCGAATACTATATAGACATTTGCGGGATAGGACGTGAAAAGCTGGCCGTCGGAAATCAGAGCCATGTTTTGCTCCACGAATGAAGTGTAATAGTCGATAGATGTATCAAATGGCCCTGAAGGACTCAGAACGAGAAATCGCTCACTAGCAAGAGCAGAGACTGTTGGCTCGGAAGGTGAAGGGCCTGGGAGGAGAGAACCAGCCTGGGAGAATGGATGATGTTTGAGCTCAATCAGAATATCTGCTAAGCCGTTCCAAATTCTTTCCTTGTCCTTGTCATCTGCAAAGCGCTTCCCGCGTGGGCCTTGTAGGTTCCAAGGCTTGCCAGGCATTTCTTCCATGAGTATATAGCTCACCACTTGGTTATTGTTATCGCCCATGATCCCATAATCGAAGGCCCGAGGAGCAGGGACTTTGGTCGTTTCGAGAAATTTGAGAGTTGCGTACTCGCTACGGATAAGGTAGTTGACGAGTGATTGGGGGATAGTACTGCCATTCATTCGAGGCACTCGAATAAGCCAAGAAGTATTATCGGCGAAGCGAATGCGAGCATGATAGTTAGCACAGCCCATGAGGGATCCGCGTCCCCAGGCTGGTGGGTGCTCAATCTCGCATTTGATACCGCCATTTAGTGCGGATGCACGCTCGCAGACAGCCTTGTCATTGATCGTTGCACGAATATTTTCCACTTCAGCATGCACCCTGGCTTCGAATAAATCATCTGGCAGGGCTGTGTCATCGCACGTGTGGAATGGCAGGCGGCGATGGGTTAGGCAGAAATGACGACTACATCGCTCGCATGGACCAAGCCCTCGAATACTTGGTAGCACACAGCCCGCAAAATCACATCTGTTAAGCATTCCAAGGTTGAGGTGGTGAATTCCAAGGTTGTATGGTGCGGGGCATAGCTAGCTTTAAATAGAGTGAGTGGGTCATCTACTATATGCTCTAGCTCTATATGTAATTTTGTGCTTTGCAACGAATAGGTATAGATCTCACTAAGGTCTTTATTAATTATGTATACCTAAGGTATAATTCATGTATATGACTAAAGAATATAATAAATGTAGCGGTCATAGGTAGGTGTCTTGGGTATTATTATCTAATATTCCACAATTTGCTACCATAGACAGAATATAAGAGAAAGAAGTGAGAGGAGAATAAGAGGATTATAAGAGGAAATTAAGAAAAAAATAAGACAAAAGTAATAAATCAGTAGTTATAGGTAGCTATAGAGAGTAAAGTGGCCAGCTCTAGAGGGGTTGACTGTTTACGTATAAATACTTCTCAAACTTTCAGCTCAAACTTTCATCCTCTTCGCTCACCTCATCCTTGATCTCCAACGACCACTCTTCCCTACTTTAAAACAATTTCATCAACCAGACGCCACTCAACCATCAACCCACCGAAGTTCTGAATACTATGACAACCCGTGAGACCAGCCTTGCACCCAGCCCTGCCTTAAGTGGAGGACGAGGGAAAAAGATCCAGCTGCTACGCATGATTGTCGTAACCCCAACCCCTGATAAGATCCATTACTCGCAAGAGGATCTTGCTACACTCGGAATTTCTCTGTCGTTCTCATCTCTTTCAAATCTTGCTACCGACATGGAATTCTTCCAACCTTTGGATGAATCTGTTTTGAACGATTGCGTTGTTGACATGGACTGGGTCGGGGAGCATGATGCGCCTCTACTGAGCCCCAAGGATCTTGACGTCACTGAGAGCTGGCCCATGAGCGATAACGGCGTGCCACGAGGAGTCGGCGGCCACTGCAGAGCTATTGTGACTGCCCTTGAGCTCTATTATGAATGCTTAAGGATTCCCAGAAAAGGAAGGATTCCCAAAAAAGGGAAAAAGCTTGGACGCCGCCTTGAAGAAGCCTACAGATGGATGCCAATTAGGTTGTGACTACTTTCATACTCTTAGTACTCCGTGACTAACTACGTCTTGGCAGGTACGGTAACCCTTTCTTTCATGCGGGGGAAGGAATGGCCCACGCCGCAAGATCGACCCCCGCAGGATGGGCACCTGAAGGGTTTGTGGAATGGTTAAAGCCAGGGAAGGACAAGATACCAGAACCCCATCTTAGGATCACGACCATCAGCTTTGGGGTACCAGATGAGGATAGACTCCTAGTGGGCGAGCTCTCGGCCATTGCGCAGGTTCTCGAGAAGCGTGTGCACCAGCCTGACCTACAGGAAACCATTTGCTTCCCGGTATGTTTACCTATAGTCAATATCAGGATATTACATACACTGACACATCCGCATGAGTGGCAGGTGCTCCTCATCTCGTTATTTGGTCCCCGCAATGGGCGTATCATTCAAGCGTACTATGATGCCGAGAAAGACATCCTGGAGCTGGTGGTGTCTCCAATCATTAACTTGATGCGCGACGCAGCCTCAAACCTAAATCCCGTTCTAAGATTCATAGCAAGCAAGCCACAGTTCAGAGCTCAAGGCAATGAGGGCTCTCAGGAAGATGATGATCACCCAGATGTCCGCTCCCTCCGCGAAAAAATCCATAAAAGCCTGGCTTGACGTTAGCGATGAACAGTTCGTCAACACAAAAAGAGTATTACTCACTCAGAATAATTCTTGGGGTCATATTTCTTCAAGAAGGCAACAACTTTCGTAGCTTCCTGCCAAGTGCGAGATAAGTAAACTAATAGTAAGAGAGAAGTAAAACAACAATAAGAGTAAGAAGTAAGTAAGAAAAAGAGGTAAGAAAAAAACATAATCCCTATTCTTGCAACGTAGGTGAGTAGTCATATGTTCCCGGGATTGATGCAGTGGGAGTACTTCATGGCAGAGAGGGCATTCCCACGAGGATAGAATCTGGGGAGTCGGACCCTGGGGTTCTGGAAGCTGGATGGGGTGAGTAGTATGTATGTGTTCTCTAATAGTAAGAGAGAAGTAAAACAATAGTAAGAGTAAGAGGTATATGAGAGTAAGAAGTAAGTGAGAGTAAGAAGTAAGAGAAAGAGGCGTGAAATTGTTTCTGTTGTTCTTATAGATATTGTGACCCGTCTTGCTATAGTACCTATTCAACAATACTCCTATACTAGAGCTTATTCACTTGATCTAGGGAAACATAAACCATTGAACGTCTAAGTACTTGAAGTGTAAAGCATAAGGAGGGAACCTCTATACTAAACCACCTTCAGCTACAGACTAGGGTTTTTAGTATCTCCGCATCGATTGCACCGAGATATATTATCACCCCTCTTCGTTAGTAATATAGGTCATGCAGCTTGCTATTAAGTATATCTAACTATCATTTGTTCATCAGTTCAACTACCATTAACTAGTTAAGGCCTCAAAGATTACATTTTAGGTAATTCCATAATACCACAAAATATCTGTATGACTAACTACTTATATATGTGGTTACTAACTTCTAATCTAAGCTACATCTCTGTCGAGTACCTGATTCTACCCCTAGGTACCCAATCCTATCCATACTATCCTGTAAGGTAGAGACTACTCAACTATGTATATTCGAGTAAGGCCCGAAGAGGGGAAGCGCTGGACTCAACCGGGGCACATATGGACAGCCACATATGTGGGCTTTCCACTGTCATCGTGATTGAGCCTCAGTCTGGCCAATCTTAGTTGATTCTATTTGAAAATAAATAGTGGTAAACATTTAGTGCCGCTTTACGATAAGATAACCGGGATCAACGTTAATCCGACACATTATTTCTCCCCTCAATTCTACCTCGGCCTCACGAGTCGTCTATTGTCCATTTATCTATTTCCTTAACATCGTCGAGAAGGATGCGAACAGCCCCGAATGTGATTATCACAGGTACCCCCGGAGTGGGCAAGACCGTGCACTGCGAGCAGCGCGCAGGAGATCGGGCTCAAGCACCTATCCGTGAACCAGATCGCCAAGGACCGGGATTGCTACGAGGAATACGACGAGGAGCGCAAGAGTTGGGTTGTCGATGATGACAAGGTACATGATTTGCGACATTGTTGTGCCCTTTCTCCCTTCTTTTCCTGTTGCCCGCTTTGCTTGGCGGGGTCGAACGGTCTCGAATTTCGGATTGACATGCGCAGAAATGCTGACTCGAGTGTAACGCAGCTGCTGGATGCCATTGAGGACGAGGTACTTCAAGGAGGATATCTCATTGACTGGCATGCCTGCGATATGTTCCCAAAATCCTGGATCGATCTCGTCGTGGTCCTCCGCTGTCCCGAGACATCAATTCTATACGACCGTCTTTCCTCGAGGTATGGATTTTCCCCTCTCGTGTATATGCATATCTAACCTGTCTCCTGTCTCTAGGGGTTACCACGAAGAGAAACTACAAGAGAATCTCGACGCCGAGATATTCGGGGTGCTGCTCGAGGAAGCGCGCGAATCGTACGACGAGGAGATCGTGGTGGAGCTGAACAGCGAAAAGGACGACGATGTCGAGGCCAACTGCGCGAGGATTGCACAATGGGTAGAGAACTGGAAGCAACAACATGCGGATTGATTGTCACGTCTATACTCCATAATATATACCCAACCCACACCTTTTACTGTTTACTGCTGTTGTCCTTCAGCCACTGCTGGAACTTCACCAGAGCCTTGTACCGGTGGGAAATCCGATTCTGGGTGAAAAAGTCATCAATAGATCAGCACTCTAAGTCGGAGATGAGCAATTTCTTACCTTTTCCTCCTTCTCCATCTCCGCATAGGTCTTTCCCTCGTACTCGAAAATCGGGTCCCAACCTAAGGTCCGTTAGTACCTGGATATGTAAGATTCAGAAGATCCAGTTTGATACTCACCGAAGTTGGTCGGGCCTCTCGGTCGAACAATCGCTCCCTGCATACACAGTAAGATTCAAAGTGATAGTAGATCTTCGAATAGCAGACTCACTTCAGTGCGTCCCTGGAACAAAATGGGCTCGGCTCCAGGACCCCGGCAGAAGGCAAATGTACACACGGCTTCGGCAGTCCGGTCGTCAAACCCATCCAGCATCTTGTTCAGACCCTCATGACCCAGGGAGTCCATGAACGATTTACTGAACTGCAATCAGCTGGGGAATTTAATCGGAAGGGAGTATGGGGGTTCATCCTTACATGTACGGCCCGGGCAGGCCCTTGAGGGCGTGGAATTCCAGTGCAGTATCTTCAGTCAAGGCCGGGCCATTGATCTAATATATTCAAGTGAGCTTTGATTCAAGCTAGAACCATTTTAAATCAGACATACCGCCTCGGCAGCACGACGGGCCTTTTCCTTGGCGATTTCTTCGATCGTGCCTTGGATCTCCGGCACATCCACGGCCTGGTTGTCGACTTCGATGACGCTGCCAAGGATGGCGCGCACCTCGGAGAGCTTGTTCTTGTTGCCTGTGATGAAATTGAGCTTGGTCAAAGTCATAATGGCGGGTGGCTTGTGGTTGTGGGAGGTTGCAAAAGAGTTGGGTTGTCTCCACCGAATTTCCCATTTCCCATTTCCCCGCAGGACACCGCTCGGAAAGTTCATATCGCATCACATCGATATATCATTCAACTACATCTATCTAGGAACATCATCATATGCATCACTGTATTGCAAAACACCCGAGACCGCCCCAGGCATATGGTCATGGTGAGATATCACCGTTCATAATCCGTAGCTCACAGAAGATTCCCAACATCTAATATACACAAACTACTCCTCCAGCACCCCGTTTTCGATCTCAAGCTTCTCCTGTTGCGCCATCGCCTGCGCCGACACAATCTCAGCCAGTCGCTTCAGACGTGGTGTTTGGAGCCCTACAGAACAGTTAGTACGAGCTGGATGGAAGGGAAAGGAGGCAAGGGTCACGTACAGGATGGTGTGTACGTCTCCAGGGCCGTAATGACCCTGGGCTCTGCGATCTCATAGGGACCGCTGTCCTCCATATCCACAGGGGTCAACAGGAGGACATCGCTCTTCTCTGTGACTCGCGAGGCGACAGCCTTCATGATCTCACCGTTGATAGGCTGTTCGTAGTCTGCGACGAGGTACTGGTTGAGGAGCTTCTGAATTTGGTTCGGGGAGAGCCTGGGAAGGAATTAGCACATCTGACAAAAATAGAGCACTCGGTTCCACTTACATCCAGCAGATATCTTGAATGATCTCGATGTCATTCAAGGTAGCCTTCTTGAGCTGAAGAAGCTTGGTCGCTTGCTATAACGGTGTCAGCGAGATGTTAAACACATACAAGGTCAGTGGGTAAAACACACCATCAAATGTTCCAGCTGCAGCGTTCCCTCCGGCATATCATGACTCTTGCACCACTCCTCGATCCGCGTAATGTTGTAGTTGATCTGGAGACCACGCTTCCACGACAGGAAGTTTCGCCGCATAAGAAGGTCGTTGAACGCCGTGACACCCACCAGTCGCAGAAGCTCAGTAACGGTCTGCGTGATGATGGTGTCCTCGAGATAGAACGCCTTCATCGCCCGATAAACACCGTTGAGAAGACTCAGAAGGTTGTCCATGCTGTAGGCAGGGTTGTTGTTCGAGGGCAAAAGCTTGCCGAGGAAGCGGTTCGTCTCGCTGGTGACGAAGCCAGGAAGTGACTGCGACTCAATGATGGCCGGGACAATCATCTTGTATAGCTTCTTCTTCAACACCTTCATCCAGGTATGGTAGATGTTAAATTCCAAACTCTCCAGGTCATGCTTCACAATTTCCAACAGACGATCGTACTCGTAGTTATCGGTCTTCTGAGCCTCGTACCAATCCTCAGCCAGGAAGACGAACGACAGCATTTCGTGCACGTTCGATAGCCAAAAGGCGCCGGGGTTGACCGCATCGTCACCGTCATGCTGCATGACTTCCTGCTGGATCGACTGCATTACGTTGGCCAGGAAGCGCTCCGATTCTTTCACGAAACCGTTGTTCCACATCTCGGAGGTCACCAGGTTGATCAGATACGCAGGGAATAAGACCTCCTTTTCAGTCGGAGGTGGGGTCGAGCTGGGAAGAGGAATCTTGAGGTTGCGAATCAGGCCCATGGTGACCTCTTCATTCAAGTCTTCCTCTTCAGACAACAAGTTCTCTAGCTCGGCCTCGACCGAATCCAGACCTGGGGAGAACGCCGCGGCTGAACGAGCGGCACCAGGTCCCGGGATCGCCATTGATACCGGGCGCGGGTTGTAAGCCCCGCTGAAGCGGTCCGTATCAATTCTCTCAGCACCGGCGCTGCGTCGCTTGGGCTTGGGCTTCTTGGAAGACACAAGGTTGATCAAGTTGCTGGCAGGAGCCGGGGCTGCGCCGCCATTGGGCAAGTCGCCGTGGATCCCATTGACTGGCACCGATCGCTTGGCGACCTCCAGCTGTTCCTCCAGCTCTGAAACACGTTGACGAAGAGCAGACTTCTCCTTCTCGTTGTCGCCGTCGAGCAGCTTAAGACGGTCCAACTCCTCCGTGGTAGCACGAAGTGCCTCGCGGGAAACTCTCTCCTCTTCCTGGAGACGTTTGATATTGGCCTGAGCTTCAGCGTGGCTCTGCTGAAGTTTGCTCATCTCTTCCTCGACAGCCTCCAGACGGGCTGCTGTGATACCGGCCTGGTTGGCCTCGGCCTGGAGTTCCTTGGCGCGCGCCTCCAGAGTGTTGTGTCTGCTCCGCCACGACTTCAGCTGAGTTTCGTAATTCTCGAGCTGAGACACCAAGGACTTGTTTTCACGCTTCAGTGACTCCAAGTACTGTGTGAGCTCCACCACCTTGTTCTCCAGCTTGTATGAAATCTGCTTTAGATCCCGAGCTTCTTCTCGCAGTGTCTTGTAGAGCTTCCTGGCCTGCTTACTTCGCCACAGGTTCTGAACAATGACCACCTTGTGGCGGTACTGTCGCCAAGAACGCAATTGACGCCATGATCGGAACGCCCGCTGGATAATCTTGGCCGCATTGCCATTGATTGAGTCCATGATGTTTCGACGGCAAAGGAAACCCTTCGCAACAGACTCGAACAGAATGAAGTTGTTCCGAATCTCGTTGTACCGTTTCCTGTCCTTTGATCCACGCCAGACTCTCTGAATTGTAGTCGCAGCCTTTGTCCGGCGGATTTCCTGAGCACTCTGCCTTGCCAGGAATCCACGAATGAAAGCTTGGGTGGTGAGAATGGATTCGCGGGCCTCGAGATAGCGGCGGCGGTAGTATTTGCACCGAAGGTTCTTTTGGATCATAATTGCACACTCATTCAAACGCGACGTACGCAAGTTTTCCAGGAAGGCAAGCATGCCGGCCCGGAAAAAGATCTTAGTCAGACCCAGTTGATACTTGTCCTGCTTCTCCTGGTTGGCATCACCCAATGCCTTGCGAAGGATGGCATGACACATATTTCGGATCTCAGACGTCCACTGCGAGGAATGGCAAAGCATGTAGTAACGAATGGCAAACTCCTCGTAAGTCCAACGAGTGGGATATCCTGCCGTACTGATTCGGACAGTTTCAAGGACACCGCAAGCTCTCAACTGACTGAGAACCATTGGCCCCTCGAATTTCCAGGCTTCCTTGGCTTCATTGGGCTTGATGCAACGGATGTAATGCACCTCGGTAGAATTGATGGTGCTCATCAACTCGATCAATGAAGACTTGAAGATTCCTCCAAGCGTGGGTTTACGGTTAACAGCAACACCAATTCGACGACCTGGAGCAGCCGCCACCTGTTTGGAAGAAGCGGCTGCCGAGTCCTTGTCACGAACTGCAGCGGCAGTATCGAGGATCTCCTTGATGAAGCCATTAGACGAATTCCGCAGGATCTCCAGATGCTCGTCTGGAACAGTGTCACGGTTCTTTTCGATGAAGCCATCGGACTCATATGTCACATCAACGGCATAATGGCAAACGGTAAACGCAGATTTGCCAAAGCGAGGCTTCTTGTAGAATTTCTGCTTATCGGCAGCAAAGTGCATATGAAGCTTGGTGACGAACTGCTCATCAGAACCCATGGGAAGGCGGGACTCTTCATCCAGCAAGGCCAGGATACCAAGTTTTGCCTCGATCAGGTCGATACAAGGCTGGTTATCCGAGAAATCAATGAAGGTCCAGTCGATCTCTTCGCGGACGTATTCTTCTTGCTCGAGCTTGAAAACGTGTTGGTTGAATTCCTGCTGCAGCTTTTCGTTGGCGTAGTTGATGCAGAACTGCTCAAAGGAGTTCTTGGCAAAGTGCTCAAAACCGTAAATATCCAGCACACCAATGAAGGTGCGAACTCGCCCGAGAACCTCCTCAGTAGCCAGGCCGCGGTTGATCTTGTCCACCAGCCAGTCGAAGAGACTCGAGTAGATGAACTTGGCAACTGAATCTCGGACCACAAGGGCTTGTTGCTGGGTAAGATTGGAGGTAATCTTCTCGCCTCGAGTGATGAGCTGCTTCTTGACAATCCACTTGGCAAACTCGGTGACATCAATACCGAGCATCTCACAGGCACGCACAAGCGATGGCTCCGACGGCGAGAGAGACGAGTCCGTGCGAGTTGCAGTAATCTTCACGTTACCGAGATGCAACAAAGCCGCAAGGATACGGAAAATCTCGGTCTGGTCAGTCTGTGCGACGCCGATTGTGGCCAGCGATTTTCTGGTTGCATCGAATTCAGCCTTGTCGTCAACACCGTCAATAATTGGGGTACCGCCCTGGTTGAGATACTCGAAGTCCTCAACTGGCAACAGACCCAGCTCTTGCTTTTCCTCGTCGGTAGCACCGGCAACTAGTTGGTAGAAAATATGGTAGTTGCGCTCCTTGAGGGGCTGGAACACAAGTCTCGAGCGCTCAAGCAGGTAGGTCCGGATCTTCGCACCGATGATGTTGGTCCTGTCGTCGAACATGATCTCGATGTATTTGCCAAATCGAGAAGAGTTGTCATTTCGGGTTGTTTTGGCGTTACCAAATGCTTCCATGACTGGATTCGTGGCGAGGATCTGCTCTTCGGTCTCACTGATGGCATCCGCTCTACTTGTTGTGTATTTTCCAGGTTGATCCGATGATTCGCGAGTGGCAAAGTACCGCATGATGTACTTAGCACTAACGGTCTTACCAGCACCCGATTCACCGGAGACCACGATTGTCTGATTCTTTCCATCGCGAAGCATGTCACTGTTTGTGCGGATCCGTAAGCAGACAGAAAAAGCAAAAGTATAGCAGGGGAAGTAGCCCTTACGCAAAAGCCTCTTCCGCGATGGCAAACAGATGCGGCGCCTGCGAGGCACGCTGCTTCCCAGCATAGACCTGCACCATCTGCGGCACATAGAGGGAGTCCACCCGGGCAAAGGGATTGGTCGCAATCAGGACAATTCCACTGTAGGTATATATCTCTTTCTGGGCGTAGCGGAGCTTTATAGCCTGCAGGACTTCAAAGCCGTCAGTTGAGGGAACAGAATCGTGGGCTATTAGCGGGACGAACCAGCAGGCTCATTCAAATGGGACAGGTTGGTCAGGTCTTCGCTCGCCTCGAGCATGGCAGGATTCATCAATGGCGGCAAATTTGAGTTGTTGTCGACCTGCAGCTCAGCCTGAGTGGTCTCCACGGTTTTTCTCTGTTTACATCCCCGACCCGATCAGTATTCATGCAAAGCTCGGGGGTCCAGCCCAGCAGTGTTAGGTACAGAGGCACTCACCTCGCCATTCTCCAGCTCAAACACCAGCTGTACTTTCTCTCCATCCACCAGCTTCTCCTTGACCTCGGAGGCCACCCAGCCCTCCGTCGGGTCGGGCTGCCAGGCCCTTGTGCCGACCTCGTAAATATGCGCCATGAGACCGTTACCCAGCGGTGATGCTCTATGCAATCAAAGATCGAAGAGAAATAAGAAGAAAATCGAAGCGTCTAAAAGATTGCCGGATGAGGGCTTCGGGGGAATCGGATACAGGGGGGATGAGAAAAGGTAAATATCACAGTCGCAAACAAGCAGTCCAAAGACAAGGGGTCTCACGGTGACCCCTCATCCATACTCTGAAAGAAGGGAAAAAAGAAAGAAGTGAAGATGTCAGGGTAAAAAGATGTGAGAAAGAGCCCTTGTAACAGCTTGGCCATTTAGCGAGAGCCCCTGAGCTTCGCGGGACGCAGTTGGGGCCGCGCCACACCCCCACAGCCTGTCACCGCCTCTTACATATGTACTCCATACTTGGTGAATCCTATAAACATGGTTTCTCATCTAGGCTAGCTTGATATAAGCAATATCAGATAAGTGTAGGGGTTACAATATAGTAAACTATATATAAGCAAAGTACCATCTAAACAAAAGGCAGTGGCTTTTCTCTCTACTATTAACCCAAAGTTTCAGTATGGGCATCTCTTCATAGTACGTACAGCATCGGTCTGAATTTCAGTTCTTATTGTCTAATGTATGAATGGCCTCCCGAGGTCTGTCAGATTGTCGTATCTACAGACTGCTACGACTGCTACGACTCCTGGATAATCATATACAAACAAGGTCGTGTCTATTGCCAGTGGCCTCGACAACCTAAGGGCTGGAGGCAAATATTACACACTGATTATGCCGATTCATTGGAAAAAGTATTAGGGTAGACAGGGAGACATGGAAAAGTTCACGCAGTGCAGGGAGACAAAGGCATCAGTGAAGAAAAGGGAACATAGCAAGATAACATCAACGAGGAATTCCATGAAGCATTCAGGTCTGCTCGCAGGGGTGGCTGAACTTTGAACTTTTTTCCTTTCTTAGTTTTGCTTGCACTCGGCAGCCTCCTTCTTGGGCTTGGAAGTTCCATCCTAGAGAGACAGTTAGCTCTGGAATCAAGGAGAGGGAACATCAGAATTCATGTCATACCTCTTCATCCGAGTCATCCTCAACGTCACGGTCCGATCCTCGCTCGTCGTCATCCTCGTCCTCATCTTCATCTTCATCTTCATCCTCATCCTCGAACTCATCCATCTCGTCGCCCAGCTCCTCGTACTGGAGTGCCTTGCCGGTGAACCAGTCGATTGCGCGGGGGATCAGCTTCTCCTTAATGTCCTCACCCAATTGGTAGTCAAGCTCAAGGCGCTCTTCAATATCACCAGCGACAGACTCGTCGTCATCGGTGGGGGGTTGAGGGGGAGAGAAGAAGTTGAAGAATGATTCGGTAGGCACGCTAATTTTGACAACGCGGGTCTGCTTGGTGTCTAAGGAAGGTTGTTAGCATGCGAAAGAACAAAGTGAATAAAAGATCCCACGTACTCTTGTTGCGCTGCTTCTTGCTTTCGAGGCGCATGGTCAAGTCCTTGTCGGCTTTCCAGTCGATCTGGGAACCCTCGGCGTGATCGTAGATGAAGTCACCGCCGTATCCATTCTCATCCTTGTAGTAGTAGGTCTTTGAAATGGTCTTGTTGGTGAAGAACTCATTCTCCGAGAACTCGAAGATGAGGCGGAATCCGGGTTTGTCCAGGTACTCCATGCGAATGTCGGTGAGGTGCTTGAGGGCCTCCTCGTCTCGGTCGGTGATCATCTCGGGGAGCGAGACATGGTTCTTCATGGCAGAGAGCCAGAACTCGGGAATACCGACAATGGACTCGCCCTCATCCTTCTTCTCTTCCTCCTCGGCCTTGGTCTCTTCTTCTTCCTCCTCTTCTTCGTCTTCCTCCTTTCCGGCCTCGACCTCGTCATCAGTCGGCTCCACACCACCGTTTACGATCGCAGACCGGCGCTGGTACAGCGGAGTGAACTTGCCAAAGTACTTCTTCTCAAGTTCCAGGATCTCCTCCTGGAACTGAGCCTCCAGCTTGGCGTGCTCGTTCTGGATTCCCTTCAGACCGGCGACGCGGCGACGGACGACTGGGGGCAGAGATTCGATGTAGCCCGATGAGCGACCGACGAGGTGGCCCAGCTTACCCTGGATCATCGAGACCAGAGCCGGGTTGCGGGCGAAGAGGGAGGCGGCAGCGGCGGTATCCAGATTCTCTGCAGGATAGCGGTCAGAGATGGCCAACCAGATGGGGGGAAAAGGACGAGTATAAGTATTAAAGAAAAAATATCGGTGAGTCTACTTACCTTCCTTGATGCTGGACACACCAGGCTGCTGGGCGTGCGAGGAGATCGGGGCATTGTTAGCCGGCGTGTTTTGCGGGGTCCTTTTTTTTCAGTCAGTGTTTTTTTCACGATAAGCGGTCAAAGGGGAAAATCATACGGAGCGACCGGGAAGTCGGCCTTCTTATTCCTGATGGGCTCAGACATGGTGAGGATGGTGAAGGGGGGGAGAGGGTGAAAGGGGGGAAAAGGAAAGAGGGGAGGGAAGAGTTTGTATGAGTTTTGGGGGAAGAAGATGGTGGTCTGGAAGATGGTGGGATCCTTAGCGCCGGTGGCCGGAGGGGCTTGGCGGGACGCGACTTGTGGTTGAGCAGTGCAAAACTGACTCCCAACAACTTCGCCCCTTGACTTTTTCTTTCTTCTTATATCCTCGGTTTATTCGGTCACTTTTGGATATAGACTTAGGCTAACTTTGTTAACTTGTTAACTCTTTATCAATTACACTTTCTCATTTCTTGATCTCTGATCCTTTCCGATCCTGTCGATTCCACTTTTTCCCTTTTCCCTTTTTCTTTCTTACCTCTTATGGTGGATCTCCTGAACTATTTTACGCGGTCGCGACCCGTTGCCATCCACGGTTAAATTTAGAAACACTTTCGGGTTGCATCTTCTGCATGAAATAAGATCTCGGATATGATCGAGTTGACAGACAACGGTCGCCATAGTTCTATATATCTATCTCTCTCTACATTGCTACCTAAATACATCGTGAGAATCATAGCATATCATAGTTGTCTGCTAGTTACGCAATCTCTCTATACCGAGCCCCTCCACTAAGCCATCATGAAGTAGCCAGATCCCGACAACAATGCAAATATGTAATCCGTATATGCATTCAAGTGTCTGTGGCGTTACGGCAATGGATGAATTGCTTGTTTCTGGCCTGAGGCTATTCGCCTGCTAGATAAGGTCACGTGATGATAAGGGAGTATGACCTCGGAGATCGCCCCTCACAGATCGAGCTTCCCGCCAACCCTTGTTTCTCGCGTCTTTCCTTCCCGGTAGCTCTTCGGTTCAAGTGGCGATGCATATCTGGAGCCCTTTCTACGTATAGTCAATTCTTCCAGTTCGAGGAAGTTCGAAGCGACTATCGCAACCCAGCAGCCGCAGATCGCAGAGCGCAGAATCAAGTCACCATGGGTAGCCGGCCGCACTCCCCGCAGGGGACGCGTCCTATGGACCTCTCAATGCCCCGAGCGAGTCTTCGGCGCGATTCTCTAAGAAGCAGGTTGGATAGTCTGTCTCATATCGCCCGAACATGGTGCTGATCATTTTCCAGTATGAGCGTTGTGTCGGACGTGGAGATGGCCCGAAACGAAGTGTGTGAATTGAACTACATACCCGCAGTACCTTGCGATTGACCTCTTTTAGGTTTTCGACGGGCCTATCTCGGAAAGCATCCCTTCAAGCGTCGTCTCGTTTTCCCACCGTCGCAATCGAGCCGGGTCCACCGTCAGCTTCACCTATTTTCAGGACGAGGAAGGCTTTGCGGAATGGTCCAATGAAGACGCGGTGGACGTGGAAAGCGACATCGACGATTCCTCGGTAAACGGACTCGGAGAACCCGACATCGAGTCTGCCAGAGCGTCCTTTGTCTCTAAGAGGTTATCACATTCTCGGGATTCTGTCGAACGCCCTCTCCTTTCCCGTATTCTCTCTGCGAGCTCGTATGGCCGAGAGCGAAGGCCTGGCAGCAGGCTCAATCAGAAAGTATACATTGCGTCGGAGGATCTGACAGTAGTCTTTGCGGGCTTCTCAACCAGCCGGGCCGGGTTCGCTCTATATTTGGCATTGTGCTTCCTGACTGGCGGATTCGCCTATCTGCTCTTTCGTTGGCTCCCTCGATGGCGAGTCAAGCTAATTGGGAAGGCGACTCCTCTAGCAAAATGCGATTGGATTGCAATTGAGGTAAGACATATCTCGTCTGATGCGTAATTCATCTTGTACTCTGTATCTCACACGCCAGACAGGATCAATGGAATCAGTTCATGGTTCATGAAGTGGGAAGCCAGTTATACGGACGCTCGCTTTCTACAGTCTTTGTGGATGCCCCAGGTCACGTATACGATGAAGATAACGATCCAACTATTGCATCTCTCCGGTTCCTTGACTACCGATACCTGCGATTCTGCTACCACCCCGTTGAGGATAAATTCCTCATGATCAACGGCTGGAAGGATCCTTCCTGGACTAATGCCAAGGTCATGCGAGGCGGTCTCGATGCTGACGAGCGCGACAGCAGAGAACAGCTCTTTGGCCAGAACGTTATTGATATTCAGCAGAAAAGCGTCCCCCAGCTGCTGGTCGATGAGGTACGCAACTAGCAGCACTAATTGCATGTCGCACATTCTGACCAAGATTAGGCGTTCCATCCCTTCTACATCTTTCAAGTGGCGAGTCTCGTCCTATGGTCTATGGATGAATATTACTATTATGCAGTTTGCATTTTCCTTATATCCGCATTTAGCATTGCAGCTACCGTCTTGGAGACAAAATCGGTCTGTTCAAATCACACCATGATCGAATTTGACTCCAGAGACTGACCAGCAGGTAGACTATGCGTCGACTAAGAGAGATTTCAATGTTCGATTGTGACGTTCGTGTTCTCAGGAATGGATTCTGTTAGTCCACTCGCTCTTCAGTTATCCTCGGATACATCTCCTTTGAACACGAGCTGACAGTATTTCTCATAGGGCGTTCGGTTTCTTCCCAGAATCTGGTACCTGGAGATGTATTCGAGTTTTCCGATCCGTCGTTGAACCAGGTTCCATGTGACTGTATCCTGCTGTCGGGTGACTGTATTGTGAATGAGAGCATGCTCACTGGTCCGTATCAAAGTGCCACCTTAGTCTATCCAACGCAGCGACTAACATCAATTAGGCGAGTCTGTTCCGGTATCAAAGACACCGTTTACGGACGATGCTCTCACTTATCTCGATCTCAGCGCCCCTTCCGTACACCCTAATGTTGCCAAACACTTTCTGTTCAGTGGGACGAAAGTCATTCGAGCCAGACGACCCCAGAATGTGGACGACGATGAAGCCGTTGCATTGGCAATTGTAGTCAGGACTGGGTTCCTCACCACGAAGGGTGCATTGGTCCGATCAATGCTTTTCCCAAAGCCCTCTGGCTTCAAATTCTATCGTGATTCCTTCCGATACATTGCGGTCATGGGAGTGGTTGCCCTCCTTGGCTTCATCGCCTCGTTCATCAACTTCGTTCGACTGGGTGTAAGTATCCTCACTAGAGGCGATATCACCATTACTGATCAAACTATAGCTTGCATGGCATCTCATTATCGTCCGTGCACTCGATCTGATCACGATAGTCGTCCCACCAGCTCTCCCGGCAACTCTTACCATCGGCACTAATTTTGCACTGTCTCGTCTCAAGAAGCAAAACATTTTTTGCATCAGCCCACAGAAGTGTGTAACTCTCCTCTTAGTTACCTCATTGTTGCTAATGATATTGTACAATAGGGTGAACGTGGGAGGTAAATTGGACGTGGTGTGTTTCGATAAGACCGGTACTCTTACAGAGGATGGCCTGGATGTTCTCGGAGTACGGACAGTTAGCAGCAGCCAGAGGTCTGTCTTCCATGGTAATTAAACGCCGCTCATCAGTCATGGCTAACTATCATAGATTCTCCGAGTTGTTGTCCGAAAAGTCATCAGGTCTCCTCCTCCCTCCGTCTTCTGCAGACTCTCCATTTGATCGCGAAAAGCAGCGAAAGATTGTCTACACTATGGCGACATGTCACTCTCTCCGATCTGTGGACGGCGAGTTGCTAGGTGATCCCCTTGATGTCAAGATGTTCGAATTCACGGGTTGGTCATATGAAGAAGGAGGCAATCATGCCTCTGAGCAGACAAGCCCCGAGTTCGACACGATCAGTCCCTCTGTGGCAAAGCCACCTGTAACCCATCTCGGGGAGAACTGGGAGAATGGACCGAATGTAAGTTGCATACTGCACTAGTCTGAATATTTGCTGACTATTCCGTCCGCAGACTCCTGTTGAACTTGGAGTCCTACGAAACTTTGAATTCGTGTCCCAGCTTCGTCGCGCAAGCGTGGTTGTTCGGCAGTATAGCGACAAGGGAGTGAGTGCCTTTGTCAAAGGTGCCCCCGAAAGTATCAAAGACATCTGCGTGCCTGAAACTCGTTAGTTACCCCCCTTCACGATTTTCTAGTCCGGTTGCTCAACTTGTCTGCAGTTCCATCCGATTATGATGAATTTTTGAACTACTACACCCACAAAGGCTACCGGGTAATTGCGTGCGCTACCAAATACGAACCAAAGTTGAGCTGGATGAAAGTACAGAAGTTGACTCGCGCCGAGGTCGAAAGCGACCTTGAATTTGGGCTTCATCATCTTCGAGAACAAGCTGAAGCCTAGTACTTCAAGCGTTATTTCAGAGCTCAACCAGGCCGGAATCCGCAATGTCATGTGCACAGGTGACAATATCTTGACTGCAGTCAGCGTTGCTCGCGAGTGCAAGATGATCGGCTCTGATGAGACATGCTTCATTCCGCATCTTTTGGAAGGTAGCACCCCTCCAACTTGATTGAATGCCTGTGACTGTGGCTAATTTTTATTATGTGAAGCTCCCGGCTTAGTTGCCAGAACCTCCCTAGTTTGGGAGTGCGTGGACGACCCAGACCTTAGATTAGACCCGAGAACACTTCTGGTAAGTGCACTACATCCTAACCTGCTGTCTGCTACCTAGCTAATCAAATAAAAAGCCCATCAAGACAGATACAGAAACAGACCCATCTATTCCAGGAAATGCTCTTCGCGAGTTCAAGTATTGCGTGGCTGTGACGGGTGACGTGTTTCGATGGATGATCGATTATGGAAATGAGGACGTTTTGAACAAGGTGAGTTGCCTGTTTGTTTGATATGTCGGTAAGCCCATCGCTAACGAGTTTTTTAACCTCTCAGGTCCTGGTCATTGGAAGGGTATTTGCCCGAATGTCACCGGATGAGAAGCATGAATTGGTTGAGAAACTTCAATCGATTGACTATTGCTGCGGCTTTTGCGGTGACGGGGCAAATGACTGCGGTGCACTCAAAGCCGCAGATGTTGGAATCTCATTATCCGATGCTGAAGCGTCCGTTGCTGCACCCTTTACCAGTCGGCTTTTTGAGATATCTTGCGTGCCGAAACTGATACGGTAACCCTCCATATTTTCCTGATTTGCGGGAGTTGAGATGAATTAACCATTTTCGCAGAGAGGGTCGAGCTGCTTTGGTGACAAGCTTCTGCTGCTTCAAATTCATGAGTCTCTACTCAGCCATCCAATTCTCCTCGGTCAGCTTTCTCTACACGTCCGGGTCAAACCTCGGGGACTTCCAGGTACGTGGAGGATAAATGAATCATATCTGATTTCGAGAAGTTGGCTGACCCAGCATTTCAGTTCCTGTTTATTGACCTAGCCCTCATCATGCCGATCGCCATTTTCAGTGAGTAGCGGTTCATATTTTGGTCAGCGTTAGATGTAGCTGACTCTTCAAACAGTGGGCTGGACCGGTCCTTATCCCAAGCTTTCTCGGAAACGACCAACTGCGGATCTTGTGTCTCGAAAGGTTCTGACTCCTTTACTGGGACAGATCACGATCTTGGTGTTGTCCCAGCTCGTGATCTTTCGAACCGTCCAATCTCAACCCTGGTAAGCTTTCTCATCGTTGATCGCTGCCCTGGCGAAGTTAGTAACAGTCCATATAGGTTCCAGCCTCCCAAGCTAGACCTGGAAAAGAGCAACATTGCAAATTCGGAGAACACCGCCCTTTTCCTATTCTCCTGCTTCCAGTACACTTTGACTAGCATCGTGTTGAGCGTGGGACGGCCTTTCCGACAACCGATGACGTCCAATGGTGAGTAGTAACGAACGCCCCGTCCATAATTGATAACCATATCTGACTGGCTTACCTTGGTAGTGCTGTTCCTGTGTACCATTATCATCGACCTTTTTGTTGCAGGCTATATGCTCTTCCGGCCTTCAGAGTGGGTTGTGGACGTTATGCAGCTGACTTGGATGTCAGACGGGTATCGCGTCTGGATACTGGTGTTTGCTTTCGGAATGTTTGGGCTGTCCTGGATGGCTGAGGCCGTTGTCTTCCCTCGCCTCGCGCGCCTTCTTGGGCATGCTCGGGCTCGCCTTCAACCGGACTTTCGCAAGAAGCGCCGCCAGTACAAGGTGCTCCTGGAGGAGATGCGCCAGTGATGAATGGCAACTGACTGGATAGACACTGTATTTATACATAGAACTGTGGAAACAGAAAGAAACATTATTTTGCGTACTGTTGCATTGGCAACTATCAGAACTCGTATGATACATTTCAACCGCCCTACAGGCAATTTCTGTGCAGGATGAAAGTTTGTTGAAATAGAAAGTGACATAAAAGAAGAGCTTGGCGGCACCTTCCGGTTCAATTGAGGGATACTTCCAGAGTGAGGAGTTTCGAGACTCCACTATCTAGTGATCCCACGGGTGTTTCCAGCCCAGCAGGGCTGGGCCATCCTTCTTGGCACGGTACATGAGCTGAGACGAATAGGGTCAGTTCAATCACTTCTGTACAGTTTGAAAAGTGAATTATCGTACGAAGAACCACATGCTGGCGCCCAGGCCTGTGGCAATGAAGCGGTAGAGAGGTCGCGCCGGGTGGACGTGGATAGGGTGAGATGAGGGACCAGCCATGACTAGAAGGAATAGTTCAGTACAGCCACTCGGTTCAGTTGTATTAGAATCACTCACTGTCGGTGAAGGGTGCGCGCTTCACAAAGTGGCAGTTGGTTGCTGGAAGCGGATTCCACAGCCCCCGAAGTTGTCGGCGCTGGCACGTGACCAATGACGGTGCCTTTTACTCGCGACTTTCTCTCTGGGACTCTTGACCTCCCAGGATCTGGCAGGGCCAGACATCTTTCTATCTCCATTTATCAAGGCATTTCTGCACTCTTCAATAGGCCTTTGCTTTGGCCGCTTCTGTCGAAAAGTTAAAAGACGACCTTGAAATACCCCGTCAAGGTAGCTTCTCCCGCACCGCGAATATACCACCACTGCATCTCTTCTTTTCCTCTCAATTTGGCATTCACTCTCATGTACTCCGAGTCCGATCTGTGATGCGACCATTTAACCCGAGCTGCCCATTGTCTCGAATCAGCGCGACGGATCCAACCTGACGCCACCAAACGCCTTGCGCCTTGCGCCTTTCGCCCTATGTGTCTTGACTGAGAACCAACGCTCTCACATACCATTTATGACAATCTTTGCTTTAGATTCGGAATCTCCGTGACTTTACTTGGTTCCGGAGATTGCTGCGACAACAAGATGGCTATCACATCTCTCGAGAGTGCCGATAATGGCCAGCCTCGGTTTCCTGGCTGCTCCAACATCCGCGATTTCGCATTCATCGACAAGCTCGGCGAGGGAACCTTTGGGTAGGTCTGCCTGGTACAGTGAACTGCAGATAGCTAACGGGTTCACAGTATGGTTTACAAAGCACGATCCAAGAAGGACAACTCGGTAATGGCCTTGAAGAAGATCCTCATGCATCATGAGAAGGAGGGCGTAGGTGTCCCCTTAACTCTTCCCAATCATTATCGCTAAACCATATCACGGGCAGTTTCCCATTACTGCAATTCGGGAGATCAAACTCTTGAAAGCGCTTTCTCATCCAAATATCTTGCAACTCAAAGAGATGGCCGTTGAGCGAAGCAAGGGTATGATCAATCTCGGCGTGCGGAATATGGCGACCTTCTGACATCTATCCTAGGCGAAGGGTGGAAAAAGCCCAACATGTACATGGTCATGCCGTACATGGAACATGACTTGTCTGGACTGCTAGAGAACCCGGATGTCCAGTTTACCGAACCCCAAATCAAATGCTATTTGATGCAGCTTCTCGAGGGGCTGCGGTACCTGCATGCGGTACGAAAGCTTCGATCTTGTATGAAGAAAACACTATCTGACCATCACAGAACTGTATTCTGCATCGTGACATGAAGGGTGTGTTGAATCATAAGCATTTATTGATCGAAACCTTCAGCTAACCAGCCCTGGGTAGCTGCCAATCTTCTTATCAGCAATGAGGGTATCCTTCAGATTGCAGACTTTGGGCTCGCGCGGCCCTTCGATGAACCCCCTCCACAGCCTGGCAAGGGAGGAGGTGAAGCTAAGAGAGAGTACACGGCGCTTGTTGTCACCAGATGGTACCGACCGCCCGAGCTACTTCTTCAACTACGGCGGTATACAACAGCCATCGATATGTGGGGAGCCGGGTAAGCTTTACCATGATTCCCTCCCCATCTGATCACGCCTAATCAACCACAGGTGTGTATTCGGCGAGATGTTCAAAGGAAAGCCTATTCTTTCCGGCAACACTGATCTCGATCAAGCGAGGCTCATTTTCAACCTTGTGGGTACTCCCACCGAGGAAAACATGCCCGGGTGGAGTTCTTTACCAGGCCTCGAAGGCGTAAAGGACTGGGGATCCAAGCGTGGAAACATGAGGGAGGTTTTCAAAGAGTGAGATGAGAGATCCTTAACCTCATGTTGAGCCTGCCCTCAAGGGAGAGCTCTCAAGCGGGAGGTGAATTGACTAACAGTTCGATAGTTTGAGCCCGACGGCTATCTCGCTGCTGTCTGAACTTCTCCGGCTCGACTGGCGCAAACGGATCAATGCCATAGATGCTTTGAAACACCCTTATTTTACTACGCCTCCACTACCTGCGCGCCCTGGCGACATCCCTCGCTTCCAAGATTCTCACGAATTGGACAAAAAGAAGCCACCGCAGCGGCCGCCCATGCCTCCTGCACCCCCAGGTGGCTCCGCCAACACCGCCTCTAACGGGGGCTGGGCTGGGCTCTGGCTCTCGAGGTCCAGATTCCCGCAGTCGCATTCCAGGCGCGGCCCGTGGAGCTCGCCCCAACCCCGCGGGCCCCGGCAACTCGCATAGGGGCGGGCCATTCCCGCCGCGGGACAACGGACTTCCCCCGCGGCCTCCGGTGTCGGCTCGCCCGCCATGGGATGGGTCACAGACAGGAAGATCGGATGGGAGAGACGATCAGCGACGAGATCGACCCAATCAGAGTCGGGCGGGCGGGAGATTTTCAAACAACGTCGACTCGTACATTCCCAACTACGGCAACCCTCACGAGCCTGCACGCGATTCAGGTGATTACAATGCTCAATCAAATCCCGAACGGCGCAACTCGCATCGCCGTGATTATCGTCGTGACCCTTCTCGACGACGAAGCCGAAGTCCCAACTTCAGAGACTCGAGCAGAGGGTGACATTTCCAAGTGCATTGTTCTCATCTTTAATCCCCGTCTCTGGGCTTTCAGGAGACTGTCCACCATCGCGTGGCTCTTCAAGTCACTCTAGAATTACCGCTCCTGTAGATATATTCTCCTATGCGAAACTTTCCACGAGGGGTCTTAATCCCCAGTAAAAGAATACAATGAACACGTCTCATATGACTTTTCTCTACCTAGGTAGCTTCAATAACCACACGCCGAGTACAAATTCGCTGTGTCGCGCACATACCATCGGACAGACAGGCTTGGGCTGTCGCCTTGGATGATGGTTGCATATACATGCTTTTTGAGAGACCGCGTTGAAAGGGTCCCATTGATTCGTCAAATACTGATCCTTCGGGGTACAGATACGTAAAGTTGATTACAGTGGAGTAATCGATACTCGTTTAATACAAAATGCGGGTCATGATTCGGGCTAGAAGGGATTAGAATCGACGTGTCACACTTGGAAAAGGAAGGATATTCTCACAGGGAAGGCTCTCGAGTCTCTCGTACAGATCTTTGATGGTCTGGTTGTTGACGTCGCTGATATCAGCCATCAGGTAGGCAACATCGCCCCTGCTGTCGGTCATTTGCTTGTCGACGTTGTGGTCGCCGATGATTTCGTTCACTGTCCGCAACACACCGGGGATGTTCTTGTGGATGTAGATAACCTATTTCGGTCAGTCTCGCCATTCCAAGTTGCTCAGCAGTCGCGGAGAAAAGGAAACTCACCCGTGCGTGGTTGGGCTCTTCCATGGTCAGAGAACGGAGGTTGACCTCGGGCAGGTTAACAGCGCCCAAAGTGGTACCCTCGTTGACGTATCGAGTCAGAGCCTGAGCAACTTCCACACCGATGGCGCTTTGGGCCTCCTCGGTGCTGCCTCCAATGTGGGGGGTGATGATGAGGTTCTTAAGGGCACGCAGATCAGCGGCCCAGGTATTGAGCTCGGTGTTGAAGTAGTCGCCGTTACCGGCGGGTTCATTGGGGTACACATCCAATGCAGCACCGGCAACCTTACCGCTGCGCATGGCATCAATAAGCGCGGGGATTTGCACGACGGATCCACGGCTGGCATTGATCAAGTAGCTTCCGGTCTTCATCTGATCAAACTGCTTCTGACCAATCATGTTCTTCGTCTCAGGAAGCTCGGGAACATGTAAGGTGATGAAGTCGGCCTCGGACATCAGGGCATCCAAGGTGTCGACCTGACGGGCAGAACCGAGAGCCATCAGGTTGACCACATCATAGAAGATAACCGACATACCCATGGACTCTGCCAACACGGACAATTGAGCACCGATGTGACCATATCCAACGATACCTGAAGACTCGGTCAGCGATTGAAACAAAAGAAAGGAAAAAAGAAATACCCACCCAATGTCTTGCCACGGATCTCCCAGCACTTGTTGCTCACTTTGTTCCAGGTTCCGTTGTGCATTTCCATGGAGCGGTCACCCACCTGTCTCGCAAGGCAAATGATCTCTCCGATAACCAGCTCCGCAACGCTGCGAGAGTTGCTGAAGGGCGAGTTGAAGACGGCAATACCGTGGTCGGCAGCATACTGGAGATCGACCTGATTGGTACCGATGCAGAAGCACCCGATAACGATCAAATTCTTGGCCTCCTTCAGAACCCGCTCGGAGAGCTTCGTCTTTGAGCGAATACCAATGACATGAACGTCACTATGTCACCAGAAGCTGTCAGCAATGACTTCTCAATCCAGTATGGGAGGAGGTCCAACCGGATCTTCTCAATGAGCTGATCTTCGGGGAGAGAAGACTTGTAAAATTCCACTTGGTATCCTTGCGCAGACAGAATGTCACGGCCGGTCTGGTTCACATTCTCCAGCAACAAGACCTTGATGTCCTCGGTCGCGAAGGGTTTGAGGTGCTTCGCATTGGCCACGGGGATTATCCGTTGGAGAGCGGAAGAGTGGCTGGAGGGAGAGTGGAATGTAGCCGAGGGAGAAGTCGAGAGGTACTGGGCCAGTTCGTCCTTACGAGGACGAATATCTTGAGCAGTTGCCATAACGGGAGGTGAATTGTAGGTGGGAGAAGAAAGAAAAGCTAACAGACTTCTAAAGACAATGAATCACAGACCATTATATAAGCTCACCGAGAATCGCCGGAATCGGACCGTTTTTAAGTCAAAAGTAGACGGATCCGACAATGTTGTATTATTAATTTTTTTACTTTTTACTTTTTTATCTTCTTTTCCCCTCAATTAATTCTGCACATTTGACTCATACTTGGCCTAGGCAAGTAAATGGCGTGATAATGGAGAAATCTCGGAGTTCGGAGGGGCATCGCGGGGTCTTTTTTTTTTTTTTTCCCTTCTTCCACGTGCAGGCGGTAAAGACGGTTGTGGGGCGATCTCTACATATACATGTAGTAGTAGTTATAGATATAGTTATAGATGTCTTCCGAAGGCAATGAACTCGTATTGACGGAGTATCGAATGGAGTTTTAAAACTGGATATCTAGCTTCTCTTATCTTCCCGTCTAGACTCTAGACTTGGAGATCCTGCATCTTCTTGGTCGTCTCAGCAGTACCAGTAGGCTTGCCCTTGGCCTTGACCTTCTGGGAGGTTGAGTCCTTGGGCAGCTCCTTGGTGTAAGGGATAAACTCCGGTGCACCGGGAATGTACTTGCGCAGCGGCTCGGGGACCTCAATGCCCTATATAATGAGTTAGCGCCTATATGGGTGAAAGTGTGAGACAAAGCACCAACCTCTTCTCGCTGGAAATTCTCGAGAACGCAACAGAGAGTCCGCTCGGTGGCACAGAGAGTAGCGTTGAGTGCGTGGACATAGGTCTTCTTCAGGTCGGTGGCCTTCTTGCCACCGAAACGAATGTCAAGCGCCCGCGACTGGTAGTCGGTGCAGTTGGAGCACGACACGAGCTCCTTGTACTCCTGCTGGAAGGGGAACCATGCCTCCAAGTCGTACTTCTTGGCCGCAGCGTTGTTCAATGCACCGGAAACAATGGCCACTACCTGGTAAGGGAGTCCTAGGGACTTGTAGAACTCTTCGGACGTGGCCATCATCTCTTCGAATGCTTGCCACGAATCCTCGGGCTTGGTCAGAACAAATTGCTCAATCTGTGTGATGTTAGATATCGTGTGGAAATATGAAAAACATTCTGGCCTACCTTCTCGAACTGGTGAACACGGAAGATACCCCAAGCATCTTTTCCATGTGCGCCGGCCTCTTTGCGGTAGCATGTGCTGTAACCGGCATACCTTTTCCACTTCATTAGCTTCGTAGTCGATGATAATTTATAGCGCATGTCTCACTTGATAGGCAGGTCCTTCTCCTGCAACCACTCGCCATCGTGAAGGGCGGACAACGGTTGCTCTGAGGTCGCGATCAGGTACTTGTCTGTGGACTTGTCCTCGCTCTCAGTGACCTTGTATAGCTCCTCGTCAAACTGCTCAAGCTGTGCGGTTTTCGCCATCAAATCCTTGAGCATGAACTGCGGGGGCTGGTTGGGCTTGTAGCCTTTGTTGAAGAGGAACTCGAGGCCGTAGTTAATCAGAGCCAAGTTGAGGAAGAGGCCGTATCCGGTCAAGCAGTATCCACGATGGCCCACAATCTTGACGCCACGCTCCGGGTCATACCCGTCCAAGCGAGTCAGGACTTCATGGTGGGAGAGACAGCCGGGTCGCTCCATGACGGCATTTTCAGGAGCCCATGTTCTGATGATCTGGTTGTCATCCTATATCCCGTCACGCTGCAAGTTAGCACGATGTAACAAGCTCGGTTGCGATGATCCTGAACTGCTTGCCTCATTATTGCTCACGGGGACCGAGTCGTGAACGTAGTTGCCGATCGGCCGAATTTTACGGTCCCGCTCCAATTCCTTCTGGACGGCGATGTCTTCGGCCTCCTTCTTGCGCTTTTCGATATCGGCTTTTTGGTTTACCAAATCAGTAGCGTCTTCCTTGGCCTATTCCTTGCGAGTGAGAATTTGCCAAGAGGGAATGAAACATGAGGTTGAATACCTTCTTCTTCTTTCCGATCTCCTTCTGAACGGCATTGAGCTCGGAGCCGATTTGAGTAGCCGCGTAGCGTGCTAGAACCAGTCAGCACCTTGTTTTTCTCCCTTCACATCGACGCAAACATACCTCGGCGGGCTTCTTCATACAGGGCAATCACTTCCTCGACGACGTCCTCGGAGGCAAAGCGCCTACGCTGGCTCTCCTTGATCTTGTTAATATCACCACCGCGCTCGGTGATGAAATCATTGAGGTCCAGCATCGTGAAACAAGTACGAGAAAAATGGCAGTGAGTCAGGACCGGGGACGTCAGTTGTGGAGGGGTAAAAAAGTGCGCGCCGGCGGGGCATTACTTAATCCCGCGATGCTAACTATAACTAGCAAAAAGACTACACATTTCCATCAATTGACAGTTGAGGCCTGCGAGGCCTATTCATTATTCTATACACGCTACTAGACCAAAATCCAGATCCCCTACCCTGACTTAAAAAGTAAAGGGGAAAAAAACCAAGAAAAACAAAAAAAAACCCCTTATGAATCATGCAACCGATCCCAGTGTTCCAAATCCAAAAAAAAAGAAGAGAAAACCCCGAAATACACAAAGACTCTTTTGGATATACCTGCTTAGGAGCTAGGTACTCGCTCGGACATTATCAACTAGGTAAGAGAAGGTCAGCAATGATACGAGTATGGTAGCACTTGACTAGTCGAGTTGAAAACCAACATGGATATCACATGTCTCGAAATGCCAGTGATGCATTATCGTTCATTTATCGAGAGTAAAGGAGGGGTGATTCATACCCTTGGTTAAACTAGCTGTTTCATAGACGGTCTGGGAAATCACATAACGGCGCACTTGTTACCACCGGTGGGCTGAGACGGGTTCTGGGACTTCTCGATCTCTCCTATCATCAGATCGAAGGCCTTGGAGACATTGTAGTCCAGGAAAGCACTAGCTTCTGTGAATGCACAGTTCACTTCCTCTGCTAATTGCCGGCCCTCGTCAAGGGATACTTGTCGTTGCTCCGGCTTAAGATCGCTCTTGTTGCCGACCACCACTAGCGGCACTTCATCCGCACCCTTTGGGAGGTTAGACATTCCAAAGTCAAAAGTATCGGGGTGAACAGAAGTTACCAGGTGATTCAAAATCTTGTCCCGAATGACTTTGACCATTTCAAACGACTGACGCGAGGTGACCGAGTACACAATGATATAGCCATGAATCCCAATGAAATGTTTCGAGTTCAAGATACTGTACTCATCCTATTGCAAAAAATGTCAGCCTAGCATGTTTATTTCGCAGGAGGCAAATGCATACCTGCCCAGCAGTATCCACGATCTCAGTGGCGTAGTCTTGTCCATTGTACTTGATAATCCGGCTGAATGTATTCTCAATTGTGGGGTAGTAGCTTTCCACAAAATGATGCTCGACAAAGCGGACGGTGAGAGATGATTTTCCTGGATCTCCATGTTAGACAACGAAAGACGTTTGAAAGCATGGTAGGGAAAGGTCCGCACCGACGGAGCGACTGCCGACAATCGCGATCTTTCTCTGCTTTGGGGCGGCAGGCATCTTGGATGGGAAACAGTAAGCACGGGTTTGAAATATTAGTTAGTCAGAGTCGAATAAAGGCTAGAGAATTATGACAGGCGAATTGACGGGAAACCCAGCCTAGGAAGATGGAGAGAAGAGGAGAGTTGTTGCGGTCGCGGGTGGCAAAGTTCCATGAAGCATCCGGAGCTCCCTTGCAAACGCTGCAAACGATTACGCGCCTCGGCCGATCCTATCAAAATCCGATGAATCTAAGTCAATTGCTTTCTTCGTAAGTATTCACTTGAAGAAAAGGGTAAGTCCCTCAAATAGATCTCATTTACCCGTATTCCCACCCACGCCATAATTCCTAGAATAATGGGGAAAAATCAAGAATCAAGAACAGAAACTATGTACAAAACATTTAAAAAACATTCAAAAGGTCATAAGAGGCTCGTGCATACACTGTCATTCGTGCTCAATGTGCTGAACCTGGCTAACAAGACTCTCGAGACGAACAACAAAACCACTCGCCTTCCCCTGTGGCTGAGTTGGGTATAGTTCCTGTTCGATCTTGCGATGGTATTGCAAGAATTCATCCACGGTAGACATGACAATTGCCAGCCCATTGGAGTGCATAGGCTTTCTAATTTGCACTCGTGCATCCGGATCAAGGGATAGTACTAAAAGAAGCACTGCCAGATACCCCACGGCGACATTATGATGTACTTCCAAAACGGAATGAGCCTAAAGAGATCCTGTTAGATTTCAACACATAGATGATAGGAAGAGAATGTGTTACCTTGGAGGTTGAATCGACATTATCCACGAAAAGACGTAATAGTCGATCAAGAAGGGACAGGCCCCCATGGGTAGCATCAAGGAAAATGGCACGCGATGCTTCACTTTGTTCGGTCAGATTGATGAGGGCCCCAAGCGCCAAGATCACCGTATCCAGGGGATTGTTCTCCTGGGCGAGAGAATCCTCGTTAAAGTCCCCAAAGTTGGCGATTGCAACCTCGGCTAGTTGCCCGACCATCTCATATGTTGCAAAACTATCGCATAGTATTGGATCATTGTTGGTCATATTCAAGATTACTCGTATATAGAGCATCTGCATTTGCTGGCTGGCCATGTCTGGATTGTCTTTCGCACATAGTAATCCATGCATGCCGTTCACCAAACTGAGAATTTTACGGTGCTCTTCCCGAGGGGGTTCTCCCAATGTAGTGTGCACTTCCAAAATAGATAATCCTAGCTCTAGGACCTGGGATTCTTTGGGTGGGGATGCACAAGGTTCATCACCCCTAGGACACTTCGAGAGTAGAAGATCCACCAGCTGCTTCAACAATGTTGTTGGAAGTCTACTGGGACACTCGCCTTTCTGATGAAAAGCCGAGATGGTGACCTTGAAGCAGTGTAAGGCGAGAAAACAGGGAGACACCGGGAGTGAGGAATCGTCCTGAAACAACGCCGACTTAACCTGTGAGGCAGTTTGTTGGACCAATTTCTGGACAGGTCGAGATAAATTGTTTGTCTGGGCCCGGGTCATGATAGAAAGGTCGTCCTGAACGCTCAGTAGAATAGGAGATGTACTCAGAAGCTTGGGCCATGCATCAGTCGCAAGAACATACGGCAAGGGTCTGCCCTGAGAGACAAGGCCAAAGGCGCAGAGAGCGAGCGTAGCTGGAATAACGTCGAGGTCAGGAGAAAGACAATCTACTAGTCTCTTCTCAAAGCCACAATCCAGGAACTGTCGAGCTAGTCTTGAATCCAACAATTTACCGCAAAGTTGGGTCAAGGCACTGCTCCGACCTGATACCGAATTGTGTGGATCCTCAATATCCTCGAAAATCGCTTCGACGGCGCCTCGATATCGAGCGTTTCCACCAGCCTGTCGTAGTTCGTGGATGCTTCGGACAGTCCCATCGTCATCGTTGTTGACTTCATCAATTGCAAATAAACGTGCACGCGGCATATTCTCGTTGGATCCGCGTGGTGAAATCAATGGATCAAACTGCTCTAGGTCGGTGGGGAGGGCCTGGCCAAGAAGATCATCCAAAAAGGAACGTTGGCGTGCATACGTCACTTTGGAGCCTCGAAGATGGGGCGAGGCGGGAACAGTAGTGTCCTGGCCATAGCCGTCGAGGTGGTCGCCATTTGGGATGGTTTGTGATTCAATGTTCTCCTCTAGAATGTTCTCCTTTAGGGGATTTGAGGGATTTGAGCCGCGGCGAGAAAAAGCTGAAAAAGGCGGGCCATCGATTGGCTTTTTGGGTGAAGCCTCGTCCTCTGACTGCTCTCTCGTAGCCAGTGAATCAATTAATCTTTTTCGACCAGGAGTCGTGCTTTCAGCAGTTCTCCGAGCAACCTTTCGGGGACTAGGAGATACAGAATTCCTAGAATTTGGTCTTTTGTTTGTAGAGCTGTTCTCCATCCGAGCTCGTCGTAGCGGTTCAGTATCATCAGAAGAAGGGGTTTCAGCCTTGGTAGACTCAATCATTCTTTCAGTAGCGGGGGCTGCCGGGACTGTCTGCCGAGTGAGCTGTAAATCTTCCTCTTGCTTTCGCCCGAATAGCGAGCTGTGGTCTCGCGTGGCTTTCCTCGTCCTTGGCGAGCCATTCTCAGTTACGGAGTCATTCCCGTCTTGTTTCGGAGTTGAATGATTGCGGGGCCTGCCGCTGTTATCAACTATAGCAGCGTTTCGCGATGTATGACGGTCCTGGTGCAGGGAAGCATTTCCACTGGACCCCCGACGCCTTCCTTTCCGCCGTACAATACTCCTCTGTCCATCCTCGTCTGATGAGGGAAGATCATAGACGCTGCCTTGGGCGCATATCCGCGGTTCTTCAAGTGCTGGAGCCATAGAGGCACTCGGGTGGACTGGTTCCTTGTCTCCATTCTCAATGCCTTCGAGCTTACGGTTCGATGTCCGGGAGGCACGCGACTTCCCCGCTGATACCGTGGTTTCTTTGACTGTTGATGTGCTTGCGGATGTGGTTTTCGGAGGAGGCCGATTCCTGTTGGTGGCGCCATAGGTCACTAGTCTTCGGGTTCGGGGTCGCGAATAATCCATTGCGCTCTTTAGATAGAGTCGCAAACGTATCGCATTTCATTCAAGTCAATTGATATCGAGGGACGAGCAAGTTCACATGTGCGAAGCTACCGATCCAAGGAGAAGGTAGTCTCTGGCAATGAAGACATACCGAACACCAAGACGGTTTCACAGAGGAATGGTTGAAAGGAAGGGATAATGATCGCGTGGATACCAGAAGTTCTCTGCTTGCCTTGGCCCCACGAAGAATCAGAAGGGGTGTGAAGTTGAAGCCGGAAGGTGGGAGTTAACTGGGTTCAAGCTCAAGGCTTATTCAGCGGCGATGCAACCAAACCGATCAAATGCGGAGAAGCGCGTACTCGATACGAGATAAGGGTTTATCGAATCCCATTTTCTTCACTGAATCACACCCCACTCAAGTGCGCATGCACAGACCCCATATCCGACAGATCTCAAATATCCAATAAATCCATAGGTTCAACATATCAGTCTCATCTCTCGTGACCCCATGGCTGGCAAAGATCCGATTCCATCCCCTGCCCAGGGCGTGGGTCCTATCTATCGACCTGACGGCGAGAAACCGACGGCGACAGTCTCCAAAGAGGTCTCCTATGAGAATGTCCACGTCCTCCCTCAAACCCCCCAACTGATTGCTCTCCTGACGTAAGATCGTACCTCCAGCATTGAGAGGGATGGCCAGTACATAAGTATCTAACTGCACACACAGGATGATCCGTGACCAACGGACAGCTCGTGCAGACTTCATCTTTTACTCCAACCGAATCATTCGATTATTGGTGGAAGAGGGATTGAACCATCTTCCCGTAGTGGAACAGTCTGTGACGACCCCGGTCGGACGGGCCTACCTAGGCGTGAAGTTCGAGGGCAAAATCTGCGGTGTATCCATCATGAGAGCTGGAGAGGCCATGGAACAAGGCCTACGGGATTGCTGTCGATCAGTCCGTATTGGCAAGATTTTGATCCAGCGGGATGAGGAGACTTGCATGCCCAAACTCTTCTACGACAAGCTGCCCGCCGATATTGCTGACCGATGGGTTCTCCTTCTGGATCCCATGTTTGCCACAGGTGGGTTTTGAGCACTTTCAAATCCCGACAATTATGCTGACTTTGTATCAGGCGGCTCTGCTACACTAGCTGTCGAAGTATTAAAGGAAAAGGGCGTGCCCGAGCACCGGATCCTGTTCCTCAACCTGATTGCCAGCCCCTCCGGTGTCGCGGAATTTGCCGAAAGATTCCCCAAGCTTCGAGTTGTCACAGCCTTTGTTGACCAGGGCCTGGACGACAAAAAGTATTATATCATGCTCTCCTTCGCAGATTTCGAAACGTACTGATAAATTCACAGGTACATCATTCCCGGCTTGGGTGATTTTGGTGACCGTTACTATACATTGTAGTTTTACCATAACACCGGGGACAACGACCAGTCGTCAAAGCTTACTGCTCACGTTTGTCCCTGCCGAGTTTGCGGTCGAAGCAGAGATGTTGGTAGCATTAGGGACAGCATATTGATTCCAGCGTATTGATTCCATGCATGAACCCTTTAGCACGCTAGTTCGGCCGGTCTCTGAATACCATATAGAGCCATCCCGGGATTCGAGGGGGTCATTCGTCATTCTATACTGGTACCAGCTCGAAGCAAAGGTAGAAAGAATAAGATCGAATTGGTGGATGCGCCGTGTGTAATATGAATCGAGCTCTCAAATTTGGTACCATCCCATGCGCCGTTCGCCTCCCCTCGTAACCCGATTAATAGTCTTCCTCGTAGGTATCTCCATGTCCAACATCCGCCGTTGCACTGGGCTTGCTGTTCCCGGCCTGCACGCTCGCGCTCCCGTCGTACTGGTTGGCTGTGTCCTTGGCCACAGCATCACATGCATCCACCCAATCCGAATATACGTCCACTGCGGCAGAGAGGTCTAAGAATAAGTCAGCCAGTCTGCACCAGAGGTATGATCAAGACCTTGCGACCCACAATTGATGCCCGTTTGGAACTTTTGGCCGCAGACTTTACAGGACAGGTCTCCTAGACCCAACTTTTTGTCCAGCTTGACCACGACCGAGTTCTCGTGGTTGCAAAATAGACATGCGAAAGTGGTCGCCAGGGGTTCCCGCTGCTTGAGATCAGTAACGTCGGAGAGCAAACAGGGAAGTGTTCGTGTTCGCACCTTTCGGGGTCCCTGAGGCTGTCTGCTTGACTTCTTGCGCTTTCCCTATAAAGCAAGTGAGATGAGCCATGTTCATCTACCAGAGAAATGACGAAAGACATACCATGCTCTTAGTTCGACAGTAGACGGACTCGAGAAAGGCGAGGGTGAGGGTTGTCGTTGTGAGGGGTTGGCTCGTGCGGAGAATGGATAGTTATCGGGAGAAATGGGCCTCCACCGCCCAGCATCGTCATTCCATAGAGTATCCCAGGCGGTTGTTAGGTATGGATAATTATTATCTGGGCACTTTCCGGTGCGCAGCTTCAGGTGAAATATCGTGATTTCTATAAGGATTATAACTATTTGAGTATCTGAGTACTTAGAATGATACTTCGGGTGGTACATAGTAGCACATGAAAATGCGAAGGACAGACAATACCCTACATAATTAGTCTCTGAGGCGAAAACAAGTGAATGGATCAAAGTGCCATGAGTATGTACGCTGCGTAATAGGACTTAACTAATTAACTAGTTAGCCAACTAACTACATACTATGTACATATCAGTGTATGCCTCAGGCTCTGAAGCCAAATGAAATTTCAAGTGTGTGTCACGTGATCCTATTACGTCAGCTAAGTAGGGCCGCACACTTCGATTAGCCGAGTTTTTTGTGGGTTTTGGATTTCAACCCTCCCAGTCGACCCGAACGAGAACCTCGAAGCGCCGTGGTGCGATACCTTTGTCTGTCTTCCAACAACACCCAGATAGACCCGACTCGCAATCATGGCTGTTGGAAAGTAAGCACTTTCCCTCGTTTTCTGCTTCTCTCGCTTGTTGTTTTCGCTCATCTCCTCGCCCCCGGCCTCGCGAGAAATCAGAACCTCGTCGACTAACCCGAATTTGCTTTCAGGAACAAGCGCCTCTCCAAGGGCAAGAAGGGCATCAAGAAGCGCACTGTCGACCCCTTCACCCGTAAGGATGAGTACTCCGTGAAGGTAAGGATCTCTAATTTTTTCCTTTCGTGTTTTAAGGACAATCGCTGACCATTCCACAGGCCCCCTCCACCTTCCAGACCCGCGAGTAGGATACCCCCTTTTTGGATCGATGCCTCGATACTAGTGTCGTTTGTGTACTAACGGATTCGAAAAAGTGTCGGCAAGACTCTGGTCAACCGTACCAGCGGTCTGAAGAACGCCAACGACTCCCTCAAGGGCCGTATCTTCGAGGTTTCCCTCGCGGATCTGCAGAACGATGAGGACCACGCTTTCCGCAAGGTCAAGCTCCGCGTGGATGAGATCCAGGGCAAGAACTGCCTGACCAACTTCCACGGTTTGGACTTCACCACCGACAAGCTGCGCTCCCTGGTCCGCAAGTGGCAGTCTCTCATTGAGGCCAATGTCACCGTGAAGACTACCGATGAATACCTCCTCCGTCTGTTCGCCATCGCCTTCACCAAGAGACGCCCCAACCAGATCAAGAAGACCACCTACGCCCGCTCGTCTCAGATCCGTGCCATCCGCAAGAAGATGACCGAGATTATTCAGCGCGAGGCTGCCAGCTGCACTCTGTCTCAGCTCACCCACAAGCTCATCCCCGAGGTCATTGGTCGTGAGATCGAGAAGTCCACCCAGGGCATCTACCCTCTGCAGAATGTGAGTTTCGCCTTCTTTGTATCGAATACGATTGTACCTTTCGGATATTAACTCTCATGTCATAGGTTCACATTCGCAAGGTTAAGCTCCTGAAGTCGCCTAAGTTCGACCTGGGTGCTCTCTTGGCCCTCCACGGCGAGTCGGCCACTGACGACAAGGGCCAGAAGGTTGAGCGGGAGTTCAAGGACACTGTCCTCGAGTCTGTTTAAGGGTATTTCATTTTGAAGTGGTGTCAAATAGTGGTCAACCATGGCAGTCGTTGTCTTCTGATATAGGAAAACAAAAAAGTTCATGACATGTATGACATATTTTTCATCACTGGCGTGGGGTCTCGGTTGTCCTTGTAGATGAATTCAGTGCAGTCTACAACAATTTATCTGCGATTCACTGGTTCAATCTTGCTACCTGGGGGAGGCGTTGATTTTGTAGAGCCCTCTACTTGTGAAGGCGCACAGATAACTGTTGCTTTACGAGGGCCAATGCCATTTGGTTGATCCAGTAGGGGCTTTTTTGCCTACTGTATGAATGGACTTATGCCTACTGCCACCCATCATTTACGTACGAGGTCCTATTTAGCGCCGATAGTGCGGTGCCTCCTCGGGTGTCTATTACTAGACTAACATGCCTAGGTTTTCGGTTTCTCTACAATAGGTTACTTGGATTTTACCATGTCCTCGAATTCAAAGACTAATGATGGCCTAGGGTCTGCTGTCATTATTTTCTGTGTCTACATTTTTATACTCTGCCCTCGAGTGTCTCTAGCTAGCAATGGTGCACTACGCCCAACAATAATTATACACTAGCCCAATGAAGCACAATACCAGAAACGAGAGAGGACAACCCCCGAGTTTGTAACCGGTTAGTTGATACATGTGACATTGATTGATGCCTATACACAAGGCACCAATGCATATAGCACTATGCTAGTTGTCTATTAGGTACGTAGTAAGAACAGAACAGAAAGGCGATGATATAGAAGTATTGATGCGTTTAGACCGGGTAGAAGAAGATTATGGGGACCAGGTGATACGCAGTATGAGAGGTCAGAGCCTAATTGGAAAGGAATTGATGCAGATCCAAGGATGCAGAGATAGGGTAGATCATGATTAGAATGATCGACGATCATATCATTAATGATACATATGTAGTAGGACTAGACTATAAGTGGAATGGTCGAAATGAAAGTAACCCGATTGAGAGCGGCGGAGGGGCCGAGAGCCTTGGGTGGGGGATCAAATACAAAGTAGTACTAGCACTAGTTAGACATAGTCCATACTACTACTAGTATATACCAGTACCATAGTTAGAGCAATAAGATAGCAATAACTAGTAGACATAGAGAAGAGAGTAAAACAAAAACAGGAAAAGGCCGAGGCTACCGGACGAATGTCCACCGGTCGGGCACGATTGGCGCTGGACCAGACCAGTGAGGTGATTGCCCGCATAAGATGTTGTCATGCGCCACGAGCGGGGCCCAATTGAACCCAATCGCTCCCTGTGTCTTCTCAGATGACTCCTCTTGTGACTCTTGTTATCTTTGGTCCTTTGACCCTTTGACCCTTTGACCCCTTTGACTCATCCTTCTTAAACTGCCCTTTCTCTCTTCTTTCTCCCCCTCCTGCACCCCACCTTTGCCTACAACCTTGGACAGTTGCATCCCATCAGCTGGCTACGAGGCTACTAGGCTATCAGGCGACCAGACTGCCAGATTACCAGATTACCAGATTACCAGATTACCAGATTACCAGGCTACGCCCATTATTCGCCGGGAAGGCACCCGTTGACTCATCGGCCATTGGCGCTTAACTCCGTTGCCACCCTGAACAACTGAAGATCTGACAAATCATCCCGATTGGGCAATTCACTTCCATTGACTTCTACTTTTTCGCCTTACTCTCGCCTTCCTCTTGTACATGGTTCTTCTCAATTAAATAATTTTCTCCTTCCTTCTCCCGTCATCTCACCCATCAACCTCACGCCCCCGGGCAACTATACAAATTCAATCACTCCTGATTCATTGGAACATCACCTCATTTCCCCTCCCCAAGCCTCACCTGGAATGACCTCTGGTTTACAGCCTCCGGGTAAACACCCGATCACCATGAACCGTCTTCCTGTTTCTAGCCTCATGTCGCCCCCAGAGTCCAAACCGCTGGAGACCTTTCACCCCTATTCCAAGCGCGACTCAACTTCCATGGGTGATAGCGATATCAAATTACCCCCAATCTCAGCTGATCGCAAACGAACACAGTCGGAGATGGATCTGCCCTCGCCACCCGTCACTCCCTATACGGGCAACAAGAAACGGCGCTCTCACACCTCCGAACAGATTGAGGGGGACGCCAGCGCTGCCCGGGATCCCGTTCTTTTCCCTCGCCATGACTCCACGGCTGGTGCCTCGGACGAGCCGCTATTCGGTCCAATCCCCCTCCCGCTGCTGAAGTGCTCGTTGAGCATCATATGAACTCGCACATGGCCAGGTTTGAGAACAAGCGGAATAGGCCAACTCGCGATGAATACCTCCTCGCACTGTCATGTGTGCCCATCGTCTCGACCCAGTACAATCGCAACCCCGCAGCCTGGGCTCGAGAGGAGCGGGATACGCTGGAGCGCCAGTTGGCTATGATGAATCGATATCGCCCGGGTGAGCTGGAGGCCAAGCTGAAGAAGATCGCCCCAGCCCCCGCAAAGAAAGTGGGCGTGGCCCCACCGCGTGTTCCACGACCCCGAGTCAAGCGCACCCCCAAATCTACCCCCAAGCAGCACACTCTGGACTCCTTTGACTCCCCACCCTCGGCCTCGAAGCCTCGTGTCCTGGGGACCAACAGGGATGATACAGACTTCGATGCCATCCAGGACTTTTCGCCCCCGCTCGACACCATTGGCAGCAATGCCAAGGCGCTGAAGGCCGACTGGAAGGGCCAGATGTTGGATTTGAGCAATGACCCGGACAGACATCTGCTCAGTCCCGCCGAGCTCAATCTCGCCTCCACTCTCCGCCTGTCCTGCGCCACCTACCTGTGCAGCAAGCGCCGCATCTTTGAGGCCCGCGTGCGAGCTCTGGGTGTGGGTAAGGAATTCCGTAAGACGGATGCCCAGCAGGCTTGCAAGATTGATGTCAATAAGGCCAGCAAGCTCTGGACTGCCTACGAACGAGTGGGTTGGTTCAAGCCCGAATATTTCCAGCAATATCTCAGATAATTCGGGCTCTATGCTGCTATCTTGCCTTCTCCTTCCCTGGGTGTACAACTGGCATTGCAAACAGCCTGACTATTCTGCCTTCGTATCTGTCTTCTCCACTCTAACGACTGGCCCGATAAATCCGCATATCTATTTTTCCTCCCGGAGGAATCTGCCGCCTTCGTCCACCCGGCCTGCCACCCTAGGAGTTGCTGAATAACTGACCGTGCTCGTCTCTCGAGTCGAACTGATTTCGCAATATTAATCCGCAGTGATGCCTGGCCGTGTCTTCATGAGACATATATTCCAGTTCGTCCGGTGCCAGGTTCTTTCTAGGATCCATACCCATTCACATCCTACTACGACATCTTTTTCATCATCGCTTTTCCATGTCCCGCTATGCATGACGACACAGTCTTTCTATTACATGGCATCGGTTCCATTTTGCTTGCTTTACTTGGCTTCGATCCCTTTCAATTCCGCTCGCAGCACGCAGTTTGCTAGTGGCTTGATGCATAGTTGTTTTTCTCGCACTACAGGGGTTCATGACATTGGCGTTTTGGCGTTTCTTTTTACTTTCCCCATCTAGAATGGCAGGCTTGGGATACCGCGGTGTTGTCTGTTTTGCTCTTTGATTCCCGAGATCGTTTCCTGTGACATGAAACCACCGGGATGATATGATACCCTGACCCGATACAATTCTTTGAATAATATGCCCGTTGCAAATTATCTCAGTAAATCTCAGTAGACAAGTCTGTAAATATAAATATCGTAGAAGTTGGCTAGACCGCCCGAGTGTAGTGGGGCTGTGCACGCCAATCCAGTGATCTGACTCCGCTTGGCGCCACCTTTTTCTGACGTCTCCCTCATTCCATCTTTCACCATCCATCCTTCACATTTTTACAATCGAAACTTGTCGCCATGTCGCAGGCTGAGGTGCGCCGCGCTGACTCCTTTGAAGAGCAGGAGCGCGCTCGGTCTGATGACAAGAAGCCGAAGTCCCGGAGGCCAGCCAGTGCGTATCCCCTACCCGACTTTCCTTGCCCCGAACTCAGACTGACCCGATATCCTAGATACTGCGTTCCGTCAACAGCGATTGAAAGCCTGGCAGTGAGTTTTTGTTCTGGCTTTCTATCCCGGCCATTCCGCGCCTGCCTGCCGCCTACTGACAGTGCTTCCTTAGACCGATTCTGACCCCCAAGAGTGTCCTGCCGCTATTCTTCATCGTCGGCGTCCTTTTTGCTCCCATCGGTGGTGTCCTCCTTTGGGCGAGCGCTCAAGTATGCGTGGCTTGGTCCTTAGATTGATGAGTAGGGCCACAGCTAACACCCCGTGACAGGTTCAAGAGATCGTCATAGATTATACCCATTGTCCCACCGAAGCGCCCACCGGCTCCTTCGGAGATTTATCGAAATATGTGTCCACGACATGGAAAGCGAAATCGGGCACGCCGCCTTCCTGGCAGAAGACATGGAACTCCACTGGCCAGAACTGGATCTGTACTCTTCAGTTTAACATTCCCGAATCGATGGGACCGCCAGTGTTCATGTACTACCGTCTCACCAATTTTTACCAAAACCATCGCCGATATGTCCAGTCGCTTCATTTGGAACAGCTGAAGGGCACTCCGGTCAGGGACACGGGCAGCATGTGTTCTCCTCTCGCCACCAGCCCCGCCGGCAAGCCCTATTATCCCTGTGGCCTGATCGCAAACTCCATGTTCAATGACACCATTGGTCAGCCGGTTCTCACGGGAGACAGCTCTGAACCTGAACCATATAACATGACGAATAAGGGAATCGCCTGGCAGAGCGACAGGGATTTGATCCAGAAGACACTGTACAAGCCCGGAGAAGTTGACCCTCCGCCCAACTGGGTAGACTACAACTACACCAAGAGTATTCCCGATCTCCAGGAGAACGAAGAATTCATGGTCTGGATGAGAACCGCTGGTTTGCCGTCCTTCAGCAAGCTTTCCCGCAGGAACGACACCACTGCAATGAAGCCTGGTCGTTACGAGTTGAGCATCAACTACAGTACGTCTATTGTCACCCAATAATCATGAGAGGTCGACTAACGATGGTTCAGAGTTTAACGTGACCGAATACGACGGAACCAAGTCGATCCTACTTTCTACTAGGACGGCTCTTGGTGGGAAGAATCCTTTCATGGGAATCGCTTACGTCGTTGTCGGCGGAGTGTGTGTTCTCTTGGGTGCTTTGTTCACAATTGCCTATTTGGTTCGACCCAGGTAAGATTACTGCGGCCATCACCGATAGATAAAGAGCTAATGCCTTATCCCTTCTCATAGAAAACTGGGCGATCACACCTATTTGACTTGGGATTCAACCAACCAGCCAAATACCGCAATGGCAACGGGACGGGACGATCGCATTCGACCGGGTGCCTAAAAGCGATCAAAAGAAAAATGGTAACTTTTTCTTGTTTCTCTTTTCTTTTCCTTTTTGTTTTTGCGCTTCCTCTTTCTCACACACCTAGGCGGCTTCCTTCTCTTACTTATCTTTCTGTATGTGTTTCACTATTCTATTCTATTTGGCAGGAGAGTCGTTACTGAACAAATGGACTATTCCGGATCGGGGTGTTAAACAAGGAGTTGCATGTATCTAACTAACATTGCCACAACAATGCGCATTCTTTCTGTTCTGATCTTGCCCTCGTTCCTTCATCCACCCTGGACTGACTTGATCCCGCCGAGGAATTGGCCGGGCGTCTCTGGATGCCAACGATTTGCCTGATCTCCTCCATCCCGCCCGGTTCTCTGCCACGCCGATCATCTTTCAGCATCCCTTGCGTGGGACATGCATTCCACCGTGACGCAGCATTCTCCGGACTCATGGAATTGCAATGGGCTCGCGGGACTTGGAACGCCGGTCATATAGCGAAGTTAGTCATGAAGATCGGTTCCGTTGTTTTCGTTCATGGGCGTGACGGGGCCCAAATCACGATAGTAGGGCATCCTAACACCAACCATCATGGTCCGTCACTCTTTTGCTTCGCTTGTGTTTGTCGTCACAGCCCTATACATCTTCCAGGCTCAATGTACGCCCGTTGTGTTTCAGAAACGTGGTATCTGCGCCACGGCGGATCCAGATCCATCTTTCCTCAGTGCCCTTGATCAAGTCCGGGTCGGCGAGACCAGGCCCGATGCCGCCGGCTCCGAAGCTCGCATGGGCCCTATCGAGATAGAGACCTGGTTCCATATTGTGGCCAGCAAGGCGGAGGCAGGCCAGGTTACCGATGACATGATCAATTCTCAGGTCGGTTTTTGTATTTCTCATGTACCCAGCTAGTCGACCCGTATTAACCGACCCCAGATCTCCATTTTGCAAGACTCGTATCAGGATGCCTCCATTCGCTATAGATTGCAAGGCGTTACACGACATGTCAACGATGTCTGGGCTCGCAACGAAGACGAGATCGCTATGAAGACCGCACTCCGGAAAGGAAGCTACCGAACTCTGAACGTCTATTTCCAAACCGATCTTCAAGCATCTCCAGGAGATACCGGCCGTGCTGATCACCGCGGGGCCCTAGCTTCCAATGATCTCTCATCCAGTGTTTTAGGCTTCTGTACTCTGCCCGATCCAAAAATCAACGCCACCAGTACCAGGGATGATTATATCAAGGATGGCTGCAATGTGCTAGCTAAGACGATGCCGGGGGGTTCATTGGATCTTTATAACAGGGGAGGAACCGCCATCCATGAAATCGGACACTGGAACGGCCTCCTGCACACCTTTCAGGGAGAATCTTGCTCCTCAGATAACCCTGGAGACTACATCAACGACACTCCACAGCAATCCACGCCCACAGACGGCTGCCCTGCCCGTAAGGACTCTTGTCCTGATTCGCCGGGGCTCGATCCAATCCACGACTTTATGGACTACTCATCCGATGTTTGCTACGAGAGTTTCACTCCTGGCCAGATACAACGTATGCGGAATGTGTGGGCGTCTATGCGGGAAGGGAAATAAAAGGATTGGGCCAAGTCTTGTAAATCCATGCTACGAGACTGCTGTGAAGGGAGTCCACAAGATTTTATATTAGACTTGCTAGATTTGCAAAGAAATTGAGAAAATCATGTAAAGTACACATCACATTTCAAAGGACTCTACCTACGTAGAGCTCGATCTTTCTTTTGCTTTCCGGTCCCTGCAGGAATCAAAAAGCAAACAACAATAGCATTCATAGAAGAGTATCACGATTATGTAGTAAACGGACTGGCTCGATAAGTCGGCAAGTCGATCAGCGCTTGCGCTTCGTGCCGCGGTCATCCTCGCCGATCTTATTATCCTGGTCATGGCGCTTGGCCTTCTTCTCCAGCTCGTCCCAGTCCTCACCACTCTCCTCATCTCCACTAAAGTCCTCGTCACTGGCGTCCGCACTGGCGTCGTCGTCAAACTCACTGTCCTCCTCGGAGCTCTCGTCGGCTGCAGCCAGCTCGGAATCGGACAATTCGAAGGCCGACTCTTCTTCCTCTTCAGAACCCTCCGAGTCCGACTCGGCAGCCAAGAACGACCAACCACCATCGGTAAAGAATCCGTACGGATCACTTACGACCGTCTTCATGATGGTCCCCCAATTCAGATTGAGCGGGCCCTCGGTGAAGGCAATATCAACCGAGTCAAGCCAGTCTTTGACACCCTCCAGTGCCTCGACGGGAATAGTGTTGACATGCACAGGAGGTCGATGGAAGTCCTTGAAGACAAAGACCAGGTCGAAGTTCTTGAGACCAAACTGTACTCGCTCCAGATGAGCAATTTCAATCTCGTTTAGGGTGATAACCATGAATGGAGGCTCAGTCAGTTGAACAAGAGCATCCGTGGTTGGTTGAATCAAGACATTGGAGCGATTGGGAACACCGGTAAAACCGATCTCTCGGAAAGGAATATCGACATCAACACCCTCGTCCTTACCGGCATCCGCAATCTTCTCAGCGAAGGCCTTGAACTCACGATCAAGCGCAGCTCTGCGGCGTCTTTCCTCTTGCTCGGCCTCAAATTCTTCCTCGTCGCCATACCGATGCTTGCGACGACGGTTGCCAGTCTCGTCAAACTGCATTTCAGTGGCTTCGCGGTAGAACTGCACGTCTCTCGTCTTTCTTTTTCCGATCATGATAGGAGTCTTCAGGTGCACATGGATGAGGACAATCAGCTCATGGGCACATGGTTGGAAGAAAAGATGCTTGACGTTGCTAAAGAGCACATCGACATGTTCGTTGCGGAAAGGTGACAAGTATCGAAGACCGTTTTGGTGGATTTCCACTTCGCCAGGGACACGCTTGCCGTCCAGCGGAGGCCGAAGGTAGACATCGGGGAGCTTAACTGGTCGGCGGTCTATAGATTCATGTTAGCATAAACGAGGCTGCAGTAATAAAGACGTCGCAACTGACTTCTGATTTCGACGAGCTTGTCTTGCTCGACCACATCCTCCATCTCCTTCTTCTCCTGTTCCCGTCGTAGGGCAGTCTTGCGAAGTTCGGTGATGTCCTGCGCGACCTGGGCCAGTCTGTCATTGTCCTTGGAGCGCAATGTCAGATTCCGAACGAAATGAGCTGACGGATCTTCAAAGGGCTGGTCATCCTTTCGGCCCACTCCTTGGCCAGGGGAGAGGAAATTGATGCGGAGGTAGGCGTAGTCTCCTTCGTCGCTCTTGCTGGCGTTTTTGATGGTATTGATGTGGAACGGCACCGGTCTTCCCATAACGGGGACAATGACGGTGGACGCTTTGTGATCAACGTAGACGACGAGGTCCTTGACCTTGGCAGGTAGCTGGTTATCTCGTTTATAGGATTCAAAGCGCTTGAACTTCTTCTGGGCCACTCCGTTATCATCTCCAGTAGTTCCTGTAAACCTTTCCAGACCTTCCTTGGTCTTCTTTGACGCTAATTCTTTCTGATGCTCACGACGACGTGCTTCGGCACCTTCGTTGATTTGACTTGGCCGTTCGGCACGGAGCTTTGTTCGCGTGACATTTCGGCTTGCCACTGCACTGGACTTAGATTCCTTCTTCTCTTTCACAGGCTTTTCCGGCTCCTCATCATCTCCAAAGTAAAAGGAGACAGAATCCATGTCGATACCGGCATCTTTGGTGAAGATGTGAGGACCGTTGTCTCCAACACGAACGGTGTCGGTGATGACCATAGAGTAGACATTGTTGCCCTTCGAATCCGAATCCTTTACGTCAGTCAGGCCGACGGTGATTGACAGCGTCATGCCATTTTTCAAGACTCGGTTGTTCTTAGCGTTGAGGACCATGTTCGAGTCGCGCAACTCGATTCCAATTGCGGCACCGACGTTTTTGACCAGATGGTTTTCAAGTTCAGGCTTCTTGGACCGGACGAGGTTGAGTGCCTTGTTGTACAGATCCTTAGCAACCACCCCGTCGCGAACATCTTTCATGACCACTTCATGGAGGTTCAAAAGGAATGCATAGTTTGCCTCTTGGGACTTGCTAGGATCCACCAGATAAGTCCGACCGATCAACGAGTTGTACGTCTTGTATCGGATACCAAAGCTTGAGAGGATAATGCCAGGTTCCAGGTTTTTGCCATCCGATGTCGCAGTCAGCTTCAGATCGTAAGAGCCTCCGCTCTGAACCACTGGCCCATAAGCCCAATCGACCTGCTGAGCATCAAACTCAGATGGCAGGCGCGCCAGCTTGTTGAAGAACTTCGAATCGTCAATCTTGGCATCAACCTTGGCAGCAAGCGCCTTGTGTGTAATCTGTTTTTCCTCATCGAGCAAACGCGACATCTCGTCGACAAAATATTCGGACATGAGTCCACTGCACGCTCTGGATGCATTGCGAATCGAAACCTATGTCTCCCATTAGCAACCTGCAGATGATCCCAGAAGAGGCAGCCAAACTCACCAACTCTTCGGGGTCCTTGATCGCAAAGGCAGCCGAAAGCCCAGGGGTAATGTCCACTTCCTCCACTTCCTTCGAGATGTCTCCGAATGCACGTTTCCAGTCGTCGGCGAAAGGCCCGGATGTGGTGTCTTTCGGCAGGGTGCCGACTTTTTTCTATTGGTTCAGCATTAGCCAACGGCCGGAACGAGCAAACTGCTAATCTGCAAATCACTCACTCCTGCGCTCTTGATCACATCCAAGCATTTCTCGAAAGCCTTGGTCTTAGTCTCCGGGTCCTTTGTCGTCACCAAAAGCTCGACCGGAATTTTACCGCCTTTCAGAGGCTCGAGTAGTTCAGCTTAAAAGTCAGTAGGTTAGCATGACGATGTGCATGGCGACTGAATTGGATAAAATCACCTTTTTTGGCCGTAGTGACCACGTAGACGGCTTCGGTGGTAAAGACGAAGAGGGTGGCAGGGAACTCGTAACCGAGAAGCCAGAACTGCGAGTCCATTAATATAAAGCATACGGGCGGAGAGAAGCTGGAGAGAGATATCAGAAATAAAAAGCAGATAACTTACGTGCATCGCGTTGTTCTTCTGAAAGGAGCCCTCATCCGTCTGAGTCTTGCCCATGAGGATGACCATAGAGTCCGCGCCACCGAACAGCGCATTCCCTGAGCGCTTGTCTGCCTTCCATGACGCGTAGAGGTTGGATAGGTGATTAAAGAAATTGTTCTTGTCAATCGTGATCTTCTCAGCCATCTTGGGCGATCTGGTGCGAGCAAGGCCCGGCAGCAGCGAGACTGACGACACGAGTAACGGGCAAGTGAGAGTAGGGTAGAGATCAAAATCGCATGCGAGAAAGACTGAACCAGGGGATTTTACGAAAGAATCGATGGTAGAAGATGGAAGATGGAAGAGAAAGTGCGAAAGGAACGGGCGACTAGGAAGCTGTCGACCCTTGAAGAGAAGAACGCGAAAAGCGCGTTTTGAGTGGCAGCGGGTCCCGTGCTCAGTTTTCCCTTTTGCGGATTAGCAGCTCCACTTCTCTGCTTCTCTCACCTCAACTTTCTTTTACTTTCCTCTTTACCCGGGAGTCTGGGCTCTGCAGTTGCAAGCATGTTTGATTTGGATTTCTACTTGGTCATTCACTCCAACTCTATCTGATAGGACTGCTCTCTACGCTCTTTGCTCTCTTCAGCAACCAACAAACCAAGATATCATGGCCTTGACTGCCTGTCAATAAATTCGAAAGCTGCAATGAATCCTATCTTCCTTGAGCCTCACTTAACCGAACCGGGGCCTCGGCGAAAGCGCAATGATGCTGCTACCGGAGCGTCCGCTGCCGGTGTCCGTGCTCTAAGTGCGCAGATGGTGGCTTTCTACTTCCGGGCCCCGATCAAAGCCTTTTTTCGCACTCGGGTTGAGTAAGTAGTCCTATTGCTCATGATTCCTAGCTGTACCTTCATTGACTCTGGTATTAGTTACATGGTACATCTCTCTTCACTCCTGCGCCCAAGTTTCGATCCACTAATCACGGTATAAACAGGCATTTGCAAGAGCTGTGAACCCGCGTGTTGCAGAGGGGAAATGGTCACCATACCACTACTCCCGGGTTGTTGATACATGCCGTCCGGACGTATGGCTGGCAATTCATACCGAACCAAATATTGCCTCCTATGATGGCGAATGCAGGGTGAGTCCTGCGTAGGGTTTTTTGATGGGATTGAATGATCTGACTTCCATGGTTTTCTACCGCAGTGTGGGCGCTGTTCTGTATACATCCTATCTTCAAGTTCTGGGCGCCCTCCATGAACCCGTGTCCCAGGGAGCCAAACGAGTCTGGCCGCCCGCATCTCCTTCTGCCACCTTCACAGCCGGCTTTGCCGCTGGCACCATTCAGTCTATTATTGCAGCTCCCTTAGATGCCTTGCAGGTTCGATTCCAGACCAGCGACATGTTAGAAGGCCAGTATCGAAGTATGTGGCACTACGGACACGATAAACTCAAACAAATCGGTCTACGAGGCATCTTCGCCGGCTGGAGCCTATCTTTCCTACGCGACTCGCTCGGCTACGCCGTGTTCTTCTCCTCGTTTGAATATGTCAAGTCCCAGTCGTATTATTCTTTTATCACATGGTACTATGGATCCTTGCATGCCGACCACCTGGATACGCTGTCATCATCCGGCTCCAGTCACCGCGGAGTCCCCCTCATCAAGCCGCACTATGCGCTGGAGCCGTGTTTCCTTATGATGGCCGGTGTGGTGGCATCGGTAGCACAACAGGCTATCCAGCATCCACTGGGCAGGATTCAAGACCTTCATCTGGGCCGGTTGGAATACCTTGATCGTCAGGCGAGTCTTGACCACTCGCGCAAGCAGATGCTGCGTCTATACTATCACGCCTACCAAGAGACCTGGAAAAGATGCGAACGCAAGGCCATGCGAGCTGGTGGCTGGCGGCGCTGGCTGTTCCGCGGATTTGCGAGCAGCGCCATTCGTCAAGTGCCTAGCACAAGTGCAGGCCTGGTGATCTTCGAACTCGTACGTCGGCGATATGCGAGTCTGGATGATACGGTTCACATCCAGAAGGACGGATACGATATCCTTCTTACCTAGGACTCGCACTATTTCGTGACTGAGGAGGAGGGCCGTGTATATATTGAGGTTTACAGATTTGTCACGTCGTCTTTGCAAAGATACCCTATACATAGATACATAGACACAAGAAGCAGAATACCATGTGAGATACAGGACTTTCCCAGACCACTACGCTAGATATAGCCTGTATGGTATACTATAGTAAGTATGGAATAAGCGACATGTTAGAGTAAAATAATCAATCGTACAACTACAGTATCATTCACGGCGTTAAGACCCACCGAGTGTGGATCACTTCCCGGATTCGATCGTGATTACTTGACGTAGGCTGAGAGCGACCCGTATTTGCTTCGACTCCCCTGAAGTCCTCTACTTCTGTCTTCATCGAATTTGAAGCATTGCCTACGTTCCAAATATGATAGGATTATCGAGACCTTAACTTCCTATCCAAACCCAACATATCCTATCTCAGTCATTCTTCTTGCTCCCCCTTCCCAATATACAGGAAACGGGAATTCAAGCCCCAAGCCCACCAACTTCCCCCACCTGACGCTTAGCACAGACTTCGTCATCGTACGTCCGCGTGAGCTGTGTGTGAGCCCCAAGACAGGAGTCCATAAACTTTCCACATTCTCGGACAGTCGAGTTACTGCCCGCCGTGACCGCTCCTAGCTTAATCCAGAGCCGAAAGGAGCCTCTACCTCCCCGCCTAATCTGCCTGATTTGCCTTGAACGTGCGGAGGATCGACCTGGCACTTCCTTGGGCTGACGTCCAGCCCGCCGCCAACATTCCTTCTCAACCCTCCCTGCGCGCCATACCCCTCCGTGCACTACCCGACCCCAATAAGTCCCCCGTGCAGCAATCCACCAGCGAGAAGGGCAGTAGACGATCATCTCATTCGTCTCGCTCCGTGGAGTCGGACTTCTCGATCTTGTCGGACACCGGTGATCTCGCCGAGCAGGACCAACTTCACAACTCTTTAGATCGAGGACTCCTAGGTTCACGGACGAAACGCCCGAAGCGGGTGCACTATCCGCAGGAACTGGACGGCTCCCAGTCGGACATAAAAGACGAGGAAGAGGAAATAGAAATCCCGACACCGCCCCCGCGGCGTGTATCCAGAGCTGAGCATATTTTGGCCGCCATCATGACTCCCGGTAGCCGGCAGAATGCCCAGGTGCATGGCTTGGTGGGAAAGCCATTGCTGTGAGTATAGTCCGGACAGTTGATTGGACATGGCTTGCTGACTGGGTCTTGTAGCTACTTCACGAGTGTATTTGTATCGCTAGGCGTCTTCCTCTTTGGCTATGATCAAGGCGTCATGTCCGGCATTATAACGTTCGTATCTCCCCAGCTTCCTCCAGCTTTCCCCACAAGCGAGCAATACAAAGGCCTTGTGACCGGCAATACTAACAGGTGGACAGTGGATGGTATTTTCGTGATTACTTTGGCCAACCGTCCCGGGCTACGATCGGCACCGCTGTGGCCATCCTTGAAATCGGCGCCTTCGTATCATCGCTTTTGGTAGGGCGTATCGGTGATTTGATTGGCCGCCGCAGAACAATCCTCTATGGGTCCATGATATTCTTTGTAGGTGGTGCTCTGCAAACATTTTCAACCAGCATGACCTTCATGATGGTGGGTCGGATCATTGCCGGGCTGGGTGTCGGTGCTCTGTCGACCATTGTGCCAGTTTACCAGTCCGAGATTTCGGTAAGGATGAATCTCATTGGATCTCGATGTCGATTTCCATGTGCTGACGAGTTGTAAAGCCTCCACACAATAGAGGAAAGCTAGCCTGCATAGAATTCACCGGCAATATCTCTGGATATGCAGCCAGCGTATGGGTGGACTACTTTTGTAGTTATATCGAGTCTGATTACTCCTGGCGTCTGCCTCTGTTGTGTCAGTGCATTATGGGCGCATTACTTGGTGTGGGAAGCTTGATCATTTGCGAGTCGCCAAGGTAAGATCGAATGACCCGAAGCGTCTCGATGTTTTCCTAACTCTTGCTTTCAGATGGCTTTTGGATAACGACCATGATGAAGAAGGTATGGTGGTGATTGCCAACCTCTACGGCGAGGGAGACATTCACAGCGACAAGGCCCGCCAAGAATATCGCGAAATCAAAATGAACGTCTTGCTGCAACGGCAGGAAGGTGAAAGATCCTACTCCGACATGTTTAGGCGCTACTCGAAGCGGGTCTTGATTGCTATGTCGGCACAGGCATTGGCTCAATTGAACGGAATCAATGTCATTTCGTACTATGCCCCTCTGGTCTTTGAATCGGCTGGTTGGGCCGGCCGATCCGCCATTTTGATGACCGGAATCAACGGCATTACCTACTTACTATCCACCATTCCTCCCTGGTATCTTGTCGATAACTGGGGCCGGCGTCCAATTCTGCTATCCGGAGCGGTGGCCATGATGATCTCACTTTCTCTGATCTCGTACTTTATCTATATCGAGATCGCCGCCACCCCCTCTTGACTGTCATCTTTGTCATGGTCTACAATGCTGCATTCGGGGCTTCCTGGGGTCCGATTCCCTGGCTATACCCTCCAGAGATTCTTCCCTTGAACATTCGCGCAAAAGGAGCGAGCCTGAGCACTGCTTCCAATTGGGCATTCAACTGGCTTGTCGGAGAAGTGACCCCCGTGCTGCAGGGTGCCATCAAATGGCGATTATACTTGGTTCATGCCTTTTTCTGTGCGTGTAGTTTCGTGCTCGGTAAGATATTTCCCCCGACGTGTGTGGTATTAGACATCTAATCCTTTGTTTCGCAGTCTATTTCCTGTATCCCGAGACCAGTGGTGTCCGGCTAGAGGACATGAACGTCTTGTTTGGAGATGCATCCACGGCTATGCCTACCCCTGCGACTGAGGGTGAGCGAGGCTCGCTGATGGGCAATAGCTCGCCTGTCCCCTCGCTCGACATTCGTCGGCAATATGGCCAATTCGGTACAGAGAGTGCTATCCCGGGGCTTGATATCGATCCGCCATCATTAAACAACGGTGGCCCTAGCAAACCTGCGCGACAGGACTCACAGACCGGTAGTACTCGGGGAGAGGGAATTGGTGGCTGGATCTCGAATATGGTCAATCGCCACCGAGGGTCTGGTGCTGGTAGCAGCCAGAGTCAGTACAAACGTCTTAATCAAGGAGACGAAGGAGAGGGGGCATAGGAAGACCATAGGCTTCCATACCCCTTCTACTACCTGCTTCTATTGTTCTAAATTCTTTTCATGGAATATCATTCTCTTTGGGGAATCTTTTCTTATACCCTCTCTTTGAGTTGGATACCCAGTAATCTGTCTCTTTCCCGGCCCTCGATGCCTTGTGTGTTGTCATTTACGTTGCTTTCTCCATCTGCTGTATCTATAGAGCGAACAAAGAGGCTTCCTTGCTCCCTGCCCTCCGTTGATTTTTATCGCGGGGCTACGAATGTAGACTTCCACGCTGTAACTACACACAATTTCAGCATGAAATATAGGTAATCCACGAGACAATAAGACTATGATCGAGAATAATTAGTTAGTTCACTCCATAGTTAACTAACGAGCATGCCATATATTAGTCATATCCCACGTGACAAGTTAACTATACTAGAACGTGGTCAGTGATCTATGTATGTATGGCTGTCGACGTTTACTTAGGGATTCTAAGCCTAAGTGCCCAGATAGAAAAGCCCTGACATTATCCTGTCTATATGAACATAGACATAACATGCTACCGGAAATGGGGCTGATGTTACTATAATAGGACACGGCCACGTTCACCCGAAAACGGTCCTGGGGCGCTGAACGCTAAAGCGGAACTGTTTATTCTGGCCAACTCGGCCTCTTCGCTTCTTCTCTACTCTTACTTCCCCCTTCTTCATTTTCTTTTCTCTTTTTTTCTTCTTTCCCTCTGATCTTTCTTATTTAATTCATTGTGGCCTTTGCGCCCGCTATGATTCTTTGAGTCATTTCCTGTGATTACTCTCCTTTTAACGAACTCCCTGGTGGTCTGATCCGACCCTGGAATCTTCCCTCATTTACAATCGACAACATGGCGGACAATGCTGCCATAAGTACTGGGGTCAAACCCGATGCTGATCTGCGTCGGAGAAATGTCCCAGATTCTGGAAAATCCCAGGCGCCCGCGCGAATTGTCGAGCACGATGTGAAGAAGACCCGCTCATCACAGGTGAGGCCTCTGTCCATTGTGTCCTACGAGCTTTGCTAACTCCTTTTTTGGCGTAGTCTCCCTCTTTCCTACACGTCCTTGCTGGCTGGGAACCAATTATTGCTCCCATTGTCTTGACTGCCCTCTCCCTTTTTACTCGCTTGTACCGCATCGGTCGCTCCAACATTGTGACATGGGATGAAGCTCAGTAAGCTACCCGCCCGTCAATACAATACATCAACCTTGACTGACCGGATCTAGCTTCGGAAAGTTCGGCTCTCATTATTTGAAGCGCGAGTTCTACTTCGATGTCCATCCACCCCTGGGTAAGATGCTGGTTGGCCTTTCGGGCTACCTGGCCGGCTACAACGGGTCCTTTGAGTTCAAGTCCGGCGAGAAATACCCGGAAGATGTGAACTACACTTTTATGCGTATCTTCAATGCTTTGTTTGGCGTTGTCTGTGTCCCTCTCGCCTATTACACTGCGCGCGACTTGAACTTCCGCCGGGCTACCGTCTGGTTGATCAGCTTGATGGTTCTGTTTGAGAACTCCTATGCGACCATTTCACGCTTTATCCTTCTGGATTCCATGCTTCTCTGCTTCACTTTCACAACCACGCTGTGCTGGGCGAGGTTCCACCGCCTCCAGAATGCTAGCTTCTCTATTGAGTGGTATGCCTGGCTCTGTCTGACTGGGCTGAGCATCGGCTGTGTCTGCAGTGTCAAGTGGGTCGGTTTCTTTTGCACTGCGCTCGTTGGTCTATACACTGTGGAGGATCTCTGGAACAAATTTGGTGATCTTAAGATGCCTAAGGTAAGTATTAACCTAAGCCCTTATGGTCATGGTTAACTGACTGGGGTTTGACTAGACTGTGCTTGCGAAACACGTCTTCGCTCGTGTGGGAGGCTTGATCGTCATTCCGATGTTGGTGTATATGTTTTCCTTTTACTTGCACTTCCTCGTTCTCGCAAACAGCGGCCCTGGAGACGCCCAAATGAGCTCTCTTTTCCAGGCGAACCTGCGTGGCACTGAGGTCGGTAGGGATAGCCCCCTCGAGATTGCACTCGGATCACGAGTCACTCTTAAGAACATGGGCTACGGAGGCGGTCTCCTGCATTCTCATATCCAGACGTATCCCGAGGGTTCGAACCAGCAGCAAGTCACATGTTACCACCACAAAGATGCCAACAACGACTGGTTCATCTACCCGAACCGCAATGAGCCCGACTTTGATAACTCTGCGGACTTGAAGTTCATTGGCGATGGAGATGTCATTCGCCTCATCCATGGACAGACGGGTCGCAACCTGCATTCCCACGCCATCCCCGCGCCGATTTCCAAGTCTCACTGGGAAGTATCTAGTTACGGAAACATCACTATCGGAGATGACAAGGACCACTGGCAGGTCGAGGTGGTGGATGACGTTGCATCCCGGGATCGTTCAAGGATTCGCACTCTGACCACTGCATTCCGGCTTCGTCATCCATCACTTGGCTGCTATCTGCGGGCTGGAAATGTCAACTTGCCCCAATGGGGATTTAAGCAGATCGAAACAACTTGCGTCAGGGAAAACAAGCCGAGCGATGTGTACACTCACTGGAACGTTGAGTCGCACACCAACGAGCGCTGTAAGTTCCTGGGCACCTTTCGGTGGTACTCTTTGGTCTTTATTAGACATGGATTATTAACAGATTATATGCAGTGCCTCCTGGCGACCCTGGCTCTTACAAGTCGCCTTTCCTGAAAGATTTCATCCACCTAAACGTTGCCATGATGACGTCCAATAACGCTCTAGTTCCTGATCCGGACAAGCAGGACGACCTGGCGTCGGCATTCTGGCAGTGGCCCATTTTGAATGTCGGTCTGCGGATGTGCTCCTGGGATGACAGCGTGGTGAAGTATTACTTGCTTGGAAACCCGATTGTCTACTGGGGCAGTTCGGCAAGTCTTGTCGGCTTCGGCCTTGGATTCCTGTGGTATCTTCTGCGGTGGCAGAGGGGCTACCAGGAGCTAAGGAAAGCGGACATTGATCACATTCACTACTCTGGACTCTATCCAGTCGTTGGCTGGGTCTTGCACTACCTTCCCTTCATCATTATGGCTCGTGTGACCTACGTCCACCACTACTACCCGGCTCTCTATTATGCAATTCTTACTTTCGGTTTCTGTGTCGACTGGGTCACCCAGACCGCGAACGCTCGGGTCGTCGCCGCCGTTTATGCTGTTCTGTATGCGATCATCATCGGGCTATTCGTTCACTTCCGAGATATCGTGTTTGGAATGGAGGGCTCCAATCAGCAGTGGGCTCACCTGCGCTGGCTGCCCGGTTGGAGGATTGCGAATTAGCGAGGGAAGTTTGAGAAAGATATGATTTCGTGATACTGTTCTCTCTATTTCCCTGTGCAGATGTTGACTTACGTCGGTCCAGCCTCATGTTTCAAGGGAAAGACCTACGAGAGTGCAGCGAGCTGGAATAGTCTTGGGACTATAATTATGATCATTCCGTCTCTCAATAGACTATGCATTGTTGTAAATTGAATCGAGCTTTTTTAGTTATGGATTGTCCTATCATGTACATCTTAAGACGCTTTCTCAGCTGGAAGCTTGCGCCTTGCTGTAATACCCGGCTCTAACAACAACCTCCGGACCAGCCACTGCCTTTGCGCATTGCATCATCCATGCCCAGAGTTACAGTTCTTGGGACTCCCGTATTGGCACCTCCAGAGGCCCCAAACCCTTTAACCCCGCTGCGTCGGTCATTGAGGTCGTATCTACCGGCCTCGATATTCCGGTAAATTCTCTCAGCCACTTCTAAAAAGGCTCGTTCAACGCCATCTCCGGACTTGGCACTCGTCTCGACATAGCGCACGATGTTGTTTAGACGGCACCATTCCTCGGCCTCTTCCTTGGTGACCTGTCTTTGGTTGGATCCGGATTCTTGTCCGGTCAAGTCTGTCTTATTCCCAACTAGGATGACCACAATGCCTTCCTCCGCAATTTGACGTAGGTCCTGGAGCCACTGCGTACACGATATGAAGGTCGATCGCCTGGAAATGTCGAAGACGAGGAGGGCACCGGAGGCGCCGCGGAAATAGGAGCGAGTGATGGATTTGTATGTTTCCTGACCAGCAGTGTCCCAAAGAGAGAGCTTCATCCGTTTCTGGATGGGCGATTCCTGCGGCTTGCGCGGTGGGCTGGGCAGGCCCGAAGCTGTTGACTCTTCGGAGATCTCACCGGGAGGTCCAGAGGATCTGCGAGAAGGGCCGTCTAACCCCAGAGCTAGCGAGGCAGGCGGTCCTACGGGCACGATCCTTGACCCAAATTCAACCCCAATAGTGACATCGTGGGAAGGGGAAAAGCGGCCTTCACAGAGCCGGATAGTGAGCTACTTGTTGATCAGTGCTTGACCTGGGGGAAGATCAATATCACGGGTACTCACGCTGGACTTCCCAGTGCCCGAATCACCAATACAGACAAGCTTAGCGATGTAATCCCATGGCTGTGACATGGAGACGAAGATGTGGAGAGCTGCAGCTTCCTGGAAAGAGCTGAAGGTCGGTTATCAGGGACGATGAGTCAGCTATCGGGGCCTGACCGGCACAGATGACGCTTGCATCGCCTGAATGACCTCGTCTTTTTATCTCTCTTCTTCTGTTCCGTATCATATTATATGTTTCCCTCCTCCCTTTTTCCTCTCTCTCACTCTTGCTTCCCTGAACAGTTCTATGCTGGCCTGCTTGCTTTTATAACGGGCAACTCTCCCACCTTCCAACCCCATTCTCCACCTCGATAGTGGGCCATGTTCTCGGAATGTATGTATTGCCTTTCTATATCTTTTTTTTTCTTTTTGCCCTATTACAGGGCTGACGTCGGTGACAACTCTTAGATGCATCCCGCTTTCTTGCTCAGTCACAGTCACGAGTGGCCTCTCGCCCGGATGAGCTCCAGAGAACCGGTCGTGCTCATCCGAACCAGCGTCAGGGCAGTACGAGGAACCCATCCTCCCGCTCTTTCTTAAGGACCGGCGATCCATATCGACCCGGGCCATCCCATATTTCCAACTTTCCTTTTGCTTCGCGAGCTTCAGCGCAACCGGCTCCTCTGTTCTATAGCGCCACTGATGAATTCCGGGAAGAAGACGACGAGACGGAGCGGGAACGCGAGATTGCCGATTTCTATGCACTACAACGATCAAGGCGGCAGTTTGGTGACAGCAATCTCAAGGACTCCTCAGAACTCGAGTACTCCTCCGAGCATTCGGCCGGTTTTCATGAGGGACATTCTCCTTACGATGATCGCCCCGGTAATGGCAAAGGGATCAAGAGCTCGTGGCGTGGAGAAAAGGAAGCATCTGCTCCTCATCGCTCTCGAATCGAAACAGTGAACGAAGTGATGGAGCATGAGCCTGTCCCTTTCACAGGCTCCAGAAGTAGCAAGGCTCATGGCAATCTGGTTGATATCGGACTGGGGGATTCTCTACTGGGCAACCCCGAGGACGAGGTCCGTTCTCCGTCCGAAATCGTCGGTGATGATCCGCCTATTCAGCGCTTCCGAGAAAGACCTTTGACCCAAGAGGTTCCTTTCAAGTTCAGTTCGTCAGTAGGAGAGCAGACCGAACCGCTCACCTCCGAGGTGGCTCGGCCGCCAAGTTCAGCGGCTTCTTTTCCCACTTCTATTTCGCCTCTCGCTTCGGAAACCTCCATGCATGACATATTCTGGGGACAGCTGTTCCTCATATCTCTCGCTGGGTTGTTTGCCACATCTTTCCTGGTCTGGTTGCACACATCTACGCCATCCGGTGACAAGTCTAAATGGGGCGACACAATCTACTTGACTGTCCACGGTTCTTTCTTTCGTCTTGGGATATACACTGTCGTCTCCATTTTCGTGTCTCTTCTTTGGCTCGCTTTGCTACGATCTTACGTTCGACTTTTAGTCTATGTGATAATCGTCGCCGTTCCCACCATCCTATTTTCCTTCTCCCTGTATCCCTTTGTCTCGAGCTTCAAGGGTGCATGGCATGGATCCAGTATTCAGGACAAGGCGATGCGCTGGGGCTCTTTCATCCCCTTAGTTATGGCCGGCCTATGGACTTACAATGTCGTTCGGGGACGTCGATCCATTAAAAAGGCGATTGGCATTCTCGAATTTGCATGTCGAATCTTGGCCGCAAATCCCGAATTGCTTGCCCTCGGGCTGGGTGTTCTTGTCTGCGTAGTATCATGGACATGGATCTGGATGCTGATGTTCACCCGCGTCTTCCTCGGAGGGCACCTGGTTGGACCGCGGTCCTTCATCATTGATCTGAGCAGCTGGTGGCTGGGGGTTTATTTCGTCGTGTTCTATCTATGGTCGCTCGGAGTGATTGCCGGGATCCAGCGTGCTGTCACGGCTGCCACAGTGAGCCAATGGTATTTCCATCGCCTGGCGAATCCGGCACCCACATCGCGGCAGATCATTCAGGCTGCCGTCGTGCATGCAACCACCACCCTGTTCGGCACGATCTGTCTGTCTCGTCTCCTGGGCCTGTTGATTCGGCTTCCGTTGATAATACTCCCCGGTCGCCTGTCATCGTTGCTCAGCCTCTTTGCCTATTCTCTAATCCCCACACCCATTGCCTACCTGACCAACCCTCTCTCCCTCACATACGCGGCCATTCATTCCCAGCCACTATCGGCATCTGCGCGCGGATTGAGCCAGATGACAGTTCTGGCCCCATCGGCAGCCTCATCATCCCTGCATCCTCGCGCCTATTCCCGCTCTCCAGGAGCTTCCGCATCTCTTCTTTCCTACCGTCTTTCGAAGTTGATTCTTCATGCCACGCGCTTTATCATGTCCTTGGCGTTGGGCTTCGGTGGCTGGGTCACCACAGCTCGAAGCCTGACCACTACCGCTACTGGCGGTACGATCCGGGGCAGCTTGTATGCCTACGTGGTTGGTCTGATAGCGGCAGCGATTGGGTGGAGTATCTTGGGTGCCATGGAAAGTGTCATTGCAGATATCGTGGATGCCTCTGTGATCTGCTGGGCAAGCGAAGTTGGCATTTATGGCCGAGAAGCCCGCTACTGCCGTGAGGCTGGCTGGCTCTTTGGCGACTCGAACTCGGATTTCCGCGAGTATGGAGAAGTCTAGTCGATTCTGTTGCTCCTTCCCCATTTCATTTTCTTTTGGTGTTTCATGACCTTTTTTCTTTACGATTTAGAGTATAGTTTGAGCGGATATCACATGGCGATTGATCTTAGCGACATTGAGTTAACGGCGTTGGACAATGGCATTTCTCTTCCTACTCTTTATTTCTATTTCTCCAATCGAGACGAAACGTAAGGTGGGATGAGTAAGTGAATGGAGTCATTGTATTGGCCATGGTATATCCAAACATCGAATAGCTACACGTCAGAAAAAGAAATCCAGGGCTCGTGGTATCATGTTAGAAAAAGAAATGACATCGAATGCAACGGAAAGGAGGAAAATAAAAGAAAATAAGAAGAAAGTATCCCCCTGGAACGCCGCAAGAGCCTCAACCCGTGATTAAAGAGACAGACGCCGCTTCCACTCCACGTCTTGCTGGGTGCACCATTCCTCGAGCATTGAATAACCGAAACGCACCACTTCAATAGGTGGAGTGGTGCCACCAAAAGGAAGAAAATAATCACCGGCATAGTCCCCGGCTTTGAGCGGTATCTTGCCTCGCTCTGCATAATTGTGAGACCGATGAGACCAAGTAACGGGAAACTTCTGATGAAGAACATCCTCGGAGAGAGCCCGTGTCCCCTCCAACCATAGCTTCTGCGACTCTCGGTAGCACTCGAGAAGTCGAGTCTTCAGCTCCATGAACTCCTTTCGGCTTTTCCTGTTCTCGTCCGACAATATGGTATTGCCGTCGCTTCCGGGAGTGGGATTGGGCACTGGGGTGTGCTCGCCCGGTAATGGGCTTACCGCAAGACGTTCAAGGTCCAAGGCGTGGATGGAATCATAAGACACGGCACCCAGGAGAAGACAGAGACCGTGCAAGACGGGATATGAGGCGCTGGAATTGCGGACTACTCTCCAATATGCCAGAATGGATACCCAGGCGGAAGAATCCCCGCCCTGGCGCATCAGAGCCTTGGATTGATCGTCAGCGACAAAGGCAAGAATGAAACACATGATGGCCTCAATTGCAGTCACCAAAGCCAGCTTCTCATCCATGGCTGAGGCTCCGCTCTTGGTCCTCGATCGTTCGGAGGCATGTTTCAATTCTCGACCGGTGTTGCTGAACTTCTGGAACTCATCACGCCAGGCTCGACGCTCGTTATTACGAGGACGGCCATCTGACTGGGAAGGCGATTCCTTCGATCCTGGGTCAACTGAGTGCCGTTTGTTCGCTAGGTTCACGGGGGTCTTGCCGCCAGCCTCTCCGGAATCAACTCTGCGCGGACCGGATGCTTTGGGATCTTTCATTGATGTTAGTGTAGTTGACTTGGGCTTGTCGTTTCTAGATGGGAGAGAACTGGAGGCCGGTGTAAGGGCCTTTTCGGCAGATCCTGTGCGTTCCTTGAGACCGCCACAAGCAGGATTCAGCGATGCTTCTGACTCGGGCTTGATCATTGTCTTTGGTTTATCAGATGCAGCAGGGCCGCGAGATGAGCCGACATCTCTTCTCCTTTCAAGATGGGATGCGTCTTCATGGTCTGTATCCTGACCTGGTGGCGAATCGGACCGATGTGCTTTCCTTTTACCGGAAAATTTGAGAAGGCCTTCCACCCGTCGGCGATTTGCCTTGCCATACCGCAGTTTGACGATGCAATGTTCCTTTGAGGAATGAGAGTCTTTCAATGAAGTTCCGGCGCGAGGGTTCTGGACAATTGAGTTGCTACCGCTGTCACCCCGCTTTCCCTTGCTTGCTGCGGCTGCGATGTCACGTTTAGGTGAGTGACGAGCTGGCGACCGTTCCTCGAATCTTGCTAGTTCCTTCTCGAGATCTGGCGGTAGTGTAGGAGAGAGCAACCGTGGCAGTTTAGCCGCGGGAGGAGTTGAGGTGGGAGGAAGACTTGTCGGAGGGAGAGTAGGCGATAGTAGTGCGGGCAGCCTTGGCGATTGTGGTTTCTTCGAAGCAGCTTCCGCGCGAGGCTCCTTCTCGGGGGATAGTCGCGGTTTCTTAGGGGAGTGCATTTCGGCCGACTGAGAGCCGAAAATGTCTAAATCGGACGTCGGGGACCGTTTCTTGGGGCTCTTAGAAGGGGAAAGATGTGAATGCGATTTGGATGGTAGAGGCGGGTCGGTCTTGTCGCTTCTTTGTGAGGCGTCAAGCTGGGGAGCTGGCTGGGTTTCTTCGCGTTTGGAGTGGGAGCCGTCGCGCATTCGCTGATCATGACTCATGGAAGATGCGACGGGTCCGGTAGTCTTTTGGTGTTTGTAGTCCTTCAGGCTGATCTTCCTCTTAGCTACCGTCTCTTTCGGAGTGTCTATTGTGCTCGGCGCCGACGACCGGTCAACCATCATGCGCCCTGACTCGTCCGACCAATCCCCCACGGCCATAAGCAACGAATCCGTATCGTGGTGGCTCAGGAAGGTCATATATTGAAGTTCCTCCTCCTCTGGGCTGAACGGGCGGTCATGTCCTACTGCCCAATTGTTCGCGGAACGGGACCCCAGGCGGAAAGGCGCATTCGTCGGGAGGGTGAGAAGATAAGGGTGAGGTGGAAGGACGTTGTCAGATAGACGCTTCAATCGTTGGTCGAGAGCTTCGAGCTCAGATGCAAAGGGCTGATTCGCAAGTTGGGAGATAGTCGTGTCCGCAGAGGGGGCTGATCGTTTACCGACATCGCAGTCCGCGGAGTTAGGCGACTTGGTAAACCATCGATCGTAATGCGCACCGAGCAGAGAATTCGCCGAGCTGGAGCGTGTCACCAAAGCTGTGGTCCCTGGTAGCATGCGCCTGGGGAGGAGTCAAAACATCGAGGCGAGGGCGGAGAGATCTACACCGGCCTCGGGTGGGGGGCTCATCGGAGCATCGTATGGAGATCCCCAAGTTAAGATTATCTTTTGAAGTAAGGGTGATGGAAGAAAAGAAGGTAAAGGGCCAGTGGTTCAAGGAGATGATGAAAGGTGAATGGGCGAATTGGGGTTTCTATTTCGGGGGAGTTGACTTGCCGCTTTTAGCTTGCAGTAGTAGATGAGCGATAGCGATGCCATTAAGTACAATAGACCGAAGTACTTCGGTCGATGCATATTTATACATGATGTATGTCTATAGTATATGGATATAGGCATTTTCAGTCTTTCGATCATATATGTATTCTAGTAATGGGTGTTCCAAAGACCTCTATATACATGTGTGAACCAGGAACTCTTCCTGCTTCTATGTAACGACTTACGCCCGGTCATCCTCGGCATACTTCTCCTGCCAGAATGCACGGTAATGCTTCTGCTGTCCGAGACTCGAGATCTCCTGAACTTCCCGAGGGGTCAATTGGAACGTCAACGCGCGCAGATAGCTGGCCAAGCGGGTTTCCTTGCCGCTTGTCGTGATGGCCACACATCCCCGGTCAAGAGACCAGCGCAGTAGGATCTCCGCTTCACTGACCGCGTACTTTTTGGCCAAATCCGACAGCAGCGGATCCAGCGGTCCGCCACTCGCGCGAGTCGTCGGCGTCAGACCGGCGTAGCTGACCGTCTGGATCCCTTTACTCTTGTGGAATTCAATCAAGTCCCCATGTTGGAGGTACGGGTGGAACTCGATCTGGTTGACCGACGGCACCACCTTGGCGGTTTTGAGAAGCGTCTCCAGATGGCTTTGCACAAAGTTGCTGACGCCGATTGAACGAGCTTTTCCGGATGCCTTGACTTGCTCCATTGCAGCCCAGGCGGCTTGAAGCTGACTCTCCGTCTCGGCAAAGAACGGGGAATGGATCAGGTACCTTTTTAACTCGATCAACTACGAGCTTAGTCGACAGAACGATCAAGAGAACTTACAAATCAACATAATCAAGCCCGAGCTTCTTCAAGCTGGCGTCAATGGCTGCAGGGATGTCGGCAATGCTGGTAATCACCTTGGTGGTCACGAACAGCTCATCTCGAGAGAGTCCACTTTCCTTTATGGCGTGGCCCAGTTCGTCCTCGGTTCCATAGACTTCTGCACCGTCCAGATGCTTATAGCCCAACTTGACCGCGCTCTTCGCCGTATCAACTAGCTCCCGGTTGATGCCGGTGTCCGAAGACTTGTACCACGCAGTCCCGGTGCCATACCCGATCTATCATTGTAAGCTATGCTTTACGAATAGTCAGAAAGGATACACTCACGATGGGAATGACGGAACCGTCATTGAGCTTAGTAGTTGGGATGGGGTGGGGACTAGACATTGTTGGAGCGTAGGAGGTAGGAGAATCTATACGGAGAAAATGGGAGGGTATCAAGGAACATTTACAATCATTTATATCCGACCAGATTCGAAATACGTGGGGCAAATGGCGCGGCTCAGTTCCGCCTGAATTAGTTTCGTTTCGACTCGACGATTGATCGATTGATTGCGGCCAGATTCCGATTAATAATGACATGATGTCATTCACGCTTAGCTATGGGCTTCTTTCTCCGCGTTTACGTTTTATCAGATTGAGAAACCTGAGACCTGAATCGGAAGAGCAATCCTTCATGATCTCGGCTCGTGTACTTCGCGCCTATTCAGGACATCGATATATGTCCTCACGACTTTCTCATTTTCAACCGACTCGAAATCGTTTGGCTCAAATGGCCTCCCATCTTTCCAGCTCCGCGGGAACGTCCTTGACGGATCTGCCTAAATCCAATGTCTTTACATCAAAGCTACCCCCGGACCCGGCTTTCGAGACACCCGAGGCTTCACACAAGGCTCCTCGGGAAACCCTAGGTCCGCGCATGGTCAGGGGCGCTCTGTTCACCTATGTCCGCCCAGAACCGGTAGATGAGCCGGAGCTTCTCGGGGTGAGTCCTAAGGCGATGGAGGATTTGGGCTTGAAGCCTGGGGAGGAAGAGACGCCGCAATTTAAGGCGCTAGTTGCGGGTAACCAAATCTGGTGGGATGAAAAGAACGGGGGCATCTACCCGTGGGCTCACTGCTACGGTGGTACGTATTCCTATAACTTGTGCCCAGGACTCATTAACGAGAATGCTGACTAGATATCAATAGGGTGGCAATTGTAAGTCAGACTTATATGTTGCAAGACCGGAATTAACAGACCGCAGTGGTTCCTGGGCCGGACAACTTGGAGATGGAGTAAGTCAATACACAAGGATAAAAGTCAAAAGCCAAGACATCTAACGAATCAAAAGCGTGCAATTAGTCTGTTTGAAAGCATCAACCCTCAAACAAATACACGCTATGAGCTCCAGCTGAAAGGCGCGGGCAAGACACCGTATTCGCGATTTGCAGATGGCAAAGCTGTTCTTCGATCGAGTATTCGGGAGTACGTCGTTTCAGAAGGTACTTATCCCCCTCCTTGGTTGGAGTCGGCCACTGAAAATATATATAGCTCTTAACGCCCTGGGTGTACCGACGACTCGTGCGCTGTCCCTGACACTACTACCCAACTCAAAGGTGCTACGAGAGCGCATCGAACCAGGTGCAATTGTGGCCCGATTTGCCGAATCTTGGCTGCGAATTGGAACGTTTGACCTTCCTCGGGTTCGAGGCGATCGTGAACTAATCCGAAAACTCGCCACATACGTCGCGGAAGACGTCTTTGGTGGATGGGAAACCCTGCCTGCTGCTGTCTCCGTGGGTGAACAGGAGTCCTCGCACATTGATAACCCCCCGAGAGGTGTACCCCGGGACGAACTACAAGGACCGGAAGGGACCGAAGAAAACCGATTTGCAAGGCTCTATCGCGAGATTGCCCGACGTAATGCAAAGACGGTTGCGGCATGGCAGGCCTATGGGTTTATGAACGGTGTGCTGAACACAGATAACACGTCGATTTATGGCCTGTCAATGGATTACGGTCCCTTCGCTTTTATGGACAATTTTGACCCTTCCTACACTCCGAACCACGATGATCATATGCTGCGGTATTCATACAAGAACCAGCCCAGTATTATCTGGTGGAACCTGGTCCGCCTCGGTGAATCCCTTGGTGAGTGGCTTGGTGCTGGGAACCGAGTGGACGAGGAAAGTTTCATCCAGGACGGTATCACGGAGGAAATGCAGCCGGAGATCATCAAGCGTGCGGAATCCATCATCGAAAGAACCGGCGAGGAATTCAGAGCGGTCTTCCTGAATGAGTACAAGCGACTGATGTGTCGGAGACTGGGGCTTAAATCACTGAAAGACTCGGATTTCCAGGATCTGTTTTCAGAAATGCTGGATACTCTGGAGGCCCTAGAACTGGATTTCAACCACTTCTTCCGACGCCTGTCGGGGTTGTCCCTATCCGAGCTGGACACTGACGAGAAGCGGAAAGAAGTAGCATCGATCTTCTTCCACGCTGAAGGGTTTGGTGGCATCGGCTACACTGATGCCTCCGCCAGGGAGCGCATTGCCAAGTGGCTTGATAGCTGGAAAGCCCGTGTGCTGGAAGACTGGGAAGCCGGCAACGATGAAGGAAGACAATCAGCCATGAAAGCCGCCAACCCAAACGTAAGATTATACCTCTACCCCCCTTTTTTGTGTTCTATGAAGCTGACCAGCTGACCTATACAGTTTGTGCCCCGAGGATGGATTCTCGACGAGGTCATTGAGCGGGTGGAGCGTAAAGGGGACCGGGAGATTCTGGGTCGGGTGATGCAGATGAGTCTGAACCCGTTTAACGACGAATGGGGTCTTGACAAACAGGAAGAGGAGCGATTCTGTGGTGATGTCCCCAGGTACAAGCGATCAATGATGTGCAGCTGTAGCTCTTAGAAGGCTGCAGGCACGACTACATCAGAAAATAAAGTCTGTCTTTGGAGATTAAATCATATGCATTTCCCCATGCAACTAAGTATCTCCCGTAAGGCGCCGTAAACAGAATCCCATGCATACCCATTTTATTTGCAAGCCAAATCACCCATTGCACTTCACTTTCCATGTGAGAAAGCCCGGTAGACACGGCAAGGAAGACCAACGTAGGAGGAAATGAAACAACATGCAAAGAAAAGATCATGGTCGTGATTCAAGCCGTGAGTGATAGTACAAAAAAGAACCCAGGGGAAATAGACATCTCAGATCGTGGCGCATGCAAAAAGAAAAATTTTTGTTCCGAAATTACCCAGGGGTGGAAAGGACGAAAGAAAAGACATTGCAAGATCCAGTTTAGTTGGGGCATGCGGCCTGGACGTGGCCGGGCTGCTTGCACTTGTAGCAGACACGCTCGCCGCGGGCCTCAGTGGTGCAGTCGCGGGAAACATGGCCAACCTCGCCGCCTGCTCTTATATTAGTCTCAAGCTCGAAACGTGGAATGATGCGACGAAAAGGTGAAAAACTCACAGTTGTAGCACTTCTGGCCCTGAGTGCAGTCACGAGCCATGTGGCCAAAGCCACCGCAGGAGTAGCAGGTCTGAGGACGACCACCGAAGCCGCCGCCGTAGCCACCACCGTACTGACCACCCTGGGGGCAGCTGCGAGCAATGTGGCCAACCTGACCGCACTTGTAGCATTCCTGGCCACCGGAGGCACCACCGTAGCCGCCGGAAGCACCGTTCTGAGGGCACTCACGGGACAGGTGGCCAGTCAGACCGCAACGGTAGCAGGTACGCTCCTTGGGAGGGTTGGGGCACTCGCGGTCTAAGATAGAATCATGAGTTTCTGATTCCGAGGTCATTTGTGGTCATGAGATTCAACTGTGACTTACTGACGTGGCCCTCACCACCGCAGTTGTAGCTATTCAAGATATATCAGCCAATAGCTTCACCAGCTGATGAGAACGGCGCTTACCAGGTGGGAGTACCCTTCTTGGGGCAGTCCTTGGCCTAGGAAAACATGTGAGCATTCAATCGATCATGATATACCCAGCATCAGAGATATTGTAAGGGAGAATGAGGGGACGAAATGGGGGAAGGTCGGACGGAAAGACATAGATAGTCTTACCTGGTGAGAGGCGTCACCGCCTACGGAGAAAAAATGTTAGTCCAGAAAAAAAAACTCCCAAAAGTGATCACAATGTGCCTAGAGGCTTGTGTGTAGAACAAAATCAGGGGTATGAGAGCTTGCTTTACCTGCTCAAGAGATGCCATACTGGCTTATCTCCAGAGCAGTAAGCTGGTATTGTGTGGTGTGATAGGCAGAAGCTAGAGGATAGGAGGAATAACACACAGTTGTAGCAGGAGCGATTGGCACGAGGATCCATCTTGATAGATTGAAGTTGGTTAAAGAAAGTTGAGATAGGTTGTGGACGTGAAAAACGGAGTGAAAAACGAGGTTAAAAACAGGGTGAGATGCGATGAAGAGGGATGGAGGAATTTTGTAGTGCGGGGAGGGGACAGAAAAAAGTTCAAAGTTCCCGCTCAGTAAAATAAAACAGATTTTGATCCTCAGGTTTCTCCTCAACTTTCTCCCCCTAAAAAATTAATAAAATGTCCACACTTGAACACCATAAGATATGAGTCTTTGCATGTTCGTTATGCTTGGGCGCATTCATATTTTTCATTGTGAAAGTTCAGTGCTTGAGCACATCCTGCACCATGTAGAGGCATCAATTGCCAGAGTATCTCGCTCATGCCCAATCGCATAGTCAAAGATCTAGGCTGCTCTGCCAAAGCTCCAAGTCGCAACGAGTCTGTTTCAATATAATTGAGTCCTGCAACTTAATGCCAATTCTCAGAAAAAAGGCACCAGTCTGGCTCGTGGCAACCCTCGGAAGTCTCTGTGCAAGAATTCAGATGTCCACTGCAGTCCCTTGTCAAGGAACTCATCCCACGGACAAATGAGGCAAAAGTCCCTTATGTCCTTTAGACTATACTGGGCAATTAAGCCAGCACATGAGCAGCACCTGGTCAATTTCCGATGTCGCACGAACAACCAAGGGTACTTCAAGGGTGACCATGATTGAAATCGCATTCAGAGACCAGGAAACTGGGGACTGCAAGGCATTTAATATCCAGAGGCGACACGAGATCTGCCAGGGTCCCCAGCCCGAGGGGCTTCGAGTACCTTGTGTTACGGGGGGGTTGCTCGACGGGTCCCTGAACCTGCGTTAGCGCATCTGTCAAGCCACGCCCACGACCACTCCCACACAGGTGGATCTAAGACTTGACCTCAGGACACCGCAAGTCATCAGAATCGGACGTTTTCCCCCGAAGATCATGCCCTCGGTCTACATCAACGGTGTAGCTATGTGAAATCATAACATTCCAGTAGCTGGGTGCCAACTTGCTTCTCTCGGAGAAGAAGAACTCGCTCTTCATCAAATCCAACCCATTCATGCATGCCAGGTAGCTCTTGCGGGGCACTGGGGCCCGTCCCCAGTCCAGCCTCATCCCTCTGGATGCTTCTGGGCAGGAGACCCGGCCCGGATTCCACCCGCGACTTGTTCTCGGGGGTGACTTGAATGCTGTTCTCATCCTTCAATGGCCTGCGGCTACCCAACGAAGGAACAGCTGTCTCAAGTTCCCATATGCGAATTTCATCTCCACGGGAACTAACTGACACTGCTTTGCCACGATTTGTCACCTGTACGACAGACACGGAGGATGTATGGCCCCAAAGACGCTGCCCTCCACGAACAAAGAGAGAGCTCAAATCAGAAACCACAAGATACATGGTCAACGTATTGTCCGCATGCGAGGTCAGCAAATACGGGTGAGCGTACGACATCGATGTCGGCGGCTGCTGATGCAAAATGGAGGGGACGGCAGGCCCCGAGTCTTCATTGTCGATGGGCTCGGAGGTGGCAGAACGCCGTGGTCTCAGTGAAGGCGTTCGGCCTTGCAGCGTTCTCATTCCGTATTGGGAATCAACCGTACTAGCAATACGACAGTCTAGTTGTTGACCGTCTTTAGCAAACCGGAGTTCTTGGATACCTTGTGACCACCCGCAACCGATATGGAAGAAGCTATACACAACACTGGCCACGATGTCCAAAGCCGAGACTCGAAGAGACAGCGTCATTGGTGCGACCATGTTATCTGCCTTGAGTGATGCAAGTTCACGCGGCTGAGTGATATCGACGGCTGTCTCGGCCCGGCGAGATTGATCGCTGAGATTGTATAATGATAGAGTCTTGTGCTGGGAGACGATCAGAAGGTATGGCGATGAAAGAGCCATAGCGGTAATGGCTCCAACACTGAGCCCAACATATGACGATCGCAAGACCAAGCGGGATGTTGGGATGTCAAAAACGTAGCGTTTCAAACAGCCATTCTCGAAACCCACCACGATCTCTTGTTCACTATGCTGCTGACTCACCGCTAATGCCGTGGGAAGCACAGCAGGATCCTCTTGTTGATCTGTAAAGTGGATATTTGCTAAGCAGATCGCTGGGTCTCTTGCAGCCCAAGCTCGAAGCCCGTGGGAAACATCTGCCGTAAAGACATTCCCACCGCAAAGTTTGACCAATGCGCAGGCAGGGGTTGGTTGAGGAAATTCGACTTCGGTCACTCGACATAGTCCACGCGACCAATTGTGCCGCAGCCGATACTGTCTTTTCCAGTTCGTTACTTTTCCTTCCTCGGCCAAGTGGCTATGATCAAGCCATGTTGAGACCCTTGGTGAATACTCAGTTTTGGCTGGTAATGCTGAGCGCCCTACATTGGCAAGTCGACGGGCACGAGGACGCACCCATTGCGAGTAATACTGCTGTTTCCACAACTCTGAGTCCGCGCTAAGGGTGTGGAATCGACGAGACAACCTGATGATAAAGTTAAAAGCCAGAAGCAGAGCATAAATACATAAACACTTACGTTTGGCACACATTCAGAGATGAAACTGGAAGAAACGACAGGATACTGAGCAGAAGTTCATCACTCAAGGAAGATAGCCGATCAACAGGGCCAGTCACAAGGTCCCGATTTCGTTTTGAAGGAGGTAGGTCAGATGTGTAATCTTCCAAGCGGCGTTTGGACATGCTGATGGATCACCAAGCACAGTCCTTCTGCAAGGCTGATGGTGAATGCGGGAATACAAAATAGAGTGTTGCGTGCTACGTCAAGCGATCCTTATCGGAGCCACCGATAAGCGGCCGGGAAAGCGGTGAGTCTATAATCACGTGCTGATAAAGCGGTGAGTTTATTGCCGAGACGCGTCTTAACATCGCGTTTCTCGTGACATCAACCCTATGAACTCGACAGATGGAGATTCTCAAGGAGCTCCATGCTTCCATTGCGGAGGCATGTGAGGCCTCATTTGATAATGCCTACAAGAACCTCGAATCTCAACTGGCCATCCGTGAAGCAGATTTAAGACGAGCTGAAGAGGACAGAGCTGCCACCCGTGAGGCAGCAGAGCACAGAATTCAAGAGCTACAGAACCAAATATCTGTGCTTCAGGAGGAGCTCAAACACTATGAAGTCGACCCAAAGAACCTTGAGCTTCCAGCCGAATTTGCCAATCTCGAAAATGAATTTGCACCTAAGAACATATGGAACGATCATTACGAAAACGCAGATCAGCTACGAGAAGTCCTCGAGCAAAAGTACACAACGCTCTATATCAACTTACAGACGTTTGTGGGAAGCTGGACCAGCCTTAAAGCAAAAGTTCTACAACACAAGCGAAAATTACGATACTGGGAACGACTGCTAGAGCGGGATGAGTTTACATGTGTTCCCAATGGCGAACCGGTAAGATTTCGAAAGGTGCCAAACGTGGAGATCTCCACCAGTACAAGATCGACAGCTTCAAAGACAAATGCAAGGCTGCCCTCGGAACCTGAAGCGACGCAGGACTCTGTTGTCGGTACATGGAACGCTGAACCAGCACAGACTCGGGACTGCCCAGCACTCGCAAAACCCAAGGTTAAGCCCGAGGAGGGCAGTCGACCAGTGGGTCATACAAACCAAGCAAAGCCCCGTCCTGCTACACAGGATCCGCTATCTTCAGAGTCGGGCTCGGACATGCTTCCACCTTTACCAGATTTACAAAGTCGGAAAAGAAAGCGGGTAGTGGCCGCTTCTCATTCCCACCCAACGGGGAGTGCTCCTGAGCGACCAATACCTGTTAAGAATGAACCGGCGTCATCAAGTCCAATGCGGAATTCTGCCTACCAAATCGGCCAGCATTTGCCTAGCACTCAAGATTTGGATGAAATTGGTGATACTGTGCAGACACCTACAAAACGGAACGCCCACCGAGAAGTGCACTGGGAGGACTCGATTACGGAAAATAAGTCGCGTGGCACCGGCACCCAGCAGACCCAGTCAGATCAACCATTTCAACAACCATCTGTACTACGCCCGATCGACGGGAACGTGCGAAAGGACAAGTTTAATGGACAAGAGCCCAGCATAAAAAAACAGAGATTGAAAGACCACCCTGCGATAAGTTTAATGGCAGAAGATGGTGATGACGGAGAACAGAGCGGTCATTCAAGGCGACATCTCCCGAAGAACACATCAGCACCTCAGAAGGGGTCATCACAGTCAAAGGATGATGGCAAAGTCACACAGAACCGTCTGCAAGGTCTTCTGGAGGGCTCATTGCCCTCTAAATCACCACTCCGGTCTGTCAAGAATCTTCATGGACCAGGAAATCCCCAGGGTCCAAGCAAGAATATCACTCCGCGAAGGCATCGTCCAACTACCGAGTCCATTTCACCTCGAAAGCAATCCGATGACTCTGCGACCGAAACTGACTCGCAGAACTTCCCGGAGGTGCGACCAGAAGATGAGCCCTACAGATCGCTCCCTCTAAGTCGTCTGAATCTTGATCACTTCAAAATCAACCCAGCCCGAAACCAGGGGCTTGGCTTCGCATATGACGCGGTTGTCCGCAAAAAAGATGATCGCAAGTGCATCTCTGGGTGCACGCGCCCCGGGTGCTGTGGGGACCGGTTTCGTGCGATGGCACGCCTCGGAGGGCTTCCAGCCAATACTTCCACAGAGCAGACAGAAGAAGACCAGCGAATCTTGGAGGAGTATGTGGGTGAGGATCGCCATCTACTAGACGGGCTAAGTAGCCAGGATCGTGATAATCTTCTCGTGGAAGCAAGAGCCAGAATTCTAGCCAACCAGTATGGTCGACATCGACATACTCATCAGCGGGCTCGGTCTCCGCCTGGTTTCTGGAGGACAGACATGCCAGACACACAGGAAATGGAATCAGACCGGGAAGCAGCACAAAGGTTGGAGCGGGAAAAGGTGGAGGAGCGGTACCGAGAGGCCATGCGACCCGGAGGACTCTGGACCTGGGCGGATGAATGAGAACAATTTTTTACCCATCACAATACATAATTGAATGCATTTCCATTTCCATGTCATGCAGAATGACGTTGCAAGTAAAGTATAGAGGAGTAGAGAATCGATTGTCTCCACCGAAAGCATCGACCTCGGCCCGTTCATCTTGGCGCACCCGTGACCTCCTACTTCCCCGGCTTGTTCTCCTCCAACGTCCCTTCATGGCTATCTCGTTAGACCATGGAGACCGCTCGCAATACTCCTATCCGCCCAGTGGTTCTAAACCCTTCTAAATGGCTATCGCTATATGAAGACTTTGTCACCAAGAATGCCAGCTCGGTTGGACAGGTCGAGTCCGCCTTGAGGTCACTGACCTACATCATTCCAGGTGCGACGGAACGCAGATTATTTCGCGAATGCCATCGCTAACCATTTCTCATCTGACAGGTCGCTATCGCGAATCAGAAATAGCTTCAGAATGCGGTTAGTTCTCAGCCCCGCGCCTGAGGAGGGAGAATCGCGTCTCTAACACGAACATGCAGTACACTCGGGAGTACAGCTTTTATCACTTTACCATGACTCGCTGGTATCACGGGTAATTGCCCGACTGCCACCTACAGTGCCTAGACCGCCACCCACCCCTCATGCGCGATACACCAAGTACTGGAGCACCCGTTCCTCGTTGTACCAGAAAGTCGCCCTCGCGCTTCAGATGCTTCAGTACACAGAACTCCTGTGGGAGATGGCAGCAAGGCGACGGGGTGAAAAGACTCGTTGGCGCGTCGTCGTCTTTCTTGAATTCGCCAAGGCTGTCTGCCGCCTGCTTCTCCTTCGACTGACCAACTCCAGACCGCTGGTCAGCCCTCCCCTCCCGGAGCGGGAGGTGGACCCGCGATCGACTGAAGAAGAGGCGGACCAGACCGACTGGAATGGCATGCAGACACCCATCAGCGAGCGGTCCTCGGATATCAGCTGGACTATGCCTCGTACAGGATTGTCTCTCCCATCTCTCCCAAACGTGAACGACGTGTCGAATTATCTCATCTCCAAAGTCCTCACGGCCGATGATATAAAACCTCCCAAAACCCTGCTACACCGGGTTACCGGACAGGGGCAGTTGGCGGAGGTTCTATACATTCTGCGGCCCGTGGTATATGCTTTAGCCATGCAGCGATGGAGTGGGGATAAACGAAGCTGGCGGCCATGGTTGATTGGGTTCGGAATGGAGTATGGCTGTCGGCAGCTTGCCAAGCGGGACTTCCGTGAACGAGTCGCTGGTGGCCTGCGTGGACTCACGGGTCTTGAGCGAGAAGAGCTCAGAAAGCGTGGATGGTCCATGGGCTGGTGGATGATGCGAGGCGCGTTTTATGAGAACATCACCAAGTACGATATGACTCGTCCCCCTTTTGAACTACGAAGAAAGCTGACTGTGAATCAGATCCTGGATCCAAAGTGTAACTGGCAAGATGAAAGGGAAGCCTCTCCTGGATCTAGTGGGAAGCGTGGTGGAGGACTACGGATATCTGTGGGACAACTACTACTTCTCGACGGCCACCTTGTGATTACTCTACTCGCATCAGCTTCTCCCAAGATACCCCATTTTTATTTCGCATTCCTTTTGGTGGTTGGTTTTATTGTGGCTCTTTTGGAACATGCCTCTCATGGGGTATCATCAATGTTATATTAGTTTCATTATGTCTAGTGTTTCCGCGTTGACCGACATGAATTCATAGAATTTCCACTTGTCTTCGACCGTACCATTCCCCAAGGCCACCCCGGCTCGAGCCTTTCCCTGGACCTGATGCTATAAGGAACTCACTGAGCTGCCCTGCTCCCTCTTCTTCATCCGCTGGCCAATCCACTCGGACTCCGCCCTTCAGCTCCAGCATCTCCTTTGCAGTTCCCCAACTGAAGCGGCACTCGTTACCCCATCCAAAAACAGGGTCCATATTCCGTCGGAGCCAGCCAACGCACTTGGAATCGGATGGGTAGCCACTGCCCCAGCCTTCAACGGATACCTCAGCCGACTGCTGAGCGCGCAGCACGCTCTCGTATAAGACTTCCAGTGCGACATCACGCGTCACCTTGGCTGCCACACTTGCAGCGCTCACGCATGGGTACAGAGAGTCTGCCTTTTTGGCCACGGTGATTTTCAAGGTTGGAAAGATTCGCTCCAGTTTGGACTGGTAGGTCGCCGGATTGCCGATGGTATCAATATAGACTTCTTGCACATCCACTCCGCAGTCTTCCACCACACCACGAATAATCTCGATCGTTGCGTCCATCGCCTGTGCATTCAAGTTGTAGACGGCAGTGCCGGATCTCATCATACCGGAACCGATGTCGCGCGCAGAAAGAGCCTTGATCGCGTACCCGCAGGACTCAAACAAGTCCTCGCCGGGCGTGTTGAGCAGTCGCATCAGGTTTGCGCGTACAGCAGGTGTGAGAACTTTGCTATCGTCGAAGCTGTGCTTCTCAGACAAGAGAGAGTGATGAAGATCCATTGGCAGATAGAAGGCACCGTAAACCATCGGGCCCAATACAGGGCCACGGCCAGCTTCGTCTATGCCCAGTACACACGGAGTGGTCTCCACGCCATCGCGTAACGCTTTGGCGCGGGAGATGATTGCGGCCGGACAAGGCGTGTAATATGCGTAGGACCCCCCGAGAGTATTTGGACTGGGTCAACACTGGGAGGAATAAAGGACTGAGTGCCCTCATATGTATCGGAGGATTTATCGTCTGCCATGATTGTGATTTGAATATGAGGGGGAAGTTGGAAGAGGTTGAATGAAGCCGAGTTATGTGAAAACGCGTCGACTCTTCGGGGTTAGCGGCGGGCGCGTTGTTCTCCCCAAATTCCAACTGCTCCTCCCCCTCCACTCTGCACTTTCGCTGTGAAACCTCTCCCCCTCTTTTGGACCCCTGATTTTATCTAACATTGATTTCGTCATGGCTCGTGGGCCAGGAAAGGCCCGCGACTTCGACTATTCGAATGTAGGGACCACCGGACGGTGAGTCGCTCTCTATTGATTCTGGCTTGCGAAGGTGCTAATGTAGGCAATGCGCTTAGACGGACCGGTGTCACCTTGAAAGAGGGGAGACGCGATGAGCATGGAATGGAAGAAGTGGACGGTCTTTTCTCGTCTCCGGAGAAGTCGCCTACTGAGTTGAACGGGTTTGAAGATGATGAAAGTGACGATTCTGCTGGTTCAGAAATGTCCATTGATGAGGGTAGGCCGGCATATCACTTGGAATATCTGGCAAAGTTCAACGCTAACATTCTCTATCTCGATTCTCAGGCAATGCGCCTGGTCCTATGGACTTTCTCCAAGCTTCGAACAACACTCGCACTTCTTTTCTAGCCCCGCCTACTCAATCGCCCGCGAAGCGCTCTCCTCGAAGGTCCCCTGTGTTGCAATCTTCCCCGGAGCCGGAAGATGGGCTTCTGACTTCGAGTCCCTCCGATGGCAAGGGCCTGGCTGTCTCGAACCAAGAAACTCTTCCGTTATCCACTCGCTCCGTGAATGCAGGCGCGCCCAGTCAAAAGAATAATGCGCGACAGACAAAGGCACCACTGTCACCAGAACCGGTCCCTGTACACGATTTCTCGGATGGCGAGGGTGACGAAAATGGAAATTCATTCGGACAACTCGACGACAGCTTCGATGGCGGCGATGAATCTATTGTTCGCGACGATGAGGTGCATGAGCAGGACCTGAGTCGCGACTCGTCTCCAGCCGCTGCGCCCTCGCGCAATACAGAAAAGACGACGTCGACTTCAAAAGCGACGAATAAAGGAGCTACGACGAAAAATTCCCAACCAAATAATGGCCAACCAAAGCGACGAGGACGGCCTCCAAAATCTAAACCTCCTGTCGAAAATGCGCCATCTCAACCCCCTGTCGAAAATGCGCCAGCTGATGCCAGACCACCCAAGAAGCAGAAGACTTCGAACGGGGAGTCTCAAACGACGCGTGAACCGTTGGATCCGGAGCTTGACCGGGTGGTTGAGAACTATGCCCAGCGATCAGGTCCATTGAAAGGACGCAGCTTGTATATTCTCAAGCGTGAGAATCCTTCCGATACCGGTGCCACACACACTCGCTCCGGGCGAGTATCTGTCCGGCCTCTTGCATACTGGCGGAACGAGCGGTGTGTGTTTGGTGATGGAGAGGCTGTCGAGGGACAGCGCTTCCCACTCTCGACGATAAAAGAAATCATTCGCACTGAGGATGCCGAACCGGATCGGCAGAAGAAGGGCAAGCGTGCAGGTCGAAAGTCCAAGAAAAAGAGGCAGAGAGACGAGTCGTCGGATGAAGAGGATGAAGATGTTGATATCTGGGAGAAGGAAGGTGTTCTTCATGGTTACGTACCCAAATGGGATCCCAAGACGCAAGCCAGCACGTCGGAGGAAGAAGTTCTAGGTAAGTTTAGGTTCCTTTTGCATCTTTGTGTCTCATGCTGACGATGTTCTAGACATTGCATATGCTCCTTCTGGCATCCAAACCCGAGAAGTCAAAGATTCCACATTCCGATTCGCGAAGCTGCTCAGCTCTTCGTTTATTGGGTCGGGTGTCGTTGAGCTTCCCCCGAGGGTGTGAAAAGGCCTAAAAACTCGAAGAAGATGCATATGGTCTTCTACGTCTGCCGCGGCCGTGTCCAAGTCGACGTTTCGGGTGTGCAATTTAGCGCCGGTAAAGGATGCGTCTTCCAGGTTCCTCGAGGTGAGTTAAAATCGAATGAGTGCCAGCTTTCCAATTCTGTGACTAATGTGTTTATCCACTTTCACAGGTAATTACTATAGCTTCATGAACCAGCACAACAAAGAAGCTCGGCTTTTCTTCACACAAGGCTGTGTTCCCGAGGACGAAGTCTCCAGTGCATCAAAGCCCGATGTACACGAGAGCGAGTTAGAACCTGACAGCGCTTCTACTGCTCCCCCGGCAAAGACTCGAGGTCGGCCTAAAGGCAAACAAAAGGCGAAATAACCAACTTGGTCTATATTTCGCCTCTTTTTGATTCTTTCAAGTCCGGTATTTTGACTACGCGCCACGATACCTATCTGTTCAGTCTTGTTTCCAGCGAATCTTTTCCTACGTCCAACCGAGTTACCGAGGCGTCAGTGTTAGGCTTGTAATCTATTATTTCCATGACCATTGGGAGGGACAGGGGAATCGGAGTTAGAATCTTATCTACAATGAAACAGTGCAATCATATCTCCTCCATAAGCTCATCCAAGTCATCATCCAGAGGCGGGAAGTCGCCAATCTCCACCTTCTCGGGTTTCACAAACACGCCTCGCTTGTCGAGACATTCGAAGTACCGTTGGCCACCCACGCTACCGTCATTCTTCCCCGTGGGCTCATCCAGCTCGATACCGACCCAAATAGGCTGCAGCTCCTGGGGAAGCTGTCCATCCCGCTCCAGCTCACGACTTGCACCAGGGGCAGGAATCGTCGGCACCGGTCCAACGAAGCGAACAGTGCCTCGCCGGATGTGAGGCGGGGACGAGGGCAGAATGATGGCCCGTTTAGACACGGCGATACCTGAGACTGTGTGAGATATGAAACAAAAACTGTGGTGAAAGCATGAATCCAACATACCCTTGGAAGCGACCTCTCCCCGGTCCTTCTCGACCTGCTTCTTCAGCGCTTCTTCGGGCGAGAGAGCATTGGGATCAAAGCGGCCCAGTTTCTGATTCTTCTTCCAGGCCAGGACTGAGTTGGGAAGAGACTCGTAGGCTTCAGTGGGTAGTTCATACTTCTCGACTGATGCCAAGTCGGTAAAATTGGGCCGCATTGCCTGCGGACGAGAGTCGTGGACCTGACGATGTACTTAGTATGACACAAAGAAAACACGAAACATAATCTACCTCGATCTCGGACCCCTTGGTTAGTCCGTAGTCTCCAATGAGTTGATCATCCGAGTCTGCCCACTGCTCTGGTCGACCCGGTACCTTGACGCGAAGGCGCTGGCTGCCCGGTGGGACTCCCGTCATGGTCTCGAGCTTCCCCTTGAGTTGCATCACTGTCCATGTTGGGGTCACGCGACGCTCGGTCACGAAGCTGGGTTCTCCATTGGCAGACTTGACCGCAGCTGGACTGGTGATGATGACGGAGATATCCGCTGGCGTGGGCTGGAATGCCATGTTGACTTTGCCCGTTTAGGGGTTGGTTGAAAGGTATCTGGATGATGTGTTAGATTGGGCTTGGGGTGTTTATATGCACATTGCAAGGCATGCAAACTAGATAGATTGAGGTTAAGATTGAGACAGCTCTATAGAACCGCTGAGAAAAGTCTATTTGGTGGGTTTTGATATTGCCATATTGGTCTCCCATAGAACCCCAGTACATAGGAGGCTCGATAATGAGGATTGGAATTGGGAGCAGTGGGGCATATCCATAGAACAAGATCAACAGAGGATGTACTTACTTTAATTCACGGGACGAGAGATTCCAATTTCCAAGTTACTTTGTTCTCCTGAATGAACTCAACTCGGACATGATTAGTCAGCATACAAGGAACGCCCTGGAGTAACCAAGTCGTCGACTATGTAACTAGTTATTTATTGGAGGCTAAATGAACATAAACATGGTCCTTCCTGGTTGATTTAGGGCAAAGCTTATTTCGAGGATCCCTAGGAATCCCAGGTAGTAATATCTCGATCTATGATCGATTCTACACGAAAGCGGCGAGTTGCGGGGGATCTCAGATCGTAGATCTCTTCGTGACTTTAAGAATCCAACTACATTGTCTGGATATGATCTGATACCTCTTCAGTGATTATCAGCAAGTTCGCTTTTCGGGTGTGAAACATAGTGTGTTGGCCACGTGATAACATAACCCGTCTCGCTTGATGACTTTCGCTTCTCTTCATCACCATAAACATAAACACGGACATGGACTCCGCAGAGGTCTACGAGCAGAAGAACGTACATGAGGTTTACCAGCAGATAGCGGAGCATTTCTCCTCTACCCGCTACAAGGTATGTGTCTCATGTCCACGTCCGATCGCTGAGCTAACGGGTTTTTCTAGCCATGGCCCATTGTGGAGCGATTCCTCAAGGACTTGCAACCCGGTTCCGTCGGTCTCGATGTAGGCTGCGGCAATGGCAAATACCTCACTGTCAACAAGGATGTCTTTATAATTGCTTCTGATAGGTATGTCTAGCAGGGGAACGTCTGATTTATATCTGATTCTCTTTTTTTGACTATTTCTGTGTTTACATCTCATTTCTTCGTATATCTTTCTCTCGTCCTGAACTGATTCAAATTGACAGATCGGAAAATCTGGCGCGCATTGCTCTCCAACATCAGCCTCATTCAACCGTGGTGGCTGATATTATGGATCTCCCGCACCGGGATGCATTTTTCGACTTTGCAATTTCGATTGCTGTCGTGCACCATATTTCCACTCCAGCCCGGCGAGTCCAGGCCATTGCCGAGATCTTGCGAACCGTGAAACAGGGCTCAGAGACACAGCCAGGTGGTAAAATCCTGATCTACGCCTGGGCTCTCGAGCAGAAGAACAGCCGTCGCGGCTGGGATAAGGGTGATCCGCAAGATCATGGTGCCCTGGATTCGTAAGGCTCAATCAGCCGATGATAAGCCCCAGACATTCAACCGCTACTATCATCTGTATGAAGAAGGCGAACTGGAGCGCGATATCATCCAGGCCGGAGGCCACGTTCTCGAGTCGGGATACGAGAAAGACAATTGGTGGGTCGTCGCAACGCCCAAGACTGCGTCATAATGTGTACAATGGGTGGTATCGCTCCGAGAACCAGCCTCGAAAGGTGCCATCAGCACATATGCGCTTGCCAAAATATGGCATGTCGACCAATGCCTCTTGCCCAACAAAACAAGCAGGGAGATTTCAAACGCGCAAAAGGTGGGGACGGAAAATTTCTCTATATAATTCCAGTCTCCCACCAATCAGGAGATACTCCATCCGGCGCTATGCAATTCGTATCAAGGAAACAAAGGAAAGCCGTACGGGGCGTGATCATTCATCGTCATCTTAGGGCAGAGTTCGTGGAGGCATTCCCAAATGTGGGCCCATGAGCCCTGACGGGGGAATACCCATGTCTGGGGGTCTCCCAACTCCATAGTACTGGCTCGGTGGTGGAGGAGCTGGGGGAGCGTACGCGGGAACACCCGCGGTCAATTCTTCCAAGGATGGGAGCTGGTTTGGAAGGCCGGGGAGATGGCCGGGGATTGCACGCGAGGTGGAGGATTTGCGTGGACGGGCAAAAGACGTGCTCGCTCGGCGAGTTCGGGTAGTGGGAGGATCGATTGCTGCACTCGACAGAGAGAACGGCACCACACCTGCGCGGCGAGCCATCTCTTGCTCACCGAGCTGCCAGTGCATAGCCTCTGCAGCACGCCACGGAATGGCCATTTCCTCTGCAACTTTGGACCACATCTCGGCCTTGAATCTGTTTTTATAAGTTTACCGTTAGCAATCCTGGCACATTCAATGATTTTTCATTTCCTGATTCCCTACCGTTCATACAAGCGAGCGAGTTTGTTCTTCTTATCCTCATCCCACTCGCTGCGGCGCTCCAGATAGTTTTGGTAGTGGAGACGGCAACTAATCGCACTGCGACCTGGCAGGCGTTTGCTGATGTCCTCCCACTTCATGCCACTGCCTCGTAGCTCGATGATCAGAGCATCTTCCTCTGGTGACCACTTGGACTGTTTCTTAGCAGGTGACTCCGCGGTGTGAGCGGGCTGCAGACGCTTTGCCGGAAGACCGGGGGCGGTTTTAGTCAAGGACGGCGCCACGGGTGCCGGACCCGTCATGAGAGGCGCCGTCCCTGGAGATGGAGCCGGCAGAGACCTGGGCGGATAGAGAGGCGTAGAGTATGCCGGGGTGGCTTCTTCTTCTTCATCTTGCGGCTTGAGTAGCAATGAGATATCCACTTTGGCGGGCGGCAAGATAGGCCGGTTTTGTAACGAGATCATATGCGCGACGGAGGCGGGACTTGTCGGGATTCCAAGATAAATATAGAGCAAGTTCCCCCTCCAAAACAGGGTCGAGGGGAGGAGGAGGGGGGAAGAAGAAAGAAGAAGAGACGAGGCTCGTGAGCTTAGTAGAATGACGACAGCCAACGGGCCAATCTCCAGGTGATCAGAGAAGAGAGAGTGAATCAATTGCACTGCCGAGCAGAAACTCAAAAGGATATCGCGGGTCTCGTGCAACGAATGGTGAGGTCAGAGCAGGACCTTTTCGAGGGCTACAGCGGCAGAATGGCGGTACAGAAGCAGAGTACCGTGGAATGGTGGAATCTCTCAGGGTACAGATAGAGGAGAGAGGAGGTAAGATGGAAGGAAGAAGGAAGAAAAAGCCAAGGTATAGAAGAAAAGAAGTGTAGAAAGAAATGAAGAAAAGACATACAAGGAAACGAATCCAAACTTGAAACCGATCAACGGTGACAGAGCTAAAAGACCACTCGGGAATTGAATGGGTCAGGTCTAAGACCGTGAGGCCCAAGTATGGTATTGTAAGGAATAAACTAATAATAATTCATGAATAATAGAATCCGATCCACTCAGACTTTTAATTAGAGGTCAAGGTCTACTCCATAGTTCTAGTTCTATGTCTATGTCTGGGTCTATTCTTCTACTCTCGGGTCTCGCTTCAAGTGACAGATGTCTACCTAGACAATACCAGGTAAAAGGCCCGGTACATGATTCATAATTGAGTAGATAGATCACTTATGGTAGGCTGATAAGGCTAGAGGGTAGCTAAGGTAGCTAACGAAGCTAGGAGAATTATCTCCAATTACGGTAAGCCATCTAACCGAGTCGAGGAAGGCCTCAGACCTGAACATGGTTCCTCCTGGAAAGAGAGGAGAGGAGAGAGAGGAGACAAGAGGAGACAAGAGGAGAGAGAGGAGAGAGGGGAAGACCCGCATCATCCTGAAATGAGATGAGGATGCGTAACGGGTTACGGGTTACGGGACACTTTAAAGTGGCAACGGCTCCAGCCCAGACGCTAACCAACGGCCCTAATGTGATGCCGTTGCGACTAAAACTTCCTAGGCGATCGCAGGTTACTCCGTCCTCAACGGCTTTTTTGCCGCCCGAGCTCCACCATCACGAGGGCCGTGTATGGCTCGATATGAGTCCACATTAGGTTGTAGACCCTCCTTGACAAGAAGGTTATGTATGTATGTAGGATCCGGGGTCTCTTCTTCACATGTATCATACACATGTATGTACTCGTATCTGTATTTATATCTGCATCTTGCATCATGCGTCTGTTATGTACTTATGCGCCCGTCATAATAAGGGTATCGTTCGTCCCACCCCAACAAATGGGCGTTGCCTCTTTCGAGCGTCTCCGAGTTTGCAGCCTCAGCTCCAGTGCAACCACTCGGGGATTTTTCTGGTTTCTAGGGCTTGACCCCTGTTCCCTTTTGAGTGGATACGGGTTCCCGACTTGTCGGGTGGATATTATCCCATCCCCATGTGTTGATTTCCAGAGATTCCCATTTAGGATTTATCTTTTATTTTTCACGTCATATTCGGACCTGAACCTGAACCTGAATCTGAATATGTACCCAGACTTAGACCTGGACCTGGGACCTAGGTTGCTATGTATGGGTAACTAGGAACCTAAACTGTAACTGTAGTTGCATGTTTGTTTCCTTCCAGAATCTACCGTCACCTAAAGCGGGATAAGCTCGATGCTGTACTCCCAAGTGTCGCGCAGCAGGTCCATCGTTCGCAGAGCAGGTCACACGTCGCAATTGCGATGTTCTTAGGGGCTGGACCCGTGCGAAATTGGACCCGTTAATCTGTCGGGCCTAGAATCCGTCCCGCCGAACGTGAACACCTGGAAACAGATGAGGGAGATGAAGGGAGTATGGTTTGCCTCAGATGGGCAGGCTAAGGTCTCAGGTTTGGTTTTCATTTTAAAAAGTGCCGACTATGGTGGAATGTAATATGAAGTCAAGCCTCAAACTATCAACTAAACCATATATGGCTTGAAGCTGAGGAAAACTGAAAATCGAAGGGAGAACGACGGGGCTGTAAGTTGGCAGATTAAGGGGTGGAGCTCTCATTTTACTTCCACTTTTCCTTTTACTTTTTACTGCGTACTCCGTACAAATAATAATGCTATTATTAGTCAACCGTTAGACTTGTACTCCTTATTCTCCGCGATTGGACCTCAAAAGTGGCGAAGCCCAAACTCTGACCGTTGGCAAAGTGGCGGTGGAGCGGGTTCTTCATCTTCCTGTGCTCGAACATGAGTTCTCCTTTTTTCTTTTCTTTTTTCCCTTTTTGCCCTTTGCCTGCCGACCATGATTCAGGTTCCAACTCAATTTATCTTTATCCTAGGCCATCTGCACGTTCCGGTTGCCTAAAACAGAGGTCATTGCATGATTCGTGACATGACTTCATAATTAGCGACCCTCCAACGGTCTACGGGGATTGCCGCGATGCGGGTCGGAAACCCATTTCGTCCAATGGTTAGCATTTACTGTCTTCATATCTGAGAGGCAGAGGCAGAGGCAGATGCAGATTGAAGGGGGCTAGGACGCGCTGAAGAAACGGGCAACGGCCGAGCCCACCCATTCTCGTCTCTGAAGAGACGATCCGTGCCGATCCCACGTCGTAGCTCTATGGGATACGTTAAGATAAAGATGGCATGGAGAAGTGTGGCAGCAGCTGAAGTAACTCGTCATGCGCATTAATCGGCTCAAAAAGTACGGACTATGTACAATTCAACGTATACGGTGCGACCTTGGCCAAAGAGACAAGAGACGCGAGACGAGTGGAGACGTCTAACGTCGGATCATCGCGACTAATGACACAAGTGGAAGTGGCCGGGTGACGCAGAACTTTTCTATTTATTCTTAGTGATCGCCCTAATGTCCGAACATCCACCTGACCCGGTTTTTCTTCTGACTCATTTCCTCAGTCCTCTCTCCCTATATGGATCTTGTCGTTCGTACGGTTTAGTATTCGGTACTCGGTACTTTGTGCCCGGTTCTGTGATCCCCTGTTTGACGGTTCCAAGGGTCGAGTAGAGAACAAACAAAAACACATGCCCGAAGATGGGTTCCACTTTGGGTTACGGACAAGTTCGGAGTACAGAGTAACCGGAGTACTTGGACTATGTACTTGGACTACTCGGTGCTAGTAAACTAGTACAGTATAGCTGGCATACTGAACAAGCGGTGGCACAGCTGAAAAGTGGCACTGACGTTAGAGCTGTCGATCTGAGGAACCCCGCTGTCAACCGAGGATGGTATTATGTACTTGTGAATGCCGCCCTAGGGTACCTAGTGATAAGTACGAGTACCTAAGCTGATGCCTAAGCATCAGCTTAGACAGGAATATCAAATCTCGATCCAGAAGGATTCGTCGTTAAACTCGGATCTCGCGATGTGTCGCGCAATCAATGCAGGCTTGGATGCACCTTCGTCAAACCGGTCGCTCCACTTTACATGAAACAGTCTGCCTTGTGCTTTGTGGGGAACTCGTGCGTTGTCTAGACTTTCTGCTATCTTGCTCTCTACTGGTCAATGTGAACCAGTTCATGACAGGATGAACCCTGAACCCGGTATGGGACTTGACCGTGGTTGGCCTCATCTAAACTGCCTGTCTATGCACCGGAAGATTTTCGGTGCCATATCTACATGTAGTATTGACAGGGTCGATCTTCACTGGCAGTTGGCACCTCATAGGCCGGTCGTGCTCCATCTGAACCAGGGGGTCCTGAATCATTAAAGTAGACAGACTGAAGAGGAAACATCAAGTTCTAGACTCTGTGAATCCAGACCGTTGCGGAGTCCCTTGATCGTCATTCTCGGGACAGGGCTAAACCACGGTTCGGTATGTCCCCACAGCCGTGACAGAATGACAGGTCAAGGGTGGAATGTGTGCCTGGTTGAGTCCATGGATGTTCCAGATCGAGTCCGAAGAGTTTTTGTGAGAAGTTTATTCAAGGCTTCTCTCTCCAAGGACCTTGTATATAGATTCCGTCGAGATTCTCGTTTGCATCCACTATTGTTCTATTGTGATAGAAGTACACCAAATAGTAATATTTCCACTACTGGCAGTCGCGTAGACTTGCAATCTATTCTCAAATCTTTGCTTCGCCAGGACAATGGATTGCATTATAACGACATAGTCATGTCCCGGAGCTACTTGTATTCCAGATTATGCCGTGGGGAGAAGAAAAATGACGGGCTACTGAAGCATCGCAAGCTCAACGAGAAGACCACGTTACATCCGAACCAGTTTGACTCTCAGCCAGACAGAAGGACATTGAATATGAGTTGGACAGGATGATTGAGGAAGTGAAATTACAGGGTCTCGAAGTGATAACAAAAAGTCCATAGGATATAGAGGATATACAGAGCCACCAATGGCGGATATAAGTGGAGAGATAAATATTGCTGAAGAGGTAGATATCGCGACCCTTGGAATGACACTTCTCGTAAAATAGTCTCTAAACCATTGTCCAAGCTGATATCAACCCGACAATGCATGTTGGGATCTGGAGTTCTTCGGGATCTCCTTCCGGGCGACCAAGACGAAGGAGGAAGGCATTAGTGATGACAACGGTGGCAACAAGGAGGAAAGAAGACGTGGAAGAAGTCATATAGTTAAACAGTTTTCTGTTTCTATATATTCATATTTTGCGATGAAAGTCCCCGATGTGAGTGAAGAAAAAACTCAATATATATGTAGCTCTATAGGAAGTTATCTTGCCTAACGTCTTCTATTCCCGACGTTTTTTCACTTTGGATTTATCTCTCGATGCCTTGACTTCTATGTCCCATCATAACTAGCACAATATCTACAACCAGCGACCCGGATCAATAGGTATCTCCAAAAGTCGACAATTGTAAACCAGACGCGTCCCGTCTACCGTCCCCTCAAGGTTGGCTTCCGCCATCATCAGACAACGACCACCAAAGAATGGATGCCTCAACCACAACGAACCCCCTCCATCTACTGGAGCATTTGTGGATAATCTGATTGCCGAATTAGCCGGTTTCAACGCCGCACCATCGAGTACCAACAACGAATTGGAACAACCGAGGACACAGACTGCATTCCCGGAGAAGCAAACGCGGAATCCCCTCTCGGGGCTTCCAGCACCACAACTGGCCAGAGTAAAGCCTCTGATGCTCACACTACACTGTCTTTTCCCCAATGATCTTCTCCCGGCACTCGACATCCTGGACCGCGGACTCGTGCAGCGGTTGGTGCGCGTCGACCAGGTCGACGCAATGACTGCATCCGATCAAGATCAAACAATAAGCACAGATAGTCCGAGCAAACCGCGCATCTCAGCTCCAAACAACGCCCAAGTGATACCACGCGAAGACATGTTCCTGGTCACATCCGTCTCCAATGCCCCTCCCCACTCCGCTTCCTCTGCCGCACAGGAACAAGAAAAGGGCTACGAGGTCCGCCTGCACGCGTGGAATTGTACCTGTCCCACCTTTGCCCTGTCTGCATTCCGCGACCTGGCCTCCAGAATGGATCACTCCCATGTTGCGATGCTGCGTGACCAAGATGACACTGTTGTCTACCCATTTGGTGGGACGCTTACTTGTGCTACGGACAGGGAATCCCCACCAGTCTGCAAGCATATACTAGCCTGTATTCTGTTTGTTCGGTGCCCGGGACTGTTTGGGGCCGATGGGGATGGAAAACGCGTGGTTTCTACAGATGAGCTGGCTGGCTGGTGTGCTGGCTGGGGAGGCTGAATCCAACCCCAACAGCGGCAATCAGCGTCCACTGATGTCCCAATGGCCAACTGCAGTGTCTACGTACTGCGGAACATGTCAGTGCGTGCGAGCTAGGCAAGCATTCCGACTATCTAGCTGCCGTTATCCTTTCAATGGGATCAAAGATATCTCCTCAAGTCTGCAGATAAGCGAAATCACTCGTGATACAGGATTTGAGATGAAATTATAGAGTTCGGATGGGTTATGTCGATTGTGACTTGAACATGCAAGACATTACAGCTTCAAGGCACTCGGATTTCAGACCCTGGAGATCAAAATGGGAATCTCCCGGTGTGGCTCCGCCAAACTACGCCGACTACAACAGCAATGTGTGGCATGAAAGGTGCCAACAGCCACCGGGTCATATCCTTGATTATCCGTACTATACACTGCACGGCGCAGATGCAGTTCTAAGCGGTCATATCATATTGACGGGCATCACTCCTCCCAAACAAACCAGAAAGGAAAAGAAAGCATTTTAACTCTTCTTCTTGCTCTTATCGGAGCTGTCCTGCTCCTCCTTTTGCTCGCCATTTGCCGAGCCGGCCTTCTTGGCATCCTTGTCGGCCTTGGCCGCGTTAAGCTCCTGCTCCCGCTTTGAGTCATTCTCTTCCTGTTGCTGTCGGTTCTGGATCTTGTTCTCGATCAAGTCGTGGAAGGCTGTGATGGCACGGATCAGACTGCTGATGTAGATAGCCATCAACTGGTCGTTGGTCTTGACACTCATGGCTCGTGCAAGCTCGCTGTTCTCCATCTGAGGCTCCTGGCCGCTAATACCCGGTGTCGCGGGAGGGGTGGACAGGTTGGGGAGGAGGTTAAAGACATCCTGGAGGTGGCCCAGGATCGCGTGGTTGACGGGGAGCTCCTTGTCGAGGACTTTCTGGAGGTATTGGCCAATATCGCGCAGCCGCAAGTGCAGCCCTTGCAATGATTGCAGCTGTGACGTGATGCGAGCGGAAAGGGTACCGACTGCGACGTCTCTGATGTCTCGGAGCAGGTGCTCCACGCCAATCTCCTCCGCCTCCTCGGCCTCGATTACTGACGGTGTGTGCACAAATGTCTTCGATGTCGTTGTTCCATCCTAGGACAGCCAACATATGTTAGAGCTCCATCACAACCTCATAGACCAACACCGGCAAGCAGCTTTGCTTCCAATCACTTACATCCTTGATCTCATCCACCGCAAAGTAAGCATCTGTAGGGACGCCGACCTCCTTCGGCTGCACATCGACAATGACCAGCAGAGGGTTGGGAGTGTATTTCTTGAAGAGTTCGTTGATCTCCAGATCCGAAGCACGCAGCTTGGGACCGGAGTGATACCAGCCGACTAGCTTCTCGCGGGCGTTGATCTTCTTGAACATGTCCCTCATCGACTCGACGAAATTGTGGTCCAGGAACCAGACAGACGGGTCCTTCTCATCCTCCTCGAACGGAACTGCATACCGAATCACGAACCATTAGCTCACCTGATCAAACCTGTAATCAAACCATTGAAAGCTTGAACTTACCAGCAAAGCTGTTGGATACCCGCACATTGTTGCCCGAGTTTTCACCAAGCAACACACCAACAACACGTTTCCGGGTGCCTTTCGCCGTCCGGCCGTAGTGATCGGCGACAGAGAGCAGGACTAACGGGGCAACCGTGACGGAGCGGTTGACGAGGGATAGCGTGTCCGCCGTGGTGGCAGGCATAGCGGGAAAAGTGGTAGGCAAGGATTTAAGAGAAAGGTTAAAGCTGAAGGGAATCAAGGTACCAAAGGGGGAAAGCAGATAAATGGGAGAAGGGTTGCTTTGGATGATCGCAAGAGCAGGGCGATGATGCTCTCCGAGCTTCGATGCGCCACACAACTGCGCCATTGTGGCTGGTGGATTAGTCATTCTATGCCTGAATTCTCAGGTTGTAGAACACTTGTCTTTGTTGAGAGTATACGCAGTAGACATTGAATTGCAGTTATGTGATAGAATATGTGGAATTGAAGTACCGTAGATTATCAATTGATTCTATTTTTACTAACTATATAGACTATACTCTATACAAGGCATTGTAGATATGTAGACTGCGGCTCCGAACCTCGGCGCCAAGTTTCCTTCCCTTTCCGGTTCTCCATTTCTCCATTTCTCCATTTCTCCATTTCTCCGCCTCCAAGCCTTTCCCTTCAACCTCTGCAATCGCTCCCTCCGAGTCCCTCCAGAGACGCCTCTCCTCTCTTCTCAATCGCAATGGCTCCCATCGTTGACGAGACCGTGTCCGGTCTGAAGGACACCATCAACAAGCTCGAGGCTCGCGTCGTCGACCTCGAGAACCGCCTGACTGGCGGCAGCAAGCCGAAGTCGGTCGCGGAGCAAATGCGCATCATTCTGATGGGCCCTCCGGGTGCAGGTAAGCTGCCGCAGCATTGGTGGGAAGGTCTATATTCATTAACGCGTTGCTAGGCAAGGGAACTCAAGCCCCGAACATCAGGGACAAATACTGCGTGTGCCACCTGGTATGTAACAACCGTTTTCCTCGGAGTACAGTTTGGACGATTGTTTGCTAATGGAATTGCCCGAATAGGCTACCGGAGACATGCTGCGGTCACAGGTCGCGAAGAAGACCGACCTCGGCAAGGAGGCTAAGAAGATTATGGACCAGGGTGGTCTCGTCAGCGACGAGATCATGGTGAACATGATCAAGAGCGAGCTCGAGAACAACTCTGAGTGCAAGAACGGGTAGGAAACCATCGCCTCCGCCCCGCCGAAAACTCTGGTCGACTGACTTTGAAAATCACAGTTTCATTCTGGATGGTTTCCCGCGGACCGTCGCGCAGGCCGAGCGCCTGGACGACATGCTTGCGGAGCGCAAGCAGAAGCTCGGACACGCCATTGAGCTGCAGATTGACGATGCCCTGCTCGTGGCTCGTATCACCGGCCGTCTGGTGCACCCTGCCTCCGGCCGCTCGTACCACAAGATCTTCAACCCCCCCAAGTCCGACATGAAGGATGACATCACCGGCGAGCCCCTGATCCAGCGTTCCGATGACAACGCCGAGACCCTGACCAAGCGTCTGGCCACCTACCACGCTCAGACCGCTCCTGTGTGCGACTACTACAAGAAGACCGGCATCTGGCGCGGCATTGACGCCAGCCAGGAGCCCGGCCAGGTGTGGAAGAGCCTGCTCGGTGTTTTCCACCAGCAGAAGTAAATATGGGAAGGAATGTCTGAAAAGCTCTAAAATTTAGTGGAAGATAGGGGACGAGTGGACAGTTCGACTTCGTGATGCTCTCCATTTTTTTGGTTCGATTTATTGTCCTGGGTATGGTTTGGGGAGCATATAGGAAGCACGAACTGGCATAGAGTCCTCATATAGAGAATAGTAGTCTTCCAGGGCCATGTATAGTAGTACTTTTCTGGTACCTAATACACTGTTACCGGCAACGATACCTTGTAAATGTCATCTATGTACCATGGGTAGACAGATACCTAAATAGCTCGAGACGCTTAGAGCATATCCTTGAACAGGGTCAATAAAGAAGTGATATTTTGTATGTGAAATCCCAAGATCATCTACAGGTCTAGAGGGTACTCAGTCGACTCAATCTTCTGAGGATAAGTCAAACCGCCCTGCTTGCGCACCTCATCCATCACTTCCATGATAACGATACTCTCTTCCCAAGGCAAACCCTCACTCTCCAGCTTGCCATCTCTCAAGCAGCGGGCAACCTCATCCGCCTCCCAGTACATACCATGGCCATCAGCAGGGAACGAACCCTGCACGGATCGGACCTCACCGAGGCCCTTCTTCGGAATTACGCGGTAACTCTTAGGACGGAAGGGGTTTCCGAACACCTGAATCTCGCCCTTGGTGCCCTGGATACGGATCTGGGGACCAGAGGTGCCCTGCTCGTCTGGGTCGGCCGACACACGAATATTGGTCATGGCGATACCCTGCGAGCGGTGCGGATGCGGCCCATTGGAAGGAGTGCTGGTTGGGAAGCTGAGCAGAACAGTAGTGCACTCGTCGGCACCGGTGAGATGGTAAGGAGTCATCTGCGAGGTGACGGTAGGAGCTCTTCTCTGGTCCCGGGGCAAGGTGTGGTAGAGAGTCTGGAAGACCCAGGTGAGGGAGTAGATGCCCACTTTAGGTTCGAAATGAATCAGCACAGCCGCGACAGTCTCCTATATCAAAGAGGAAGGGGACACTCACAGTCCAAAAGAGCGCCACCGGCCAGATCGGGGTTCACCATGCGGTGCTTAGTCCCCCATTTCTCCTCGACATCATCGCCGAAGCTGGTATCGGCAATAGTGCGAAGCACCTCGCCGATCTCGCCCTTTTGAATAAGCTCGCGCACCTGGATACTGATCGGGAAGTAGCGTGTCCACACAGCCTCCATGAGGAAGAGGTTCTTCTTGCGGGCCGTCTCGCACAGGATCTTGGTCTGGGCTGCGTTGACAGTGAAAGCCTTTTCGCACAGAACATTCTTGCCCGCCTCCAGACACAGCATCACATTCTGATAGTGATGAGAGTGGGGAGTAGCAACATAGACGACGTCGACATTGGGATCCGTGACGAGCTCTTGGTAAGAAGCGTAGGCGGCGCAGGGAGCGGGGATGCCGACGGACGAGATGAACTGATCGGCCTTGTCCTTGGATGAAGACGAGGCTACAGCGACGACCTTGTGGGCGACGTCAGAAGCATCACGGGCCTTGGGGTCTCGCAGGAGATCGCGGACAAACGCTGTTGCGATTTAGTCGAGCTACGAAGCTTGAATTTGTAAGATGAACGAAATGAAACGTACTGTCCGCGATCCAGCCAGTGGCTACAGTTTCAATTAGCCTCGTAGATACAATGCCAGGAGCAGAATCTTCATACCCATAATACCCCATCGAATTGTGTATGCCATGATGTGGATGTGATAAAGGACTGATCTTAGGTGGGGAAATAAAAGTGAAAGTGAAAGTTGACCCGGAGATGCGCCGAGCGGGGCACAAAACAACGTCATGATGCTACATATTTGTATGTTTATACATGTTCTTCCGTCTTGATACGCACTTTCTGTCCTGGAGATTCTGAACCCTCTGCCTTTCGCTTGCCCAATACCGAGTCTGGTGTATTGGTCCGTTGCGGTGTTGAGGCCCGCACCGGTCCATCCTTCGTAACTTCGGCGAAGCAGCTAGCGTGATAAACGCGATTACCGACCTTGACCGCGTCCTGCCAGATCCAGTCTTGTACGTCCTCCGACCAGGTCGACTCGAACTTCTCCTGGCAGATGGGACAGGGGGTGTTGCGAAGAGTAGCTTCATTTGGAGCCCGGATCCACGGCTTAGGGGGTCCTTGCTTAGATGCACCCTCATCTGCTCTCGCAGCTCCTGCTGCAGCTGCCTCGGTATCATCCGGGTTCTGATCATCACTAGGCTCTCTGGATTTAATCCAATCCTATATAAGATTTTGATTAGAATGATGCACACATAGAGAGGGATACCGGTGTGTACAAACCCTTTCGTCAACATACCAGCTACGGGTCTGAGCTCGTTTAGCAGCATCCGCCATGCGCTGGTTGGTCTTGAAGTGCCAGTCCAAATGACGGGCTTTCTTTTCCCGGCCTTCTTCCGTAGCGGGAAAACGACGGCCACAAGTGCCACATCGGTTAGGTTTTGCTTCGTAAAGCGAAACGACAAGAGTGAGTCGAGGGCTGAATCGCAGATTATTAGCTTGGGAGATATAAGAATCAATATTACAGCCTGACTTACATTTTCATAGATGTGGTGTTCATGGGAACCGTGGAAGAAGACGGGATTGATGTTTGCGGTGTCGATACGGGAGGTGTAGATTGAGCTTGACCTGGAATCATAAATGGTAAAGTACCTCCCGGTAGTGGTGTCCCAGACGCCAAGGACGGCGGTGCAGAGGCAGGAGGCAGCAGTCCGCGCATCCTGAGGGCCGCGATTAGAGGGCTCTCGGTCGGCTGCGGTGTGCTGGCAGCTGGCATTTGGGGAATGGAAGGCATGGTAGGAAATTGAGGCGGAGGTGTTGGCTGTTGGTTACCAGCCGTTGCTTTGAGAAGCCCTGCGAGTGTCTCAGAGTTCAGAAGTTGTGACATCGGTTGTGAGGCAGGCAATGTGGGAGGTGTAGACACCGGAACTGGAGGTGCCGGGACGGGATTCTGAGTAGGAGCCGGCGGGACCGCATATGCAGCGAGCTGGTCACGGACAGCTTTCAACTGATCCGGAGGAAGCTGTTGGCTTTGCAGAATTCTCTGAAGATCGAGCAATGCCTTGAGACGCTGTTGAGAAGTGGGATTAAAGGGACTGTTCGCAAACTCGTTCCTTGCCGAAAGGATCAAGGCCTCCAGGTCTCGATTGAGTGATTCTAGTTGGATATCTGGGCGATGACCATACGGAGGAGTCTGTAATGCGTGGTCAGTGTGAATGGCAAGGCAACGGGCACGACATCCTTACCGATGTACTGGCATTTTGATTCGGTCGCATGCCTGGTGGTGTAGGGCTATTGGTCCATCCATTAAAGGTGGCAACTCCGCGAGAACGAAGCATATCTGGCTGACGGCTCTTCTGGCTCTCAAGAATGGCGGTGCGTGCTTTGATCAAGGCGCTCTCGATGTTGCGAGTAATTTCCGGGGGAAAGACCGGTCGCGTGTCCAAAGAGCCCGGCACGGGCTCCTTCCACGTTCTAAGCATCTCATCAAGCTTGCGACGTGTCTGTTGGTCAACCAGGGAGTACGCGTTCATGAAGGTCTGATACATGTTCCGTCCCAGGAACAGAGTGTAGGGGGTCCCAACGTTCTTGACGATGGAATCAACTACATACAGAGCTGGCAACTTCTGCGGCGGTGGTGTCTACAGAGACAGTCAGAGGTCTACATCATTCGCATAAGAGAGAGGCACCTACTGATCGAATGTGATTCTCCAAGACCCTTGAGATGGCCATCGCATGCTCTGTGTTCTCCTTGGCTATGACGGTCAGGTTGCTGATTTGAAATCGGTCATTGGTGGTGAGGTCTTCCAAGGAGTTCTTGTAGTCCTCGGCGACCTCGTCGGAGACAAGTCCAGACATGGTGGCGACCGAGGAGGACAAAGACGATGCTAGAAGATGATATCAGTGAAGAATCGAAGTCACTGCCAAACGGTTGGATATTTGGGCGAGATTCAGTGATCCACGTCCCCGTAGACTCTTCGTACTCTCGTTCACTTCTTTCTTTTTCCCTTCAGGGTCCTTAGGCTTGTCTTTTTTCCTTTATCTTCACAGCTCGCTATGCCTTGTTTTTTCTTGTTTCTTTTCTTCCCAGCTGTGGTGCTTTGATATTCAGGACCGTAGGCCTCAATGACTATCACAGGATGGTTCTTCTTAGTCCTTCGTTGTGTCCTCCAGGCAAAAATCTCTTGGACGATCGACACGAGATGGAGAGAAAAGTCGGAACTTGTAAATGCTTGCTAGCTATCTTTGCGAGAATGAGACAACAACAGATGCGCCTGTCCTCCAATCCAGCAAGAGTCCCACCAACTTGGTCTTCCTTCACGTCAATGATGAAATAGGGAGATGCAAGGTTGAGAAGATAGGAGAGAATCGGAGAAAGCACGAAATCAAAATGCAGGACGGGGTTACGGTCGGGTAGAATGCAACGCTGGAGAAGGAAAGAGGTGAGAAAGTAAAAGTGTTGGAGGTTTCGGAAGTCGAGGTTGAAAGGGATTGTCGGGATCACCTGATCGTGGATGACGCAGGGTACAACTCCGCCTTCATTCAATTTACATTTTACAACTTACACTCTCCTTCCGCTACTTCATCATCTGCACTTTTACCGATCTCTGATTTATAATGAAGCTTTTCCTCTTCACCGTCCTGTTGGCTCTTCTTCCGCTGGCGTTGGCCGCCGCCAAGGCACTTAAATCCGTCATCGTGACTTTCCCCAAGGGAACGCCCTCCGGAGTGATTGACCAGGCGAAGGAGTTGATCGTGGCTTCTGTACACTAATTTCACCTCTGAGCGATTCAGCTGAGACTAACTGGTTCTACAGGGGGGCGTCATCACTCATGAGTATCGTAAGTTCCATGTACATACTGCTCTGTCAGGCGAGGCTAATGCATAATTTTTGATACAGACCTCATTAAGTATGATTCTACCAACTTTCCTTATACGCTCTTGCTCTTAATCTAACGTATGTTTTAGTGGATTCGCTGCCGAAGCTCCGGTGAAGGCTCTCCAGACACTCTCCACGCAGGACACCCAATACAAACCCACTATTGAGGAGGATAAGGTCGTGTCTGCAAATGGCGACTATGAGGGTGACAAGCTTCATCTTTGAGGAATGTTACCTCCCACCAAAACGAGGATTTTTGCGACTCTATCGCCACAGCTGGTTCTGTGGAACGTGAGACGAATGCCAAACCTTCCGGTGGACACCGGCACGGAGTACTTTATGACGCAAACTGGGAGGCGCACTCTTTCAAGCGAATCTAGGGATATTGGGATTTACCATTCGCTGGCTTCGTGCTTTCGTGTGTTGCTGCACACGGCATCCACACTATGAACGATTGCAGGACGATCTATAGGGACAGATTAGGAGGGTGATTCGGCCTGATAGTTTTCAATAGTATTTTAGTATGTAACAAACACATTCATTTCATGCCGTTTTCAACTACATGATGCTCCGAACACATATGATTGGGGTTACTTGTTCGAACTCGGGGAGACGATCATCCCCGCTAGCGACTCGGCCTTTTTGTCGTGGCCCCGAAACGCGTGGATCCGCCAACTTCCCCAACTCTCTCTTAACCCCCTCCTGGTCTTGGGAATGCTGCTTTTACTTCCGTGAAACTTTATTAAGATACGACCATTCGATATGGCCTCGGAACATATGGTAACCAAGGTTTTGCTGGAATGGATCAACAGTTTCTCCCTGGGCAAAACACTCCGAGCCACGGATGAATTGACCGATGGAATCATCATATGGGAGATCCTCCAGGATATCGACCCGCAATATTTCCTCGACGAGATCCCTGAACGTAACCCCACCGATCACTGGGTCGCCAAATGGCAGAACCTGAAGCACATCCACAAGCTCCTGCTCAGCTACATTCGGCACCAGAACGATGACTCCCTACCGTCCGGTCTCGACCCCTCTCCTGACCTCGAAACCATCGCGGAGAAAGCATCGACCAAGGAAACCAATAAGTTGCTGAAACTTCTCCTGATTGCGGCCATCAGTTCCCCGAACGCGGAAACATACGTGCAGACTCTCCAAGAATTGAGCACCTCGACCCAAGAAGGTCTCAAGGACATTATTGAAGAGGCGCACAGCGGTCAGCATGAATTATTGGATGCGGCTGACGAGCTTAAGGAGGAGTTGGCGAAACGCGACCATGCGGTGGACCCTGAGCTCAGGTTCGAGGAGCGCGTCGGAAAGGTGCTTGCGGAGAACGATCGCCTCACTCATGAGAAAAAGGAGCTAGGGAAAGCGCTGGAGGATTTACACAACCGCTTGGCGCGTCTGCAGGAGAACAACGATACCCTCCAGAATCGCCTGGCCTCCACCGAGGATCGTCTGGTAACGCTGAAGTCTGGAAAGGGTGATTTAGGATTCAATGCGAAGGCGCTGGAGAGCAAGACGCGCCAACAGGACGATCTTATCGCGTCTCAAGAGGCCAAGCTTTCCGCTACCCAAGATGAAGTCGACAGTCTTCGCATGACCGTCGAGTCTCTGAAGGTCAAGAACCAGCGCTACCAAAAGTTGCAGGATGACTACGATGAGCTCCGCACAGAGAGAGATCAGCTCGCGCGCAAGGCGAATGCGGCTGAGAAGTACCGTCAGAAGCTCCAGGCCAGCCAGGACTTTGAGAAAGAGAACCAGACTCTCAAGAACCAGATCAGAGACCTCCAGCAGCAATTGAAAGAGGCAGACTCGCAACAGCGATGGACCTCTGAGCGTGATGTGGAATTGGAAGAATACCGCAAGCTCCTGCCGCGAATTGAACAGGAATGCACCGAGATTCAAAATCTTAAAAAACAGCTCGAGTTCAACAACCATGCACTTACCGAGAGGCTCCAGGGCGCCGATGAGCAGCATGAACGGGACGATGCTTTGATCAGCGAGCTTCGTGAACGCCTTCGGGAGCTCGAGGGCTTGCCAGGCAGTCCATCGCCGGGCTCGGCCACTCCCAAGATGCAGGGGACCCTAAACAAGGATTTTGAGGCAATCGGCATGAAAGAATCTCAGCTGTATGTGTCACCGCCGTCCAATATTGAGGATCGTGGCTAATCAACGCAGCAAATCCGAGAATGACGATCTAAAGCGAGAGGTGGAATCGTTGAAAGGGCCATCGACAGCTGTAAGTTTTCCCTCTTTCTCTAGGACGATCCGTACGCTGACATTCGCCAGCCGGAATCCCAGGCAGAAGGCTTTTCCGAAAGTTTCAACACATCTGTACAACTCGCAAAGGCCAACTCCACGCAAAGGTATGTCAATCTAGAGTGTTCTGTAGGTTACGCGCTAATATCTTGCAGCGACGAATATTGGAAACTATACGAGAACTATACTAGCACACTGAAGAAGATTGCTGAAGTTCAGGATACTTTGGAGACCACCCAAAAGGACCTGTCTGATGCGCAGAATCAGCGTATGACATTCCTATCAAAAACGCATCATGAGAGAATCTGCTAATCGTTGCCTAGTTGGTCTCATCGACATGGAGAAAGCCGACATGCTCCGTGAGCTTGAAGAGCACAATTCAGCCGAATTGGCAAAGCTTCGCAGTGAATGGAATAATCTTGCCCACAATGTGCACCACTTGGAGGCCGAGGTGGATGCTAGTCAGACCTTAGTGCGAGAAGTGTGCTCTGAGCGAGAGGAGTTGCGTAAGATGCTTGACAATAAGCAGAACGAAATCAGCGCCGAGGACCAAGAAGTGATGAAGGAGATGCAGATGCTGTTGGGCGAGTTTGAGACCCATAACAGTGAGGCTGGTGACACTCCTCAGAAATCGAGCTTCGAGCTCCTGAAACAATGTGCCGGCGTTCTAGAGAAGAATGTTGAACGGCTTGCTCAGCGTGCGGAGGTGAGCTTACATCCCCAGAGTTCCTGTCCGGGGTATAATGCTAACTCCGCCGGTTTTACAGTACATCCAGCAGCAGAACGAACTTATAAAGTCACTCCGGGAGAGCTTGAAGAATTACGAAGAGAACCTGGATGACGGAATTTCTAAGGAGCGTGAAGTAAGTACTGTTTGTGATCCGATATCTAACAACCCCATACTAACCACACTTCAGCTCGAGCTTCAAAGAACCATTGACGACCTGGCCCGAGAGCTGAGTCTCGTCAGCTCGGCCTGGTACCATCTCCAGAGCCGATGGCAGAATAACAACATGACTGTCTCGCGATATCGACATGGTGCTAACGTGGCCGATCCTCGAGGCTGGCTGGGCAAACAGAGAAACGTGGTTGCAGGCCAATAAATCTCGAAGGTCGTTATGAGATGCGCCTTTTCTTTCATTTTACTTACAGACTTCTTTATATCCCCACTAGACCATCCATTCTTCACTTTTGGGTTGTGTGCTCTACGGCATATAGAATGCATATTCTCTGTCTCTTGTCTATATACGCTGCCCATCACAAATTAAAGGACGCCAGAAAGACCTCTTGTGCTGTATTTTTTTCTATTTTTTTGGTTTACGCGGGCATGTCTTGAAGAGTCATTGAACTTTGTGTACAGTGATATTCGAAATCAGCTTTACCTACGTAGCAGACATGGTAGATTACTTGTATGACCAGGTTATGGCTGACACTTTGCCTTTAAACTCTCACCATTTGTCACCATATCACCAACAATCCTCTTAAGAAAACCTTAACTAATCGGATATCTTCTTGCAGCCGCGGGAAATCCTCAAACTGGAAACAGTGGCGTCTGATGTCACGATTTCACGATATGTCTAGATTAGTCTTATCGGTGTTACCTTGACGTTTCAATATTGTGAGTTTTTCTTTGTCATCTTGGGCTTGTGGTTTAGGGGTATAATGCTCGCTTCGCATGTAGCGATTCTGCGAGAGGTCCCGGGTTCGATTCCCGGCGAGTCCATCCTTTTTGGTTTTTTCAGAGTAGACGTCTAAATTTTTTGGGCTAATGATCAAATCTGAGTTTGTCGGATGATGGCTGGTCCCTGTATTATTTGTCTCCTTTACATCACTCCATCGTTTACATATGTAGTCGTTCTGTCAGCCCATAACTAGTTAGTTATTGCGCATATCCAGGGGCAACGCAGAGTTCTACACATTTAGGTATTTCAAGTAGAAGCCGTGTGTAGAAGAGAATTCCTTGGAATCTCAATGATATACCGACAATTGTCTATCGACTATTTTACATGAAGTGTACATATATAGACATGCAGATCCAGAGACAGAAGTGTGCAAAACTACTTCTCGGTCCTGGTCCTTGGTTAAGCCCACTGCCGAGGGTGCCTTAACACATCCATGATCTCCTTTTCGCTTTTCTTGTCCTCTGCCAACTCTTCCTCTTCCACTGACATACTCTCGGTCCTTGTACCCGACACGGGGTCCATGTAGGCCCAGCTTGCAGTGCGCGGGAGGCTCATGAGGATACTCTCGATGCGAGCGTTCGGAGTGCGTAGGCCGAAGCTGGTGCCACGATCGTAGACCAGGTTGAACTCGACATAGCGACCGCGGCGAAGCTGCTGCCACTCTTTCTGAGATTCGGTGTAAGACATATCCTTTCGCCTTTCGATAATGGGCACATAGGATGGCAGGAAGGAGGCCAGGCCATCCGAGACGAAAGAGAAGAGGGTCTCTTGCGGGTTGGAGGAGAGCCAGCGGAGGTCTGGAGGAAGTTGGCATCGAGGTCATCGAAGAAGATACCGCCGATACCGCGACATTCGCCACGGTGAGGCAGATAGAAGTACTTGTCACACCAAGCCTTGAACTTGGGGTAGTAAGTCGCATCGTGGCGATCGCAAACATCCTTGATCGTCTTGTGGAAGTGCTGCGCATCTTCGGGGAAGAGATACGAGGGAGTCAGGTCCGTACCACCTCCAAACCACCAGTTCTTGTCACCGTTGAAAGGGTCCTTGGGGTCCGAAGTCTCGAAGTAACGGTAGTTCAGGTGGACTGTTGGAGCCATGGGGTTATGCGGGTGCAGGACCAGAGAAAGTCCGGCAGCGAAGAACGTTAGCGAGTCGACATCGGCGCCCACGAATGACTTATGGTCGGCCCGCATCTTCTCAATAGCGGCCCGGGGCAGCTCGCCGTACACCACCGAGACGTTTACACCCGCTTTCTCGAAGACGTTGCCGTCCTGCAACACGCACGAGATGCCACCACCGCCATTGGGGCGCGTCCAAGTATCGGTCTTGAATTCCTTACCATCTATCCTGCTCAGCTCCTCAATAATCTTCTGCTGATGGTCTTTAATGAGCTTCTCCATTCGTAAACGCATGGGAGAGGATTCGTTGATGGTAGAAGATTTCCTAAGAGCCTCATCCAGCTCCACAATGGACGGGGAATCGAATTCGGTAACTTCGCCAGTGGCCTACAATCATGTTAGCAGGTTGAGTAGACCGCGCGTGGAGGACCCGCTGCATACCATGGAGTAAATGATGGCGCCGATGAAAGGCACGCCGATTGCGAGGCGCAAGTAGGGTCGCCACACGGTGAATTGCTGTCTTTGACGTGGATTCTGCCCTGTGGCATACCCACGGAATGATCTGCCTGTATTGCGACTGGCTGTACGAGCAGACAGCTGGCCAAACCTCCGCAGAGGCATGAATGATCGCGAAGCCATCTTCGCGACAGGCGGGTGTGCACACAGCTGGCAAGAGCAGGAAAGAAGAGCAATTGGACAGGGTTGAGTTCAACCTAACTCACACTTCCAAATAAATATAGAGCAAATTGGATTTCCGCGGGCAATTCGCTGGAACTCGGTCATACGAGAGTGTTTGCCCTGTTTGCTTAGATGAGATAAGCATCGATAAGCCACCTGCATTTGCCGTAGTTAACAGACTTCGGCTTTCCACTCCATAGTAGTGGTATCATAAGCTTAATCTGACTCCTAAGTTGATCTGGGCCCGACCAAAAAGTTAGATCACAGATCCAATGCTTTGCAGAATTTACTAAGTTACCTAAGCGCTGATTGGAATAACTATCATAGACATAGTTGCTATGTTCTTCATATGGGTCTATTAGTGCCAAACTATAAAGATATAAGGGCAGATAACAAGAATACTCTATGCGCAAATATTCTCTTCAGATGGGGCCTTTCAATCACAATCAGATCAAGAAGAGACCAATGGCGGCAAACAAAAGAAACAGTCACTGGACTTGGACAGCCCATCTACTCTCAAGGTCACAACTTGGCCATGTTCTTTTCCACCATGGGAAGCTATGAAAGGCAGAGCAAGAATATGAGAAGACTCTCGGTCTAGAGAAAGAACCAAGAATGAGTCTTCTCTGCATCTTGCCAACCTCTTTAAAGATCAAGGTAGGATGTCAGAGATTGAGAGACCAAGCAATGCAGATATCATATGCCTAGTTAGAATGAGACGGGAAGACAACACCCTTAGTTTGTCTTTGTGTTGGCTTGGAAGAAGGATACTGCTTCTATGTGTTTCATTATAATTTTCCTTGTTTCTTCTCCCTTTATGTGGTCCGAGGTGCCGTTGCTCACACATCTTCCACATAGGCCAAAAGGTCTAACTAAACTGCTTCATGGAAGCAGTTCTAGTTGCAACGGTATATATAGATAGGTGATATCATCCCGTATCACATTTATATCACTCCCAATCAATGTATGTTCATACAAAGATTCCAAAGCCTTTATCCCATAAGTTTGCCTGGGTGTGTGAGAGGATAGAGTTTTTGTGATGGTTTCAGCACTGTTGGTCCTGGGTACTACTTTCGAGCCTAGATAATGACAGGGTCTTAGCTGTTGATCTGTTTTAAGGAAGAAAATGAAAGGCAAATTGGTACATTTGAACGGGTCAGGTGGGTACCCTAAGCCCTATGAAGTATGGCATAACTGGAGCCTTGAGAACTACTCTGATTTACTTTCAACGAGAAGTTGCAACAATCATTGGGATCACTGAGATATTATTGTGGAGATAGGGTATTTTGAATATGTATATCTATTATAATTTCAAACATTCACCTTGTGGGCCTTCTGGCTGAGACACTCCATGGCCGAGCCCGGGCTGGTCAGGAGTGGAGTATCCACCTCTTCCGATGCTACCGACAATCGAAGATCGCTGATCTACCCAGTACATATGCATACCAGCTACTGCACTCTATAAGAATGATGCAGTATGATGCAGCACTGGTATCTGTTTCGAGAGCATCTTAACTAACACAAGTGAATGACACTGTGCACGTGCACTGGCTGAGTCATGGGACCCAGCTCACCGCCTTATGATGGATGGTCTTGTCAGCGGGGTTGCCTTTTGTCATCGACCAGCATCACTCCTCTTCATCACTTTCCCCTTTCCATCAACGCTTTAGAATCTTCCCACTAAAGTAGCTGTTTTGGAATCTGCTATTACTTCCCGTTCATCTCTGCTTGAGCTTCCTTAACCATCCCCACTCCTCTCGACCCGCTTTACTTATCAGGTCTTATCAGCTATGCGGTCCAAGTTCAAGGACGAGCACCCCTTCGAGAAGCGGAAGGCGGAGGCAGAGCGCATACGCCAAAAGTATGCTGATCGCATTCCTGTAAGTTCTCTATCAACATCTTGATGTCGCCCTCAAGGAGTGGTTGAGCCTTGGAGGCAGTAACCTACCTGCCCCTCACCGCTTGTTCGGTAGCTAACCGACTCACGACAGGTCATCTGCGAGAAAGTCGAGAAGTCGGATATCGCTACCATCGACAAGAAGAAGTATCTCGTTCCGGCCGATCTTACTGTTGGCCAGTTCGTCTACGTGATCCGCAAGCGCATCAAGCTTTCCCCCGAGAAGGCCATCTTCATCTTCGTCGATGAGGTCCTTCCCCCTACTGCCGCTCTCATGAGCAGCATCTACGAGGAGCACAAGGACGAGGATGGCTTTTTGTACATCACGTATGTTCATGTTTTCTGTACCCTGGATATTCCTTCGGAAGGAGACCATACTGATTTAATGAACTCTAGATACTCCGGCGAGAATACGTTCGGTGACCTCTAAACTTTGACGCGATTGCTTGCGCTCGCTATTCTGAGTGGTCTCAGATGGCCCGTTTGGATCTTTGACGGGTGATGATATCAGTGGCCTTCAGTTATATTGGCGAATGAGCCTCAATCTCTGGGATAACAGTTTTCCTCGGCTATGCGGCGTTCTTTCGGTGTTGTGCAAATTACCTCCATCTTTGCTGGGCCATCTCCTCTGCTTGCTTTGAATGAAATGAAAATCATGCTTTAACCCTATGACTTGACTCTACAGCACAGTAGACGGGGTAATACCCGGACATGGTCAGTAGATGCAAGTGTAGATTTTGCAGTAGCTTACAAAAATAGCTTCATATTAGGAAATATGGCTATAATAAGGACCAAAATAAGAGTATGACTATAGTCAGTGATAAGATCGTACCGTAGTACGGCTATAGACTAATGATGCTCCCTTCCGATGCTCCGACTCCGGCTCCCCGATCGGGACTAGCGCCAATCCCCGTCGTTGCGATAAAATTTACAGGCACATCTTTCTGGGGTCTCATCCGGTTACAATCCCCCTACCACGCAAATATGTCTCCCGCTATCGTTCAAGCCGGTGCCGGCGCCGCCTCTAAGGATGTCAAGAAGGAGTCAGCGACCGCTCGTCTTCTCGGTTCTGGTAAGATGGTCTCACCCATGGAACGAACACACGACGATTGCTAACCCGGGATCATAGGCTCTGCTGGTATCGCCGAGCTGCTGGTCTTCCACCCCGTATGAATCGATTGCCCTAAGAGCTGCCCAGCTTCACTACTGACATACTGCCCCAGGTCGACACCACGGCGAAGCGATTGATGAGCAACCAGACCAGGGTGAGATCGGACTCGATTGTGAATGCGTGCGCTGCGATTGTCGCTGACTGAGGTTATCCTAGATCACTTCGGCCACTACTTTCAACCAGGTCGTCTTCAAGGAGTACGCCACTGCCACCGTCGGTCGCAAGTTCACTTCGCTGTTCCCCGGTCTGGGCTATGCCGCCGGCTACAAGGTTGGTCATTCTTGGCGATATGGACACCAGTCTGGACAATGTGCAGCCCGCTGATACTCCTCTCAAGGTCCTTCAACGCATTTACAAGTACGGCGGCCAGCCCTTCGCTCGGGACTACTTGGCTCAGCACCACGGCGCCGATTTCGACAAGGCTTTTGGCAAGGGAACTGGAAAGGCCATCATGCACGCCACTGCTGGAAGGTGAGAAAAGGATGCCAGGATTCATAATGGATAACCTCGAGAGGCTGACACTCATTCCAGTTTGATTGGTATTGGCGAGATCGTCCTGCTCCCTCTGGACGTCCTGAAGATTAAGCGTCAGACCAACCCCGAGGCCTTCCGTGGCCGTGGCCTGTTCAAGATCATCGCTGATGAGGGTATGGGTCTTTACCGTGGTGCCGGCTGGACGGCCGCCCGTAACGCTCCCGGCTCTTTCGCTGTACGTGTCGATCACATCACGCCCAAAGACCTGGGATTTGTTCGCTAATCAGCGTTTTAGCTCTTCGGTGGATCTGCTTTTGCCAAGGAGTACATCTATAGCCTGCAGGACTACAGCAAGGCCACCTGGTCCCAGAACTTCGTCGCCTCCATCTGCGGTGCCAGTGCCTCGCTGATTGTCTCAGCTCCCCTGGACGTGATCAAGACTCGTATTCAGACCCGCAACTTTGAGAACCCCGAGTCCGGTTTCCGCATCGTCTCGAATATGGCCAAGAACGAGGGTCTGGGCAGCTTCTTCAAGGGTCTCACTCCCAAGCTGCTGATGACCGGCCCCAAGTTGGTCTTCAGCTTCTGGCTGGCACAGACTCTGATCCCTGCCTTTGGCCAGATTGTATAAAAAGGACTATATGCTTGACGAGTTCTTTAGCCGCGGCGTTTTTTGACACTCCCCCTTTTCCGTTTTCATTTTCTCTTCGGGTCTCTTGGACTTTGGCAGCTCTGCATTGGCCCTGTGTATTTTTTCCCTTATAGACATGGTTTATTCTACTCGGGGTTTAGTTGCAATGAACGAATAAAACAACGCTCCACACCATTTCCATGCTGACATCCTACTTGTATGTTGAATTATTCATAGAACTCACAGAATACCTATCCATTGCGTTCTGTATCCATAATCACGTGATCACATATCGAACCTCAACTCCGCGACTCCGCATCGACTTCGATCCAAATCGGCCTCGAACTCTACGAGCCAGAGCAGAAAGTACACAATGACCACCTACCTTCTCTCAAAGTAAGTGCGCATATAACATCAACAAAACAATGCCACCTCCAAACCAAACCAAACCAAGCAATTCCGATCCTTCCATATCGGCACCATGGCATCTCATTACTCCAAACCAAGTCAACTAACAATATCTGCATGAAAATAGAATAGGCGATCCGCTATTCGCCCTCGCAATGGGCGTCAGTGCCGCCCTCACTCGCATCCGCCGCGACCAACAAGAGAAGAACCCCGAGAAGGCGTCGGAGATTGGATACGGGACCATCGCACAACTCGGCCAGCGACGGTTACAACGATGGTGGAATGGGGATTTCCAGAACTTATGAGGGATGATTTTTATGAAATCTCTGGATATAGCTGGGTGTATTGCTACGAAGGGGATTGTTGTATAATACTGCCTTGCCTCCATAACATGGATTTATTGGTCTTTTCCAGGCTTCCTTTTCTTCCTACTATTGCCAGTCTCAAAGATCTAATATTATAGAGGACTAATTGTTACTGCGTACTACAAATGTTCTACGATTGGAGAAAGAAATAGAAGAATTAAGGAAAATTGAATTTGCTAGGACTTTTTTGCTCCCAGCGAAGATAACCTTAAGAATCTATGCAAATCATGCGCAAAAAGAAATCGAGAGCCCATAAGTCGTAAAACAAGACGTGAAAGGAAATTGCTCAGCCAGAAGAAATAAGAATGAGCCATGAAAAAGCAGAAAAAGCGTTTAGTCAAGCTCCTCGGCCTCGTCGGGCTTGCGGGGCTCGTCAGCACCAGCACCAGGGGCAGCGCTGGGGTCACCGCCGGTGGCCTCGTACGCGCCCTTCATGATGGGAGTGGCAACAGCCTCCAGCTCCTTCTGCTGAGACTCGTACTCATCCTTCTCAGCAGTCTGGTTGTTGTCGAGCCAGCTGATGACCTCGCTGACCTTCTCCTCGATCTTCTTCTTGTCATCCTCGGAGATGGGGAGCTTGCCCTCGTTGACAGTGCTCTTGAGGGAGTAGGCGTAAGACTCGAGGCCGTTCTTGGCCTGGATACGACCAGCCTCAGCCTCGTCCTCCTCCTTGTACTTCTCGGCCTCAGCAAGCATGCGCTCGATCTCCTCCTTGGAGAGACGGCCCTTGTCGTTGGAGATGGTGATCTTGTGGGTCTTGCCGGTACCCTTCTCAACGGCCGAAACGTTCATGATACCGTTGGCATCGAGATCGAAGGTGACCTCAATCTGGGGCACACCACGAGGGGCAGGGGGATGCCAGTGAGCTCGAACTTGCCGAGCAGGTTGTTGTCCTTGGTGCGGGCACGCTCACCCTCGAAGACCTGAATCAGGACACCGGGCTGGTTGTCGGAGTAGGTAGAGAAGGTCTCGGACTTCTTGGTGGGGATGGTGGTGTTGCGCTTGATTAGAGGAGTCATGACACCACCGGCAGTCTCGATACCGAGGGACAGAGGGGCAACGTCGAGCAGCAGGATCTCGTTGGTGGACTTGGAGGAAGTGTCACCAGACAGGATAGCGGCCTGGACGGCAGCACCGTAGGCGACAGCCTCGTCGGGGTTGATGGACTTGTTGGCGTCCTTGTTGAAGAAGTCGGAGACGAGCTTCTGGATCTTGGGGATACGGGTGGAACCACCGACCAAGACGATCTCGTGGACGGAGGACTTGTCAATCTTGGCGTCACGGAGGACACGCTCGACGGGCTCCATAGTGCCGCGGAAGAGGTCCTGGCAGAGCTCCTCGAAACGGGCACGGGTGATGGAGGTGTAGAAGTCAATACCCTCGAAGAGAGAGTCGATCTCGATGGAGGTCTGAGCAGCGGAGGAGAGGGTACGCTTAGCACGCTCGCAAGCAGTGCGAAGACGGCGGAGAGCACGAGCGTTGGTGGTCAGGTCTATCGTATCCAAGTTAGCATTGAGTCTTCTGAATGTGTCCTTTGGATTTTTTGTGTCGATTGAAGTCAGACAAAAAACGAAAAGAAATGTCGCATGTGGCACAGTGGTAATCCTCATCCCCCATTTCGGTCTTCTTGACATGGCGCTTGGTTTTGTTATGGCGTACAAGAGAAGCATTGTCACGACAGGAGACCTTGCAGGCGGCACAATAGTACTTGTTGGCTGCCACTGCTGCTTGCTGTCTTGCTTTGGTCTTGGGCGCTTGCTTGGCATTGTTGCGGTTCTGCCGAGCCTTGAACTCCTTGCTAGGATTGGCGCGGAGATCTCGTCCATACTGCTGTTGGTAGAGACGATCCTTCTCTTTGGTGGCACTAGCAATCTCCTCCAATTGCTCAGCGGTGAAATCCAGGTCCCCTTCGCCAGTTCGGATCCATTCATGGAGCGGGTTGTGTGAGCATAAGCCGTTCCACTCGAAGGCTTCTCGAGGCCATAGGCATTGGTCACTAAGACCATAAGACTTGTCACGGCGGTACATAGACCAGAAGACACAAGAGAGGGCAGCCTCCAGAATGACAATGATAGTGCGGAGGGTTGGTATGTTGGCAGGGGTTGGGATCGGACACGATACCAACGGTGCCATCTGAACAATGGTATACCCATCAAGCAAAGCCTTCTTAACAAGACGAGGAGACATGGTGTTATGTCGATACTCCTGTAGGCGAGCCCTTGCTCCTCTCTTCGCTGCAGTACCGGATCCGATGTAGATATACGGTGTATGCCCTTCCTTCTTGAGAACAAGGAGATAGACACACCAAGTACCAGTTGGAACAGTATCAGGAAGATTCTCAAACCACCGGAGTAGCGGGGGGAGGTAGCCCGAACAACATCAAAAAGACCGGGACAGTAGACAAGCTCGGCAAGACCAAATAGCTCGGAGAGCCGGGCCAGGGAGGGCACAACATGATTGAAACGGGGGTTGATATAAGCGGGGGCATTGAGACAGGCCCAACATAGGGCAATCATGAACGTATTCAAATCAATCACCGGTAGAGCCTCAGACGACATCCTCAAGCCACATGCATAGAGAAAGGAACAGGAGAAAGGGATTTCCTGGCCGACATTGTATCCACACCATGCTGCTGCAGAATAGGGAAAGAGGGACCAGAAGGGGAAGGAAGGAAAGAAACAGTAATAGGGAAAAATGGACTTGAAGGGGAAGAAGAAAGGAAACAGTAATAGGGAAAGAGGGACCAGAAGGGGAAGGAAGGAAAGAATCCCACAAGAAACAAAAAGAAATGTCGCATGCAGCACAGTGGTAGTCCTCATCCCCTATTGTGGCTTGCTGGGATTGGCGCGGAGATCTCGTGCATACTGCAGGCCGTAGAGACTATCCTTCTCTTTGGTGGTAGCAGCGATCTCCTCCAATTGCTCGGGGGTGAAGTCCAGGTCTCCTTGGGTGAAGTCCAGGTCTCCTTCGCCAGTACGGATCCGTTCCTGGAGCGGGTTAAGGGCAATAGTCATCAAGACCATAAGACTTGTCGCGGAGGTGTATAGACCAGAAGACACAAGAGAGGGCAGCCTCCACAATAATAATGACAGTGCGGAGGAGTACGGAGGATCGGTATGTCTCCAGGGGTTGGGATCGGACACGATACCAACGGTGCCATCTGAATAATGGTATACCCATCAAGCAAAGCCTTCTTAACAAGACGAGGAGACATAGTGTTATATCGATGCTGCTCCAGGCGAGCCCTTGCTCCTCTATTAGCCACAGTACCAGATCCGATGTAGATATATAGCACATACCTTAAGGAGGACATAACCACACCAAGTACCCCAGTTGGAACAGCGTCGGGAAGATTCTCAAACCACCGGAGTAGCGGGGGGAGGTAGCCCGAACAACATCAAAAAGACCGGGACAGTAGACAAGCTCGGCAAGACCAAATAGCTCGGAGAGCCAGACCAAGGAGGGCACACATTGAGACAGGCCCAGTGCCAATCATAAACGTGTTGAAATCATAAACGTGTTGAGATCGGTCACCGGTATAGCCTAAGACGACATCCTAGAGCCACATCCATGGAGAAAGGAACAGGAGAGAGGGATCTCCTGGCCGACATTGTATCCACACCATGCTGCTGCAAGAGGGACCAGAAGGGGAAGGAAGGAAAGAAACAGTAATAGGGAATAAGGGACTTGAAGGGGAAGAAGAAAGGAAACAGTAATAAGGAAAAAGGGACTTGAAGGGGAAGAAGAAAGGAAACAGTAATAAGGAAAAAGGGACTTGAAGGGGAAGAAGAAAGGAAACAGTAATAGGGAAAAAGGGACTTGAAGGGGAAGAAGAATGACTCACCTTTGCCTTTGTGCTTGCGCTTAAACTCGTTGACGAAGTGGTTGACGAGACGGTTGTCGAAGTCCTCACCACCAAGGTGAGTGTCACCAGCAGTAGACTTGACCTCGAAGATACCCTCCTCGATGGTCAGGAGGGAAACATCGAAAGTACCACCACCCAGATCGAAGATGAGGACGTTGCGCTCACCCTCCTGCTTCTTGTCAAGACCGTAGGCAATGGCGGCAGCAGTGGGCTCGTTAATGATACGGAGGACGTTCAGACCGGCAATGAGACCGGCGTCCTTGGTAGCCTGACGCTGAGAGTCGTTGAAGTAGGCGGGGACAGTGATAACAGCGTTGTTGACGGTGCCACCGAGGTAGGCCTCGGCAGTCTCACGCATCTTGGTGAGGATCATGGAGGAGATTTCCTCGGGAGTGAACTGCTTGGTCTCACCCTTGAACTCGACCTCGAGGATGGGCTTGGTGGCCTTCTCGACGACCTTGAAGGGCCAGTGCTTCATATCGGCCTGGACCTCGGCGTCCTGGAAACGACGACCGATGAGACGCTTGGCGTCGAAGACGGTGTTGTGGGGGTTCATGGCGACCTGGTTCTTGGCGGCATCACCGATGAGACGCTCGGTGTCGGTGAAGGCAACGAACGAGGGGGTAGTGCGGTTACCCTGGTCGTTGGCGATGATCTCAATGCGGTCATCACGGAACACACCCACACAGGAGTAGGTGGTACCCAAATCGATACCGACGGCGGGGGCCATGATGAATGTGTGTCGTCAAATCAAAGGAAATTCGTGAGGGATAAGGTAAAAAAGTAGTGTACAGGTGGAGAGTGGGAGGAAAGAGGAAGAAAGATTAAAGGGTATTTGTGAAAGTTGGATGAGAGAAGAGGAGGGGAGGCAGCAAATTCCTCCTATATAGTGAGCGGTGTATTGCTCAGAAGCTTCTAGCAGACAGCTTCCATGGAAGTCCATCGGGTTCCATGACCTTCGATGCCCCAGCAACAGGCCGTCCGCATTCTTTCTTGGAACGGACCGTTGGTTCCAGATGGGTCTGGTGGATACCAGCTAGCTCTACAAGCTACACGCTGCTACCAGCTCATTTGGATATTGTACAATTCGTCGTTTTGCATTGTTGATGCTAGATCAAATTTTTTGGCGGGGCATTGTATGATGTAATAGATTGTTACCGTACAGCGGGGTACAATAAGTCAGAGCTTTGGTGGGTCTGGCCAGTGCGTAATGGTGGTATCCATGGTATCCATACGGTCACCGCTTGTGAGAGCGTCATGATGATATATTCACAGAATTCTTCTGGACTTCGTCAGACTTCCATTGTTGCCTGAGGTGTCGAATGAGATTCGAGTTCAGGCAACAAGGCAGCAAGGCAGCAAGGCAATAAGGCTGTCACACAGGGCATTGCGTTCAGGCATTCACCCATGGGACATCTGCAAGTCTATCTTGAGTACTCTATTTTATTTTGGCCCGACATTCAAGTACTACTATCTTAAATTACATCTATACGCTCGGTCTACTATACGTAGGTTTCTCATGGGAGAGTCCAAGCCCTGATACTCTCACTGTAAAAGTCGCTTTGGAGTCGATCGCCTGACCACGGGTAAAGAAAAAGAAAAGAACCTAGAAACCCGGTCAGACTGAATTCCAGACTCACATAATCTTAGGGTGCGTTGAGCAAAAGCAGAGATAACGCCATCCGCGCTATGATTGACCACTCGATTCCAACTGTCGCATCTAAGCTCTTCGGCACCCGCCCGATGTAACTCTCCCACATTAGCTCCGAAGCCTAGATGCTGTCTCACCTATGCCTTTTCCTGATTGGGCCTGATTCGATCCAAGCATCGCGTGAAAGCTTCGGCAGCTCCGACAGCTCGGGCAAATTTTGCTGACTCTGATGGGCTTGGTTCGCACGCCATGGAAACCCACGAATGTGTCATTTTTCCTTTCCTTTGTATAAGAACAGGAACCCCGCCTCTAGGGAAAATGGACGGGCCTTGATTATTTCCCCCGCCACTTGTTGGTATTCCCAGCACCGCAGAGAGTCTCCGCAGATATGGCTCTTCTGGATGTGTTCAAACGGCGCCAGGCCACCCAGGGCGAGAACTCATCAGGGCGCGTATCGGAGGATCCTGCTAATATGCCTTCGACCAAGGCTGAGGTCACCGACACGGTCTTCCCCGATGAAGAGAAGGTCCAGGCAACGAGCGAGACTGTGGCCATCGAGCAGGAGAGCCATGACAACCCAGAGATCGCCGCGTTGCCTTTGCAAGTGCGACAACTGATCAACCTAACGGATGATCCCACTCTGCCCACCATCACCTTTCGCTACTTTGTTCTCTCGGCCATTTTCGTCATTCCGGGCGCCTTTCTGTCCCAGATGAGCTATTTCCGAACAACCAGTGCAGCCTACTCAGTCTTCTTTGTCCAAATTGCTTGCCACTATGCTGGGCACTTTCTCGCAAGGACACTTCCAACCTGGGTGGTTCGCGTGCCGGGGACCGAGTGGTCTTTCAGCCTGAACCCTGGGGCCTGGAGTATCAAAGAACACGTGCTGGTCACGGTGACAGCGGCCTCGGGAGCGACATATAACATGGGATATACTCCAATAGTTTTGGCTGAGCTCTGGTATGGAGAGAGAATTCCGCCGGCTGTTGCCATCTTCTTCATGTTCGCGATTGTTTGGACTGGGTATGCTTTTGCGGCTCTGGCACGACAGATCCTTCTGCCGGACCCGGAATACATCTGGCCACAAGCCTTGATGCAGACAACACTGTTTGAAACATTCCGGAAAACTGACACATCGTCTCGTCTTGCACGGCGCCAGATGAAAGTGTTCTTCTTCTCCCTCCTGGGAATGACCATGTGGCAATTTTTACCGGAATATGTGTTTCCGTTTACCTCTTCACTGGCTTTCCTTTGCTGGGTTGCACCACGGAACCCGGTAGCCAACTTCATTGGGTCCGGGATAGGTGGTATGGGTTTCCTCAACCTCTCCCTGGACTGGTCCAACATTAACTGGAATGGATCCTCCATTTTGCTCACCCCATGGTGGACCCAGGTCATTCTGTTCCTGGCCTTTGCTTTCAACTGCTGGGTATTACTTCCTGCAGCGAAGTGGGGAAACCTTGGATCCTTCAAGCATGGTCTCATGTCAAATAGGCTCCTGTTAGCCAACGGTACAACATACCCGATTGCAGAGGTGCTCACCCCAACCTATCATCTTAATGAGACTGCATATCAGGAGTACGGGCCAATGTACATGGGCTTGCAGAATGTATGGGCGACCTTCTTTGACTATGCCAAGCTGCCGGCTGCGGTGATGTGGATTGCAACTTTTGGTTTCACCCAGGTGAGGAGCAACCTCAAGAAGGTCTTTGCTCGCAAGAAGACTACAGGTGCAACGGGCCAGGGCATTCACTACCAGTACAATGATCGCCTAAATGTTATTCAGCGACAATATAAAGAGATCCCGACATGGTGGTACATTGCCCTGTTCCTGGTGGCATTCGTCATCCTGATCACCAGCATTGCATGTGGGTACCTTTTCATTCCGATCTGGACCTTGTTCGTGGCACTTGCCAGTGCTGCGGTCTTTGTTATTCCCTTTGCCTGGCTATACGCCATCTCGAACTATCAGCTTGAGACCGGTTCGTTCAACGAGCTGATGTATGGCTATATGGTGCACACCAAAGCTGGTGAAAACCACCAGCACCCTTGCGGTCCATCTGTCTATGGCTCTATTGCTGGTGATGCCTGGTACCGGGCGCAATACATGCTCCAGGACCAGAAAATCGGCCATTATATGCACATCCCTCCCCGTCATGTGTTCTTCTCCCAGATCTTCGGCACGCTCATGGGTGTTCCGATTAACTACGCCGTCATCCGCTGGGTCATGGACACCAAGGGCGATTATTTGACAGGAAAGAAAAATGATCCACTCAACCAGTGGACGGGTCAAAGTCTTGTGTCTTCCAACACCATGGGTGTGCAGTACGCAATTCTTGGTCCCAAGCGACTCTTTGCAGAGGCGGAGATGTCACCGCTCCCATGGTCATTCCTAGTAGGAGCTGTTATTCCTCCCATCCTGTTCATCTTCCACCGCTTCTTTCCACGACTGCGGATCGATCTGTGGAATGTCAGTATCTTCTTCGGGGGTCTGGCTATGTTCTACGGCAATATTAGTACCGGGTATACATCAGCCATCATTGGTGCCTACATTGCCATGTACTGGGCCTACCGACGTCACTTTGAGGTATGGAAGCGCTATAATTACCTGGTAGCAGCTGCCTTTGATGCAGGATTCAACCTCAATATGCTGCTCATCTTTCTCTTCTTCGGTGCTGGCAAGCAGATCTCGATGCCAAACTGGTGGGGCAACAATGCTGATTCGGTGGAACGGTGTTTTGCTTTGAGTAGTTAGTTGCGGTACTCGCATAGCTTGATATTAGAACATAATAAATACAAATCATGTAGTAGTCACTATACACGAGTCAAATCATCCACAATGCCTGATATAGATGCCTCAGGGCACAATCTGTCACGAGGCCCCCACCGCTACCGCAGGGCGAATCACATCACGGGATCGAGGCGTCCCTTACTGTTGCGGCTTGTTTTGTTTGGAAGAGCTACCTTACTTGCAGACCGTCTCTTTAAATCCCCTCTCCTTCTTCCATTCCCAGTTCTTCCCCTCTCCCACCTTTCTACCAAGCGCATAATTTTTCAAAATGGGTGACCACGCCACCATCAACAACCCCGAGGAGACCGCCTTTGCGGACAAGGGCAAGGGCAAGGCCCAGGACCCTACCCAGGACCAGAACATGGAGTCCGACAGCGAGTCTGAGAGCGAGACTGAACTGGTGAGTTTGCGCATTCCACTTACGATTTCCCATCTGTCAAAGGAGCGAGACTAATTCGACACCATCTCTAGCCCGACAATGGTACGCACCCCGCTCGTGATCTTGTTTGCCACACATAACCCGTGGCCCATGGCTAACAAGCTCCTAATCAATGGCTCGAGTCTATACTGACATTCTATCGCGAATACAGACGAAGACGAGGACGATGACGCCAACCTTGAGCCCATTTCGCAGGACAACATCATCTCTGGCGGTCGTCGCACGCGCGGCAAGCAGATCAACTGGGAGAAAGTCAACGCAGACGCAATGGAGGACGAGGAGGACGATGACGAGGACTACCAGGCCACTGGTAATGATGGCGACGACGACGATCAGATGCGCGACTAAGCTCTGATTCAAGTGACATGGGAATTGCTTATTGGATCGGCGCTATGGATCTTGGGGGAGGTTCTCTCTTGTGTTCTCTCGAGGCACAACTTGTTCTCCGGGTCATGTTAAATCTGTGACGACAATGAATCAATGAAGCTGATCTATTCGATCTTTCCACTATTTTGTCACTCGGGTTGCGCTGTCGTAATATCTGTAGATGTAAACAATCCTCCGTAGTTCGAGCTTGGCATTGGTGTTATACGATCGACGTCCACCATACCCCTCGATTGAATATAAGTAGGACATTTCCCTCATTCAATTGATTTTGTTTCACCAAACAGTCTAGTTAACTATTTGTTTCCCTCTGTAAACACCGGTTGTTATCACGTGTTGCCACGTCGGGCGAGACCAACAGCGCTTTGGCCACCTGGTGTTTTGCCCTCCGCAAGCATCCAAGTCGACAATTTAACTGACATGGTTGTGAACTCTGGTCTCTAACATCCAGCAATGTTCCTGAAATATCATTGACCATTCTTCTATTCATACTGAGTGACTAACAGACGTCCTCGGTTCGTTCTGATCCAACCCAACGACCACCATGGCTTCACGGTATAGTTTCGGTCCCTCCTTTTCTTGCGGTCCTCATGGCCTTTCGACGTATTTTGATCTAATATTTCATCTACTAGATTTCCACGCCAACGCGACCCCCGCGCCTCATCCTCCCTCTTTGACTCATACGGTGGCGACTCTCGCCCGGCCAGCAGATCGCCCGCTCCGTCATATGGATACGGAGGTTACTCTAGCCCGGCAGGCAGCTATGGCAATGGAAGTACCGCCGGTGCCTCATATAGGAGTGGAACCCCGGATAAGAAGTATGTTGGGTCTCCCGAGTCAGGCCCGCACTTTGTCGATACGCAGTTCTAACCTGCAACTTGTCTGTAGGGGCCACTACTCCGATGCCGTTCTCTCGTCCCTCGAATCACAAAACGATGCAGAGGTGGAAGGAATCACCGCCAAGGTGAAAATGCTGAAAGATGTAAGCAATCCTTGCAAGATTGTTCCCTCGGGGTGAATGCGGAGGTATTCATAGAATAACGCTGACCATGAATTGCCAGCTCTCTCTTGCCATCGGCGACGAGATCCGCGATACCTCATATCTAGAAGGCCTCGAAAACTCATTCGAAAGCACTCGAGTCCGAATCCGCGGGAACATGAACCGCATGCTCCGCATGGCTGACCGCACCGGCGTCGGCTGGAAAGTGTGGCTTGGATTCTTCTTCGCCGTCTTTCTCTTGTTCTTCTACGTATGGATATTTTAGCGGTCACTGCCGTCGACAAGTTTATATTCGCCTCCATTCGGCTCTACGCTTTGATTAATACTTCTTTTCACCGACACGCCATCTCGGTTTATGGCCATGCATACATATTGTTATGAAGTACGAGCATGGCTATTGTTTGCGGTGTTTGGCGTTTGATTTGTATTTGGATTCCAGGCCGTGATTTACTGCATGTCATTGGATTTCCGCGGGTGGGACCTACGTAGAATGTTGGTCTCATTCGACTCATGGAAATTGTGCGCTTTTAGCCCTTTCTGGCGGTTATATTGAGTGCTTGATATACCGTGAAGACCTTGATTGTCAATCCTGCTAGCTGTGCTCGGCCAGGAGATCAGGCTCCTTGACATCTGATTGCTGTATAAGTACATAGTACATAATGCAAAGAAAGCATCCAACGAAATTGGAGCAACTTGGTTCTATGTGTATCTGAACCCTGATCTTCTCTACATACCACTTTCTTGCGATGTCCGCTTTGAATAGTGTGTAGGCATGATAATAGCGAGCAATTCGCAGAAACAATACATAACACAGTTGTATCCTTGCGATAATAGAAACGATGGATATCATGAACCCACCAGACGCCGATGACAATGCAAACCGTTGAAGCATACCCTCACATCAACAACCGATAGTCTAGCTCAATTGAGGCTATCTCGAGGCCCGCCCACACGTCGAGGGAATCGTCGAGCAAATTCACTGCGGCGACTACTCTGGCTCGTCACCGAGGCGCGCAAATCATCCTCCTCAAGCATGATACTGCTGGAATCAAATGCATCACGACCCCCACTCCATCGTTGCAGGAACCGCGACTGAGCCTCGGTCTCACGCCCGCGTCGAAGCGGCGGAGGCAGTCCACCCCGGCTATTAGGTGTGCTGGTCCTGAAGTTCTCCATAGGACGGGCAATGACCTCGTCCTCGTCCTCATCCTCATCGTCAATTTCGTCTTCGGTATCCGTATGCTGCCATTCACCCTCCTGCTCAGAGCCATCCTCCGCAGCATCGGGAACATCATCATCCAAATCGCGATCCATACCATCACTGAAGCCCTCCGCAGCCGGAACATCAGCATCCAAATCCGGCTGATCATCGAAATCCTCTTCATAACCGTCGTAGGCATCAGGATAGCCCTCAGGGATATCATCATCCAGGTCACGCTCCATATACCCGTCCTCATCAGCAATATCCTCCTCTTCAAGGCCTTCCTCGCCTTCCTCAATCAGACCCTCGGGATCAACATCTGCGTCAGGAATATCATCATCCAAATCCCGCTCCATGCCTTCATCCTCCTCGCGGATTCCCGTATCATCGTCCATAAAGCCCTCACCATCAACGACATTCATTTCAGCCTGTGCAGCTGCAAGGGCCTCTTCGCGCTCCGCCTCTTCTTCCTTCATGCCTAGCATAGTCTTCGCGCATCCTGCGGGTCTGATCCATGAGTAACCGAAGGAGGCGATGTTCTGTTTGCGCGCACGCAGGGCACGTTCTTCGGCGAGTAGTGCTGAGAGAGAGTTGGCTGTGGAGCAGGAGGGCATGAAGGCGCGGTGGGTGTTTGCGTTGGCATTGCGACGGACGTGGTTGGCTGGGTCGTTTGGGTTTTGCGGTGGGGATGAGGATCGGTATGGTTGGGAGCTGCCGAACCAGAGCTCGTGGGACTAGGTATTTTGTTAGTTTTGGGGGTTTGGAACTGGAGGTGGACCTGCACTCACGTCGCGCGGGGTAATGAATGGTAGGGAGAGCATTGGTGCGGTGATGATGGATTACCCAGTATGACAGGATGGGGTTGTGGGATGTATCTGAGAGGATGGGAGAGGAGCTATGGGTGTGAAGTGTGTTTTTGCGGTGTTCTCATGGGCGATGCGCCGGTGGGAAGTGGAGGGTGGTTTTTGCAGTGGTAGTGTCGACGTGTTCAAAGTTGCAGGACCTTCATGCGCCGCGGTATGTCTATATTGAGAGTAAAGGTGAGGAAATGCCGAGTCAAGCTGGACATAGCGATGTGTAGTTAAGTGATGGAGAGTTGAAAACAGAAAGAAAGGGATTGGCGGAGTCTCCGGAGTTGCCCCGCTAAAGATACCGCCAGACTTTCTCGGCGAGGAATTCCATGTCGGCTTTGGTCAGAACAAAATCGGTGTCATTTCTGCCCCTCGGTCGGAGGTGGACATCTTGGTAGGCAATGTCAATTCTTCCGGAAATCCTTTCGCACTTTGGCGCGGCCTTTCGAACGATCTCCATTCTCTGGATGGGTCTGGCCGGCGGGACTCCTCCTTGGAGGCCCCATTTTTCCACTGTAATCCTCCCCCGATCGTAAACGGACACCGAAAGAGCGACTTTGACGTCTCCGTTTGACTCCGACAACCAGAACTCCATATCCTTGGCGAGTTTGGCGCTTGACTCGGTCTTCTTGATTTCCACGACCAGTGTAGGCCATTTCTGGGATCGACCAAGGGGTGGGAAGGCTGGGATTAACGAACAATCTGCCTTCTTACCTCTCGTACTCCCTCGACAATACTTTTCTGGTTGACTGTCGATCACCCCTCTGGATACCCAGTCCTTTAAAATATCGGTAATCGAGTCAGCGGCTTGGCTATGTGCAGACGAAGGCATCTTGAATAGAACGGTATGGGAAGAGAAATTGTAAGAATCAAAACAGTGTAAGAGGCTTTCTTCGGAGTTCTCAAAGCAATCAAGGAAGGAACGCTCGTCTACGTTGTAAACAACCACGTAGGGGTTGCCTTTTCCTCCTTCCCCATCGTAACGATCACACTCCTTCATTATATCACTAAGACATTGCTCCATTCCCTGATATCGGTATCTTGGAGTTGTAGTAGGAACCGACTCAGACATAATGAATGTTTCAAGAATTGACGTAGGGTAAGCCAGTGAGATAAAGTAATAGAAGTTCGCTAGGGAGTGAAGACATAGACATAAGAACTACCTAACTATTACAATATTTAAGAAGTCTGTGTGGCGCTAGTAGACCAACCTAATTACATAATTTTCTGCCATTGTTTGCTGTCATACTAAAACCTCACGACAAACCCTCGAAACTAATGACTCGTATACCAGCCTCATTATCCAACACCTGCTAGACTCGGTGAGGTATACTTATAGCTAAATTATCGAGTATAATAGGTCTCTCATCGATGTATAGTAGGCGGTAGAAAAGGCGGTGTACTAGTGCAACACACACTTTTAAAACGCCACTGTAGTTAACCGTCATAGAGGGCATCGAGCTTAACGGCAGAAAAGTCGCGGTTCCACCGCAGACCATAACATTGGCTCGATTGGATTGCGGGGAGCTCAGTCTACAGTGCCGTTAAATTAGTTTACATTGCCCTCTGATTACATGACTTTCTGCCATACTTTCTGCCACTAAAAGACCTCCATTAACTGGTATGCGAATGACGTTCAGTGTAGTAAAGTAGGCGGTAAGAAAGGCGGTCTATGGTCAGTGCAAACTAAATTAACGCCACTGAAGTACTTTGACTATGTACTCGTAATCGCTGGGATGCCAACGCTTGGCAATACGAAACACTAGGACAGAAACTAGAATGGCGGTAGAGATCGAGGACGACGCATATTCGCCGAGACGAACGAGTTTCGACCTATCAACTCCCAAACGTCAGAGCCCTGCAATTACTGCGTGCTACAGTCTTGGGGACATAGTTTGAAGCCCCCCTCATATATTACATAATTTTCTGCCGTGATTTCCGCCATAATAAAACTTCACAAAAACCCTCACAACTAATAGCTTGTATACCAGCCCTTATTATCCAATACCTGCTGCACCCGGTGAGGCATATTTATAGGTAGATTATCAATTATAGCCTAGTCTATCTCCGACTATGCTTCCTGTGCAGTAGGCGGTAGAGAAAGCGGTGTACTAGCGCAGCTTCAAACTATGTCCACGCCACTGTAGATGGTACACAGTCAAGATGCTTCCCGGGTTCACCCGAGACAGGGTCAGCACTTCGGTGAACCCAAAGTAGGCAAGGGTCAAGGAGAGCGGGAAAAGCCGGGGCGGAGTACAGTTGGCGGTGCACATACCACATTTCTTATTTTCATTCGCGGTTCCATTGGCTGAAGCTCGGGGAAGATCATGTGATCCCCACTGATCAGTGGATCTTGCGGAGTCGCAGATGTATACATTGCTGTCCCCATGTATATGTATGGCAAAAAGAAAAAGAATCAAAATAAAAATTGGAAAACCATACTGAGTGGCGATATTGGTACCCAATCCTCATGCAGCATCGTGTATGGTTTGATGTGCTCCGTGAGTCACTTCGGTGTAGCCACCGTGCTAGGCAAAAAAGGGATAAGAAATCCTATCCTCCACTCTCTACTGCGGGCTCGGAAAAGAAGCCACGAGAAATGGTTTATGTATTCTTATTATCAAGTCGAGCTTATCAGGACATCCCGCTTCACGTGTCAAGGGCCGTGTTAAATCCGAGCACTCGGAGAAACGCACGTCGAAAGTATGTGTATGCGAAGATCCCTGGTCCATTCCACATAGAACGCGGAGAGCCCTGGGGGGATCCGGGGTGTCTCTGTCTGGGGAACATGTGCAGGGTACAGACAATTTCTTAGAAGCCGCGATAAGCCTGGGATGACCCAAGGAATGAGCTGATGATGGAGTGAAACCGACAGGGCCAATCCACATTCACGACTGGAATTGTCGGGCGACCCCGATTTCGGGGGAGAGACAATGTTCGGAAGAGCCCTTTCTTCCATCCCAGTGGAAGAGGAGATCCCGGGGCTTGGCCGTTGTCGGAAACTGGAACATTACCGTTTAGGACGGGTAATATATGGCATCTCAAGCGGGATCTGTGTTCTTTTGAGATCTATCATACTTTACTCGTAAGTATACGGAGTACACTCTAGACTCGGCGTTTGAAATTGAACATTCCTTTTACTCTTCGTAATATCACCCTATTTTGTGCCTGCCAAGTCCTCATGCGAGTCCTGCGCTTTAGCTATTAGTCGCACTTGGACAAACTGGCGGCTCGTGAATTAGAACAGTTGACTGGCTTAGGCATTTCCTATGCCCCACCGATGCCCACTCGGATCTGGTGTGGTAGTGGTGCCGAGCCCACATGCGAGGATGCCTCAGCTCCCTCTTTCGGGTGTCTGTTTGCAGCCAACGTCTCCTGGTTCACCACTCCACGAGCAGGTACAGCAAGGTACCGCTTATTCAGGCTGCTAGAAGAAGAGAAGATTGTAGCATTTAGTAGTATAGTATAGAGATCTCAGGTATAGATCTCAGTATCAAAACGTGACAATACATGTGCATCCGCTCCACCGAAAGAGGATCTTGACGTAGCAGAAACCTAATCATTTTGGCTCAGAGTTGCAAAGCATTCACTCTGATTGGTCCTCGTGCGCTTATCTCTCCGTAATCATAATGATTATCATTACTTGGCCCATCATTGCTCCAGGGCGGGGAGCTCTCCAACGTCCATATGGAATGCTTCCCCCTTTCCCTTAATTCAATGTATACTCCGTACCGCTTTCGTCTAGTAGGTATGAGGGGTTGTGCCAGGGGAGCGTAATGACCGTAATATTCATCTCTTTCGATTCACTCATACCGCTAGCTCTGATCTGATCCATTTGGTATTACCCTCATCTGCCTTCAGTTTGCCACGGCACAAACCCCACGGTCGTAATTTATCCGTTTCCTGCTCTTGGGGAACTTGTCGGAGCAGAGTGCGATCCCCGGACGTGCTATCCCGCCGTAATCGCTGCCCTTCCTTTTTTTTTTTTATTCCACCCCTCCTTCTTCTCTCTTCCTTCCCATTTCCATCCTTCACTTCGTCGCAGCAGGGGCTTGTCATCACCTTGTCTCTTCCCTTCACTCCCTCCACCCGCGCTGCGTCAGTGACGACATTGCCCGCTATCGATAGTCCCGCCCCAAAACCGGCGGAGATCTCCCACCCCCCAAAAAAGAATCATCTTAACACCGTGTCCATTCTCTGTCGGTCCTCGGCGGAAGAATGGGTCTTAACTTAGAGGAGCTCTATGGCAATGATCTAATTGAAGAGCCTCCCCAGGAGTATTCGGAGTACCAGCCCAAGGAAGGTTATGGCTGGGCCAACACTCTGCCGGAGAAACAGGGTCTCTATGACCCCGAATACGAAAAGGATGCCTGTGGTGTCGGCTTCGCTGCGTGAGTGACTTTTTGATCATGCTGCCGAACCATTGACCGGCCCACTGACCTGCTTTATCCAATCTAGTCACATCAAGGGCAAGGCGAGCCACAAGATCGTGAGCGATGGTAAGTCTCCGAAAACGCCGGTGAAACCAACCACCAAAAAAGCGTGCGCTGACGTCGATGCGGTTTAGCTCGCAATCTGTTGTGCAACATGACCCACCGTGGCGCCGTCGGTTCCGATGCACGAGATGGTGACGGTGCCGGTGTGATGACCAGTATCCCTCACAAATTCTTCGTGAAGAATTTCGCCCGTGAGGCCGGCGTGGAGCTGCCTCCGCTGGGTCAGTATGCCGTTGGAAACCTATTCTTCAAGCCCGATGAGGAGGCTCTCAAGCAATCCATCGCCAGCTTCGAGGAGCTTGCTACCTCTCTCGGCCTGCGTGTCTTGGGATGGCGCGAGGTGCCTCGCGACTCGACCATCCTGGGTCCGGCCGCGCTCTCTCGTGAGCCTATTATCATGCAGCCGTTCGTGGTGTTGAAATCTGCGTACGGTGAGGGTAACAAGCCGGAAATCACTGACACCGATAAGTTTGACGAGCGCACTTTCGAGATCCAGCTGTATGTTCTGAGGAAGCGTGCCAGTCATGTCATTGGTATGGGCAACTGGTTCTACCTGTGCTCACTCAGCAACCGAAACATCGTCTACAAGGGTCAGCTCTCCCCAGTCCAGGTCTACACATACTACCACGATCTGGTTAACGTCGACTACGAGGGCCACTTCGCCCTTGTCCACTCACGTTTCTCTACCAACACATTCCCCTCTTGGGACCGTGCACAGCCCTTGCGATGGGCCGCTCACAATGGTGAAATTAACACATTGCGGGGAAACAAGAACTGGATGCGTGCCCGTGAGGGTGTCCTTCGCTCCGAGGTTTTCGGCGACGAGCTCGACCTACTATACCCCGTCGTGGAGGAGGGCGGCTCCGACTCGGCTGCTTTCGATAACGTGCTGGAGTTGCTGATGATTAACGGTGTTCTGTCTCTGCCCGAGGCCGTCATGATCATGATTCCCGAGGCCTGGCAAGACAACCCGGCCATGGACCCCAAGAAGTCTGCTTTCTACGAGTGGGCGGCCTGTCAGATGGAGCCTTGGGATGGCCCGGCTCTGTTTACTTTCTCCGACGGCCGTTACTGCGGTGCCAACCTTGACCGTAACGGACTGCGCCCCTGCCGTTTCTACGTGATGGATGATGACCGTATTGTCTGCGCCTCCGAGGTCGGTGCCATTGATATCGATCCCGAGCGTGTGATCCAGAAGGGCCGTCTGCAGCCTGGAAAGATGCTGTTGGTCGACACTGTGGCCGGACGCATCATTGACGACTCTGAATTGAAGAGGACTGTGGCCAACCGTCAGGACTTCGCCAGCTGGCTGGATAAGGAGCTCCTGAAGCTACCCGCTATTACGAAGATGCTGGAGAACAGCAGCCATGACCTCTCTTTCACCCTTGACGACAGCACCGTGCAGACTGACCCCCGCCTTCGAGCCTTCGGTTATTCCTTCGAGCAGGTCAGTTTGCTGCTAGGCCCTATGGGTGCGGACTCCAAGGAAGCCCTCGGCTCCATGGGTAACGATGCTCCCCTCGCTTGCATTGCTCAGCAGCCTCGCCTGCTTTACGAATACTTCCGCCAGCTGTTTGCCCAAGTCACCAACCCGCCCATTGATCCTATTCGTGAGGCCGTGGTCATGTCTCTGGAGTGCTATGTCGGCCCCCAGGGTAACTTGCTGGAGATGGACCCTAGCCAGTGCCACCGTTTGCTCTTACCATCTCCCATTCTGACCATCCCCGAGTTCAACGCTCTCAAGAAAATCAACCTCGCCCACAAGGACTGGACTGTCCGTACCATCGACATTACTTTCGACAAGAAGAAGGGCACCGCTGGTTACATCGAAGCACTGGATGCTATCTGTGATGCTACCACCGAGGCTATCCAGAACGGCGACAAGGTCATCATTCTGTCTGACCGTGCCACTTCCGCTGAGCGTGTCCCCGTTTCTGCTTTGCTGGCCACCGGTCTGGTCCACCACCATCTGGTCCGCAACAAGTGGCGTTCGCTTGCTGCCCTGGTTGTTGAGACTGCCGAGGCCCGTGAGGTCCACCACCACTGTGTTCTGCTTGGTTATGGTGCAGACGCTATCAACCCTTACCTCGCCTTGGAGTGTCTCCTCAAGATGAACCGGGAGAACCTGATCCGCAAGAACCTCCCCGATGAGAAGGTCATTGAGAACTACAAGGCCTCTTGCGACGGTGGTATCCTCAAGGTCATGAGTAAGATGGGTATTTCCACTCTCCAGTCCTACAAGGGTGCTCAGATTTTCGAGGCCCTCGGCATCGACGACAGCGTCATTGATCGCTGCTTTGCTGGTACTGCAAGCCGCATTCGTGGTATCACATTCGAGCTGATTGCTCAGGATGCCTTCGCCTTCCATGAGCGCGGGTACCCGTCGCGCGAGATTGTCGAGGTCCCTGGTCTGGCTGAAACGGGCGAGTACCACTGGCGTGATGGCGGGGAGGCACATATCAACGACCCCGTTAGCATTGCCAACATGCAGGATGCTGTTCGCACCAAGAACGACAAGTCGTATGAGGCCTACGCCAAGGCAGAGCACGAGCAGATCAAGAACTGCACTCTGCGTGGTATGCTCGAGTTCGACTTTGAGCAGCGAACCCCCATCCCGATTGACCAGGTCGAGCCGTGGACTGAGATTGTGCGTCGTTTCGTGACCGGCGCCATGTCTTACGGATCTATCTCCATGGAATCTCACTCGACTTTGGCCATTGCCATGAACCGTCTGGGCGGAAAGTCCAACACCGGTGAAGGTGGTGAAGATGCCGAACGAAGCAACCGCATGGAGAACGGCGACACCATGCGTTCTGCCATTAAGCAGATTGCCTCTGGCCGTTTCGGTGTGACTTCCAACTACTTGGCCGATGCCGACGAGCTGCAGATCAAGATGGCCCAGGGTGCTAAGCCCGGTGAGGGTGGTGAGCTGCCCGGCCACAAGGTGCTGGGCCCTATCGCCCGGACCCGTCACTCTACCCCCGGTGTCGGTCTCATCTCTCCGCCTCCGCACCACGACATCTACTCCATCGAGGATCTGAAGCAGCTTATCTACGATCTCAAGTGCTCGAACCCTCGTGCTCGTGTGTCTGTCAAGCTTGTGTCCGAGGTTGGTGTTGGTATCGTTGCTTCGGGTGTCGCCAAGGCCAAGGCTGACCACATCTTGATCTCCGGTCACGACGGTGGTACTGGTGCCTCGCGCTGGACTGGTATCAAGTATGCCGGTCTTCCCTGGGAGCTGGGTCTTGCCGAGACTCACCAGACCCTGGTCCTTAACGACCTCCGTGGCCGTGTTATCGTCCAGACTGATGGTCAACTGCGTACCGGTCGTGATATCGCCATTGCCTGTCTGCTCGGCGCCGAAGAATTCGGCTTCGCCACCACTCCTTTGATCGCCATGGGATGCATTATGATGGTAAGTTAATCCTTCTTTTGATTGTACTTTTTTTGATTACTGACCACATGATGTATGCAGAGAAAGTGCCACTTGAACACTTGCCCTGTCGGTATTGCTACTCAAGACCCCGAGCTCCGTAAGAAGTTCAACGGTACCCCCGAGCATGTCATCAACTTCTTCTACTATATTGCCAACGAGATGCGGGCTATCATGGCCAAGCTTGGTATCCGCAGTGTCAACGAGATGGTTGGCCGTGCTGAACTTCTGAAGACCCGTGATGACCTTCGTGCTAAGCAGGAGCGTATCGATCTTTCTCTGATTCTGACCCCTGCTCACTCGCTGCGGCCTGGTGTCGCTACATACAATGTCCGCAAACAGGACCACCGCCTCCACACACGTCTTGACAACAAGCTGATTTTCGAGTCTGAGCTTGCTCTGGAGAAAGGCCTTCCTTGCCGCATCGAGTGCGATGTTGTCAACACTGACCGTGCTCTTGGTGCTACCCTCTCCTACCAGGTCAGCCGACGCTACGGTGAGGCTGGTCTTCCCCAGGACACCATCCACGCCAACATCAAGGGCTCCGCTGGTCAGTCCTTCGGTGCCTACCTTGCTCCTGGTATCACTCTTGAGCTCGAGGGTGACTGCAACGATTACGTTGGCAAGGGTCTGTCTGGTGGTCGTTTGATTGTCTATCCTCCTCGCGGTGCTGTGTTCAAGGCCGAAGAGAACGTTATAGTTGGTAACACCTGTCTCTACGGTGCTACTCGCGGTACTTGCTACTTCCGTGGTATGGCCGCTGAGCGTTTCGCTGTCCGTAACTCGGGTGCCACAGCCATTGTCGAGGGTGTTGGTGACCACGGATGTGAGTACATGACCGGTGGTCGTGTTCTCATCTTGGGACCGATTGGCCGTAACTTTGCTGCCGGTATGTCTGGTGGTATTGCCTACGTGCTGGATATGAACCAGGACTCGCACTCCAAGGTCAACCTGGAGATGGTGGAGGTCTCCGGAATTGAAGATCCTGCTGAGATTGCCTTCGTGCGCGGTCTGATTGAGGATCACCACCACTACACTGGCTCCGAGCTGGCTGCTCGTATTCTTCTCGACTTTACCCGCGCTCTGCCCCGCTTCATCAAGGTTCTGCCGACTGACTACAAGCGTGTCATGGATGAAGAGGCGGCTAAGGCCAAGGCCGCGAAGAAGGCCGAGTTCTCTCTTCCTAAGCTGCCTAGCACTCCTGCTCCTGTCGAGAAGGCCAAGACCGATGACTCCAAGAAGGCCGATCTCCTGGACATCGAGGACAGCATCAGTAATGAGAAGGCCGAGAAGAAGCGGTCAGCCCTCATGCTTGACAAGACCCGGGGCTTTATGAAATACAGCCGGCGCAGCGAGAAGTACCGCAACCCGACTACTCGTACCCGTGACTGGGCTGAGCTGTCCAACCGCCTGAGCGAGGATGAGCTGAAGTATCAGTCGGCTCGTTGCATGGACTGCGGTGTTCCTTTCTGCCAGTCCGACACCGGCTGTCCCATCTCCAATATCATTCCCAAATGGAACGAGTTGGTGGTAAGTTGATCCTTCTTTTGATTGCCTTTTTTTTCGGATTTGCTGACCACATGATGTATACAGTTCCAATCCCAATGGCAGGACGCGTTGAATCGCCTGCTCATGACCAACAACTTCCCCGAGTTCACTGGTCGTGTCTGCCCTGCCCCCTGTGAGGGTGCCTGCGTTCTGGGCATCAACGAAGACCCTGTCGGTATCAAGTCGATTGAGTGCGCCATCATTGACCGCGGTTTCGAGATGGGCTGGATGGTTCCTCGTCCTCCCAAGACCCGCTCGGGCAAAACCGTTGCCATTATCGGCTCCGGACCTGCTGGTCTGGCCGCTGCCGATCAGCTCAACCGTGCCGGTCACAGCGTGACTGTCTATGAGCGCGCTGACCGGATTGGTGGTCTTCTCATGTACGGTATTCCCAACATGAAGCTCGACAAGAAGGTCGTTCAGCGCCGTGTCGACTTGATGGCCGCCGAGGGTATCAAGTTCGTCACCGGTGTCGCCGTCGGTCCGGACAGCGAGGTGTCTCTGAACTCTCTTCGCGCCTCCAATGACTCAGTGATCATTGCCACTGGTGCTACTGTTGCTCGAGACCTCAAAGTTACTGGCCGTGAGCTAGAAGGTGTTCACTTTGCCATGCAATTCCTGCACAAGAACACAAAGTCCCTCCTGGACTCTGGCCTTTCTGATGGCGAGTACATCTCCGCCAAGGACAAGCACGTCGTTGTCATTGGCGGTGGTGATACCGGTAACGACTGCATTGGTACTTCCGTCCGCCACGGTGCCAAGTCGGTCACGAACTTTGAGCTTCTTCCTCAGCCTCCGCCCCAGCGTGCAGCCGACAACCCGTGGCCCCAGTGGCCTCGCATCTACCGTGTCGACTACGGTCACTCCGAGGTCAAGACCCACATGGGTAAAGATCCTCGTGAGTATTGTGTCATGTCGACCGAGTTCGTTGACGACGGCAGTGGCCGCGTCAAGGGTATCAACACTGTCCGTGTAGAGTGGACCAAGAGCGCCACTGGCGGTTGGGACATGAAGACCGTTGAGGGCAGTGAGCAGTTCTTCCCTGCTGACCTGGTCCTCCTCTCCATGGGATTCCTGGGTCCCGAGGACCGCCTGCTTGGCGATGAAATCGAGCGTGATCCTCGCAAGAACGTCAAGACTCCCCCTGGCCACTACTCTACCAACATTCCTGGTGTCTACGCCGCCGGTGACTGCCGCCGTGGTCAGTCCCTGATTGTCTGGGGTATCAATGAGGGCCGCCAGTGTGCACGCGAGGTCGACTCTTTCCTCAGCGGTATCAGTTCCCAGCTACCCGTGACTGGTGGCATTGTCCGCCGCCCTGCCATCGACTCCGTGCCCCAGCCGGCTGAGACCCAGGTTGTTGCTTAATGAAAATGACCATAAAGGGATTTACAATGATGAAGGCCATGATGAAATGTTCATTTCAATGTGCAAAAGTTAAAACCGGGGTTAGACGGGGATTCTCATTCACTGTGGTGGGAGGTCTTCTTTTTCACGATAGCTTTTCTTTCGATCTGATGATTTCCATGCTTTTTTACCATGTTTGTCAGCAGCGTTTCTCTATGCAAGGTGTTTAGAGCGTCTGCAGCGCGGTGATTCTTTTTTTGTTTCATGTTGTACATACCTCGTCCTTTCGTATCTCTTTGAATTATACTTTTATCAATGAATGAATATGGCGTAGAGATGTCTCATATATAGAGAAAGGTGGCACTCGTTCCTTAGAATGCTATTGTCCTGTGACTGGATCTGAAAGAGATACCCCTCGCTGCGTGTGTCAGATGCAAGATATAAAAGCCCGACGTCGTCCTCCAGAGTTGTTCAGTCAATCACCAGATTATACTTCATATGATATACTTCCTCCAGCATGGCCAGAATGATTATGAAACAAACCTCACCTATCATTCTAGAAATCAGCGCAGTATTCAGAGATACCAGGCGCCGCTCCAGCATCCATCTGGATGAATTTATAAAGTATGACAGTCTCGAAACCCAGGAAGAAAAAGACGCATACTGGGCAAAGCTAGACGGGACAAACCCGTATATCAGACATGCCATACGAAGGAATGGCCGATCTAATGACCCCAGGGAGTCCACAACTACTGACAGAGATGTTCAAACGGAAAAGTCTCCATCGAAAGAAGGTTACGCTGGGAAGAATTCCCCATCCAGTGCAAACGACAAGTATCCAGTAAGCAGCTACTTCTACTTTTTCCGGGTGGAGGCAGGAATGCACTCTATTGTGTCTTCTTTGAGGGATGTTATAGGTCAGACGTCCTTCATGTTTCGAAGCATCTTTTTCAATCCTCGGTCTCATCTGATTCTAGAAGTCCTTGCTATTGCTGCTGCAATTCTAGTTTGGCTTGCTGGTGATGAACACCCCTTTTGGCTTATGATGCTCGGGATTATGTTACTCGCTCACGGCATTTTGACTTTGGATTAGTCGCATAGACGGGTATAAATGGATTTCAGTTCCTTCTCGATTCGGGCAGCTGGGATCTTATCTTATATTGAAAAATATGGCACCTTGAATGCGGGTAAAGAATTGCCCAAGTGGATAGTTGAGAGTCATTCAAATGGCATATCTAATATACGGATTCGTCCCGTCTAGCTTTGCCCAGTATGCATCTTTCTCTTCCCGGGTTTCGAGACTTTCATACTTTATAAATTCATCAGATCGAATATTATACAGATTCCACGCCAGCTAGAAGGTATATAGTACAATTCATGAGACAAGTAACAAGACAGACACTCCATGACATCTCAAGCGGAATACAATCATGCGGTCGCTTGCTGATTACCCTCTTCAGCCTTCATCTCGCGCTCCAGGGCAGCAAAGTCACCCTTGAAAGCATCGCGCACGGGCTCGAACCGAACATCCCAGACATCTCACTACTAGGCCCGGTCTTGTACTTGATGGCCTTCTTTTGATTGTGGGCCCGGATGGCCTTTCTGCGCAAATCGTCTGACCAGGACCGGGTCCTCATGCAGAGCCAGAAGTTGTCCCAGTGCTCGCTGCAGGAGCGCATCTCTCCGTATCGGTACACGTTCACGAATTGGCCGCCGAAGGATTGGCAGAAGAAGGCGTAATCGAAGGCTGTGCGGCAGGACATCTCGTCTGCGTAGAGAGACTCCTCGGAGATGGATGAGGAGGGCTCGGAGGGAGTCGTGTCGCCATTGGATGGCGTCTTGGCTTGCTTTAACTTCTTGGAGGTGTTGTTCTCTGCTTCCTGGAGACTGGCCAGGAGTTGATTGAATTCAACGTCGGCTTGTTCGACCGGCGTCAACGTTTTCGCCGGTGGTACATTCTGAGGCGTCGTTTCGGAGGGACTAGGGACTGTTGTAGATGTACTGCTGGGTTCATCCTTTTGAGGACTTGAGCTCCATAGCCAGCCCATGATTGCGGAGAGGATTGTGAGAATTGAGGAATTGTCCGGTCGGACTGTTAACTCCACGATGCAAAACCGCGATTGGGTCACGTGAAAACAATCGTCCCCGATAAGATGATCGCGCGACGTCATTGTCATTAGTTGGCACTCGATTTACACTTCTCCTCCACACTCCACAAACTTGTTCCTTGTTCCTTTCGATATGTGTGACTCTTAATATGCGGCAAGGATATTTTGCGAAAGCAGCCTCGACCGCATGGGTGCGACCGCTGCACTCTACTACTGCCAATATCCATACTCATGGCTTGAGTTGGAGATCAGCTCCGCTTTGGAGATGCTCTCCGGTCGGCATACGGTCGATATCGTCGATTCAGTCTGGACATATCAAGGTCGATGCGAACGAAGGTATTCTCTTTGTAAACGGTGAGTAGCAAATTGTCGAGTAAATCCCCACTGGCTCTCCATTAAACAGCTCTAGATATCTTTCCCCGACGGCTCCAATGGTTCCTGCGTGGTCCTCTCAGCCATACTGAACCCTTCGAAGGGCTCTTGAAGCGGATCAACAATCCCACTTTTGCTGCATCAGACCCCTGGCACATAGCTGAACGGGCACTGCCAAAGGACAATGCACTGGGCCTTGAAATTAAAGAAGTAGTCCCTCGATACAAAGAAGGCGGTGCATTCGTCAAGTATGCCCGCAAGCCTGGTGTCAGTGACGAGGAAGTCAGAGCTGCAGCTCGCGACTACATCAAGAAGAATCCCATCAGGGCCTGGTTCAACCCATTCCAAACCGCCGATATTGATCTGGTGCGTGGGCGGCCATGGGTTGAGGATCTATATCGGATTCCCAGTCAAGCCTTGAAAGTGGAATTTTTGCCCAATTCTAGCGAGGGCCCAGCTGTGGAAATGACACAGGAAGCTTTGTATTCTCTCTTCCGTCCCTATGGAAAGCTCCTGGATATCCAGCCACAGCCCTTTGATTCCAAGGTCGAACCGAGATATGCCACCCTGCGATTCAGCCGGCCCCGATACGCGGTTATGGCAAGAAACTGCATGCATGGATATACCGCATTTGAGGAGGAGGGCGGCGGGAAGAAAGGCACCAGGTTCAAGATCAACTATGAACGCAAGATCAAGTTCTCCATGATCAAGGATTGGATCTTTAGCCACCCCAGAATTGTGATTCCCGCCGTAGCAGCCTTGATTGCTACAATTACAGTGATCATTTTCGACCCTATCCGGACCTTCTTCATCGAAATGAAGATCAAGTCTTCTCTTCGTACCGAGGAAAACTTCGTCGTGCAGTGGATCCGCAGACAAGTCGACAAAGCTAACAAGTTCTACTTGGGACGACGCAAAGGGGATCCTCGGGGACTATCTGCTATCTGGGCGGACAGACAGAACGAGATTGCGCAACTGCAAGCTTGGCTGACCGAGACCGCAGAGACATTCATTGTTATACACGGTCCACGCGGCTCAGGAAAACGAGAGCTGATTTTGGATCAGGTGCTGCAGGATCGCAACTACAAGGTAGTTATTGACTGCAAACAGATCCAGGATGCTCGCGGCGACACTGCCAAGATCTCTCGGGCAGCTGCGCAGGTTGGCTACCGGCCGATATTCTCCTGGATGAACAGTATCAGCAGCTTCATTGACTTGGCTGCACAAGGGATGATTGGCACCAAGGCTGGATTCTCGGAGACACTGGATGCACAACTCAGCAAGATTTGGCAAACTACAGCGGCGGCCATGAGGCGAGTCGCTCTGAATGACAGAAGAAAGGATGACAAGGATTTCGACCTATCCGAAGACGAGTACCTTGAAGCCCACCCCGAGAAAAGGCCCGTCGTGGTTATTGACAACTTCGTGTATGATCCTGAGAACAGCGTTGTGCTAGACAAGCTTACTGAGTGGGCCGCTGGCCTGACCTCAGCCAACATCGCCCATGTTGTCATCTTGACTACGGACTCGTCATTCGCCAAGCCTCTCAGCAAAGCTCTTCCGAACCAGGTATTCCGCACCATCAGCCTCGGCGACTGTTCACTTGAGATGGCTCGCCGCTTTGTGTTGAGCCATTTGGACACCGAGTCTACAGAGGATGGCGACAGCCCGAACAAGAAGCAGAAACAGTGCCTTGAAGGCCTGGATGACTGCATCGAGGTTTTGGGTGGCCGAGTTACTGAGCTGGAATTCATGGCGCATCGGATTGAGGCTGGAGAGGCCCCTCGAGGTTTGTCAAAAGCTCTTTGTAAAGAAAACATTGACTAACCGTTTAATAGCCGCCGTGGACCGTATCATTGACCAATCGGCCTCAGAGGTCATGAAGATCTTCATCTTGGGAAGTGACTCGGTAGCACCTCAGTGGACACGCGAGCAGGCCTGGCACCTCATCAAATCGCTCGCACACTCCAAGGATGGCACTTTGCTGTATAACAAAGTCCTTCTTTCAGATCTATTCCAGGGTGACGGTGAAGCGGCTCTACGAGCCTTGGAGCAAGCAGAGCTTATCTCAGTTGGATCTGAGAAAGGATTCCCACGGTGGATCAAGCCCGGAAAGCCCGTCTACCGGACTGCGTTCAAGCGCCTAACTGAGAACAAGACTCTAGAGGGCCGTCTGGATCTTATGGTTCTTGCTCAGTTGATTGGCAATGAGAACAAGAGTATTAGCAAGTATGAGGGAGAGTTGCAGGTGCTCGGTTCGCTACCGAAGTATCCTTGGGAGCTTACGTCTCGCATCGAGTGGCTCCTGCGCAAGGTTCATGGATCGCAGTCAAGGATTGAAAAGTACGAAAAACAAAGCGCTGCTTTGACGAAGGTGCTGCAAGGCGAGAAATAACGTCTTTGTTTGAATTGTGGACTTATGCGAGTTTTCAAGGCTATGACTTACATACATCCCTACTCAACTGATTTAGTGAATAAAGGAATCAACTCATTATAGGTAGCTGCGTAGCTCATTTTATGGGTCATAAAGGAGGGTTCCTGCTCCCCGAAACAGGGCATCGACTATTTACTCTGGAGCAGAGAAGGAGAGGTCTTCGATCCAATCTCTTCGCTTGCTCCATATTGATATCTTTTGGTTGCTTCAAATGAAAGGGACTTGGATTGTTAGTTCGAGCAGAAATTCAATCAGTTATCTCGTTCGCAAGTCATGTTGCTTGAATGACTGATAGACCTCGACGAGCGTTATCATCTTATAATCACTTTAGACTTATTTTGTAATCACTTTTGATCACTTTAGACTTATAATCACTTTGGACTTATCTTATGATCACTTACAGACTTATCTTACTCTTTATCCAACGTCTTTTCCTACCTCGCCCGTTTCTTCTCATTGACTTCTTCCCTGTCCACAACAGTTATGTTCTTGTATAAATACATCGACATCCCCTACTTTCCCCTTTCCTTTCTCCCATGCCATCATTACTACCTCCATGACCCCCGCGATGGAGACTCTCTCCATGTCCACGTCTACGTCCACCTCTGGTGGTGAACCACCTGAGAAGCCGAACGAATACAAGAAGCCTCTGCCTCGAGATAAGGTTCCAATGACTCCAAGGTATCGTGAACTCCCTTATCTACTTATGGCCTATTGAGTCCAAAGTGACTATAAGATGACAAGGCTCGTCGAGGTAATCTTATAGTCACTTTGGACTTACCTTATGATCACTTACAGACTCAACGTCTTTTCCTACCTCTTCTCATCGAGTTCTTACTTACAACGACAGTCGCTGCCTAAAGATTTCCCTCCAGCCTACCGTTCAGTTCGTTCTATATCTATCACCTCTACATCTTCCACCTCTACATCTTCCACCTCTACATCTTCCACCTCTACATCTTCCACCTCTACATCTTCCACCTCTACATTATGCCGTGGAACAGGATGAATATCTTCACTGTCCACAACAGTTATGTTCTTTGTATAAATAAATCGACACCCCTGACCTTCCCTTCCCATGCCATGCCTTCACCATGTCCACAGGCATGACTCCCTCAATGACCGCCCTTTCCATGGGCCCCACTGCATCTGCCCCGGGGGGGGGGGGGGGGGGGACCCCCAAGAAACCTGATCCTGGGAAGAAGAACCTTCCTCGAGATAAACCAAGCTTCAAGGTATTGTACACACTCCCCCATCTGCCCATGGCCTCGCTTCAGGACCCCCAAGGTCCGCGGAGACGCTGCTGTGCTGTTGCAATTGATGTCCTGTTGCAATTGATATCTGACGTGGTATGTTTACAGAACGATTCGAAAGTCACCAAAAGAAAGAAAAAAAACAACCATACCTGCTGGGCCTGCCGCCAACGCGGCCACATGGCCAACGCCTGCCCCATCAAGGGGCACCAAATCCGCGCCGCCTTCACCCTGGTGGGCATGTCGGTAAGTCCTTATGGCCAACCTACTATAACATGATTGACTGACTTGATATCTTTATACAGGCTAGTGAGCTGGGCTCACATTTGCGGGCTTCGGCCCAGGGCGGACCTCGCCGCCGCCGCTACCAACCGGCATCGCCCACCAGGGACGAGCCGAAGGAGAAGGAAAATAAGAAGTAAGCCATCCCTTTAACCTTATACTCCTTCTCAATTGTATACTAACTAGTGTACTCTAATAGGAAGGATAGCGCTGATGATGATACCATGAAGGATGGCTGAAGAATGTATTCTCTTTTGTTTGTTTCTTTTTTTTTTTTTCACACACAAGTCAATCTGACTTGACATGCAGTTGTTGGCTTTAGCTGCCTGCACGCGGTAAGAGCTACCAGCCTCATTATCATGACAGTATTTACGACTTGAGATCATTCTTGATACCAGATCAGCCAAAGCTCTCTCTCTGTCCTCACTTTCACCTTACTTTTACCCCTTCTTCCTTCCTGAACCTTACGAACATACTCTTTTATCTTGCATATACTCTACTCGAGAGACGGTTGAGACTTGCATTCAACCTTGCACATCATATATACCTTGACAAGACAACGGTACGTTTTCTCACATTGATCAACACGGGTGAATTGATGGAGTCCTGACAGCCAAGCAGACACGGCTGAATCGGTTGAACTACATAATATGGAATACACGATTTTAGTTTCAGGAAAAAGGAAGCAAAGAAAAATAGAATGCAAGGAATTGAAAAGTCATTGGAGTCATTTCTGACACACCATGTAGATCCATAGGATGAATGTATTAGATATGTACATCGCCTTGAAAAAGAATCGCATTCCATATCTATGACTACGGTTTAAGCTCGGTATAAAAACGTATAATATTCAGTCTATACTCTATTCACTTACCCTCAAACATTCAATAAACTTACTCATCCCTGGCCTCAGCCGCCTTCGCACTGGCGTGTACCTCCAACGTCTCCGGAAGCGAAACCAGGATCCGCTCATCTAGAGGATCTTCAAGCTTACCCTGTGCCATGTACTTCTGAGTCGAAGACCACTTATCCGGACGCTGGATATGTTGAATCCACGGACCCGGGAACGACATGCCTAGATAATGTCTGACATACGGATTCAAACTATCCTCCATACCAAACGCAATGTCATTGAACAGATCTCTCCACTTGTTAATCAGCTCTGGGACAGCGACTGAAACAGCCGTATCTCGCATTTCCCTGCGAAGACGAATTATGCGTTCGAGGTGGTTGAGCGTGTTGTTCCTTACATATCGCTTCATAGGCTCACCGGTAGCTTCAGCGTCATCCCTTGGGAGGGTGAGTATAAGGAAGATAAGGACCCATAGGCGACCTACCCAGATTTTGGTTCTTGCGCTGTCTTGTGCGCATTCGTGCTCTATCGTGTCGAGGGCTTTTTGAGCATCGGGGACGAAGTTGTCAAATGTCAGTCGGCGTTTGGAAATGGCTTTGTGATCTAGTGCGTTCCGTGCGTCTTCGAGAAGCGTTGTGAGATAGTTAGTCAAGTCGTCGTAATTGTCGGCTGTCATTGGGTCGATGCATGCTAGGGTTTGATCGGGCTCTTTCGTCGCGATAGTGGAAGCTATCTTTTGAGCGGTGGAGATAAAAGAGTTAATCATAGTTAATGCTGAACCAAAGAAGACTGTGTGATCTAGTATGGTGACAGACTCGAGGAGAGGGTCCCGAGGTCTTTTTATATTGGATTTTCTAGGCGAGTGGAATGCCTTCGTCTTCGTGAATGTCTCTGTATTTTAACAACTGGTCCTTTGTCTTTGTTGTATACTGGAACAGGGTCATTCTTGTAAAACAGACAAAGGCAGCACATGTTCCATCTTTTTGTAAGGAACCTGGTTTCATGCCAAGTCGCTATAGCCTACAGTTGAGAGCTATGGATAGACCAAATGAAGTTGCTGGAAAGGAGAAATGAGTTTGGGTATTCTTAACATAGGGTATAGTACACAGATTCAAGTACATTAAGAGTGGCGAGTAAATAGTGTGCATGTATCCAAGGTCCTGCCAGATAACAATTCCACTAGAGAGTCCAACGACTGGCCCCGGTCGACGTTCATGGATTTAGTGATTGAAGCAGGTCAAGGACAATTCATTTCCGCCCATATCGCGTATTACTCGACGGCAAGTTGTAGTCCTCACACGACTCCATCACCAGCCCAGGAGTCGGCGCCGGATCAAGCGACACGCCGCGTGCCTTTCCAAGAAGCCAGTCAGTCAGCGTCACAAACTTGGACGTGCGGTCCCATCCGTTCGACTCGTCCGCATGCTCAATCGTATGCGTCAAGATACGACCTTCCTCATCAAAGGAGAAAATGAACAGTCCGCTAAATTGTTCCTCTTTTGAGAGTTTGAAGATAGGCTCGTCGCCACCGAGAAGCACGCTCAGGCCCTTATTCGTTCCATTCGTCGAGGACGCTAGATGGCTGTGCTTATCTGTTCCTGCGCTTGGTGTTTCCGCGTGGCCTGTTGAGGCTGTATCGTGGAATGGCCGGCTATCTGTGCGCGGCTCCGTCTTCCATCGTACGACTAGTCGCTCGTCGCCACAGTCGTGCTGATCTACATGGTGCGGATTGAGGATTGTCTGCGCTCGGACAATGCGCTCACTCTCAATCTGCAGCTTGACGTTTCCCAGTAATGGGACACTGCTCCATGCAACAGGGACAGTCCATAATGCTGCACGGTACAGGGTGCGACCCTTGACAACTGGGAGGTGCTGGTGTGTTGAGGGGAAGAGGTGGAGGTTGACGTTTGGCGCGAGGATCTCGGCTGGGAGAGTGTTGTACAGTATTGTTGGGAGGAGAGGGGAGAGTGTTCGTAGAGCTGTATCAATTAAGTGGTCAGCGAATCGGTATAACAGGTGTTATTGAGGTGCGCGATCATACTCTTTCCAAGCTTCATTATTCGTTCATCCGGCGGCTTGTGGTCATTCCGCGGGCCCTCATTCAGCCCGTCAAATTCCCTGCATTCCCGAGTCGGCGAGAAGTATGCTGCAGGAAGAGGTCTCGGTGATGAGGGGAGCCAGGGCTCTTTCAGTATGCCGTGACGCGGATGTGCTAGTGATTGTCGCCGAGAGTATGTGAACGAGCGACCCACACCCGGCTTCAGCGCCAGGTGGAGACGCAGGTGCGAGGCAAGCTTCGGCATTTTGCCTGGGTGGATGCAAGTGTCATGTCATGAGGAGGTTGAAAGTTGAAAGTTGAAGGTTGAAAAGTAAATGTTGGAGAGAAGAAAGTTGGAAGTTGAAGACTGGAGTTCTCCCGGCTTACGGACCAATCGCAGAGCGCATGTACTTACTACATGCATTACTAGTTATACAAATGTGTTGATGCTGACTCGGATCGTTTAAAACTTCCTGGATAATGGATGCAAATTCACTAATGTACTTGGTATTTCCCAACACCGTCCCTCATTCAAGCCAATTCGTCATCATCAACCATACCCATCACTCGTCGTTCGGCCAGATCCCGGATCTTGTCTTCCAGCACACCGCGCCCATAGCGCTGTGCCACTTTGGCTGCAGCCTCGAGCATCTTGCCGTTGCGGTCGGTCATCATGTTGACTATCTCAAGGGCCTTCATGCCACGGTCTTCACCTTCTCTGCATTCAATGGCCAGCATCTGCAGCAGCGTCTTATCAATATCCAGCTCCTTGCGCGCCAACTCCGTTCGCTGAGATGATGTCGCATTGGTCGAGGCCAGCAGGTCACGGAAGAGTGACAGAAGAACACTGCCGCGGACAAATGTTTCCTCGAAGCGGGCACCTTCGTTACCAGCCGCCGCGTCTTCAGGATCGCTGGGATCATTCGGAGGTTTACTCGAGATAGGCATCTCGAAGTCAAACTCGCTGAGCAGTGGCCGTGGGAAGTACGGATGCTTGTCACCACCCTTGAGAATGATACAGTGGAATTTGCCCTGGGCAACTGCCACAGGCCAGTATGTTTCTTCCTTGCGGCCACCGGCAAGACGGGCAAGTCGAGTTGTGTCCAGGAGAGGCACCCAACGAGCCTGGCCAGTCGTGCGCCAGTGCTGAAGCACCAAAAGCACGCCCGTTGTGTCGTAAATGCAGGGATCCTGTTGATATATTAGCAACCATCTTTGCAGGGTTAGGTATCTACATACTCCTGTGTCAGAGAAGAAAACACTCTGGAGCTGAGCCCCCGACGGAAGAGCAACCACATCCTCATTCTGGCAGATCTCATCACGTTTGACGTTCTCAACTGTATAGTGCAATGTCGTCTGTCGACCATCGGCTGAAACGGGACCATTGCCAATGGTCATGATATAATCCCTCCATGCGGAACACGTTACGGCCTGGCTCTTCTGGCGATACACACGGAAGGGTGTTCCGAAGAGCGTGTAGACTCGGACATAGTCCTTTGATGTGATGGCGACAATGTAAGACTCACTAAGTGCCAGGGCTAATAGGAAGATCAGTATGGAGAAAAGTAACACGTTTGAAGTGAACTTACCGCGGACGGTCTCTCCTTCTGGCAATGTGGTCCGCCAGTCTGCCCGCGTGGTCCATGTCTCGTGTGGTCGATAAAAGATTGTAGCAGGACCATCTTCGGGGTTGTTGGAGAAAAGTGTACCATTGTCGTCTGGTATGCGTTAGGGATGAATATGCAATAGCTGTGTCGCAGACGAAACTCACTGAGGCAGGCCTTATCATATTGATATGGATCCGTGAAGTGGAAGTCACGATGAGCCTCTCGGTCATAGAATTCCACAGTTACGGTGTGATGTGTCTCCTGGTCGACAGTCCATACAGCGCCAGTCAAATTCAAGCCTGACGAGGTTAGCAAAAGAAGAATGGTTAGGGTAAATAACAGCCATACAGAGATATCGCCTATTGCCTGCCCAGGGCGTACTGCCGGGCTGAAGAGGAGGATGAGCCCTGGGCTGAACGGAGCCTGAGAAGAATCGCTTGCTCTCGGGACCATCTATAGCATCCAGATGACCATTTGGCCGCTTTCCGAACGCATTGAGCTCCTCGGCATATCCAGCCCCATCGTCATCGTCAACAAAATCAGCCATCTCCTCATCTTCACCCAGGATGTCATCCAATGAGTCGGGTGTGCCTGCTCGTGGAAGCCGTTTGACTGGCTCTCGAGCACGGTCTGGCAATGTCTGTCTGGCATTGTTGGAGACCTCGGTCAATGGCCCGGGGAAGATAGGAGCAGCCTGCAGGGGCTTTGCAAGCTGGGCCTCCTGGTCCTTAGGGACAAAGTTATCATAAATGAACAGCTCTCCGTCCGAGGTGGTAAATGACATAGAATTCTTGGTCGGGTGCCACGCAATATTGATTACGTTGGCAAAGTCGAAGCGCTGTAGGATCTTTTGCGTCTTTGTTTCCCAGAGCACGATCTGTCCATCGGCGCCCGCGGATGCCAGAAGCGCCCCATTGGGAGACCAGCTCAGTGCAGTAATGTCGCCAGTATGTCCTCCAGTAAATGTCTTCTCCTTCTTCCATTCTGAAATCGAGTAGATGGAAACGTCCCTGGTTGCTTCTGCCACTGCGAATGCCGTGCCGTCGGGGTGCCAGACAGCTTTGGATGTAGCCTCCTTTTCCGGCTCAAGAGCTCGAATGACTCCGTCAAGTTTGCGCACCAGCTCCGGCTCCTCTTCGACCAGCGAGTAGATGTAGAGTTTGCCGCTGATATCCGAGACAGCCACGTAGCGGCCATTGGGGTCGAAGGTAACGTGCTTCGCTCCTTTCTCTTGTTCGCGGAGGTACTTGACCTGCGTCATATCCTCGATCTTGACGATCTTGACCGAAAGCTCGCTATGACATAGATCAGCTCTCGTCCGCCGAATCTCCAATGACGGTCCAACTTACTCGCTCGCCACTGCAGCCCATTCTCCATCTCTGGTCACCGCGATTTCTCTAATAGGTAACGCGCATCGCAGAAGTAGCAGTCCCTGCTGGCCAGTTACGGCGTCGTACTGCCAGACAGTACCATCCTCTGCACCCATAAGAAAGCATTTGTTCTATCCAGTCCGTCAGTTCCAATTATCACGCCGCCCGAATCTCATGCGCATACCGTGGCGCCAATTGCACAGTGCCCATCGATGGCTCCGTCGACCGTCTTTGGTTCGCCATCCTCGCCAACCGTGTAGATACGAATAGCCTGGTTTGATCCGCCGGTAATGACTCGTCGGCCGTCGGGCGTGTATGCCAATACTGTCGGGCCCGGAGGGTCTACATGGCGCATGTTAGCAAAGTCCGTAGGGACCGTGACTGGAGAAGGACGGGACTTACGAGCCGGTCGGCCACGAGGGCGAAGGGCGTCGTAGCTCATGATAATGCGAGTCGATTTCAAGATCACAGAAAAGTCCGGGGCGACCAAGTCTCACGACGTCGCAAAGAGCGGAGACGCGTCGCGGACGCGCGCAAGGGATTTAACCCGATTGGGTTAGGGCTCAGGGCAAGTCTTATACTTTATTTAGGTGATAAAGGCGATCTCTTTGCATTCAAACTACGTACTTGCTAGCTTCAATTAATCGCACCTCCAGCTGTGAGGAAATCAAAATCGGTTCCCTCATGCGCCTGGTTTACCGACCGCTCATATAACCCGCGATATCCTCGTCTCTGCTTCCTCGCCTGCACCGGGCCCGTCTCCCCCTCTAGAAGCTGTTTTCTCTGAGAGATACGAGCTTGCAATACATCATCCGACACATTAAGATGAAGCCTACGGCTTTCGATATCGCAGGTAATCATGTCTCCCGTCTCGACCACCCCGAATGGAGAATCGGGTACAGCCGCCTCTGGCGATATGTGCAGGATAATAGTTCCTCCTGCGGTACCTGACATTCGGCCATCTGATAATCGCAGCATATCCTTCACGCCAGCCACAGCGAGCTTCTTGGGAATCGGGATCAAGCCTGCTTCTGGCATACCTGGGTTACCAATTGGACCGATTCCCTTGAGCACTAACACGCTATCCTTTGTCACAGGAAGATCTGGGTCATCGATTCGCTGCGCTAAGTCTGCAGAATTCTCAAACACAACAGCCGGTCCAGTGTGTGTGAGGAGAGACCGATACTTGGATGCCGATGCTTTGATAACTGCTCCATTCGGCGCGAGATTGCCACGAAGAACCGCCAGGGACGATGAGGGGTAAAGGGGATCTGAAAGCGGCCTAATAATATGCTGCGCAAATGAAAGCTTCTTTGCTTGAGAAGCATCCAGAACTTCACCCAATGTCTGGCCGCTAATCGTCTTTGCAGACAAATGAAGCAGCGGTCGCAGAACTTGCAGCAGCGCCATCATACCACCGGCATTGTGGAAATCGTCCATATAATTATCTCCGCTTGGCTTGAGATCAATTAAAAGTGGCGTCTTCTGTCCGATCTCTTCGAATGTCTGCAATGTAATCACGCCTTGCAGATCTGGGTGTCGGTTGGCAATAGCTAGCAGATGCACTACTGCGTTCGTGGACCCGCCAATAGCTTGGAGCACCGTGATGGCATTCAAGAATGATTCCTTGCTTAGGATTTCTTGTGGTTTCCTTGCTGCTTTGGCTACTGCCACTGCATTTGCACCAGTCTCCTCGGCGATTCGTAGCCGAGCTGACGATACAGCCGGTGCAGATGCTCCTCGAAGAGGCATCATTCCTAGCGCTGCAGTTACACAGGCCATGGTGCTGGCTGTTCCCATAACGCCGCATGTTCCAATCTGTCCACCATTAGCATCCTCATATACTTATTCATGCTATTGTATACACACCGTAGGAGCAAGCTCTTCATTAATGGCCGAGATCTCCTCGACATCAATATCACCCGCTCGGAAAGCTGCCCAGTTGTTGCGGCAGTCAGTGCATGCACCGATTCTGTTGCCACGATGACTACCCGGGAGCATAGGGCCGGTAATTAAGGGTAGAATAGGTTTATTGGCAGAGATCCCGCCCATTAGCTGTGCAGGGACTGTCTTGTCACAACCTAGAAAGAGTCAGTAATTCTGTGATGTTTTCCGATCTAGTCATGAATATGCAAGAACTGACCTCCAATCATGATACAGGCATCCAATGGTTGCGCCTTGATCATTTCCTCCGTATCCATACTCATGAGGTTTCGCAGAAACATACTGGTTGGATGTGAGAATGACTCGGCGACACTGATGGTAGGAAACTCAATCGCGAGCCCTCCATTGAGCTGCACGCCGCGCTTGGCGGCCTCAATGAGCTGTGGTACATTGGCATGGCACGGGTTGAACCCGGAGAAGGTGTTGATAATGCCGATTATGGGTCGTGAGAGGGCATCTTCGGAGTACCCAAGTGCTTTAATGAATACTTTGCGTAGAAAAAGTGAGAAGTGGGCGTCGCCGTAGGAAGTAAGGCCCTGGCGCAGTCCCGAGGTTGAGTTGATGGGAGTGTCGAGATCGTAGTCCTGGTTGGGTTCTGTTTTGTCGGCCATTTTGGCGGGTTAAGTACTGTATACCTATATATCTTTTGAATAATTGGTAGCTGATCGAGGGAAATTGACAGATTAACTATTTACCATACGCTAAGTGGATGGTGTCATTTGGGGTTTGTTCGGATATTTTTCCGGTCTCACGGAACTCATCCGCTGTCAATGTCGATCTTGTTCAAATTGAAAACATCCATGGGTGATAGTTGTCAATTACGTTGTTTTGCGCTTATAGAGGTCTATTGACTTCCATGGTCTAAATTGTTCAATGGCAAAAAGCCCAATCGCTTTCCATAGGAGGCATGCAAAGTTACGAAAACATACAATAGCTCTAAACACAAAAGCCAGGTCTATACCGTCTGTTTCATCTTGACTCTCACATCTTTGGACGGTAGGAAAGCACCCCAGCCCGTCCTATGCTGGGGCACTGTGAGCTCCTTTTCACTCGCGGGTTGGATATCCCACATCGACACGATAGACGCGGTGAAGCCGAGGATGGTCCGCTCCGTGAAGTTATTGTTCTTCGAGCCATACAAGCCATCCGCAAATGGCTCAATTGGGTGTGCATTGGCCCGCTTGATACCCGATGTAGCGTCTGTCACGATGAAGCGTAATGGATCGTACTGGTCCGGGTTAGAGAACCTTTGTGGATCATTGTGGTGCACGCCGTGCGGCATGATGACCTTCTCGCCATTGCTAATCTTATACGTGCGAGGTTCAGTTGCATCTTCTAGCGACTCGGTCAGAGTCAGGTCTGATTCCAACTTTCTGAATGAGATCCCTGCAGAATGCAGGCGGAGCGTTTCGTAGTAACATGCCTTCAACAGTGGACATGAATCGAGCAGTTTCTCAAGATCAAGGCTGAGTCTAGGAGGCTCTTCAAAGGGGAAGCCTGTCTCCTCGCGGCTGAGCCGAGTGGATTGCACGTAGGGGGCAATTTCGGTGCGGATTTCTTTCAGAAGCGCAATGTCCGCAAAGATGTGAATGATCGTCCAGAAGGTCATCTTGGTGGTGTGTTCCATAATATCCCAGTACAGAGACAAGTTGGCCGCTGCGCTAGCTCCTGGAGACAGTTCCAGTTTGCGGAAAGTCCGCATTCTCTGCTTCATCAGCTCGGACACATCTTCGAGCTCACGAAGTTCGATGCCAGGGTCAATGCCGTCATCCCAGGCTGAAAATGCGCGGTAAAAGATCGACATGATATGGAGAAGCCGGTCACGCGCAGCGAAGCCCGCGGATACTCCAGGCGTCGGCACCCAGCGCCGAGCACCAATGAACAAAGCCACAAAATTTCTGTCCAGAGTCCACAGGTCTGCAAGGATCGTAGGAAAGTTTTCCATGAAGGCTTCACCCATCAATACAGTAGTGAGATTGTGGCCCATAAAGCTTCGCAGAAGCTCAAAGGGATTCGCTTCACAGACAGACTGGTCCTCTTCAGATACGGCCACATGGCTTTCACGCTCCCAAGGAGCCATGTCAACAGGGCTGCGAGAAAATGTCAGGAGACTTGAAGTGTTCCTTTGCAGCAACCTGGTGATAGCAACAGATACATCGCTCGCAAATGATTCTTTGCTTATGAGCTCAGGTACATCGTCACTGACTTCCTGATTGCGATTAAGGTGAAGATTGCGCATAAGGCCGCGGTCGCCAAATACATTCTGGAGAGCTTGGTCAAGCACAGGTGCGCTCGATACATCTGAAGACATGACAGTCTTCATCATTGATGACGATACCACAGTATCATGGGTTTCACCACGCAGGTATACACCAAATACGGGCTCATCCATGGATTCCCTAGATGGTGATTAGCCTGCAAGGCTTTGCATTTTGGCGGAACAGTACTAACCGTAAAGACTGAAAGAGACCGACATGATTCCAGAGAAATTGGAATCCATGTCCGATCCAGGGGAGCCAGTACGGCGCCAACCTCGAGGTACGTGGCTCTTTCGGGTCTTGTTCACGCTGTCGGCTTTGTAGTCCGCTAATAACGCGAGTCGCGATGCATGAGAACACAAGAACGGCCAAGAATGTTGTCCACGTCATTATGGACAGGCCATCCCGAGCAGTCTGGATCAATCCGGAGAGAGATGTGTTGTGTCGCTCCATGACAGACAAAAGGGAAGGGAGAAACAGCCAGGGTTAATTCGGCTGGCGCCGGGTCAAATTCCAGTCAGCGCCCACCTCCACAAGACAAGGAATATGTCAAAGCTAAGTAGACTATGAATGAGATGAGTTCATTTGGTCTCCATGGCCCGGGACTGATTCTGTGGAAAAGGGAGGCTGAGCAAAAATTCTCATGCCTCAGGAATCCGCTTAATCATCACCATTGCAGGACTTGTGAATTCGCAAATTATATACAACCCAAACACGATATTTCAGGTCTTGCTTCTATAAAAATACCAAGCGCTTTATGAAGGATTATTCTTACATTTCTTCAGAGCAGCCTCATATTCGGTCTTGACCTGCTTTTCTTATGAAACCCGTACATGGATGGATGGATGGATGTATCATGATGACAAGACTAATTCTGTTTGCATGATCTGTTTGTATGGAATCTGTTGGACATCTCTGCGTTGCATTTGTCATATGATCCTCTCCCTATATTTATTGCCCTCCTCCCTCTCTTTTTCCTTCCTCATTTTACTTCTTCACCTGCATCTACAAAATGATATACCTTTCTTCTCGGTTCTGATCTCCTTGCCTAAACTTGTGACATAGGAGGCTGTCGACTAGCGGTGCATATACCTAAGCAGGACAAGGTAGGCGTCAACCTCAAGATCGCCTGTGTATGGCATCCTTGCCATTAGCATAGAAATGCGTGTCTGCAAGTACAGCAACGTGGACTGGAGTATCCTTAACTAGGTACTAAAGGGGTTGTATCTAGGGGTTGTTCTCTACTTACCCCTAGATCATTAGACTTCTAAATCCTAGTGTCGCTCTACCGCAATCCCTTTAGTGCCTAGTGAAGGACTCTGGTTCACGTCGTCGTATTTGTAAACGCGCATTTCCATGCCAATGGCAACTATGCCATACATAGGTGTGTCATCCTGACCTCTACGCTTACTGTGTATGCTTAGGTATATGTCTAGCTGGCCAAACAGTAAAGGATGCTATTGAAATTCTGTAAGCGATACAACCGGAAAACAGAAAAGCGGGGCAGACATTCGGAGCTCACGTGCTCCACGGTTCATTGAATCTCACACTGAAGCTGACTACCACCACGAAATCAACCCGACAATATGCCCAACAGCACTGACGACCTTGATATTGCCAAGGTAATACCCCACTGATCTCCCCCACACTCACCTCTCTCCTCATCCACACCATCTCCCACACAGGCCACCCCACACGGATAGAGGTGACCCGCCACCCCGAGGGCCTGCAAGTGTTTACACAGAAACTAACAGCTTATGGCAGACATTGGCAGATATTGCAAAGTATATCACATAAAACGCGAAGGCTATTCACTATCTGACATGATAACAGGGGGGAGAGCACGGCGTCAGCCCTGGAGAACCATCTCAACGCCCTAGAGGGCAAAATGGACGAGCTACTCGCGTTCTTTGAGAGTCAATCATCACCCAGAGAGGATGTAACATCCCAGAACCAAAAGGCGGACAAAGGGCAGGCAGAGGTCAAACCGAAGGAGCAGAGACCTTGAATATCGCGTCCATGTCAAACTGGCCGTCGGGGCCCTTTTCAACCACACCGACCTCCGTAATGACACCATCTATCAGAGCCGCCGGGGTGATATCAAATGCCGGGTTCCATACATTGATCCCCGGTGCAGCGATGCGAACAGTATCCAATACCATACCCCCAGCGGTGTCAACTCCCTCTCGAGGACCCTTGATGCTGGTTACCTCGGACGCTGCGCGTTGCTCAATGACGATGTCCTTTCCTGACTTTGTCGCCAAGTCGATAGTTGTGAGGGGGGCCGCGACAAGGAACTTGACTCCGTGGTGCTTTGCCAGGACCGCCAGTCCATATGTGCCGATCTTATTGGCGGTGTCTCCGTTGGCTGCCACTCTGTCTGCTCCCACTACGATGGCATTCACCCCCACACTGGGGTCTGCAAGCAATGCTGCAGCCATTGAATCCGTGATCAGCGTAGCGGGAATTTTATCATGAACCAATTCAAAGGCAGTCAGACGAGAACCTTGGTTGTAGGGCCTCGTTTCGGTGCAATAGGCATGTCGTAGAGTAGACTTTGACGCCAGTGATCGGATGACCCCTAGGGCTGTGCCGTAGCCAGAAGTGGCAAGAGACCTTATTTTTATTAGCCGTGGCTCTATAATGAATCCCAACCCTATTGAACTTACCCGGTATTGCAGTGCGTCAGAACGGCGACGCTCGAGGCCCCGGGCCTTGTCGCATTGGCCATGATCCACTCTGCGCCATTGTGTCCAATTCTCTGGTTATCATCCAAATCCTTCACCATCATCGCCTCGGCGGCTTCAATAAAAGCCGTAACAAGAGCATCCCCATCGGCACCAGGTTGCTTGACCTGAGAATCCACGACAGACCCCAGCTTGCGAGCCGCATCACTTAAGTTCACTGCGGTGGGCCTGCTGGTAACCAGATACTCGAGTTGCTTCGCGATATAGGCTCGCGTCTCTTCAGCCGCCTTGGGAATCTTGCCCTCGGCTCTCAGTGAGTGCAGCTCTGAGGCAAGCGCAAGCATTGCCACAATAGCAATGGCGGGTGCGCCTCGAACTTTCATGTCCTTGATGGCATGCCAGCCATCCTCTGCAGAATGGATCGTAACATATGTCTCGACAAAAGGCAGTTGCAACTGATCCAGGATCTCCAGGTGACCCTGGCTGTACTTGATTGCCTGCAACATTGTCACAAAAAGCGTGGAGAAGTGGAGTGAATTGTGTTACGAGGGGCACTTTTTTTTTAGATGCATGCCCCACCATTATCGGGCTTACTAACTGAGTGGACTCACCCTCAAATCCTCCTCCTTTGCGCGTCTATAGTTAATCACCTTAACTATTTAGTCAGTTGGCTTGCTACACCTGGTTACCTATACGATGTTGAAACCTCTAAGGGGTTAAGCCAGGCTCGTAAAAAGTATATTCCAGATTTATGTTGTAGGGGAAGACGATGCTCGGTTCTGAAAGCAGCGAGGGATTATCTGGAAACGGACCAAATAGATGTATACCTAGGTAAGATTGAATGGCACTACGCTCCCATATCATGACTGCACTATACAAGCAACAGGATTACGGTCTCGCAGTCTGCAGTAAAAACAGAATGAACCGATGCGTAGGGTTATGTGGGACGGTAGCAGATGCAGAGCATCCAATTGCTTCTTTTCTTTCTTTCTTGAACCGCAGTCCTAGAACTGACGCCTAAGCCTTGAAAAACACGGACCGGAAATGACGATAGGGTAAATGGAAAGAACAGGATAGTGCGGGTCATCGTTCACGACTCCTTCTCGCACGTGGGGAATGCGTCGAAGTATTGAATTGTATCAGCTTGCCGAGATATAAAGCACTGGTCGATTATGAGTATATGGCACATAAGCGTAGAATGTAGCGACGAACCGTTGTTTCCTCGGACAAAGGCATCACCATAGCTGCGTCGGAGTTTTCCGTTTACGAACTCCTCGGTCTTCTCAAGGGCGATGTTCATGTAGCCATCAACTGACTGCAGCTCGCCTGCAAAGACATTAGAAGAGATTAGCAAGCAGCTCGGGAAAGGCCAGGGGGTGTGGTACCTTTGTATACCACGCCGGAATTTAGCTTCACGATCACCGGAGCACCAATGATCTCGCCGAGGAAGGCTGATGGGTCTTTTCCTTCTGAGGATGAACCGTTCTCCATGATGTTTGTCCGACCTCACTGGGAGAACCAAAGAGAGAGGGTCTGTAATATTAGCAATCTTAGCAAAGTGATTGACAACAGAGCACAAGTATCATACCTGGGTGAGATGAGAAACCTGGGATGACGGTGATCTGCGTGTGCGCTCACCTCGGTGATAAGATCCACGAAGGCGGTGAAGGCGCATTTGGTGGGGAAGAGTTCGGATGCTCCTTTTCTTTTCTCTTTACCATTCGCCTTCATGCCAAATTCGACATATTTGAGCTCTGATTGATATCTGCAATCTGCAATCTACACATTACAATGCGGTCATATTTCAAAAAGCCCGAGTGGGCAGCTAAAACAGGAAATACGCGACCGGATTTCTACCGGCGGGCACAAGACACGTTTGGCGACATTGTGGCATCAAAGCGAGAGGCAATCAAAAAGTCAAAAATCGAGTCGCACGACCTCGAGAATACACCAGAACACTCCGATAATATTGAAGAAACCGGTGTTGGGGCAGATGCGAGGCATTCAAAGCGGCCTCGTCTATCGAATGAGACAGAGAACACGGAGTTAGACGCTGCAGATGCAAGCCAACGCGACCAAGAGACTGAGACAGAAGAACATCGCGAGCCTCAAAGTTCATCAGAAGGCTCACAGAACACCGATGCAGATGCTGCAAATACAAGTCAACACGCCAGAAAACCTCAGACAGAGGAACATCACAAGCAAAGTTCATCAGAAGGCTTAGAGAACACCGAGGCAGATACTGCAGATACAAGTCAACACGCCCGAAAAGCCGAGGCAGCAGAACGTCATAAGCCTCTGACTTCATCAAAAGACTTGCCAACTCAGCGAGAGGGTGCTATTTCTGAACCCAAAGATGAAATATCGAGTGTCCATTCCAACCACCCGCTTGGCCGCCCTAAGGACAGTCTTTCCACTTTCACCTCGGGTAACTCCACCCCCAGACCCCTTCATGGCCTGCCGTCCGAGAAAGTGGACAGTGATGCAACTCACGAAGTCATTCCACACCAGCCCCGTGCAGGCTCAACTCCTCAGCCCCCAGCCCCACCCAAAGATGACTCGATCGTTCAAATCCTCATAACCTCACAAATTCCAAATACGAAACCTTTGCTTGTCCATCGGAAAATGTCCCAAGGCCTGAGGGAGGTTCGACTCGAATGGTGCAAGCGCCAAGGAATTACTAAAGAGACACAGTCGGCCGTCTATCTCACCTGGCGAGGTCGACGCCTGTTCGACGTCACGACCTGCAGAAGCCTAGGCATCAAATTGGAGAGTAAGCTGGCACTCCCGGACTTGGATGATGACCCTATCGCAGGTCCAAAGGAGTTGCGTATTCACATGGAAGCCGTCACCAATGACGAACAACTCCTCAACCGGCCAGGCCTCGTACCAGATGAGGAGAAACCATCACCGGCTCCTGCGAGCACCGGAGACGACCACAAAGAGCCAATGAAGTTGATTCTCAGGAGCCCTGGAATGAATGACTTCAGGGTAAAAGCGAGACCGACGACACTGGTATCGAAGCTCATTTCAGCATTTCGTGACAGACAGAATATTCCTGCTGACAAGGACGTGGTACTACTATTTGATGGAGACCGACTGGATCCTGAGAGTTGTCTTGGAGACCATGACATTGATGATCAAGACATGCTGGATGTCCAGGTCAAATCTCGTGCCTAGACTCCTCACATTTCCGTTTCCCATCTCGGTCTCATATTTCTAATTTGCCAGGGGTTTAAAGATAGCGCAGTGTGTAATAATATGACATCAAAGATGAGTTATTGGCTCGATCTCTCTCTGCTCTTTTCGTAGTCCCCGTTATCGATAAGATCGTCACATGACAGCGGGGGTCTTTTTTTTACTTCTTCTGTATCGCAACTTAGATTTCATCGAACACCAAACCCCACAGAACAGCGGTAACGCACTTATTGAAAATACAACATACAATTGAACCCGTTCGAGATCAAAAAACAAGATATGAAGGTCATCACAGCCAATTTTGTGACCTGCTCGGTCAAAGAATGCAAGACATCGCCAAGCTCCTTCCCACTCCATTTCCACGACGCCGAACTCGAAATGCAGGAATTAGACTTCCAACCCGAATTTATTCGCAACGTGATTCCCCGCGTTGACTGGGAGGCTCTTCGTATCACTGCAAATGAGGTACCGTGAGCAGATGCATGCACAGGAACCAAGCTGACTGTCGGGATATAGCTAGGATTCCCAAGTCTTCCAGAGACGAAACCAGAGGGCGAGGCATTGGACGAACAGACACTGAAGGATCTGCACCGATTGTTATTGGAGACTCAGGTGATGGAAGGTAAGTTGGTGTGTGGCAACTGCAGCCATGAATATGTGATCAAGGAGGGAATCGCAAACTTTTTGCTTCCAAGTCATCTTGGTAGGTGACCCATGTCCTCTTGTTATTGTGACCGATGCTCATACTTTACAGTTTGAGTCTTCTATATACACCAATCCGCCCTGATACCCCAAAGCGAGAGACCAGTTCCACCTGTCGTCCAACCGCCCCGACCTCAGTCATATCATGAATATCGAGAAGCGGGGAACGCGTCACAGAATACACGTTTACTAGGACTATGAAAAAGTCAAGGTGAACAGTCCTGGCCCTGCGCCTTCAACGCCGGCTTCTTGAAATCCTGGAATTTTGTATTGTACATGAGGGCTATAGCGCTTCAAATCACTTCCATTAATACAGGTCTTGATGCTCCCACCTCTCCCGAAACGCCCAACCCGATCGACGCCATGCAGAGACTCCAAAGAGAAGAAGTTGAGAAGCTTAGTTGAGAAATCCTTTGCAGCCAATTGAACCACAGAGGCAGGGGATGCGATCATCACTATCCCATTCTCTTTCAAATTTGTAATCGTACGTGAGCTCCTCGTCTGTAATTGAAAATAGTCAGTAAGCATTCGAAGCCATAGAATGTGAACCCGTAAATCCTCACCTCTTTCAATGTCCCTGAGTGCGTAGATCACAATGCGTTTGCTGCCATCCACCTTGATGATCTTGGCGGTGCAGTTGGGTGTACAGCTGTGGTTGATAAACCGTGCAATGCCACCTCTCTTCGTGGCGTCGATCACAGTGTTCTCGTCAATTCGGAACAGGTAGCTGCTACCAATACCGCTCTTGAGATACCGTCTTTCTCGCATATCGGCAACCTGCTGGCGTACTTTCTCGCCAACGTATTCGATAATCATGTCGTTGGCAGTGATATTCTCCTCGGCGTACAGTCCCCAGTTGTGAATAGCAGACCGGGCAAAGCGAACAGGCTTCTTTCGCTTCTTGAGCTGATTGAATCGAAGAGCATCGCCCTCGCCACTGGAAGTTGGAAGAGCCTGCTTCTGCGCATTGATATCGGCGATGAGCCGGCGATTGTTGACCCGAGTAGAGCGTGAAGTCGACTTGGATATGGTCTTTGCAGCAGCAATTCTGGCAGCCTCGGCAGCAGCAGCGTGGGGATCATCCTTGGCCTTGGCCTCACGTTCCTCGCGAGCTTTCTGGACCTTGATCCGATGAGGCAGGTATTTGGATTTTTCAGCCTCCATAATCCTCTTTCGCCCCTCGGTTCGTGCAGCGCCCGACGTATTTGACACATAATAGCCGGGGATGCCAATTGCGTCGTGCGTTGGTCCTCTCGCCTCCATTTGGTTGAGAGATTTGATTTCCTTCTGTCGCCATGCCCACGCAGCAATGTTTCCAATAACAGAGGCAGACTGTTCGACCAAAACCTCCCGCAGGTAGCGTAAATCCTCGTCATCCTTGACCAGGTGTTGCCATCCATCCAAATCCAGAATGATAGATTCATCATCCTCCACAGTCGCGCGAGGCTCATCGGTAGACACTCCCCAGTCGACCTCTGTTTTGTGCGCATCGGCCCCAGTCTTCCACGTTTCACCAAAGGAGAGATCGTCTGACAGGAGGTCTTTGGGCAGGACCAGCTCAGGGACCTTTTCTCCCGGCAATTTGCCGACGGCTTCCTCCTGGCCAAGACTAGCATCGACAGTCGCCAAATTCTCAGGTTGCTCCCCGGCCACGTCTTCTGTAGGCTCGATCCCGAAGAGCTCATCATCCTGCCTCTGTCTCTTCCGCGAGTCGATGTCCCCAGTCAAGCGCTTCCTCTTGCCAGATCGAGGTGACAAGCTTTCAACAGTATCGGCAAAGTCGTCGGGTTCCTTGTCGCCGGCAACTCGGGCACCACGTTCTTCATCGGATTCCAACGTGTCCGACTGATATTCCTCATCTTCATCAGACTCCGACACAGAACTTGCGCGACTTGGTGGGCGGCTGCTCCTATCTTCGGTATCTCTGGTAACAGGCGTCCGCTGTTCGTCATCTGAATCCTCGTCATCGTGCAGCTGCTGCAAGCGATGATAGAGGGGGCGGACCTCCCTTTTTCGTAATGGTTGGCGACGTCGTTCGTCCACAAATGCTGCTCCCGCCCGATCTAGACCATGAGCTTTGCGGATGCGTGGAAGCGCAAGGATGTTGAGATTCGAAGACCGAAGGGGATCCAAACCGTTGGAAAGCCCAGAGCGAGCATCTGGGGTGGCGTCTGTCTCGATTCGAAACGTGGACCGTTTGGTACCCTCGGGGCTCGGAATCCCTAATCGTTTCCGTCTTTCCGCATGCTTGCTTGGATCAAGATAATCGTACAGGGCGGGCGCGGCAATTCTAGATTTCACATCCTCGAGCAGTTTATCTCTCAGGTCGCGTATAATGATGGATAGCACCTCTCGGCATGGGTCCAGGTCAATTGCGCGCAGCTTTTTCTCTTCCTCGACATCCAGCTCAGCCTCTTTTCTCGCCCTTTCCTCTTGCGCCTTTTGCTGTTTCTCCGCTCGCAGACGCTCTGGGCTCGGACTGCGCACGTAGTTGGGATTTCCATAGGGCTGGCTCTCCATATTCATGATATAGGTGAAGAGCGGCTGCATATGGCACATCCGATAACATCGTTCCGTTTCCTGTTCACCTCGCCTAGAGTTCTCGAAAATAATGTAGTAGCCAGTGCTGTCACAACGAATGGTCTTGTAGCCGAATAGCTTGAGTCTTTTTCTAAGATGCGGGATCGTTGTACCGAGCACCGGCACATAGCAATGGGCGATGAAAATATAGGGGTCACGCTTGATCTGACTCAGAATGGGCGTCTCCTCAACCAACAACTGTACGGATGGAGACCGAAGACTTCCTCGAGGCCCCTCCGGAACGACGAGCCCCGGCCGCAGGGCTGATCTTCCTGAAGGGCCCTTGGGAGCAGTGGGGGGTGGCTCATTATTTTTCAACTGAGGCTCGGGCTTGGTTTCGGCAGCCGCGGCGACGGCCTTGGAGGCCATTCTCTGGGACTCGATCGCTCTTGAGGCCATTCTTTCCGACACAATTCCATCACGATCCAGTTCGACTCTGATCCTGCGGGTTCCTATGCGCTGCTCCTTCTTGCACTCGAAATAGGCTCGTCTGGCTGCAGCGGATGCCGAGACTGGGCCACTTCCACGGAACGAGGAGGTGTCTTTGTATTTGACCGAGCAGATACCGAGGAAACGGCCGGTGATAGGGTCTGTGCGATTGTTCATCTCTGATATGTCGCCGAAGCTAGAGAAAAGAGCACTGATGGGAGCGATGGGGGTGAGAGGATCAAAGCCGGTGACGACCACCTGGACCGGAGGCCCGGGGCCGATGCTGGTAGCTGCATCATACGGCCATTGCTTCAGAGTATAGGGGGCTGGTCGGTACTTAGTTTTCTGTTTGCAGCCCGACCCCCGCGTGTAGTTGGCAATGGAGAGTCGTGGATCGGGAGGAGCGACTTGACCGTTCACCAGAAAATCGACGTATTCAGGCTTGCGACGCTTTTCTTTGGACGCCCGTTTGTCCAAGTCCGGGTCATATACTGCCTTGCAGCCCTTGATCGGATGTCCTATGCGGGTTTGAGATTGGGGAGTCGGAGGAGTGTGAATGGGAGTCACTGAGGACTTGAAGGGCTCGGGGTTGGAAACAACACCACGGTTTGCAGAATCAACCTCTGCGGTCTTGGAAGGGCTGGTCGCCTTGCCAGGCGGAGATGATGACTCTGTGTTGGTCAGCGGCGTCAAGGTGTCGAATAGCTGGTGGGTGTGGGCAATGGCCGGTGGAAGAGCTTCATCGACTTCAGGACGCGTTGATTTCGTGACCACCGCGGTTGAGGATGTGTGAGCGGGTTGTCCAGCGGGTTCATACAATGCCCCGCCGGTAGCGGTGGGCGCCCCGGTCTCGACGTCGCCATCCGGGGCTTTACGTCGGCGATCCCCAATCTTGACGCGCTTCTGCTGCAGAACTGATGGGGCAGTTGGGAAGAAGTCTGCAAATCCGGCCGAGGCGCGTGACATCGTGAGAGGTGGCTACACACCCAAGACGACCGCGCGATCACCAGACAGCATCCTTGACCGCAACAAGACACCCATGCGCAACCGGATACGAGATCCCGGGGTTGAAAAGGAGAGGAGGATAATGTGGGGGTTCACAATCAAGGATTAACGGTGGAAGGGGGTTTCATTAAGTGATCCCCGTCGCGCGAATTCAAAGAGTTTTGCAGGGAGAGAGATGAGACCGAATGAGGGAGGCGGTGAGAGAGGCGGTAAAGAGGCTGAGTAAGGCTGAGTTGTTCTTTTTTTTTTCTTCTTTTTTTTTCTTTCTCTCTCTCTCTCTCTCTTATAATATCGCTTGTCAATGAATTGCAGTACATAACTAGTTAACATTACCAAATCCCAACTCTCCAGAGGTATTGTTTGAACAAGTGTCTACAATGCCACTAAAAGGTCCTTATATTTGGCCACCTGTTCAGTAATGCAGATCATGATCTAATGGCAATAGCCCCAGCTCTAGCACCATGCCTAAGTGGGAAAATGCGCTAGCTCTAGCTAAATATTTCCTAGGCTCTTCAGGAACGAGGTCAGATCAAAGTTCCAGGGATGGCAAAGGGGCTAAGGACTAAAATGACAAAAATAGGACGGAATAACTAGCTAGGCGATAGTTCGGGAATCTAATCGGTCATCGGCACTGAGACCTGTGGAAACGGGAATGGGTCTCTGTAAAAATAAACATGGAATTTGTTCCCCTGGCTAAGCCCCTGGCCCTAAGGATATCGGGATTGAAGAACTAGGTAAATATAGGAGAGAATCCGTGATAATCCTCTTGGGTTCAACCCGTTAGAGGCAATAGAAAGAAATTTGAAATCCGTCTAGAATCAATGTACTATGATGGTGTGGTTATGCTAAGTGGAGACGACCATAAATTCACTAAATATTCTGAGGTGAGACACATCAATGACTGGACCGATTCAAGTTGGGACCTGAAGGAGCTAATAATAATTCATGATTCGCCCCTCCCTTTCCCTTCTTCCCCCTTCTATAAATACGAACTGTGCCTGGCGTTGACCTTGGCTATTCACTCCTCCCCTCCTCCCCCTCCTTCCCCCTTCGTCTTTCTAAAACTTGAACTTGACCTCCTACTTTATCATCCTCCCTGTCTTAATTTTCCCATCTCGAAACTCTCTCTCCCACCGTTTTCCTTCGTTCTTCTCGCCCATCATGTGGTATGTGAGAGCTCTTCTCTTTGAGTTTGGGCATCTGTTGCTCACTTTATAACAGTGGAATTTTCGGCTACATCAACTACCTCGTGGAGCGGGATCGCCAGTTCATCATTGACACCCTTCTCAATGGTAAGTTGTCCCCCGAACCTCGGTTCCACATCAAACCTGACATTCTGTGAAAGGCCTGTCCAGATTGGAATATCGTGGCTATGACTCGGCCGGTATGGCCGTGGATGGTGACAAGAAGAATGAGGTCTGCGCATTCAAGGAAGTTGGCAAGGTCGCCAAATTGAAGGAGCTCATCGCCGAGGCCAAGCCCGACATGACCAAAACTTTCGAGTCCCACGCCGGTATTTCTCACACTCGTTGGGCCACCCACGGTACTCCCTCCCGCCAGAACTGCCACCCTCACCGGTACGTTGTTTCTCTTTTCTCCACAATTTCTACTTGATCCGCCAGTCTGGCAAAGGAAAATTAAAAAGAATGCATCACTAACGCTTTCTTCTGCAGATCCGACGCAAACTGGGAGTTCGCCGTCGTTCACAATGGTATCATCACCAACTACAAAGAGTTGAAGTCTCTCCTGGAGAGTAAGGGCTTCCGTTTCGAGACCGAGACCGATACCGAGTGCATCGCCAAGCTCGCCAAATACCTTTACGACCAGCACCCAGACATTGAATTCACCGTCCTGGCCAAGGCAGTCATTAAGGAGCTTGAGGGCGCCTTTGGATTGCTGCTTAAGTCGGTGCACTACCCCCATGAGGTTATCGCGGCCCGTAAGGGTTCGCCCCTGGTCATCGGTGTGCGCACCTCGAAGAAGATGAAGGTGGACTTTGTGGATGTGGAATTCTCGGAAGAGGGTGCTCTTCCTGCGGAGCAGGCCTCCCAGAATGTCGCCATCAAGAAGTCCGCCACCAGCCTCCTGGCTCCCCCAGACAAGTCGCTCCTGCACCGCTCGCAGTCGCGGGCTTTCCTGTCCGACGATGGCATCCCCCAGCCCGCCGAGTTCTTCCTGTCCTCCGACCCTTCGGCCATCATCGAGCACACCAAGAAGGTCCTCTACTTGGAGGATGATGACATCGCTCACATCCACGAGGGCCAGCTGAACATCCACCGCCTGTCCAAGGATGACGGTACCTCCAACGTCCGTGCGATCCAGACCATCGAATTGGAGCTCCAGGAGATCATGAAGGGCAAGTTCGATCACTTCATGCAGAAGGAGATCTTTGAGCAGCCCGAGTCCGTCGTCAACACCATGAGAGGTCGTCTGGATGCCGTCAACAAGACTGTCACTCTAGGTGGTCTCCGTCAATATATTTCCACCATTCGTCGCTGCCGCCGCATCATTTTCATCGCCTGCGGTACCAGCTACCACTCTTGCATGGCCGTGCGTGGTGTGTTCGAGGAACTGACCGAGATCCCCATCGCCGTTGAGCTGGCATCAGACTTCCTTGACCGACAGGCGCCCGTGTTCCGTGACGACACCTGCGTGTTCGTGTCCCAGTCTGGCGAGACCGCTGACTCCTTGATGGCTCTTCGTTACTGTTTGGAGCGCGGTGCTCTGACCGTGGGTATTGTCAACGTCGTCGGATCTTCCATTTCCCTACTCACCCACTGCGGTGTCCACATCAACGCCGGACCGGAGATCGGCGTGGCCTCGACCAAGGCTTACACTTCCCAGTTCGTGGCCATGGTCATGTTTGCTCTGTCTTTGAGCGAGGATCGTGCCTCGAAGCAGAAGCGACGAGAGGAGATCATGGAGGGTCTCGGGAAGATCTCGGAGCAGTTCAAGGAGATCTTGAAGCTCAACGAGCCCATCAAAGAGATGTGCGCCAAATTCTTCAAGGACCAGAAGAGTCTGCTCTTGTTGGGTCGCGGTGCCCAGTTCCCCACTGCCCTTGAGGGTGCCCTTAAGATTAAGGAGATTTCATATCTTCACTGCGAGGCTGTCATGTCTGGTGAGCTCAAGCACGGTGTTCTGGCCCTCGTTGACGAGAACCTGCCCATCATCATGATTCTCACCCGGGACAATTTGTTCACCAAGTCGCTGAACGCCTACCAACAGGGTAAGCATCAATATCCGTATAACGCCCTTTCCGAAGCCCCTGATACTAACTCACAATACAGTCATTGCCCGAGGTGGCCGTCCCATTGTCATCTGCAACCAGGATGACCCCGAGTTCTCTTCTGCCCAGACCGAGAAGATTGTTGTTCCCAAGACCGTGGATTGCCTCCAGGGTCTGTTGAACGTCATCCCGCTGCAGCTGGTCTCATACTGGCTCGCCGTTGGGGAGGGTCTAAATGTCGATTTCCCTCGCAACTTGGCCAAGTCGGTCACGGTCGAGTAAACTGGCGATAAACTGGCTTAAACTGGCTACAGGAGGGAATTTTAAGTAGACGACTGCGATGATCATATTATTAGGTGTTTCTTAGCTTTCTCGGGACGTGCAATTGGTCTTGCTTTTTGCTTTAATGACTACAGTATGCAGATATATTGAGTTATTTGTCGCAAGTTCTGTGTATGAATCGTGTATTCGTACATTTTGTATAGAGGAACCCCCGTTTTTGCCGTATTCGGCCACGACATTCCGCCTTTCCCCGCCGCACCGATTGCGGGACCGATGTTTTCATCTCATAAAACAATCTCATAAAACAAGTCGTCTTTTACCTTCATCCTTATTTCCAATTTCCATTCTACTATACAGAATGACTACCATTAAAGGTCCCGGAGCTGCCCAGAAGTTTGACGGTAAGATATCTGACATCCCACCTTGCAGGCCTGCTGAGGGGACCCCGCTAATCACTACTCACTGCAATAGGCTCTGGACTGCGAATTGCCATTGTCCACGCAAGATGGAACACCGCCATCATCGACTCCCTAGTTTCCGGCGCTAAGAAGAGCTTGCTGGCAGCTGGCGTGACCGAAGACAACATCACCGTCCAGACAGTACCAGGCAGCTATGAACTGCCTCTGGGCGTACAGCGGTAAGCCAAGTCTACACTGAATCATTGCACGGGGTTAACGTTGGTGTCCAGGGTGTACGCAGCCTCTCAGGTCCAGGCGAGTTCCTCGGGTGAAGGCATCAGTGCCACAGACCTCCTGTCATCCTCCACCAGCGATCTTAAAGCGTCTCAATCTACCCCCAAGAAGCCTTTTGATGCGGTCATTGCCATTGGTGTATTGATCAAGGGTGCGACGATGCACTTCGAATACATTGCGGATGCCGTCAGCCATGGGCTGATGCGGGTTCAATTGGACACGGGTGTGCCGGTGATCTTTGGGCTGTTGACTGTTCTGACTGAGGAACAAGGTCTTGAGCGCGCTGGACTGGGCAAGAGTGGGATGCATAACCACGGTGAGGATTGGGGCAATGCTGCTGTGGAGTTGGGCGTGAAGAGACGCGAGTGGTCCGAAGGGACAATTGCTTAGATTGCTCGATTTCACGTTTATTTTTGGACTTGATCTGAAGAAGGTGCAAAGCATCAAATTAAAGTATCTCTGCCAGGTCTATTGATCCGTTCATTCTTCCATCTGCTCGCCCTTATCCTCCTCATCCTCGTCCTCGGGCTGCAGAGCCCGTCGCGCAAATTCCTCTGCCTCTTCCCGAATCTCCTTGGGCACTTCCTCGTGTCGTCCCTTGGTCGGACCGTCGAGCGAGCTGATCCATGACATTTCCAACTCAAACTCCTTGTCCTTGCTATCTTCGTGGGCAACGTAGATGATGCGCGCTGCTTCCTTCACGCCGTCTGCCAAAGAAAGATTGCCCGAGGTCAGGTCCAGCTTTTCCAGCTCCGCCTTGGCAGCCTGGCGTCCCTTTCCGGTGGCCGCACCGTAGTAGCCCTATATCCATCATTAGCAAGTGTGGCGCCTCGTGGAAAGGGGACAGTCTGCGTACCCAGTAAAGTCCGCTAGGTTCAATCATGTATAGTCCAGGCCCTCCACGCTGGGCACCTTCGACTTTCCCACCGGAGCCGGACTTTGGCCCTGAACCGACCTGGCCATCAACACCCAGGTCCGCTTCGCTATCCCAGCCTCCGACGATGGAGGTCACGCCAAATGGTCGTACACTGGAGTAAAGTGTATAGGCTTGTACGTAGCCTCCGAGGCGATTTGCGAGCGCGGAGATCGGAATGGGGCCCTTGTATACACCTCTCCATGAAGAAGCTTCATCTCTGGCTCTGGAAACAAAGTGCCGACCATCGGGAACGAGACCCGCCGATACCTAGATCATAGATACCGATTAGTTTCCTTCCAAAGAAAGAAAAGGTTATCGCTGAAGGGGAGAGGGCGGAAAAGGGCGTCTTACAATGCCGACATGACGATCGACCGTCGCGATTCTCTTGTTGGCGCCGGGCTTGAGGAGTTTACTGGTGATGATCTTTTCAACTGCCAACACCACACCGTCCTTGCATCGAATGCCGATAGCTGTGCCTCCGTTCTCGACAGCCTTGACAGCATACTCAACCTGTATCGGTTGGTTAGCTGTCAAATATCCCAAGGGTCGTCGTGAAGAAGCCGCAAACGTACCTGGAAATTCCGGCCATCTGGCGAAAACACCGAGTTGGAGAGATCGTATCCCGTGCCGATTGACGTCTACCCTGTTAGCGACGCCTAGGTAGTAAGCAATAACAATGAAACCCACCATGGTTGTGCAGGTGTGCAATTAGCCTCAGTCTTTTCAAAAATCACAAATGTCAATGAAGGGGGAGGTAAGTAAACAGCTGAAGACGAGGACGCGGATGGGGAACGAGGGAAGCTCCGGTGATGAGCTCGAACGAAGCTGCGTCACGGGGTTGCCTATCGATCACGTGACATGGGGAACCAACTGTGGCCCAACTACGATCTCGGGCATATATTTTGCCATGGTGGGGTGGAAATGTAGGACATTCTTACAGATTGATCGATTTATTTTCTCTATATCCTTTCTCTGGTTTATCTGAAGAATCTCTATTGTACGGCCCTGACCCCCTCAAACCATGTCTTCTTCCATACTACACCGATGCCCCTCCTGTGGACATGTGTCTGATATCTCTCTTTCTCTCGCTGCTTTCATCGAGAACCCATACTGTAACCAGGTAGTCTCTTGCGTGGTTTCTGTGCTTTACAGCAGTCCCTGACTAGAGTCTAGTGTGGCATGTCTGCCTCGGAGAGCAATGGCAAGCTGCAGGATGAGCTGGCTGCGTTGTTCGACCGACAGATGAGCATGGCACAACTGCCTTCCACGCAAAAAGAACCGATCTCCTACAGTATCTCCCAACATTACCACCACTCTACCCATGTAGTCCCTCCCCCGAATCCAACCCCGGTCTCTGTGGCAACTCAGAGGGTCCACGATATACATCCCGCAAAACCCACCGAGGACCTCGAGATGAACGACCAGGTTGACACCAGAGAGGATCACGGACTTGCGGAGCCTTACATGGTAACAGGCTATGAGGCTGCGCCACCGAAGGAGCCCACGACCGGGGTGCCCTACACTTCGTCTACAGATCCCGTATACAACGGCCAACAGTGGTGGGAGCCGGCCCAAGCGAGATCGATGGAATCGCAGTATGGGGTGTTCCAAGAGGTGATGAACCGATACCATGCGAGTTATGGGGTGGTTCAGGGACAGTAGGTTCAGGGACAGTAGTTTGGCAATACTGAAGTCTGGCCTGATTACAGAAGTCTTTCTGCCTATACATTTCAGGGAGATCATGAGGAGACGACAAATGCATGAGATACAATATACAATATACAAAGGACATATGGCTCAATCTCCAAGTTGGTTTGAATTGTTATTTCCTTTAGTAAATTTCATTGTAAACACATATCGAATGTAATAATGCAAATACTATGGCCAGTAACATAAGGAGCGTCCGCCATAGACAGGTATACCTGTTATCAATCACTCTCTCCATTGAGGTTTCCTCCGGGGTCCTCGCATGTAGCCCTGATTATCGCGCCGTCGGGTCACAATGTCGATATGACAGAGACCGTGAATGCCGACAAGACCAGAACATCAACAGGCAGCAGAGAACAGCACTGTTGAACTGATTAGTAACGACTCGTAACAGCAACAGGGCAGACGGCTTACTTTACTCCTCCTCATCCAGAGCAGCCATAGCATGGGCGAGAGCATCGGCAGAGCGCTTAACGTCATCGACGGCCTCGGCGGCGCGCTTGGCCTTGGCACAGCCCTGGCCAGGGTGACCGCACCAGATCTGAAGGGCTTGGGGGTGGGCCTCAGCCAGGGCCTCGGCGAGCGCCTCAGCAGAGCGCTTCACCTCGTTGGTGGCATCGGCGGTACGCTTGTACATGTAGCAGCCCTGGCCGGGGTGACCGCACCAGATGGGGATCTTGGGGATCTTAGGCTTACTGGCCTCGGGGACGGCAGCGGCCGAGACAGTGGAAGCAGCCAGAAGAGCGACAGCGGCGGTGAGGTACTTCATTTTGAAGAATGGAGTGAATTGATTGATGGAAGAAGAGGATTGGATTGGACTGATTAGTGTTCAAGAGAGTGAGATGAAGATCGTAGTGTGAGGAAAAGCCAGTAGCGACAGCGACATTTTATATTCGCAGAAGCTGTACTTTCATCGCTGTATGCTCATTTTAGCTCAAAGAACCTATTGAGACTCGAACTGGTCTATAGAGACTTTGATGGCCTTGGATCCTGACGAGTCACTTCGTGCCTGGAGGCATCGGCGCAAGCCTCTTCAAGGCTAGTCATAACGTCTTCAAGGCTAATCATAGCCTCTTCAAGGCTAGTCATCGTCTTGAATAACTTTTCGAGGGATCACGCATCCAATGGATGGGCTGAAGGCTATTGACAGCAAGACAGTCTTTGTAAGTTCCCTTGGGTCGTCAAGGCATCTGAGGTGAAGATCACCTTAAAAAGTAGCTCAATAGCATATCCCCGAAAGGAAGGGGCAAAACAAACGCAAAGTGTAAGAAAAGTCGAGACCAAAAGAAGGTGTCAATAGGTCAAAGAGATAAAGATAAGATCGGGCCGGAGAAGGTGACAGGTCAGTTAATGCCGAGACCATCCGGGCCACTTTTTTCCGTTTTCCCTTAGTGTTCTGATCCTTCCCAACCCCCCGTTCTAGCTTTCTCTTCTCCCCTCTCCACCTTTCCCTCGTGTCAAAGAACTTGTCAATAAACCATGTTCGCTAGAACGGCACAGCCTGCCCGGGTAAGTCGTGTGACTCGTGTGACTTCTCTTCTTGCGCCAAGACTAATTCTTAACCCATTCAGACTCTGCTCCGCAGCAGTGCCTCTGTGGCTCCCTCCTTCGGTCGCTCCATTCCCGCGAGATGTATGCCATTGGCCCTCTCTAGCGCGTATACCTGATTATTGAGCTCATCGCTAACATTTGACGCGACCAGCTTTCGCTAGCGTTCAGTCGGACATCTTCAAGCCCACCAAGTATGGTGGCAAGTACACCGTCACCCTCATTCCTGGTATGCCATATTAAACGACTCGACTTCGCTTGCGCTGCATTGGTTACTAATCGTTTTTTTTTCCTGGCTAGGTGACGGAATTGGTGCCGAAGTGGCAGAGTCCGTCAAGACCATTTTCAAGGCGGACAACGTCCCGATCGAGTGGGAGCAAGTCGATGTCAGTGGTGTCGACACCGGCAACAAGCACTCGGAGGAGCTGTTCAAGGAGTCCATTGCTTCGTTGAAGCGCAACAAGCTGGGTCTGAAGGGTATCCTTTTCACCCCCGTTGAGCGTTCCGGCCACCAGTCTTTCAACGTCGCCCTGCGCCAGGAGCTGGACATCTACGCCTCGATCTCCCTGATCAAGAACATCCCTGGATACGAGACCCGCCACAAGGACGTCGACCTCTGCATTATCCGTGAGAACACCGAGGGTGAGTACTCCGGCCTCGAGCACCAGTCGGTCCAGGGTGTGGTCGAGTCCCTCAAGATCATCACCCGCGCCAAGTCCGAGCGTATCGCCAAGTTCGCCTTCAGCTTCGCTCTCGCCAACAACCGGAAGAAGGTTACCTGCATTCACAAGGCCAACATCATGAAGCTGGCCGATGGTCTCTTCCGCAGCACTTTCCACAAGGTTGCTGAGAACTACCCCACCCTCGAGGTGAACGATATGATTGTGGACAATGCTTCCATGCAGGCTGTCTCGCGCCCCCAGCAGTTCGACGTGATGGTCATGCCCAACCTGTACGGAGGTATCCTGTCCAACGTCGGCGCTGCCCTTGTTGGCGGGCCCGGTGTTGTTCCTGGCTGCAACATGGGTCGTGACGTTGCCGTCTTCGAGCCCGGTTGCCGTCACGTCGGTCTTGACATCAAGGGCAAGGACCAGGCCAACCCCAGCGCCATGATTCTGTCTGGATCTATGTTGCTCCGTCACCTCGGTCTGGATGACCACGCCAACCGCATTTCCAAGGCTGTCTACGATGTGATCGGTGAGGGGTAAGTAGTGGAAATATTTTTCTTAGTTACCATGGTGCTAATAATCCTATAGCAAGACTCGCACTCGCGACATGGGTGGTCAGGCTACCACTCACGAATTCACACGGGCTGTCTTGGACAAGATGGAGGCAGCTCTGTAAATTTGACCCGTTGCCTTGCTTCGTCCTTACTGCTACGACCGGGATATCCAGCCGACTCATTCTGCAGTGGACTCTGCGAGCCATGAGCCTTGGGCTGTCCCTTCATCATGTATTATCTTTCTTACTATTAGCTCGCAATGTCCCCGGCAAGTTATACAATAGACCTTTTTTTGAGTTCCAAGTTAGATCAGTCGCCTTTTCATAAACTTTTATATTTGAAAATTCATTCTGACACGAGATGTGCTGGGTATCAAAGGGTTGAAAATCTGATCAAAAGGCCACACGCCTCTTGCGACCCGTGTATTTGGAGCTCTGCTTCACAACCTTCCCCTTCTTCTCCATCTGCTCCTTCTTTTTCATAATCCAAGCCTTGTCGCCCTTCCTCGGCTTGGCCCTCGCATTATTCACCTCCATAGCCTTCCTCCTCGCATCCAAAACATTAACATCATCCATACCATTCACAACCCCCGTAATATCGCCCTGCAACCCACCACCACCAACCGTGAGAACCAAATACAACTTGGCATTCTTAGTCCCGGGGTCATCCTCGAGAATACCCGCACCAAAGCCCGCCTTGATAGCAGCACCACTAATCATGCTCCTTTGGACATCGTTCTTAGGATAGAACTGACAAACCGCTCTCCCGCCCCTCCTCAGACTAGCATAGAGGCCTTCGAAGAAGCGCTTGAGCCGGCCTTCAGGACTCACGTCGCTGGTTTCGGCATTACACAACCACTGGATCGCACTGATGCTGATGGCCGCGTCGAATGTACCGGGTCGGAAAGGAACGCCTTGTCCTATGTCGGCGAGGAATAGATCGCCCTCTACGTCGCGCTGTAGAGCGACGTCCAGCATGCTGGGTGAAATGTCCATTCCTACCCAGACGTGTGGGCCGCCGTCTTCGGGGGATTCCTGGGATAGAATCTCGCCGGATAGACCAGAGCCACAGCCGACGTCCAGGATTAGAGAGGGGGAGTCCAGGTTCAGGAGTTCCAGGGCGCGATTGGTCATGTCGGCTTGGATATTCCGGATGCGGGAGGAGGTTGTATATTTTCGGGATTCATTGTCGTTGTAGAAGAGGTCTGGTGGGCTGTTCAAAGTGGTTAGTTGCGGATTGGGCTAGGTTCTTAAGTAGGAACATACAGGATATCTTCAGGGCGCGACATGGTGGGCTTTGAGTTGATGTTGAGAAGTCGCAGACCGAGATACTTTTTTTTTTCTAAGAGGCGGAGAGGCGGGGTGGAAGCCTGAGGCACAAAACCCAAAGCGTCATTGCGAAGCCAACTTGCCTTATCCATCTTCCACCCAACATCGTACACTCTTGCGATGTGGATTCTTCCTCTGCTCGGTTATCTAGGGGTGGTGGTCGGGTTTGCCTTCCTGACACTAGCCATCGGTAAGTTTCTTGACCCCAGCTCAACACTACGCAGTACTAACATCGATACAGCCTCGGGACTCTACTATCTATCCGAGCTAGTCGAGGAGCACACCGTTCTCGCGCGCAAGCTACTAAGTCGCCTGATATACTGCATCATCACAGTGCAGGTCCTCCTCGTGCTCATCGACCGCTTCCCAGTGTGGCTCTCTCTCCTCAGCATCCTTTCCCATCTGGTCTACGCCAGCAACCTCCGTCGCTTCCCGATCGTGAAACTCTCCGACCCTCTATTCATTCTCTCCTGCATCCTGGTCGTCCTCAATCATTGGCTATGGTTTCGCCACTTCTCGAAACCACCAGCGCCTTCGCAACGAGCCGATAATAACTGGCGCCAGCCGTATGCGGTCAACTACGAAGATATGCCGTCCTTCTCGGAAGTGGCGTCGTATTTCGGTCTATGTGTGTGGCTGGTTCCATTTGCTCTGTTTGTGAGTTTGAGCGCGGGAGACAATGTTTTGCCTAGCATGGGCTCGGAGTATGCAACTGGAAATGCAGGTCTGGGTCATAGTCGCAAGGCTTCGGATGGCAAGTCTAAGAATAAGGGCATGGCAAAGGCGTTGGTGGATAATGTACGAGATTGGGCTCGGGAAAATGGCGAGGTCATGGGATTCTGGAAGGGGGAGGGAACTAGGCGTTTTTAAAGGGAAGCATTGTATAGAGTGGAACATGGCATTTGCGGCTCCGAATGGATGATAAAAAGGACGGTACAATATTGAGAAACGAAACATGACATGCAACCATGAAAAAGCGACACAGGTCGAGAAAGAAATATAATAGAAGGGGTATAACGATAGATCCAGAAACATAAACCTCGCCCACCCTTCGATCTTGAAGTCTCGTCCTAATTACCATTATCATTAAACATTCCCGACTCTGGGTGCCAAGCGGGTAACGTCGTCATTCTGCGTGCAAGTCGTGATCTTTCAAAGGCATAGATAGCCAGGAATTAGAATTGGGGAACATGGAAAGAACAAGGCAGCCAAAATGAATCGCGACTTGTGGGTTGGCTGAACAATTATTATTTGCCTTGGTAGGAGAGATTTTCCGGTGCTGCAACATCAGTCAGCCATTACCGAGTTAACATTGAGAACAGACATACTGTGTTCCATGAAAAGCATCGAGCTCTCCCGCCTCTTTGACTTGGCCGAGCGAGAGTCATCCGGACTAGGAGACAACATGCCATTCAGAGAAGAGAATGGACCCGAGACGCCTGCGGGTTGACTATACATGTCCTGTCTGTAACCCGCCTGGTCGTAAGATGGCTGCATTGAGACAAAGCCAGTATCATGGGGGCCTCGAGAATGATCGGGCGCATCGCTAGGGCTTTGGAAGGAGCTCTGGTTATACGAGGGAGTCGGTATATCCGAGAACATCTGATGACGTGGGGAACGGACATCATCCGGCGACAGACTGTGGTCAACGGTCAGCTCCAGAGTCGGACCGGGACCAGAGTCATCGCCGAAAATGCTCTCAAAGTCGGTAAGGAACATCGAGAACACCGGCGCCGGAATGTTGAGCGTCGGGGCAAAGACGATGCCGACGTTCCTGACTGTCATCTTGTTCACATCGGAATTATTGACAATTTCAATCAAGAAAAGCGAGAGCGCTCGCAGCAATGCTAGATTTGGCCTCGGTAACCGGTGAACCAGGCTGTTGAAGGCAATGACCTTCTTCTGTCGATCATCGAGTTCTGTTTGGAAGCAATTAGTTGATATTGTCCAATGCAGGTGAAATAAAACATACCGAGGACACGGAGAAAGTCCAAATGAAGCTCCCGGGTCAACACCGTCGTGGGCAGTTCTCGGAGATATTGTTTGAAGAGAGAAGCGACAGCATGGACATCGTAATACTGGTCCCCAGCCAAAAATTCCACGTCGCCTTCGGTGTTGAATCGTTCTTTCAGCGCTTTGATCACAACATTGGAGCCGCTCAAGCGGAAAATACCCTCTTCTGATGCTGCGTTCTTGGCTTTAAGATATTCGATACAGCGATAGACGACGGCCGGTAGCTCCGCATCGACCCCATAGGGTCCACAGTCTTGCACAGCCTCAGCCAATGGAATGCCAAAGACTGGTTTGACATGCTCTCTCCGCTCGGCTTGAACGTTATTAGTTGCAGCAGACACATCGACAGAGGCCTGCGCAGCAAGGTCAAAGGAAGATCGTGTGCGGAATCCCCAGATGCTGCGCTTCTTTTCCTTTGTCGACGTGGGCTTATTGCCCCAAGCTCCCACATCTTGAATCACTGCACCATTTGTAGGCGCCGAGATGATCTTGGGAGACTGGGGTAGCTCCACAGGGGACTGGCTCGGCTGTCGGAAGTCCGTCGATAGAGCGGCCGGAATACGTGGGGAGCGAGGGGCTTGCTCGAGGGTCGATCCCAGTATAGGAGGCTCAGCCGCAACAGTATTGTCAAAGCTGAAACCCTGGACAGATCCCCCGGCGTCTTGATCTGGACTTTCAACTCTGCCAGATCGCTGGCTCCCATTATGGGAAAGCAATTTCGGCTTTGCCATGGCGGTGGAAGTGTGCTTCGACTGAGTCTGGGGTTGACTCCTTGAAGAGGAATTGCCACGGCTTTCATTGTCCGATGACGGTGTCTCAACATATTCCATCAGGGCATCGACCCACTTATCACGCTCCTCGTCACTTTCCGCACAAAGCACATGTCGGACAAGCGCCGATGAATCTTTCTTCTTCGGTTCTAGGACGAGGAACGCATGTCGATACTGATTGTCAGTGTCCTCATCGGTACCCGGGGGCGACTGACTCTGGCTACTGGGATTCTGGGATTGTTTGCCGATCTGTGCATGATGAAGCTTGATAGTACCCATGTGAGGGCCACCGGGAGACTCAAAGTATTTCAGGTCGGGTCCGTGCAGGACGAAGTATCGCTCTTTCCAGCCACCAAAGTTTTTACCTCTCTTGGTGAGATAGCCCTCCTTTCGAGGTTTCCCGTCGGGCCCCCGAAGTATATCTGGCCTCCCTTGGCCATGACCTTTGAGTAAGCTTGTCTCATCATCGCGGGGCTCAATCGCATCCTTTGTGAGGAATTGGCAAATGACCAATGCAGCTTTTTCGTCCATTGGCGTGTCCAAGAGACTATCAAAGTATGCATTCAATGCAGCACGCCGTGTATCCACTTTGGCGGGTGAATGGCCACTGAATATGCTGCGATCGGGCAGCTTGCCGGAAAATGAAGCGAGTTGTTTGACTTGATAGTCCAGCTGAGGCAGGGAGGCGATGATCTTCTCGACCCGCCAAAGCTCAACCATATCAGATCGCGAGATAACACTGAGTGTAAAGACAGGCTCCTCGTCCAGGGGCTTCGACAACATGTAGCTATTTCTAGAAGGTCGAAGCCGTGACGAAGATACCCTGACTTGGATGACAGGGAGCGCATTCGGGGGCAAAAGCAAATCGGGATACTCGTCGGAGACCAACCCTCGGTGTATACTGTTTTCTGCAAAGTTGGGTGACCTTGGACTGTCTATTTTGACAGTCGGATCAATTGATGGAAGGGGCCTCCAGGCCTCCCGGTTAGAGGTTGATACTTAGGCTGAAATGGGGCTGGATAATTTGAGGCTCTTGCGGAGAGGGGCGCTGACATGTCTCTGGGCATCCGGGGTAAGGGCGAACCGATGGGGCGATCTTCGGGCCTTGGGCTTAATGGAAGGCCGGGGCTCTTGGGCATGGTGATATTTTGGCGTCCATTTAAAGTCAAGTGATTGACTCTGGGGTTCATAGCGGAGCCCAAGGAGCCGGATTCGCTCGTAGCTGGCGGTGACCTTGTTGCTAATTCACGAGGGACCGTCGCTAGACTAGCAGAGGTAGCAGTATCCGATGAGCTCTGGGAATCGGCACCAAACTGAGCAGCTTCAACGGCGCCACGGGTGTCCAGATCTTTTTGCAGATCAATCTCGCGGTCTCGGTCGTCCTCTTCTCGTGTCTTCCTCCTCCCACGGTCCATGCTGGACCTTTCATCTTCTTCCTGGGTATCGCCATAATCAGATTCCGAGTCCGGTTCGGCAGGCTCAGCTTGAGTGTCGCCTGGCCGTAGATTCAGCGGTGCAGGTGGCGGCTTGCGGTTCGGCAGTGGTAATCGCTGTGTTTCGCCTGCGACTTGTGAGGAGACCTCGGTTGCGGAACTGAGATCAGAGATGTCCTCCAGAGTAACAGCGGATGCCGAAGAGGGTGTGGCGTTGGTCGGCTGGTCAGGTTGACGTCGTTCGCTCTTGTTTTCGAGTTCTGGCACCACAGCCGAATGATCGACATTGGCCAGGTCGGTTCGCGGTACAGATCGATCGGTGGTTAATAGCGGAGGCGCCGAATCCTGTAGCTCTTTGAGCTTCTTCTTATACTTTTCTTTCTCCTTGAAAGCACGTTCTAGGTCTTTGTTAAGTCCCAGTATAAGGGTGCGTTGCTTATCGACCAGCTTCCAGAGTTGTGAATTTTGAGAGGCGGCTTGGTGCTTCTCTTTCAGGAGATGTACAATGACAGCCTCCGCGGAACCAGCAGCATTAATAAGGTTACTGATATCGGCTGGATTCAAAGCATTGGCATCGAATGTCGATTTCTGAGAGGCAGACGACAAGGATGAAATGGCCGAATCAATAGAGGAAGTGCGAGGCATGATGCGGTGCGTCGGACGGTCACTAGGCGCCGACAGGATAGAGCTCACAGACGACGATGCGGAACGATCGGGTCCGGCCACACCTGGCGGTTTAGAGGAGTTGCTGTCGCCCGGCCTGTTAGCCATGTCCGACGATTCCGTATTCATATCCGGGGATTGATCGAAAGGATGGGCTGCGTTGGAGGGAGGCACGGGGAATGGCGCATTCACTATACGGGACATAGGCGACCGATTTTGGGAGGGAGACGCGTTGGCACTGGACCTTGGCGACAGCGGGCTATAGGAAGAGGGCGACTCTTCACGAAGGTAGGGCTGTGGAAGCGAGCTGGTATGTAAAGGCGAAGGTGAGATATGGCGGGAGCCAGCTCCGGGGCGCGCCATGTCCGATCGCGCGAGGTAATCTCGGGGGATGAGGCCGCTATTTAAAGGCGGATGGGCAGAGGTGTTCCTGGCTGTGTGACCTGAATTGTCTTCTATGCCTTGCGGCTGCGACATGGTTCAGGGATCAGCACATGAGAGGGGTTCGTGGAGGGCAAAGGACCCAAGAGGGAGAGGAGGAGGGGAAAAGGCGGGATGGCGGTCCCGAGAAGCTGAAGATTAGAGAAAGGGGGTTGTCTCAGCCGAGCAAGAAGTTCCCCCAGAAGTTGGGCTTTGTTTCCCAGCGCAGAGTGGAGAGGGAAAAGAAATGAAAAAGGGGTGCATGTTGATGCTTGTTCTTGTTTAGTCTCAACTTCCCTAGTGGAGCCAAGCGATGATCGCAGTTTGACAGCCCAGAAACCGGCTCTTGAACTCGGAATTCGGGCCATGAAACTAGACTAAGCCTGTATACAAGTTCTACGACAGTCGCAAGACATCTACTAGCTAGATAAACGTCCATGTCAGGTGGCGGGTATAGCAAAGGAGCTAGTGAAGTGGATTTCATGAGACACCGCGCTCCCAACCTCCTCTCCTCGGTTTCGCATCAAAGACAATATGTGAGAGCTATGATACACGCTGGAAAGTATCAGAGAAGGAGAAGAGAGAAGTAACGTCTCGCCAAAGGAAATGAGAATGGCTCGGTGGAAACGCCCCGGACTCCGCAAATGCAAAGTAGCTATGATGCACAAAAAGACCTAAACGCCAGAAAAAATTGTCGGAAAAATGGGGTGCTGGTCATGGAAAATGTACAGAATCATGCGATATTGCCAGCCATACCCATGAAAATGGCCTGCGCAGCAAGCTGAAGGGACCAGAATCCAACTTTCTTGAACCTTCTCTTGCGGGCCTGATCATCCACAACATCTCGCGCGAACGCGTCGTACGTCTGAAGAGAGAATTAGCACATTCAGCATGCGTATATGCGTGTAGACAAGAGGTATACTTACAGCAGCGGACAGGTCATCCATTAACATGCTGTCAAAGATAGTCCAGCTCCCATCGAAGTCGCTAACGCGCTTGACGAGGCGACAATTGATAGGAATGAAAGTGCGCTTCGAGTTTATGTAGGCGACTATTGGTCGGATAAGTGCGTTATTGATATAGGATAGATCCCGAGTAAATATTGGGACTGCCGCTCGAACGTTGTTGAGGTGAACTCGCAGGTCCATGACCAGGAATCGTTTATCGGTACCGGATGTGGATTCTGCATCCTCCTGGGATCGCTGAGGTAGGCTCTCTGAGTCTTGGTTGGAAGTGACGGTGGCCTCCAATCGGTCATAAAAATCAACCATCACCTTTGCGATGCTTTCATCGTTATCGGAAGGCAACATCATGTCGGCCACAATATCCACGGTCCCTTCATGAATCCACGAAAAGGGTCCGCTGACACCACGGTTCAAATGATCGATATTCAACCCGTCGACACGAATTCTGTTGTGTTGCTTCCAGGGACTAGGCTTTCCATCTTCCTGTGTTTCTTGATCCACCCGGAGCCCAGTGAAGCCGTGGGTCTGACGAGGGTGAATGGTGAACAACGAGTTGTCAAAGGACCCCGACATCATGTTTGCAGAGAGGAAGTCATAGAAGAGCCATTGCTTGCGGAGCTTGGGTAGGTCGCATGAGAAGATGCTGACCGAGAATGGCCGGAAGTTATCAGGTTGATAAATCGTGACTAGCACGTCATGCATTTTGAATGAATCGATCTCAAAATCACCGGGCTGGTGCTCATGGCGATACGATTTCGGGTCTAGGGGTTCATCTGGCCAGTGGACTTGTCGGCGGTCAACAACGCCTCGTATTCCTTTAACCTCGACATCGCGAAGTGGGCCCTTTCCGTTGAGCCACTTCGTAAAGGACAAAGTGACGTTGACGGTCTCGATGGAGAGGTCGAATTGTGTGTAATTGGTATCCTCCGCTTCGGTTACAGGTGAGGACTCTTCGGGTTTAGGGTCACCTCGAGCTGCTGCGGCCGCTGCGGCTGCGGCAGTCGTCGGAGAACCTTTGCTGACATGTCCGGTGCCCTGACCTGGCCGTCGCGAGACAAACACGTTTTTGAAAGTGATCACGCCATTTTTCCATTTGGGTACGATGGCAGACTCAAAGACAACTTTGACACCAGATGATTTGGTGAGGTAATTACCTACCCATCCGGCCAACGTTTCTGTCTCCTCGTTAGCAAAGGCATAGCCCAGGATGGCCGTGAATACATACCCTGTGCAAAAACCGTGTTGATGGCCAAGATCAGAAGAGAGAAGAATGTCGTGGTTCCTAAAACGACCCAGACGACATGGCCAAGTAGAACCCATGAAAAAAGCGCTGTGATTTCATCTAGATTGAAGGGCCGCACACTCCTGATAGAAAACCATTTGAATCGCACCTTGAGGCGTGACCAAAATCCAGTTGCTGCAGCCAAAAGTTCTTCCTTGGTGGGCCGATTTAAATGTGGCATATGCGGCAAGCGATCCCTTAAGTGGCGATTCGTCGACTGACGCGATTCTTGAGGCAATTGGGGATGAGGGGTCTGCGGAGGAGGTTTATCGAAATTTTGGCCGTGGGGAATGTCATCATTCTTGCTGGAGGAAGAGTCACTGATTGAATTCTTATCGGATTGGTTGTCGTTTGACGTATGCAGAGCTCGTTTCCAGACATAGTGAGCGGCTATCTTAGTCGAGGGAACGATGCAAGCCACGCCACCTTCAGCAGTAGAGCTAGGACAAGCACCGAGAACAAAGAAGCCCCCGGAGGCAAATCTTCTCGTAAGAGGTGCAGCTTTCCTGGACGTTGATAATTTTTTGCCAGTGGAAAACGAGTCGAAGACCTTCGAAGCATTGGGGACTGAGGTGCGGTTTGCTATGCGACCACACAGCGGGTGTGCCGATTCCCATAAATGGGTGTATAGGCGACGTCCAAAGTTGGCGGACATCTTCCTCTTCACATCCTGCGACTCGTAGGGAGGGGGAAAGAGGGAACGATGGGGTTGATGGTCGATGGTAGTTAGGACTAAGAAGCTCCGAGAAATGAAATCATCAGTGTTTGTTTGGTTTGCAGCACGGGAAAATCCGGCCCACACTTTTTTCTACGAGGGGCGTGCGATAAATTCTGCGATAACGAATCTCCAAATTTTTTATATTTTTACCAACCATGTCTGCCCCGACAGCTCTTCGTAATCCGGCAGTGCCCGAGCTCCAGCCTGCTCAGGCTATGGGTAAGCAAGTCACAATTGTTTGTTCCTTCAGCACTGACTGTTCACATAGACCAGGACGATGAAGTCTTGATCGATGCACAGGCGACCGAGCCTGATGCTTCTAAGCCTGTCGATGAATCTGCGGGAGACAATGAAATGCGCATTGATGAAGAGGGCCGCCCCGTATTCACACCGGCAAAGGAAACCAGTGCCGCATACCGCATCGAGTCTCGCAAGGTGCCTGTCCCGCCACACCGTATGACCCCGCTCAAAGCGAACTGGACCAAAATCTGCCCTCCCATCGTCGAACACCTTAAACTGCAAGTGCGAATGAACGTCAAGAGCCGAGCAGTGGAACTGCGAACTTCCAAGTTTACCAATGATGTGGGAGCCCTGCAGAAGGGCGCGGACTTTGTCAAGGCTTTCACCCTCGGTTTTGATATTGATGACGCGATCGCTCTTCTACGACTGGACGATCTTTACATTGAGACTTTCGAAATCAAGGACGTCAAGACATTGAATGGAGAGCACTCGGACGTGCAATTGGTCGTATTGCCGGCAAGGATGGAAAGACCAAGTTTGCGATTGAAAATGCCAGTCGCACTCGAGTGGTGCTTGCAGACCAGAAAATCCACATTCTCGGCGGGTTCAAGAATATTCACATTGCCCGTGAGGCCATTGTCAGCCTGATCCTGGGTAGCCCTCCGGTAAGTTGTTTCCGAAGATTTAAAGTTGTACACTTTTCTGACATCCAGCAGGGCAAGGTCTACGGCAACCTCCGAACGGTTGCCTCACGAATGAAGGAGCGATTCTAATAATCACCATGATTCCCAAATGAGTTTCGGCATTGTATGGGCGTTTGGGAGCATTCCGATTTTGGGCTTTCAGAGATGTTACGTTATATGGGCGTGACGATATCCAGATGTTATCCATCTTGACAAAAATATCCCGTTTATTTATCTGAACAAAAGACATTTTTCAATATTTGAACATTCTGGTATTAGAAGGCTATAGTAGACAATGCTTCGTTCTCTAATCCTTCTTCAACGGGTGGAACACCTCCTCGATTCCCTTCGAAGTGATGATCATTACTTGCAAATAGTCACCAACCTCGATGTGCCGCTCCACAGCACTTGTAAATGCATCCCGTACCAACTGCTTGACCGTTTCTTGGGGAAGAGGCTCCGCCTTCACCTGCTCAAGCGCATGTCCCTCTCCGCTGCCGGGAATGTATTGGTTCTTGAAGTTGACCTGGTTATCCAGGAAAGGCATGATCAAGCTAGCTGCAGCTCCAGCAGCCCGACATTGCTCCCGCTCGTATGAGCCCACAGGGTCGTAGCTGTAGAGCGCTCCCTTGCCTTCCTCGTCCAGGCCAGCCAAGATGGCATGTACATAGTAGGGGAAGAATCGCTTCCCATAGAGAATGGTCGAGAGCCGCTGCGCACAGGCTGAGACAGACATGGACTTGCCGTGCTGGTACTTGTACATCTTCACTACGGCATCCAGCCGTTCCTTGAGGGCGTTTCCACGCGGCGAAGCCCACCACGGACAGAAGGATGTGAGCGCCCTCGCCAGTCTCCTCGTCACCACCGATCTTGAAGACCTTCGGAACCATGCGAGAGTTGATATTGTAGCCTGATGTGGAACGGGTGTCGCCAGCAAGGATCGCGAAGTCGGAGCCTGTGATGCCCAGAGTCGAGCCGCCGTTGTCGGTGTATCTAGTACGATTTCATTAGCCCGAGATATTTGGAGATTCCAATCAAGTGGGTTCATACGGGTAGAATCCGTGCTGTCTGACGGGAGCAGCTGTGGACTGGGGGAAGGAGTATCCGATGGTCTCGCCTTGAGACGGGTGATTCAAGAGGGACGTCATCGTGGAAAAGTGCAGGTTCAAGAGACTGTGTGTTCCTGGCAGTACGTTGAGGCAGAGCAATAGTGAAGGAGGAAATAGGGTGGAGAACTTGAATGGTGATGGTAGCAATGCTCGGATGTCTGACGCGGTGCTGTAGCTGCCTCTTGCTTACGTAATGGAACAGCTCCCGCTCAAGGTTGAATTGCTTCCAAGTGACCGAGCTTCTCACTTGCAATCATAGCCGGGCTTCTACTGGAGATAAGGGTGTCATTGAAGATTTATCTTTTCGCGTGTTTACATTGCTCCATTATAAGCTTGCGACAGCGGTAGAGTGGGGTACACGGCGACATTATGCTCGGTCTTGTTTCCTACGATAGCAGCGACGAGGACGAGGTCGAGACCAAGACACCTATTGCACCAACGGTATGGTCATTTTTCCCATGTACGAGATTCTCTTTACTGATAGCTTATTCGATAGCACAATCAAAAGCTTCCTGCCACGGCTCCGCCACCAGATCAGAGCAAAGGTGATATTTCCCGGTCCCAAGGACGTCTGATTGATTTACCTTAGGCTAATGTTGTCCATTTTTAGACCAAATCTCTGTCCATCATACACATGAGCCTCCACCTGCAAGTGCAGGCTCCAGCGAAGTCCCAAATGGCCCTGTCCTCGGTCCCGCATCTGGCCCAACACCTATCGACCAGGCGCAGTCGCCCGATGTCCGTACAGAAACCGACCGCTCCTCTCCTTTTTCGGCATCGAGAGCTTTGATTCAAGATCTTACGCTTCCTCCGGTCCCCAACCTCGATATTCCACCATCTCCACCCGGATCTCCCGATCCCGGGGCCAACGCCAAGTTCGAGCATTTCCTGTCTCTCAAGAAGCAAGGCGTTCACTTCAATGCAAAGCTGGCGGACTCGTCGTCTCTTAAGAATCCCAGTTTATTGAAAAAGATGATGGATCACGCGGGTATCGACGAGCAATCGCAATATGATACGGCGTTGCCGGCAGACTTATGGAGTACTTCGAATTTGCCCAAATGGGGCTTTAAGGAAGAACTTCTAAAGGCCCAACAAGAAGTTCGGCGGCAAATGGAGGAGAAGGCATCATCCGGCCAGAGGTCCTCCATTGACTTTGTATCTGGCTCAGATACAAAAAGGAAAACAAATGCGTGACTGCGCATTAAAATGGCCCACTAAAGAGGAGAGGCCAAACAGTTCAATAATACGAGATGCCCATAGTTGGGTCTCACAATGGGCAGGTCCTACGCCCCGACTCAAAACACCACCGAGTGTCACGTCGCGAGTCAGGAAACCGAGTATCCACGTATTCCATGTGCAATATATCAGGCCTCGGTTTTCGATCTTGGGCAGAGCGCGAGTCGGCATTAGCATTCGCAGACTATTTGTGGGCAGGACCTTGACGAAATTATGATAGAATACAGCCTTTAATGTCCATGGATCGGATGAAAGCAAACTGGTATAGAAGTACTAAGTCGAGTCACTCGAGGAGGACGAATAACACAAGGACCCCTCTCAGGCTCCTCCTCCTCCACCACCAGCGGCCGCAGCGTTCTTGCTACGTCTCGCTTTCTCAAGGAGACTCAGAAATGAAAGCAAGACCATTCTATCAAAGTCTTCCCCATATTCACCCTTGATCTGAAGTTTCCCGCATGTAGACGAGAATCTCTCACTGGTAAAGACGGCCATAAGCTGACTCGTTCGCTCATCAACCAGTTTGAAGTTTCGTTGTCCCATCCGTGAGGATGGCGAACCATCCACGTGGACATGCCGCGTGTGTTTCCAGAGAAAAGAGCGTCTTTCGCCACTAGGGTCTCCCATCTGGCTCGGCACAGTCATCTCAAATCGATATTTGAATCCCACAGTGGATTCTCGGGTCATGTCTTCCCACCGTGCATTCACGTCGTCGGGGTTGCCTAGTCCCAACTTATAGGGGCCTGCGAATTTAGGGAACTTGCAGGTGGCCACTACTGGGCCTTGATCACTGCTCCCTGCACGGAGGGTAATATCGGGCTTGCTAATGGTCCACAAGGAGACTTCTCCGTAATAGGGGGTTTGATCGTTTCTGGATTGGATATCATAGTGCCGATGAAAGGGCCTCTTGTAGATGTGGTATAGGCGCGAAGGAGCTTGTTTGTCCATTTCCTCATGAGCCGATGCTATGGAGCCGGACCGGGGTAAAGCTGAAGACATGATGAGTGTATTTTCTTACGACGGTCGGGCGTCCGGTGGGCCTTTAATAACTACGCAGTACAACGATCGGCGGATACGAAGCTCTTGGTAGGCTGAGCAAGTCGGGAGGCTGAGCCAAGTCATGCTTATAAGATCCCCGTATTTGACTCGTTCAAGGGTGGCTTTGGGTAGCTACGCCCTGATCTTCTTCTGGATGTTAGCGGCTGAGCATTTCAACAATTTCTTTACTAGCTAGTAGGCCAATACAACACCGACATCTCGTCGCTTTATAAACTCTCCGAGGATTCGAGACGGTCACACTGTTGCCTAGGCGTAAGTTACTAGTCGAAGGGATATCTAAGAAAGACTTTTGCTAACATAGACATAGCATACAATGCGAGGGTAGCGCGAACTACCTCGTTAGAAATAAATAGTTCTTAACTTCGGGTTACCACCCTCTGCCGTCTCGTGGACAAAGTTTAAAACCCTGTTTACACCGCTTTTCTCTGCCAGATATTTTCTGCCATACTAAAACCTCACCAAACTTTATTATGTACACTTGTAAATGCATTTACCAGTGCACTTTATTATAAGACGCGTCCAAAAGCGGAAGCGGTAAGATAATAGAGTAGGCGGTAGGAAGGCGGTGTAGGACAGGGTTTTGAACTTTGTCTACGCCACTGTACCTTGAAAGCAAATGCGGCAGAAAGCTAGGCGATAAAGAGTGCGGTGAAGGGGAGAAAAACAAAAAAAAACGTCAGCTATAGGATTCGACTATGAGAGCGAACTCAACAGATTGCTCAAATGTGTACAGATTATCAAGATTTTATCAAGATAACCTATTATTCAAGTACTCGAATTTCGACCATGTTGAAGACAATTTGGATATGCAATGTGTTCGCACTCCTACTGGGCGAAACCATGCAGTTTAGGGGTGCGGCCCCGAATCACCTCACCCCGATTCTTTATCATTTCTGCTATTCTGATTCCAGTAAACCCCCATAAATCCAGTTAGAAATGCATCAGAATTAATCTGTTTTTCATACAATATATCTTTCTCATTACTTTGACTCCAACTGAGTCTTGGAACCAGAACTCTGGAAAATCATTATCGCAGACCACGTGATTTATACTATCAGAGCTTCTGTTGTCCTCTGTGATGTACGAATTACGTAGACTATTTTCACTAGGCTACACGAGACTTGACCCAAATACCCGGCATGAGCATCAGTCCCTACAATCTGCGACGACCCTCAATGCCGGGTATGTGGATTTTGTTGCCTATTTCCACGATCGTAAGAATTAAGAAGAAAAAAGAAAGAAAGACGTCAGCGACAGGATTCGAACCTGCGCGGGCGAACCCAATAGATCACGAATAGTTATTAATTCCTTGAGAAGGTTAGTAAATGAGAATTTGGGTCAGGTCATTGAGTACTAACAAGTCTATCGCCTTCAACCACTCGGCCACACTGACTATTTAAACAATTTGTAAGGTAATTAGGATTATAGAAAAGAAGCAAAAATGAAAAGGAAAACGGCGGCTACAGGATTCGGACTGGTTTCATCATACGGCAAAGAAATCGATAGGGCGGTGAAGGGAAACAGACTATTCGAGACAGTCGCCTTACTACTCGCAAAAACTGCTTATTTTATGAATTTAAATTGTAGATTCCTAAGCGTATGACAATGGGTCATAAGAAGCCAAAAAAAAAAAAAGAAAGGACAACGTCAGCTCCAGGATTCGAACCTAGGCGGGCGAACCCATTGCATTTCCGAATTGTTATCAACGCGGTCGATATGGTTCGCTTAGGTGTGTCAGTAACTGGAGTTGAACAAGAATTGGTATTACCTACAGTGCAACGCCTTAACCAAACTCGGCCAAACTGACTATTTGATGCAATGTTGTCGTTTAATCTGATCTATGGCTGTTCATCCGATCTACGTAGTATATTCTTGGCCACCCTTCCTGCCTGAATTTTCGGCTACAACCCCTTTCTGCCAGTAGAGGAAGCTTTCTTTACCTGCTACCAATTCTTTCTAGTAAACCTTGGAAATTACTGCTTTTTCAGCCCATTAAATCGCCCTCTTTTCTTCAATTGAACCGCGTACATACATCTCCATTTGCCCGCCAACCAGATGCGTCAGTACTGATAAGCCCCCTCCTTAGTCTCCTAGACTTCGGGCTCTTCTTCAGCTGCTGTTTCTTTGGGTATGACTTTGCTATCGTCGTCCGTATAGGCCCCGTAGACAAATGGTCGCAGCTCAGGATAGGCCGCGAGTTGTCCGATACACCGAGGATCAATGTATATATAGTCTTTGGCATATCTTAACCCAGTCGTCGCCTTCTAACTCGTCGACTAGAGAATTTCCTTTGTGGACTATCTGTTTGCCTCGTGAATGGAGACACAGACTTTTCATTTCGCTATGCGGGTCTTCGAATGAGCAATGAAGACAGGCGAGACCCAGGATCTCTCTCTGTAGGCATTCCAGAGAACACATTGGGGTGCCTTTTTCCAAAGGGCAATAGCTCGGCTTTTACCCAAGCTTCTATATTTGGTATCTCTGATAGGTTAAGCGGAACTATAATTTCCATTTGGCGAAAGTTAAGCCGCACAGAGTTCTGGCCTCCTTTGACAGCTCTGTATTTCGTACCGAGCATCTAGGTTAGCCGATTGTCAAAGCGCAGAGCGGATCTCTCAAGTCCACCCTTAACATCATAGGCCGCTGTTACGGAATAACAATATGCGTGCGCTACTATATATATCGGTCCTAGGCATGTTGACCTTGAGGGTCAACATAGTGGTCTTTTGGCCCAGCGGTATGATCGTGGTGACCTAGGCACGTGTCATAACAGCCGCAGTTCCTCAGAAATGCCAAACTTTTTGACGGCCTCGTCAACAGTCTCTTCTAGGTCATGATCCTGCTCCTCGGAGCTACCTGGATGGTCAGAAAGTTCTGACAATAGTGAGTTAACATTGCCCAGTATATGACGCGGAATCACACCATGGCAACGTCCAATTGAGTTAGGGATTCTTTCGGAAAAGCTTGGGAGCCATGATGAAGTTAGGTCAAGGTGCGGTAGAAGTAAGGGCAAAGTAAAGGTAAAGTGAAGGTAAAGTAAAGATAAACATCACTTAGCATCGGAGGGTCAGGGAGTAGGTTTGACACAGACAGAGCTTTGGCGATAGGTTCGCCGGGCAAACCAAGTAGTGAGTCCGTGGAGTGATTAGAATGCTTTCGCCTTTTCTTTCCCTCTGTAACAAGTATTGAGCTAAGCACAACAAGTCCATATCTCAAAGAACCACCTGCGGCTTCGCTTAGACGATCAATGTCCTTGTCACTCCGGAATGACTTGGTTTTTTAGCTAGGTCCTTTGCATCGGCTCGAGGTTATAGCGGGCTGCACTTTCGGGTCGAGATTATCTTGCAGGGCACGAAATACAATGCCTGGGTTGACGCTCAGAGGTCTGGAATCAAAAGACTTCTTATCCGCTCGCCTAAGAAGGCGGGGAAAATCCTGATACCTATCATAGTAGACACAAAATAAAAGATATTTGTCAGGTCAAGGGCCTGTCTCCCGTGACTAGCCCATGGCTTGGAAAGGGACCCAGGCGAGCGGATAAGAAGTCTTTTGATTCCAGACCTCTGAGCGTCAACCCAGGCATTGTATTTCGTGCCCTGCAAGATAATCTCTACCCTCTTTGATTCGTCATTATCAGGGATAGCTACCTCCTCCGCTCTGTCATGATAATACGAAGGCGGCTACCATGAATCATGGCCTGTTGCTTCTCGCAGGACTCTAATATCTGACGGGCTAGGCGGAGCAGCTTGAAAAAATTCCGGAATCTGGACATAACTCTAAATTGTACGCCATATCAAGGTGTTTGATTGGTGGAAACGGCTCTCTTGGCCAGGGTAGGTTGACCGTTCTACCCCGGGAGGTATACTCATGGAAGGATGTGTTGTCAACGATCATGCGTTCTTCCCCCAAGCTCAAAGAGCAAAATGCGAACTTGAACTAGTTTTGTTCAGCTGGCAGGATCTTGTGAGGCTGCTATCGGCATAATCGTTGACAACACACCCTTTCATAAGTATACCTCCCGGGGTAGAACGGTCAACCTACTTTAGGGCCTCCAAGAGAGCGGTTTCGACCAATCAAACACATTGGTATGGCGTACAATTTCGAGAGTCATGTCCAGATTCCGGAAATTTTCAAGTTGCTTTGTCACCGTTCGAAGGTCAAAGAAAACAATCTAGTCAAGAAGCTTCCTAGTAGTTATAGAGCATATAAGTAGTATTATGCACGTACCTAAAGGACTGGCAGACTGCCTTGACTGATTGTTTGTGGGCTTCCAGTAGGAGAAGGCGATCTCTGTTCGCAACAGCCGCAACAGGGACGTTTGAAGTAGAAGGCGTGTCAAAGTATGCCCAGGAGCCAGTCAGTGATGAGGAATCAAAGGGTGTATTCATAGTAGCAGAAGCTAGGGAGAGAAGAAAAAGAAGGAAGAAGAACCAGAGCCATGATGCTTATATGCAGTAGTCACGAATACATCACCCGAGATGCAAACATGCAAACGGCCGACATTCTCTTCATCTTAGAAGGAAAAAAGTCTACACATATATGTGGAACTTGAATTTGGGCGACAATCTTGCAATACCAATACTACTGCGAGTTGCCCGAGTTTCTCACATGTGGACGGGACAAGAGGCGACGAGATCCCCGGAAATAAGTATATAAATCAAGAAACGATTATAACTCGCTACATACTGCGTGGTTGGTTGTCTTCAAGACGTGTAGGATGCTGAGTCAGCAAGAGCTCCGTCAGCTCTGACTGCCTAAGCTTCCTCCATTAACCATCGTCATCGTTCAATCCCGTTCCCCTTTCTCCCCCAATCTGTTCTTCTCTCTGCACTTGACTGCTTCTGTTCAGCCCCATTCCATAATGAATCACTTCCCCGAGGCCTGGGGACGAGTAAGCTCAACCCAACCCCATGCTCGAGCTACGTTGCTAACACCGCCTGCAGCCCAGAGACGATGTCTACGGAGCTTACAACCCTTCATATCTTCAAACCAGCGGCCCCAAGGCACATACCTCGTCACCCGCCGTAACCGGAACGTCGGTTGTGGGCGTGAAGTTTAATGGTGGTGTCGCCCTGGCCACCGACAACCTAGGTACACACATCTCCGCTTCATCTCCGCTTCATTGCTTTTCGCGGAATCACATTCTAATCTAATATTTTTTTAACTCGCAGCGTCGTACGGATCCCTGGCACGTTTCACAGATGTGAAGCGTCTGCGCACCTTTGGCGACAAGGCGGTTGTCGGATTTGGTGGGGATGTGTCCGACATGCAATACATTGACCGTCTCCTCGAATCCATCGATATCAGAGAGAACTACTCGACTCACGGCAACATGCTCAATGCCAAGAACCTGCACACCTACCTCGCCAAGATCTTCTATAAACGGCGCTCCGATTTCAACCCACTGTGGAACCACGTTCTCGTCGCAGGGTTCGACGGGGAGGGCAAGCCATTCCTCAGCTCGGCAGATCTTCTGGGAACGACTTTTTCTGGTCCTCACCTGGCGACTGGGTTTGGTGCCCACCTTGCAGTTCCGATTCTGCGCCGCAAGTTCCCTGAGGAGAAGCCGATCGAAGAAATCAGCCGGGAGGAGGCTGTTGCGGCCCTCAAGGAGTGTTTGAAGGTTCTGTTCTACCGTGATGCACGGAGTATTGACAAATATTCGATAGCGGTTATTACCAAGGAGGGCATTGACTTGAAGGAGGACGAACAGCTCGAGGGCCAGAGCTGGGCCTTTGCCGAGAGAATCAAGGGATATGGGGCTCAGACAGTCTAAGACTAAGATTTTGTGTTTTTGTTTGGTCATCTTCATACTCGCCTAGTCTGATTACAAAATGAATGAAGACTTGAACGAAACGGTTGGAAATGAACGTGACGTTGAATTGATATGTACAATGCCGGAACTCCCCTCTCACAGCTTGGGGCGAGGTTTGTCGTAGACAACACGATTGACACAGGATCCAACGCCTTCCAGCGAGACCTCGACGCGGTCACCGTCCTTGAGCCACAGAGCGGGCTTTCGGCCCATGCCGACACCTTGCGGTCTTTATGCGTCGTAATTAGCATTGGTTGATTAAATGTACAGATCGGATTGTACTTACGTGCCAGTGAAGATCAAGTCTCCGGGCAGAAGAGTAGTACCCTGGGACAGGAAAGCGATAGTCTTAGCCACACCGAAGATCATATCCTTGGTGGTAGACTCCTGAACGGTCTTCCCGTTCAAGGTGGTGGAAATCTGAAGGGCATTTGGATCAGAGATCACTTTGGAGGAGACGATGCCCGGACCGAAGGGTGCCCAGCCATCGAACCCTTTACCCAAACCCCATTGGCCTCCACCACGCTTGATCTGCCAATCGCGATGGGAGACGTCATTTCCAACAGCGTAGCCCAGGACGTAATCCAGAGCCCTGCTCTCGGGAACATCCTTGGCTTCCTTGCCAATGACGATGACTAGTTCACACTCGTAATCTAGACCCTCGCCTTCCAGGGCGAGTTGGGGGATAGGGATGTCATCTGTCGGGCCAGCGATGGATGTCACGGGTTTAAAGAACAGGACGGGATACGTTGGGATGGGCGCATTGGCTTCCTTGGCGTGCTGGGCGTAGTTCAGGCCCAGACAGCGGACGGTGCCGATATCCTTGCGGGCCAGAGGAGCAAGAAGCATGCGCACATCGGCAATCTTCTCGGTGACTTGGTGTTGACCGAAGATATCACCCTGGATCACTCTTGCCTGAGTAGCCTGGGAAATGTCACTGACCCCGGACGGGAGGATAGCATCTCCGTAATAGACGTGGCCATCCTTGGCCAGGAAGCGGACGAGATGCTAGAAGAATTAGTTGATTCTTGCATACAGATACAGAAATGCAGTATAGCTACTTACTGTGAAAGTAGCCATGATTGGTATAGAATTGAAATGAGGAGTAAAGGTAGATAAGAGGATGGGGCCAGCTAAGTAGTCGATTCCATTCGGCCGGGAAAAGACGTGGGGCCCGGAAAACGGAGAGCTTCAAAGCTTCTCCCATCCAATGATTCTCCTCACTTGTTACTTTACTTGACTTCGTTACCTCCATGGCCCGACTTTCCGGCCTTCAGCGGGAGGTCTTATCCCTCTACCGAAACTGTCTTCGTGCAATCCGCCAAAAACCCCTGGTAAGTCGTTTCCCCCTTGTCCCAAACATCCGCTGATCTCCGTAGGAATCAAGGAACAATTTCAAAAACTATGCCAGGTATGTTCTGCGACCACTTCTTATAACTTCAGCACAGCTGAAACCGGCGTAGAGCGGAGTTTCAAAAACACATCGCGGTGAATAAAAAGGACTTTGGCGCTATCGAATATCTCCTGCGCAAGGGCAACCGACAACTTGAGATGTACGCTTCCCCGGGAATTCGTAATATTCGATGAAGCCCGGACTTTTCCTTTTTCTACGTGGGTTCTGGGGAATCTCCAGGTACCAGCTCACTCATGGTTTGAGGTAGAGGGCCCGAGGAAGTAGCAGGCGTCGACTTGTACGATATAGAAAGGATCTGGGCATGTCTTGATATTTTGAGAAGAGAAACACTGTATATACGTGTATGATCCAAATCTAATAAACTATATGAACCAAATGCAGATAACTACATAGTTAGCTATGTAACTTCTTAAGAGCCGAGGCAATTCAGTTGATTACGTCATATCAAACTGGTGGTAGTAACTATGGACTACCATGCATTTTGAATCCAAGGCTTACAAAGAATCGTTTTCAATCACTAGATAGCTTAGAATAAAACTGGAATATTCGAGATGCTATAGTTGAACAAGATGGTAGATGACTAGATGACACTAGATGGCGATAGAGGAGTGGAGAAGTCGGTAGAAGTGGCCACCCGCTTCTGGACATTTCAAACACCAGCAGCAGTAAGGTACCTCTGCCAGTATATAATAAGGCAGTTCGACAATAGACTCAATCATCATCAGTCATAATCACATCTTCTCTCAAAGTCAAAATCACTTCTGTTCTCTCAGTCAAACCACCACCCCAACTCAATCAACTCCAATCAAATCCAAAATGGCCTACCTATCCGATTTCCGACCTCTCTTCCGCCTTCTCGACGACTATGAGACCCACCGCTCCCGCCCCGCTCCTTCTCCATCGCGCACCCCATCCCACTTCACCCCGGCTTTCGATGTCCGCGAGTTGAACGGCGGCTACTACCTCGACGGGGAGTTGCCCGGAGTAGATCAGAGCAACGTCGAGATCGAGTTCCTTGATCCACAGACCTTGGTCATCAAAGGCCACACGGAACGGAACTACCAAGAGAACAAGAACAAGAGCAAGAACACAAACGCACCCCGATGGCACCAGCCGACCGTCCAGGATGACGAGGATGGATCTACCGAAACCGTCGCCGCCACCGGTGCCTTGACACCATCAAAACCATCCGATCAGGCTCAGGCTCAATCTGACTCCTTCCACTATTGGGCTTCGGAGCGCTCAGTCGGCGAGTTCCAGCGGACCTTCACCTTCCCAACTCGTGTCGATCAGGATGGAGTGCGCGCTAGTCTGAAGAATGGCATCTTGTCTGTGATCGTGCCTAAGCAGTCTGCGCCTAAGACGAAGAAGATCCGGATTGAATAATTTGCTTCGCTTTCTCTTTGCATTGGGACTGGCACCTTGGTTAATGGCACATGTACGGAGTACGACTGGGACATCATATGAAATAATGTATTTGAACTTGTTATGAGATATTTAGCTTCACGTGTTCACTGTATTCCCTATATTCAAAATAAATTTTCATCGAAGGATCAAGAAAAGGGCAATCCTTCGGGTCAGCGTAGAATGTTCCTCCTAGCTTTTCAATCATCATGCAACGTTCCCTGCATACTACGGCAGCTGTGCTCCACCCTTCTTGCTCGCGTCCATTCTTGTTGTCTTCCAAACCTATACTCCACCATCAGGAGTCCAACCAACCCGAATATAATGATTTTCCCTTTCGTCGGGGGTGGCTAAGATCTGACTTATAAACCATGTGTATTCACTTAGCCACTATGTTAGGCCAAGACGTCGCACTAAAAATTAGAATACTATGTACAAAGGATATTATCACTCAATAAGACCACGGTGCTGATTCTCTTTTTGTTGCCATTCAGGATCAGAATTGGTTGGACGCGGCGTGTCGTCAAATGGGTCCAATTATAGGAAATCTATCTCCACTCTGGATACCTTAAGCGTATAGATGCCGCCTTATGAGGGCCATCCCATGACTGTCGTGCCAGGTCCTTGCCCATAGGATAACCAGAACTGTGGCTCTCGTGGAAAGCAATCTTGATGGGTAATACGCTCACTGTTCACTTCCTGAAGCATGGTGGGTGGATCTTGAAGTGTAAAACTCTTTGACTGAGTTTGATATGCCAGCCAGCCAATAATGAATGCGATCAGCAGTGAGATCAGCATTCCCAGTTCCAGCAGGTTGGTATTTAGGTTTTCGAATCGAGTCAAAGCGGACAGTATCAGGCAACCGATTTCATAATGCGTGGCGTCGTGGGCTTTATCAGCACTCGGGTCCTTTGGCTACATCTGTGTAAGATATCAAATGCAAAATAGGTCTCGGGGTGCGAGGAGGGGTTGAATAATAGTGGGCCGGGCCGGGCCGAATGTACAAGAGTCGGGCGGCAAAGGATTCCCCCGCTAAGAATAACGAATTCAGTAGGTATGGCAAATGGATTTCGGCCGTAACTGGAAAGCAGTCTAGAAGAGTCTCTTGTTCTCCAAACCGGTCACTAGGTGCCTGGCGACCAACTAGTATCTGGGATGATATCAGTGCAGATGGAACGGGACCAATAAGGCTCTTCAGGTTAGTAGGTGCATTTGTGTAACACGAGACTGCAGTTATCACTGGTTCCACTTGCCCGGGTCAAATTCTTCAGGTCCTCGACTCGCAGGAGACAGGCGATTCGTGATCCCTGCTAATGTAGAGTATACGTTAATATTTCCCGACTTGCAGGAGACTCGCAGTCTTTGATCCCCACTAATGTAGAGCATATCTGCGAGTAAACGTGTATGGTTTCCGGTGGTTTGGTCCCCAAGTAGCTTTCGAGTTTGTGATGTAGCTAGGGTAACAGGGCTGCTGACGCTCCGCATCAGCGCTATTACGGCCACCTCAACTCGTCTAGAAGCGAAAGGTGTCAAAAATGCAAAATTGGCAAACTAGGGCGGCCCAGGCGGGAAGTATAGTGGATAAGATGCATGAAGGAGGAGCCGTGATGCCATACTCAAAGTCTACGTGGCTAGCTGAATAGCAAGTAAGCCTCTAATGTTAGCTACTGAGGCAATGTCTCTCATGCATCTACTCGTTTCCGGAATAGTCTCGCTTCGAAATGCCTCACAGGTTAAATGGAGATTCCTATAAATTACCCTTAGCCCAAGAGTCTTCCATTGACCCGCGAGACTTCTATCATCCCTAATCTCTCGATTCCCAATCATTATCCTTGACAACGCTCAAGTACCTACACTAGCCATGAAGCAAATCGAACCTGCACAGAACGGGGACAACCCAGTTCCCATTTTTCGCATGGGGCCAACCGCCCAACCGTCGAATAGCAGTCCATCCTTGTTCTGGGGCGACGACAGGCATAAGAAGACCCAGGAACCCATCATTCCAATCCATAGGGGATACGCCGAGGCACGCAGCATCATCGAAGACGGCAGATTAGAGCTGCTTGAGGGCCTTACAAACACTGCTATGCAGTCCGTTATACAGGCATTCGAGTCCCTCAACCCTTCTGAGGAAGGCTCCCAGAAAAGCCTCGTGGAGATGCATCTTTCCGAGGATCTGCAGAAGTGGCGCAGAGAGCAGCACGCTTCTGGAAACATCCTGCCCAGCAAAGGTCACGGCCTCGCATCCGCTTCGGAGAAGGTGGTTCAGCTTTTGGTGCAGAGAAATGGCCGAAACCACTACTCACTACCAATGCGCTCTTTGGTTCTGGAATAGCGAACATGTTGATCGGGGCCTATGATGCCAAGACCCTCTACTCCAACTATTGTACCGACATGGTGTTCTTCTATGAGCACGGCTACCATAAGGTTTTCCCGGAGTTTGAAGACATGATCAAGACCGCGGCGAGCGACCATCATGCACTGCACACTCCGGGCGGTGCTGCTAGGAGAGCCGCTGCCGATATCGGTATGAAGTATATAAAGAGGAAAGACGCTCTAGAAGTGGCCCACAAAGCAGAAACGGCCGATAAAGTGGCCAAGCTGGACAGGCGAAGTGCTCAGATCGTGTTCTTCTCGGAGTGCAGTTTGATGGGTATGGCCAAAGAGGCCATGGTGCGCGGTTTCGATCCCGCTGCAGTGATGAGTGACATGGTATTCGGATCACCTGCAACAGACGTCGTCGATGTGGGCTCAGATCTAAACAACTCGGAAATAATGAACGCCTTCCTGAGCACGGCCGATATGACTTCGACAGGCATAGTCACGGAGGAAGCGCTAAGGAGGGTGTATGACGCATATGCCCACACAGGCGCCAGGATGCTATGCGAACGTTGGACGGAACCAGTGGCGCGCATGTGCGCCGCGCTGTACACCTGGCACATCCAGAACGACAGACACCGGTTCCTCCGACGTGCTCTGCTTGGGTACCCCAAAGTGCGCAAGACGGCGCCGGAACAGCGCGAGGCAGATTTTGATGAAGCCTTTGGCCCTGATATGCACACTACTGGCTTCAGCAGACCGCTGCAGGGAGCTTGTAATGGCGGTGACCCGTGTGATCAAGTACAGAACCACCTACTGACACATGGTGAAAGTGACGGCTTACTGGCTGAGCTCTGGCGGTGTCTCATTACCGATCCCATGAAATACGTCTCCACAGGTGTTGTGGACTCAGACGCCGAGGATGATTTGTCTGAGAGACTCCAGCTAGCTATGGCACAGGCGTACTCACTTGGGTTGGTAGATGAGATGACATGGCTGCTCGCTCATGCTGCACATCATGCCTGGCAGGTGAATCGACTCTTCGAAGCGGCTATGTTTGGTAGTCTCCTAGACGATGGCAGCCTGCGGGGTAAGCTCGATAGGAAAGATGAATAAGATGATTACGGGGGAGCCTACATAATAGGCATACGGATATACCCGTGCCTCTAAATTCGGAATTGATAGAATTGGAACACAAACTCTTTTTTGATAGTAACACGCCGCTTTACACCGGTATCTGATATTGTGCCCTTCTATATTGATTGATATGCATATGTGCGATACCCCTTTGGGGGATTCAGCAAGCACTAACCGAGGGCTTATGGTGCTCCCTTGCAGTTATGTATATACGCGGTATATGCAGCGTAGTATAAGGAAAGAAAGTCGTGCATGAATCGCCAATAATTGACGCCGATCCTAAAGATCGCATGAATCGCCAATAATTGACGTCAATCCCGACGATCCTTCATAACATACTAATCTATTGGCATAAAAGGATCGAAGACCCTATTCACCTCAAGCTCTGTTTAAGAAAAACCTACACCTTGCTGAGATTCTTTTTCACTTGAACTCAACATGCGTCTTTTCAATTTTGCTGTGGCAGTTACTGCATTTTCCACTGTGGCTCCGGTTGCAAATGCTTTCTTTGGTGATATCAAGATACCGAAAGAACTGATACCCTCGGAATGCAAGCCCACTATGGAAACGGCCCATTGGGAAGGAGTTGCATTTCACGAATGGCTAAAAGACAATGTCTGCCGAGATCATAAAGTGTCTTTTGCCCAAGTAAAAGACTATGTTGATCCAGTGGTCCAGAGATACCTTAGGTACATTTGGGCTCAATTGAAACCTCCACTGGACCTTAAAAAAGATGTTCTGCCGTTTTACCAAACCATCAAGCATGAGTGCATCTTGAAGCCACAATACGGAGTGGTGAATCATCCAAACTTGTGTCTCATCAAGGACGGCGACAAGAAGCTTACCAACATGGTGAATATGTGCATCATCCCCAAAGTGGCGGCTAAATATTTGCCAAAATTCCCTGAATTTGCCGAATGGGCGAAAAAGAGCTGTGGAAAATGGGAATCTGTTGTGAATGAAATCTTGGTGGCCACGAAATGTAAGCTGGCCTATCCGACCTTCGTGGTTGATGTTTCCAGGTTGTCGAAAGTCGAATCGATTGTACTAACCTGCTCAAACAGACAACAAAGAGAAGAAAGGCACCCCGAACCCATATATGACAGTCAATGCTTGTGTCAAGACTGTGAGTACTCGTTCATTTTCTCAGTCTTTCTCAAGTTCAGTTCTGACTGATAGCCACCCTACGTATAGTGGTATAATGAATTAGCAGATCCAAAAACTCCAACAAAGAAGCAGGCATACGCGAAATGCCCTTTTTGATCAGAAGACATCGACGTTTTCTTCTTTCGGTCTGTGGTTATGGTTGGCGACCACAAGCTCCGAAGACTTTGGATCACTTGCCATGGAAAGAGCACTCTGAATTGTCAATTTGGGAACCCTGCTCTCTTGTGTTATGCATACTTGGTTGGTGTATGGCACGTAAGGCCATACTGATGCCTTATGGTTAAGAATTGCTGTGTTTCTGCTTAGTTGACAGCGTATCCCACTTTAGTCGAGGTTCGAGAAATGATCAGGATTCACAATCTGATGATAGTGATCGTAGATTGACAGGGATAGACCGGTTGAAGATTACGCTCTTTTCTTCAAATGCATCTTCAAGTCCGATGGAATGATTTTGCCACGTTTGACTTTGCTTAGTCGAGTTTTTAAGTTATCTGCAATAGAACTTAAATTAGTTGGTCCCTTTACCTGAGTTTCAATTCGGGCATAATATATGAGTCGACATTCCACTGCCAAAGTCAGACTTGCCTCGACATTAACATGATGCAGTGCTTACGCTACGTTACTCCGGATACGCTCGCGCAATCGTGAGGTGGCCACAGTTTTCCGTCTATGCTCTCGATCCCGAGGCTGACCACAATTTCCTTCTATGGGCTCAAGCTCATCGTAGGACAATCCACGTTTCTTCCCTCTCCAAGCCATTGCAGGTCAAACCGTTTCTCTCGATCGAACCATCGTAGGACGGGTCACGAGTTCCCCCGTCTGAAGACATCAGTTTAGCTACTCTCGATAGCGCGTATCCTAGGACGGGCCATGGGAATTATACGCTAGCCATGGGCGAATCGAGCGCATCACTATTCGATACAGAACCTAAGCGATTATTGAAGGATTGATTCGGAGCAGACAAGGCTGCTAGGAAAGGAGGTCGGTCACGCCTACCACAGATTTCACAATGCAGTCAAACTGAATTTCAGGTAAGGTCATAATGAGCGTCTCGATGAAATGGCCGCCCTTTTGCGTATCAACAACCTCTGCCATCATCTGCTTTTTTGACAAGGAACCTGCCGTTTGGACGGCTTGAATGCTTATTCATAGTATTTTCATTAACTAATCAGTTATAGCACTTCCGATATAGTACAGGGATATTTAAATGCAACTTTGCCTGACTAGTAAGCAGTGAGGCCCAACGGCGAGAGTAGCTAGAAATGGCAAAAATCTCCGGAGAGTCAGCTGCCAACTTATTTGCTTATGACATGATGATGACCCTGAGAGTCAAATCTGCCTTCGATGTGGAAGTTCTCCCTTATCCTCCGCATCCCAACAGCACACATCAAGTATCACTAGCAACCAAAACGAATTTATTTCAGTTCGAAACAATCCAAATTTCCTCGTGCGAGTATGGAGTGCCTCGGTATTCCTATTGACCATCGACTGCGGCGCATAATTCGGGAAGTTCGGCCAAGCGACATGAACGGAGAAGACTCTGGGCACATTCAAATCCTCCACAAATTCGGAACTTCACTTAAAATCGGAGCCAGTGACTGTGACTATCTTGGACCATGTGATTTGAGCTTCGGAATCGATCTGGCGCGACCTGAATCCAAGGGTGGTATTGTAGTTGTCCTACAGCAGCCCCATTCCAAGCAAGACAACTCAGACGGATTCTTAGCGGGTAAACGCAATTGTTCGTCTGTGAAAGCGATATCCGAATTAGTTCATGCGACGAGCAATGCAAGGTACAATTTTGACGACATCAGCGTATTTGACGCAATACCATTCCTAGACGAAAAAGTCACTGAAAAGGCCATGATTCGAAAGGCACAGGACGTGTTCATCGCCATGATCAGAGCCAAACAGCCACAAATTGTGATATCCTGCTTCTATACAGAGACGGATAACAAAACTGTCAAGAATCTACGCCGCCGGAAGATAGGGGACTGCTTTGAATCTGACCCGCACGGATCAAAGCAACTGGCTGAATCAGGGCTATTGCTCACTCGCGTAAATGCGCTCCATCCCAGCTATGCAATCAATTATCATCCAGAGTTCAGCTGCTTTAAGCGTCTACTTGTCTTGGAGTTTGTGAAGGCCTTCGCTCTGTGGCAGGGGAATTGGACTGCTGATGAGCCGTGGATGATTTTATTGAGACATGAATGTCGAGAGCAAGCAGCGAAGCTCAGAGAAGGTATGTATACTACGCCGGTATTTTAATGGACTATTAACGAACTTTACTTTAGCTGAGGTTGTCCACAATACTTGGAAAGCACATTTTTTCCAAGGGCAATGGAAAGATCCTCTTGAAGCTTTGGAAACAAGTTTTATGAGGTGCTTTTTTGGCAAGGATGGTCTTAGCTTGGCCGAGATTGCCGAAGATTACTATCGTCGACTGGTGCAATCCAAGATTACGTGGATATGTTGCGATATCGCATGCATCTTGGATAAACAGAAGAGTAAACAGAACATCGATGATTTTGACCTGGACATGCGGCAACAGCTACTCTTCCAGTTCGAGAATTGGTGTCTAAAATCATGGCCTGAAACAAAGCTTCAACGTAACTTTAGTGGTTCCAATGGGTACTATGATCATTCACCATTTTTACTTTTGAAATCGAAGCAGCAAGGGGCACGCGCAAAGAGACTCGAGAACATTCTTTATACCTTTTTACGTGATCTGAATCTGTCTTATACATGCTCCCAGCATCAAACAAGATTCAGCATAGAGGCTCAGGTGGATGCCTTTCGAAGGTTTGCTACGGCCTTCGAAGACGTACTAGAGGAAGCGCACGAGAAGGGAGGATCAAGGAAGCATGGTCTAAGCGGTAAACTGAGTTCTTTGGACTTGAACCAGTGAATACCATCATCTCAGACAACCCATGTCGCAGATTGCAGCAAACAAACCTCTTTTATGCTCCTATATTTCAGCGTTCCCCCCGCTTCGATGTTGATGTCTTGATCATTTCAATGGAGCGATGAAAATACAGTAGTGATGGCTTATAGGGATAGGTTCCTCTGGAGGTAGAAAGCGGCGATAGTAGAGAACGTAACATTAGCCCCTCTATATTGGCATAGACCTAATATTAAGCCCTTCTACATGGTATATTGACTAATATTCATATTTGTATGGTACCCCTTTAAGGGGTCTTAAATAGGTATTATGGCATACCTCAATAGTGCAGTGTTGTTTCTCTTATGTAGATAACTATATTACTATTTCTACTTTCTTCTTACTTTCTTCTTACTCTTTTTGATATTAACATAAACTAATCAGTTCAGATGATTGATTTTTTATGTTTAAATAGGATATTTGTGCGCGGCCGTACTTCCTGTACTAGACTAGTAGTAGATCATTACCCCCCTCCGCATCCTATCTAGCAACGGAGACTTACCCTCTTCTACGCTAATCCTTTTTTATTATACACCACAATCTTGATTGTCTTATTTTCATTGACAAGCAGTCTCTCTCCATCATTGCAGGTAACAAACTTTATCTCTTTCCGCCTACAGTTCCTCGCTCACCTTCTTCTCTATCACCTAAGTTTCATTATCATCATCCTCGCCTGGCTGTAAGTACCAAAATCTGACATCGTGTAACAACACTGCTGATTTGCAGAACCTACACAATTAATCCCCAGCTCTATCTTTCCCTATCCCCGGAAAGTTCAGGATGACCAAAGCAGGGGATACAGAACGTAGGCGCAAAGAACGCCTCTTTGAACGCATACGGGGAGTGATGGATAGACTTTCGTGTGACGAAAAAGTTGATGCGACTGAGTTCGCTACAGCTATCGAAGGGCTTTCTGACACAGCACTCGACACCGTACAAAATCCAAAGCCCGAGGCCCTCGCCGTCAGCAGCCTTAGAATCGACCAGGTGGAAGAAGTTCTACGCCTAACCATAAGCCAGAGAGACCACGAGCTTGAGTCGGTCGCAGCCGTTCCAATAACCTCAAGTCTAGGTAAGTAAGCCCATATTATGCAAGTAGCTAGACTAATTCTAATCAGCCGCCCATCTACGTATGGTGGATGATGCCGTTGGCCTTAGCGACAACGATGCTATCATCAGGTTCACCCTCAACGCCCTTCTTCTCCACGCACATAAAGTCATTGCTATTACGAGCCCTGCTTCTAGCCAGCAAATCAGCCTTCAGGCTGAGCGGGGATGGAGATACCCCGTGGTCTTCGAAGGAGAGCGCCGGACGTTAACGGGGCGAGCTGACTACGGAGTATGGTACGGGAAGAGAGGGGAGCTAGCCGTCAAAATGGTCATAATTGAGGCTAAACGACAATGGCACAGCACTAGTGGTATCCCGCAAGCCCTTGCATATATGGGTAAGCACCCGATAATGTGGCTGATATAAAATATCATAATGCTAACCTACAATAAGGATGTGTGCACCGAGTCAAAAAAGCTCGTCATCAGAAAGATTGTACAGTCTACGGTGTAGCCGCTGATGACCGATTCTTTCATTTTTTAAAGATATCCAACGACTCGAAGGTAATTAGAAGGTGCCCTAAGTAATTGCGGCTTATTCTAACATCTGCTAGTGGTCCGAGCACACCGTCACTGCAAAGCTCAAGAACTATGACCATGTCTTTGGCATATTACTACACATATTCCGGAAAGCAGCTGCTACCTCGCCCACCGATTCAAAGGAACATACCAAGGAAGGGTCGTAGGAATCGAAGCTCAGTTTTGTGGACGATCAGGACATTGACATGGCACCTGGGCATACCGGGTCTCTATGTTGGCCGTGAAATTAATCCTGTTGGCTATGTGCTGGTTTCTTCCTAATTCAAGTTTACTACACTCACCTACCAAAAGTCTAGGGACAACCCTACGTTTCGGAAAATTGGCTAACTAACCCTCAAAATATACATTTATCAATTCGGCTATATATGCATAAATCATATGATTCTTACATGAGTATTGCCTAGGAGTGGAAGCTTTGACATTGTCACCTTCCCGACGAAACGAACATTGCTTACGAGCTGAAATTGCATCCAAGACAAGTACTTGAAAACTCCGTTGTTGAAGACCCGACATACGGAACGGTCCGGTCTAGCGGTGTACGGTCGACTTTAACATCCCTAGCTTGGTTAAAATCGGCTAGGTAGTTTTTACCTCTGGTCTTCTAGGCGACGAAATTGGTCATAAGGTAGACGGCTTCATCGGTTAGCTTAGTCTTCTTAGGCAGGGGTTTGTAAGTAGCTTAGCGGAGATCAACGGCTCGATAGATAGGGAAAGTTTTGGGTTATAGGATAAGGGTTGTACTCGGGTATATAGTCTGACCGGCGATAGCAAGTGAGATCGCCCTAGTCGTACAAACGATCTATCGAGCTGATGTTTTTAGGTACTCATCTGCGTCCCTCGGGACACAAGAATCACACTCCTCACTAGGCGGAGCTGTGAATCAATATTCCTATGCGCGGCCGTGTGCATAGTAGGGAACTCCCACTGTTCAGCTTGAGTTGCTTTATCAGCAAACTCCAGTTCTAGGATTGGATATACATTGGATTCTGGGTGCTTCTTCTTGATGTGAGCTTTGCATGGTTGAAGTTGCTTAAATGGCTGCTGGCAGATGGGGCATTTCCATCGTTTCGGCACGTACGACTATACGGCCGCGCTGTATGTGTTTAGTCACACGAGCTGGGATCGAAGCCGTGTACCGCTTGGACTTAGGAACATAGGCATCGTTGGCCTGCTTGTTTCTTAGAAACGCAGTCGGGCACTGTAAGCAGGCCCATTGACCGTGCTTAGGCTCAGTGATGCTCTCTGATATGGTTGAGAATCTTCTGGATGACATTGGCGTCATCTTGAACATAGTGTTAGGGATGAAAGAAAAGACCTCCGGCTTTTCGAAGTTCACAATATGCGGCTTATAACCTTGGAAGTTAATCTTCTTATTTTGTTTACTTTACTTTCACTTTACTCTTATTCAACTCTTACTTTGCTCTCGCTTTACTCTTATTCTTGCCTTTGACCGCTATCTTAGTGCAGCACATCGAGTCCGAGCTCAGAATCATCCACACCCAGTTTATGGGGTTGTTCGGGCTGCATCTCCGGTTCTATGAACATCGGGATAACGAATGTTTTACTATAAATAAATCGACACCTCCGACCTTCCCTTCCCATGCCATCAACGATGTCCACCTCCATGACTCCGTCGATGTCCGCTCTGTCCATCGGCCCCACTGCCTCTGCCCCGGGGGGGACCCCCCAAGAAGCCCGATGAGGAGAAGAAGAAGACTCCTCGCGATAAGGTTGACACCAAGGTATCGTCCCTCATCTGCCCATGGCCTCGCTTCAGGACCCCCAACTAACGCGTGATGTTTATGAAGATTTCAAAGAAAAAGAAAAATACTCACACGTGCTGGAACTGCAACCGCCGTGGACATATCGTCGCGAACTGCCCTACCCTCCACTCTGCTCGCCTACGTGTAGCACAATACCTCCTCTCATCCGTGAGTTACATCATTGATCTATGAAAGCATGACTGGATAGGCTAACTCGTGTACGTATAGCCGGGAGATCTCGCAGAGGCGTAACGGGCTATAGGGGCAGCATAGCGCAATAAAGCGTAGCGTGCTGCTCCCATGGCCCGTGGCGATCATCAACATCGCCCGCACCCTCGCCCTCGCAACGCCAACACCGACAACACTGACGCTAATCCCAACACCGACAAGGATGCCGAGAAGACTGCCGACAAGCATGACGACGAAATGAAGGAGGACTGATTTTCGTTTTTTGTCAACAAGGATGATCCGATGACACGAAGATTGATTTCATGTCAACACCATGGATGATGCGAGCAACAACACCAGCAACAACGACAAGGATGCTGCTAAGGAGAAGGATAATAAGATGAAGGACGACGACATGAAGGACGACGAGATCGGAAACCATTCGAAGGTAATTAGAAGCTACCCTAAGTAATTGTGGCTTGTTTTAACATCTGCTAGTGGTCACAGCATACCGTCAGAGCACACAACAAGAACTATCACTATGTCTTTGGCCTACTCATACACATGTTCCGGAAAGCAGCTCTCACCTCACCTGCCCATCCGAAGGAGTCCTCCCATACCAAGGAGGCATCTGCCGAAAGCCAACGCACTCTTACTTTCCCAGAGGACTCGATAGAGACAGGGACTTAGCTTCCCTCGCTTGGTTGTTATTCAAACAGCCCACCGATTCAAAGGAACATACCAAGGAAGGGTCTCTAGTTTTGTGTATAATAAGGACGTTGACGGAGAAAGAGTATATTTGGTTTTGATTAATCGTCTCAAACTGGTTTATACATGCAAAGTCCCGTCCCTGTGAACTACGAATCGATTTTTTTTCGTATAAAGTGTCAGGTGTAGTACTCCTAAACCGCATGAATGCCCTATTATTCCCAAACGCCAAGTAAGAGTGTAAATAGTAGCTTAACCAGTCGGATCTCCACCAGGTACACACAACCCAATACGCCAGAAGTAGTCACGGTGAGCATAAAAGAGTTCCCAAAGCCGATACCTCGCGGGAATCAAAGACCAGTTCCAGCCAGCCCTCGTCTCTTCGCAGTCTGACTTCTTCCCCATCACTACCTGCTGCGTGTTAGGGACATCCTCGTACGTGCAGGGATCCTCGGTGAAATCAAGGGACTGTATATCCTGAAGTATACTGAGCGATGTTTCTGACCCCGCAATACATGTCTGGTCCTCATCGCCAAAGCAGAAATGAATATCTTCGAGTGTTGGAGAGAGGTCAGGATTAGAAATGTAGATTTCCCCTGCATGGGGTGCATACCCCCATTCTCTGAGCGGGAGGAGAGGCACCGGATCACCGACATGAGTGACTCGACGGAATCGCTGGGTTTCTGGGTTATTGTTGTTGCTGAAATTGCTCAGCTGGAACTGCTTGTTGAGGAATTTCACAAAAGCGGAGTTTCCAATCATTGGCTCTCCAAACGTAGTGACTGTCGGGTTCCAGCCCTTCAGATGCATTTCTAGACCTGCTAGTGCTGCCACGGCGCCGCCGAGAGAGTGTCCTACTAGGGTTATCTCGTAGTTGGGGTATTTCTCTTGTGCTGAGAGTAGGTATGGTAGGATGATTGGACGGGTGTTTAGCCATGATCTGAGGAATCCGGCGTGCACGGTACAATTCTCACATCGTGCGTCGTCGTCTCCGAGGTAGGGGACGTAGGCCTGTGGGATAGCGGAGAGATCTATGATTGTATTTGTGATTGAGTATGTCCCGCGAAAGGCGGCGATGATACGTCTAGGGGCTGAGTGGGAGATTGCGATATAGCCACATGAGTCGGAGAGAAGGAGTCCTGTACTCCATGTCTGCGGGTGTGAGGATCTGCCCTCCAGCTGTAGTCAGGACACTTACAGTGACTAGCTCCAAGTTGGGAAATTCAGCGCAGTGATTCAGACACTGGAATGGTTTGTGGATGCCTGTGGTGCTCACGCAGTAGGAGATGTCTACTATTCGTGATAGCTCTTCGAGTGAGTTGAATAGCTCGCTTGAGATGTGCCGAGTGTCGTTTCTTCCCAGGGATCCTCCAAGAAATGGTAGGAGGTATAAAAGCAGCACGTTCAAGCGTAACTTTTTCATTTTGGGTGGTCAAGAGGGAGGATTTGTTCCAAGGTTGCGAGTGCTTGGGAAAAATCCGGGGAAGCGGGTCTGATTATGTAATGATGTCATGCGTGCAGATCATGGGAAAGAATCACGTTACATATTTACTGTTTACTGTTTTACCAGGGACTATATAATCGTAATAAGCCGGGCATTGGTTATTTGTTATTTTCTAGAAATATACAGTACCGGGTCAGTGGGTTTAAATGGTCCATATCACAACACGGCCATCCACACCACTCGCTGTATTCAGGTTAGCATAAGATCCACCGATAAGATCCACCCATCTAAGGTTACTTACTGCTGAACGAGCGCACCTTCCCGTTGGCTTCCTCAAAGGCCCGGACAGTGTTCACAGTATTCTGGTGGGTCGATTTCAGCTTGGTGTCCACCTGAGTCTGGCCCTTGAGATCCATCTGTCGGAACATGTTGAGCGCAGACTCCTCACGGGCACCACCGGCGCCAGACTCCTTGTTCCAACGAGCCAGCAAGCTGCCATCCATTCTCATCACCGCTGAAGCGGAAGGGTTCGCAGTCCTAATCAGATGTCAGTACAACTCGAGTGATCTGCAGGTAGCTTGTAGATCCATACGTGACCAGCCGCAATGATTTCATTCTCGCCGTTCCAGATCAGGCTGTTGAGCGGCAGAAGGCGGGTGGAGATATTCAGCATCGCCCGGGGCGGCTGTTCCGGCGCACTGGGGTAAACGACCGTGACACTGCTGTCGTGTCCAGTGAAAGCAAGAGCGTTTCCACTCGGAGAAAATGCGACACCCTGGATCCAGCCAGCCGTGTCATTCAAGAATTCACCGCAGATAGTGTTGAAGGGAAGGCGCTCTCCCCACGCGCTGGGCTCTGGGCGGGTGTCAACGCCCTTGATGAAGCTCGAGAAGACTCGTGCATGCGAGTCCGTAGAACCAGCGGCCAGCAGCACGGAGTTGGGGTGCCAAGCCAGAGTTGTGATGGTGCTTCGAATCGGCTTCTTGAGGTGCTTCGAGATCCACCAGTCGTTCTCCTCCTCAAAGTAACAGACTGAGATCAAGCGAGCTCCGGAACCGACGGCAAATTTCTGCTCGGAGGGCGACCATCGCACAAAGGTCGCGGCACGGTTGATACGGAGGAGCACGAGCGTAGGCTTCCAGCCAGAGGGGGTCTTCTCCCAGACGTATGCATTGCGGTCTGTGCAGTGTTTAGTTGATAAATGAACCTAGGCACTCTCTGAGATAAAACCCACCTTGAGAGCAAGTGACAATACGTCCACTGTTCGGAGCAATGTCGACACCGGTGACCGTCTTTTCGTGGCCCTTGAGTTCATCGCTCAGCGAGAACTTGTTGCCTGACGATTGATACAGCTCCACATTGTTCTCCCGGGCAACAGCAAGGGTCTTCCTGTCAGAAGAGAACGAATGGTCTGCAATTGGAGAGTGAAAGAGATGGTGAACTTGAGGAGCGGCCATGGTGAAGGTACAAGGTACGACAGGAGGAGCTCTCTACCGTCGATGAAGTGGGGAAGGAAGGCCGAGGGGAGAGTCGAGAGTCGGGGTGATGACGCTGGGCGCTTAGCTAATGGTCACATGACTCTACTGCTTTTCTCGCGGTTTGGACATCCGCACGGGTTGCAGTTGCCCAGCTCTCATCTTGCTTCTCAGCCAGCACCATTGATTTCTCTTTCCTTAATTTTTTCATGCGACCACGATAATAACCAGATACCCCATCTAATACCACACAATATGGCCACCAAGGCAGCTGCACGCCCTCCCGCCAAAGCGACGGTTCCTCCCAACCAGACGTGAGCTCACCCTTGATGGCAATTGAACCCGGCAATTGGACACTGACAGCTTTGTAGACTGTACTGCACCAACCTTCCAGACAAAATGCGCAAGCATGATTTGCGCACATCGCTCTACACTCTGTTTTCCACCTACGGCACCGTCCTCGACGTCGTGGCTATGAAGACGAACAAAATGCGAGGCCAGGCTCATGTGGTCTTCAAGGACGTTCAAGCCAGCACACAAGCTATGCGCGCTCTTCAAGGGTTTAACTTTTTTGGCAAGGAAATGGTGTGTACCGCCTATGGTTTGACATTTCACAGCGCTAATGATAGCTAGAAAATTGTTTACGCCAAGGGAGCTTCCAGCGTGATCGCCAAACTTCGCGGTACATACGTGGCACCTGCTACCGGTGCCGGTCCCAGTGGAGTGTCCACCGATCTTCAGAAATCCATCTTCAACGGCCCGCCGGGCAGTATGCCGGTGCGACCCGCAACCGAGGCCAACGGAGAGGCACATGGAGTGAAGCGAGCTCGTGAGGAGGAGAGCGACGAGGAGGAAGCACCGATGGAAGAGGACAGTGATGTGCCGATGGAAGCCTCCTCGGACGAGGACTAGATTGATTCGAGGGCCGAGTTCATATTTGGCTCTGTGGCTGGGAGGTGGACGAAGCTTTCGGGGAGGATTCTTTCGCTCGGCGTTTCCTTGCAGATGCAAGGTGTCTCAAAATGGGCTGGGGCTAAAGGCAACGAGCTCACGTGGGACGTGCAGGTTCACGCAATGCCCGACGAGGCCGAGCCAAATGATGAGATACGTCCCGGGAGTGACGCTTTGTGCGTCTGCAATCTGCGCCATGGCATCCGCCGTGTTGCACGGGTGGATAAAAAAGGCCGGAGCGCCAGATTCTGGATGGTACTACGAAAGATGAGCTCTTGCAACGCGATCTTCATGCTCGAGGGCACACCTACACCGAAGCTGATCCCGCCCATGATTCCCACCCCCTTCAATTCCTTTCTGTACTGATCCGGGACCACATACTGATAGACGGCATCCAGCCCGAGCGGGCCCTGGCGGTTATGCCACCTAAGCGTGAAATACAAGACGGGGACCTGATATGTGGGGGACAACACTATATCATAGTCTATCTGTAAATTAGGGTTGAGATCGGTGCGAACCAACGCCTCCTATTAAAATAAGGAATCCTGCATTAGAATCGTGAGTCTTTTCCAGGTAGATGGGCTCGCACACCGGATCCTCGTCCTCCAGTTCCTGTGCTTCCCGTAGCTCTGGACTCTCAGTAGTATCCAGGACATCCACGTATCGAGTGATCCTGAGATGCGTGTTGTTCTATTCCCTACGTCAGCAGGATTCCGCCATACCCGTAGCTGTGCAGGGGCCGGGGCAGGTTACCTGTGTGACAAGTCGAAGGGATGACCAGACCGCACAGGCGCAGGCTCGATCGGCCAAGTCTCGACAGGCCTCATCAAAGTCGCCAGCGGTCAAGAAGGGAAAGGCGGACAGCGTATTCGACATGACCATGACCCACTGGATTAGATTTAATAACGATGCACGCCGGATGCAGCGACTAGCGACTATTGACGCGTGTCTCGTGGTCTTCCGATGAATGAGTGGTACCTTCTAATCAGATCAATGGTTACAGTCGACCCATGAAAAGGACAATGAAGTTGTTCAAGGGGTCGACCATGTCGTATCAGGATTCGGGTTTTGGATGTACGACGAGCGGGATGTAGATGGTACTTCCGTGAAGTATGCGTTGATTATAGAATGCATAAGTACCTGATACACCGCCTCCCATCTACCACAGCCGCAAGCGGCTAAGGCCGAACCCAATCAACCCAAACAACTTCATCCACTCCACGATTCGAGTGCAGAGATCCATTGTACCTGTCCTTCCCTGTTCCGCATGCATCTAGTGCACGTCCCAGCCTCACACGATGGCGATAGTAATGGCCCGAGAACAGATGCGAGTCGACTCGTGGCAAATTAAACGCTTTCGTCTCTGCACGTCTTGATCTTTTTTATCTATCCAATGCCCCGTCAGAGGCAGATTCCTGCCTCGTTTCGTGTTTTCTTCTTGTGTTTCACCTAGTTCATACCTCTTGTCTATACCCTCTGTTTCCTTGTTATTTGTTGATAATCCCTGTCTACTCTGGAGTAGACTAGTGTACAAGTACACTAGTGCTGGACACGGTCCTCGTGGATTCTGTGAATACCCTCTCTATCCGGGTGTGTTGTAACCACAACACTCTTGCCATCCCCGCCATTTTCGCCTTCCTTGCTCCGGTCCAACCGATCTCCGGGCCATCTACCTATCTGAAACACGGCTTTCTCCAGTATCTCCGCGCGGGGAACCTTCAGCCTCCAATCGTACGCTCGATTGCAAACGCAACGTGTGGCACAACTGGTGCCCGGATTATTCTCTCAGCAATCACGGCGTGGCTTGACGTCAATTGCCCGATTCGATCTAATCTGAACAGTCCTGCGAGATCACCGGTTTTTCGCCCCGGTCTTCTTCATCTTGTATATTTACCTTGGCCACCCTATGCTGCGCAGGATCTTCCCTTGAAGCTTTGAGGAAGTCACTCTGTTTGCTCTTGGTGCCTGCCACACCATGGGCAATCTACAATCGACCTCAGCGAAAGATGGAAACCGCCGTGTCAACCGACTTTCCAAGCCTCTGACGAAGGGGCTGGCTCTTAGCTCTCCGCAGCTATCCCGATCTCAACCCGACCAGCAGGAGCTTGCCAGCGGACTGATCGGATGGCAGAACCCTTGGGTTGGTTCCCAGATGGAAATTTCCCCCGACATCAGAACTAGCTATCAAACAACGAACATCCCTCCGACCCTGTTCGAAGCAGAGCAGAGCCTCCCTGAGACTCCTGCGCTATCTCCGACTCAGTCATTCAATAATCAGAGCTGGGGGCCCAGTTCACCTCGTTCGGGCTCTCTCTGCGCCCACCCGTCTATCAGAAGAGCCTCATACCAACCCCAAAACCGGGGTGATTATTTCCAGACACCCCCAGTTTCGGGGCGGCCGAGACGGGCCAATTCAACTCAGACCCCTCTGCAGAGACATAGGAGTGTGATCTACGAGAACCAAATTGAAGATGCAACGTCTTCTAACACGGCCTTTCTGGTGGGTAACCAGCGTTTTTCGTTGACCCGCCGTCGGTCGTTACTGACGCGGCCGGGGGTTGCCACGCGACGAACAACGGGTACCCTTGGGCGTGTACCCTCACCGGTTGGGGAGCCCGAGAATTTCGATGATCTGGTGGAGCCACAGAGCTTACAATGGCCCCTACCTCCTCGCAACAGAACTCCGTTGCCTATTCTGCTGCCGCAGCGGTCAACCAGCCCTTCGGACGCCCGGTATACCCAGCTTGGAGCCCTCAAACTAGGGTCTTTACGAGTTGTTAACGGCTCCGCATCCCCGTGCCCCAGTGAACGGATTCCCCTGGGTTCTTCTGCCACAGAACCGGGACTCGGGTTGGAGAATGTCGAGACCGTTGCTAAGAGAGGCTCTACCGTGGAGATTCCCTTGGTGTCTGACTTGAAGCAATCGGACGATGTACCCGGCAGCCCCTTCTCGTTCGAGAAGTCCCCCGTTATCGCAACACCCGGGGATACTTCGATCTTCCCCGGTGAGGCGGAGGATGAGGGCATTGCCATGTGTGATGTTCAGCTGGAGAAGAGTGCGATGGATGCTGCAGTCGATCAGAGAACCCTTCGATCGCTCAACAAGTCCGATAGCGGCTACAGCTCTGCGACTTCCGTTCGCTCCCTTCACCGGAGCCGAACAAGCGCGTCCTTCGACTCGCAGGGGTCTAGCTACTGTGCTGCGGACAGCGCCAAGAACGTCTACATCGGAAATGACCAGTTCTGCGCCCCGGATGATCAATTCCAGCCCCCGATCGGTTTCCAGGATGCTGCTGCTGGAAATTTCTCACGGCTGCAGCCAGCTACCACTCGGTGGTACGATAGCAGTGTCCCGGCTCCTCCGCCCCTTGCGCCATCGCGGCGCCGATCTACATTGTGCGCTCCCCGATACACGGAATACCCCGATGCCCCCGAGTCTGCCACGGTGGAGACACCGTATTTATTCGCTTTTCAGCAAGAGCAGACGGTCTATACCGGAAGGGCTCCACATGAAGATCGCTTTTACAGTGCTGCGGACTCGGGTTCCGCAACAACTTTGGTGACACCGCCCAGCTATCAGCACCATCGGTCTCCCTCTGGGCACCGCGAATACGGAAATCCCGAGGCATGGGTCGACCACTCTCGATCCAGAAGCAGACGCGGCCGAGTGTGGTGCCCAAAACCGGGCATCGATGTGCCCCCGTTGCCGACGATCTTATCTCCAGATCATCTGCAAGCCGGTGAGGTTAAAGAGGCGGAAATCCTCGAGACGTATCGCGGTCGACCTCGAAGCCGAAGTCATAATTACCGCCGCCAGTTGCTGAGAGCTTGTCCCCAGCCTGACATTTTCATCTAACGACATGTTTTTTGTTTGGAGTTTACCTTATTCTGGATTTTCGGCGTTCTTTGCTTTCAACTCTATCAAAAGTTTCTGGGGCGTTTACTGGTGGGTGGTTACTTGTTTTTTCAGTTCAATGGAGTCTGATCGATATACCCTCGTTTATCTGCGTGAATTATGGCGTTGTGAGCGGTCATCTCTCATTGGTCTATTGGTCCACTTAACGGGCATTTATCTCGAAGCAAGGAGCTTGCCGCTATCCTGCAGGGTCGGTTTCGATCTGGTGGATAAAGCTACATGTTACAGATCACCTATCTTTGCGGTGAATATGTACGGTGAATGCTAAATATTTCATAACAACTTCCCAAGTTTATTATTGCGAATAAGGTTTCCATGCCCGCTTTATGCAGGCCCCTACCTTGCTGAACTCTCGTACCTAAAAATCGAGTTATATGCCGCATCGACAATTTATACAAAAACTGTTCATGAAGGGAGGGAATTTTGCAGGTAGCATTTACCAGTTTCAACAATTAATCTAAAACCAAACTTGGCCTAGGTACGCGAGAGATCTAATTTCGGAACTGGAGGACTCTCTCGATGAAGTCTGTATATTAGTAGTAATACTACTACTGTAGTACCTTATGCTTCTCTTACTTCTCTCTCACTTTCCTCTTACCTACTATTTTCTTCCTTTCTTCTTACTATTTTCTGACTTCATCTAAAGTATGTTTTACACCTTCGGAATACGCTATATATAAGCGTCTGTCAGCCTCACGACCTAGAGGCTACAATGTCTTCACAAATATGATCCTGGCTGGTCGTATTTATTTCCCCGCGGAAGGGCGCTTGTCCTCTCCTACAAGAATAGACAGACCAGCCTCTCCCGGTGGCCGACCTTGGTTTTCAGGACATCGAAGAACTTCTGGGCCTCACGGAAGGCTCAGACAAAGAGCTTGAGTCTATCGGCCCCGCCTCACTGCCAGCCTAGGTAAGTAGGCCTATATTCACTACACAAGTCGCTAGACTAACTCTAATGTAGCCAACCATCTGAGTATGGTTGAGGATGCCACCGGAAGAAGCGAAAACAATGAGGCAATCATCAGATTTAGCCTGAACGCCCTCCTATTGCATGCGCATGCAGTCGTCGCCAACTCGAGCCCTCCGTCTAGCCAGCCGCTAAGCCTGCAGGCTAAGCGGACCTAGGCGTATCCAGTTATTTATGACGGAAAGCGACGAACACAGGGCGGCCAGACTACGCGGTCTGGTACGGACCCCGACAACTCTTGGCTGGCAACATGGTTATCATCGAAGCGAAGCGAGAAGCTCTCAGTTCGTCCGGTCTCCCACAAGCCCTAGCATATATGGGTAAGTACCCGATAATGTTGCTGCTCTATACGATACTAACCTACGGAAAGGCTGTGTTCATTGCTCGCGGAAAAGCCTCAACCGAGAAGACTGCACAGTGTACGGGGTGGCTGCGGATCATGAAGAATTTCGCTTCTTAAAGATCACGAACGAATCCAAGGTAAACAAGATGTTGTGAGCTACCTTAAGTAATTATGGCTTATTCCAATATTTACTAGTGGTCTAAGTTTACATACGACTTAGCCTCAACGCTTTCCTTTTGCACGCTCATCTCGTTACCAACTTGAGCCCTCCGTCCAGTCCGCCGCTCAGTCTATAGGCTAAGCGGCAGTGGGAGTATCCGGTTATCTTCAAGGGGGAGCCGTGAATGATGACAGGGCGCCCCGATTACGGAGTGTGGTATAGGGAGAGGGAGTATTTAGCCATCAATATTGTTATCTCTCTGTTGGGTCTTCTAAGGAAACGTGAGATTTTCGTACTTATCGAATATACATGCTCACCTTCGAACACACTTCGTCGACACCGATGGCAACTTCTTTCTAGAATCGTGGAAAAGATACTCCCATTTTACCACAATCACTCCTCGTCAGAATGCCTCCTAGCTATAAGAGCTAAGGACCAAAAAACAATCTGGTTTATACACAAAAATTATAAGGAAAAACCTATCGTTATGCTTCATGTAAAAAGGGCATAAACGCAGTAAAACATTGGCCAATTATAGGCCTTGGATCAAATTTGGCGGCGTTCTCCGTAGTAATACAAAACAGAAAAAAGAAATACATGAAAATAATGATTTAGACCTGCATCTCGTCATCCTTCTCCTTGGCAGCATCCTTGTCACTGTCGCTGTCGCTGGGGCTATGGCTGGGGCGGGGACGGTGTGGCAGAGCAGCACACTGCGCTTTATTGCGCTACCTAGGTATGCTGCCCCTATGGCCCGTTGCGCCTCTGCAGGGTCTCCCTCCTATACGTACACGAGTTAGCCTATCTAGTCATGCTTTCATAGTTCAAGGATGTAACTCACAGTACTAAAGAGGAAGGTAGCGGCATTCAGGTAGGAACAGTTCTTGCTGATATGACCGCGTTTACCGTAGGTCCAGCAGGTGTGAGTATTATTTTTATGGGGATTGTGGTATGGTAGTTGGGAAAGGGGAAGTCGAGAGAGGGCGTCGATTTATTAAACAATAGAACTTCCTATCCTTAATATATAAGAGTAAACCTTGGAAGTGAGAGTAAAGTAAAGGGTAAAGAAGTAAAATAAGGGAGAGCAAAAGCAAAGTCAGAGGTACCTAGGTAGATATTAAATTATGCTCTAACCTTCGAGGAATACCTTTATTTCCTATTTGTGGTGATTACCTAGGTAAGAGGGTAGTGCGCCGACTCTTTCTTACCTTACTTTTACTCTGACTTTTACTCTGACTTTCCTTTTACTCTGACTTTCCTTTTGCTCTGACTTTCCTTTTGCTCTGACTTTCCTTTTGCTCTGACTTTCCTCTTGCTCCGTCGTTAAGTCTACATCGTCTACGTGTATCTCCTCTCCCTTGTTGTCCCTGGTAGGGATAAGGAGAACTATGTAGAACTTGAAGTCTCTACCGAGCTCTTCATTCAGAAGTTCCTCCAAGGGCACCTGGCCCGATGGTATCTTTCTCAGGCATCTCACGAGATAAGCAAGGATTCCTACTGAATACCTTTACTGAAATATTTTACAGTTGACTGAGACCGAGTATCATCGGAACACTCATCCGGGGGTTACCCTTTCCTTCGACCGCTATCGATGCGAGATTTGTAACGAGGGATTCGATGCCTCACATCTCCTGACTGTTCATAGGAAACATCGACACCCCGAGCTGTATACAGCGGACGGCGAGAAGCCCGAGTATCGCTGTACTTTCTGCGATAAAGTACTTTCTCGAGAGGATAGTTTGAAGCGGCATATTCCGATATGCCCTCAGAATCCTAATCGACGGGAAGACCCACCAGCTAAGAGACCTCGAAGTGCCCTCGCAGAGTCTAACAGTATTGCTAACCAGCCGATTACTTCAGACAATGGTCTGAAGTCCTACTTGCAGCTGGACTCTAGCGACGCTTCAAAACTCCCCTGCGTTAATCCTGAAGACCCGCTGGTCTATAGGGGAGAGCTGTACTGTCGATATCCCAATTGTCGCGTGAAGACTCGCTATGGAAACCACTCCAAGCTCCGGCGTCATTATACGCTGATTCACAAGGTCGCCTTCGAGGATAACACTACGGCTCTTGGCAGTGAGGGTAATTCGCAGCATAACGAGTGTCTGGCATGGCTGGCTCGATGTTCTCAGCTCGGAGCGGAGAACGCTGGAGAGGTCCCCCGAGACCTATATACTGGTGAGTGAGACTGAGGCCTCCTCAGTTCTTCAGTTTATACCCGTCATTCATGATAATGACGTAGTATTTATAACCATCATATTTGGCTCTATATTCTTAGGCGGGCGCCGTCCGCCCGCCACCCCCAGCGATGTCTTACACCTCAACGTGGTGCTGGAGTCCAATAGTCTCGCCCAGCGGGATGAAGCCAAGATAAAACCTGGTCCTGATGATTCCTGTTGGACCCGAACGACAATCGATGCAGAGAATCAAAAATTTATCTGCATCATTCCAAGGACCTCCGGCTCACTTCCAGCGACACGAGCATCAGCGACGGCATCATCCGCGGTTACGTTGACGCATCATTTGCGTTATGCCCCGACACCCGCAAGAGCCGTACGGGCTACGTCTTATTCCTAGCTGGCGGCCCTGTCGCATGGAGCTCTCGGCGCCAAAGCTCCACGGCTTGAACTTTGGTCCTGGTGATTGGCAAGAGTACGTGGATTCTACTTATCTCTAGAGTAATACTAGTCAGTCGATGGTACAATAGATGGCCATGGAACTACACCAACCAGGACGAAAATACCTATCTCCCTCGAAACCACGCGGAGGGCCTCCAAGGCCCTCATCCAGTACATCGAACATCCAGGCGAGACTCAGCAGCAGCTGCCGCTGCTTATTAGGGGAAAGGGGCGAGGGACGCACTTGCCCGGATGTGCGAGACCTCGTCCGACAACCTAGTCACCACGTGTGGCATGGACGAGACCACTTGAACGCTCAACATATCGTCTCACAGAGGCCTTCGTACATCAATGTGCTACTGATGCAGTCTCGTGGCAGTTCTCTTGTTCGAATCTAACGCGTGTCTCGAGCGGATGGCACCCTTCGCCGAGTGTATTCGCCTCCCAGTGAGATTAAGGGGATGTTGTGGTAAGTAGCGTGATCATGCTACACGTTGTACTATACGAGACAATCAGCCGCCTAATACCACACTCCTTCGAACCCTCGCCCTCTGCCCCCAGCGGAGGTCATTGACCTACGGACGAGCAATCGGCCCGTCAGTTATCTCCTTCGCGTGTGGGCAACCGGGGGCAGGTAGTGCATTCGTACGAAGTGGAGGAAGTGGTGGATTTGACGCAGGAGGATGATGAACCTCGGCCTGTACGACAGCTCATGTGGTGGGATGATAAGGTCTAAGCTTATGATGTATGTGTACGGCACACAGTGTTGTTGAGTCCTGCATTGATATGAATTGAACGCTGTTTTGTTGGAGTAAAATCAACAAATTAGATCGTAGAAGCATGATTACTAGCTTTCTTCCATTTCTTCCCTCTCGTGACAGTCGACGGTGGTCCCGGGCTTTCTCTCAGGCTTGCCGTTCCCCTAATTGCTTAGGAGCTTTCCACTTCGCTTTCCACCGTACGACCACGCGGATAACATCCATAAGGTGGATACTGCAAATATGCAGAGTCTCTATGGCATATAGATGGCCCCAGGGGTAGGCTCTACCACAACTACTTCCCATCCCCTTCGGTAGGGCGATTTATCTAATCCCCCTGTCAGGCCTCATGAACCCACTACATCTCAGCTACGATCACTCTTTACGCCGAATCCCTCGTCGGCTGTTCGACGTGAATTCTCAACAGGTTCGTGCCGTTCACAGCCGCGCGATCGACTTGAATTCTCAACAGGTTCGTGCCGTTCACAGCCGCGCGATCGACTTGGAGGAGGACGAGGGTGCGCAGTTCGAAAGAGCTGTAGGATATTCAAATGCGAAAAAAAGAATGAGAGCGACGCGATTCGAACGCGCGCGGGTGAAACCCATTACGGAATAAATAACTGGATTGATTACCTAAACGTAACGCCTTGACCGCTCGGCCACACTCCCTATTTCATGAATATAAACTGTAAAAGCTTAAACGTATGACAATGACAATAAAGAAGCAAAAAGAAAAAGAAAAACGTCAGCTATAGGATTCGAACCCTAAGTGTGGCCAGTGGCGTTGTGTTTAGGTAATCATCCCTTTTGGGTTATTACTCTGCAATCCGCCCGCGCGCGTTCGAATCGCGTCGCTCTCATCCTTCTTTTTTTTTTTTTTTTTTTTTCAACGCCATAACCAACTCAGCCACTCTCTTACAATGCAAGAAGTACTTACAAGGGCTGGAAAGAGTCGAGTGTTGTATCGTACTATCCGGAAACAAAAGGAGAGAGGTCGAGAGAAACAAGAAAAGCAAAGAAACAGCACCAGAGAGACCTATAAGGGAGGGCAACTAAAAGTATGGCTTAGCGCATATCTGTCAACAACATGACATTCTATTCTTGATGCAGGCAGAGGCTAGCTGGTGATGCTACTGATCTTACGCTACCTGTGCTACCTGTGTTTCCTCCCGGGTCCTCCCATACGTTTTGTAATGCCCCCAGCAGAAGTACCCCTGATGTGCTTCTGGCTTGCTCGAGTTGCTTTTGTGGAATCCTCGGTAATTATAGGCCCAGCACCCTTCTTAGAACGTAAGCGTTCGCTTCTGCGCTTTCCACCAAGGTGGGTCTGCAGACTATGCATATCGGATACAGGTACCGAGTACTTCGACGCATCCGCTTCGCGCCCGGGGGAACCAAGGTGACCAAATAGTGACGAGACCCTCTCTGAGGTATAAACACTATCATCGTGGGAATTCCTCTGGGTTGGAGAGCGATCATCGTCGAATACCTGAATAGGTTGTTCGTGCTTCCAAGACATTCCAGGTAGCGTCCCCCATCCACTATCCCATATGCCCCTTGTCACCCAAGCACGCTTCACGTTTTCATAAGCTCTTGTGTTGATATCTTTAGAACCCAAGGTAGGGTCATCGCCAGATACAGTTTGGATTCGCGCGCGCTCCTCGGATATCTGATGGATGAATCGATTGAACGGACGTGATGCCTCGCATTTGCGCAGCCGTGCGGCTTCTCTCTCAGCGGCTGTTTGGGTCCCCTTGCTGTTGTTCCGTGGTCTGGCGGCCGATCCTGATATCGCAGGATAGTGAGAGAAGATGTTAGGCTTGGATGGTGCGTCCGTCTTGGACTTGCAATCGGGTGAAGGTTCAGGTGATTTTTCATGCATCCACCGCGATTGGGGTTTATCTTTCCATTTGTCGTTCCAGATTCCTTGTTCCATCCAACTCTGCCTCACGGTCTCGTATGCAAAATCATACAAATTTGTTCCGTTGGGCACCACTAACGTTCGATTCTCAATGGCTTCAATGATACGCTCTCTTGTGTCGTGCACCTCGGCATTGAATTGGTGGAACGGACGGGAAGCCTCGTGATCTCTTCTCAGCTGCCACTCCCGTTGCTCGCTCTGTCGCTGCTGCTCAGTAGGGCCATCTGGACTCTGGGATCGCGTTGAGCCGTTTGATTGAGGAGAGGCGTATGATGGTGGAGAATGGCTGAAACGCGACCGGTCGAGTCGCACTGGTTGGTTTACAAGTGTACCCAGCGCGCTTTGAAGCAGATGTAGTCCATCTCTAATACCGTCGGCCATGATGAGGATGAGATCACATCAATTTCAGATGAGGGGAGTGGGCAGATTAAGAACAAAGATCCCTCGAGACGACTAGGTCAAAAGTGTTACATATTTAAGCGCCGAAATACGGCGCTAGCGCACCAGGTGTTGCCCAACTGACAGCGATCGCCAATGAATACCCGCTGTACCCGCTTCCCCAGTGTGTTTCTCCACCTCCCACCATTTGATATTGTCCATACCTTTTGAAACCAACAACTCCTCATGTCTCATGTCTAATCCACGGCGCGTAGGCACAGCATGGTTCCTACAATGCCAAATAGCCATGTCTTTATTGTCCCTCTGTGAGTCTCCCTAAGGGAGCCTGCAGTCTCGTTCATTTTACTACGCTCCCTGGACAGATTGTTGCAGTACCCACCATGTACCTCGTCCTCCAACTCGATCGTGCGGCTATAAACGGCACGAAACTGTTCAGGATTCACGTTAAACCATTGGCGCGGGATCTCAGTGTAAATTCGGCATTTAACGTGAACTAGCTCTTTCGAACCGGGCACCCTCGTCCTCCTCCAAGTCGATCGTGGATTTCTGACCAGAAAGGCATCGCTGCTAGATGCTTGAGACGCGCTTGTATGCCATCGTACCTAGGTTGGGGTTAGTAAGGTTGCGGAAATGGATTTAGGACTTACTGTAGAAGCTTGTAGCTCGTGTTGTTTTGTTAAGAGTAGCCGTAGGTAAATTTCTGATTAGAAGTTCGATTCTGGAGACCTTTACCTAGTTCTGTGCTTCCTCGGTGTCTGTAGTGTCGATGCTAGGCCGTAGGACGTTCTAGTCGATAACATTATGTAGGTCTCGTGTATTTAGTACGTTGTACGTAGATTCCTTTTAGGGATCAAAGTTAGCGGTATCGGTAAGGCGTCTCGGCTATGCCTAAAGTGTAAACTCTATAGGTTTTGGGAGCTTTATGACTTAGGTTAGTACGGCTTAATCCAGAATATCCTCCTAGGTACGCGTCTGATATCAGTACACGTAAAAGCGACAGGGAACTATCAACCTTGATGGTAAATGATGGAAAATGATAGGAGAGAGGCTCGTAAACTGCAAGGAGAGGGGGCGACTAGGCCTACACCTGGGCAATCAAGACTTAAGAGAGAAAGTCATATAGAAGGAAGAAACTATCCGGAGGGTCCTTAGCATCTATGTCGGTTAATTAACCTCGTCTTTACCGGGTAAATTACTACCTATGATTCTATAAACAACAATAATAATACGATTAGAAGGTATTTATAGAGGTATTCGGATACGGTGTTATATTAAAAAAAGAAACAAAACAAAAACAGAAATAAGAAATAACAAATAACAAATACAAAAAATTGTTTAGTCCTTCGTGTCATCGGATAACAAAAAACAGAAAAAGAAAAAGAAAATACATGATTCAGTCATCCTTCATTTCATCGTTGTGCTTGTCGTTATCATCCTTCTTGTTGTCGACGTCCTTGGCATCTTTCTTCTTATCGTCGTGGGGTCGGTGTGGAGGGCGCGGGCGGTGTGGCAGGCCGCCACAGGCTATGGGGCACGTTGGGCTTTATTGCGCTGTGCTGCCCCCCACTGTTGTGCTTCTTGCGGGTTCCCCCGCCTATACGCGAGTTAGCTATTCAGTCATGCTTTCAGAGATCAAGGATGTAACTCACATTCGAAAAGAGGAAAAGGGCGGCATTTCGTTTAGCCTGGTACAAGTAGGAGCAGTTCTTTATGCGTTTGCCACAGCTCCAACAAGTGTGAGTATTTTTTTTGTTTTTTTCGACCTTCATAAACACCACGCGTTAGACACCAATAGCAAAACGGGACATAGGACAGCAGCTATTCTACGGACCTTGGGGGTCCTGAAGCGAGGCCATGAGCAGATGAGGGAGTTTATAATACCTTAAGTTCAGGAAGGACAGGCTTGTCTCTTAGGAGAGACTTCTTTGGGTCGGGCTTCTTCGGGGTTCCCCCCCCGGGGCAGACGCGGATAGGCCGATAGAGGCTATCTTGGGTGTGAGCGAGGAAGTCATGATGGTATAGGGAAAAGGAAAGGGGAAAGTAGGGGATGTCGATTTATTTATACTAAAACATCCTATGCGGCTTATAAGTTAATCTTCTTATTTTGTTTACATTACTTTCACTTTAGTCTTATTTAACTCTTACTTTGCTCTCACTTTTACCGGCGGGAATAGCGGCCAGGCCGCGAGGCCGCGACCTGTGGCCCCGTTCTAGCACTTCTAAATTCACTCAGCCAAAATGAGTATGAGTCTTTTGAGGAGGTGTCTTAGTTTCCAATACAAGATGAGCATCCTTTGAGGTGTTGAATCAGCATTCTTATGCTGCATGTTAGTGCCCCTCGGAGCACCGGGTGCGGCCTGGATGATGTTCCTGAAAAACCTGACTCACCAAGACATTTAATAATTTCTAAACCCTTCCATACACTACACTGCATATGATTGTGTGATATCCCGTGCGTGGCCTTACCCAGAGGATGGGCTCGGCAAATTGGGTTTCCCTTACTTGAAGCTGGGGCCTTTGGGAGAGACTGTGGGTTATTGCTACGAGTACGATTGTGCGATCTAATATGCTTTGGGTCCCAGTGTTATAAGAGGGGAGGAGGCGTAGCTTCAACCGTCTCATTTTGTGATGGACTGTTGCGTTATGAATGATGCTGTGGCTTTCCATGTAAAGTATCTTCGGGGCTTACAAACTCATCACCTAAAATGAACTAACATACGGTTCTTTAAAGGACGAGCCATATCTACGAGAAGCTAAGTAAGTTTACGAGGTCATGTTGCATTGGCAAAATATAAATATATCTTCAAGAACTACCTTCAGGCTGCTGAGCATTTTGAAAGCACAATCAGGAAACACAATTCCCGTCATATATAAGCGACACATTTCCTCCATTTATCACAAAATTCTATACAGGAAAAGTGCAGACCTCAAATTTTAGAATGAACTCTCCGAGCCCTGATCATAGACTCTCTGCTCAAAAGCTTGTGAACATAAGCTGTATAGCACGGGTAGTTCGACTCCATAGAAATCCCAAGCCTCACCGCCCAGCAGTGTATAAGGGCCAGAAGTAGATCCACAACGGTAAACCCTTCGCCCACTATAAAAGGGCTTGTGTTGCTACGGAAGTGTTTCTCGATGATCGCGTAAGATTCCTTCATGTTCTCAAGTCCCTTGGCCTAGATGCTAGGGTAGGCCGCTAGGTCATCGGTGAATCTCTCAGATCGCCAAATACTTGCAATAGACTAGGCATAGACAGTAGTAGAAAGATAGTTCAGCCACTCGTAGACACGGACAGTTTCCATAGGTTTGCGCCCGAAGAGGTATAACTCTAGCACAAGTTGTGAGATAGCCGTAAGTACAGCTGACATCTCTGTCACGACTTCATCATCAATAGCTAAAACGGGGACTCGGCGTTTCCAATTCAATTTCTCAAAATCGTTGGACATATTGCCCACTTCAGCAAGAATTAGTTCGGGTTCGAGATTGGCTTCGTAAAGTGCGACAAGAGGCACAAAGGAGCATGCACCCGGAGAGTACCATAACCTCAAGGACTTCATTTTGGGTGAATCGACCATGATCATGAGTCAAGTTTAGTGAGGGGCGGATTCAAAAGGGGCGGATTTAACTCTAAAGATAACGCTTTTGTTTTGACCGGAGGCACTTACTTGATTCTTTTAAAGTATGGCATTTGTCAATTTGATAGGCGGATCTTGATTCTCGCTCCGGTCGCTTTCCTCGCTCTTTTCGCTTAACTCGCAAGTTTCGTCAAACATCTCTGACCAAGCGACCCAACCGATTCAAGCGACCCAAGCGAAAACAGCGAACCAGGTGGATCTAGGGAACCATAGTTAGGTGATATAGAGGTACGAGGTCATATGACCGGTGTTTTGTTTTTGAACCCTGTAGTTCCCCTCCTTCTGTATTTTCCTTCCTTAGCTTAGTTATTATCGACAAATACCTTTCTTCTAGGATTTGCTTCCGTCACAGTTTGATCCTTCACCATGACTTCCAAGCAGATAGTCACCGTCGTTGGGGCCACTGGCACTCAGGGCGGCTCTGTCGTTGATTATTTGTTAAAGTCAGCGACCGATCAGTACGTCGTCAGAGCAGTGACACGAGACCCTAACAGCGAAGCGGCAAGGTCCCTTTCCACCCGCGGCGTACAAGTTATCCAGGCCGATCTTGAGGATGTTGCGTCGTTGGTTCTCGCTTTCAGAGGTTCTTACGCGATTTTTGCTGTGACGGACTTTTGGACCATGTCCGACCGAATGGGCGTCTCGGAGGCAGCCGCTTGTGAAACGCGACAAGGGCAAAATATGGCGGTTGCAGCCGAAGCTACATTGGAGACTTTGGGCCACTACATATGGTCGACCTTGGCAGATACTGCGCGAATCAGCAATGGACATTGCAATGTTCCACACTACGAGTCCAAAGTAGCGGTTAACCGCTACATCGAGTCCAGAGCTGGTCTGCTAGCGATAACAACATTCCTTTGGTGTTCCTACTACGCATCAAACCTCGCAGGCGACTATTTGAAGCCTATCTTTGTGCCGGGCTCTGATACATACATTCAATTACAAGCCGTCCCCGAAGATACGCCAATGGCATTCATGGGTAACACTCGAGCGAATTTGGGTGCCTTCGTCATAGCCATCCTTGAGCGGCCTCACATGACTCGTGACGGCAAGACGGTCTTTGCGTACATCGAGAGGACAACATTAGGAGGTATTTTACAATTATGGGCGAGAGCTCACGGATTGAGGGCTCTATATGTGCCAATACCGATAGAATCCTACCGAAGTTTATTCGGGGGACGAACGGAAGAGATGCACCTTGGAATGAAATTCTGGGACTACGCACGAAATGAATCATGGGCTCCCGAGCGCGGCCTTCTGACCTATCGTGACCTCGATATTGATCTCTCAAATTTGATGAGCGCGGAGGCCTCTTTGGGTCAGATTTTACCTGAACAATCTGGGCATTAGAAACAGGCGAGGCTAATGAAGAGCGCAACCTTCCGCCGTCGCAAGTCCTAATAGACACTTGGTGGAGTGTTTCAGCATGCATGGGGTCACTCGCAGCCTGGAATGATTCACCCACGGACACTTGGATGTTTATTCTTATTGATGTTGATTAGTGTTCATAGCACATCTTGGACTGTTTAAATCTCCGTATCATTCTTTCTAGCAATACCCAGCGACATACAGCATGACGCTTTCATTCGGATGGGAAAGTTTTGGATAGTAGCAAAAGCGCTATTCTTAAAAAGGGCTCTCTCATTACAGACTGAATATTTAAGCATAATTCAATTAGAGCGGAGCTCTGTCTTTTTAACTCAAGTATAATAAATCATACATTCTTCTCACATCACGTCGATGAGTACATATTGAAGAGAGAGAAGATCGCGACGGCAGTCTGACATAGCAGACAGGACGGGAGACAGTCTATAGAGAGGAGACCCTAAGGGAGTGTAAGGAAGAAGGTGTCTGATTCCTAGGACTAGTGGTCTGTAGGGTACCTAGGTATATGTAGCATGCTAATATTACTTAACCGTAAGCAGTGCTACCACAACAACATATAGCTCCTTCCTGTGATATTATGTTTACTTAATGGTTGTAATACAGGCTCGATTCCTCGGCCACTCGGTTGATGTAGGGTCGAATCCTACTTAGATTGGCGATTCTAGGTGATATAGGCTCAAAAGCCACTCTTTTTGATATCAGTATACGCAAAAGCGATGGGGAACCATTAGATAGTGAATGATGGAAAATGATAGGAGAGAGGCTCGTAAACTGCCAGGAGAGGGGGCGACTAGGCCTACACCTAGGCAATCAAGACTCAAGAGAGAAAGTCATGTAGAAGGAAGAAAGTATCCGGAGGGTCATTAGTATTAATATCGGTTAATTAACCTCCCGAGGTCGTCTTTACCGGGTGAATCACTACCTACGATTCTAAACAATACGACCAGAAGGTATTTATAGATTCGAGACATTGAATAGAAGAAAAGAAAAAATAGATAAGAGATATATTATGATTCACTCCTTCATCGCATCATCTTTGTCCGTAGCATCATCGTTCTGCTTTCTAGTAGCATTCTCGCTAGCATTCTCGCCAGCATTCTCCCCAGCATTCTCCTTGCCAGCATCTTCTTTGCTAGCATCCTAGGAACGGGGGCGGGGATAGGGGCGGGGACCGGGGCGCAAGCGCTCTCCCGGCTATACGTACACGAGTTAGCTATCCAGTCATGCATTTCAGAGATCAAGGATGTAACTCATATTCGAAAAGAGGAAAGTAGCTATACGAAGTTTTGTATGGTTAAGATAGGAACAGTGCTTGGAGACGTGACCGCGTTTACCGTAGGTCTAGTATGGGAAAAAGGAAAGGGGAAAGTAGGGGATATCGCTTTATTTATACTGAAACATCCTATACGGCTTATAAGTTAATCTTCTTATTTTGTTTATATTACTTTCACTTTAGTCTTATTTAACTCTTACTTTGCTCTCACTTTACTCTTATTCTTGCCTTTGACCGCTATCTTAGTGCAAATCCTCCCAGGTCCGCTGGCGTACGTGGGTGGACTGAGTAGTCATGATGTACGTGTATGGTGCAGGCTCGATCCCTCGGCCACTCGGTTGATGTAGGGTCGAAACCCACTCAGATTGGCGATTCTAGGTAATGTAGGCTTAAAAGCTACTCTTTTTGATATCAGTGCATATAAAAGCGATAGGGAACCATTAGATAGTGAATAATGGAAAATAATAGGAGGGAGGCTCGTAGACTACTAGGAGAGGGGTCGACTAGGCCTACAAGCAAGACTCAAGAGATAATGTCATATAGAAGGAAGAAACTATCTAGAGGGTCATCAGCATCTATATCGGTCAATTGACCTCGTCTTTCACTACCTACAATTCTATAAACAATACGATCAGAAGGCATTTTTAGATTCGAATATAGTATGACATTGAAGAGAACAAAACAAAAAACAGATAAGAGATACATTATGATTCACTCCTTCATAGCGTCATCTTTCTCCGTAGCGGCATCCTTGTCGTTCTTGTTGCTGTCGTTGTTATCGTTGTTGCTATCGGTGTTGGTGTTGTACGGTATGACATTGAAGGGAGGAAAACAAAAAAGAAATAAGAAAATCAGTCCTTCATTTCATCCTTATCATTCTTGTCGGTGTTGGTGTTGGTGTTGGTATTCGTGTCACAGGGGGGCGGGGACGGGGGCGATGACGCTCTTCCCGCTATACGTACACGAGTTAGCTATCCAGTCATACATTTCAGAGATCAATGATGTAACTCATATTTGAAAAGAGGAAAAGGGCGGCATTTCGTTTAGCCTGGTACAAGTAGGAGCAGTTTTTGGAGATGTGACCACGTTTTCCGCAGGACTAGCATGTGTGAGTGTCTTTTTTCTTTTTTTTTGAAATCTTCATAAACATCACGCGTTAGTTAGGGATCCTAAAGCGAGGCTATAAGCAGATGAGGGAGTTCACGATACCTTCGAGTCAACATCCACCTTTTCTCTTGGGACAGACTTCTTGGGGTCAGGCTTCTTCGGGGGGTCCCCCTCCCCGGGGCAGACGCGGACAGGCCGATAGAGGCCATCTTGGGTGTGAGCGAGGAAGTCATGATGGCATGGGAGAAAGGAAAGGGGAAAGTAGGGGATGTCGATTTATTTATACTAAAACATCCTATGCGGCTTATAAGTTAAAATCTTCTTATTCCTTTTACTTTACTCTCACTTTGCTCTTACTGTACTCTTATTTTTGCCTTCAAAGAACTTAGTATTAAGCGTATATAGTATGGATGGAAGCAAGACAACTAAGCTTGTGGTGTATGAAAAAGGATTGGCGTAGAAGGGACGGAGGGGGTAGCATCAGTAACTCTCTGATATTAAGACATATGGATTCTGAGGATGAGAGAAACACAAAACAGATACAGTTACCATGTGAGCCAATAACAAGATGAAACATACTGGGGTAATATTCAGAGCTATAAACAAGATATAAAACAAAAGTCAAATCAAACTTAGTACAAAATCCCCAAACCATATGCAACGGAACGATGTGCATGTCAACGACCGTGTTCCAGACTCGGCACAATGACAGGACCATACTTAACCACATTCGCATAGGCACCTTCACCCTGAACCATGAAATCAGCGGCTAGGCTAAGCTTCTGGCCTTGGGTGATAGGCTGGCCATAGGTAGGAGCAGCGACTTCAGGATCATACGCGACGATAGCGACATAGTTACGACGAGCCATTAGTTTGCGATGCTCCCGGTTTTGGCCGGTGACGTCTGTTTGGAAGATCTCCATCATGTCTTCCTTTGTATCGGTGGGTTGGTTGGAGGAACGGTGGCCATTGAGGGGGATATACAGGGGTTTGTTGTGGCTGTGGAGGAGCTTGATGATATAGGATGGAGGTGGGGTGTTGACGACTGGGGAGGCGATGAGTTGGTACATTGTCTTGTGGTCGGAGGGCTGGGCGGGATCGTGGACAAGTCCAGCGCCGCAGGCGTTGACGGCGCCGGAGAGGAAGGTCATGCGGAGAGATTTCTGATGGGAAATTCCTTGCAAAGTTCGGATGAGGTATGTTCGTTCGAGATCCTGATTACTGTTAGTGGAAGCCAAGAAAGAAAAAAGAAAGAAAGACAAACCTTGGATTCGTGTGTCCATTGATCCCGCAGCTCGTCCATGAGATCGAATTCACCAAATGGGCTCAAAATGCCACCCATAAGTCCAGACTTTCCAACTGCACGCTTGACAGAATCAAAGCCCGAGCCCACAAAGTCCTTGGCCCCTACCACACCCGCGACTGAGCTGGTAACCTTGCCCAGAACATTGTAGGCACCGGTCACGGCTCGCTTGCCCGTGGCAACCGTCTGGGCAATGTGCTCAGCTGTTTCCAGACGGGGATAGATGAGTGGCACAGAGATCATCCACAGACAATGCTGTACGCTGGGCGGGAGCATTGCAACCTTCGGGAAGAGGCCCTGATATGTGGGACCAGCCATTACTTGATGAGGGTTGCGCTCCGAGCGACAATCAGGGCCGACGACCACTACACCGGGGCCGAGATATTTGACAAAGTGCCAACCGGTGCCAGTAATCGTGAAGAGGTCCATGTCGTTGCTGACATTGCGGAGGATATCAAGGGTGGTATGATGTTGGAAGAGGAGATACATCTCAATGCCGATACGTCCGATATTCTTGAACATGTTCGAGAACTGCATGTGCTCTGGGTAAGAGCCAAAGCCATCAAAACTGGAGAAATTGTTAGCCATACCTTGGGAATGCAGAAAGAGCCAAGGGACTCACATATCATGGTCGTCGATTTGACAGATGTAGGGAATCTGTGCAAAGGATTCTCTCAAGTGCGGCTGGTCAAAGTGACTGGTATAGTAGTGGAAATAGGCATGGGACACATCCTGCTCATTCGCAGCTGTCCAGGGTGCGTTCTTCCTGGCTTCCTTTCCACTGATGCAAAGCCATTGTTTCAAAGAGGGAATCTCTTTCCACATTCGATCTGCGTAGATCTGTCCACCCAAACATAACTGGGCATGGAAACCTCCGATCTCGTTGTGCTTTTGCATGATATCCTTCCACATAAAGCCCACGCCACCCAGGCGAGATCGCTCATTGGCATTGGCGTTGAGCGAGAAATCATTGCCTGATACTGCAATAAACCGCCAGTTAGTCTCGTGTCGACCGGCGACAAGGAACTCGTAGCGGGTGCAGCCAAGGTGCGAAGTAATGGCATAGGTCCATTTGGCAGGACCTGCATCGTCCATCTGCAGATCAATTTCATACTTGTAGAAGGTCCACCGTTGATGAGCCGCGATATTGACCCCCTTCAATTGTCTCGGGTTGGGCGATAGATCGACACTCTGGTGGATGTGGATAGTGGGCGGCTGTGCGGAATCGGTCACCAGAAGAATGGAGCCCAACCAGATTCCACGCTCAAGGTCCATGTTAGTGTACCGCAGATAAGGGCCGAAGTAGACACCGTTCGTGGGCGCTGTCTTGTATAGCTCCATGCCGCTACTGGGAGGTGGTCCCGAGAACCCTGCGGTCATTGGAGACTGAAGGCTCTCAAAGCCCGGGGTTAGCGGCACACCTGGAGATGCCATCGGCTTTCCAAAGGCCGATAGACCCGGCGATGCCAAAGGGTGGCTTGTGTAAATGCTGCCTACCGGCGACATGGGGGTGTCGTTGAGGTTCAGTGGCGTGGGACCTTTGGGAAATTCCCATTGTGTTGACTGGGTAGGTAGGTGAATATAGTAATACTGCCCCGAGCTTGGATCCATGTGTGCAATCCAGCCTTCTGGGAGAGGCGGAGGAGATGCTGGAGAAGGCCCAGGGGGCACCGGAGACATAACTTGTGCTGCCTGCTGATATGGCTGGCCATTAGCCACGGAATTCTGCGGCGATTGTCCCATGTGCTGTTGTTGTCGTGGGTCGTTTGCAAAAGCCGGATGATCAAGTGTTGACGCCGATGGCGCCGGAGAAGCAGAAGTGCCTGTAGCAACAGCAGCAGCAGTAGCAGGGTGCGGCTGGTTTACTGTTGCTGGATGTGCACTGGCAGCTCCCGCAGTGGCGTTACTCCGTTTCTCATTCGGGTACCCGTTTGGTCCAGAGACACTAGAGTAGGCAGGAGGCGGAGAGGAGCTGAGGCGCATCCGGTCCATGTCGTGCTCTAGCGCATTGGCCGGAACTCTTGATGGCTGTTGCTGCCCTGGATGGACAGGACCCTGTTGGGTTTGCGGTGGAGGGCTGCTGTACTGTCCTGGATGCTGTGAGGCTGACTGTCCACCACCAACAACATCTGCGCCCTGGTATACAGTGGGTGGACCATGAGGCTGGGTGCCCGGTTGCTCAGTGGGAGTCCACGGTCGTTGAGACTCTTGCTGTGGCTGTTGATAGGCCATGTGCTGCCCTGTATACTGTCCAGCCCGCATCTGCGCGGCGGCACTCTGTGACTGGAGGCCGGCAAGCGTCCCTGTACCTGCGATACCAGCCGCAGCATAACGAGCCTCGATATCGGACCCTGGTTGTTGACCAGGGCCCATGATAGGTGTTTCTGGCGGTGGGGGAGATCCACGCTGAGCTCGAGTTGTAGAAGTGGATGCAGTGGAGCTGATTCGGTTAATTGAGCTATTCTGTGGGGGCTGCAGACTTGAAGATGGCCGGGATGCCGATCTCTGGGGAGGCGGAAAGTATTGTTGACGATAATCATATTGTTGATTTCCCTGTATAGGAGCCGATGGCGCAGGTGGACGAGGGTATGGCCTTGCCGCCAGAGTTTCCCGGTCTGGGGCATCCGGACCGGGGGATTCTGGCAACGGCTTCGGAGCAGTGCCTCTTCTCTCAGCCAGTGTAGCGATTCGCGGCTCGCGACCATCGCGGGGTCGCAAAGCCGGGGGATAATCAGCGGGGCTCACGGAACCGGAACCAGCCGGCGGCGACCCATATCGATTGCTATCCGTGGGACGCCCACTATTGGAACTGGAGGAGCGCATCTGAGGACGTGGTCGATCATCGGGATAGGGCAAGGGAGCAGGTGGCGGGCTAGACGGAGACGCTGAATCTCTCTTGTTGATGCGCAGTGGCTCGACAACGGGCGCTTGCTCTTGTCTGCCAGAGTTGAGGAACAGCTCGCCCTCTGGGTGGAGGGCGCGGCTCTGGCCGGGGTTCATAATGCAGGCAGCCTGGGACAACGTTGAAAAAATGCAGAAGCCACCTGAAGATACGCAAGGTACTAATTACAGAGTTAGGCGTGCAGATCAGTTAGATTTCGCCGGTGAGGGGCAGGCCCAAACGAGGATGGTGGGGGATCGGGAAATAAGGGAGCCTTGGATAAAAATAAACTGGGATTCCCTGTAGAATCTCGGACCTCGGGGAAAAAAGATAAAAGGAGAAAAGGGGGAAGATGCAGAGGGAGATAATGATGATCTCGAAGCGCCCAAGTACTTGGCGAGACGCCGACCCCGCTGTGACGAGAGTCTATCACGGCGCTTGTATATACTTCAGTTCTTGGGATTCTATCTATTTGTCAGTGATGTCCATGGCACATTAAATTCGTTTCTATACATATACACGTCGTCAATCATGCTATGGGAATACATATACATCCCAGATGCCCGTAAAACGCCTACCCATACTCCAAATAGATCGCTTAGAATCCGAAATTGACCATCTGCAGGCCCTCTTGGGCCATCAGGTCAGCCCAATCCACATCCAGTGTGTGACCGACCCGCATCAGGCGCTCAAGCTGTCGCTCGTAGACTGTCTGCAAGATGGCCCGTGTGGTAGCTGCATTGCGTCCCATGCCATCCTCCTCATCCTCCATGCTCGTCATTAGTTCCATGGCCATCATCTTAAGACCACTGGCCGAGGCGGTCGCACCTGCCAGGAAGAGTGGGAAGACAAGGAAATGTCGGTCCGCTCGTCGGGTGCTCGTAGTCTGTTCGGCAATACGTAGGATCTCACCGGCGTGGTAATCGATCTCTGCGTCAGGCGTATATTCTGACTCGTGACGTTGACCAGGCCACATACTGCTGTATGAGAATAATCGGGAGGAATGGAATAGAGTAGCCGACTATAAGGATGTTAACATTGAAACTCCAAGTGTAAAAGTGAAATGTAAAAGTGAAGTGACTGACCTGCTGCAAAATCTCCTTGGATCGCCGAGGGAGAGCGTCTTGATGTTGAGACCAGTAGGTAACATCGGGAGCATCCCAAAGCCTGGAAAAAGCCTGTCGCAAGTTGCTAATCTCCTTTGACCGTTGATCAAACTCAGAGCAAGGTCGAGACTGCTTATCCTGACGAAGCTGAGCCGCGAGGAACCCCAGCCGAGCAGCCAGGGTAAAGGTATCGGCATAGAGACGCATCATCACCGGCAAGCTGTCATGCTCTTCAGGATAGATCATACTGTAGCCTTCGGCTACTGAAGGGTAGAGAAGGCACTCCGATGTGGGAAGCATTTGATGGTCGATGACTGCCCGCACGAATTCGCCCGTCCCTGCCCCACTCAGCAAAGCATATAGATCGATGTGGCAAATCCACCAGAGAATAAAGGGGTGAGGTTCACGGCCGAACTTGGACCGGCGAAGGAAGACGATGTGGAGTAGGCGAGAGACATGGTGAGACCAGAGGTTGGAGCCATGGGGCTCGGCGGCAGCAACCTAGATAACAGTCAGTACTAGAAAAGCCAAAACCGGTGGAGATCTGTGGTACCTCGTAGATAAGAAGTAGAAAGTGGGTGAGGAAAAGTCCATCAGAAACGAGATCGTCGTTGTTACGGAGGCTGGTCTGAAGCGAAGGGAAAGCTTGCTGGTAGTACTGCAGCGCATCGACATTCTGCCCGGTACCGCTGTGTGAAAGACTGAGCGCCGAGACAGCCATGATAGCATCGGAAAGCTTAAAGTAAAATTAGTATAAAATTGTCGCATGAAGGCCGAAGGACATACGGGAGGGAAATGAGCGGCTTCGCGCTCCAGGAAATCCGCGCTTAAAGTCATGCCACTGCTCTCAAGCCCGAACGAATCGTCCTGGCCCCGATCATGAGGGAACAACTGCTTCCAGACAACGTGACGGAAGTGAGCAAACAGAGCGGTGTCATGGCTGTGTTGCTCAATATACGGGCCCAAGAAGGACATGTCATCTTCGAGTTTGACGGGAGAGGGAAGAGAGGCCAGTATGGGATCCAAGGAGAGCGAGCCAAAGGGATCCGCAATCTCGGACGATGGCGAGGCTTTGGGTGTTCGACCATTGGAAGATGACCGCCGAGTCACATCCTCGAAGGTCTTCAAGATCACGACATTGGGATCGGTGCTGGCAACACTCTCGGCCTTGGACTTGCTCATCGGACTGTTGGCTACGGAGCCACTAGCCTCGGATTTGGACCTCTCCGATGCATCGTCCACATACTCCGGCAGGTTAGAGAAACTGTCTGGGACCACGACCACATGGTACGTGCCAGGGCTGGAAGCCTCGGCCTTCCTTTCTCGCTCTTCATCGGATGTAAGGAGAGAAAAGGCGGGAAGCGCGTCTGCTGAAGAGAAGTAATCGGACTTTTCTTCGCTCGGGGTGGGGGAAGAGACTATACACGGTTAGATTAAAAGACACCATCCACAGATCACACATACGATCCCAGACAATGTTCCCCTGGGTTTTCACATCCGCCATGCGGCCCGTGATCCGAAGGGTATCATCGCGAAAAGCCAGACGGGGTCGGTAGTCGCAAACATGGCCAAGTCGAGCACATTGCTAAGAGACTTGTGAGACAATTGTTGAAAGACCACTTAGCCGAGGAATGCCTACATTGCATTGCGGGTGTCCTTCATCACATTTGACTAAGAATGCTGGTCAGCCACGGAAATTCCCCACGGGGCCGAAGAATTCAAGTGCTCACCTTTGCGACTCTGCGATGCTCAGAAAAGTCTCAGTCAATCAACTGTTCTTTTTCATTGCAGAGGGAAACAACGGACTTACACGACATATCCTAGAGAAGTGCGTTAGCATTTGCCCAGTTAGCCGGATACCTGATAGAGCCGTACCAGCAACCGGTGCGCGATCTGGGAGGCAACCGAATGCGCGGGGGTCCAACTAGGCTTTTCTCCGATTTGGCCTCGGGCTCCTCTCTGGGGGCGATGATGGGGAGTCGAAGCGGTTTAGCAGAGGCATGGGCTCGGCGATTTTGCATTACCAGGCTGGTAACGGTCATAAGGCTGACTGGTGCCTGTGAGGGCTGGATCAGGGATTAGGATTAGCAGTACAAATGGACGGGTGAGATCGCGACGTACGAGGGTTACTCGATGGCGATAACTGGGGGATGCAAGATCCCGAGGTAGATCACCAATTGAGGGGAATTAAAGGAATTAAAGGGAAAAGACGGATATAGAATTAAAGTGAATGGGGTAGAATAAGTCAAAGTGGGACAATAAGAATAGAATGGGGCAAGGAAGGGAATTATGTAGTCGAGGGAAAAGGAAAAGAGAAAAGCGAAGCTACAGAGGAACCGGAAAACGGCATCACGCAGGAATTGTTCGGTGGCGGGAGATGGAGGAATCTCGGAGCAAAGCTTCAGCCGGAAGGGATGAAGTAGAGATCGTGACGAAGGAAGACTATGGAACATTCATCCGGGGTTACCAAAAGGGCTTAGGGTTTAAATGGGTAGGGACAAAAAGGAAGGAAAAGGGAAAAAGAAAAAGAAAAATGTCGATGGCATGCAGGTGCCAACCATGTGGTGTGCTATTCTTACTCCTTTGCCTTAACAGGGGTATGTATTAGGTAGGTACATAGGGGGATGTCTGAGCTGTCTATGCATCTATGCATGTATCTAGGGTTAAACTCGGAAGAACCGAGGGAATGGAAAGAACTAGTTAGTAAGGAATGACAGATCGAGAATGACAGTTGTGTATCCGGGGAATTGAGATTTTAGGGTCTCGGCCGGGCCAGGCCTGGCCTTATCGAGACTACTCTACTCCCGCGGAATGCCAACTCAACGGACTTGACCGAAGGTTAAGCGAGTGGCGTGTGAACTAGTTCTCGTATTCCCCTGGTTTGTGTCTCTATTTTTACCTCCTAGTATCCTAGTACTTAAAACTATATCTATCACTCCGTTATGATCCACCACGTGCTGGTCTGCCCTATGCAAACAGTCCCAGCGCCTCATCCAGGATGCGCTGTACCACAACCGATCTCTCTCCAGCTCTCCACACTCGCACACTCTCGCCCAAGGCGTCGGGCACCATCCGTACGGCCGGTCGTAGTTTCAGGAACGCCAGGATAGCCTCTGCACGTCCCTTGCGAACCGTTTCGACATCGTTGCGCTCTCGGGTAAGCAGCTGCGCCAAATCCGCCATCGGCGCCACCAGAGCCTCTTCACTGGGTCCTGTCCACTGATCCACTCTCTCCATGAACGCTTTGAGCTCTTCGTATGCCGTACTGACGACCTGTCTGCCCCCGTGGGTCAGGGCTTGGTCTAACGGACCGATTACCTGTTGTATGTATGTACCCAACACTATGGTTCGGGCCTTAGCCGGCTGCAGATGCTAGATTCCAGAGGGGAACAATGGTGGAGCAAAGGGAGGGGATAAAGTATAGGTTTTCAACTCACCATCGCCCGCAACCGATGCGGGGTTCAGACATTGCAGGAGACACTGCACACCGGCTGCAAGGGTTTCGGCCGAATCTCGCCCATTCCCAGAATCGATTTCCATTCCATTCCCCTCTTTCTCATCCTCAATCACTTCCTCCAACACGGGCGGGACGATCCGGAGCGCATCGGGCATAAAATCCACCTGACGAGCCAGGGCAATTTGCCCCAGGGCCCGTAATCCGTGCGGCCGATACAATGGATTAGTCCGCTTTGCTTCGCGCACGGCAATGGTCTAAACGCGAGGTTAGTCCTGTTACAACTGTAGTCTCTCGGTCTCTCATGGTGGTCAAACCTACCTTCAACAGGTCACTCAGATCAGGTCGCGCCGTCCACAACGCCTGAGCGGAGCGCGCAAACTTGACCAGTGCAGTCAGCAGCACTTCCTTCCCCTCCCACGTCTTACCAGATAGCGCCTTTTCCAAAACTGGCCAGACCAATTGGGAGGTGGGAAGATCGATATCTGTTTCGAGTGACAGCACCGCCTGAGCTATGGCGCGGGCGGCTGTATGCTTGATGGCCCATCGCGCCGAGTCCAGATTGTCAGACACGAGTCCGACGATCTCCCGAATGTATAGCGTCACTGCCCGCTTGCCACCCACATTGTCCTGCCATGTCTTTTCAAACTCTTCCTTCACGTGGTCATCTGCATCATGTTTACACATGAACACAAACGGTAGGGCTGCGGTGGCAAATGCCATGAACCGGTCGTTCGACAGCTTGCTCGATGAGTAAAGAATTTCCCCGGAGATTGCCCGATTGGAGGCATCCTCGGAGTTTAGATAGAGGCTTTTGGCATAGTCGATCGTTTTCAAAACCCGATCATCCGACGCTAGTCGCATGAGATACCCCATTGACGTACAATACGATGCACTCACGGTCTCGTTGCGATCCACCACATATTTGCTGAGCAGCTGAATGAACCGGTCTGCATACGGCCTGAAGAGGAGGGTTTTCATGCTCAGCAGCACCAGAACCCGGCTGCAGCCGACCTTCGACGGGAGACCCACGGCCGAGCGAAGCACGTCCTCTAACTTGGGTGCCAGAACCTCGAGATTGGTCTCGTCCAGCTGATCGATCAGATACCGCTCAATCACCTCCATCATGGGGGACGTGCGGATGCTGGACAGACGCATCTTATCGATTTCCTGGCCCGTTAGACCATACTTGTCGGCGTTGAGATGGACGTAGTTGACAGCTTGCGGCTCAAGAGAGCTGAGCGAGCTTAGGAACTTCTCGAGGATGGTAGGAACAAAGGGGCGCAGCTTCGTGCCGGGGCTCTTCTTGATGATCTGGATGAGCGCGCCAATGGCGTATCCCCGCACCTCCTCCACACTCGAGTCCAGTCCCTGCTCGCCGAGAAGGAAGGGAATGGCACTTCCGAGCAGTTCACTCGCACGCTTCTCCGTGCCGCTCGTCTCGAGCGTGCGAATCACAGAGTTGGTAATAGTCTGACAGAGCTTGAGGGCAGCCGCTCGCACAGACTCTTTGATATCATCCAGGAGCTTGAAAGCCTTGCTGTAGATTTCATCCAAATATGGCGCGTACTTCTCCGGGCGGCGACCCTGGACCAAATCTGCCACGGCCGCACAGCTTGCCTGTCGCATACGCCATTCGCGTCCAGCTAGCATGCTTTTGAGTATATCCTCCATAATCTGGTCAAAATGCTGATCCACCACCACCGTAGGGTCCCGGACGAGAGCCTGCCAGATAGTGTTCATGGACCGCTGCACATTCGGGTTGGGATCGAAGCGGTATCGGAAGAGTTTGGGATAGATCTTGGGGTTCTGTGCCAAGTAGCCATCCACACTAGAATCCGAGAAAATACTGCTGATGCCAAACCGGCCAAAAGCAGCCCGGTTGCTCCAGAGGGCATTGTTCGAGGCCAAAGACATGAATCGATACACGAGGGTGGGATCTCCCGCCTCGGCGGCCAGGTTCATAATGTCCTTGTATGTATTGACGGACTGTCCTTCACCCGTAGGCAGTGCACCAGGCTCGAACAACTGGGTGTCTTCATTGACATTGCCACCTCCGAGGTTGGCCCCGGTGGATGTGAAGGAGTCCACCAGGTCACGAACCAGACTATCCTTGAGGGCCTGGTCGCCAATCTCGTAGACAAGGCTGAGACCATGGGCACCTGTCTCCTGCACCACCTCGTCCCGGTTTCCAAGAAGTGTAGAGAATGTGGCTTGGCACTTGCGCAGGCGCTCCTGCATTTCTTGCAGATGCCCACCGTTCTTGACAAGGGACAAAAGCCAGATGGCAGATGCCTTTCGAAGAGATGGCTTGGGTGCAACGCAGTCAGCGAGGATCTTGTCGCATATTTCTGCAAATACCGTGCGTGGCACATCCGACCGGGGAAACGCGGCGTCTACATCAAAGTCTTGAATGAGGGCCTGAGAGTCCCACCCGACGGCAACGTTGCTCAATGCTTCGCCAACAGCGAACTGAACTTCGGGGCTCTTGATTTCGTGCAACCCATATAGAGACTCCAAAAACTCTGTGAACAAAGAGGCTCTTGGCTGAGTCCTCGAAAATGTCAGTGTCAAAAGACCGAAAGACGCGATAGGAATATCGTTCTCAGATTTGGCATCGCTGGACAGCTTCTTCTGAATCTTCTTCCAGCCATCTTCGGGGAGAGTTCCAAGAGAAAGGATACCGGATAAACTGAGTTGACCAATGGCCACCTCTGCAGTTCGTACAAGAAGAGTATCCCGAGAAGCATCGGTAATGTCCAAAACAGTCTCAATGAATTGTTTGACCTGGGCATCGGGAACCTTGTCCAGCAGGCCGCGATATGCAAGCCTGCTCAGTAGGTAAGAGAGTGCGAGGATTGCCCCGCGGACTCGAAGCGCCATCTCCCCGATAGCGGTGTTCCACGACTCAATAGTACCGGCCAGCTGGGTTGCGAAACTCTTCAACTGATCATCTGCAAAGGCTGGGTGGGATACAAGAATTCCAAAAGCCCGCGCAGCCAGGCCCTGTATCTCTTGGTTGTTGCTGAAAATGGGCCGAGTCAAGGACTGAGCTCGCGAAATCAATCTCTCGACCACATCATTGGGAGCCAATGAACAAATCTCTATGAAATGAACACCACATTGGCGCAGACCCGTAAGATCTTCCTTTACAAGACCATCAAGGATACCGGACAGGAACGTAAACACGGCTTCCTTAGCTGAGCTGCGGATGTACTGTCTTACAGCAGACCGCGCTTCTTCATTGGTTGAGAGTTGTACTTCGAGTTTGTAGTCCCAGTCTTGCTCCATGTCGGTAGAAATTCCCGCTACCGAAAATGCTTCCCAAAGGAGCGCGTTGCGAAGGAACGCAATGGCAGGCACAAACGCATTCTTATACGGGCCTGATTGAAGTTGTGGTGCGGCAAAAGTCTGATCCATCGAAATATCATCTTGATCCCCTGGGCCAAGTAAAAATTTGGTTGCCTCAGCAAAGTCCGGGAAGTTGAACCAGGTGTCATCGCGCTCCTGAGTTGCTGATGAAGCGGACCATTTCTGATCCTTGGTGGGGTTGAGAAGTCGGAACCAGTAGGGATGAAGACCTTTCTTGCCTTCCTCGACAATTTCCTGTTGCCTCTCATGGCCTTTTGCAATAGCCATGAGATCGATCCAACGAGCCACCACATCGCTATAGGGCAAGAATCTATTGGCAAATCGCACAGCAGCGTAGTGTACACCCCTGATAACGTTGAAGCCAGTATCTGGGTCGACATCTCCTGCATGCAAACCCATCTGATTGACCAGGAATGGACGCAGCTGGTCCTGGAAGTCTTTGTCATGGCTGTCTAGGGAGGAGTTGAGGATACTCCCCAGTGCCTGGTCGATACTGACAAAGATTTCCGGACTTGAATCATCGGAACTCAATGAGGTAAAGAGCCACCGAACAAGATCAAACTCAAAGTTTTCTCCTGTTTCATCACGTAGCTGGAAATCAACCTTGGGTACCATAATTCCAATACTTTCATAGGCAAGACCACGCAAGCTCAGGTCTGTTGCAGGCAGCTTCTGCCCACTGGCACCCGGACTGGGCCATCCCTGAGACTGAATAAAACCCCTCAAGCCCGCGATCAGCTTAGGGGCAATTTGCTTGAGGTCTGATGGGGAGCCCATGCGGACAACCCATGTGGTAAAAGTGAATATTTGGGTTCTTAGTTTAGAGGCCTGTAAGCCCTGGGCTGACCTTGCAGCATCCGAAAGCAGACCATCTTCGATAAGCTTGAAAATTCTCTGGATGTTTTCTGTGGCTTTGATCGACTTCCCCAAGAAAGCCAGGATCTTCACTTGTAAGGGAGCGCGTACCGGAGGCGCCCCTTCTGCGCCGTAATACAGTTCATACAATTGCTCCACGATGGTTGGATCTTCGAGATCGATCGCGAATCGCTTCAGAGTCTCGTCTCCTAGATCAGCAAGACGAGAGTTCGCATCGGCAGAGGCAATGAGTGAGGGCAAGAATCGCTGGGAATCCGAAAACGCCCGGCTTCCGAGAAAGCGAAGAGCCACGACTTTGGTCTCGGTCAAATTTAAGCCACCCGCAGAAGAGGGATTCCATGTTTCGGTGACCGGCGCACCCTTGTTCAAAAAGGTGTATTCATCCGGAGACAATCCCGGGCACGTTGTAGCTTCACCAGGGGCGGGAGAAAGAAGTAATAATTTCCCCAGCCACGAGGACAAGAACCGGGCATCTTCGTCGGACAGGCCCAAGCGCTGCTTGAGCTTCTGGTCCTCATCGCTGCCCATAGGCGGCAACTTGAAGAGAGGTAGCAAACGCAGCACGAGGTTGAATACAATAGCTCCCTGGGTGGCAGACGTTCCAATTTCAGCGATGCCTTGCAGCAAAGGCACCAGAATCTCGACTCTAGCATCTGAGCCAAGGCGATCAATTCCTTGCTGGGCGTAGATCAAATCAAAATGCCGAACCAGCTGGGACTTTTGCTCTTTGAACTGCTTTAACAATGCCGCGACTGGCAACTGAATCGAGGGGGCTTTAACACGGGCACTAATATGCTGGCAGACCGAGATGACTTTGTTGCGAACAGCCACACTTTCTGATGAAAGTTTGAGCAGTAGAGGAGCCAGATACATTTGAAGTAGGGATTGTAGCTTTTCATCAGTATCTGCCATGGCGATCCTGAATTCCACCTTGCCTATCAGACTCAACTCGCGAGCCTCAGGGCTCGGTGAGTCCGCCATGATGAAAATGTCGAGTGAAAAGATGAGAGTCCAGAACTGGCATTGACAATTCCGAACTCGATCAAGACACTTTGAACAGAATAAGGCAACAACACACACGTCACCGTCGGTTGACTGTTTCAGCTTGGAAGCTTCCCGATCCGCGGGGAGATTAGTCAGTTGCTGAGTCACGGGCTCCACTGAAGTATGAAGAACTATCAGACTCATTCTCTCTTAACTGGAATAATATTGCTCCAAAGATGACAGAAGTCATAACAAGAGATATGTGATGACCTGGATTATGAACAATAATAGATTCAACGGTACAAGAAGATATTTATTGTGATAGTGGCCATCACCTGGACGGGATCCAGGCTTATGCTTGATTCCAGCTCCTCAGCTGTGATAGGTTTCCCCAATCATTAGGTCCCCACCCTAAAAGCAATGTACCTGTGATTCGTACCTGGCTTGGTTACTCAACTCATTTGACTTCAGGATCCACAACATGGCATCGATTATGCCTCAGCCGCACCTTAATGAATCGATACAGGAGGTCAATGAAAGCTCCTGGCTAATCTCGAACAAGTTTCTTCTTACGCATTCGTCGCCACCACCTCCAGACAAAATTCCAGCCGGCCTAGCATGCTGGAGAGACTGGAGAGACAGCGATGGGGGGCATTTCCTCATCGTTTCGAGAGTTCCTGGCCGGCTGCTTGAAGAAGCCTGGCCCAACATGGACGAGACTCTTCGCCAGTATTACGTCGGCAAGATAGCAGATGTTTGCAATCACTTGGCGGCAATGGAAGGGCGATGCCATTAGTGGTGTGGACGGAAACCAGCTACTTGAGCGTTATCTCATCAAAGGCAACAGCAAGACGGCGGATGCCCTGTCTCCACAGCAGCTTCTGAGCAATTGTACCGAGATGTCTATGGACGTCTCTATGTTTGTCTTTTATCATTGTGATCTTGGCCCTACGAATCTTCTGGTCGATCCTTCGACAGGCTCGCTGGGCATTATCGATTGGGAGCTTGCTGGCTACGTTCCCATCGAATGGGTTAGGACGAAATTTCGACTCTCACCAGGAATGGATTTCAACCATGGGGATGAGGACTCCAAAAGGGACTGGCGCCGCAGTGTTTCCCAGCATCTGGAAAAGATGGGCTACCGCGACGCTGTGGATGCATGGTGGGAGTTCCAGAGAAGCTAGTGGACGTAGCATGTAACAGATGCAAAGGATGGGTGGGTTAAGAAGCGAGAGGTCAAGAGGCCGCTCGCCGTCCAAAGTTACGCAAAGCGGCCATTTCTGGCGCCAGAGGTTGTCATTTTCGGTGTCGATTTAACAGGTCCATATATTCTAGTTGTAAAGCCATCCTTATATTCTAGTTAGAGCTATATCTAGATACAGAGTTCTGCTCTCATACATCTACAAATTAGGTTGAGCAGGTTGCTTCTTCCTCATCTCGTCTTTGCTCAGCAGCCTCACCTCGCAAGAACCGACCAACCTCTCTTTCGGCCTCCGTGGAGTGGCCATGGCCATCTTTCTGAATGGAATTCCCAAATAGGCATCGCCACAAATCATCCTTCCTGACCATCTCCCCACCCGACGAGCCACTCGTCATCAGACTATGCAAACTTGCGTCTTGCATTTCCATCGAGTTGGCGGAATCGATAGCCGTCTCCGTGAGATCATCAACCAGTGCATCGTCATCACCTGGGAGAGTCAAGCGGGCTTTCTTTTCCTGATTTTCCCTTTCGATGATATGAGCAAGTCGCCGACCGACTGAAAGCTCATAGATAGACTCCTCAACTGTGCCGGAGACGAGGTACATCCAGACGGTAGTGGGGCGCTTTTGGCCAATTCGATGTACTCGAGCAACCGCCTGGAGTTCGATTGCCGTGTTGATCAAGGGCTCGCATAGGAAGACGTGTGTAGCATTAATTAAAGTCAGTCCTGATGACTGTGCCTTTCCATGCAACAAGAAGCACTCAACCTAAAGAAGAATGTTAGTGAAATTGGACAAGTATCGTTTCAGAGGGTCTACAAACCGCAGGGTCATTCTTAAACTTCGCAATACCATCTGGAGTATCAATGCTGCTACTGATGATTCCGAACCGGCGAAAGGCGTTATGTAAAACATCCAAGAAGTTTTTATACTGCGAAAACACAATGGACTTGGTTCCGGGATCATTCTCTCGCAGCCACAGGATGTGACGGGCGAGGGTATCAATCTTGGTGCCAAATGAGTCATTAAGATCGATATTTTTGATCTCCTTCAGAAGCCCGGAGCTAACATCGCTGTAGATGGCGTTTGTGGAGAACGCATTTGTGGAATGCCGCTCATGTTCAAATTCCTCGGGAGGTGCTTCCTCCTGGGCCATGATCTCCTGGGGCTTGTACGTAATTTGATGGAAGTCATTGTATCTCAAGGGCTTTTTGCACATAGGACATGTTCGATGGGCACGCCACCATAGTCGCAAGCAGTCCGTGCAATACTTGTGGCCACATACGGTCAAAACACCTAGGGAAGAAGAATGCTTGTCAGCCATAATACACAATGGCCGTTTATTGGCTTTACTTACCGACTTCAAAGGTTGACTGGCAGATGATGCAGATCCTGGAAGTGTCTCCTGGACCTGATTCATCCCGCAAATGAATAAGATAGCGTCGTTTAGCCTTTAAAGAAGAGATTTTCTTTTCGAGGGCCTCTTCCTGCTCCAGTTTGAAGGCAAAGAGCTCTTCGTCCATGGGCTTTCCGGCGTTCTCTTCGTCGTACGGTGCCACTGTGTCCGAAATTTGCTGCAAATGACGATAGTACTCCAAGCGGTGGTTCATGGTGTCACGGAACATTTCCACCTCTCTTTCCAGGCTGGATGATACTTTGAGCTGCTCGGAAATCATCTGGCCTGCATTTTTCAAGACTAATCCCAGTATCTCGAGCTCGGCGTGGACATGCGAGCTTCCATTACCTTCTTGCCATTCAAGGGAAGTCACCAAACTGCGAAGTTCACTGACAATACCACGAAGTGACCCCAGCTCAGGGTCGGGCATGAGCTCACTGCGGGTTTCCATGATGCGCAGGAATAGCTCTGGAGAAGGCCTTCACCCTTTTCTGCCTGGATGATGCCTGATTTGACCTCGTGGGAGATCAGAATATTCTTCTGGCCGGTAAGAGCGTCGTGGCGATCGGAATACATCACCCGAAGAGCCTCCATGTAGACATACATCTCATCTTGATGCTTTGTCGACCGCTCGTATTCATTCCCTTCCAGTTCAGCATCCTCTTCTTGGTCTATGAGCGACTGAGAGACAAGTCGGACCATGACTTCCCGCCACTCGTTATACTGGGCAGCGTGACGGTTCAAGGCTTTACAGAGGTCCTCAAACTTGTTGAGCAGACGATATGACAGAAGTCCCCGATTGTAAAGATGTGGTTTCAACTTGGGGATCTGCACGAATTGCTTCTGTTTTGCTTTCTCCTTGATGGTCTTCATGTACCGCTCGACTTTTCGGGAAATGTCAGTCAACATCTCCTTACGAATCAGCTTTGCGGCCTCGTAGCCTTCCTCTTCCTTCTTTTCAAGTGCTTTAAACTCGTCAGAGTCCGGCTGGGTGAGATTGGGATCGGATTTGATCTGGTAGTAGGCGTTTGCAGTAAAGAAGACGGCAATATGCTGAACCTCGAGAGCAGCACGTAGCCTGAGGCGACATTGACCAATGCGGCTGTTCCGGTCCACCTCTTCGCCGTCCTCATCGCCCAGATTAACAACTTCGGTAGGATCTGCACCATTCGTGGCATTGCCGTCTTCCATTTTGAGGCGTTGCAATCGTAGTTGTTCTCGACTGTCCTCCACCAACTCGGTGGCATATTCCAAAGCAGACTGCCAAATAGCCAGAGATTCCTCCCGGCGCTTCGCATTTTCTAGCAGTTGACCTCGGCGGAGCTGAGACAACAGAAGAGTTCGTTCTTCGGTGCGAATGGAGGTGTCGGTGTTCTCAACCATCACCTCGAGAACTTCATCAACGGTGCGCAAAGGGCCATTTGCTGCACCCAAGGCCCGACGATTGCTCCCACTAACCTCTGGATGGAGACATGTCTGGCGAAGCCGTGTTAACCAAGTGCGCATTTTTTCCACGGTCCCCGGATCTTCCGGATTCCAGTCATCTCGGAGAGGTGCCCCTGACGCGTCAAGACCGCATTGCTCGCACATCTCCTCGAACAGCTGTGCATAGTGCTGCTCTTCAATTGCAGTGAAAGGGGTGGTGATCACAACGCGCTTCTGAGGGGGTAGGCGGAGCTCATCACGCACGCGGTCTTTGCTGTGTCGAAGTGCGATTGCATTGATAATGTCCATCAGCACAGGTCCAAAGCGGGAGAAGAGCCGTTTCCATAAAGTAATAGAGTCAGAAAAGGGTCTGTACTGGAGAAAGAGCAAAAGACCAAACAAGTCATCGATATTCTTGCGGAGAGGCGTGCCCGTCACAGCCCAAGCATTCTGGCGAGGAATCAAACGGGCGACTTTCGCGGCATTGCTGACACCACTCTCGATCATTTGAGCTTCGTCTAGACAAACACGCCACCATGAAATGCGAACCAGAGGTGTCTTTCGCGGCTCGAATCTCTTCTCGTGGCGAAGATTTCGCTTCGGAGCTGCACCAGCGTAGTGGATCTCCCGCGAGATGACATTATAGGTGGTAAGGACGACATCGGAGTCGGCAATCTCTTCGATTGCCAGATCATCGGACTTTTCGTGTCCTCGCCTGATGCCTGTATAGTGATGCACACGTAGGTTCGGAGCATGTTGTTCAAGTTCCTGTTTCCATTGTTCCAGGATCGCAGGGGGAGTAATGATCAAGGTGGCTCCGGACACTCGTAGGCCATCAGGGTCTGGTTTCCCATCAGGGTCGCGTTTCAGCTTCATGTCGGCGAGCCGTCGATGCAAACTTATCAATGCAATCATCTCCACGGTTTTACCCAAACCCATCTCTTCTGCGAGGATGCCACCCTTCAAATGATTTGCAGCATCGGACCAATAAGATATTTTGGTCGTTATTGTCATGAACAGATGACTGAAATAGCAGGTGTTCCCATCAGCGTCTTTCATTTCCTTGAATGATGTTGGGAGGCCATCGCTAGAGCGTCTTTCTATCGGAGCCAGCTTTCCATCTTGTTGAAGCTCCATCCCCTCCCTCCATAGAAGCCATCGAACGGCCCTTCGCTGGAAGGGAAAAAGCTGGCAAACAAGTCCGGGGCAGTTGATTTCTGCAGATGCGCTTGGGGTATTCTGCGGGACATGAACGCTCTCGTAGAATTGGCGCGGTGACCATACTCGAGGATGGCCTAATAACTTTTCACGAAGCTTACTTCGATTCTCCGAGCTAGGATGATCATCATATTCCTGCAATGCGTACTTTGCAAAGACCTCCAAGACTGGATCTTGCATATGAACAAAGTCCGGAATATCAAGAGAGTCTTCCCAAAGAACCACAACATCCAGCTGGAGGCATTTGTCTTCAGATAAAGGGCGTACTACCGCTTGGTAACATGCCGTCGGAGGTCGGCGGCTGGAGCATCGATCGGCCGAGGTAAGCCTGGTGACGAGCCCGAGTTCGTGGAAGAAGTCGGACAGTCGGGGATCATTGAAGGCATGTTTAAAAATCTCATTTCTTTCTGAATCGGCAGCCGTTAATTCGAGTGTCCAGGTGTCGTGGTAGGGTTCGTCCTGTCCTGTGGTTCCATTGGTGTCGTCATGACCGGTGTCAGAGTTTCGGATTCCCACGAGAACAGGATGTGAACGAGTCACAACTGTCGAATCGAAAGACATCTCATGATGCAAATTGACGATATCCGTAAAATTCTGATTGACAAGGTGGCAAATCATTAGCCGGTCGATCTTAGACAGTGCCACTGTATACTTACCATGCGCAGCGCCAGTCTTGCTAACGGAATATAGCCCCGAGGGATTCCACTTGCGGAGACGCCTCTTTGCTGAGCAAGGCTATATGGCCCCGACTTTGCAACCTTGCGCCGTTTAATAGGGGGCTCATCACCGTTCAATGCATCGCTCTGCGCGAGAGCGGCGATTAGTGACCGAGGCACGTCTAGAATGGGCACAGATTAGTTCCAATTCAAGTGTCCAAATGAGAGAAGGGGGAATATTACCCTTGAGAGTAACCTGCTCCGTGACCACACCCATCCTGTTGTCGTACCTTGTGTAAGTCTCTGTCGCGCCACGCCACGATGGGTTCAAAGAAGAGGATCAGGCCCATTGCAACAGCTGATAGGCTTATCTTCATCGGTCACGTGGTGATAAGTGTGGCAAACAGCGCAAACAGCACAAACAGCACAAACAGCACAAACCACATCGATGCGGGATGATGATTGGCTACATCGACTGCATAGTCGAGATTGATCTGACCGATAGACTCTTTTCTTGTCTCTCTAGAGGGACAGACTTTGGACAGAACATGGAATACTGGATAAGAACCATGTCAGATGAAAACGCAAAGTACATCTTTAATTTTTCAAAGCTCTTAACTTTTCCAACGCAATTGATAATCGGGTCATCTTACTTACCATCCAGCCGGGGAAATGATATCCTCGTCCCCTGATACATAATATACCCAGTGGCGATACCACACCCTCCATCGTTCGATCTTATTCGCCACGAGACAAGATTTCCCATTGAATTGGCCCCGCATGTCACCAATTCGCTCCCTTCATCGACCAGGCGACTTTTTTCCTTTTTGTTCATCGCATTTGCACTTGCAATGTCTCGTCCCGCCTCTCTTCTGGAGAACCAGTCGCCGCCAGTGAGCTTCGGTACAACTAGGGAGCGCGAATTTTTTAAGTCAGCCTCAGTTTTCAAGATCATTCGCTCGCAAGAAATTAACCTAGGTTTACCTTTTCCAGGTACTTGCCGCCCGTGACGACAACCCCTTGGCAACATGTCGACCGAAATACTCTCTCCGCCAACTTTACCGCGCGTCCCTCTCTCGATTCTTCACTTTCTGCATTTGCGCAATTAGGCGCATTACGGCTAGACTCCCAAAGAGTCATCATCTCGCTCTTCGGTCGGCACGAACAACATAACTTAACCGAAGCGACCCGGACGATCAGCCTGCGAGATGAAACCGACTATAAGGCCCGGGATGAGCTCTGGTTCGGGGCGTGTACCATGTCTTACGACCGCAGTTTATGTGCCACGATCGCCAATGCCCCGTCGTCCGTTTCTCAACATACTCTTGCGAAACCCCCAGTTTTCGTGGTCCCTGATTTGACCCAGGATGAGGCGTTCCACAATCATCCCGATGTCACCGGTTATCCCAATATTCGCTTCCTAGCATGCGCTCCAATAATAAGCCCCAGAGGCATCGTGATCGGCGCCTACACGGTCCTCGACGACAAACTTCGGCCCTTCCCTGGCCCCGATATCTTGAAATTCTTGTCGGACATGGCAGCGACCGTCATGGATTACTTAGTCACTAGTCGGTCTCGTGCCCAACACATTCGAGGCGAGCGCATGATGGTCGGTCTGGGAAGTTTCTTAGAAGGGAAAGGGAGTCTGCGTGCTGCGTGGCTAGAAGAAAACGAGGAAATTTCGAGCCCTGGCCAAGTCGATGATGTGGAAGGGCAATCGAATACCCGGCAGCAAGACAAACAACGCGCTGAAGCTATGACCGATCCCCTGGTCAGGAAAAGGGACCAAAGAAACATGCCATTCCGTCTGAATCGTTCTGCCCATGCCTCGAAGGTTGATAAAATAAATGCTCCAACTAAGTCAACGGTCGCTCCATCACAATCCATGAGGAATCAATCGAAGTCTCCCGAGCCAGCTAAAACGAAGACCCATACCGGAAGAGAAACGTTGATGGAGCAAATCCAAGCGGCATTCTCACGTGCGGCCAATATCGTTCGTGAAAGCATCGAGGTTGAGGGGGTCGCTTACTTTGATGCTAATTTTAGTGGTCAAGATGTCTTGGTGGCAAGCAACAAGTCTGACTGCGAAAGCAGCCTGGCCAGCTCCGCAAGCGAGGAAGAGGGTAATCCAGGAAAGTCCACGCCGCCCAAGATTGTCGATTCAAGGGCTCAAAATTCCGGCTCAGCATCAGTGCATCCCGCCAAGATTCTCGGGTTCGCCACCTCAACTGCCGCGAGCGTCAACAAAGAGTTGACGGGAGATGCCAAAATTTCGATATCAGAAGCCTTTCTTGCAAGGCTCTTACGTCGATATCCTCGAGGCAAAATCTTCAATTTTGGTGAAGATGGCGCCATCTCAACTGGAGACACGAGCGATGGCGTTTTTACAAACTCCAATCCCCGTGGGGGAAAAGGTACAAAAAGACACGGAGATCAGTTCTGCGAGAGGATGCTCTGACCCTACTGAATATGGCTCCCGAGTCTCGAAGTATTGTGTTCTTTCCGATTTGGGACTTCCATAAATCAAGATGGTATGCGGGGACAATCGCGTGGACAAGGTCTCCCCAGCGCATCTTTAGTGTTGACGACGAATTGACGTTCTGCGCGGCCCTTGGCGCCAGTCTGATGGCCGAAGTCCACAGACTTGGTGCTTTGTTTTCCGACCAAGCCAAGCGCGATTTACTCGCTAGTCTGAGCCATGAGCTCCGATCCCCTCTTCACGGCATCTTTGGCACGGCGGACCTTCTCAATGATACAGACTTAGATGCTCTTCAACGAGGATTTGTGCATACGGTCTCCTCTTGCGCGAGCACGCTGCTCGGCTCGATCAATCAACTGCTCGAGTTCTCCAGTATAAACGATATGGAACGAACCCATGACGTTGGATCATCAGCAGTTGCCGAACCTGATGCCCAATCTAGCCTCCAAATAGACTATGCAGTGGAGAGCATCATCGAGAGCGTCTTTGCCGGCTTCGCCTTTTTCCACAATTCCCGGATGCCGCTTCGAGGGGCCGGTCGCAGCCCGTTTTCCGGTTTGCCAGGTGCGGTGAAGGTGGTCCTTGACATTGATAGCGCCTCGGATTGGAAATTTGCCACAAATCCTGGCGCATGGCATCTCATTCTTACGAACCTGGTTGGGAACGCCCTTAAATATACTCAACAAGGTCACATTTTCGTCTCTGTCGAGGCAAGGCCTGTGCTTTCGAAGCAGGAAGAGGGGCCTATGCGTTCGAGAGTCACTTTCTCTGTGAAAGACACTGGTTGCGGAATGGACCCGGAGTTTGTAAGAAATGGATACTTCACTGCCTTTTCGCAGGAGGATGACCTGTCGCCTGGCAATGGACTAGGTGCCAATATCGCGCAACGAACGATCTCATCGCTTGGTGGCGACATCAAAGTAACATCCGTCAAGGGTGTCGGCACTCAAGTCATGGTGTCCTTGGTCCTCGACCATGTCCCTGGACATAGTCGCTCGGAAAGCGTGTCGAGTGCAAGCGCGGAAGATGATTCATTTGCATCCACAAGACGTTTAGTGCACAAGAAACGTGTTGGGATCCTAGGCTTGGGCAGCTCTGAGGCTGATACAGCTTTATCTTCATCTCTACGAAAAATATGTGAAGTCTGGCTTCAAATGGAAGTTTATACAGTCGCGCCTGCGGATCTAGACTTTGGCCATTGTGACTTTTACATTGCGCCTCACGAATACCTGGACATGGGAAATCTGGAAATCCGGTCCATTGTTCCTGACTCAAGGGCAAAATTCACTTCGCCTGTCATTGTCATATGCCCAACCCCAAGGATCGCTCATTCGCTTTCCAAGGCGGCCGGCCTGCGGGGGATTCTGACGTGCTTGAGTTTATCACGCAGCCTTGCGGGCCAAGAAAGATAGCCAAGTCCTTAGAAATCTGCTACAAACGCCAGCGCCGGCGCATCCATGGTCCCAATGCCCCAGGATTGACCACCCCAGGGCGTCCAAAGTCTCCTGGTGATGATAATTATATCGGCGACATGGCTTCGAAATCAGATACAGAATCGCTCGCACGACCCGCGCCTCTTCCCGGGGCCCAAGATTATTTCTCGTATCCATCCTCCGCTCAAATACACATGCAAACATCCGGGCACACTAGCGAACAGGAATTTGGCATTCGTTCCTCGGCTCGGCTAGATTCCCCACTCGTGCTGTTGGTGGATGACAATCCTATTAATATGTCACTTTTGGTTGCCTTTATGAAGAAACTGAAACTCGACTATCTCAGTGCACAGAATGGGCAAGAGGCCCTGGACATCTTCAAAGAGAATTCGTCCCGGGTGTGCCTTGTACTAACGGGTTAATCTCCACTTGCACGGGCCATGTCAACGATTTACTAACCATGGTACAGATATCTCAATGCCCATCATGGACGGCTTAGAAAGCACACGACAAATCCGTCATTTTGAGGGCACTTTGAAGCCGCACTCCCGAGTGGCGATCGTTGCTTTGACTGGCATTGCTCAGGTTGATACTCAACGCGATGCGATGGCGTCGGGCATGGATCTATTCTTGACGAAGCCTGTGCGACTGCAAACTATCTTACAGGTTATTCAGGATCATACAGGGTTGAGGCTACCTCCCAAGGACGAGAAAAACACTGCTCCAGCATAGGTGCAATTTTACGACGTAAATACGAGACGATTATCAACACCTATAACCGAAAATTCATTCCCTGGCCACGCGAATACAGTCGACTTCCGCTTACAAAACCCCCTCGGTCTGACCAAAATATTGTGAGCAGCGATGAGGTAACTATGTAGTAGGATGTTTTGATTTGTACGAGTTGTTCTTGAGCTTGAGTTTCTCTTTCTCTGCTTTTCTCGTCTCTTCTACACCCCTTTTGTTAAGGTCGACTAACATAACTAACATGTAGTAGAGAAAGAGGAAAGTAAGATATAAGCGATACGGCAGGGTTACGGTAGAGAATTGTCAACCATCCGATCGCACACAAGATAGGAATTGAGAATAGCTTCAATTCTGCCCATTCCGTAGCACTATCGAAAGCCTAGTTCATGGGACGACCGGGCCCTCTTCCCAGCATTTCTCTAATGCTCTCTCTTCCCAAGCCATCCAGACGACGCGAAGAAGAAAGCAACTTGACTTCAGGATTGGTATCGAACACCACATCACCATTAACGGCCCGGACGGATCGTGAATACGACTCGCCGTTTGCAGTGCTCTGAAACTCATCCGCAGTATTGCCCGAGGATGACGAATTACTACCGGTGACAGACTTGTAATGAGCTTGCCCAGACTGAGTAGTATTAAGTCGTGATGGCCCGGAGACAAGAGTGTATGTAGATATGCCTGGTCCGCCGGAAGCCTCGATCTCCAGCCCACGTTCCATCCAGGAATCAATTGACAAGGAGTTTGCAGTGATACCGTACGTTGCGTTAACTAGCAGAGGGTAGCTGAAGGTGGTCTCGTTTGAGCTTGTTTTATCACCGAGTTCTGTAATGGTTGCTTTTCCGGATGTCAGCTGCTTGTTGACTTGACTGTAACCATTCTGGTTAATGAATCCGTAGTTAGAAAAAGACAGGTTCTGTGTCCAGGAGTACTGGGAAGAGGTTGCACTGAATGTCCTCTCGGCCACGATGGAGTATGAGAGCGTTTCATTTCCACCAGTCTTGTTCTGTACCAAGTTTCGAGTGACCGTGAACTTCGGTGCTGGGGCCTCAACATGGGGCGTAGAGCTATCGCGGGCAGTCAAAACTTTGGGATCTTCCTGCTCCCCTATATAAAGGAAGATATTTCCGGTGACAACCCAGTATGAGCCCACGGTATCGGCAAGTGTAGCAGTCCCGTCGGCGGTAATGTTCAAACCAGTGACTCGGATCTCAAATGAGTGCTCTTCACCATCTTGAAGCAGCGGCAGGAATGGAGAGATGTCAATCTCAGGCTGTCGAAGATCAAATGCATCGATACCCACAATCGGATGCCAATATCCCGGGGCGACACCTCCTGTAAATATGACGGGGAAAGGCCAAACAAAACCAGCAAATGTCCCATCAATGTAGAGCTGAATTTCGCGGAATGGTGAGTACCCATAAAGCTCGCCCACTGTATTGGTGAAGTCCTCCGTATCCTGAGAGAAAACGTTTGACCACCAAAATTCCTCCTCTGACTGCCCACATGCAGAGATTGACACGACAGCACGCGATACCGCCGGCGGGATCGTGTACTTGACCGTCGTGTTATCACTCGGAACCGTAAAAGCGCTAGGTGAATTTGATGCCGACTTCTTTCCAGAGATTGGTAGGATATAATCCGCAGCTCTCGTATTACCTTCGTTGGAGAAATGAGCTGTCAACGTAGCATTGAACGATCCGGTGTACACATCGGTGATGAGATTACCAAGGTCAAATATCAGTTTCTGTGGTTGCTTCCATAAAGTGTTATACTGGGACATCTCTTTGACGTAGGTCCACACAATGCCCGTAGACGTCGGCTCGGCAGTCGAGGTCCTGAAGACTTCTGTGTCTCCTAGGTACATAAGGGCCAAGCGGTCATATTGACGACCGCGAGAAGTCACCGTGAGATTGATCCGAACGGTATCAAATTCGCAGCCAGGTGGTGTATAGTTGCCTGTGAATCCCTGAATGTCAGTGCCAGCCCAGCCAGCAGCCCTGGAAATTAATCACTGGGTTCTCACCAACAAAAGGCTTGCCGTAGCTTGCACCAAACACATGATCCATGAGCAACACATCCAGATTGCACCCGCTAGCTCCATGGGAGGTAAGCGAGACTGGTTGATACACTTGAAACACTTCTTGTAGGCCTGTCGAGTAGGATGCATGTGATGAAGAGCGCTTGGTATCCCAACTGCTGTCATGAATAGCGGCGATCAGCCGGGCGTGGCTAAGAAGCAGCACTATACATGGTATCGCTAGAATCATCGTCACGACGAGTTTCAAGTCCAATCTGGTACCGTTCGGGACTTCTCTGTTTTGGTCCTCTTGTTTCGTGTATTGGCCCGCCTTCGTAAATAAGTATGTAGAATCAGAGCCCTTTTCAATATCGGCCGGGCTGATCTGGATGGTATCGAAACTCAACGATTGTTCAGTCTGGCTTCTCTGTCGTATTTTGAGAACAAACACAATGTTGGCCACAGACCACAGAAAAAGAGCCAAACCCGGCAACGCAGGGAGGTTCTGTAGGCGAAAGAATCTTTAACAAGCCGAGATAAGCGAGTTGAAGGGGCAGCCAGGCCAGTAAGCCCCGCGGGACTGTCATCGTGAGTAGTGATACCGTCGGAGACCGGTGCCAGGCTAGTGGGCACTAAAACGCTTCTCCGCATGAAGTACCCCTGAAGATAAGCCGTCGGGAAGGTGCGTCCCTCTCGAAGCCGATCTAATCAACTTCAGGCTTCGCTTGGAAGAGTCGTCTGAATTCAATTCGGTCCGAAGTAAAACTAGACCTGATCCGGACCCGCGGGTGTCTATGTTCGAGGTCGTGGTACAACCGGGACTTATACCGAGTACAACTACTTCAGACATCCAGTGCGATATTGTATGGAAATAGCTAAAACCAGATTCTGTTAGGAAGAGTCACCAACCTTATCCATTCTATTAGGAAAAAAGCGCTCTAATTAGGCACTTGAGGATCGCCGTGAGGTTCAGTGTTTACATGGCATGTCTATCGCATCTTTGATATGAAAGCCAAGTAGAGGATAAATTCTCTACATCAACTTCGTCTAAAATGGCCAGACGAGTATGGAATGATTTGTACAAATGAAAAGATCAAAAGCAAGAGACCCCGGTCTCATGTATGTCAAAAACAAAGCACTCCATAGCAATGCACACAAATCTATAACATTAACACCTCACATAAACAGACGCCAGGCACCAAGAATCAAAGCAGCGGTACCGGTGCACACACCCCTGGAAGAACATCAAGTTAGTAACAATCCACATATGGGTGGAAGACCGGGAAACATACATAAGCCACTGCAGAGTAGAGAACTTCACAGCCTCGACTCGTTCCCTCAGACCAGCCACTTCTTGCTCAATGCGAGTTTCAGTCTCCTTGATTCGCATTTCCTGGCCATTGGCTTCCTCGCGAATGCGACCCTTTTCGAGGTTCAAGTCCAGACGCACTGACGCCTGTGTTCGTCCGACTTCGTCGCGCATGCGTGAGTTAAGCTTGGCAAGATCCGCAGCGATCTTTTCGTGTGAGGCGCGAGTGAGTTGAGCTTCGGTCGAGTCGGTGTTCAAGAGTTCGGATCGGAGTTTCGCGAAATCGACCTTTTGGGTGTATGTAGATCTTTCGGAGTCTATGTTATTGTCAGACAGAGTCTTAAATAGTCAAATCAAAAGCCTGCTTACCTTCTCTGAGGACCATTGTCCGCGTCAGATTCTGAATAGACTCTTGAATAATATCATTCAACACCCGCATCATAGCCACGGCTTGTTCCTCGCTGAATCCTTCGGCTTGAAGTCGCTTCACGAACTTCAAGGTGTCAAAGTGGTGCTCGCGGGGTCGAGCAGGTGTCGCGTGGAAAGCCCGCTGAGCAGGTTTAAACGTCGCGACGTAGACGCCATTGTGTCGAATAGGGTTACCGAGAGGCTCGGACGAGCGTGTTGTGGTAGCCGAGGCGCGGGCAACGAGGGATCCAAAATGGGGGCTTCGAACCGATGTAGAAAAGCCCCGAGAGGGCTGAATTTGGATATCCAAAGAGTGTAAATGGCGGTTAAGAGGTCTCCAGCCTTGAGGGTGCTGCCTTTGAGTTGTTGCGAGCACGGGTTTGTAGGATGAGACGGTCGGGCGTGAGGTAGAACTGTTCCATGTCAAACGAGGGAGAATATTTCGCGGTACCTCCGCGACATGCTTTTGGGAGGCCATTGCGAAGATAAATGAAGTCAAGAAAGGTGCTGTTGCAAGCAAGATCAAGATGTGACGCAGGAAGAGAATTGGCGGATGACCTAAGCCCATACTAAGCCCGGCAAGATCGACGTTTGAGCCCCGCAAATTAGGAAAACATCCACCAGGATAACTCAAGCTTGACTTTTAAATCACTGTCTATTAATTGACAATATGTCCATAACTTAGGACTAAATAGCTCCGGCCCAACATGCATATACTCTCTCAATTCCCTGGTCGTCTTTTGGCCTGCATTTTATCTATAGAGAGAAAAGTTCCTTAAGCTGCTTCATGGTATCATCAGGACCCTCGACCGCATGACCGATAGTGCGAGGGTCAGAGTAAATCTCGTAGTCGTTGCCACCGACGAAGCACTTGTCACCGAAGAAGTGGATGTTCTTGTACTCGGTTCCGGAGATCTCCTTCTCGGCCTCGACGTGCTGCAGGCAGTAGGTCTTGTCCCAGCCAGTGGGGAAGACATCGAAAGAGATCTGGCCACCAATGGAGAAGCTGCATTTCTCAAGAGGTTAGCGTCCTGCATTTGCAATGGATATCATCGCTCATCGGAGACTTACGTGAGACCAGCATCGGGGAACGCCTTCTTCATGGCCTCTACCATATCCCTCCGAATGTTGTGGATCTTATCGTAACTAGTGCAATTGTAAGTCGAGATGCTCATAAAGTCATCCACTCCGGGGTATAGAAACGTACGCCTCGAACTCGTCACGCTCGTCCACGCTGGCGTTACGGCCAATGGGGCTAACGTTGATCATGCCGCTGCGGAACTCGACAAAGGTACCACGCTTCTTGGGAAGCTTGAGCTTGGAAATATATCCAAGGCAGAAATCTGCAAGGTCCTGGTACTTGTCCTCTCCAAGCCATTGGATGAAGCTGTTGCTGGAAAGCGGCTTGCCTAGGCGGTAGGCAACTAGACCATTCTCGGGGAAGCAGAAATCAAACAGAGTGGTGACATCCGTCGTAGCCGATCCGAGTTGCTCCTGCTGCTTCACAAAGTTCGAGCCACCAACCTGCAGCACGTTAGAGAAGGCGAGAGACCGCAGGGAGTTGACGGACATAGCCAATGGCGCACTTGTGGCGCAAGCGGGAGAGAAGCTCAAGCATCTCTGGTGTGACAGTCTGCATGTTCAAGCCATATGTTAGCGACACTCAATCGTGAGATTGTATTCCACATACCCGTCTGGCCTTTGTGAGGGTCTCGTCAACATCGAACAGGCAGATGGTGTCCTTAAGAGGACGGGCCTCCAATGGAGGGTAGACGCTGGCGGCAGTAGTCATGCTGGGCAGAGGTTTAATTCAAGCAGAAAAGGCTCAAAAAGCAAGAAGCAAAGACAGGAATAGGGGATAAATATAGAGTTGACCGAGGGGTCCTTTTTTGGACCGCAAGCGGTGAGCAGGTGGGGTGTGCTTTAGTGTGGGCGTTGGGTCCAGAACAGGCACCAAATGCCACCTGGACTGTTCAAGCGAGGTCTGGTGAGTCAAATCTTGGACTTCAGTTCAATTGAATCGTGGCACTATTTGATTGTAAACTCTGTACTCTGCGAAATGGATCACTTGTCGATCGGTCTACTTGTCATGTTGTTATCGATAAGGGATGCAGCATGTGAAAGCACCTTGGCATGAAATGTGATTCGCAGTAGTACGCAGTATCTACATATTTCTAGCTAGAGGTGACTAGACTATACAACATAATATACTCGTATGTCGAGTCCTAACAACCCATCCTAGCCCATCCCGCCTCATTAGATCCAATCCCAACGCCAACCCAACAAACAAAATCTCAATTCCAACGAACTAGCGTCCCATCGTAGTCTGGAACACCTTTGCCGCTAGCTCACTCAAGAGCCGCGTCCGATCTGGCTGTGGAAGGTCCAGGAAAACTTCATAGACGCTTTTGCCCTTGGCGTCGCGGACTGCGCCCAGCCGATTGCCCGCCACAGCGCCAGCCAGTGCACCGGGGAAATTGCCCACGATGAATCCCAAAGCGCCTCCACTTATACCGCCAACGACAGCCCAGAACCGGGACGTTGGACGGGTCCGTCGGCTGCCGCCCTCGTCGTTCTCTTCGGCCAGCCCTTCCTCACGCATCATCTCTTCAAACACCGACCCAAACTGGTCAGCATCACGCTCACTGCGATCGCCGAAACCAAAGCTGGACCATGGGAAGCCACCGGCTCCGCCCTGGGGGACCTCGTCGTCGACCTCTTCTTCTGTCTGCTCGTATGCGCGGACCTGGTCGTACTCCCGTCGTCGCGCAGGGTCTGACAGGGTATAGTAAGCGTCGTTGACCTCTTGGAACTTTGCTGTCCGCGCTGGTCGTTCAGGGGAATCGGCAGGGACGCGATCCGGGTGAGACTTTAGCGATTCTCTGTGAACAGTTGGTCAGCCCCCGGTGTCCTGTACATGTAGATGCTTGCAGGTGGACTGCTCTTTGTACTGACCTTTTGTATGCAGTGCGAATCTGCTGCTGGGTCGCATCACTGGACACGCCGAGGATTTTGTCTAAGACGAAGTTAGGAGTCATGCGCGAATTGAGACTTGAGATAAGACATACAGTAGTCAGGGCTTTCTGTGATGTAGATCCAAAGGTTAGTGTGAGCTCACTGATGGGATTGAATACCAGTTAACTTACTTGACATGGTGAGCTGAAAGCAAGGTAGAAGGTGACAAAGGCAACTTCGAAATCAATGCGTACCCAACGACCAAGTATAAAGACGAGCGCCAGTGACGTCGCCACATTTTAAGGCACCAAGGCAGTGAATCTTAGGCTATAAGGCATAAAGGCAGTAAGGCATCCGTTTCCCCTCCCTGGCACTAAAGCTAAAACAGTCTCACTTGTTATTTGCTGCGCATTCGCTTCCCCAGCCACCTATTTAGTATTATCAGGGGCGAAGCTACTTTAGATTTTCTCGTTGCTTCGTGGTTTCTAGTAGTAAATCCCGGGTTACAGAGTAGTGCCTCAGATCCTGCATCCTACACCTCGCATCTCATACTGTCACCTGCACAGCAAATCCTTGGTGGAGTAAATGTACGTCTAGACCTCGGATTGCGCATCTCTGCAGCTCCTAGCGCTAGGCCTGCATCTGCCTTTGTTCTCTGGAATTGCCACAACTGCCAGAGATTTCTCAAAGACTCTCCAGGGACAGCCCTTCTTGTACACCAGCTCGATCATTTACTGTCGCCAATTCCCCTCGTGAAACCAATTATCCGGGACTACAAGCTCAAACCACACCAAAATCCGAACACAATGGGTTGGTTCGACGGACCCTCCAAGCCCAGTTCTAAGGGATACTACGTGCGTCGTCGCTCTCCCTCCCGCAAGTCATCCAGTCATTCGAGCAAATCATCCAATTATTCGACCTACCATTCGCGACACTCTGCACCGTCCTTCTTCAACCTGGCCAGCCGTAGTGCAGTGAGCGGTCGATCCAGCCCATCGGTTTTTTCAGCCTTCTCATCCTCATCCCGACGAGCTCGGCCGCGCGAGGGATTCGTGCAGCGCGTGATCCGCCAGATTAAACGTCTTTTCCGTGATATCTCTCGCTATGCCCGCGAGCACCCAGTGAAGGTCTTCTTGATGGTCATTGTCCCTTTGATCACGAGTGGCGTTCTGGTTAAGTTGCTCGCCATGATCGGGGTGCGGTTGCCTCAGGCGATTCTCAATGCTCTGGGTGGTGGTGCCCCGCGGGGATCTGGAGAGGCGCAAGGTATCAGCCTGGTGAGCCTGGCTAAGATGTTCGACTAGACGACAATCGGCTTAAGCCATCCACATCATCATCAGCATATGCAAGGAACGGGAGATGAATCACGAATCACTCTGTAATGACCATCATGATACTCCATCTCTGTTTGACGACACACTCTTTTTTTGGTTATTTGTATTTCCCATCTCTGCTGATATTATATGTCCTGTACTGGGAGGCTCGCTCGCATTTGATCTGCATGTCGTTCATGAAAAGCAACTGTTTTGTAGCGACAATTGAACCTCAGAGTCTTCGAAGTGACTAGAGAACGAGGAACTGGAGGGATGTACTTTTCTCTTTAAACCTACGGGTCGGTGACGTGTCGGTACCCAACGGTGGATATCGCCCCATTGCACTTCCTACATTGGACTAGGGGCGGTGTTAGACGCTCACGCAGGTCCCACGGCACCACTGACGTGGCTGGGATAGCTCCACGGATCGTGTAGACAAAACGGTATGTCATCAGATAATCATGTCTCCGTACTCGGTAGTTTTCACAAGGGTAAATTGTCCCCAGAACGCTTTTGTTCTATTATTGATATTTTTGATACACCGTATATAGGCAACAAACAAGCATACACCCATCGTGGCTAGTTACACCGTTGAACCAGATCAAGAGCGCCGAGCACGCTTCGTGCGTCTCCTACTGGATCCCGAGTTTGAGGTAGCAGTGGTCTCGCTCACCTCATTGACCTCAGGCTCCACTTCCTGGTCATTTTCCTCGGGGACATCCGAGCCCAGAACCCGGCCAACTGTTCTCTTAAAGCACCAGATGGGCAGCTTGAACACCATGGTGTCACGAATAGAGGGACGTTGAATCTCATCAAGGTCGAGCAGGAATTCCTGTGTCTCGCCGTTCTCGCTCTCTTCTTCCAGAAAGACGTTGCCGACGGAGTCCACAATCAGGACCTTGCCGTTCTCAGCCACGACGCGCTTCCGCTCTCCAACTGAGGCGGTGACAGGTTCGGTGGGTGTGGAGGTGCCTGACGTGCGCGGGGTTGCGCGAGGACCCTTTCGGCTCTCCTTCCGACTCTCCTTGTCCATCATTCGCTTCTGGCGACGGGTCATGGCAACCGCACCGCCCTCGCTGGCATCAGGGATAGGAGCAGTGGCGACCGAGTCAATGCCGGGAATGCCACGAACACCCATCTCGTCACCCCAAGCAGCACGGCGAGCCTGGCGAATATACCGATCCACGAACTCCCGCTGCCGCTTCCAGCCCAGGATGAGAGCACCGTAGTGGCCAGCACCGCCAAACACAAGGAACAAGCCTAGCAGCACGGATCCCAGACCGGGACGGAAACGCGAGTAGTAGTATCCGGTACCCTTCCACAGGGGGAAGCCATTCTTCAAAAAGTGATCGTAGCGTTCGCGGCCAGGGCCACGCAGGACATTGGCGACGAGATTCAGTCGGCTGGCGCGGGCAGTAGCTGCTTTGACGGCGGCATCGATCTGGCGCTTGGACGGACCGGAGGAGACATTGACGCCCTGTTTGGACTTGGCATTGGCCTTGTCTCTGGAGAAATTGGCGATGAAAGACCGCTTGACCTTGTCTGGGTGTAGGGTACGTGACTTCTTGCGGTAGGCTTTGGTGATTTGTTCCTGGTTGGCATTCGGGCGGACTTCGAGGAAGTCTAGCAGGGAGAGTCAATTGCCTGCGTTTGATTGCAGGTGTATATTTTACATACCGTAGAATGTCACATTGGCACCTTCAGATAAGGCGACCTCATCCCGTAGCTGAAAGATCTCGTAGTCTGAAAGAGAAGGAAAAGGGTGAGTACACAATTGAAGGAAGAAGAGATGTCAACAACCAACCTTCCTTGGACCAAGCAGCGACGAGGCCCACGAAGACGAGCAGCAGGGAGAGGGTGAGGGCCTTCATGATAATTAGATGGAGCGGTCAATACCGCGTCCCTCAAAAAAACAAGCGACAGAACAGAGCAGGAGAGGACGAATGACAGGCGAGCGAAGAGAGAGTCAACAGAGTCCACTTAGTGAAAAAAGCGGTCGGGGAGATCCACCTGCAGCGGTTCCCGACGTGGTCCAATCGAGATCTGGCAACGATTTTGAAGTGAGGGGAAGAGTTGATTCATCAGTTCTGGATCTGTTCTGTGATGTTTGCTGTGTCTTCTGTATATATATGGGTCATTCCTAGAAGTCGTTTACTACCTAGTACCTAGATATTTACTGTCCCCAGACTGTGATCGTCGGATTCGGCCTTCCACAGTAAACAGTGGACAATGGGTCTCTGGTACTATTCTTAGTCCAGGCAGAGACTAATCCATCATCTTTATTCTATTCATATTCTATTCTTATTCTATCTGCCTATTTACTCCAAGAGTAAGGCTGCCAAATTGTGGCCAGTGCTGTTGACTACGACGAAAGGGGCAAAGTCTAAACTCGGGCAAAAAAAGTGACAAAGTGACCACCTTCCACTTTCACCTTCACCTTTCACTTACATCCATAGTTCCTGTTCCACCTTTCCCTTCTCTTCTACTCGTCTACTTTCTACCATCTACCATCATGGCCATTACCATCCCTATTGACGCGCTCACCTCGCGTTTCGGTGATCGCTTCAACTCCCTCCGCAGCCAGTCGCTCAGCACCCGTTTCGCAAACCTACGCCCCGTTTCCGAGTTCCTCGACCTCAAGCGTCTGTCTAAGCCTGCCAACTTCGGCGAAGTCCAAAGCCGCGTCAACTACAACCTGGGCTACTTCTCCAGCAACTATGCCGTCGTCTTCGTCATGCTCAGTATCTACAGCCTGCTAAGCAACGCCATCCTGCTCTTTGTCATCGTCTTTGTGAGCGCCAGTCTCTGGGGTATCGGGAAACTAGACGGTCGTGACCTAGACTTGGGATTCCGCCGCTTCAACACCTCCCAACTCTATACGGGTCTTTTGTGTGTTGGCGTGCCTCTGGGTATCTGGGCCTCGCCCATCTCAACAGCCCTCTGGCTGATCGGCGCAACTGGTGTGACCGTCTTCGGTCATGCCGCTCTCATGGATAAACCTATCGAGAATGCTTTTTCCGAGGAGGCGGTTTAGGTGGTCGACCGCGAGCTCCTTATGATATGCCCCGATGGGGAAGACCACCGGGGGCACGAAAAGGGAGACACAACGGGGGAGGGGGGCTGTGGGAGGGAGAGATGGCACGCGTGGAGGAGGTCGAGTCCGAAGAGGACGAGTACGGACGGCAGTTGGTGCGGAGTGGCCGTGCGGCTTACAGGCAACTGGAATTTGGGGGACGAGGACCGCGCAGGCGGCAGGATTATGAAGATCTGACCGACGACGCGGAATCGGTCGACGGGGGTGAATACGATCTATACGACCATGGAGATAGTACGGTGGCCTACGCGGTTCAATTGGCTATGCGAGACAAGGAGGATCAACTGGTTGACAAGGCGCTGGAGCGGATTCGTCGTGCGCAGACGTTGGGAAAGAAGAATGTGCGATTATCACAGCGTGAACTGGATGCTCTGGAGCGCAGGCGCCAGCAGACGGACAACTCTAGTGGGGGGCGTCGGCCCAAGCATCCTGGGAGTGCAGCCAACAACCGGCCGCCATCTCGGCGCAAAGGATCTGATGGCCTGCCAGAACAGCCACAGGGACTCCCGCCGACGGCCTATGCGCCATTTGGATTTGGGGTTGACGCTGGTTGGAATCGAGGGACTGGTGCAGCTCACGGACGGCCCTCTAGCTCGTCTTCTGCGAATCGCCCGCGCACCCCGACCATGCAGTCACTACGCCCACAGCAATCCAGCTCTCCTCTTCGATCGAGCTATCCGTCCTTTGTTCCTCCCAATGGACACGCGCAGTCGATGCAGCCGATGCACCCACGACCACTGCCGGATGATCCCCAATGGGCACCGTCGTATTACAACCCCATGCAAATGAGCTCGTTCACGGAGCAGCTCCCATACCAATCACAGCTTCCCAGTGATCTTCGAGTCGGGCCACAAAGTCGAATGAGCTATTCCGCCGGGATGTCTCCGGTTCAAGCTCAGCATCGCCAGTCTGTACATTCGGCGAGCGCAGTGCAACAGCGCAGCCGACAGGTACCTTCTGAATCGGAGTCTGAGTCAGAATCGAGTGAAGAGGAGGAGAGCGAGGAGAGCGAGGGAAGCAGTGATTCGGACGAAGTGCAAATCGTGAGGGTTGTGGAGCGCCAGAGCCAGGGCCAGGGTCCTGGTCAGGGTCCGGGTCTCCAGAGACGGAAAGCCTCTGCGGGTACTCGACCTCGACCACGGCGCAATCGATGAAGGGTGAAGTGTCTCTCGTCGCTTAATATTCTTATCTTGTTTATTCAGCAGCTACGTAAACGGCGTTACGGCAGTTCATAGATGGCTACATTTTACATTATTAACTTATTAACCTTGGAAACTGTAATGTTGATCCCCATGTATACAACCAGAGTCGAGATCGATTCTTTTTATATTAAACTGGAACCTGTGGGTCATTACTACCCAGGCAACTACAGTATGTACTCTCGGTACATCGTGGATCCGAAGATTCTGTCCTGCTAAGCCTATCTTGGCATCATGACGTCGGCCAATGTCACCCGCTTTTTATATCCGTTTCTTCCTTGCGTCCGCAATTGTGCTGTGACTGCTGTGCTGTCGTCGCTGTGACCGTTATCATCACTGGGACTCCTTCTCAACATCTCGATCCTCTCTACAGTCCTTACTCGGATTAACAGTATCCCTCCCTTTCCGAACGAACTGACCTCCTTGTCCCTTCGTCATTCCACAACTGGTTTCTGAAACATCTTAATCTTAATTTTCACCCTTCGTTCTTGTGGAATGCGCATGTTGTCGTCGGTGTACATATCGGTGAGTCCCCGATTGTGCGACCGGTTCGGATGCATCTCAATCTGCACCCCAAATTGGACCCTTCGACCTGGACCCTGAACGGACCCTGAACAGGGATGTGGAAACATTGTCACTAACCGCGAAATAGACTCGCATTTTCTAGATCTAACTCGCATTTTTTGTCAGCTCCAGACGCGTGGAGCTCTCGATTTCATCGCGATACATACACAGCACACGTGTAGAAACACTACACCACCGCAAAGATGTGGATCATTTCGTTTTGGATTTTCCCTCTTATTTCGGCGTGCATGTGGGTTGGTAGGAACGCCTCTCGATCGGCTCTCTTTTCCGCAAGATTCTAATCAGGTCCGTTAGCCATGTTGATTGCCATGCTCGCTGTATGGGCCCGCGAAGGCCACCCGGTTTATAGCGAGGAGTCGGACGGCCAGACCGTTGCGTATGCATGACCCATGACGCTTTGCTGGACTCGACTTACACAATCACAGATACATCTCCGATATTGGTGCGGCGGGGTTGAAACCGCTCTTCATCACTGGCAGCGTCATCACCGTCGTCTTCCTCGACTTGTCCTTCCTGGCTGAGCGCTGGCTTCGTCATGCCGGTCAACTCGTTCCCAACCGTGGGTGGTTCGATAAGATCTGCGCCATGCTTTCGATCTTCTTCGCCGTTGCCGGTGCACTCGGTCTGATTCTGCTGTCTATTTTCGACACCAAGCACTACCCGAAGCGACACGACGGTTTCCTGGCTATGTTCATGTAAGTATCCGCTCCCCCATGGCCGGTCTGATATTCGCCAGCTAATCGAATCTAGTGTTGGATACGTCGTCAGTGCCATCCTGATCTGTGCTGAATACCTGCGACTGGGTCTCTTCTATCGATCCCAGCATCGTATCCTGTTGACCAGTTTCGCGATCAAGCTTGCCTTTATCATTATCGAGATCGGCCTAGCCATCGGGTTCGGTGTCTGCAAGGGAAGCAACAAGAAGTCGAGGAAGAACCCTGCTGCCGTTCTCGAATGGGTCATTGCTTTTGTTTTCACCGGATATGTTCTCTCCTTCGTCGTCGACTTGTTGCCCTCCGTCCGCACGAAACGCCACGTGCCCCAGGGTGAGAAGGTTACTGTCATGACCCATGAGCCCTCCAGGCCTGCCAACGTGTCCCTGGAGGAGCCTTTGACGTATGACTCGCAGGGCCCGAACTATTACCGAGGACAGCATGTCTAGATCCCTTCCCTTGGAGTAACAGGAGTTAATGGGATATCTATTTACATATTGTTTCTTGCTTCATATCTTGGATACCTGTTTGACTTTCTTGTGCATTTTCCCTTGCTAATTGTGCATTTTTCCCTCGATAATTGTATTTGAAACCCGATGCTTGTTGTTACCGTTGTCACCCGACATACCCTATTATGTACATAAAGCCGACATGTCGCTAATTTACACTAGGATATGCACCATACCACGTGTCTACCAGTTACCAGAATCAAGCAGTCACACATGCTCTTTCGTCCTTGATATACTCGAGAGATTGTCGAGGCTTGAATTCAATCTTGCTAGTACATAACTTGAACAACCATCTATAAAAGGACGGTATGTTTTCTCGTATTGATCAACGCGAGCGAATTCGTAGTAAGCTAGCTCCTTAGCGATGTCGTCTCATCCTCCTTCAATTCCAGGTACAGTAACACACTGGTTGAAGGGGCCGTAGCCCCGTAGGCAATGCCTACATTTGGTCTCCTGGACAGTACCCACTATCTGCATAACCGCGGCCTCAACACGGTAGAGTTTTTGGTGAGGAGGTCATTCAATTTGCCAGTCGACATAGGTTTCGTGGGTCGGACAACAAGTTCTCGGGAAGTCAATAATTCGGGGAAGGATACGATGTATCCACTAGTTCTGGCTACCGCATATGGCAGGGTCATAATAAGTGCGGCCAGTTCGGACGGCTGTATTTCGTCGGTACCACTCGCTGTGGTCGGGAGGACAGCAGGGATGCCAAGGACTTGTCTTCTGTGGAGCGGGAGTCCCCTTTTTGACTTGTTAGTAGAGTAGTTTAAAGTAGGATAGAACTGCTAGGAACTCACAAGAAGTCGCTATGACCCATGTCCTCTGCCCGTCTATTCGGCGCGGTGCCCATCCTCTCTCTTGAGAGAGACCCCTGTCCAATGTCAGAGAGGAGGATAGTCCATCCTTCTAGGCATATATAGCCAGAGACCCGTAGATATATGCAAAAAAGAAGGCCTTGAACCCGGAAAAGCTCCAACTTGGTCAGTCTCAAAGCTTGTGAGCCATTTGTGACATAAACTATCCTCATAGTTAGCATATCAACTCAAGTAAGAGCTGAGTGACACGAAAGTGAAAGCCGAGTTCATCAAGTTTGAACTCACCGAATCAACTGAGTCCCACCCTCCTCGTATTCACTTTATACCTCGACCGCGCTGCAGGTCAGACTGGACACGGATCCGGTTGGTATTTGTTGAGGTCGAGGTGATACATCAGTCGGACGTGGTATACTGCAAGCCAGGTGAAAGGGCCATGGTGTAGGCGCATAGAGCGCAGATTAGTGCCATAAGACTGATCAGAAAAAGCATAAATTTGATCAGAAAGGGATCAGTTTTGAGACTTCGAGGAAGAGCGTAGGGAGTTGGCGGAGGAAAGAGGTCAAGTTCTCGAGTATCTGGCATATTTCAAGTGCTAGCCGGTTCCTTGCCCTTGTTGTCCTTGTCGTGATTATGATGAATACGTGGAAACAGATGATCACCGAGAAACTCAAGAAAGTGGACCCAGAAGTAGAGGACAGCGAAGAGGAGGGCAAGGTAAGCCAAAAAAATGAAAATGAAAGCGAGGAACCAGAGACAAATCAGGCCAGCCTCTGCCAGAATGTTGATCAATAGTTTCCAAAAGTCTTGATCTTCAGACATGGTGTGAAGGTGTGTGGTGTAGAGATGAGACAAGGAAGGTGGTGTTCGAGGAGCGAGTATCAATATAGCGGGTGGAAAGAAAGAGGCCTACGGAGAAGCTAAACTTGTGCCTTGTTAGACTTAGACTTCATAGATGACTTAATACTGAAACAATCACTCTATGATCACATTAGACTTACCTTATGATCACTTTGGACTTATAATCACTTGTAGACTTATCTTATGCTGGCTGGCTTCTTAAGTAGCTCCAAAGGCTTGAACTAAAGAGACAACCTCTCAGATCGTGTCGTCCGTATGCAGCGCCGACCCGACTTTATACAACGATCGAGATCGTGGTTCTTTTCATTCCTCTCATCCTCCAACAACAGTTTCAACTTCCTTTGTTAGACAGCGCTTTTACCTGTTTTCCTATCGTCACTTGCTATCATCTGCTTCGGCTCGTCTTCACTCTTTCGCCTCGACTCTCCGGAGTCAACATACAATGGACACCAATCAAACTGCAAAACCCTCCTAAATGTTCCGAACAGACTGGCACTGGTTCCTTCCAGTTCACTTGCAAGAAATTCAACCTCGTTCAGTCATACGACGAGTTGATGCAGCGTCCTTACTACGTTACTAGTGAGCCCGCGTTGTTGGACCCGGACAACGACGGACCGTTGTGGAATGCGTTGGTCGAGAAACCGTGGCCACAATATGCTCATACCTTTGCAGGAGAACCCAGTCCCTGGGAGGTTTCCCCGGAGTTTACATGACCGGAGCTCATGCTTGAAAAGAGAAGGGAAAACATCGAGGCGGGGCCCTGCCTAGGCTGTGAGTCTCTCGCAGATGACCGTCAATATCTCCGCTGTCCATATCCGATATTTCTTTTACCTATTGTATCTTGTATCCACAATAAACCTTTCATCCCGAGTATTGATATTACAACCAAGTCCAAAATAATATTAATAGTCACTAGATATAAGAATAACACATCCCTGAAATATAACATCCCATCACCCCAATAATTTCTGTCGTATCCTTTCTTGCATCCTTTCATCAACTCCAATTCTGTCCAAATAACGCCTTACACCACCATATTTATCCTGCAAATACCCCGTAACCATATGTACAAAACCGGGCGGACAGCGTATGTAATCCTCCCCCAAGCCCAGCGCCCGAATCTCTTTCATCCTCTCCTCAAACTCACTCACCAGCTCCATCTCGCTCCTCACGTAATCATCCACAATGGCAGTTTCCGGCACCTCAAGCAGCAACAAAACCAAGAGGATAACCAGACCCGTCCGGTCCTTCCCCTGGGTACAATGCACGATCAGTGGGTACGCATCCTCGTTGGCGAGGAGGTCAAAAACAACGCGGAGTTCAGCACAGCTGGAATCAAGCGTATCTTGTGCGAGTCCTGTTAAACCTCGCGGCTGCATAACCTGTTCTCCGATTAGGCGGACAGCGTCGGCTCGATAGCCTGTTGCTGCCCACGCTACTACTTTTCTGGTTCAGTCAGTACCTAGGTAATTGGGTGGTCATGTATGCGGGGAACTTGCATATAAGTGGGCCAGTCGAGTTTGGCTAGTAATGCACGTTCGAATGCCTTACCCGTCAAGCTGATCATGGCGCGGGTGGAACGTGGAATTTGTAAGAGGTGTTCTTTTGCATCTGGGGGTACTGGAGAGCGTGTGATGTCGATGGTGGGATCTTCTGCGTTCTCGGCGCGGCGTTTGCGGGTGCCCATTTGGTGTTCGGTTCTGTAGAGTTAGTTGGAGATATGGGAGTAAGGTAAGGTAAGGTATTATACTTACTGAGATCGAAGATCAACTACAGTCGTGATGTGTAGTTCTTCGGATAGTCGGCGTTTATCTCGTTCTGAGGCATCGTCGAGCTATAGTAGCTTCCGATCAGTCTAGATCTTGGTTGAATGGGAATGAGGGCTTACCCTGGCACTGCGGAATAGTAACCCTTCTTTCAGGATCCTGGGTTCGGTTAGTTGGCTTTAGTTGGCTTTAGGATCATGGTGCCTACGTACTGTGCACCGCAGAAGTGATTGATGGAGCGGCCGACGTCGCGGAAGTTGATGATATTATCGAATGGGCGATCGGCGGAGCCTAGATCGATACTAGACTGGCGTGGCATTAGGATTAATAGAATGAGAGAATGAATAAAGGAGAATAGAATAGAATGAGAGAATGAAAGGAGAATAGAGAGGGAATGAATAAAGATGAAGATCCAAGACCAGAGATGTGGAGACACAATGGCGGTGGACGTTGGGCAGGAAACTATCTTGTTTTCGGATCCCCACGATCCACGATCCACTCAAGCTTAATCCTTCCGTTCCGTGCATATTATATTCTAGTATTTGGGCGAATAGTCAGGTGGTCAGATATAAGAACTTGGAGAATTCATTAGTCAAAGGAGTAGGTATTCCAACAATACGTGGAATATATTGTGTATTGCATGACTACATGACTCAGGAACACAGGAAATCATAGTTAGTTTTGGTCGACAGATAATCAAACAATATTCATCGTGTATGTACAGTACAAATTATTCGTGGCAGGATATCAAAAACTCTCCATCCGAAAGTGTCGTAAAGCACCCCCAACCCAAGCACAAGCACAAACCGAGAACGCCGAAACCATATCGTATTAATCACAAGATCTAATCGCGAGGTTACAGATCCTCAGAGAACCTTGACTCCCGTCCTGTACTGGCAGTATCACCAATAACAGGCGGAACCGGGAGGCCTTGTTCGACGGCGCTGTTTCGCAAGCCCTGGACCCCAGTGTCGGGTGAGCTTCCTTTCCCATTCACCCTGGACTCCTCAGAGCGGCCTACACTCTTCATAAAGCTCTTTCGCAGGCTCTTTCGCTTGCTTTTGCCATTTGCCTGCTCCTGCTCTGAGCTTGACTCGTTATTACTCGTCTCGGCGCCATTGCCATTGGTAGGTCCCTCGACATCATCCCTGGAGACGGGGTGTGAGCTTAGCGCGGCTCCACGAGACTCGTTCCTCTCCCTCAGAGCAGCTCCGCCACTGAAGCCGATCTCGCTGTCGGCATTGGCATCTGGCCCGCCCTGGTTGGGATTCACAGGGATGGTCCCGCTGGAACGACGAACCAATCGATCGCGGAACCAGGTCTTCAGCTTCGAGTCTTTGGGGCTCGTGACAGGGCGAACGCTTTGCATGGCGGCGACGGCAGTGACATCCCGTTGATCTGTAGCGGAGGCAGCCGCAACAATCGTTGAAGCACCGGCTGCTTCGGGCTCGTCGACGGGTACTCTGGTCGTAACGTCTTCTCCTGACGGTCTCGGTGCCTCAGCTTCAGCGGGAGCAACACCCGTGGTAGGAGCCTCGACAGCAGGGGCAGTCTCTGCAGCAGTTGCAGCCTCAGGAGTAGGTTCCGTGGCAGCTCCTGTAGCAGCAGCAGCCCCCTCTGCTGGCGGTTCAACTGGGGGCAAGTCGTCCTCTTCTTTAGGCGTTTCTGCTTCCGTTGCCGTTTCCGGCTTCTCTTCAGGCACTCGCTTGCTCTTGCGCCTCAACAACTGGAAGAAATTGGCTCCCTTTGATTCGCGCTTGCTCTGGTCTACATCTTCTATTAGTCCATATCCCAAAGAAACTTCACGTCTAGAATACTGACCCTTTCTTTGTTTCAACAAGGTCCTCAGATCGGCCTCGCGTTCTCTTGCAACGGCAGCTCGTCTTTCTCTCTCCTCTGCATCCAGCTGTTCCTCCAGATCAGTTGCCCGTTGATGTTCAGCCTGATCCGTAATCTCATCGAGTGTGGGCTGGATCCGGGAACGGGCGACGGCCTCGACATCAGCCATGTCAATATAGCGTCGCCCGCCAATATCCACACGGTTCGTAGCCACATCAGCACCGGTCATTTCCACAGATTCGGTTTCTCTTCGAACGCGGGCCTCGGCCGCCTCATCCCATTGCTTTTGGACGGCTGGTGGCGCCCGGCCAATGTCGGCCCACATCCGCATGTCTAGAGTCTGCATGGCCTGGTCGACATTGCGCCGTGCTGCTTCCATGAGCAGATCACGGTCCTGCTGTCTTCTTTCGTCTACTTGGTCGAGCTGCGTTCGCAGACTCGTCATCTGATGACGGATGTGCCTCGATTGCTCGGCATCCATCTGGGACGCATCTGTATCAGTGGAGGCCCTCCTTCGGCGGGTGGTCAAGAGCGATCGGGTTCGCCGGGGTGCAGTTCCGTAGTAGGCTTGCATCTCTGCATGCTCATTTCTCAGACGCTCTAATTTCTCAGCAGCGCGCTTCTGCGCGGCCTCTTGCAGAGTCCATGCATTTCGGCCGGCAGCGCCACCTGCTCCACTCACGCTCTTTCGAGCCTCAGCCTGGTCATGGCCCCTCTGAGCTGCATGGACTGCAGGGTCGACATCCGCCTCTGTGTCTGCCTTGGCTTTGGTGATCTCGTACATGTCCCTCGCCATCGAAAGCGCCGCGGCCCGCAGTGAGTTTTGCCGGTTACGCTCGTCGGCTGCGCTGGTAAGGGGCAGGGATGCGGTATAGAGCTTGGCACTGGTGTTGGCGAGATGAGAAACTCGACTGGCCTCCATTGCCTTGTCCATGTCATCAGATGGAGTTTCTCCCTCGGCTGGGACCTGCTGGCATGCTCCAGCTGCAGTGCGAGCGAAACAAGGCTCAGACGTAATCACCACCTCACTTGAAGCCGAATCGGCTCTCTTTCGCATCTCGTAGGCCCCAGCAGCCGCCCTGAGCGCCTTCTCTTGTCGCGCCTTTTCCTGCGCACGACTCTGCTGAATCTCAATATCATGCTGGGTGGCCTGGGTGGTTCTTTGCTCGCGCACGGCGAGAATCGCAGCGCCTAGTCCTTCCGCACTGTACCCGGTGCTAGGCATAGGAAACTCGGGCGGAGTGAAGTCCTTCGTACAAAGGGCGGCCTTTTCGGCTTCGACGTATCGTCCCGGGCGCCATATTTCGATGGGCCTCTGATTGGCATGGGCGAGAGCGGATGCAGCCGATGCGTGACTGAGCTTTGGCCTGCCTCCGGTCACTTCTTTATCTGACACCAAGAGCATCGCGCGTTAGTCTGAGAAGTTTACTATAACCCTGTGGGGAAGAGCGCACTCACTCAAGTTATGGGCCTCAGCCTCCGGCGCAGGCGCAGGCTTATCGCGGACGGACGCCTTGCGTTGAGGGTGCACAGCATATAGCGCAGCAGTGGCAGCTGTTTCAGGCACAAGGGAAAGTCAGCGGTCAATGCGCATGTGGTTCGCAGAGTGGATCGGCGATCATTTCCTTACCGTCATCAGCAAGACGAACAGATCTGGTCCCCGAGGGCATCTCAGCAGCAGCCATGGTAGAGAAACAGCGCGTAAAGAGAAGTCTGCATTCCTTCAAGATCAAGAAGATCCAAGATCCAGAAGGGGGGCAGGACAGTCAAAAGAGGAGAGTGGATGGGATGGAAGGCCGGAAAGCTTCTTTGAAACCCGTGACGTCGTCGGCTGCAACAAGAGATCGATGATCGGCCAAAGCTCAGAAAGTGGGTAAATGTGGATGTGGATGGGAAGGTTATTGCATCATCGTGTCCGAGTTAAACATGAATTAATGAGAGTTGCTTCCTTGCGGGGAGCTCAGTTTCCGCATTCGAGCACGACTTTGATCGTGACGTGGGGAGCGACCTGGTCTAGTAGTAAGGTTACACCCGTGAGAATCGATGTAATTGATATCTTCATTTTCTTGATCTTGCTATAGTAGTTATCATGTCATGATTCGGCTTGTACCGAGTACCTAGTGCCTGATCCTTTCCCTTCTAAGTAGCATGTAATAACCTTCGTGAATTGAGTGAATCCAGTTTCTCTATTTATCTTTCTTGTCTTACTAATTAAGTAGATAACTAGGACCGTTACTAGGACCGTCATGGTTCTCCAACTGCCTAACGTCTTCTCTGATCTACGACGATCGGACATGTACTCCGGGGAATCTCCACCATAGCTATACTTTGGTACACTAGCCCTATAGTTTACTTCATAATGAGACGTCGACTACGGACCATGAGAAATGGCTATCTAAGGAATTGAAATTATAAAAGGGAATATATTCAAATTTCGTAGCTTATATTGAAGTATATCCAGTCTTCCAATGTTCATATACACATGCACATTGTGATTTGACGGACTAGTATGGCTTTTCCAATATACTCTGTCATGATGGGCACCTTAATTCCCAGCCGAGTCCATTCGTTCATCGCCCAAAAAAGGATCCCGGATTAAGGTGGAAGCCCCGGGATGTAACTTCAACATTTGAAGATTTTAGTCATGTATCACGTGAACCTATATATCATGTGACCTGTAGATACGGAATGTCATCACTGCTTCATGCGATCTTTGGTCTTCCCAGGTCCTATCTTGCTATACGGCTTCTTTTATGACTATAGACTCTATAATACCACATCCGATTTGACCGACTCAACTCGTCTCATGCCATATAGTACATTGAGTACATTGAAGAGGATGTTCTGATGACATGGATGACGAGCAGTGCCAGAAGATTGTATTGCAACTGAAAAATTAATACTTGAGCTACAATATGAAAGTGGAAAATCTATCAGCTGCGTTTATGGCTCTGCTGGTGAAGATCCTGTTTTTTACGCTGATCAAGGCAGATTTAGCCTATCAGATGGACGGGTTTAAGCAGGTGGAGGGTAGATTCGAGCAGACACGGACTCATCCTACACACTGGAGCCGTACACTCCCCGCAGCATTCCCGTTAGCATAGAAATACACCATACCAACACCTTCAGTGTTAACACATAGAACGTCGACCCAATTTCGCGACAAGGGCGCTAGCAAAACCCACCCCGCACAACCCGAGCCTTCACAAAGCTTAGCCTCTTGGCCTACACATGAGATGCGGCGGAACGCACACTTCCAACCAGGCCGGGAGCCTCTTGACCATCATCCTAGTCTACAGCTACGCCAAAGCCACATCACCGGCCCATTTTCCTTCTTGAATCCCACCTCGGCCGGGTACACGCCAACCCCGCATCCAGATCAAGCCTTAGAACCAGGAGCCCCCGCTCAACCAAAACACATCGAGCATATCTGGCGATCTCGCGACAATCGAAAAGGTCGCCATGCACTGAAAGTCGATTACAAGGTTCTCCATCCCGAACCCACGCCCCGACCAACAACCGGATTCAAGGCAGCGGCGAGAGGCATCCTTCGGATGGTTACCTGTGTGCCCTATTTGGATGTATCATACCTTGTTGCTGTCACCTTTACATTGGGATCGATCATATGGATCATCAATGCGTTCTTTGTATGGCTACCGCTCGAGGACCCACGGGGTGAGTTCCCGGGAGAGTCTCTGGTAGGCGGGGAGTAAGCGGGTTTATCGGAGCGACTGTTTTTGAAATAGGGAGTGTTTTGCTCCTTCTCGAGGCCGTCAATGCAAACCAGACTGGATGTTTTGGTTGGGCTATTGAGATGGAGCTTGAAAAGGCAGATGCTCAGTTGGTCACGATGAAGCCGAAGGACTGCACGCATCATCATGCCAATAGGAAGAATCTTGTTGGCGCAGGGGGATCCGGGCCTGAACAAGAAGATACTGGGACACCGTCGAGGGGAAAGTCATTCCGCTGGATGCCTTCTCTAACGGAGCTGCGGACGCATTACCTGCATGAGCTTGGGTTTCTGGCATCGTTGGTCCAGTTTATTGCTGCGACGATTTTCTGGATTGCGGGTTTTACGGGCTTGCCTGGTATTATTGACCATATGAGTCAAAGAGTTACAAATGGAGTCTACTGGGTACCGCAAATTGTTGGCGGTTTCGGCTTCATACTGAGCGGGTTGCTGTTTACTCTCGAGACGCAGAAGAAGTGGTATATACCCGCGTTCCATGTTCTTGGGTGGCATATTGGATTCTGGAATTTTATCGGGGGCATTGGATTCACGCTTTGCGGTGCACTGGGACCAGCGACCTTAAACTCCGGTGTGAAGTATCAGGCTACACTTGCTACCTTCTGGGGATCTTGGGCATTTATGATCGGGTCTACGATACAGTGGTATGAGAGCTTGGAGAAATATCCTGTTGAGAAGGCACACGGGGGGAATGTACAGACAAATCCCAAGGGTTGAGTTCAAGGTCTCGGACAAAATCTTGTACATTCGTGTATATTTTCAACTTGAAAGCTTAAAGTGACATGAATTAATTGGATTGAATTGAAGTATGGATTGACGTATTAACAAGTAATAGTAGAGCTGCAAGTCTTGGACGCAGAGAATTTGGACAGTCCATTGACAGTGATACACCTGATAGGGGACTGTCGGCTCGTGGTGAATGGCCACCTCCAAATTATTGGTAGTGCCTCGGGACTCAATGGCGAGGATATGAGTTCTCGCGATGCATAGTCGAGAGGAGTAACTCGCATTCACCGTGTTCTAGATTGAATATGTCTTCTGCGCCGTTCTCAATGTCTTGTCAGAATGTCCCCTGAAACAAACCCACATTGGGTTTCGTCATTAGGCTCCGGGTGTAACCGACTAACTACTTCCGGATTGCGACAAATAAGTTTTGACGGGCATGAACTAAGCATAGCCGCCCGCTTGTCCCAGTGGTTAAGGAGCTCCTAGTAGTAGGAGAGATCGGTTGAATCGAGAGATCGGTTGAATCGAGTCCGCTGTAACGGAGAGATCGGCGGTGAATCCGCCAGTGGGCTTTTTGTTTTTTTTTTTTTCCACGGCCTGGGTGAGGGCTCTGGGACCTACGACTTCAAATTGGAAGCTCTATTCAATTGTCGTCGCCCGGATGTATCTTCCTGGGCCGCCCGACTTTCTTGCATGGAGGCATCTTATGAGCACTGATAGGGATCTACCTGGACTTGTGTGTGATGCGACGAACGGAGCATTGACAAGTGATAGAAGGAAGAACCGTAGGAGGGTGGAAGCCTTGAAGGAGGGCTATATGAAGGTCAGTTAAAGATTGAAGACTACATGAGACAGAGTGGACTCACCTTAGCATAACTGGAACCTTGATAGATGTTTCGCAGTTTGGACCATTTTTTGTGGCAAGACTTGAGAGATTGTACAGGACCTGAGAGGTTGTGCAGGACCTGAGAGGTTGTGCAGGACCTGAGAGGTTGTGCAGGACCTGAGAGATTGTGCAAGACTTGAGTCAAGTAGCTATCCCTCGCTGTATTGATTGCCCTGAGGTTGAAAACCGGCCACAACACAGCAAGGAATAGCAAAAGGAAAGTCGAGAAATGAGTCGAAGGAATCGCGAGAGCCGAAAGTTTGGAGTCCAATTTCTATCCTCATTGTATTGATTGTCCTGAAGTTCAAGAGAACCCGCCACAACACAACAAGGAATAGCAAAAGGAAATCGAGAAGTGAGTCGAAGAAATCGCGAGAGCCGAAGGTTTGGAGTCCAATTTGCTATTCTCACTGTATTGATTGTCCTGAAGTTAAAAACCCGCCACAATACAGCAAGGAATAGCAAAAGGAAGTCGAGAAGTGAGCCAAAGAAGTCGAAGGAATCTTAGAAGTCGAAAGTCTGGAGTCCAAGTAACTGTCCCTGCTGCATCGATTGTCCTGAAGTTCAAGAGAACCCGCCACAACACAACAAGAGACGTTACAAGGCAAGAAGGTGGGAGTGGAAGCCTTGAAGTATGGCTGTAAAGGGAGGTTAAAGGTTGAAGGTATATAAGAGACGAGACAGGGTGAACTTACCTATCCACGGACCGGAACCTTGAACGGTGGTCAAGATATCATGCAAGTTGTGAGAGGTCATGGAGGACTTGAGAGGTTATGCAAGTCTTGTGAGGGAGTCTTGAGAGGTCATAGAAGATTTGAGAAGTCATGGAGGTCTTGAGAGGTGGAGAAAATGGATCAAGACACGATGATACGTCGTGCTGAAAAGTGATCACTGACATGATTGAGGATGACTGATGACCATGATGATGATAGATGACCATGATGATAGATGACCATGATGATAGATGATGGATGACGGATGAGGATGGATAACAGGAACTTGAATGGTTGGATGATGGATGGTGGAGAATATGTGGAGAAGGGAAGCTTGGCGGGGGTGGGGAAGGACTTATTTATAGTGTGTCTCAGCCTTGGGAATCAGGCATTAATAACAGTTAAAGTCACGTGATTATACCAGGGCGGTCATTTTCTGCCAGGCACTGCAGATAGTTTGGTTATCCGACACCCCCTTCTTACGCAGTAAGAAATTTAGGTGTCCAGCCTTCCTCGAACAATTTCATCTGCGGAGCTTTCGATTCATATTTTCCAGAGTAAAACTATAGATTTAGCCCTATTAACTGGCTCACTTGGATTCTCCAGTCCCTAAATTTCATGATACCCTCTAAGACCCCGACAGTTGAGTGGATAGTGGAAGGACATTGGAGACAGACTGAAACCCAGAGAGCTCCATCACCAGAGATGCAGAATTTCGAGGATATCGTAACGCGCAACGAACAGACGGTTCCACTTTCCGAAGACATCTGCGAAAAGATTAGCGGATAGCAAGATAAGAGTTTCTTCACAGGGATGCTCACACATGGGAACGCTCAAGGCGCAGATACCGGCTTCAATGCTGCCGATGACAATCATGGTGTGCTTGATGCCACCATGAGCAAACCACTCATAAGCATAAAAGGTCAAAACAAAGCTAAACATATTCTTGAAGACCAGTAGGCAAGTAAATGCCTCCACGGCGATCTCACGATGAGCATCGACGATGTAAAGCGAAGCAGCAACGGCGCCCATCACCATGCCGATGATCAAAAACGCAAAGAACACATCTGGCAGCAGCCAGTGATACCTCATTACATCATTGGCTGTCCAACCAAATCCGTAGAGTCCCATGCAGGTGAAAATGAGTTGGAACAATACTAACAAGATGCGGAACTCGGGCTCATATTTGCCTCGATTGAGTTTGATCATCATTTTGGTCATGGAGTCGGTGAGTATGCCTGATAACACCAGGCCGAGCATAGATCCGATGAAGGCTCCTGTATAGAGGTACCCTGTCTTATCTTCCTGAAACCATAGTGGTGGACCCAGGAACACAATGGCCAACACGACACCGATGAAAACGGCCCAGCCGATCACGACGCCTTGGATCAGACAAGCCTGGGAGTCAAGGTTAGCGCTTTGAAGTCGAAACTAGAAGACAACCCAAATTTACATACCCACATAATTCCTGGATGAAAGAGAAACAGAGGGAAGGGGCGCAGAAGCAGCTTGAAAAAGTTCTCGTCCGTCTTTCGCCCATTGAAGAGTCTCATAGATTTGAGAAGTGAATCCTTTTCTGGAACTGTCTCTGCAGACACCTCTGTTCGCCAAATTCCACTCTCTCTGACTCCCGGTACAAATGCTTTGGACTCTTCGTTGGGTTCGGAGGTGGTTGACTCGACCTGGTCACTTTTATGTTTAAAGTCCGTATTGAGATGGTTGGGACGCCGATACGCAGTTTCAGGCACGAAGATAATCATAAATGGCAGTGAGGCCGCAAGGAAGATTGCCACGAAATAGAAGGACCACTGCCAGCCGAGAGACTTGGTAATTTTGCCGACGAAGACTGGCGTCAAAAAAGCAGCACCAAAAAGGGCGACATTGGAAACTGCCATTCGTTTTCCTCGCTCCTTTGTCTGGTCAGCCTCTTCCGAGAAACTTCGAATGCGACGATAGACTCACATGAACAAAGTAAAGATCCCCGACACAAGGATTGAGTAGCGCTTCAAATGGAGCCAGGGCCACTCCCTGGAAAATACGAGCCCACAAGAGGCTATTCTCATTTGTTCCACTGGCACCGGCCCAGACACAACTCACGATCATCAAGATGTGCCCCAGCAGAAAAAGATGGCGCTTGCCCCAGACACGTGCGGTGGGAACGATAAGAATACCAGCGACACCCACACCGCACAGATGATAGCCGGTGAGTAGTGCAGCAGCCTCAAAGGTAATGTTCTCATAGTCTGCAATGGTAACTGTGTTGGCGGCCATGATGGAGCTGAGTGTAGTGCAGAGCACTGTCACGAAAGACAGAATAGCCAGGATGAGATCGCGCCGCCATAACGGCCAGTTCTAGTATCACAGACAATCAGCTTTCCATTTTCCCATTCTGTATGTAGACTCGCCATACCAGCGGGTCATTGGGATCATCACTTGGCTGTGGCACGAGAAGTGTCGGTGTTTTACCACTCCGATCGTACTTGACAGGTGAAGTGCCGGTTATGTGATCGCTGGAACTGTGGTCCTGCTCATAGATGTTGGATGTACCTAAGCGCTCGAATTATCAGTCATGTCCTGTAAACGATAATAGGAATTGAAGAGCTCACCAGGAACCTGCTCGGTCTTGGTATCCAACACTCCCAAACCCATGATTGGGAAGAAGTGCACTTGATGGGGATGGTGGAGAAGAAGCAAAGAAGAGAAGGGAAAGGAGCCCAGTCAAGTGTCGACCAGCATCCACATTTTTGGCAGAAAACAGAAAAGCAACAGCAACCAGCTCATCCTAGATGATAGGAGTTAAAAAATCAAGATACTGTGTAGATAGAGTTTGAATAAGTTTACAAGATATCCAGTCCAGGGCTGAAACCCAATGGAACGGCTGTCTCCGGCCTGCAGTGTAAGGCCAAACGCCTCGGGCTTATGCAGTGCGCCCTCGAGCCCGATGTTAATTGGTGATAATTGTTGATCAGGGCCAATGAAGGTGAAATAGGGTCACAAGATGTAGATCGTGCTGCAAAGTACCCAGTACTTTTTGTTTCTCCCTACTTAAGGGTAGCTATGTGCGTAATATGCTTGTCTAGGAGTATCCCTGCCATACTGTTGAGGATATAAATTAGCTATATATCTGTTACTTGTCATACACAAGTGGGTCTAATCCAATCCTTATTCTTACCCCCCGGATAGCAATGAAATGCATACCTAGGTAGCTAAGGAAAGGACCTACTACTTTGGTAGAGTATGACTGCATAGTGAAATGCATTATTATATGTTGATAGCTCCACGGGGCGAACGACTAGAGAAGCTATAGATCAAAACTACAAGCTCTAATTTTCCATTACTGAAGTTCTCAAGAAACATGATGATTTTATTCTACCTGTCCCCGTTGGGAAGCCAAGACAGTCAGAGACTGAATCCGCGTCATCCCATATTTTACAGGATTTTGGGCTCGTCACGTTGAATTTTCCCAAAGAGAAGCAGGTTGATCATGAACTGGTAATAATTCCAGATCTACATATAATTACCACGGGGAACTAGGCTACGGCGCACAATCCCATCTAGTAGTACGCTATACTAAGCCAAACTATAGCATAGTTGCACAACCTATACAAATTGAGAAATTCATTAAGACACCCAATTACAAGAGGAGGAGCTTTTGCAAAAGTGGGGAGCAGTTGGACCTCACTCTTCATTGTTTACTTTTCGCTTTCACCATTCACTCTTCATCCTCCATCCTTCATCCTTCACCCTTCCATCTTCCATCTTCAATCTTCACACAACCTTAGCTCATACAAACCATCAACATGAAGCTCACTCTGATCACCCTGGCCCTGGCCACTGTGCTGTCTACAGCTGCTGCTCAAGGTCTCGGCGACCTGCCCGATTGCGCGGTTTGTTATTGTCTGTCTCCGAGTCAGGAACACCCCCCACTAACAAACTTATCTCTATAGAAAGACTGTGCAACCAACGCCATCCCCAAGGAATGTGGCCTTGATTTTGCCTGTATCTGCAAGAGCAGTGACTTCCTGAGCAACACTGCCTGCTGCATCGCCGACAAGTGTACCAAGGAGGAGCAGGAGAGTACGTCTTCTATTCACATTCGCTGGCTTATCTATTTACTGACCTTGATTCTCTGTAATACAGCTACCCTTGAGGTGGCCAAGAATATCTGTGCCCGTGGTGGTGTGACTGACCTGCCCAATGCCGTCGTTTGTTCCAGCTCCAGCGTTGTTGCTGCTGCTGTTACCACTACTGCATCTGTTCCTACCACCGTCACTGCTGAGTCTGTTACTGTCATCACCACCGCGGCCTTTACTACCAACACTACCGTGTCTAATGACACTGCGTCTAACAAGACCGCAAGTGACACTACCCTCACCGGCTCTGTCACCTCGACCAAGACTACCAAAACCACCAGTACTACTACTTCGACCAGTACTTCGACTCGCTCATCCTCTGCAGCTTCGTCTGCTGCCGCGACTACTGGGGCTGCTATTCTCGGTCAAACCAAGGACTCTTCTCTGATGGCCGCCGCAGGAGCTGCTGCTGCTGCCTTTGCAATGCTTGTGTAAAGATGGTCATGTGCAGGAATGCTGATATCACAAGATCCCAGCAGGGTGACGAATGATGAGAAGTCCCAGTGTGAAGGGACCCATTGAGAAAGCAGAGTGTGCTCTGGCGAGGAAATGCTATGTATCTTACAAAGATGACAGCTTTTAGCAAATGAAATTAGCATAGCTATTCAAGTGTTACATGATGTGGAGCAAATAGTAGCTAGCATTTGTTCGGGCTTAGCCTCACGAACATCCAGCAGCTCAGGAAACCTCAAGACCCTCCAGCAGTACAGTCAACTTCTCCTGTCGCTCCTGACGAATGGTGGTGAAAGTCTATACCAAGATGTTAGTCCTGTCAAGTTGGAATAGGGGGATTGCACTTACCCAGAACCACGCCATCATCTCCAAGAACGCATACATGAAAACCACACGATGCTTCAACTGCTCCAGGCCTGTGAAGGCAGTGGCTGTGGTGTGATACACACCCTGTCCCTGGTAGATGTACAGGGACAGGGCGGCATATGCGACGAATCTGAAGCCAGCAATGGAAGCCCACACGTTCCAGTAGATGGTCAATGACTTGGTGATGTACTGTGGCAGTTTTGCAAGGACCTGAAGGTCCTCCGAAGCAAGGTTGCTCTTGCGCAGAGGTTTGATCAAGGAAGTTATTTCGTCCAGAGCGTCATAGAATGGGAGGGTGGACAGGAGAACGATGTCGACGACAGCTTCAACGAAAAGCAGAACGGAGCAGAAGACAAAGGGGGACTGGACAGGGTTGGACTCAGTAGAGAAGTTCTGTATCAATGTTAGTTAGGAGGGTCAATGCGGATGGGACGGATAGCCTACAATGTCCAGGGCTTCGCCCATCATGAACACCACATTGGAGTTGGTGATGCGCTCTGGGCTTTTGATCAGATAGCCAGCGAGCAAAATCAGGAGCACTGAATGCACCTGGATAACAGTTTTGGACGAGATCATAACCATTTTGGCGATTGAGAGCTTTGACAGCTGGTTCAAAGGGTGAATTTGGGACGGAAGTGAGGGTCCGTGCGCGGAGGAAGAAGTAAAGTTCCGCGGGGGGTAAACAGCTCTCCAAGAACACCCCACCGTTGTTTATGTTCACCACTGCAAACGACACAAACGAGATAAACTGACTGCAAGGCACTATAACACTGCTAATCATTGCAGCTCTGTCTCGGCACTATGATCGAGCCCAGCTTCAATACGGAGCGACATGTCAAATATTATCTCCGATGCCTCAAGACCTTCCTTCCAACAGCCTATATCTCCAATGACTCCAATCGCATGCTCCTGGCCTACCTCACCCTCTCTGGATTAGATGTGCTCGGTGTCCTACAAAGCAAGACCACACCCGAGGAGCGACAAGGGTACATCAATTGGCTCTATCACTGCCAGGTGCCATCGGGTGGATTCCGCGGGTTTTCAGGCACGGATTTCGGCGCAGAGAAGCGGACAACGGATAACGAATACTGGGACCCGGCGAATGTGCCAGCAACCTTTTTTGCGCTGGTGAACCTACTCATTCTGGGGGATGACTTGTCACGGGTCAAGCGAAGGGAATGTCTCCAATGGCTGCCCAAGTTACAGCGCGACGACGGAAGCTTTGGAGAGGTGCTCGGGCCTGATGGGAGAGTCGAGGGAAATCGCGACTTAAGATATTGCTGCTGTGCTGCTGGCACGCGATACATTCTACGAGGCAAGAGTGGGAAGGGTGCCGAAGATGTGGAAGACATCAACGTGCCTGGGTTAATATCGTTTATCGAGAAGTGTCAGGTAGTGGATATCCATTTTCTGAATGTGAATGCTTTTACTGACGCTCTCTCGAACTAGACGTACGATGGGGGGATGGCTGAGTCTCCCTTCCGCGAGTCGCATAGTCCGTATCCTCCAGTCCCCTCCTTCTACGACCCATCTTCCTAACGAAATGATCCAGGTGGGCATACATATTGCGCAGTTGGATCTCTAGAGTTTCTGAGTCGGGGAACAATTGAGAGACAACAGGTGGATCTGTTGTCGCCCGGGTCGGCGAGGTTCGAGGGCTTGGTGAATTGGTTGGCATCACGACAGACAGCCGACCTCGGGGAAGACGACGAAGACGAAGAGGAAGAGGCGGAAATGATTGATGAGCCAAGGACAAATATAGAGACCGGTTCGCTTGACGAGCGGGTACGCGCACTGCCCGGACTCACGGAGATCGCAGGCGACACACTCGCGTGTGCTGGGTTTAATGGACGATGCAACAAGGTGGCCGACACTTGCTATTCGTTTTGGAATGGGGCAACACTGCTCGTAAGTATCTCATTGAAAGGATACGAGGATCCGGGCTGACCCCGGTAGATGCTGGATCGATATTCAGTGATTGACGATGATCGAAACCGTCGATATCTGTTGGAGAAGACGCAACACCTCATCGGTGGCTTTGGGAAGGCAGTTGGGGATCCTCCTGGTAATGAAAAGACAATAAGATGGCGATGACGAGTGCTGACTTAATCCAGATCTCCTCCACTCGTATTTTGGGTTGGTGTCTCTGGCCTTTCAGCGTCAGGCGGGACTTACACGCGTCGATCCCGCGTTGGTTACCAGCGAACGTGTGGTCCAGCATCTGGCATCGCTGCCATGGCAAGTATAGATGTAGAGATGATGGAACGAATCATCGTGCAGCCAATCAATGGTTGGGCATACATGCCTCCTTATGCAGTCGCCAGTCGCAAGTCGTAAAATTAACCACCTACGTATCTGTGTAGGGTATAGAGTAGAAACTTGACTTTCTGGGAACAAAGTCTATTGCATTGTCTATTAAATCAGGGGCTGTGATATACTGCGTAATAAATTTGAGCCGTTCGAGTCCCGAAGTCTCCACAATTTGGTCCACCACGTTCCAGTTCCCGTTGACGTCTTGAAACTTGGTGAGAAACTTTGTATGCTACATCCCTCCTTTCCGATTCTTAATCTCTTCACATCTGTTCTACTCCACTTCTCCGCTACTCCGTACTCAATACTCCGTCTTGAATGGCACACCTGCCCAACTTTCGTCTCCCTCCCCCTCCTCCCTAGTCGACGCTGAACAATCTTCGCGGGTGACGGCACTCCCGGGGATCGATCATAACACATGCCGCCCAGGACGAGAGCGGGGGTTGAAAGCCAGAAGCAAAAGGAAAAGGTGCGTCATGCCGGTTATACGCTGCGATCTGAGATGCGATCTACGAGATACAAGCCCTGAGATCTCTACTGCTGCTCCCTTGGATTCCCAGTCGGGTTGCGCGGACACATTTGGCTAACTGGGAGACCGTGATTACAGCTTGCCAACTCCTACAATGAATTACTCAAGTACGTCTTCTTCTTTCACTACACGGACTTTTTGCTGACGCGCCGACTTTCTAGGGAGTTCTCCTCAAAGGACTTGCGGACCGTGGGAAATTATACTCTAGGGCGGCTGATTGGAAAGGGGTCTTTTGGCAAGGTGTACCTCGCGTCGCACAAGCTCACGAATGGCTCCAAGGTAACAAATACTGCGTGGTTTGGTTCAGGAAATGGGCTGACAGTTGTTGTAGGTGGTGCTTAAGTCCTCTAGAAAGGAGGACACCAACCTCGCGCGCGAGATCCACCATCATCGCCAATTCCTCCATCCCCATATCGCGCGTCTCTACGAAGTTATTGTGACGGAGGATCTAGTTTGGCTGGCCTTGGAATTCTGTCCTGGTAGGTTGATGGGCATGTCCGTCTTGCGGAACCTTTTGACTGATGCCGGTTAATTCTCTAGGTGACGAATTATACAACTACCTCCTCCGCCACGGACCGCTACCCGTCGAGAAAGTGAAACGCATATTTACTCAACTGACGGGAGCTGTGGCATATGTTCATAGCAAGTCATGTGTACATCGGGATCTGAAGCTGGAGAACATACTGTTGGACAAGCACGAGAACGTGAAGCTCTGCGATTTCGGATTTACCCGCGAATATGAAGGCAAAGCGAGCTATCTGCAGACTTTTGTGGCACAATCTGCTATAGTGCCCCGGAGATGCTGAAGGGAGAGAAATACGCCGGTGAGAAGGTGGATGTCTGGAGCTTGGGAATTATTCTCTACGCGCTCCTGGCAGGTGAATTGCCCTACGACGACGATGACGACCAAGTCACAAAAAACCGCATTTTGACGGAGGAACCAACCTACAACGACAAGTTCCCGGATGAGGCCAAAGCATTGATCGACCTTCTCCTGTCTAAGCGGCCCTTGATTCGGCCAAGCCTGGAAGAAATCCTCGCTCATCCGTTCCTTGCAGAGCATGCTCCCGAGCAGCTTGCTATTCTCAAGATCCCTCGGCCATCTCCTTTCACCACACCGCTGGAGAAGACTACATTGCAACGAATGAAAAGCGCGGGAGTCAATATCGACGAGGTCATCGAGAGTGTCCTGGCCCAGCGATGTGATCCCTTGGCTGGGTGGTGGGCACTGCTGATTGAGAAAGAGCAACGAAAGGAGCTGAAGCGAGAGCGCAAGCGGCGAGAACGAGAGGCCGATGCAAAGAACTTCCGTCGTCTGAGCGCCGCTAGCAGCCGGCTTGAGAAGCTATCTTCGGCCTTGCTAGAGGTGGATGAAGAAGGCCATGTGAATTTGGCTACTCAGCTGTCAGATCGTGGGTCTCGCGACCGGCGAAGCTTGCCATCTCAGCTGGCTGTCCCCGAACTCCCTGCACTTCCCGAGCCTCTGCCTGTACAGCCGACCGACCTGACTACGCCTCCCATTTTTGACAAGGCCTCCATCCGTTCGAATACTTCCACTTCAGTGCGACGACGTCCTGTTCCTCCACCAAAGGACAAGCGACGATCGCGGCCCAGTATGTTGCATGTGAGTGCGTCGCAGCCAGAGTTGGCACAACATCACGGCCTCTTCCGTCGTCGCACCAAACAGCGGCACAATCCGATCATCAGCCAGCTGGCATCCTTGAAGCATTGGTTTGTCGAATCAGCCAAGCGGGCGCGATCGCCACATGCCAAGTCGAACAGCTCACGCAAATTCCTTTCGGAGAAATTCAGTCCAGCGAAAAGCCAGGATAGTGGGAAAAAGCCCCCTTCGTCAGCCCCTGCAGACAATCTCTCTGAGGATGTGGTCACACCGACTCAGGTCAGGCGTATCTCTGCCACTAGCAGTCTAGCGCCTAGCAGTGCCTCTTATCGTCAACATCGACACTCGTACCCTCGCCAGCCTCGAACTCTGAATACCAATGTGGCTGGCAATCGAAACTCCCTTTCACCATCACCTATAACTCCTCGCGGATCTTACCGACGCTCTTCTGTTGGTTTGCGTGGCCGCAAGTCAACCTCCTCATCTGTCTCGTCGATACGTAGTATCCATCATACGCGTGCCCACTCCAAGGCATCATCCCTCTCATCCAACAGTGTCGACACTGTGGCGACGCCAACGGCTCGGATCTCCAAATCTCCTCACTCATCCGTCAAAGTTCTGCCTGCTACCCCAGGTGCCTCTGCTCACTTCCCCAGCAACATTCGACTGGTACGAGGCCCTAGCGGAGGCCATAGGGAAATACCAGAGAATCCTGGACCATCCGCATTTAATGAAGCGGCGCCTGTACCATTCCTTCACTCTCCTTCGTCGAGCTTGGTGTTTGCGCGGCGCAAGCGATCTACGTTTAAGGGACCTATGATCCACACGTCGAACCTGATGGCACCTGCAGGAATGCTAAACTCTCCTATTCCTGGCCAACATCCTGCGGAACCCAATGTGCTCGCGGGCCGCCCCGCGACACGGAAGAGCCAGATCATCGAAGAGGAGGAAGATGTCGAGGACATCGAGGAGGAAATCGAAGAGGTCGAGGACTTTGATGTTGATGGCCCAGAGGAAACCGTCTCAGCCCAACCCGAAGACACCAAAAGTACCACACTCGACCCAACTTTGGAACTCGAACCAAGCCCCATTCGACCTCCCCGTTCATCCTCGCTGCGATCCCCTACAAAGGCAGATGCTGCAGTGACTGAACTCACCGAGTCCGATACCACCCCCGAAGCTACTGGCGTAGCCACTTCCACCTAATAACGATTATTTTTGTATTGGCAGGAGTTTACGCGTTCACCTCGTTCCTGCTTTAGACGATAGACCTGTTTTGTGTCATTTTTATACCCCCGTTGTTCACGGTGTCATACACAGCATGTGTTCTCTTTATGTTTGTTATACCTGGCGTAAGGCTACACCCATGGGTTGAATGTCTTGCCATTACTCTCTCGCTAGCTTTTTCTTTTTTTGTTCCACCACACGTGAAGCGCCTCGCTTATTTCATATAACTCTCATGTTTTCCTTATGGAGCCTATATACCTATTGTCCTCCCTGCATCATTACTATATAGACTACTGCTTCTTGCATAATGCCACTGTACCTTCCAGCGCAGCTTTAAAGTATTCACGATCTACCTACGTCACGTTCCTTAGACCATCTTAATGGGACGGGCATTATCTTCGTTTTCAGCCTACTGACTGGCAAGAGCTGGCCCTGGCGCTCAAGAACCGGGAGCCTATTATCACGCAGTAAACTGAACGTCATACCAGGAAAGCTAAGCCCCTGAATTGGGAACCTTTATGTGCTCCCGCCCATTGGAGTAAGGTGGAGCCGAATCCTTACCCATGTCCAGCATGCACGCTGCGGCTGCACGATCTGATTTTCGGAAGCCACTGTATTTGATTTAGCCTTCCCAGGTGATACAGTGAGCTCATTGGTGAGGGACATTGTGACACGCTTTGTGCAAATCACCTGTAACAAAACAAGTGCTGACGATCAGTATGTATACTCAGAACGGAACATGGATTTGTCGTATGTATGAGGACCTAGACCCATGTTGATAGGTGTGCCGACAGTTCTAGATCGCACCAGGAGCTAGCTATGAGGGCTGCTAGGTATATATACGCTCACTCCAGGTCACCTAACCTTTGCTTGAATCAACGCTTCTTCATTCAGAGGTCTCCAACACCCAGCTGATGTCCATCAAAGTCGAACTTCCTCGAGTGCCAGAAATGGGTAAGTCTGAGGTCACCATTGAACGTTGCGTTGTCCAGATGACTGTATCGGAAACATTAGGACTTACATTTGTTTATGCAGTAATTGCCCGCTCGAGCTCTGCAGCAACGGAAATCAGCTCTACAGGGAAAACGGACGGTTATTACAGCAAGCCGGTGACCTGGAAGCGCGGCTTACCAAAGCCGACGACGACAGATGATGGACGGTGGACAAGTCGACTCCGCGGGTTTCGTGACTGCATTTACTCTGGGACGAAGAGTATCACCCAAGCTCCGTACGCACCGTCAGGCTATCCACTGACAGGTTGCTGGGCCTGGAACTGGACACCATCACGGCTTCAAGAAGACAGTCCGGAAGTCGTTGCCGATACTCTATCGCAACAGAGCTCCGGCATATTTCAGCGCGTTCGCTTCGATGAGTTTGTCTGTGAAGCTTCTGGGCAATCCTCTGAGGCGATTGAATCTTTCCGATGGCAGTACCATGCTCTCAGTTGGAGATTGTTCCGCTGGTGTGTTGGAAAACAGGACAAGAGGGACAGGCTAAATAAAGTGAGAGAGGTGAGGTCGTATTTATCCCTTCACGTTTGGTCTAGCGCTAATGTTTACTAGAGCTTGCAGAAAATAGCAGCCGATCCGTTTATTCTTGACATGATTGAAAGTACTTGCTTTTGCGTGGAAAAGGAGCGCTACTCCAAGCCGAAGCTGGAACAGTTATCTCGTCTTATCATTCAGCCACTGCAGGCAAGTCTCCGTCAGCCTACGGTAAATGACGTGCAGCTGCGGATGCTAGATATTCGGTTCCGAAGACAATACCATAGTCTTGACACAAACTGGGAACTACCGTTGGACACCAAGGACAACGAGTTGCTGCAACAAGTCAGTCAAACCGAGATAGCAGTTGTTGCGGAATGCCTATCGAGGGACGACCACGCGCTGTACCGACAGCTCAAGATCGACGCTATCACGCGAAAGTATCATGAAGCCGACGAGGTCAGGCATGTTCTAAATGCACGGTGGGATCATCTCTGCCGCTCAGTCGAGGAATGCATTGCTGCTGGGTCCGGGATTGATATGGAAATTGTCCATCTTGCTCGGGTAGCGTGATACCTTACTCCACTAAACAGATATTCTTTCTGATGCGGGCTTTCCAGGCACTTCACCAACTCCGCAACTACTATTCATTGACGGCCATTGTTCAGGGAATAAGGGCAAGCGGAGGGCCAAAACAAACGTTACAGGAGTTTGGTTACCTCGTGAGCTGGAACCAAAACTTTCGGGCATATCGAGAGAACATGGAAGATTCGGCGGCCCTACACTTTCTCGCACCTGCTGCGATTGCAGCCCGGGAAGGGGATTATACGGTTGCTCAAAGAGTAATCAAAGCATGCGCAGCGTACAACGTTGGCCCATTGTATGCTACGGCAAGCCATGCTTTGCTGAAAACCGGCGGATCGTTGTTTTCATGCTCAGGGTCTCTCAGCTCGGCGACAACTATGCATGCTGGTAGGTATTTGAGAAGCACAAGAAATCTTATGGAATATTCTACTCCTACCCGAAGTCCCTTGATGGGTACTGTGTTCTCGCGAGATATCGAAGATGAATCGTGTTGTCTCCCATTTTTGATGCCCTTGATTTTCTGCTGCGTGGATTGATCTTCTTCAAGTTACTTCTACTTTTCATATGCATTTAAGATTTTCCAGAATCACAATTTGTAACTAATAGGTAATAGCTCTAGCGTAGGAGTATACATGTAGATCATTAATCCAGCCAATAGCTCTATTCTATACGAGTGTTGATGCTCTCCTTACTGGGCATCGGCGTAGCCTAAGGCTACTTTTGCCCTTCCTTAATTACATACCGGTTATGACCACTCCCTCAAATTAAATTACTCCTCTTTCCTGATCGCCTTAAGCGCCTCGCAGAATAACCTTCCTGATCCAGTCAGCCCAGAACATTCTGCTATGACTATTATACTTACTGCGATCAACCCTGCACGAAGCTTGCGCAAACGAAGAGGAAGGAAACAAAAACCAGTGGCACCGACATAGATCGTCACAAAGCCTTAGTTAAATGAACGTGGTATAGAAGTTGGCTGAGAGCAGGGCTGAACTAGAGCTAGCGCGTAATATTCCGTTCTGTTCTATTCCTGTCCTCTGTAGCCACCGGCGCAATCGTCAGGACCTATAAGAATATGGAAGAACATATTCATACTAATGTCTCATCCTTGTTCATTTACTGTAAATACTATATCTCTTACTAGGTATGCTATTCCTTTCCGTCTTAATACGTTTTGTTCCTTCCCTGTCTGTTCCCTCCTTGCCCGCTCCGGTTCATTCTATCCTCTTCCGCATAGGATTGTTGCTATAGAGCCTTAGTGCATGGATATCGGGCTTACCGCACACCTGTTTGCTCAGTTCGCCTTGCCTGGCGTAGAGAATGTCCAGTAGATTTCTTATATAAATACCTCGCTCTCTGGGCCCTATTCCAGTCAATGCGCAGTTTCCATCGATTTAAGCTCTTTATTTCGCCATGGAAAGTTCAACTACCCAGTTCTCATCACCGATCCCGTTCGATCTAGCCTCTCACCATGCCTTAGGTGGGGGCTCCTATGTCTTTAAATCCAATTATCCATCTTATTTGAAGACTTTACTTCCCTACCCCGATGCTCGCCTTGAAATCAACATTATTATCCAACCGAATTCCTCGCCTCATGCTGGCACCTTGTGTAGCCTGGGATTGGCTTTCGTCTTTGCCAAAAGAATGGAAGCACTTGGTTTGCAAGTTATGGTGGTTTGTGACCTGTGGGACAGGGCCAAAGGTGACCAACAGACCATCAACGGTCTCGTCTACCAGAGGAGCCTTTGCGATACTGGGAGGTTCCAAGAGTTTCTTTCAGACTACAGAGAAATTCTTTCAATTCTTTCCCAACGATATGGGATTGGCCACAGAGTTCGCCTCGAAGAGAGTTCTTGATGAACGAGGGAATGTCCAACATCATCAAATCGGTAATTCGGGAGCGCGAATCTCTTGGCCGCGTCCTAGCGCCAACTACCGGAGATCTGGCCATCCGTGCTGCCTGTCCTGAATGCGGTCTTGTGGACAAGTACGGAGTCAATAACGAATTCGCATCAGATTGCTCGGCAGTCTCTTTTGTGTGCCCCCACCATGGAAGATTCATACTTTCGACAGACACGGACACTCACAAATTCCAATTCAACTGTCAACTCTTCAACCTAGTGCTAGGTCGCTACTACGAGTCTGTCTCTTTCAACTACATCGAGATTTGCGGAAGCGATTACGCTGGATTTTGGCAGGAGCAACTTCTTTGGCGCTTCCTGAGTAGACCGATTTTGATTGTCTACACGCCACTCATCACTGATTGGTCTGGCTCGAAATTATCTAAATCCCAGTATCTGAGAGAGGAAGCATACAACTATCTCAAAGATGCGGGGCAGGAGTACCTTCTCAGTTACCGGGCCCTGAAAACCCAGCAAAAGAACATTTCGATACTTTGGCAAGAGATTGAGGACTGGGTTGACCATTCTTACAAACTCTTCAGAGCTTATACTATCCACTATCTTCACCTGGTCTTTGAGAAGAAGGAATTATTGCTTGGCATCACCCACGAATAGGTTTGTTGGTGTATGAGTGATCCTTGGATCATGGGCCTTCCTTACACACTCTCTTTTTGTTTTCTCTCTTAGTAGCACTCAATACATTCACTCATTTCATTATTCTCTTTTTTTTTCTCCTCGCAGTTCTGCTGGGCCGATGTACCTAAGGACTGATTGTCATGTAACCTTGTTATCAATCCTTCCCTGGCCCGTATGTCTAGTACCTCCGAGAGTATGAGTAGACCGACAATGCTTTCTTATTAACCATCCTGATGCTGTTCGCTTCCACCAAGGAGCTGCCTTTAGATCAGATTGGAACCTTGGATAAATGTTATTTGGGACATACCAGTTTCTGCTTCTTCCAGTCATGGCAATCACTAATAGATTTCGGCAGGTACATAAAGCCTCTCGGTGCTGACTTGAAGCCATGTTTTCCCTTCATGTCATTGAGTGTGATTGGGTTTCGAAGTTCATACACAGTGACCATCTTATAAGCAAAGTCATACCCTTCCCAATCTTGATGTCGGGTATTGAATTCCACATTGCCTAGGCCGTCCTCCGACAACGGGGGTTCGCCGGGGTTTCACGTTCGAGCTGGCAGTGTTTCACAGACATGAGTGATGCTTGAATGTGGTGCGGTTCGATAAAACCAGATCCTCTTCACCTCAGGACTAAGACGGTATTTTCTAAATTCGTAGTTCTTTGTCCCGTCAATGATTTGGTCCATATAGGGATCTCGCATGGGTAGGATAACATCGCTATGCAGAGGGCATTCGCCTTGTGTATTCATTGCACAGGGCATCAGGAACCTGTTACCCACACCCGGCAGGAGAGGTCAAAAGCAGAGGCGCTATAAGGGCAGCAAAGTAAACAAGTAAGAGACGGATGTCGGGGCCTTGTGTAAGTGGGGAGGGAAGACAGACTGGAATCGCAATCCACAGTGTGGGGTTTCAAAAGCTGAGGAAAAGTGCTGCCCAAGCGTCCAACTAACTAATGCATTCCCAAAGTAGACTTATTCGAGCTCTGCTCACCGCTTCAAAGCCAGGATACAGTGGGTTCCGCTTTATGCTGCGTACATACATAACGCTAACCCTTGTCTACCGCACATGGTAACATGCTTTGGTAGATCATTAGTTAAGGTCCTTTGTCTAGTAGGCAAATACGCAGTCGTAACTACCGGCCTGTTCTATTCCGTTCCTCTCCCATCTGTTCCTCCCCTGTCCGTTCCCCTCCTATCTATTCCTCTTCTATCCATTATTCTCCTACACATTCTATAGTATCAGGGTAGTAGAACAGTAGACTACCTCCTACTACTGCCCTCCAGCACTCGACAGCTACCCTTCGCTAACCCTACCTATTACCAGGCTCTGCCTACTTTACACACCCTATAAATGTTTTATAAATTGGGAACTGGTTAGTCAAATAGCCATGAAGGCCTAGCAATAGACGATAATTGCTTTCAAGGGTTGTCCTGTACGTAATACCGTAGCTTAGCACATCTTATACCCCTGGGTGGTCCTGGCCCCCGCCTTCTGTCTAAGCGCCAGACGTGAAATACCAACAGCCAACCAACAGCCAACCAACCAATCCTGTCCGTTCCTCTCCTACCCGTTCCTCTACTCTCTGTTTACCTCTCTACTATTCATCTCTCTACCGCTTATCCCTCTACCGTTCATCTCCTATCCGTTTATCTCCCGTCTATTCGGCTACTCTCTGACTAGCGATGGATTCCTTAAACAGTACAACCGAATTGCTCAAAGAATTCGATGAGTTGATCTTAATTTTTGACGGCGGAGACCCAGAGCCTTTCAGCAACCGCCAGGAGCGACAAGTAAACGCATGGAAAGGACTGCTCGTTGGTGATGGCGATACCAATGCTAGGTCCAAGACCCGGCAATTCATTCGCTCGCAGGCGCGCAGAACTGCTCTCAAAATCAGGGAATTGGCCGGTGTCGAGACACTCATGCTATGGATGCTCAAATATTCAATAACTGGTTTACCCAAGATTACGTATAACAGATTTTATCTGATGTTGCAAGAATGGTCTTTGAAGACTAAGTTCCCTGATATGCTCAAGGCACTTGCGTTGAGCTTTTGGAATGAATCTTCGAAGACAAGGACATCCGACTCGAACCGACCGCAACAGCGGAGCACTGAACCTCCTGAGAACGGTACTGTTCTATCATCTTTGCCCGCACAAGAGGCGTAGCTCATATGTGGTCTTATTTCATAGGTCGTTCGTCAGAAAATCCCCGTGAGAGCGCTGTTGTTGAAAATCAGTCCCAGGCTACAGAAACGAGAGTCGAGATTGGTGTAAGAGATGAAACGCCAGTTGTGACTCAGGTGCTTTGTGCGTATCCAAACTTTTCTCATCTGGAATCAACCTAACGTATAAGAAGTGGATGACCATGCCCAAATCCAAATGCCTGCCTCAACGAACACCTCTACACAACGGTTCATAACCCTGGAGGCGGATGATGTGCCAGGCTTGCAATTATACCTACTGCAGGACCAATTACCTCAGTCTGTTTTCGAACTCAGCATCGACCAACTGATTGGTTGGATCCAGCGTTTTCAGTCAATCTCGTCAAACCCTTACCAGATTACAAAAATCCTCCAGTGTCTCCAAACATATCAACTTAATTGTCCCACTCTGCGGTACCTGCAACTTATATTCCCCTGGTACGGCGCTTCACCATACATCGACATCAAGATAAATTCCGAGGTCGGATGTAGCGCGAAAGTACAATTATCAGAAATGCTTGCCGTCGACCTGAAGCAATACATTTATGATTCATGGGCGGCGACGGAAGCAGCGAACAGAAATATTGCCTAAGAGGATGATCTTTTCCTCTGGTTTTGCAGCAACCAGCACGGTACCGTTCAGACTTTCCGTCAATGTATACCTCGTTGGCCTTTGGTTTCCTGCAACCCTGGCACAGCCAGGGTGGGCTTGTTTTTTCAGGAGGACGGCGCGTACATCTTCGGATAGTTGTAGCTGCTCGACATGTGTCCATAGGCGATCTAGAACTAAATCTTGTTCTCCGGTCTGAACATTAATATACATTTGAATGAAGCGATGACCGTGTTTGACCTACTTCGTCTTTGGCCTTTTCCAGCAACTCATCCTCTTCTTCAATGTTGTCCACAGGGATACCGTCGTATTTGACTTCAGTGGCAGTCATCATCCATATAATCGAAAGCCTTGCGAGCCGCTGTAAATGGGGTATGAAGTCGCTATGGTGGTATAGAAGGAAGGTGTGGTAGAGTAGTAAGGAAATGACTGTGGTTTTGGCAAAACCAACTTCCTAAGGAGGCACCAGCGGATGGTCGTACACGATTATAGTGGTTTTATGGCAGCAATTGCGAAGCGGACGGGTTGACTTAAGATAGCTACGATGTTTTTAGAACTTGTCAGTCACAAGGATGAAGAATAAGAAGAGAGAAGGGTTATGAACCAGGTACATAGAACCACAGGAGAGCAAATGCAGGCGCTGCAAAATCTGCCCTTAGCTTGGGATAGAGAATTGTCAAGACGTGATGCCCAACGACAAGGAAGGTGGGATTACACCCCGCGTCCCGATTGTACGTACTCCTGATAAACGGGAATATAATTGTTCCAGACCCACATTGACCAAGCACGCTCGCCCAACTGATGACTGATGGATCTCCGAGTCCGATAGTCTACTTTCTCAAACTAGCGATGCTTCAGTACTGTGTAACTCCGAAGCCCCCAACTACGCTATACCACGAATATGGTTGAATACTCGGAACAATTCAAGTCTTCATCTATCATAACTTCCAAATACGAGGAGACTGGAACATGAACATCTATTCTATGCAAAACAAGATCCTCACCTCTTCCTGTATTCATATTCATCGCATTCTTCACGCCCGTTTAGGTTTGGTGACACCATTTTGAACAACGGGGCCAGCCACACGGGTGGTGTACAGCTGGCGCTCGAAGAACTTGAGGATCTCATCGATCAAGCTATTAAGATAGGTCAGTACTGGGTAGCGTGTCAGATGTGAAAGGAACAGAACTTACATGACAGGAGCACTAATGGCCAAGACGGCCTTCCATTCGGTCCAGTCAAGGGGGAGGATAGCGAACAAGCTCTGAAGGAAGGGAATATAGAGGATGGCGAAGTGGAGAGCCATGGACAGGGTGATGGCATAGATGAGCATGGGGTTGTGGTGGAGGAAGAAAGTCAGAAGGGACTCGCTGGACGAGAGGGCGTTCATGGCGTTCAGCATCTCGATCACCACGAGGATGGAAAGGGATACGGTCGAGGCAGACTTGGACATGTCATTGCTGAACATCTCACAGCCGATCTCGGGGAATTGTGCTGAGCAGCGGTGGAAGTGAGACTGGAATAGGCCGGATTAGCTTAGATCAAACGATAGAGCTAATATCAAACAATAGACGGTAACAAGACTTACCAGTTGCCAGAAGGTGATCTGAGGACCTTCGGGATTATACAAGAACCACCATACGTAGCCAAAGACGGTGGCAGCACCGACGTAGATACCGATGACCATATAGCGGAAGAACAACCAGCCACCAACAAGGGCCTCGTCACGGCGACGCGGAGCACGGCGCATGACATCGTGATCCGGAGGGTTGAAAGACAGGGCAGTGGCGGGTAGACCGTCGGTGACCAGGTTGACCCACAGCAACTGAACGGGAATCAGAGCCTCGGGCATGCCCAGGGCCGCGGTAATGAAGATGGACACCACTTCACCAATGTTGGACGAAATCAGGTATCGGATGAACTGCTGGGTGTTGCTGTAGATGGAGCGACCCTCCTCGACAGCGACGGTAATGGTGGCAAAGTTGTCGTCTGCCAAAACCATATCGGCCGCAAGCTTGGCCACGTCAGTGCCAGTGCCCATTGCAACACCAATGTCAGACTTCTTCAGGGCAGGGGCGTCGTTAACGCCGTCACCGGTCATGGCAACGACGTGGTTCAGGGACTGAAGTAGGTCAACAAGCTTGGACTTGTGGCTGGGCTCGGTACGCGAGAAGAGAGATGCGGTCTGGACGGCCTTCAACTTCTCGGCTTCGCTAAGGCTGTCAAACTGGCGTCCGGTATAGCTCTTTCCGGTAAGATCCTCGTTGGGTCCGAAAACACCGATCTGGCGACAGATGGACTCGGCAGTGTTGGGGTTATCACCAGTGATGACAATGACGCGAATACCAGCCATGTGACACTTCTTGATAGAGTCGGCGACCTCGGGACGAGGGGGTCCAGCATACCAACAAGACCGATGAGGGTCATGTTCTGCTCAAGCTTGGCATAGTCCTCGGAGCTCTGGGCGTTCTTCAATAAGGGGTTTTCAGACACATCCTCGACACTGGCGAGGGCCATGACGCGCAACCCACGGTTACCATATTCGATGACCTCCTCAGAGAGCAGCTCGGAATGGAGTTTGGTGAGAGGCACCCGCGAGCCGTCGGCACCCTGCAATACATGAGAGCAGCGCTCCAGAATGGTCTCTGGGGCACCCTTGACCAGCAATTTCTGTTCCTTGCCCTTGCCAACGAGAACGGACATGCTCTTGCGGTCACGCGAGAACTCGTAGGTAGCCTGGAGAGGAAGACGGGATTCGTAGTGGGCACTAGCCGCGTGTAGTCTCTCGGAGGCAGGCAGGCGGAAGATCTTCTCGTTCAAGGAGGCGTCGGTCGTACCGATCTTCTCCGTCAAGGCACGCAAAGCGGCCTCGGTTGGCTCACCAATGTTGGAAAAAGCGCCGCTCTTGGCGTCGTGCGAGAGAGTCGCGGCATTACAGAGTGCTGTGACCTCGGCCAGCTGGGCGACGGTAGACGAGGAAACAGCCACATTCTCAACGGCCTTGCCATTGCGAGACAGTTGACCCACGGGAGCGAAGGTAGTGCCTTCAACATCAATCTCCTCGAGGCTGTTGCCAGAGCTGGACAAGTAAACAATCTTCTCGACGCTCATCTGGTTGGTGGTCAAGGTTCCGGTCTTGTCGGAGCAGATCACGCTGCAGCTGCCCAGTGTTTCCACTGACGGCAGGGAGCGGACAACGGCGTTCTTCTGGGCCATCTTGCGGGTTCCGAGAGCCAAGCAGGTCGTGATGACCACGGCAAGACCCTCTGGGATAGCTGCAACACCGAGAGACACGGCAATCTTGAGGTAGTAGATCGCACCCTTGGTCCAGCCACCGAAGGAGGGATCGTTGAAATGCTCGATGTTGATAAGCCAAACCAAGACACAGATAACGGTAATAACCTTCGCGAGCATATCACCAAAGTCGTTCAGCTTCTGCTTCAACGGTGTTGGCTCGGAGATCTGCGAAGTAATGCTCTCATGAATGTCACCAATGGCAGTTGAACCGCCCGTCAACACAACCAAGGCAGTGGCATGGCCATTGACGACAGTAGTTCCCGAAAAGAGCATGTTAATTTGATCCTGCTTGACGGCCTTGCGGTCCTGAATAGCCCGGGTTTCCTTCGAGACACTCTCACTCTCGCCGGTCAAGATAGCTTGGTCAACACGGAAGCTGTTGCTGTGGATCGAGAGCAGACGGCAATCAGCAGGGACACGGTCACCGACAGCAATATGAATCACGTCGCCCGGAACCAGGTTTTCTGCCTTGATGCGCTGTGCTTTTCCATCGCGAACCACCTTTGCCTCATTGGCCGAGTATTCCTGAAGAGCCGCAATCGCCTTCTCCGCACTGCTTTCCTGGGTTACGCCCACTACCGCGTTGAGGATAAGAATGGTCAGGATCTGCAGGTGACCGAGTATGTTAGCATAAGAGTCCACAGCGGGTCAAAGAGAGCAAACGAACCACAGCCGGGTCGACAAAGGCAGTCCAGTCGTCGCCTTCTTCAAACAGAGCGAGTACAAAGGACACGGCGGCCGAGCCCAAGAGAATAAGAACAAGCTGGTCCTTAAATTGCTCGAGAATAAGTTCCCACATGGGAGTTGGAGGGTCCTCGGCCAGGGCTATAGATTCCAGTGAGCACTCAGCCGCAACGTTGGGCGCAGACATGGGTGTTTACTGACCATTGGGACCGTGCTTCTGACGGGACTTCAGCGCCGCATCCTGAGACAGACCATTGGCCTCCGATACATTGAAATATTCCAGCGCTTCCGCCGGAGTGTATAAAAAGGAATTCTCCATTGCGATAGCCTCGTTGTTCTCCGGTCAGATATGGGATTGAGAACAAACCGGGGATAATTGAAGGAGAGTTGGAATAGAATAGGAAAGAAGGAAATAGAAGGGGCGGGTTAAATGAGATACATGAGTGCCAAGAGGTGGCCAAACGAGGGAAAGGACAGTAGCAACCAAGGAGATGTCGTGCAGAGAAGAAACCAAGTCTTTACCTCAATCGCGACCTCGGAGCTAACGGAGGCACAACGTGTTCTTAGTTGATTTCATTGATGTGCTGAGTCAGCAAGGGGCCAGACCACAGGGCTGAGCGGGTCCTCTTTTCTCCGTTCATTATATGAGGCTCATAGAGAAGAGCAAGTAAACACTAGCTAGGTCGTCGATGGGTGGCTTTGCCAGTACCATTCCAGCTATATAGGGATATTATTCATATTGTACCTCGCCCGGAAACTATATCAGCTTATTGCTATGTACTAGATTATAGACCATGGAAAGTCAAAGACAAGGTTTCAAGATACCAGGCTTGCGTGTGGTAGAAATAACTACTATTTATTCAATATCTATTCTGTAATAAGCCAAGATATCAAGTCGCACTCAAATAAAATACTCAAGGCATTGCATCTTTGTTGTCTTTCGAGAATTCATGGCTGGGCCGATCAAGTGCCGCTGGAAGGTTCTACCGTAAGGTACGGCATGCAGTTGCATCATCGTCATCGCGAGACCTTTTCCTACCAAGGAACCTTCCACGGCATATATGGTGCAGCGCACCCACGTCCTCGAATTGAAGGACAGTTGTAGCCGCCGAGCGAAGTCATCAGAAGGGCCCACAACGCTATCAGCTGATCATCAGAGAGAACGGGGCAGCGGTACAGGTGTCCCTGCTATATCAGGGGCCCTTATAAACACCATTATTAGAAATGCGCCCAAGGACAGGATGCCCAACACCGACTGAGCCTCACAAGAACATGTGCTTTGGGCAAAAGTTGGAAAAACAGAGCGTAATGGGAATACGTAAATTACATTGAGTCCAGGCCCATTAGATACGGAATACCGAATATACGGCGTAACAAGCGTAAATGTTATGATCTTCCCCCCCAAACTCCTTTCGCTCTCCTCCTCTTTCCACCCCCACTTGGTCTTCAACCATCGCTTTTCTCTATTTCCGATACTTTTTCTCCTTTTCAATACTATCCAACCTCTTCACCCTCTCCCACACTTATTATCCGCATTCATCATGACTTCTGAGGTACGTTCGACTGCCCCTCCGTCGGGCCCTGGCTGGGCCGTCACCGCCATCGCAATCCCACTCTGGCAGTGATGCCCTGACATTCTCCTCTGATTTTCTGAGTTGGGAGCATGCTGACATATCCATTTTGCAATACAGCGCGAGAAGTATGAACCAGATCACTACCCCAGGCGACATTCGCAGTGTACTAACCCCTCATCAGCAAGACGTTCCTCGCGAGGCTCTGCGAGCAGGCCGAGCGCTACGATGGTAAGACTGATTTTGGGGGGTTGCAAGGACCAGAATGCTAACGTGGGCTTCTTTTCGCTTACTAGAAATGGTCACCTACATGAAGGTCAGTTGTGTCTCGTGTTGTTTATCATCGGTACACCCGGGCTAACGGTCGAATAGGAAGTCGCCAACGTATGGACACCACTTGAACCCTTCCCCGCATCACATTCCTGACACATGACTTCTTTCAGATCGGTGGTGAGCTCACCGTTGACGAGCGTAATCTGCTTTCCGTTGCCTACAAGAACGTTGTCGGTACCCGTCGTGCCTCGTGGCGCATCATCTCCTCCATCGAGCAGAAGGAGGAGTCAAAGGGCTCTGAAGAGCACGTCTCTATCATCCACGAATACCGCCAGAAGATCGAGACCGAGCTGGAGAAGGTCTGCCAAGATGTCCTGGATGTCCTGGACCAGTCCCTGATCCCCAAGGCCGAGACCGGCGAGTCCAAGGTCTTCTACTACAAAATGTGAGTTTCGCACCCTGACACTTGTCTACCCTCACCTTGTAATGGGACGTGACTGACTCCCGAGAACAGGAAGGGTGACTACCACCGCTACCTCGCTGAGTTCGCTTCTGGCAACAAGCGCAAGGTTGCTGCTACTGCTGCCCACGAGGCCTACAAGGTATTTTGAGGGTCGACTGCCCTTTGCGCCTGTGACACCCACTGATCCGTATCAATAGAATGCCACCGATGTCGCCCAGACTGATCTCACCCCCACCCACCCCATCCGCCTTGGCCTCGCCCTGAACTTTTCCGTCTTCTACTACGAGATCCTCAACTCCCCTGATCGCGCATGCCACCTCGCTAAGCAGGCCTTCGATGATGCCATTGCTGAGCTCGACTCTCTCTCCGAGGAGAGCTACCGCGACAGCACCTTGATCATGCAGCTCCTGCGGGACAACCTGACCCTCTGGACCTCTGCCGACGGCAACGAGGGCGAGAATGCTCCCAAGGAGGAGAAGACCGAGGATGACGCCGCCGCACCTGCTGAGGAGAAGCAGGAGGAGTCCAAGCCTGCCGAAGCCGAGGCCGAGTCCTAGAGGGGCAGCTGAAAGGGTTCTCGCGACGAACCGCATGCCTACTTGGTAAGGGGGCGTTCGCATTTATTCCTGGATGTGGCCATGCAGTTCGCTTGTTTGTTTTACCGTAGCGTGGCTTGGGACCGGCACCTATCTTCTGCACGTGTTCGGGACAGTGCGGGTCGGCCGGCGGAGTTTGATATTCGGTTGACGCGAGCGAAGAAAAGGGGCTGAGTGGAATTTCTCTCTCTTTTACCGTCTCTATTCCCACTCCAGCACGATTCAATGTGTTTATTTTCAATTCCATCTGGCCCTTATCCATTAATCCATTATCATTGTAGCTGTGGACTGTAGACTGTCAATTATGTTCATCTGCTCTAGATTCTCGAATAGGTATACCGCTGCGCTTGTTGCCCAGGTGCCATGGGAACCATTCGCAATTGACATACAGTGGAAACTGCAGACACTGAAATTCGACTCGAACGTGGTGCTTAAGAGAAGCAAGAGAGTATGAGACATTGAGCCAGCTTTATGATCATAGACAATAAAAGCTCATGAGCTTGAACACGATCTTGGAAATACATTGTAGAGAGAGAGTTAAGACTTGGATTATATTCGATGAGCTACATGACGAGAAGGGCATCTGTAGTTGATCGAGATTGGGGATATACACGATGGTATTCAAAGCTGATAAGAAGGCAACTCCAATAATGGAATGGAAAGATACACCCCTCTGCAATGCGTATTTTCAAACCATCTCGCACGAGAAGGGTAAGAGGGAAAAGAAATATATCCGATTACATGAAGTCATCATCGCCCAGCCCGTCGTCATCATAGTTGTTGTTATCGATCTGGTTGTCGCGGCTCGCGTTAAGCGAGATCTTGGTCTTAGCTGCCTTCGTCTTCTTGTTGCTCTTATCCGCCGCACGCTCCTCACGCATCTTCTCATTGCTGGCGGTCGTCAGGGCGCTAGCAATCTTCTTCATCTCGGCACTGGGGAGCTCCTTCACGAGTCTGCGGGTGAAATCCTGCGCCCAGATAGCGTACTGCGGCTTCTTGGACTGCGGCGTGAGCAGGGGAATGAGAACATCGCTCAGACGGTTGAACTGGTCCTTCGTGGTGGGCTTGAACAGGGGCATGGCAGAGAGGTCGATGGAGTTGGTCGGGTCCGTGCTATCGGTAACGACGATAGCCTTGGGCGCGCCGCGGTTGCGGTTCAGGTCGATGTCGCCGATGAGATCAGCGGCGTGCTGCAAATCGGCGTCCTTCTCGGTGCGGCGGAGGCGTTCACGGCGCTCGGCTTCGGTCTCGTCGTCCAGGTCATCGTCGTTGTCGGCTTCCTGCCTCCGCTGTTCGCGGAGCTCTTCTATCCGTTGAGCTTTGGACTTTTTGTTGGCGGCTGCGGCGGCCTTGGCCTTGGCTTCGGCCTCGGCGGCCTTTTTCGCTTTTTCGCGCTCTACCTCCGAGTCTTCGGCTGCGTCCCATGAGTCAAGGACCTATCGGTTGCAAAATATGTATTAGCGGATGCCAATAGTCATGCGCATTGAATCCTGCGCTATGTATAACCGTGGGGAAAGGGCCCTTACATCGTCTTCTTCTTCATCGTCGAATCTGCGGCGAGGGGCAACAACCGGGGGAGGCGAAGGACTCTCCTCCTCGTCATCTAAACACCACAAATATCGAATTAGTGACAAGATCAAATGAAAAAGACACCGCGTGATACGCCGATGCGCCAGACTGGAGCTAGTCGTCGCAAATGTAGAGGCGTATCTCGATATGGAGGGGGGATAAGAACTTACCCCACTTCGAAGGCGGCATATTGGGTAAATTGGGCGATTTATTAGAGAGAAAAGAGATCGAATAAAGAGTGCGCGGTCGGCAAAACCGAAATACCGAGACAAACGAGGATGAGCCCGCGATAGGAACCTGCACCAACAAAGAATGGAGGGGAAAGGCAAATTTTGATGTGGGACACTTATCGCAGGTGGGATGGCACGTGATCTCGGTCTCTTGGTGCCCGACGTGATTTCACTTTATGCTTCAGTTCTTCTTTACTTGTTCTTCTCTACTTCTATGTGATTTACAGTCTCGAGGCTTGTTTGAATATGTCTTTCATTTAGAAGATCTCAATTAAATTCATAATCCATAATAGATGTCCGTTCCCGAGAGCGACACATCATCTCTCATTTTATTTCTTGTCGTCAATGCAGCCTGAAATGCCAATTTACAGGTTGACCGACTTGCGGAAGTCCTTGCCGGCGTAGATGGCGTTCGCACCGAGCTCCTCCTCAATACGGAGGATCTGGTTGAGCTTAGCCAGACGCTCGGAACGGGCCGGGGCACCGGTCTTGATCTGGCCGGCACGCAGACCAACGGCAATGTCGGCGATGGTGACATCCTCGGTCTCACCGGAGCGGTGGGAGACCATGACGCCCCAGTTGTCGGCGTAGGAGTCTTTAGCAGCCTGGATGGACTCGGTGAGAGTACCGATCTGGTTAACCTTGAGCAGGAGGGCGTTGCAAGACTTGAGCTCGATGGCCTTCTTAATGCGCAGGGGGTTGGTGACAGTCAGGTCATCACCAACGATCTGGAAGTCGGAGGTCTTGTAGAAGTAGCTCCAGGCCTCCCAGTCGTCCTCAGCGAAGGGGTCCTCGATGGAGACAATGGGGTACTTCTGGGCCAGGGACTTGTAGAGGTCGGCCAGCTGCTCGTAGGTGATCCACTTGGTAGGGTCGCTGTCCGGGTTCTTGAAGTCAAGGTCGTACTTCTTAACATCGGCCTTGTAGAACTCGCTGGAGGCAACGTCCATGGCGATGGCAATCTTGCCGGTGTAGCCGGCCTCGGCGATGGCCTCGGTGATCAGGTCCAGAGCCTCCTCGGCGGTCTGAATATCGGGGGCGACACCACCCTCGTCACCGACGTTGCCGGCAGACTGGCCGTACTTCTTCTTGGCGAGAGCCTTGAGCTTCTGGTAGACCTCAGCACCCTGGCGGAGACCCTCGGAGAAGGATTCAGCAGTGCTGTGGACCAGCCGTTAGCAAGAGCGGCTTAACGCATCTCGATTAGGCCGGCACTTACTTGGGGACAATCATGAACTCCTGGAAAGCCAGACGGCCACCGGCGTGGGAGCCACCGTTGAGGACGTTCTGGAAGGGAACGGGCAGGACGTAGGGCTTCTTGGTGCCGGCGAGGTCGGAAACGTGAGCGTAGAGAGGAACACCCTTCTCAGCAGCGGCGGCCTTGGCCACAGCCAGGGAGACACCCAGGATGGCGTTGGCACCGAGGTTGGCCTTGTTGGCAGTGCCATCGAGCTTGTTGAGGAACTCGTCAACCTTGGCCTGGTCCTTAACATCAATGGCCTCCTTGATGAGAGCGGGTCCAATGATCTCGTTGACGTTCTTCACGGCCTTGAGGACACCTGTTCGAGAGGTAATGTTTAGTTTGGAGCTCTTCCGAATTGGACCAAGTTGAGTTTCTCACTCACCCTTGCCGCCCCAGCGGGTCTTGTCACCATCACGGAGCTCAACGGCCTCGTGCTGGCCTATATTATGCTGTCAGCGATCATTGACACTCGATAATCCGGGGAAAGTCGAGTGGTACATACCAGTGGAAGCACCGGAGGGGACAATGGCACGGTGCAGACCGGTCTCGGTGACAATGTCGACCTCAACGGTGGGGTTACCGCGAGAGTCGTACACGGAACGAGCGTGGATCTTGGAGATAGGCATATTGTAATATGGTCTGATGGGGAGAAGATCAGTTAGAAAGAAGAAGGGAAAAAAGAGAGAAAATAAGAGGGGAGCCGAGTTTAAGGCCGTGGCAGCAGGTGACTAACGGCGGGGTGGGAGCAGTCCAGGGAGGTTCACCGATGACCCAAAAAGACTGGCCGGACAGCGAGGGAGAATGGGGAAGTCTGATTTGCCTGGACTCGATGGTTTCAATTTACTACGGCAATTGAAGTCACCGAAGCTCTGGATGACAAAGTCCAAGACCTTTTGAGTCTCTTAAGACAATAGAGAGGAGGGGCAGTGGGATAGCGGGGTATGATGTATGTTATGCACTTCAACTCACCTTATTAACTTGAGAAACGGGGGAAACCGTAAATAAACTAGAGAACAAGACAGCGGAAATGTCCGATTCTTAAATACTTAGCACCGATCAATCAACCCCGGGAAAGAGTAGAAGCTGGCTCCGATTCTTTCCAAAGTGGTGGGTCTCCGCGGTCTTCTCCAGCGACTTCAACTGCGAGATCTCCCGTCCCTCGGAAGAAAGCTGGGCTATGATGTTATCGCTACAAGTCACCCGTAAGTCCGCCCTATACTTTCTCTCCACCCAGGAAGCCCTCCCACCATTCGTGCTTTTTCATATGCACCTAATCGCGTGTATAGACACAACTATCTCACCCTGCGAGCTTTTGCGGGGATCGTGCTTCGACACGTGATTCCCCTTTAAATGTCTCTCTCTTTCTTTCTCTCTCTCTCTCTCTCTCTATGTGTATTATGATCAACCCCTTCTGTAGACCACAACCAACTAGTGATACAAATCTGCCCTTAGGAGACAGGTCTCAATCGCATCCGACCTACGACTCTCGACATGGACTGGGACCATCTTGCCGAGGAGCACAACCAAAGGTTCTTTGCAGCCTGGCTCCATCTGCTGTCCCAACAATCCTGACCTGCCATTGAGACTTGCAAGCCAGCACCGTCCTGGAAGCCGCGCGATTGAGGCGAGCGAGTTTACTACTGGCGCTTGCAATATCTGTTGTACTGTCGTTTTTGAGGATGGATTTCGTGCCCTTGTTCGGTTTCCTATTCTAGGACGGAGTCGGTTTCGCACTGAAAAGTCTAGAAATGAGATTTCAGTCATGAGATTTCTTTCCCGGCACACAAAACTTCCTGTCCCTATTATTTTAGGTGCGGGTCGTTGGGGGTGCGGTCCTTATATCGTTATGACAGTGCTTGAGGGTACCTTGCTGTCGAAGCGCTTGCGAGATCCTACGCTTGACTCACCTAGCTTGAATCCAAATGTGTCAGATGCCGATATTGCATCTGCTTATCGTGGGATGGCCCAGATTATTCTCGAGCTGTCGAAACCGACCTTTTCCTGCATCGGAGCTCTGGTGGAAGAAGACAAAGATGTGTGGAAGGTGGCGAGAAGACCATTGACTTTCAATATGAATGAGCTTGTACGTGTTGGAAACCTTCCTCCTAGTGTTTTCGCTCAGAAGATCTTCGCCACCGCCAGCGAATATTTCCAGGAACTCGCAACACAGCAGCTTCTCCACCTGCAATACCAACGCAATGATGCTATTGACGATGAGCTAGATTGTCGGAAGAAATATATTGCTCGCTGCCTTTTCAGGAAGATTGCTCAAACTATTCAATTTGAGACAGGCCCCTTCCACCTTTACTGTGATGATCTACGTCCGTCGAATGTACTTGTTTCTGGACCAAATTTGACAACTACAGGGGTTATCGATTGGGAATTCACCTATGTTGCGCCTGCTGAGTTCACCTACACTGCGCCATGGTGGCTTCTATTCGAAGCCCCTGAGGTTTGGAACTTACATACGTTCTTGCATCGGTATACACCACGTCTTGAGCTTTTTCTCGCAATCCTTCGGTCCTGTGAAGACGAACAAATACAAAAGGGAACGATGGAAAATTCCCAACGACTATCAGATCGGATGGCGCAGTCTATGGAGACTGGGCTTTTCTGGTTCTGTCTTGCTGCGAGGAAAAGTTTTATGTTTGATGAGATTTACTGGGAGTTTCTTGACCAGAAATATTTTGGTCAGGGCTCGCTCGAAGATAGACTTAACCTTTTGTCACCGGAGGAATTGGCTGGATTGGATACTCTTGTTCCGGTGAAAATGCAGCAAGCCAGTGAAAATGTCCTGGATACACATCTGTCATATGATGAGTTTGTTGACCTTTGATTATTATGGGATTACACCTGGAAGGGTGGGTATCGAACGATCGAGGTTGCACGAGACAGTATCACAACGAATAACATGGGCTGACCCCTAGTAGGCATAAGGCTATCATAGTACAGCAGGATATTGCTCGGTTCTTGAGCTTAATTAGTAGATCTTAATAATTGCCTCATCTAACATAGTCGAGTTTACTGTTGTTGATTGATTCCAAATGAATATTGGTCTTGGTTATAAGCAGCTAGGAAGAAGGTTGATGCCATCTACCTAAGGTTCTCAAGTAGGTTCAGTTGTTCATCGCCCACTAATGGCGAAGCTGAGATCAAGTGAATTTCAAATCGGAACTGCTTTCAGATCCCGAGGTGTCTTAAGGAGCTTTGATGGGTATAGTGCCTCAGGCTTCCATTTAGTTTCTCCACTTTCTGCGACTAGTCACGTGACGTCAGGATGCGCCATCATGTGACCTCACCGGAAGCTCCTCGATGGGCGGCGCTGGAAGCTCCCCAGATAGCGTCGGTTGTCCCTTCCATCATCTTTGCCATCTCACTATCCATCTCTTGGAGTATCGATCTGATCTGTTCTCCGATAAACCATCGCTTAATATACCTGACCTCTTTTCACGCCCTCCTGCGAATCCCGTTCGCCGTCCATCATGAACGGCGCCAGCGATCCCGAACGGGAGCAGGCGCTCGAAGATTATAAACGAAGCTTGCTCGAGCTTCGAGAATGGGAGGAGTTGAAGACCCTGCGCATGGGTATCAAGGACTTGCAACATGAGTTTGATGTCTCTGAAGAGAACATCAAGGCACTTCAAAGTGTTGGCCAGATCATCGGCGAGGTGTTGAAACAGCTGGATGAGGAACGATGTAAGTTTATCCCAATGATCCCGAGAGCTCTGTATACAAGGCACCAGAAGCTGACCAGTTACAGTCATCGTCAAGGCATCATCGGGACCGCGATACGTGGTTGGCTGCCGTTCAAAGGTCGACAAGGCCAAGATGAAGCAGGGCACACGTGTGGCCTTGGATATGACAACACTCACTATTATGCGCATGCTGCCTCGCGAGGTCGACCCCATGGTCTACAACATGTCTTTGGAGGATCCGGGCCAGATCAACTTTGCTGGTATTGGTGGTTTGAATGACCAAATCAGAGAGCTGCGGGAGGTGATCGAGTTGCCATTGAAGAACCCAGAGCTCTTCCAGCGCGTGGGAATCAAGCCCCCGAAGGGTGTCCTGCTCTACGGTCCTCCCGGCACGGGTAAGACGCTGCTTGCCCGAGCGGTGGCTAGCTCGTTAGAGACCAATTTCTTGAAGGGTGTGTCCTTGATCTCTTCCTCGATAAATCTCCGTATTTCTAACCTTTCATTCTAATTAGTGGTCTCCTCCGCCATCGTTGACAAATACATCGGTGAATCCGCCCGACTAATCCGAGAGATGTTCGGCTACGCCAAGGAGCACGAGCCCTGCATCATCTTCATGGATGAGATTGATGCTATCGGTGGTCGACGATTCTCAGAGGGTACATCGGCGGATCGAGAAATTCAGCGAACGCTGATGGAGTTGCTGAACCAGCTGGATGGATTCGACTACCTGGGCAAGACCAAGATCATCATGGCCACCAACCGACCCGACACCCTTGACCCTGCCTTGCTGCGTGCTGGTCGTCTGGACCGGAAGATTGAGATCCCTCTGCCTAATGAGGTTGGCCGCCTGGAGATTTTGAAGATCCACACGAGCACGGTACAAATCGAGGGAGATATCGACTTTGAGAGTGTGGTCAAGATGAGTGACGGTCTCAACGGTGCCGATCTGCGCAACGTGGTGACTGAAGCGTAAGTTATCCCTCAAAGTTCTACCGCTATCTGCCATTGAGCCCGCTAACATACCACAGTGGTCTGTTCGCGATCAAGGAGTACCGCGATGCCGTCATCCAGGACGATTTCAACAAGGCCGTGCGAAAGGTAGCCGAGGCGAAGAAGCTGGAGGGTAAGCTGGAGTACCAGAAGCTGTAATTGTATCTACGCCGGGGTAGTTAAGCCGGACAATTCATGCTGTTAGAGATTCACATTACAGAATTCTATACATCAACAAGGAGTTGTGGAGACTTTCTAGGTGTCGCACTACCACCTTACATCTACATCTACAGCGCCATCTTAGATATCGAGTCGTAATCCAACGCTGCAAGAACAATGAATGATGATTCCATGGGACTGTTCTAAGCTCATCGTACTCTATCAACATGTGACTTGGACATGATTCGGCCACGGTTATCTGTTCTCCACTTCCCCAGTCGTGGAGTTTCTCCCTGACGCGCCCTGTGCAGATTCCCTTGGAGGTTTATCTTTGGATGTTCTAGCATTCTATTAGCGTTCTACGGCATCGGACATTGTGTTATTACGCACGGGGTTCACCAAGTCACGTACAATACCTCGCTTGGGCACATCGTGGCGTTTCGGGTGACCTCTTGTGCTCTACAACTGGAGAGACTTGAATTCAACGGCTCTCTGGCATTCGAGACTATCATATGAAACCCTGCAGATCTGCAAATAACGTAGGTACCCTCTAAGGGCAGAACGTGCACTTTTGCTGACTACTGCTTCTAGACAAACTCCAGTAAGAAACGCGCGAATTGGTGACCACGGTCCAGTCCCTAGAGAAATTGTCCACCAGACCGATATACCTCCCTCGAGACTCGCTCTCATGCTCCTACCCTAGCGACCTGTACATCGGCATATACTCGGAGACGGAGCAAGTGGGGGTCACACAAAGCCATGTCTTTTCAGGCACCGCACTCCGGTACCTCCTGGCGTCCCGCGAACCAAAATACCTGGAAAGGAGTTACTGGACTTGGTGTCTCAGCACCATCGATGAGTGGCTTCTTCGATAACGATCGTTCTCTCCCCATGTACAAAGACAAGCCCTACTTCGCCCCGCGCCGGACGGCACCACGACGATGGGGGAAACCCTTGAGTATATTCGGTATTTTTACACTGTTGTTGCTGTGGTATATCTATTATAGTCCAGGCCTACCGTCATGGAAAGGCTCGGGTTCGTCGGACAAAGGCGTTGAGCTCTGGAAATGGGCCCAGACTTTACAGAATGCGCCTGCAAAGGGACCTGCAGACTGGGATGCACGCCGAGAGAAAGTCCGAGATGCTTTCATTGTCAGTTGGGAAGGGTATGAGAAGGATGCATGGGGTGAGTTGGTGCTTCAAAGCTGCATACAGGATGAAAGTTGCTGATGGATCACACAGGCTTTGACGAGTATCACCCTGTCTCTGGAGGGAACAGGAACATGGTGAAGGGAGGACTGGGCTGGATCATTGTTGACTCCCTGGATACCATGATTATCATGAATCTCACATCCCAAGTCCGACATGCGCGGCAGTGGATCTCGACTTCGCTGCAGTACAACCAGGACCACGATGTTAGCACATTTGAGACCACCATTCGTATGCTGGGCGGCCTGCTCTCTGCGAACTATCTGTCCACCAAGTACCCCACTCTCGCTCCTCTGGCAGATGACGATGTCGGCGCCGCTGGAGAGGACCTGTACATCGAAAAAGCCACTGATCTCGCGGATCGTCTACTTGGAGCATTCGAATCGCCCTCCGGTATTCCATTTGCAAGCGTGAACTTGAACAAGTCAGAAGGTCTCCAATCGCACAGCGACGGAGGTGCCTCGTCCACAGCGGAGGCAACATCAATACAGCTCGAGTTCAAGTATCTAGCCAAGCTAACCGGAGAAGCCGAGTATTGGAAGGTCGCAGAGAAAGTGATGCAGGTTGTCGATGATCAAAAGCCCGAGGATGGCCTCGTCCCCATCTATATCAATCCCCAAAGGGGAGCCTTCCAAGGCGAAAATATCCGTCTTGGTAGTCGGGGTGATTCCTACTACGGTGAGTTTCCAATTGGCAGACCTTTCCAATAGTTTTAAACTGACTCATATCACGGTAGAATACCTCATTAAGCAGTATCTGCAGACATCCGAACAAGAGCCTATTTACAAGGATATGTGGGACGAATCCATGAAGGGAATTCGCAAACATCTCCTTGCTTTCTCCAAGCACGCGCGATTGCTGGTTCTAGGCGAGCGACCTTCAGGCTTGAAAGGCACTCTTTCTCCGAAGATGGATCACCTGGCCTGTTTCATGCCAGGCACCATCGCCCTGGGTGCTACTGGCGGGCGACCATTGGCCGAGGCCAGAAAGTCTCCCGACTGGTCCCAGCAACGCGAAGAAGAGATATTCATTTCCCGGGAACTAATGAAGACATGCTGGGCTACCTACCAGACGAACCCGACAGGTCTTGCAGGCGAAATTTCCCATTTCATTCTAGACGAACCACCAGTGATGATGGGAGACAAGTACCCCGAGCCCTCCCTTAGCTCAACACCCAAAGAGCTACAAAGCATCTCACTCCCATTGACCACCCAAGACGATGGCGTGGAACCATGGCGCAAAGACATAGAGGTCCATCGAATGGACCGCCACAACCTGCAGCGCCCCGAGACCATCGAGTCCATCTTCTACATGTACCGCATCACCGGCGATGAAATGTATCGCGAATGGGGCTGGGAGATGTTCAAGTCATTTGTCCAGCACACCGCAGTAGTCGAGGAGAAGCAGCTCCCAGGAGACGCTGGCACCATTTCGCGCATCAAGGGCTTCACCTCCCTCGACGATGTCCTCACAGTGCCCGCTAAGCAGCGGGATAATATGGAGAGCTTCTGGATGGCTGAGACGTTGAAGTATTTCTACCTGTTATTCTCGGATCGCGATTTCATCTCTTTGGAAGATCATGTGTTCAACACCGAGGCGCACCCGCTGCCGCGGTTTAAGCCTACTGGGGATCTGAAGACAGGGTGGCAAAGGGAGCTTGTGTTATAATAGTGAGCTTTTGTTTTTATGATTATTTTGATCTGTTCTACAGTTCAAGACTGAAATTTTGGCTTGTTCAAAGGACTATTGGAGTGAATGTTTGTGGCTATGCCATGTTTCAGGATTGGACAGTAGATAACATTGGAAAATCTAGCAAGGAAATATCGACTTGCTCGATGTATATCAAACTTACCTAGGTATTACAATGGCAGCCCTGAGTCATAATCATGCCTTGATCAGATTCCCGCTGATGTCACGACGCCTTAGCTGAATGGTCAAGGCTGGTATACGTCCCGCAACTTCTAATGGACGGTATGCTTCCACATGGCGAGAGATAACCACGATTAAAGGGCAAAAGAGAAGTATGGACTGACGGGGAATGGTCTATATGCTGCTATATACAACCGAGACGTATCATTAAACACGGCCCATCCTGGCCTCATCCTTGATTTACTCTCTCTCCAGGGCAGCCTCAATCAGCTTCTTGAAGCCAAGAAAAGCACCTCGAAGTTCGCGCACAGAGAGAGCTTCATTATCACCGTGCGCGACAAAGATGCTTCCTGGTCCATAAAGGTAGCGCTTGACGCCAGGGCGGACTTTCAGGTTAGGCACATCAGTTCCATAATTCACAGGCATGACATCGAATCCAGGAACATCCGTATCCAAGTCCTGAGGCCCATAAGACTCATTATGAGAAGTGAAATCAACAACCACATCGGCATCCACATCACGCGTGGCGTCCTCCACAGCACGACGAATAATCTCGCGCGCCTCTTCAGGAGTACCAGCAGCCAATCGCACAGCGACATCGGCTCTTGCAGAAGCAGGAACGACATTAGTCGCAACACCAGCATCGATCTTACCGATATTCAGCGTGGTACGACCGTACTTGGACGAAGAAGGCAGGCCGCCCTCGCTGACGGGGATATTGCCTAGGTTATCGACGCGGGTCAGCGCAGGCAGGATACCAGAGACGGCGCTGCGTCCAAGCCACGGATATCCAGAGTGAGCAGCCTTGCCGTGAGACAGGACTTCAAAGCCCAGCATTCCCTTGTGGCCGGAGACAAGCTTTGCCTCAGTCGGCTCGCCGAAGATGACAGTGTGATAGGCGCTGTTGGAGTTCAGCTCTGACTCAGAGAAAGTCTTCATACCGTCCCCGCCGATTTCTTCTCCAACCACGAAGAGCAGACCCAGTTTGGCATCCGGATGCTTTTCTAGCGTATCCAACACGGCGAAGACCTGAGCAGCAACACTCCCCTTGGCGTCGACGGTACCACGGCCGGCCAGGATGACGTTATCCAAGTTAAACAGGGTGCGTTCCCCCTTTGGTTCGTGGACCGAGTACGGGATGAAGGGCGGGACAGTGTCGATGTGGCTTGTGACGAGAATGGAGGGCGGCTCCGATAGGGAAGAAGGGTAGGCGTAGATATTATAACGGGGCTTGGGAGTGTCACCACCATCTTTCTTTTTCACAGGCGGTACTTCCTGCTTCACGACGGTGAAGCCCTCCGATTCGAGAAACTCGGCAAGGAAGACGCCGACATCATGCTCGTTACCGGAGATGGACTCGATCTTGACCAGGTCCTGATGCAACATAAGGATGCTATCAAGTCTGACGAGATTTTCCAAGCTCAGCCCCCCATAGTGAGAGCTGTCTGGAGCGTGGGTGGATGATAGCGATGCGCCGAAGGGTTGCTGCCCGTATGCGGGGTGCGGAGAAGCGAGAGCGGCGGTGATGGCCGTCGCGCCTGCCAGGTACGAGGCGAGCTTCATGATGCTCCAATTGGATTACTCGAGGATATGTATGTATTGAGCTGGTGAGATCCACGGGTCTCACGGCTAGGATCCCGAAATTGGCAGGCTCGCAGGCTTGTTCATAAGTGAAGGTCGGCCTGCAGCCGGATGTTGATCCCCCAACCGGTCACGTGCGCTGTGATACGCATGTCAGATAAATTCTCCCCTCCTCACTCACTCTCTCTTCTTTTCTTTCCCCATAGGCTAGTTTCTGAGTTTGACTACCTAGCCCTCCTAACAAGAACAACATAACATAAACCAACCTTGGCGTCGGAAGTAAGAGATAGATATAGTCAGAAGTGAGAGATGAATAAGGTCAGAAGTGAGAGATGAATAGGGTCAGAAGTGAGAGATATACTGTTTAACTCTTACTTCTGACCCTGTTCATCTCTTACTTCTGACCTTATTCATCTCTCAAAGCTGCCTACCTTGTGCCTGACATCAAAGGAAGTTTCCCACCTATTCAGAGCCAGCGATGGAGTTCTGGGTGACACGCGCAATGGTAAGCAATTCTGTCGCTTATGTACAGCGTCAAGAAAGGTCCAACTCAATGGAGGTCAGTTGTCTTGGACGCGGCTACCCAGCAGGATACCTTCCGATGGCAGCAATTCAGCAGCTCGGCCGGAGATGACACCCCTATGGCAGGAGTTTAAACAGATAGTAGGAGGAGACCCGGGATGTACTGCTAATCAAAGAAGGAGAATATCATCGGTACCTTGGGTGGATCCTACATGAAACTGAAGGCAAGTATAGCCTAAGCTAGAGTTGAGTATGATATTAATGACATGATAGGAAATCGACAACAAACCGTTGACATTCGTTTCCGACAACCGACCTCGCCGACGGTACCTATACTTCTGCTTCGTTGTTGCGTACCTGAATGCAAGGAGCCGAGGAGCCAGTGATGCCGTTGCGAGAAAGATTGAAGCCACGCGTTTTTGGCCCTCCGCTGGCGAGTACTTAATCGGTCAACACTTGTGTTTCTATCCTAGGAAGGATACTCGGTTAGCCTCTTCGAAATTACGCATATTTTTACCTCTCGAGTAATAATTTTGTGACTCCTTGAATAATAGCTATAGAGTACAAAATTAGGAGATATAAGCGCTCGATCTGACTAATTATCTAGATGTATAGTTAGTAGATGACTATTGATACGGGCGCGGGGCGTGTGTACCGTATGGGTGCGACGGCACGTTTACCGGGTTTCCTTTCCTTTCCATGAGAGCCGATATAGCCGAACCCTGCATATGATCTACATGAGTACACACTACTAGGTACACTCTACAGTATCTACAGTATCTTTTGGATGATCTGGAGTACCGAGTTAATGTGTTTATGGCTATGAACAAAGTACGGTGCATACTCGTAGAGTACCAAGATTAGTTAGATCAGGTCCACAGATTAGACCCGTTCTGTGGATGAACACCTGGCTGGGCAGCGCCAATCACGACTTGCCGAACAGCCGGATCGAATCCTATCACGCATAAGCATTTGACAAAGGCGATCAGTAATGCCTGTCACACTATGTAGAGTGACGCAACCTTCGATTTAGTTCCATGCTTACCCTATACAAGTTATCCCAAAACAAACGCCGAGGGAACACAAACATACACATCTACGGGCCGGCTATGGCAAGTGATACAGACCTTGGAGTCCGACGTCACGAGCTGCATATTGCGGCATGAGTTTTCCGAAACAATAGATCGGGCATCAGCCATTTATGATTCCGTTATGACACCGGAATTAAGCATAGCATGTGGATATCGACTTCAAGGAGAAAGTGATCGGCAAATCATCCGAGCTCGGTTCCACCCCTCACCAAAATGTTGATAGTTAATCCCTTAATCCCGGCTTCGGATCATCGTGCTGAAGAATCAAGAACAGGTTGCCCCATTATCCGGGAGGTATATAATGATTCGGTGATCCCAGACTGGAGTCAAGCATACGTGCATTGCATTATATTATTGTATCCTTATACCTGCTCAATAGACGGAATGGCCTTCGAGAAGAGATTACTCGCAACGACCGTCGACCATCTGGCCGAGCATGATCCTGAAAGGCTGTTTGCCGTTGTCCCTCGGGGCTCTGAGCTGTCCGATGGCTTCTTCAACATGAGTATGAAGGATTTGGCTCGGGCCGTGAACTTTACATGTTGGTGGATCGAGAAGACTATCGGTCCGAAAAGTCGACCGGAAGCACTGGCGTATATGGGAAGCAACGACGTGCGCTACATTTTCTTTATTTTGGCTTGCCAGAAGACCGGTTACAAGGTAAGGGAAACCTCGAATTGTATTTGCTGGCCTATCTAGTTGACTTCCTAGTTCAGGCCTTTTTACCTTCGACAAGAAATGCCGACGAAGCACAACTTCATCTGCTCAAGGCAACCGAGTGTTCCAAGTTCTTCTTCAGTGAGGAGCGAGGTGCCCGAGTCCGAGAAATTCAAGCACTCTCCCCGGGTCTCGAAATCTACCAGGTGCCTTCTTTGAAAACGATTCTCGCTGATGAGACGGGACTGCGCCATTATCCTTTTACAGCGAGCTATGAAGAGATGGAAGATGAGATAACCTGTATAATTCACAGCTCCGGCACGACCGGTAAGTCTTGTCCTCCTCCTCCCAGGCTGGGCTTTTCACTCATGAAATCCTGTAGGAATGCCAAAGCCAGTGCCCCTGACCAATGGTTTCTTCATGGCCATGGATGCAATTCGAAATTTGCACTGGCCTGAAGGTCGAAAGCCTGCCGTATACTTGGATATGGCCCCCGAAGACCGCGTCCTGTCCACAACGCCATTCTTCCACCTGATGGGACTTATTGGCTTCGTATTTTCCATCTTCCACAAAGTACCCGCCATCTTTGGTCCCGACAAGCCCCTGTCGGTGGGGCATTTGGTAGAGCTCATGAAGATAACTCACCCAACAGGTGGATTGTTCCCTCCATCGGTCTTGGATGATATGAGCCATGATGAAGAAGCCTTGGAAAGCTTGAGAAGCCTCGTATTTCTCGGATTCGGCGGTGCACCATTGGCCGCCGAGACAGGTGACCGACTCCGCAAGTACACCAAGATTGTGACCATTATTGGAACTAGCGAGATTGGTTGGATTCCAAGCTTGATACCGGAGAATGAGGCCGACTGGAGCTACTTTGAATGGCTTCCGGCATATGGACTCACCATGGAGGATACTGGTGATAATCTCTATGAAATGGTCATCCGCCGTCGTCCGGATTCTCGAGAGTACCAGGGTATCTTCCACACCTTCCCCGACATTGACGTCTACCGGACAAAGGATCTATACACTCAGCATCCAACGAACCCCAATCTCTGGAAATATTATGGGCGACAGGATGATGTGATCGTCTTGAGCAATGGCGAAAAGTTCAACCCCGTTACAATGGAGCTGATCATCGCGACTCATCCATTGGTATCAAGAGCAGTCGTTGTCGGCCAGGGTAAATTCCAGGCTGCTCTTCTGGTAGAGCCCAGTGCCGACGCTCCGGAGATGGACACTGATGCATTTATTGAGGAGATTTGGCCAGTGGTACAGACTGCAAACCAGACCATTGCTGCCCATGGCCGAGTGATGAAGAGCAAGATCGCACTTGCCTCCAAGGCCAAGCCATTCAAGACAACCCCCAAAGGCACCACACAACGACGTGCGGTGGTTCGGGATTACGAGCAAGAGATCAACGCTATATATGAGGCAGACCTTGAAGATGATTTGCAAGATTCTCTCCCCGAGACGCTCGATCAAAACAGCATTACGGAATACACTCGGCAGACCATCGCGCGGGTCTTGGGGAAGCCTGACATTCCCTCCAGTCAAGACTTCTACAGTGCTGGCCTTGACTCTCTGATGACCATGCAGGCTGCAAAGGTGTTGCAGCGAGGTATCCAGAAGCGCCGGCCTCAGGTGAAGCCAGGAGCTGTCACCGCTCAGACCATCTACGGCAACCCAACTGTGGAGCAGCTGGCCGGTGTCATTTATGGGATTGTGGAAGGAAAGGTCCAAGCGAGTGTCCCTCGACAGGAAAAGATCCGGCGCTTGGTTGAAAAGTACACTGTTGGCCTTCCAGAGGCTCGTGATCTGCCTCAAGACTTGCCAAGCTCGCCTTCCACTGTTATCTTGACCGGTTCAACCGGATCGCTCGGCACTTATCTTCTGCACGATCTGCTCAGCAAGCCTTCTATCTCAAAGGTTTACTGTCTCAATCGTTCTGACGCCGAAAGTCGGCAGAAGAAGAGCATGGCAGACAAGGGGCTGCATGTTGAAGCCGGTGACTGGGCGACCAAGGTCGAATTCCTCCAGGCCTCATTTGGAGAGCCCCGATTCGGTCTCGATGAAGCCAAATACCAAGAATTGCTGGATTCCGTCGACACGATCATCCACAATGCTTGGAAAGTCGACTTCAACCACTCTGTTGAATCATTCGAGGACACTCACATCAGCGGCGTACGACGCTTTGTGGACTTTAGCTTGAACAGTCGGTTCCGTGCTCATATCCACTTTGTCTCCTCCATTAGTACCGTTGGCTCCTGGACTGCAAAGATGGGATCCGTTGTGCCGGAGATCCCAATGGAAGACAGCTCTGTGGTACTTTCCCAAGGCTATGGCGAGTCAAAGCACGTCTCGGAACGTATCTGTCTGGAAGCCTCGCGCCGCTCTCATGTGCCAACAACGGTCCACCGCGTGGGCCAAATTGCCGGTCCCACCACATCTAGTGGAGAATGGAACCGACACGAGTGGCTTCCAACCATCATTGCCACTTCGAAGGCACTGGGGAAGATTCCCAACCGACTCGGCTCCATGCCTGTTGACTGGGTTCCAGTGGTAAGTCACCTATACTCACCTACACCTACCTTTCCTTAACTAAGCATCACCAGGATACCCTCTCGACAATCATGACCGAGATAGTACACACTCGACATGGTGACCGATCTGCCTCTGCAGCAGTATTCCACCTCGTCAATCCCAAAGTAGCCTCGTGGTCATCGCTCATCCCCGCTATTCGGGAGAGATACCAGGTGGAGCCGGTCGACTTCAGTGCCTGGGTTGCGGAGCTCGAGGGCATCCAGAACCCCAGCAGCGCGGAGGTAGCCGAGAAGCCCGCGTTGAAACTGCTCAGCTTCTATCGTGGACTGGTTAATGAAAGCGATGGCGCGATGGCTGTGCCTTTGGATGTCAGCAAAGCAAAGGAGGCGAGCGCGACCATGAGATCATTGGAACCTGTCTCTGCGGCGTTGATGGCAAATTGGCTTCAGCAGTGGCAGTTTTAGGACTTTGGTCAGATAGATAGAATACTCATAAGTCTTGAATGGAATATAATTTCAGCTAGTTCCAGGTTTATACGGAATGCTAATGACCCAATCTTGCCAAGGCCCCTTATAAAGGCGTACTCGCAAAATCAGATGGCTTCTCGGTGATTTTTTGAAACTAGTGTGTCATTTCACCTGGGATCACGGCTCGAGGTAGATCAATGGATGTGTAGGAAGTAGCCCTACAATAAGAGGCGCGGGGCTATTCCGCTAGTTTGGAGCTATAGCTCTGTTGATCAAGAATGGGGGCGGGGCATATCGATAAGCCTATCTAGCGAACATGAACAATTGCAATTGAAATCTATTTGGAGATGCGATAGCTATAGTCGAGAGTCTAGGCTTCCATCCCCCCAATGTTGGTCGACCTGCTCTGGTTAATCGTGTTCGTCGACAGGGAAAGGAAGAACGTACATCTTCAATGTGGTCGTATCCCAGCAGCTTGGGAGCCAATCCCGGATCTCGCCATGCCAGAGCTTCGCCTTCAGGAGTAGGCACCATTTGCATCTTGCGATCTCTTTCTTCTTGTTCGGGCCCGTCGTGGAGATGATATAGATACTGCTGAACATTTCCTCGCTCGACCACCATCTGAGTGCGTTGTTTGCGACACGCTTGGAATACAGAAATGGCATGCTGTTTGGCCTTGAGGAATTCCGGGGAGGTCTTGGTTATATCGGGACGGTCAGGGAGACGGGATAGACATTCGCCGAGAACAGCTCCATCTTCAAAAGCCATTCCGGCTCTGCGGCAGTTAGAAGTTTATTGGGAAGCACTGATCGGGAGAAACATACCCGGCAGCCAGATATGGCAGTGTAGCGTGTACTGCGTCACCGATCATCACCCAAGCTGCTGAGGGATGAGCCCAGTCGAACTCTCCGAACCGGATACACAGGCGCCATTTCTGCACAGATTCGCATAGTTTGAGTAGTTTTTGAATGCTTTCCCATTAGAATATGTGCGATGGTAATAGACAAGACTTAAACTTACCGTGGATCCCATCCCTCAAACAGAGCACACATTTCCTGCACATTCCCCTCGATAGTCGAGGCAAGCGACTCCTCGGGGATATCGTCCGGCACAAGCAATACCATATTGAACAAGTCGCCTCCGCGAAGAACATAGTTGACTATAGCAGTCAGTTTGGATCACCACCACAATCAACAAACATACCAGCATGAGCATCAGGACCCAACCAGTAATTCACCTGCGGATCCTCAACAAACGACGCCAACTCAGGATCCTTGCGCATCTCCTCCGTCGACAACAGCAACCGATAAGCCAAATCGCCCGTCTTGACGGGCGGATTGGTACGACCCAATAGACATTCCGTCAACTTCCCAAACACGCCATCAGCCCCAACCACCAAATCACTCTCCCACCGTCTGCCATCTGCCGCAATCGCCGTAGCCGTGGCTCCATCTGCGCTGACTTGGATATCCTCGATGCGTGCATTACACGTCACTCGCACACCCAGCTCCAAAGCCCTATCAAGCAGACAGCGCTGGAGATCCGCACGGTGAAAGTCTCTATACCAGGTACCGGGGTACTTCTTCTCGGATTCGGAAAAGTCGAGATGTGAGATGTGGTTTCCTTTCCATCCGATGAAATTACACATGCGTGGAACTGTCATGTGTGGCGCCAGCGCGCCTCCTAGTCCCCAGTGCTGAAGCACGCGAGAGCTATTGGGTAATATCTGGATACCGGCGCCGACTTCTTTTATTTCTCGCGTGGCTTCGAGTACGTGGACTTGGTGTCCTGCGAGGGCGCAGGCGATGGCAGATCCCAGGCCGGCGAGACCCGCGCCGACGATGAGAATCTCCAGTTGACATGCTTTGGAGCGGGTTTGTTGCTGTTTGATGTGGATGGGAGCCATGGTGGATACCGGATCAAAATGTATTGAAGTAAAGAGTCATAGACGGATATAGTCTTATGTGTTGGGGTTGTGATAGCTGGTTGTAGAGAGCTTCAAAGATGGGGGTTAGCTGCAGATGTCCGATAACTTTTTAAAGAGCTATATCTGGACAAAAGATTGTCCTGTGAAACATTGCACCTATTGATCCTTTTGCTCAACTAACTATACACCATGTCAAGAGTAAGACACTCCCAGTCATTCCAGATCAAACTAGCATCTAACCATCACCATCTAGTTTTCCCTCAAAGGCCGAACAGCGCTGGTAACAGGAGGCGCACGAGGTTGCGGGCTGGCCTTTGCGCGCGGCCTGGCCGAAGCAGGCGCCAACGTAGCCATTTTCGATGTGATCCCAGCCGATCCAGCATTCTACGCCATCGAGAAGGAGTGCGGTGTTCGAACCGCCTATTACAAGTGCGTACACTCACTTGGTATATTCCTCCATAGCTAACCCGAACAGAGTGGACGTTTCATCGCAAGAATCCCTCGCAAGCGGCTTCGCCGAGTTCCAGAAAGACTTCAACAACGCACTGGACATCTGCGTTCCCTGCGCCGGAATCAACCGCCATCTGACCTTCCTGGATTTCACCTACAAAGACTACCAAGATCTCCTCTCGATCAACGTGACGGGAGCTTACTTTACCGCCCAACTGGCAGCCAAGCAGATGATTGCCAATGGAACAACCCACGGAAGCATAATCTTGGTAGCAAGCATGGTCGCTCAAATCGCGGTGCGCAGCCAGTTGTGCAGTGGATACTGCGGAACGAAGGGCGCCGTGCGAGCAATGTGTCCAGCCATTGCGAAGGAACTGGCCGAATACGTGAGTTTGGAGTTTGGAGTTTTCGTGAACGTCCGCTGACTCAAGCAGAATATCCGAGTTAATTCGATTTCACCTGGATACGTAGCGACGGAAATGACGGCAGCCGTAAGTTTCGATTCCACGGAATCCTTTTGAATCTTGAGTCCGGGCTAATGGCATGACAGTTCCCCCATCTTCTGCAAGAATGGAAGTCGGAGGCGATGAATGGGCGTGTTGCGGAGCCAGAGGATATCATGGGGGCGTGTGTGTTCCTGGCTAGTGATGCGAGTGCGTATATGACAGGACAGGATATCGTGGTGGATGGGGGAGTTACCAAGTGGTAGCTAACTTAGTTAACTAACTAATAACTAGTTAGTGAGATAGTTGGGATGTGATACCAAGGGTGGGGGTTACTCCGCTTCTCCAATAATTATCTCCGTTATTTCAGTTTCTATTATAATAGAGCTAGAATACCATGAATTGATGGAGAATTCATTTGAACATTTGCATTTGCAGTACAATGGCACCCAGTGCAGACCATGAAGGATACAGTTCCGGGCCTGATGCCTCGACTACGGTGGTCGTGGTCGGCGCAGGCCCATCGGGGTTGATGCTCGCGTAGGTCACTTCCCTGGGGTAATTGAATGATTTACTAATTTTATTTTATCTAGGTGCAACCTCGCTCGCTTCGGTATTGGTGTGATTCTCCTCGATGACCGACCGGACAAGACTTCCACGGGCAAGGCAGATGGAATGCAACCCAAGACCATCGAGACCTTCAAACAAATGCGTCTGGCAGACTCGTTGCTGAAGAATGCCGCACGTGTATATGATATATCATTCTGGGTGAGTTCCTCTCGCTACATCCCTCGGACACGCTAACAGGTCCAGCAATCAACGGTAGACAAGCCCCTTCAGCGAACAGGCCGCCAGCTGCATTACCCCAAACACCTCGTCGGTGCATCAGACCCCTACATCCTCCTTGCTCACCAGGGAATGCTCGAAGATGTTCTCATTGAAGATATGGAGTCGAGAGGTGTGTCTGTGACTAGAAACAGTCGCTTTGTATCTTGTTCGCGGGGGACAGATCAACTCGAAATCACCTTTGAAGACTTGTCGACACAGACGATTAAGACCATCCGAGCTGAATATCTTGTCGGATGCGATGGCGCCAGGTCCAAGGTCCGGAGCTTTATCCCAGATGCGGAACTCGAGGGCGAAATGACCAATGCTTCCTGGGGAGTACTTGACGGTGAGTTCTTTGTTCTTTTGACCGTATAAACCTTGCTAAGAGACAGGCGTCATCGACACGGACTTTCCCGATCTATGGAGCAAGGTAGCGGTGCGGACTCACACGGCCGGATCGATTCTTTGGATTCCTCGCGAGCGCAACATGACGCGGTTATACGTTGAGCTCAGTTCAACCGAGGGCGAGAAAGTGGACAGGGCCAAGGCCACTCCGGAATACGTTATGGAGAGAGCACGAATGGCCATGCATCCATTTACCCTTGAATGGAAGTCGGTGGAGTGGTTCGGCAACTACGTTGTTGGTCAACGAGTGGCGAAGCACTTTATGCATCCGGATACAAAGATCTTCATTGCTGGTGATGTACGCCACCCATGCCCCATTGCTGACACCTGATACTGATGAAATAGGCTGGTCATTGTCACTCGGCTCTCGCAGCCCAGGGTGCCAACACAAGCATGCACGATAGCTTCAATCTCGCCTGGAAGCTGAACCTCGTTATTCGAGGACTCGCTAGTCCATCGCTGCTGTCAACATATGAAGAGGAGCGCCGTAAGATTGCAACCGATCTGATTAATTTCGACGCAGAGCACTGCAAAGCCTTTGAACAGGGCGAAGCAGCATTGGCAAAGAACTTTGACGACAATATCCGATTCATCTCGGGCATTGGGGCCGAATATTCCCCTGGTATGTTGAGCCGTGGGCAGACCGTGTCCACTCCTCTCCGGTCTGGCGCGTTACAGCTTCCAGCCAAGGTGACTCGATACATGGACGCCAACCCGGTGGATCTCCAGCTGGACATTCCACTGCTGGGCCAGTTCCGCATCTACCTCTTTGTCCCTGATGTGCAGGCATCGCTGGGCTTCTTGAACACTCTCTGCACAGGACTAGCTAGTGATTCTCCCCTTGGTAGACTGTCTTCTCGGGCAGGTCAGTCCTACGTGAAGCAGCCGCGTGGCATGGCTGCAGCGGATGACTTTGTTCAACCGCAAAGATACACGGCTGTCTCCAATGTATTTACACTGGCGATGGTGACCCAGTCACTCAAGTCCGGGTTTGAGATTGCCGACTTGCCATCCGTGCTTCAGGCTAGTCGCTGGAGTCTATATCTCGATGATGTGGAGACTCCGAGATGTGCAGACAAGTGGTTTGGATCTCTTACAAAGGGGCAAGTTGGGATGGCGATTGTGCGTCCTGATGGTTATGTCGGAGGCATTGATGTTTGGGATGTGACAGCGGCTGAACAGGCCGGAAAGTACATGGAGGAGTATTTTTCGTTTATGCTATAGAGAATATCAAGTATCACAGTATCACAATATCACGATTGATTGAATAAACTATACTAGACCTATAAAGCTCACTCTCAGCTTCCGAATAAAAATTGTTAGAAATCTTGAAAATAACCTGCATCCAAACTAAGCATCTCTTCTCCTCTACTTTCACATAGGGCCAATTCCTGCCGGAACTACATCTACACTACTTTCCAAATAGAGCAAATTACTATACAATGCACCAGCTACCTCAACTGGATGCAACCAATTCAACTACGAGAGTGGGGGCATGCCACTCATCCCAAGATGGGGGTTAATATCACGACTCCAAGATTGTAACCTCACCACGTCTCCACCACATCCCACTTTCGTGTCGAGAATGGGATCACGAATATATAACACCGAGACACACCATCTCCCTCAAACTCAGCCATTGCCAATCCTCACACACAATGGGTTCAGTCGATGTCATCGGTCCTCTCTTCCAGCCTCTGCGCTTGGGCGCTCTATCCCTGAGCCACCGTGTGGTTCAAGCTCCTCTCACACGCATGCGCTCTACAAAGGAGTCCGACGGCGTGTTTGTCCCGAACGATCTCAATGTCGAGTACTATTCACAGCGCGCGTCGCAGGGCGGGTTGATCCTGACGGAGGCAACTCCAATTAGCAGACTAGTGTGTTTTCTTTCCCCATTTAGTAGTGATAACGAAATCTTTTATACTGATGTACGCAGGCGGCGGGTTATCCAGGAGTCCCCGGTATCTTCACGCAGTCGCAGATCGCAGGTTGGAAGAAAGTCACCGACGCAGTGCACGCCAAGGGGGATTTATCCTCTGTCAGCTGTGGCATGTTGGTCGTGCTACCGTTCCTTCTTTCCTTGAGGGCAAGCAGGCTGTCAGTTCGAGCGATATCCCCATCACTGGCAAGGCGATGGATGGTACTGAATATGCGGCTTCGCCTCCTCGGCCCATGACCGTGGAGGAGATCCAGGATCTGGTGAAGGAGTATGCGGCTGCTGCGAAGAGGGCTATCGAGGCTGGGTTTGACGGGGTTGAGGTTCATGGTGAGTATTCCTGAGAGCATTCACTACTGCAAATGCTAATAAAACAGGCGCAAATGGATACCTCCTCGACCAGTTCCTTCACGACAACGTCAACACACGCAGCGATGACTACGGCGGCTCGATCGAGAAGCGCTCTCGTATTGTCCTCGAGGTGCTTGAAGCTGTTGCAGCGGCTATTGGGCCTGATCGCGTGGGCATTCGATTGTCGCCGTACAACTACTTCCAAGACACCCGCGACTCCAACCCCAATGCTCACTGGCAAGTGCTGTGCTCGAAGATTGCTGCTCTACCTGACGAGTCTCGGCCGGCATTTGTGCACATGGTCGAGCCCCGGTTTGACGAGGTGCTCGATGAGACCTCCAAGATCGATTCCCTCTCTGTGGATAAACCATCGCTGGACGTGTTCCGGCCCATGCTCAAGAAGGCTGGCGTTTCGTTCCTGGCGGCGGGCAATTTCAATGCGCAGAACGCAGGACCCAAGTTGGTGAACGATGGAGCGGACGCCATCGTGTTCGGACGCTGGTTCATCTCGAACCCGGATCTGCCAAGACGGTTGAAGGAGGGATTGCCCTTGACTGCTTACGATCGGTCGACATTCTACGGGGCGGAACCTCCTGAGAAGGGATACACAGACTATCCTTTTTACAAGTAAATCATAGAATATCCATGGATGTACATAGAAGCAGAATATGAATACATGCTATCAAGACAACCCCACTAATACCTTCATCGCATCATGTACTACAGCCCACCGGACAGTCGCCAACTGCTGAGCCATTGCCGCGGCCAGGGGTTTGGGATCGTATTTCCCAGAAAGCGCCGACAGCTCAACTGCACTAGGACAGTTGGTCATCATCACAATCAAAGAAGAAAGGTCCGTGGTAGTTCGAGTATTCTCGTCGCAGATATCCATCCCGCGATGAAATACCCAGCATGTCAATGTAGCCAGATACAAACACCACGGGAAATGAAAGGCATCCGTCTGATCCCAATCATGAAGACTCAGTACCGCATCTTGAAGAAGATACGAAGCATGCCGCGCAGCAACAGAAGATGCCTCTGATCCTTCATGAAGCCAACGGAGAAGCGTCCTCTGAGACCGTGCTTGATCTGCAGCAGTAACAGTCCGTCCTAGGATCTGCACTGCGCCCGCAACAACCTGCAAATCCAAAACCTCGACATTCAAAGCGAGGCAAGCCGCATGGTAAAGCGCATGCGAGGCCATTTTCAACCCCGTAAAGCGACGGGGATCCGCTGTCTGAGCCAGCTTCATCGCCAGACAATCAGCGTCGAAATCGACTTTCCATAAATCGTACGACCGGCTCATTCGGCGGGTCCATGCGCCCACTCTCTCGGGGGTTTCCGATCGAAGCGTAGTCTGATCGCGACGCTTGAGATCCGCAGAGACGGACATCAAGCCGTGCAGGATGACTGTGCGAGCAAAGACATTCAAGTCGCGGGGACGAGAGACCGCGTCGGGCGTGATGTATCCTTTCAAGACTGTGAGGAAGGGACGATTGGTTTCGCGAACAGCCGAGTGTGCCCATTCTCGAGCAGACGATGCCTCCCAGGCTGCTGCACTGCAGGGTAGATACGATCTGATCTCAAAGGCAGACATGCACAGGGACTGGGAGAAGAGAACAGCGTGCTGGGTATCCCACATGAAACAATGCATTGCTACACGTTTCCGCTGTTCTAGATCCATCGCTTGTCTCCATGCCTGGTCTAGGTCTTCTGCTGTAGCCAGGTTGGAGGAATCTTGAATATTGCAGCAATTGCTCCGGCGAATGAGTTTGATCAGGACACAGTGGAACAACTGGGCGCTTTCTCGCTGTTTGGGGCCGGCTCTCATCTTGCCGAAGCAATCGATAAGAAGCATGGTTTGTAGCACCCAGAGATCAGGCTGTGGTGAAAAGTCATTGTGGCATAAAAGTTGGTTTCGAAGTTTGTCGTGAACTCCCACGGCCAGCTGGTGAGCCTCTCTGGTGCTATAGGTGGCACCCATGAATAAGACAGCTGCCAGGTAAACCGGATCCACGGTGTTGGGGTTGAATGTTGGCTGATGAATGAGCGGATAAGTGACATTGAAGCGAGTGAAGAAGAGATCGCAGTAGCCTTGCAGTGCGGTCAGACTCAGTAAATGTGAGTCGAGAGCCATGGCCTGGCCATCGAGGCCTATCGGCTGTGTTTGGGCCACGAGTGCTAGAATACCCCTTCGAGCATCTTCAGACAGTCGGGGCAGACGAGGCGGAGGGTTGGGTCCCAGGTATGAAGATCCGGACATCCAATCCATGTCGAGAAGATCGGGCGAGGAAGAAGATAATGTGTGTGGCGTGGGGACTTTGTTCATCATAGATGCCACTTCCAGCAGCATTGACGGGCCATCGTATTTATCCATAGCCTGAGTGTCGGGATGTATAGCATCGGGGATGGAATTGGCGTCGAATCCGAAGGAAAAGTCGAAATGCTGGAATGCATCGTCGAGCGAAGACACGTTGAACAACCAATTGTAGTTACAAGTTGCGGCAAATGGCAGGTTGAAGTCGGTTGCTGTATTATGTTAATAGCAAATATTATCTGGAATAGATAGTACATACCGGTATCCATGCCGAAGAAATCACTCATCCCATCCAGGCCCATATTAAATGATCCATCAGCTGCATCAAACTGGCCTGGAACGGGCTCAGCATAGGGCTCAAAGGGTCCACCAGGCATCATGGGCGCCAGGAATGGATCATTCCCGTCGATCGAGAGAGCAGTCGGATCTGTGCCTGATATAGGTGGTGACAGGGGCTCATCATCAACAAACTGCATCTCTTCTCCCTCCCCTTCATCTTCCAATCTTCGGTCGGAACTCGCAGAAGATGTAGATCTCGGTGCCGAACGCAGTTCTCGCTGAGAGGGTCGCACGATAATAGTTCCATCGCCTGCTCTGCGCGTTCGTTTCCGGGTTTTCAACACCCCCATTCCTGGGCCGCCCGCCTCTTGGTCTCGTTTGGTATGTCGCATCATATGTCGAGCTGACATCGATTAGAACTTGGGATTTACAATAATACACGATTGAAAAGCCTCACCCAAAAGATCAGGACGCTGGAAATGAACCGAACAGCGCTCACAAGTAAAGCCATTCCGTGGTTGTTCATGGTTCAGCGCATGGCGGCGCAAATGCTCAGCGCGGGTGAAGCGTTTCCCGCAACCCGGATACTGACAAGCGTGATTCTTCATTATGGTACACAGAGAAATTGGAGAATCAAAATCGATCTCGACATGGATTAAGAATAAGTGCCGGGGATAATGCCGATGCTGATAAGGATGCGGGGGTGAGGTGGCCGGTGATTGGTGTTGGTCTAAGATTGATAGAAGATTGATATGCAGTTCCCATTGATAATATGGCATTATCCATAACTAGTTAGTTATAATGGCATTATAATAGTTAGTTAACCACCAGTCGAGTTAGTTGTCCTAACTAATATATGGAGTAGGGATCCAATCTCTTGCACTTGGCAAAGAGCTACTCTACTTCAGTTAGCATTTTCATACACTTAGCAGATCACCAACTCGGTCCATATAGTCCCAGAGGTACATATATCCAGTTCCTTGGAGTCAATAAAGTGTTCTCACCAAACATAGCAACAATAGCATGCAGAAATTACTTTCCTACGATTTGCTTCTCCATTGCTTGTCTGACTTTGACTTTTCAGACGTACTGAAAAGGGAGATATAGGGTGGCGCACTGAATGCTTTTATACTGCATCTATCTAGAAGCGCATATATACCCAACCTATGACAATCTATTAGACAAGAAGGATGCTACAGATCCAAAGCTATAGAATAATCAAAGATAACAATCCCGCTAATCTTAACCATCTACGGCCGAATCCTCTATGTACATATCACCCCCATCTTTGACCAGTCCCCACCCTCACCAACTCACTCCACACTCGACTTTCGATGATCATGAATCGCTGAGCGGCATGCTGTCCGAATCTCTTACGCAATGAGAAGTCCATCTCGGTCTGGTTGAGATCCATTCACGCTGTATACGCACCAATTCAACGACAAATCGAACAAAAACCATGCCATTGGCATCCAGAATGCGTCTACCCCAACCGCCCCACAATTCTAGACTTTCCGCATTCTGGGCACAGCGAAGCGAAAGCAAGACTGATCAAGAAGTTTTCTTCAAGTGCTGCCACTACAATAGGTTCTCCCGGATTACCGTCGCGTACCGAGCTACAGCCTGCGACTCGAAGAGATTCTTCAGTCGCCGAGGAAATGCAGATTGACAAGAGCGAGACCTACTGAATAAAGCGACTAATTTGACCTGACAGACCTGAACACTTTAACCGCACGAACTATTCCGATCGATGCTCGAAGTTGGCATGGGCCGATGTCTCCACGTCGGGGAGATTCCACCTATACTTGCTACAGAAATTAAACAAGCCCATGGCCCCAGCCATTCTTTGAGAACTGGGAGTTTCAGAAAACAACCATGGAATACTAGCATGCGGTATTTGAAAGACGTGCTATGCGTGCTTACTCTAACACTAGGTGGAATGAAGCTGCTTTAAGCGGTCGCGACAAATTATATATTGCGCTACGCAGCCGAGGACGAGAACGAGAAGCTACGCTGCGGTATTGGCTGACTTTGGTTGCTCTGCAAGGCGTGTGTGCCGCTTGCAAGAGGGACGGGTGAAGGCTCGAGATGAGTGTCCAGATTCACACACATACTCTTTCTCTTTCTCTGCGCTGTAGACGATCGAATTATCTGTCGCTTTACGACCACACTAGTCGGAAAACGGATGAATGAGTCATGCAGGACGGAGTATCTACACGCAGTCATTCTAGGAATGCATTGTTGACGTGGGACGCTTGAGTGGTTACGTTGGAGATAATAGACCTATTATATTTCTAAAACTACAGACGTGTTAGATGCGAGGTTGTTCTCGTGATGGGGCGATGCTGATGATTTGCAATGTTTCTCAGGAGATGAGAACGTGCATGCTTCTGCGTGGAGCCACGAGGGTGTGGATCTCGGGCCGCTATGTATGACTCACCCCTTGCACTAGTTCTGCATGATGGGCTAATTGAGTTTGGTCAATGCGAGGCTGTGGACCTCGGGAGGGGTTGTTGGTCTTTGGTCGGAGGGTTGAGGGTCTGTACCTTGAGGACTTCTCGAGTCTTCTTTAGTCTTATAGAGAAAATTAGAATCGGATCTAGTATGTATTGAGTACAAACGCTTGTCCACCGCAAGATCAAGATCAGGACAGTGAATGAGCGGGTTATATACACGAAGAAACTTCAAGTCTATGGAGTACAACAGATGTCATGCATGGGTATATCGTAAACAAGGAACGGACGGGCTCCCGCCCAGCCAGATATTCTCCTCTTCAAATAAGAAAAGAAACCACGGCACAAGATTTCATGAAAAGTGCATGACTCAAGAAGGGAAAAAGACCAAGGAAAGGCATGATCGGGTGCGATAACAGTAGTCGCCCGGATCGTGAAGTCGTAAGAGTCATCAGAACGAAAAGAGAGACATTATTCGTAATATCGCGACTGCAACCTCGAATCGCGGGAAACAGCCACGATGGCAAGGTCTATGGGTCATTATCGTAGGCAAAATGCTCGGAAGCAGGACAATAAGGAAACGTCGACGCGGCGGTGAACTCAAGTGCGAGAGACGAGGTCCTGGAAGAAACGCCAGAAGTTGCGCTTCTTCAGAGGATTGGATCGGCAGTCAGTTGCAGGTGCAACGGCCATCGGGCCGACAATATCCTCGTCTCCCATTTCGGGGAACTTCGCGTTGTCGTGGAGGCCTGGGATACAGACTTGTTCGCGGGGACGAAGGTTGGATTGGGTCAGAGTGAGAGCCACACCATCCAGGCCGAGCTGATTGAGCATGGATTCGTGCTGACTTCTCCATTGGTTGTTGATACACTCCCACTTCTCCCCGGTGAGCTGGTAGATGTTGGAGGTAACACCGTAGTGTTCACCAGTGCGCACAAGGTGCTTGGCAAAGTTGCAACGCGCAATATCCCAGTCGGCACGCAGCTGGTGGAAATGCTCGATATCGCAAGCCACGGGTTGGTAGGGCTCGGGCTGGATCGTGAAATTCGCGTGGCCCAGCTTGTTGGCCCATTCGTCGTTGGGATCTGACAGAACGATTGGGGCAGAGGGAGAATCGCCCGAGACTGTGCGGGAAGTACTCGCACGAGGACGACTAATAGAGGCAACGGATGGCTTGGACGATAGTGGTGGCGAGGGCATACCAGTGAAACCGGGAACCGACGTCATGTAGTACTGACCCGAATCGCTCACATCTGCGACAGAGGGCGACTGCAGCGGAGACTGTACTCGCGATGTGACCATGCTTGTCGGATCATCGCCCAGGAGAGGAGGGAGAAGAGGGGTGGTGGCTTTCAGGGCGTCATTGTCATCCTGGCTCAGACTGTTGGCTCGGGTGATGTCGATGGGGCGGACATTAGAATCACTCGTGCGCTCCTCAAAGGCCGTCCGCGCTGGAGATGGAGGAATATAGGAGTCGACGCGCGAAACGCTGATGGGGCTGACAACGGGGCTTGCCAGAGCGGAAGAAGCTGCAGAGCTAGCTCGCGAGCGCCGAGCATCCGGAAATCCGTCGCGTTCGGGGCTCCTCGAGGCGCGTCTGCGACTCCATCGAGTTGAGATGGTGGAGATATGCGAATTGATGCGCGAGATTCCCTTCACCGATGCGCTATCGGAACGGCGCTTCGTCAAGGGGAAGTCCATGCAGCTGTCACTGAGATCATAGCTACCAGAAGGGTCCATAGGGAAGGACGATCCATCGGCGCAGTCAAAATGTTCTTGAAGAAAGTCAGCCATGCTACCCGCAGGGTGAGTCATGTATGGAAACATACGGAAATAGTGATCCTCCAGCGAATCCCGGGTAATGGGTTCTTCTTTGACACCGGTCAAATGGTTCCTGCTCGGGCTGTCCATGGAATTTCCCAAAGGACCAGATGAGACAAGCGAGGACATGGAACTGGAGACGCGATTATGGCCCGGGGCGGAGAAGAGAGAGATGGCGGGAGATGCCGGCGCAGAGGGATTGACATTCAATGGCATATCGAAAGATTCCCGTTGCGTGCCGGGGGATAAGTTACGCATTGCGCGGGCGATGCCGTCGAGCGTCGCAGATGTTGTTGAGACGAAGAGTTGCAGCTAAGCATTAGAGGGAGTGGATAACAGGTGGATCAAGCGCTCAATATGAGGCGCAACAGCGAAAGAGTCACACTCTCTTCTTGCCCGAAGACGTGGCGGTGTGATTTTGGGGAAAGGAAAGAAAAGGTCGGTGGGGGTCCAATAAAGAATGAAGGGAACAGCGCAGACGTGGGCCAAACACGAGTGCCAGCTGGCTGGGCAGGAAGAACGCGATGCGAATCGACAAACGGGCCGGTGATAATGCGGCTGCAGGGAGATCCCCGTCACACAATGGAGGGTAGAAGGGAGTGTGGGTGTCGAGATACTGTCGAGTGTTGAGTGTCGAGTGAGAGGTGTAGAGAGAATGAGAGTAGAGTGAGAGTGAAGTAAGAGGAGAGTGAGATTCGAGGTGAAGATCGACCTAGACTCTGCCGAGAAATGACAAAGGCAAAGAAAAAGAACTACAATCGATTCTAATTCTTACACGCGACACGATCCTCGGTTACATTGCCCTAAAGATGAACGTCTCCGCCGCGTTCCGGTGGTTGACAGACTCGAGCCATGGAAACATTTGTTCTACTCCAGCCCATGCTAGTGTCTATTCTATTCCTATTCTGATACTAGAGTATCAACCCCAACGGCTACACAGATGCAGTGCATCCCGCCGTGTAAACCCGGTTTCGAAATGGACCCCAGGACCCTTCTTTTCTTTATTCGTTGAGGGATTCCCTAGATCCCAGGATTCCTTTTTCAGACCTGTGCGAGATCGGCGCATCTAGACTTTCTCGGTGGAGTCCCGAACTCTTATGATGCCATTTTGACCCATCAGTCCCAGGCCTTTGTTTCCAGTTCTTTTCTTTGCATCGTCATTCGGCCTGTTTTGACCTGTGTGCCCTCTACTCCGTACTAAATGCATCATTCCGATATTCGCTATGTCGTACAGCGTCGTCGAGCAACGCGCAGTAATAACCTTAGTCCGAAGCCCTCGGTCGCACAGGTTCCCCGATCCCTTAGATGTCGGACCTGTACACCCAGGTTGTCTAGGGGTAAGTGAGACCTTTCATTCTCCGATATGGACCCGGTCTGCGACAGCAGAAAGTGAAAAAGACGTCAGATGCCAATTCCACGTGGAGATCGGGGAACTCGGGGAACATGGTTCAGGATTCATTATTGGTTGAGACGGAGAGAAAAATTTGGTTGGAGGCGAAGAGGCGAGAGCGGTGTTTGTGCCTTTGCCTTTGCCTTTTGTTCGGTTCCGGTTCTTTACCTTTCGGGAATCGTTCGGCTCAGTTATGTATGGGTACTGATAGGGTGGACCTGTCAGTCTTCTCTTATTTCTCTTATTGCGTCTTAATTTTTGGGTTATAGCTCTTTGGAGTCAAAACTCGCTTCTTCGACCAATGTGTGCTTGTCCCGATCGGCTAAAAAGCCGGAACCTAATCGTGTGGGTCGAAACGGCCTCTATTCACCGGCATCGGCAGTTGCTATCTATGAGAATGCACTATGGTCTCTTGTCGAGGCAATATCTGTGTTCATGTTGGGGATTTGCTAGCTTCCACATTGTTCTCTTCCCGCGGTTACTCGCCGCTATACTTACCAAGTTCACCGGCACCACTTACCATTGTCAATAGCAAACGAACCTTGGAAAGTAGTTTGTCTCTTCCGTCCAGTAGAAGCATGTTGTTCCTAGCTTCCGCAGGTTGGCGTATATCTAGCCCTATGATTCGTCGGCATTTCGCTACGCAAGTACTAAATCCATGTCGACCTAGATTTCGAAGTGAAAGCACTTGTCAGTGATGGTCCGAGCGGAGCTTCATCTTGCGAGTTCTTATTACTCGGGGCTTGAGCTACTCCGCTTCCTCCCATCAAGCCTCGAGTCTTCATTATCTACACCGAAGACTACTTTTGCTCTTGTTTGTTAACTTGGAAGACATCTCCCTTGATACCGCGATGCTACCGATTCACTAGACATAGGCAGGCCTGATTTCTCCCGCGTGTCAGCTACGCTCCTACATTTTTTTGCCCTCTCCTGCGTGCCTGACACTCTCCAGGGTATGTCTCCAGAAAGACCTGCAACCGCTTTGTCGACTTTTGCTGGGTTAAGATCCTTGACGTTGCGTGATTGTGTAAACTCCTGCGAGTTTCTGGAAGCACTGTCGCGCTTGCAGCATAAGCTTCAGCTGCGGCTATTTGAGCTTTGTTGCAATGATCTGGCACTTGACCGTAACAAGGCAAATTTGGGTCCGGTTGTCGCTTTTTTACTTTCCCTCCAATGCTTACAGCATCATCTATCTGAAACTCTCCAACTTTGCACATACCCACCAAATTGAAGCCCTGATCACAGCCGGACCCTGGAGACCCTTGTTTATCACGGGAAGCAACTCACTCCGATTGATAACGAAAGACTGTAAAGACTGTGGTGGGATACTTGAGGCCTCCGTCCATCATGGATATTCGATCAGGTCCGGTTGAGGCATCTCAATCGACTCTCTGCCTTGGCGCTGTATACAAACGCGTCTTCTGTGGTCTGTTACTCGCGTGAGAGAGGGGTAACCAAAAGAGAGAGACTGCTAATCCTATAACCCAGCGAGCGAGCCTTGATCCGGGTGCGAAAGGCTCCCCTCTTCATATTCGACTCACAGGCGTAGACCATCTCCATCGGACATTCCAATCGGAAGTCATCTCGCACATTCGGACCGAGACGAGGAATATCCGTGCGGTTGTTTAGTCGAGAGCCCAATCGTGATGGAGGAGTTTCAGAGCCTCGACTTTCTCTTTTTGTCGAGCCAAATTCAGTATACTGTAGAGTGCGACTGCAACCACTCCTCCCCCCACATAAACATAAATCAGGCGACGACGCATATTTAGGGATAGTGCAATATAAATTCTACAGCGGTTTATATGCCCCTTCCATTTCATCCTTACACGCATAACCATCTCACAATTACATACACACATATAACTATGTATCCCTGAAACTATTACACCCGCCCAAAACATCATCAAGATGGCTAGTTTTCTCTCCGATGCCACCAATTCATGGCTTTTTGACCAGCTGGATGCACAAATTAAGCCGCTAGATATCGTATAGGATGAGCCAACATATAGATGGCTTAATTGTACGAAAAACAAGTGATTTACCAGGGGTAAAACCTGCAGTTTTACTATGGAAATCAGACACGCTGCGTAAAAAATACACGTATTTGTACTGCGGTAATCCCTTTACAGTCAGTTGGTTGTTGGTTACCGAACTAGTGCTTACTTACACTGTGAAGAAAGTTTAAAGCGCTGACTCGCTCGGTATGACCAGAGGCCTGCCCCTCGACTTATAAACACGTAGGAAGCAAATAACCTCAAGGGAAATCTATCAATTGCTTGCTTGTTGGCGACATATCTAGCGTTCCCACTGCATCCATCTTCAAAATGTCTATCCGAGCGGTTAGAGAACCGGCCAATGCCAAAGTCGAGTAAGATCGCCCCGATCTGTGTGATCTGTGTCGCTCCCAACCCTTCGAAATCAGCGACTTACCTCAAGACATCCAATAGTATTGTGTTTGTCCACGGCTTGCACGGCGATCAAGCACCGTGGACATCCGAGGCGGATGTCTTCTGGCCGGAAAAGCTCCTCGCGGGTAAAATCTCCGACGCGTGTATCCTGTCATTCGAGTATGAAGCGGCCGTTGGTCCTTTTTTCGGCGAGGACGACGAGATCACAGACATCTCCAACGATCTGATCAACGAGCTGATGGACCACCGAACTGAGAAAGAAAAGGTTGTCTTCCCAGCTCCGCTCTGCTCTGTCTGTGCCTCTTGTTCCAGCTGGATGACGAAGCAAAACAGGAAGAAAGACCGATTATTTTCGTTGCACATTGTCTCGGGGGCGTTGTGTTAGAGAACGTACGTTACGCTCGCTGTCTACGGGAATTCCCATTAACCTAGGACATTCTCATGTCTAGGCCCTCATCCGAGCCGCCGAACATCCCAGGAAGCGAGAGCTCATTGGTCATATTCACGGTATATTACTACTAGGAACCCCTCATTTCCAGCCGGGCTCACTAGCAGCTGCCACAAAGTATCTCCAGCTTGCTCGGGCGGAGGTCCCCAGCGAGTCAGACCTAAAGGAGCGGTTAAATCGCCTGAGTGGAATTCCCCAGCGGTTTGCCGAGCTCAAGCAAGCAGGGGCTGAGTTCGAGGTGGAAGGGTTCTATGCTGGAGCCGGGACCAAGCTGGGCGGTAAGGACGTCAAGATCGTGGATGAGGCGTTGGCCCGCGGTCCCGACGCTCCTCCTCCTGAACGCCTGGCACGCAATCAGCTCCTGTTGAGCCAGTACGACCGCGAGGATGACAAGGATTTCAAGAAGGTGTCTCGGGTTCTCACACAGTGGGCGTCCAAGATTGTTCTTCCGGAGGAGGATAAGGGGGCCGCCAATGTGTCAAATGCGACGTTTTCAGGTTCTCACAACTCTGGTTTGCAGCTGGGGCAGAATGTAGGAACTCTGAAGGGGTTCAGCTTTGGAAGAGCTTAGGTCGTGAGGTAGTTGATCAATTCATACTTGCAGCGTATATCGGATGAGTTTGTTTATTTCTATGCCTGATTTTCGAGGCAGCAACATACTATAAATAAGGCCTTCTCCCCCGCCAAGACTTTCCTTCCCCACATATTCTCCACTCTTCTCCTCCAATCATCCAAGCGCCCATCATCTACATATGTATCAACATGATCATCATCCATCAACATAATCATCAGTCATCCTCAATCATGTCTGTGACCACTTGTCAGCACGATATCTCATTGTCTCTTTCTATTTTCTACTACCTCCCAAGACCTCTCAACCTTCTATGACCTCTCAACCTTCATAACATCTCTGGATGTGTACGAGATTCCAACCACCCTAGAATGTTCCGGTCCGTCCATAAGAAGGTAAGTTCACTCTCTCGTGCATCCTTTACCTTCAACCTTGAACTGACCTCCATATAGCCATATTTCAAGGCTTCCGCGTATCACTTGTCAATGCTCCTACATAGCACCTGATCATGCGGCTTACGACGATATCCTCACTTGGCGCTTGCCTAACCTCTCAAGGCCTTCCTCGTTCATGGTGGTTGAGATGTTATACACATTCTGAGAGGTCATACAATCTACCACTGCTATTCCTTACTATGTTGTGGCGGGTTTCAACCTCAGGACAATCAACATAGCAAGGGATAGCTTTGGACTTTCAACCTTCGGATCCTACGACTTCTTCGGCTCACACAACTCTCTCTGCTATTTCTTACTGCATTGTGGTGGGTTTCAACCTCAGGACAATCAGTACAGCAAGGGATAGCTTTGGCATTCGACCTTCGGATTCTTCAGCTTCTTCAACTCACTCAACTCCTTCAATATCCCTCCTTTTCAACTTCCTCTGCTATTTCTTGCTATGTTGTGGCGGGTTTTCGACCCCAGGACAATCAACATAGTGAGGGATGGCTACTTGGACTTGGCGCTTCCTACTCACCACATTACTACTTCGACTCCCGCAAAGGCGAGATGCAACAGAACGTTCCGAAGACTTGTCACACCTGCATAACCACTCGAGACTCCGAGATCCTCAACTTTAAGTTCTCCGGGCTCAAGGCCTGCAATCTTCAACTACTTGTCAATACTTCACATTCAGTTCAATCCAACTTACTTCAATTCAATTCCTCTGTTCCTTGCTCCGTCTTTTGTAGCTTCATAGACAACTCCTTGACCTTCTAGTTGAAAAAGATTGTAGATTGTAGAGAATACAATGCCGAGATCTTCCATACTACCGATGTACGACAATCTAAGACATGGAAACAAATCTCCGCTTCTTGTTGAAGCCAATCAAGATCTTAGCCCCGATTAAAAGCCAAGAATGCGATAGACGAACAGCAGTGCTCATCCCCGCCAAGGTTAGTATAGAACAAACGGTTGACATTGCAAGACCTTGCTCGACTCGCACCGGTACGACTGGAGATAAGCAGAGATATCATGCAACACACAATAATCATGCATGTAAGGGCGTAGTTCTACAAGACACTACACAAAAAATACCGAGGAACACAAAGATGCTGTCAAGCCTCATTGATCTCAAGTACCCCAGCTACTTAGACACCATTTCACACTGGCGGGTTACTAGCAGGCATCAGAGCTCCCGCAGGAGGCTGATTCTTCTTCTTAAACTCATCAGCCATCTGCTCAAAGGTCACCCACTCAACCCCCTCGTGCTTGTTGATATACTCGATAATCCTGCATCGCATTAGTACACGTTTCCCCGGTTTGAGTTCCTGTCTCACCTCTCATGCATCAGTAACACATGCGGACGGCCAGAGACATCGGGATGGATTGTCATCGGGAAAACAAACTCATCATACTCTCTGTAGAAGTAATCGAAATGATCCTGTCCCGCCTTTAGCACAAACCATCTCTGTTTGTTGATGTACCACTCACCTTCCAAATATCCTCAACATCACGAGGATTAACCCAACCATGACTATTAGCCGAGCCTTTAATAAACATCATCGGCGGCAAATCATCAATATACCAACTCCCCGGGATCTCCACTAAGCCCGTATCCTGACCTCTAACCAAGGGCTTCATCCACGTCTCCGCCTTATTCTCGTAATTAATCTTCGTCCACGAATCACCAGTTCTAAGCCAGTACATCTGGCAATCATGGTGAGACATCGAATGATCATACTCAATGCCGTAAGCGAGGAGAAGCTCAACCATCTCAGCAGAGGCCTCCCACCAAGGCGCGACGATACCGCGAGGCGCCTTGCCAGTGAAGTCCTTGAGGAGGTGATAAGTCTTATCGAGAATGTCACGCTGCTGTTCCTTTGTCATTGCAGCTGGGTTTTCGTGGCTGTAGCCGTGCAGGCCGATTTCGTGGCCTGCGTCGCGGACCTGCGCGCATTCTTCAGGGAAGGTTTCGAGGGAGTGCCCTGGGATGAACCAGGTGGCTTTGATGTTGTTCTTTTCGAACAGTTTGAGGAGGCGCGTGGTGCCGATGTGGCCGGCCCAGAGGCCTGGTTTAGGTAAATATAAATAGACACGTTGTTGGGGCTTGGGGGGAATTACCTCGACTGATGTCGTTGACGCTGTCTTCGCCGCCGTAGGAGCCTAGCCAGCCGGCGACTGCGTCGATGTCGACGCCATAGCCGACTAGAACGCGTTTCTTGCCCATTGTTCGTTTGTGGGATGAATTGGGATAGGTGGATATAGAGTAATTGAAAGAAGGAGGAATTGGTAGGAGGGGCTACGGTTGATTTTAATAATGAGGGGTCAAGCTAGATGTATATTAACTTCTTATCGAGTACCCCATCATTGTAGCTCTTGCATCAAGGGTGGGGGTGGGGTGGGTCTTGAGCTTAGCACAAACTCCATTGTTAGTTACTAGATGGGGGCGATGGGCAGTGAGGGAATCGGGGTAGTCGGTAGTTGTGGCTGCGCTAAGCTAAGTCCGTAGAGTACATATGCGTCTTTGTAGACAGGACTAGGGTAGACTGTTCGCCTAGATAACTATAGACGGGTTTATGCGATATTTAGCATATGTTTAACGGAGTCCAGACATTTATTTAGCATATGTTAAGTGTACTAATGGCACTTTCTGCATCGCTACATGATAAACCTCAGAATCAAGTATCCCTGCTTCATCTAGACGATAGAGAAAACATTCCCAAGCGAGCGTCAGCTTCCGACCATCCTGCGTGTGCACCGACCAAGCCCATTGTTTTTCTTTGTAAGCTACTTCAGCCTCGAAGCTCTCCCAGCGGTGGAAGAAAACAAATGGTCGGCACCATTTCCCTTTCCGCTTAACATCGCCTTGTATCCAGCCTAAGAATTGGTTCTGGATACTTGCCATAAGAGGCTCTTTCTCGCGTTCAAGTGGGTCCATCCCACCAAGAAGGGTAAACAGGTCTGGGGGATTTTTCATCTCCCCTCCATCCAGCTTTTTTAATGGGATATACGCAAGGAAAAGCTCCGTGTATTCCGGCTCAGGGGAGGTGTAACTAGGCCAAAACATGCGCCCTTTGTGTTTTCGAATCATGTGTATGTGGCGAATTTCGGGCGCAGTATCAGTCATTTTGAGAATGAGTTGTCGAACGCGATCCCAAGTCTCTGTTTTTCGGACTTCTTGTCGCATTTCCTCTGAAGGCCATTCTGCGCAGACCTCAGCGATATGCTTCGAATGCTAATATAGTACACAAAAGCAGCACCTACCAATGAACAACCATATTTGGCCAGAATTTTCTGGAGGAACGGCCGTCCTGATCCCAGGCTGCTGGTAATGCGGGCCCTCCAATTCTTGGACATTGCTCAACGCGGCTTGCCATTCTTCCTGGTTGACATCCCGGGATTTCTCGATCAAGATCCATTCTACCAACGAATAGGGGGCACTCTTGACTTCTCCTTTTGGTGCGACCTGGGACGTGGCCTGGCTGTGTCTTGGCCTGGGCGGTTTTTGCACTTTGCTTCGCGAACTTGCGTGGCGGGGCATTTTGTGGTTCTTTTTAACGGAAGAAAAAGAGAGATAGAATAAGAACCGTCAATCGAGAACCGGAGGATTCATTCGGAAATACCGGTGTCGCAACATGCTAGGACTTAGCCCCTGACAGAACTAGTGGATACTGAATCTTATGGGTGCCTCAAAATATGTGTAAAACTCTGTATTTCTAAGCCCCTAAGTATCGGCAATCGGAATTGCTGGATTGGCCAGACGACTTGGCTTTTGGTCGACAGAGATTAACGATCTGCTCCAAAGATCACCTGACCGTCTGATCGCGCGCAATGCTCTCCGTTAGCGCCTTTCCCTTTTAGGTAGATCTTCCCTGATATTCAACGATTACGCTCTCTTCCAGTTCCTTCTTTCTCTCTGTCTCTCAGTCCAGCAGCCGTCAGCTTCCCCCGAGCTGCTCCCTGCGTCCTTCTTCAACTTTTTTGAATCCCTTCGTTGGTTTCGAACACAGCTTATCGGAACATAGATCTGCATCTGTTATCTCATCAATCCATCTGTGCCCTGTCATTCTGTTCGGAAACCAATGCCCGAATGTTCATCCAACGAGGGTCACTGTGACTTTCTTCTGACTGTTCGGCAATCCACACATCGATATCATTCACTCGCTGATTCTGAACGACTTCCACTATGCCCTTCAACATACTACGGGCTTCGCTCTTGCTCAAGCCACTGGCAAGACCGTGATGGAATCGTCGCATAACTTCATTATCAGCTGCGTATGAGGCAAGCTCATTGGCACCTCGATTTCTCAGAGCGTTTGCAAGAAGTCGATCATCGTCTGTCACACCAGTGTTACCGGAATAGAGGGCGTCGAGGTCCGCAGTCACGTAGGATGGGCCAAAAGCCTCTACCGGAGGGACAGTGCGGGCAAACTGCCAATCGATAATGCCGGTAATATTGAGATTCTTATCGACAAGAAGGTGATCACCCTTGTCGTCGACATGTTTTAGAAAGAAATTGCCGGCAGTGTCCGAGGCCACTATTTTAGCGGCATTCTTGCGAAGAAATCGATAGTAAAGGAACGCTTCCAACGGATATGTGTGATGAACCTGTCCGTCGGCGATGAGGTCTAGATACTGCTCTGTGATGCTGATGATATACTCCAAGGAGGTTTCGAAAGGGCCGTAGGTACCGAGCACAACGAAGCGATTGCTAGCTACGGACGATAGCTTTGTATGTCCGTCTTCCATAACTAGTGAACCTGCTAGCGGCACTGGATGCTTGTAAATCTCGATCATGATGTCGGCAAGCTGTTCGATGACTCGTTGCTTCTGTGTGTGTGACACTTGGGACGCGTAAAATGGTTTCCCAGGCATGGCTTGCATCAGTATATAGCTAACGCCGACACGGTTCGACGGATCAGATGCGAGCCCATAGCCATATGGCTTAGGAGTTGGAATCTTTGCCGGCTCAAGGAACTTGAGTGTTGCGTACTCATTAGCAACAAGGTATTCCACCAGTTCGGGTGGGACATCGCTAAAGCCTGTTCGAGGCACTCGGACGATCCACTTGTCGCCATTATCAAAAGCCAGCCACGCATGGTAATTCGCACACCCCATCATCGCCTTACCTCCGAGCTCGAATCTGCACTTGAGTCCATTCTGGAGTTGATTCCCAGTTTTGACAAGCTCCAACGTGTTGATATTGGATAACAACTCCGATATTTCATCATCAATCGACTTTTCCCAGGCTTCATCATCCAGCTGGGTCCCAATTAAGATTTGTGAGTATCCATTCAGAAAGCACAAAACGGTCTTGCTCAAAGAGAATACTCATACCTCGGAGGCAGATGGGCATTTGTGGAATTCCTTTGACTGATGCTTGGAACAGAGATGTCTTTGGCACCTTGCACAGCTCCGTTGACGAACGCCGGGTCTAATGCAGTCGCTTATTGAACAGGTTGCCCATCGAGGAGGTCGGGTATTTTCAAATCCTTTCGGCAACGTGCTATAATCGAGGCTTTCTCCTGTATTGATCAGAAGGGCTTGCAGCCTCACATCATTAGCCCATTGAAAAAGGCGATTTCGACGCCAGACTTCCCAGTCAATTTTCAAATCGAGCCCGGTAGCCGTAGAAAGGATGCCTCTGAATAAGGCAGTGACTTCGCTCCACGACATGTTCATGCCCATTCCAAGACCAAAGGAGAAACGACGAACTAGGTCAGGACCATCCGCGAATCGTGCTAAAGAGTTGCCTATGGTCTGTATGGACTCAGTCATGAGCATGTCACCTTGGGACTGCCCAGATCTGCCTTCGTAAATGTCGTTCATTTCTGCTGTCAAGAGGGAAGGTCCAAATGCCTCATAAACGGGCACCACCCTAGCAAACGTCCAGTCAATAAGACCGGTAATGTTGTACTCCTCGTCCACCAGAATATGATCACCCTTGTCATCCATGTGTTTCAAAAAGAATGGACCGTTGTCGATGCTTGATTCAAATGCATTCCATCGGCCTCGTTCCGCCAGTTCTTTGAGGTATTTGAAGATAAGGTAGGCATTGACAGAATATAGGGTGAAAAGCTGCCTGTCACAGATTATATCAAGATATTTCTCGCCCATGTCGCGTAGTACTCTCGTGCACAGCAGAAAGGGCCCATCCGCGAAAATGTCCCTGTCCGATCGCCCACAATCGGACCGATGCCGACATTGCCATCCGGTTGAAATGACAGACCGCCAATTTGCTCAAAGGGGTGCTCGTGGATCACACACAGGATCTCGGCATACCTCTTGTACACTTTGCGTAACTGAGCTTCCGATGGCTTCAAATGTAGTAAAGGGGTCCCGGGAAGTTCATCTATAAGCATGTACGCAACGCCAACCTCATTGCTGGGGTCATTGCGCAGACCGTAGTCATGGAGTCGAGGCGCAGGCACTTTCTTGCTCTCGAGCCACCTCAAAGTCGCACATTCACTCTCTAAACAGAGGTTGCTGAAGTCATCCGAGAAAGAAGTGTAGTTGTGTCGGAGTATGCGTGCGAGCCAAGCTGTACCATTCGAAAAGATAATTCGAAGATGGACATGCATGCCACCCATCCGTTTCTCACCAAGATGATCCGAAGGATCCAGCTCACATGGAAGGCCTCCATTACGCTCCGAGGCTCGACGCAGGAGATTTCTGTCATTGACCATCCCTCGAAGGGCTTTCAGTTCTTGAACTCGCGCAGCCGTCCAGGCATCATCATCAAGAGGCTCATTCTGGGATGGAATTAGAACGCATCCTGGCTGGTCAGAAATTTAGCGTACCTCGCAGCCATGCATTAGGGATATGGCGTGGTCGGCGCAAAAACACCGCTGACAGCGTTCGCAGAGACCGACGTCGATTGCTGCGGCAGCGGAACATCCCGCAATACAACAAGTCCAGAACCGAAAAGTTGTAGGCATATTGAGTTATCCACGGGTCTGGATTGTGAAGTTCAATAGTTTTGAGAATTAAGCTATAGGGTTTTCACTTCGCTAAACGAAACTGTACTGAAGACTACGCTGAATCTATGTACTGGTACTAGGAAGGGGTCGGTGAGGAGTCTCAGGCCTATCGGCTCCCTTGGTCATTCCAGTAGCAGTTCGCGCAATCAGTGATAACCGAACAACAACGCACTGGGAAAACGGGCCTTTGCCCCGCTGGCAGTGCATACATTCATCGGGCTAAGAGCGGTGCCGACTACCTGCACCAAGGCGGAGGTAGAGACCTAAGTCGTTCAATAGAATATCAGTGAAGGACGAATTTTCTTGGATCTTTTAAATTTTGGCAGGCCCTAGTCAGATAGAAGTTGCTACAGCTCATTGAAATTCGGTTGCTTTGGATACTCTAGGTGAAGTTCGGAAACCTTGATATACAGCAAGCGAAAGTGAGATTGGATAGAAGACCTCTCAAAGGGCTGAAAACACGCGACGATCCGGATCCCCACCTTCTCTGCTCCGGCGAGGGTATGTGTCAGAATTTCTCGGGCGGTGTTGGTCACTGCTGGTGACAATAGTCGATGCCCGCACTGTCTCGGGCAGCAGGAACCCTGCTTTTACTATCACGCCCTTAGACTCACCGTTGACGGAATTGACGGATGTGGTACAGGAATCCTGGAAATTTTGAAAGACAAGCGCCCTACTTGACTGGTGTGTTGGTTTTCTCAGGCAAAGAACAGACCCGGACCATCTGTCTGCTGGAGTAAAGGGCTCGGGTTTTGTCATCCACAGAAGGGAGGCAGTTTGCGGGTAAGCGACACGATCCCATAGGTATTGTGCACCTATGACTGTCGCATTGCGAATGGCATCTGGATCTACAGTACCTTGGGCGAGAAGCCAATTTCCCAGTACTTGCGTCCATGCAGACAAGGTACACATCGGAGCCCGAGAGCGCATCTGAGTATGTGGTATAGGCGCAAAGGACTGGGTGATCTGGTTGGAGCCATTTGACTGCTCGGCCAGGCTTGTCGAGAGCCTGGTTGATGATATCCTCCATAGTCAGTCCTTCGACTAACTTATGGCGCAATCCGTGTACTAGCAACCACCCAATAGGGCACATGTGTGCCTCATCCGTGTCCTCTAACGGACGGATGATATCGGAGATGTCGTCTTCAAGTAAGTACTTGGAGTACTCAGGCCACATTTCCCAATAACGAGCCACATTTCGTGACCGTGTTGGCAGAACATAAAGTATCTAGAAATCGACTTAGTAGCGTCCTTGAATACATAGGCTTTGACAAGTCCTTACCCGCTTTTTGGCTGATGCTCTGTGTGACACTTAAGAGCGCGAGCTTGTCGGTTCAAGCGAGCATAGCAATAAAGAGTAGACCTTTACTATCGCACCCTTAGGAAGGGCAACACACATCTTGCCAGTGTGTGTCTTCCCTGTCCCAGGTGGGCCTTGCACAAATCTTCGATATGTTCGACAATAAATCTCGCGCGGCGCCGAATCTTCGTAAAAGCCCAATGGTCGAACAGGGCCTTCATGAACGCCTGTGATTGCTTCCCGTGGCACACTTCGCCCGTTGCCTTCACAGAACCAATGATAGAGGCCCCGTGTTTGGCACGAGCCAAAGCCGAGTTCAGACGCCCGGCGGAAGAGGTGAATCCTGGTTTGTGAACAATGACGAGATCTAGGACAACGATACTCTCATACTCCGGAAATGCACCATGGTAATAATTCAGCAATTCCTCAGTTCCAGCGTCAGCGTCACGAGTAGAAGTATCGCCGAAGTCAAACGTCTTGTTTTGAACAAGGGATTCAGGGAGTTCCGACCCAGAAACACAACGGGCTAATGTAACCAGTGTCGATTGGTAGCGATCCACGGCGGTTTTGACCTTGTCGGCTACTCTCAGGTCCGGCCTTTCCTCATTGAGCTTCATCATGGCCCGCTCGTGAAGCTTTTCCTGGGCTGCGTAAAATGTGAGGATGCAGATGTCATCAAACTCGGGCAAAGAAATTCGTTTGCCCGGTCGATGTTCCACACCCTATCCAGCCACGTAGGCTCTGCAGCGGGTCAAACATGGAGACCTGCTCTTCGTTCATGGATGAGTCCTTCTTCAACCGATCAAGGCGTAATATCCGCCGTGCCGTACACAGTGCCGGCATTGCGGGATACCGTCGATGTCAGCCACGACTGGCAGACCGCGGGGAAGACGCTTAGGAAGGAAACGTACTCGGCCAATTTCTCAGGCGAGATTGACCGATACGCGTTTATTGTCTGCAAATCCATGATATTGTTTCCTAGGAGGGTTGAGTGGATGGAAGAGGCGTGATTGACCAACCCATAGCAAGCCGCAATGTGCTGCTTGTATGGCTTCTGGCAGAAGGAATAAATCACCGCGGTGGACTCATCCTGCGCCCGGGCGAGCTGCTCAATCAGACCGATTGACAACATGGTCTTTTGGGAGCTGGTTTGCGTAATGACACATTCTTGCGTTGGCTCGGTTGAGAGGCATCGAAGAAATCACAGCTTCCATCGTTCATCGTAAGCGTCAGTAGATGTGGTTCGTTTTGTTTCTCAGAGATAACGTTGTGTCCACTCCACTCCACAATGCAGAGAGATGTAGGAAGAAGAAAAAACAGTGAGAGAAAAGGTGCCTTAAGTAGTCAGGGGGTGACAGGGACTCCAGTCCATTGTGCAGAGAGATGTAGGAAGAGAAAAAATAAAGTAAAAGAAAAGGGGCCTTAAGTAGTCAGGGGGTGACAGGTACTCCAGTCCACTATGTAGAAAGGCATGGCAGATCTTTCCTGGGCACACAGCGAACGAATTTGAGGGGCCATCTTAGGAAGTGAGTGTATATGTGAGGCAACCCTACCGGAGAGGGAAGTAAGAGTAAGAGGGATGTAAGGATAAGAAGAGAGACGAAATCAGCGGACGTGTAATAGATGGAGTGAGAATATAGCAGAGAAATCCACCCCACATGCGATGTTGGCAAGGTTCGAGCGAGTACCAGTCCCACGCTCCACTCTTTGGGAACGGGCAGTGCATCCGTAGTCCTGTTGATAGCCTTATCAAACATCCATCCACAGGCTGTGTACCATTCTCCGCAGAGAATATAAGCACCCTTCCAAACAGGAAACCAAAAAGCCCGTGCGCTTGGATGACCATAGGTGGTCCTCTAGGAACGCGAGACCAACGGATATCTAGCTAGGGGGTCGCATCGCCAGTAGAAGGTTCGACCGGCATCTCAGGTTGCGGAGAGGAACCTAGATCAACTTGGGGAGCAACGGACAGAGTGAGGATAAGAAGAGAGTGAGGATAAGAAGAGAGTGAGGATAAGAAGAGAGTGAGGATAAGAAGAGAGTGAGGATAAGAAGAGAGTGAGGATAAGAAGAGAGTGAGGATAAGAGAGTAGGCTCGGGTTTAGGGTGGACTCGAAAGCCTAGAATTGACAGCGGACGGCTGCGGATGCGGCTGGCTACTGCGGCGAACCGCCGGCAGGTGGCTGCCGATCAGCCATGACAGAAACGAAAATGCGGAAGGTTGTGTGGCGGGGCAAAACAAAACTGCTGTGGAAGGGGGTGAAGGAAGGAAGAAAAGATCCTAAAGGAAATGAAGTAGATGATTCCTTTATACCTTTTCCCCTAGAGGCTCTGATCTGGGGTTGTTTGCGATCCTTGATCTGACATGTGTGATCGATGACAGTCTCGCGCTCAATATGAAGGGTGTCATAGCTCGAGGAAGAAGACCAGAATTTCAGGGAGTATGAGAGATAGAAGTGAGAGATATAAGAGAGTGAGGATAAGGAGTAGGTGAAGCTAAGAGAGAAGGATAACGAGAGAGTGAGAATGAAGTGCGGCGTCCTCTAAGGTAGAGGAAGATGTTAGTAACTAGGGGAATAGGTAATAAAGTGTGAATAGGTTTAGCAAGATCTATGTTACATTCGATGCAAGGGAATTGAGATGGTGCCAGAATAGGCTTCATATAAAGACGCGATTCAAGGCGTACCGATGATTGCCTGCGTCCTCGACTATATCAATATTCCCAACGAACAAATTCGAGCAGCTCCTCGAGGGCCATAGCCATATGGACCCAGAACGCAATTGATCCTTCGGCTAGCATTCTGTGGACAGAAGACCAAGTCGATGCGCGGGGATTCTGCGGAGGCGTGTTTTGTATTGGCTATGTCCATTGGGGAAGCTCAAGCCTTTCATGTATGGATATCGAATTCTATGAATGCTTGTAGTCAACATATTTCGTAGAGGACATGGAATTGTACGCTTTCTCAAACCCAGAACTGCCCCCAGAGCTTCCGGGCCTCTTCACTGCCTTGGAACTGGAACTTTACGGGAATGATATCCTCAAAGCCCTCGTCAAGAGTTGGTTCCTGGTATCGGCGCCCGAAATCACCGAATGCGATGCCCGGGAGAGATGTTCTCGATTCAGGGTTCTGGGTGAAATATGAGTTGTGTTGCTCAGGTAAAAGGTTCTAGATTCATGATTACTGACCAGTTCTTTGTTTGATGCACGGACGGCATTGTTATGCCGGCATAATTCGGGCGTCGAGAAGAAATGCACACACCGAATGGGAACATTCAGGTCTTTTGCAAGCGATATCCAGTATTCTCGGGTCTCGATGTTTGCGTTGGTGTTATCTTGGTAGGTTAGTCAGGATATTGAGGAATTGGTGCCCAACGACCAAAATGGGGACCGTGACTTACCCACTGCTACGGACTTCTTTGCCTCGAGAAGCTCACGTGCAACCTTGAGACATTTTGGGCGCTGAAGCAAGTCAGAAAGCGGATCTTACATGGCTGAATTAGGACTCACAGTTTTGAGGATATCTTGGTTGACACGTTCGTATCCCAAAGGCTCCAGGTGATTCCAGAAGTAAGTCGACTTTCCAGAGCCTGGGCTGCCGCAAAAGATGACTAGCTCGAGGGGATGTTTACGGGTAAATTCAACAGCTGTGGTAGGTGTTAGTATTCATTCTGGAGCACTGCCGATACATGCTGGAAGTGGCATACGGGGTTCCTCATCCGTCTCTAAATAGGCTTTCGGATTAAACACGCCGCTTTCCTGACCAGATGTCAGCCCGAGGAAGAACTCCTCCGGCGTGTTGAACTTCAGGCCCGCGTTAGAGGCAAATCCACTGCAAACTATGTCAGTTATGGCGTCAGGGAAAGAGACCAAAAACAGAGTCTTACAGATCTGCAGCAGAATGGTCGCCTTGACGCCCAGCAGCGTCGCCGACAAAAAATGATTCTTCCATGTCTACCCCGGACACATCAAGGTCGTAATCATCAACGAACTCTCGCCACATTCCCAGGCGAGGCTTTCGATACTCCGGATCGGTTGTTGCTGCATAAACGCAGATTGGGACATGTAGCCCCATCATGATGGCCGTGAGTTTCTCCTTGAATATGGCAAGACTCTTTGAGTCCGCACTTCCGGCCTTGATGTCTTTCTGGATGCTGATCCTTTTCTGGTTGGAGAAAATAACTAATTGAAAGCTAGGACAAATCTCTTAGAAGTGTCCATGCATCTCATCTCGAATTCAAGGAACATACCCATTGGAGTCAAGCTTCCGGAGCCGTAGTGGAACCGTAGCATCCCACCATTTCCAATCTGTCGCTGAGCGCGGGAAGGTGTTGCCAGATTTCGTTTTGATTAATGTCGAGTCCTACCCATATCTCGTTAGCGATGCACACATCTCCAAGCCAATATGTGGCTGTGCTAACCAAGATAACTCACCATGTCAAAGGCAGCAACCTTTCGAGCTTTCCCCGCTGGGTGCTGAGTATGTTTTTCCGGAGTGAACTTGCCAACAATCAGACTGGTTCCCAGTATCCGCCATTTGATTGGGTCCGGCTTTTTTGAGAGGCAGGGGTGAAAAAGTTCATGGCGGCTGGCTCTGATAGAGGATATGTGGTTAGCAGTGATACGATTGCTTCCCTTTCTGGGCACTCACTGTTCATAGACGACTCGACCTTCCGCCGAAGCGGAGGTGGGGAAATAGACCGAGCCGGGGAGGCTGTTCTCTTCATCACCCCCTCGGATATTTTAACAGCTCGATGAAGAGAAGACGTCTTGGTGGTAATTTTAATCTCTGTATGGAGAGGTAAGAGGTAAACTGCGTTGTGGGTGGAAAGTTCAAGGAAGCAGCTGGATGGAGCTTTGCGCGTTTCGGCGCGTCCGCTAGATTCACGAAGTCACATGGTCGACCACCCAAATAGGTAGAATGGCAATGATACTCACCACGACATAAGGAATAAGGAATGAAAAGGGTTACAGTTCCATGAGAAGCCTGGGAAATGCTTGTTTTCATCTTCTTATTATTTACATGGGTGGTCTTTAGGTATACGCATCAGTCTTTAGGTATACGCATCAAACACAGATTCATGGAGGCTGCCTCTCCGGGTATCATGACAGCCGATCGTATTGTAGCCTTCTACTTAGCCCTGGTATCAAGAGACAGACGATCTGCCTGCTCCAGACGAACTGCTGATTTGAGCTGTTCCCGCAACCCAAACAAATGCTGAGAGGCCATTTTCATCGTCTCCTGGTTACTCCCATCCTGGACAACGATGGATGCCTGCAGGACATAGCTACCACTCTTCTCGAGTGGCGTCATCTCCTTCAGGGGTGGGAGATGTCGCCGAGGCTCCTGCTGTTCCTGTTCACCAGAAGGGTAGTGCAGCACACGGTGCAAGTAGATGACAATGTCATTCTGGATGAACACGTCTCCTTCGACTACATATTCAGTCACAAAGCTAGAAAATGACATTAACTTCCAGCAGATGATAAGATAAAACAGGTCACTCACCTGTAACCCCATGCATTCATGGAGGGTACGATGTCTCCACGCGGAAGAGCGGCACTGGCCATTACCCGCGATGTAACGGCGGAGCGGGTTCCCGCTTCGGGGATATCTCTAAACTCCAGCTTCCAAGCTTGCTGCTCAAAGTCGTAGCTGGAAGTTTGCTGGACAGGCGGCTTAGATTCGTCCATACCCTCCATTTGGGTATCGGGATCGGCCGCAGGGGCTGGGCTGAAATCCGTTTCGGAAACCGGACCAACCACCTGGGTGTAGAACATGCCCCCGTTCAACATCTTGTTGATCCGCTGCAGGTCCCCTGACTGCTGAAGATCCTGGCTTCCGCCTACGCGGGAGGTGACCAACCCGGGCTTGCGATAGGCCTTGAAGATCAGCCGCCGCTCGACCGAGTGGCGAGGCTGCATAGCCGTGAGGCCGGCGAGCTGCTGAAGGAGCTCATGATGTTGGTGGACAGGGACCGAGGCGAATAGCAGTAGCTCGTGCATGGCGAATCCTCCGGTGCCTCTGCCTCAGGTACCTCAAAGTGTCTCGATGCGGGAGAAGCCGGGATGTGCTTAGTCAGAGGGCCAAGCTTCAAGGTGGCATCCACGTCTTATCAGCGATGAATTATGAATATGTAATAGTAACGGCCACTTAAGGGCCAGGATTTTCCGAGAGATCTTCTCCTGCAGCTAGACCCCTTCCAAACCTAAAGAGAAGATCGATTTTCAAAATGTGAACCTTTTAGGAAAAGAGTATGCACTTTGTCGGTGGATTTTGCGGGGACCAGCAGCTAACCGTGGGGATATCAGATCCAACGGTAGAACTCTATGAGGGGAAAGAATGCACCCGAGTATTGCTAGTGGTGGATGCTGGCAGGAGCTTCTCAAGGCAATGTACCTTGAACGGGGAAAGCTTCACCGGATGAACGAGTTGGGAAAGGATCGGATAAGTCGGGGATGGTTGCAGGCTTCACAGTGCGGGGGATAACTTTGTAGAGGACGGCGGCGCCGTCCGCCAATGCGAGGAAAAGAAGGGAGCAGGTGAAGCTGTCTTATTGCGTGACAGATTCTCCGCTGTAAACTCCAACTCCAACTTTTGTCGGCTCCGAGCGGGCTCGTCCCAAAACGGTAACGCTTCCAACCACCCAATTCTTATCTTCCCTTCTTCCCTTCTTTACCCCTCGACACTCTCTATCCATTACCGTTCATCATCCCAGATACTCTTTTGCTTCCATACTCCCCTATATCCCTTCGAACATCTCGCATTGCCTCGCGTCTTGTCGCGTCGGGTCGGCTCGGATACTACCGGACCGTTAAATTTTGCACATTCCCGCGAACTCGACCTTTCTTTTACACCACAATCTATATCCATCACCACCCATCACAATGCGTGCCACTTTCGCTCTCCGCAACGCCGCTCGGACTCCCCTGATCCGCTTCCTGGGCAAGCGTTCCGCTCCTAGTATGTTCTCCCCAATGCTCGAGTCCAGCAACCCATGAAGCTAACCCTCAGCTACAGAGTCCGTGGACCACACTCCTCGCGTTCACCCCGCCTCTCCCACCGGAGTTCTCCCTGACTCCTTCGCCACCTACCGGGCCAAGGCTCAGCAGCACGGCCCTCTGGGTCATGCCTCGTTCACCAGCGGCAGCGGCCGGTCTGGCGCCTCGCTCGGCCCCGTTCGGCCTGCCCCCGGCGAGTTCTTCGATCGCTCTGAGCTCCCTGCTCGCTTTGGCCGTCTCACTTGGACCGAGGCTGAGATCGAGGCCATCGAATCCGGCGGCGCCAGCATGTTCGCGTAAAAAGTGGAAAGTTAAACTTCTTTTTTCCCTGCTGGCAGAGATACCCCTAAATGTATGAGCGACGGAGTACGATACTTCTCATGATGGAAGCTCTTGGTGAATCCTACGCGGCTGGTGTCAATCAGTATTGGATGTGGACACTGGCAGCTTGGCATGAGCATGATCATTCGTTGACTCGAGAGACCAGAGACCATCTGTCCTACCGATGCCCGTCATTCGCAAGAACGCCCTATTTTCAGGACCCTTGCCACTGTCGTTTCATTTATATCATTATTTCTTTGCGAACCTGGCGCTGGTGGTTGATTTCGGTGTTTCTTTTACTATTACTTTCAACAAGAGCAATATGCCGCTTCTTTTGATCGAAAAGCGAGTGCGCGTTTCTATAGATGGTGGATTGGGTGACTCAGGGCTTGAGCATTCTTTTGGTTTCACTGTGACATATTCCTGAGAGCGCTTGATTTGGACGAGGAAACTAAATATTTCCACTTTTCAACTCCTTCGTGTAGATTTTAGTAGTTTCTGAGAGGACACGTTCCCCGCATTTCGCCTCCACTTCAAACTCCCAAGCTACTAACCTCCTTTCTCCAACGACATCATGGTAGTCCACGCAAGCCGTTTGACCTTTCGTGAAACGGACGAGGCAGACAATCTCACGACGACTTATGTCTACTCCGAACAGAATAAGCCGTCCACCGGGGATGCGCCGACGGGAAGGGTGGATGTAATGGTAAGACAATTGCTGAGTCTCCTTTCCGACATTGATACCGGAGAATAATTCCGAGCAAGCGCTTTTGATTCCAGTGCTTGTATGGCTTGGGTGGGCCGGAGTTAATTCTCATGGCTTAAAGAGATCTGTCATTCTTATTGCCATCATGTCTCCAAGCCTGGATGCACTGGTGTAGACGGCCACTACCATGATCCCTTGATTCCGATCAATTGGCCTTGGACCATATCTGAGATCAAAGAAATGATCTAACAGGCTCGAGCAGGACCCATCCTCCAACTTGTCGACATGGTCTACCAAGCCTCTCATTAGCTCCCTCGGCGATATCTTTCTGCCTTCGGGATACCCCCAGAGCGTGAGCGAAGACTATCTTAGGTGTGTATCTTAGCCTTTTTCCCTGACGATTGCTAATAAATCAACCCAGATATCAGATATTTGTGGGTAGACTTCCTACGTCTTTTACTTTCGAAGCTTGGTCAAGACTATACAGTCCTTGCACAGCCCAAACTCGTAGTCCATGAGACTCATATGAACTTACAACAGGACTCCCTCCAAGCTTTTTGCAGCTCGATAGCAGGCCTCCTCTCCTCCAGAGCCGTGCTACAAGGTTCGCCAACCATATCCCCCCATCATCCCAGACTAACAAAAACACAGGAGTGGGCGTCGGCGACGCCAGCGCGTCTCCATCCTCGGCGCTACTTCTACACATCCTGCAAGACTCCTCAGGTCGTGTGGCAACCATTCTTTTCGCCCATCGAGTCGGTACAGCACTCGAGCCAGAGTGCAAAACCTACCGGTTAGCAGCCGACGTATTCAACGACATCGCCATGATTATGGACTGTCTCTCGCCCATGATCCCAGCCGGGGTGATGCGCGTAAGCATCCTCAGCACAGCAGGCATCCTGCGTGCCCTGTGCGGCGTTGCAGGCGGGAGTTCGAAGGCGAGTTTGAGCGCTCATTTCGCCAAATGGGGGAATCTCGCTGAGCTTAATGCCGTAGGTACCCTATTTTCCCCTTGCAAGGCTATATCTAATACCATTCACAGAAAGACTCTTCGCAAGAGACTATCATCTCTCTCGTTGGCATGCTCGTAAGATCAAGATCTCTTAATCCGCACTGATCCATCTAACAACTAGGACAGGTTGGTTCAGTGGTCGTGTCATGGGTTACCGGATTCAAAACGACATGGGCAGCACTGCTGATACTCCTAGCAGCGCATCTCAGCCTCAACTATGCTGCAGTGCGAGCCGTGCAAATGACAAGTCTAAACAGACAACGAGCAAACATCGTTTTCTCCACCTTACTCGAGTCCGACCCTGCCATTGCTGAAAGCCTACAGTCCGGAGAGATATCTAAAAGCAAGGAGAACTCCTGGAAGATCCTCACACCGGCACAAGTAGCTCAACAAGAACGCATCTTCCACCGCGACGGCGCCCTCCAATGGACACCATCAGAGTCAGACCTCGGCAGTGCCTCGATAGGCGTCTCCCTCGCCGCATTTTTCCAACAAAGCCACCAAACCTCGCAAACACACCTCCCTATACCCGCCCTAATAACCCTCTTTGCCTCGGAATCATACCTCCTCCACCTCAGGCCCAGCGGAACAAAATGGCACGCGTCAATCCTCCTCAAAAGTGACTGCACCGTGCACTCGCAGGTAAAAGCCTGGACGCATGCCCTCCTCGCCGCCCGAGTCCTATCCCACACAGCATCATGCAAAGAAACCAAAATCCTCCCAATCCTATCCCACACACTATCCATCCTGAACAGCAGATTCCCGCAATATATGGACGCACTGGCCAAAGCAGGCTGGAACACGTCGATCCCAGCCCTAGAAACCCGATCCAGATACAGAGTTACATTAGCATAGGCTATAATAGAGGTAGCGTGAAGCTTCGAAGATTATCGTGTTTCTCTGAATTTTACATTTCAGTTAAGTTGGAGATATCGATTGGGCGAGGTGAGCTTAAACTTTATAGCTCTTGTAGACCTAGATGGGAAATTAGTCACTGTAAGGTTGAAGAGGGGTATCAAGTCTATTGATTCAAACATGCGCCAATATCGTAGCATCTATCGAATGTAGGAGAATGGTTGATAATAAAGAAAAAGAAAATCAGGCTCAGACCTGGCCCCGGTCTAGAAATGATGGTATGATGATGGGCCATCGACAGGATATGAAAGAAAAGTAAAAATGACAGGCATCAAATGCACAGACGACAATGACAATGATAAAATCAAACAACGCCGGATTCATGCATCGTGCTCTCATACACCGCCAATAAACGCTAACAAGGAGTTGAGTCAAGTCGTGTGATGCGTTGAGATCATGCAGACTAAGTCGATGAGATGAGGTATGTCGTTGAGGGGAGTTCGTGGAAATATCGTAGATGATAAAGAGTCATGCAAGATGTGAGGGTATTGGATTTAGTCGTCCAGGCCGAGAATCTTCGGGTCGCGAGAGCTGGGACCATGCCGCTTCTTAAAGCCCAGCTTCATGCCCATTTTCTTCCAGGGGTTTTCTGTGCGTAGCTTGGGGCTGTGGAAGGGGGCTCGCAAGCCGGGGGAGTGGTTGGGGGCGTCATTGGTTCCTCGACGGTTGGGCTGGATTGCGGACTTGAGTCGTCGGTCAGAGATAGGGAGGTAGAGTCGCTTGTGCTGAGGAGGGCACCGGATGCGCGTTTCCCCAGGGCGTAGGCGACGTTGAGTGAGGTGGTTGAGCGGGCGGTTTCGGGGAGATCTTTGGTAGAGGAGTTCGGGGAGATGCGCTTGGCGCGAGACATGACTTTCTTCATGGGGCTTTCATCCGGTATGGAGTTTGACAAGCTCAGTTCTGTGTCCAGGGCACAGCCTGCTTGAGGGAGCATGGATGGAGAGGTTGTGTGACTGTTGAGGAAGGGAAGGAAGATGGACTCTTCCATCAAGTCGTGGATGCGCTTCACGGCGGAGTCAAGCGTTTCCGGAGGAGGTGGCGTGATAGCGTCGCGGTGTGCCAGAACTTCATCACGAACTTCGCTGGAAAGGTTGATTTCTCGCGGGGCGCCTGGGATGATATAAGCCATCAACAAGCGCTGCCAGAGCATACGCAGGTGCTGAGTCTCTGGAATATCGGGGATGGTTGATACACCCAGACGATCGACCAAAGATTGGTAGGTTTCCCGATAACGCTTGGCTTCGAGGGTGAATTCTAACGTCTCGAGACAGTGGTTTTGGGAGAGGTAGGCCATAAAGGCACTGAGGGTATAGGGCGGTGGGGCGGTGTTGGCCAACACCTCGTTGAGAGTAGGACGCATGAGACAAAAGGCTCCCGAGACTGTCAGGCTGACGGGTCGGGAGCCAGAAGATTCCTCCATATCCTCGTCGGAGTCGCTATCCGAAGAAGTTGGGGACAATTCGGGCGTGGTACTGGGCGTAGAGTTCCAGAAGAAGGAAGAAGCCAGGGACTTCTTTTTGAGCATGGCGTAGAGGGTACGACGTGGACCCGACCGTCGTTTTATCACGGATCCTCCCCTGAGTGGTGAATGAGCCAGCTTAAGGGAATGATTATATTAGAGGGGAAAGGAAGGTCGAGATCGAGATAGCATGGGAGAGATGCAATGCAGGTGCAGATTAGAATAAGAGATAGAATAAGAGTTAGAATCCGAGCCAAGTAGTCACAAAGTCAAAGAGATGAAATAAAGGAAAAGAGGGCGAGTTAGACTCCACTCGGTCGATCAGTGTTTTACGATGTAAAGGAAGTAGTACAAGTGGAGTCCAAGTCGAATGAGATTGGGTTTTGATCGGAAAATGCAGTGGCAACTCCGTAATACCGTATGGTACGATGTTACATGTTCTACGCAAGGACCCTTCTAGAAAGTAGAAATGGAAATGGAATGCGTGGCATTCCTCGTGGATATCCATGTTATACCTCTAGTATATCTCATAATATAAGTCATAGTCTGTTGACTCTATACACAATACTAGTCACTTCACTATCTTGTAAATGGTACAAGACGCCCTTATCCGGTCTCGGAATGTCAATCCCTCCCAAAGACCCACGGTTCAGTCCGACTGCACCAGTGACACGACCGTGTGAGACCCGCATAGTTTTAGTGACACGCACATCCCCTTGCGTATTTGTCTATTTGTATTAGGTCACGTCATCCACTTGCACTGCTACCTCGAATGAGTTAGATCCTCACTAGTTGGTCATCTCCCTGCCGATCTTCCTGGAATGTGTGATGGTGTTATTCCTTAGAACTCTCGTTGATATCAGTCTAGTCCATATCTAGTCCATTAGTCCAGTCACGATCGGCACTGGGAATGCCCTAGTGGCAAGATACATATGTATGGCATAGCATGTTTTGCCAAGGTGTCATCCGAAATGCTTCGAGTCCCTAGCATGGGAAAATGAAAAAGGAATGATTGCCAGGATGTCTGTACGCAACCGGTAACTGCCCAGACCTTCTAGAATCCTAGAATTCTAGAATCCCCGCCGAAGCACCTTAGTTTCACTCGTACCCACGATCGCCACACCCGCCCCGTCAGAGATTTCTCTTAACCCTGTCTTTATGACACATCTGGCCCCCGGAGAACGATTCCTGGTGCCTGACTCTGACAAAAAAACTCTGAGACTGGAATTGGCGAATTGATTTTTTCCTTTACTTTGCCACCTTGGAATCCGTTTGCGCATTTGCCAAGCTTCTGTTGCAGATGTGCAGGGGTATCGTCGCATCTACTTCCTATTTGACCCGATTCATGCACGAGAAGTTTCCTTATCGTGCAACCTTGGGAAATTGGTCAATCTGTCAATTGATAGAGTGGAAAACAAATAAAAAGGTCGAGAAACAAGGCCGATCCAAACCGAGAGCCAAGACTCGCGAGATCCATCCGATGGGGAATCTGGATCCACTCGGTCTCAAGCCTGATAAGGGATCCTCAGCTCCGCTCTCGGTGTGTATTCAATTATGATCCAGTCGATAGTTATCTGCACTCCATAGATATGTGAAGGCATATAACGAGTTGATCTACAGGCTTAGTCCTTGATAAGGTTAACCAATGCAGAACTATATCCTCGCCCTGCACGAATCGACAGCTATATTACCTAGGTACAGGATTAGCGCCCGAACCTGCAGTTCGTCCCAACGGCAGATGCACAACGTGTACCTAGGTATGGTTATGTATGATTAAGTTCACACAACTCGATGCCCGAGGTCAACCGGCCCAGTCCAACCCCGACCTGCAGCGGTACCGGCTAGTGCAAACGCGGAATCCACCTACTCCGTCACTCTCTGAGAATCTCCATACAATCCACATCAACTTCCACGGACCTTTGCTAACAAGGATTCCCCACATCGTGCGCACGGGACGGCGCTGTTCCTTCTTGAGCCTTAGGCCCTCCTATGGCGCATTTGGAACGGCATCGGCTCGGCTTAGTGGCTGCTCTAAGGTACCCCACGCCAGTCGGATGCACGCTAGTACGAGGTAGCTGTCTGTTGAGTCCGTGAGGCACGAAGTACGGAGCACGGAGTACGGGGTAGAAGAATATTGCTGTGGGGATGAGCAAGGTTCCCTATAGGCCTGGGACTAGGATGCATCATGCATCTATGCATCTCTAGGGGGTTGTTACACAATTCGCATCATTCCAAATCTAGTGCGATCATAGTACATAGTCAAACGGCACAGCTCCGTATCGTACCCGATCCAGCTCCATCAAATGACGTGCATCCCGATCGAAGGGCACAAGAAGGGGAAAGAAAAGAAAAAGCCGCATAGGATCAACATAGCTTTCCGTCGACTCCATGGTCGAGACCAACCCAAACGAGCAGATCGCGGCAGAAGCAGTGACCTCACAGCCCCACAATAAAGCAGCCAAATCTTGATTTGCGATGGTGTGACATGGAAAAAGAAAAATACGTAGCGCGCGCTTTCTAGAGACTGTGGAGCACATTGAACGTCCTGCAAATATACTGCGATTGCGATTGCTAACGCGCGACTTGAGACAGACAAGGTTAGACTCAGACCAGGCTGAGTTAGGGCAAAAGCAGCGATGGCCCGTCGGTTTCCGCGTGGGGGTAGGTTTTTGATCCTGGAAGATCTGCATTTGCTTCTTTTCCCCTTCGATCTTGGTCTATGGGTCTGATGTAAGCGGATCTCGGTCTTTTTAGCGCTTTGTAGTTTCAAGTTTTTGATACGGGCTATCCACTTGCGTTTTGTAGGTCTCTTGTTTACTATGTCCACCAAATAATGCATCTCGAAATCATTAGTACATCCACTAGAACGAGTCCTTGCTGCTTCCCCTCAACCACCGCAGCAACTCTAGAGTTAACCTCGGACTTGGGAGCGGGGTAAGCTGCATGGCGTATGCGGGGGATGTCTGGGGTAACTACGAATCAGCAGGAATCAACAAGGGAGAGCGGTATTTGTGAGTTGATAGAGCTCAACATACTGCCACCATGTGACTTGACTTTGAGCGGATTAGACTCATGCCACGGACATGTTTATTAGTGAATACTAAGACCTCGATCCAGCTATGTATATACAGAAAAATTTGCACGTTAACAACCTAAGATGAGTATCTCAGGAATCCCAAACATACAACTGCAACCAACTATATTGTTGCTGTCATAAGACTCTCAAACATTAGAAGCCAGCCACATCGATGTGTATGTATAGATCTGAATGCACCTTGAATTGTGACAGTATTATCAAGAGAGAAAAGCAAGGCACCAGGCTCACTAGCCCATTCATCAAAGTCAAGCTCAATAATCCTCCCCTATTGATTCTACCTATCTCATCCTTAGGACACCAACCTGAAGCCACCTTGAGATCCTTGTCCTAGAACGTCTACCATCAGCATAATCAAATCAGAGCATGGAACGCCCACCTTTGAACCCCTCTCACCCAAGTACTTGTTATATTCGTACACATCGGCACGCCCGCGGTGCAATATACAAGGACAAACCTCTCGCCAGCATCCGAAACTCCTAGCAAGAATATCAGTCACCACACACCAGGGAATATCTCATGAAACAAGATGTTTCTCAGACCAAATTCACCACACAATCCTAATGATGCAATTGGCAGATCACGAGCTACTAGTATCACATCCAAGTCCCACTGTCTAGGTCGACTGTTTCACCCTGAGAGTATTAGCATGCCAGGGCTAGCGGGTTCCCGCATCTCGTGGAGATCGCTCGGGTTCAGCCGAAGCCGAATGCCTTAGCAATTTCCTCACTCCAACCGAGGATTGGGTATCTCACCAGCATTTGGACAAGGTTGTAAATTGTACTCAGTTCTACGATGAACAGTGCAGGCGAAGTTCATCACTTCGATCCGGGTCTAGTACAACAATTACTCGGTACCAGTCCAGTGAGTCTACAGGCACCAAGACACAAATCACTCATGTCACTGGAAACGGCCATCAAACCAGCCCAATGACCCAACCCAACCTAAACCCGAATCAGGCACAAATGTCGAAATCAGCAGAGACCTAAAATCAGTATTAGACCCAGCCACTAGCAGAATGCATCTGCCTATCGGGTCGCTGCAGCAATCAGCACGCCAGATGCGGGGATGCAACGTGTGAGTGGCCACCGAAGCTGCAGATGAGCAGGGGACTGCATAGTATTTTAGTATTATAGTTGGATGATCACTCTGTACTCCATACATCGTGTACATGTACCTATCAGTACAATGGTCAAGAAATAAACTTCATTCCTACTCTTTACAGTAATCATAGGCACTAATAAGGTTCATAGGTACACTTAAGGGGTGACTAGCAATTATTGGGTGACTAGCAATTATTGGGTGCAGCTCGTACTATACTCAACTAGAGTATGCATGGACTCGTGATGGGGCCATGTTTTCGATTGGACAAGGTTTGGTTGCCACACTACGTTAGACGGGGTCAGGGGTGTAAGCATGGTCAGGGATGGGATAAGGATGCAGAATTTGTGATATCATGCGTATTGCTTCTTTCTATTTACTATCTCGGAGGCAAGGAATAGGGCCAACCATGTAGGTACCGAGTCTACGGACTAGTTAATTACTTTGAACCTCAATGGTAAACACGCAATTTATTATCAGTCCTACTCCAAAACAATTATGTACGCTGTACGGACAAGCAATCAGATACACGACAGGAAAAAACAATGCTATCTTATGCCACAACTACCGGTAAGAGACAAGAACACTCGCTTCTGAAACGGAGCAAAAACAAAGACAGGGAGGCAATTATACACAAAGGCAGTAGATCCAAAGGGGTGAAACAACCGAAGAGAACACTCAGACATGACAAAGAAGGGGAATCAAACCGGCGAATAAATGCAATATGCGTCCGTCCTGTTACAGGACGAGTCGCACGGACATGCAGTTGAAAAGACTCTTTGGACCCGGATGCAAGAACAGCCCGACAGAAGAATTCAAAGAGAAACAAGGCCATTAAAATGCCCACTCTGTTGATATGGTGGGATGAAGTTCAAGGGCTGCTCATTGTACATGGTGTCGAAACTTGAGCCTGGCCAACGGTCTTTCGCCGATCCTCCTGCGATACAATCCATGGCATGTTGAATCCAGCCAGTAGACTGCCCCGCAGAACTGGACATTCAATAAACTCCAAGTAGTGTCTGCAAATGATCGACGGATGTGCCACAAACAAGGCCGAGTCCGCTCGTTTGCAAAGGTTGAAGTTTGGTATTAGATGGCGCACACCGAGGCCAAGGAAGCAAAATGGGAAAGCACAAGACAAAAAAATCTCTCAAGTTCGCCGTTGCCGAGCCGTAGCACCATGAAAGAGTGATGAGACGTAACATCAATGAGAGGAAGGTCGTTTCTACCCACAGTCAAATTGTAGGCCGAAGCGTCGAATGGGAAGAGGAAAAGGAGAATCGAAGGGATGAGAGAAGAAGAGTGACCAAAGGTAATCCCATGCCGACGTATGTTGTGCTTTTTTCTTCAGCCGTCTTCTGACAGTTGCGGGGTAGCAGGAGCAAGGGGAATCATCAGGTCGTGTTCAATCCAGTGACACGCCGCGGCTTTCAATAGTTCGAGTTCAACCTGGATCTCGGGATAAGCAGGCTGCGCGGCACTGGAAGACCAGCACGGCCGTATCACCTACCGCAGCACAAAGCCTTCATCACCTTCTGAACGAAAGTGGGCTGCGGATCAGTGTTCCCTTGGGCACCACCAACCTGCGGACTGCCCATGCCAGGGTTTCCGGGGCTTCCCATGCGACCGGAAAGGTGCGCGTTAGAGTGCTGGAACTGCGCTTGGGTGGATGCGGCTGGAGTCGCTGCTTCCACACCCCCGCTCTGGCGTTTAGGCGGCATCCCGCCGGACCCGCTTGGGCGCTCGCGCGTCTTTCCAGCTCCGGCCTTGGCGGGAGAAGGGGGCGGGGGCTGCGCGGCGTTTAAACGGTCGGCAGTCACACCGGGCCTTTGGCTGTTGCGAAGCTGGCTCCCGTGCAGATCACGTCCGGTCGAGGTCTGGTGAGGCAGGTCGCGTGTCGACCCATAGGACTTGTAGTCCCATCCCCGTCCATTGTTGAGCTTCATCCAGTCGTACTCCCCATCCTCCACTTCGCCGGCGTTCTTGAGGGCTTGTGTCAAAAGATCACGGAGATAGTCGTAGTCGGGGGTGTCCTCAAAGCCGAGGTTGCGAACATAGCTGAGATATTTGTTGAATTCTTCTGGGGTAGGTTAGAAATGTACTCCTATCCCGTCAACGGTGAGGAACTTACCAGGATATCCTTCGCAAAGATCCTTGATGACGGTTGTCTGCTTCTTTTCGCCGATCTTCTCGTACTTTTGCTTGTTGGTGGCAGCCTTCAACCCTTGCCAGGGAAGACCACCCCGCAAGAAGTACATGAAGACGTGACCCAAAGCCTCCAGGTCATCCCGTCGTGATTGCTCCCGACCCAGATGTGTGTTGATACTCATATAACGAGCGGTACCTGAGAGAGACTTGCGCTCACGGTAGGGAATGTGCTGCTTCGTCTTGGGATCACGGTACTGCTTGGCCATACCGAAGTCGACGACATGAATGACGTTGGCAGCCTTGGTGGAGGGGCGACCGATGAGGAAGTTGTCGGGCTTGATGTCGCGGTAAATGAGGTTCTTCTCGTGGATTGTTTGGACGCGCGAAAGCTGGAAGAAATTAGCCGCGAAAATCATCTTCGAGTTATCGACCAAGACATACCATCTGCTTGGCCACCATCACCACAGTCTTGGTCGAGAACCGGCGGTTGCAGTGATCGAAAAGGTCCTCAAGACTGGGACCGAGGAGGTCGATGACGAGAATGTTGTGCAGGCCCTCCTGTCCGAAGTAGTAGACATTGGGGATACCAGCTATGGAGAATAGTCAGCAAAAAGACTCGGACGAAAGCTCCAAATAGGGAGACATACGACATCCGACCAAAATCTTGTAGGTCCGGTACTCATCACGCAGTTGAGGGGCATCACTCTTCCGGGGTTCCTGTTCCGGTCAGCTTGGAATTCATTCCCCTTTCGCAGCATATTACGTACAAACTTGATGGCCACCTGCTGGTTGTTCAGAAGGTTGGTGCCCTCGAAGATGACACCAAAAGAACCCTCACCGATCTTCTTGCCTACGCGGTAGTGGACACCTACCACGTTGGATGAAGAGGACGCCATGGGTGACGGGCGGTGTCAGGAACGGACTTCGAATCACGGAGCAATGACTTCAGGGACGCAGACACGTGATTTGTGCTATCAGGGCTGCAGTCAGCACGAGATCCAATGAAGACACACGAGGATAGTCGACTGTTCGGACATACACTGCAGGGGCACCTGATAGTTGACCAAGGAATCTTGGTACTTCAATGAATGCACGTCTCGGTCGATGGATATCGGGGCAAGTCGAGATCGGACGGGAATTATGACCGGGATGCGACGAATGACCGGGATGCGACGAAACGTCAGGGCAGTCCTCACAGTGTGAAACTGCAGAAGGTACAAGGGCGGAATTGGGTGAGTTGTGTAGGAATTGGGTGAATCCGATTCCTCCTTCAGTTATGGACTGAGGATCTCAAGTGCGAAGAGTCACGCAAAGCTGCCGACCGGGGTAGGCTTTGCTGAAACACGGGACGGAAGCAAAGCACTGGAGGTTGAAAGAAAACGAGCACCTAAGGTACTCTACGGCGAGTACGGGCCGCACTTGAAAGCAATGGGAGAGAAGGGGAGGCAGGGGGAGGTGGAAGAAGAAGAGAGGGAGAAGTCGAAAGAGAAAGGAGCGGAGGGTATTGGGAGTGTATTTGGTATCAGTGGTCGAGGGGAACTGTAGGGGGGAACCGTAGGGATTAGCGGTCACAGGCGGTCACAGGCAGTAATAATACACGCGCTACAAGCGTTGGGGGCGCCTTTTCCGCCTGAGAGATTTAACTAAGACTATTTGGAAGACTCCTACTCCATACTCCATACACTACTTTGCACTTAAATCCTCACCTAGTAAATTGATCCACCTGGGCACTTCCTGGGTTTCTCCTACGGAGCCTTAGACACCTATATCCATAGTTTGGTATCCGCTTAGGTCGTGACTAGTGTGCCTAGGCCCTTCACTTGTGTGAATACCTAGGTGTGTCCAGATCCTATAGGCACTAGAAACTATACATCATAAAATTTAGAGATTAGAGAGTTCACCAAGACTTGAGATTTGAGGAGAAGGGCCGAGAGCGGGCAGCACCGTTCCTGTGCCGAGTTTTTCCTTACTGCTCAGGGGATGCCATTGCATGGACTCTCTGGAATGCGCTTAGCCTACTTCGTAGTAGGCTTGCTACTGTCTTGGCGTGGCCCATTGATAACTGTAGAAGTTACCTTTGTAGCTTACTATAGTATTCATTGTCCTATCAGTCCTTAATTAATATATGTAATGCATCCAACTAAAAGCCTCGCAGCTGCAGCCCATCTTGAGGCAAATAGAGTGACCCGCGCATTAGACACGTCTTCGACCCACCCGGCGATCACTAGCCTCTAAGTTCTGGATGCTAATACGGTGTAGGATTAGGAGCATGGAGTACAAATGGTTCCAAATACACTTGGGCAGGGTCCAAATTCAGGGACATCAGAATTCTAAACAGCGGTATAGCAATATCATGCATGACATAAGGGTTTCACATAGATCAACAGGCACTGAACCTTCTCTATTCATCATCACCCTCCTCGGCCTCGCTACCAAGCTCCTCCCTGATGAGATCTCCATCGCTAACGTTTTCTCCATTCTCATGAAACTCGTCTTCAGATTCATCCTCGCTGCTCGACCCACTGCCCTCGCTTTCACCCTCGCTGCCCGGGTCATAGTCTTCTTCATCCTCGTCCTCCTGGTCTTCGAGCTCTCGTTGAGCTTTCTGCAGCTCGCTTTCCTGTTCGGCGCCTGTAGCTTCGGCGGCAGCAGCCTCATCGTTATTCTTAGAAGCGTTAACATTGTACACCTTGGCACGTCGGGCCTCCGCCAAACTAGAATCCTGCAGACCATGACGTTTGATATACTCGTCAATGCTGCCAAAGTCGGCTTGGTCAATCATAGAAAATTCGAATTCCTGATTATCCTCCTCGGAACCATTTCTTGGACGAGCAAGGATGTTGAGGTTAAACGTCCGCTGGAGGACGGATGTATAAGAAACAGATTCGATAGTATCGAACGAGAAGAAAAGAAGCGGTTTCTTGAACGCAAATATAATTCCAGTCGAAAGCAGGAACAGATAGCCTAGTAATGCTGTTAGTGACTAGGCCTGTCATTGCCATTTACCTCCTCTATTGACTTGACATACCTTCTTTGCTACCCCGGAATGCTTTGACATGATATGCCTTCTCGCCCTTGCGATGCGCCTCGGGCATTGTGCTCACGAATTCTCTCTCATTGGGTCGCACAACGCTGATGTTCGGCATGTTCTCGTTTAGAATCTTTCGAATCAATTCCTCCGCAGTTTCGCCCGGTTTGTTGCCGATTTGTTGTCCAGACCCCGAGAATGCAGCTTTGGCCGGGCCATCGGCCACGGTGAAAACCATGGCATCCGGGGCTGCGGTGCCCTCGGGTGGCGGCGTGATTCCATCAGCGAACTCGGGAATGATACAGAAATTGAACTGTTTCTGGGTTTTTTCTGGGACGGGAAGGCACAGTGCATGGCCTAATCATACACGGCAGATATTAGCCTCAATTCCAACCTCGTTCAACGGCAAGATAACTCACGAATTTTGTCCATTGAGATGCCAAATTCCACCTCCTTTGTAGCTTGGTTCCTCGCGCGAAGGTACCTGTGCCCAGCAGTGACCTCAAGCGTAAGCTTCTTGCGCTGCGGAATAGAGAATGAAACGTCCTGAACATAGAACTGAACTGGTGCATCCTTTAGACTGACAGACGCCTGCGCCGTCTCCCCAGAGCTCCCGTTTTGTATTTTGCGCTTCTTCGCGGCAGGGCCGTCGGTAGGTGGCTGTACGATCGGAAGTGAGGTACTCGCGGCCCTGGCCTGCAGGGAAGACGTGTAACGAGCAAGGTCTTCGAACAAAGGTGCATGTTGAGGTGTGTATCCTAGTTGAGGCGGGTGGAGGGTCAGCGGGTGGTTCGAAGGGTCGTCGTTTGGACGTAGATGGCGCCGCTGGCTACACACCGATCGCATCATAGACTCTCTTTTTAAGTGAGGGTTCTGTCGCAAATGCCTCCTCGATGGCGGCAATGGGCATGCCTGCCGAATTTATAGCTGCAAAAGCCATTCTGGGGTGCAACTGCTTAGGGATGATTGTAGCAGTGCAGGAGGGTAGAAGAGATGAAACTGAGAGCAAGACACGGAACTATCTCTCTCCCCTGGCGGCCCGCACATCACAACCCTACTTTCTTTTTCAGTACTGTAGTTATTTGATAGGCTCGCTGATTCAGTAGAATGAATTGGGCTAAAATTGCTAAAAAAAAAAAAAATTTAACAGGAAATTGTCTCCGTACATTGAATGCAAAAAAATTGATACTAGAATACAGTTGGGTTTATACACATCGCTCTCTGAGAACAGCCCTGCAATAATAATCACAGTTGCTCAATTCAAACAGTCTGCTTGGTCTTCGGTGATTTTTGCTTGGACTGGGTTGGCTTTGGCTGCGAGTTCTTGCTCATGTTCATGCTCATGAACTGGTCGATGAAAGCATTCGTCTCGGTGTCCATGATCACGTTCCCATCGGCATCCAGTTTGGCCGCCTTCTCTTCGATGCTCTTTGCAGCCTTTTGCTGCCGGAATTGTCCAACCGGAGTCAACAAAGACTGGCTTTCGAGCCATTCACGTCGGTACTCCTCGATGACCTTCTGCCTCACGTATTCGGGGTCGTGACGTTTTCGGAATCTCGAGTATTTGTTGCGGACTTCATCGAGGACGCTGGACGGAAATGGGGAGTTGTCCAGCGACGGAATCCAAGTCACTTCGTCGACCTCGTAAGCCGTGGTATCAGCCTCGTAATCCCTGATCGTCGGCTCCTCCTCGGTGGGCCAAGGAATCTTGACATCCAGTCCCGAAACGTATCGAGTATATGTCGGAAGCTTGCTCCACTCTGGCCGATCGACATAGGGCGGTCCAGCGTACGCATGTCGAATAATGTGATCCTTGATCTCGCCTGTATCTGGGTCTTCCAGTGCCATGACGTGTCGGATGTTATCCATGGATACCGGCATGCTCTGACTCAAGACATCGGTTTGGATGTTCATCGAAGCCTTAGCCCACTCAGGGACAGTGATATCGGCCTGTAAGAGAGGATATCGGTTAGTGATTTTGCTTGGGGCCGAAACGATAGAAGTGGACGCATGTCTCAGAACGCACCGTGTTGAGGTCTTTGATCAGGACAGTCTCGCTGTCTTCGTTGACTTGGGTAATTTCATTGATCTTTCCAGCATCCCGACCGCGGATAATACAGACTCTGTCTCCAGCAGCGAAGAGAATTCGCTCGCGGCGAAGCTTCTCGGGTATCGGAGGGGGTGCATCGCCTGAGCAGTCATTGTACCATAGGTGGTAGCTTGTGGTCCGGCATCTCGCTTCGGAGCGAGAGGGCCCTTGGACCAGTCCTCCCAGCGAGCCTGCCGTGCTGCTTTGGCGGTGTCGAGTATCGCCCTGTTGAACTCATTGCTCTGGCGAAGTGCCTCCTTGCGCTCAACCATTCCTTCATATCTCTTGGCCCGGAATATCTTCTTCTGGGCCTGTTTCCTGGCTGTAGCCGTCCGTTGGATGACCTTCTGCATTTCGTGTGGTGTGGCCCAGCAATGGCTGAACGTTGCTGCTGGTCAAGTTCGCGGTGGACGGAAAATTGCGGCCGCACCGCGTGCACGTGATCTGTTGCCAATAAGTACGGCTTAGCTAAGCATACTGCGTTGTTGAACATAGGGTGATGGATCGGGGCAGCAATATTTCTTAGATCGTATTCTCTGACTTTTCAGATAGGCTAAGGCTGTGGTGAAAAGGCTTCCAGTATCGATCTGGTTGTTGTCGGCACGTCATGTCGATGAACTAACTACCTTGACCCTGCACAACCACAATATATTGAGTAACTGGAGGCGAAGACTACCTACCTAGGTACCTAGGTAGGTACCTGGGTACCACCGGGACAATTCCAGAGACTTTGATTCTACTGGTCCCGCCAGACTCCTTGTCAACCTAGCATCTCTCGCGAACGTGGACCAAAAAATATAGTCATGGGAGGTTGAATTACGCATGCCTTCGGAATTTCCAATGTTCCTGGCTAGAAGAAGGGTTTGAAACTCTCTAATCTTCGGTTCCAATAGATATATAGTACCTAGGTAGGTATTAGATTCCTTTTCACTACGCCTGTTTGGGTGTTTCTGAATATACCTACCCAGCCTCGACTACTCCATGACTTAACACCCCTGAAAACTCCTGACCGGCCCAACCATCGACAGCGATGATGAATTTCTTGAAGCTATGTCTAAGACGATCCTCAGCATATACATGTACGCTTTTTGCGGTACGGGGATATCCCAACAGAAATGACCCAGGCCCACAACTGGTCCACGGTCGAAGAAGAACAACCTAGCTTGCCATGTATGATGATTGCTTCATTATGAACGCACCAAGACAAGGCCACGTTAAACTCGTCAAGTTGAGAGATGACGGAAACACAATCTACAGAAGAGAAAAACAGAGGGGTAGGGGAAAAAGCGAAGGGAGTCATGTTGCACGGTATGGAATAGTATTCTATCTAGCAGAGACGAATCCTCTAGGTTTATGCATGACCAAGACAAAATTGACGCAGTTTTTGGGAAAAGACCTCCATTAGAGGCTCCAATGAGCTTGATGCTGCAGAATATCGGACTGCCCCGGTTGTCCCTGGTAGTCTCTGGTCAGACTACCCCTCGAAACTTTGCTTGACTGCCACTGGATGAGCGACTGTGAGATCATCGATCACTACAAAACCGAATTCACAGCGTCAGAGCCTCCCGAGTGACAATGGAGAAAGGATTGCCTTTTTCAAAAGCAGACCACGGCCGTAGTCAACCTTGGGAATGGCGTTCTGAATGACTCGGAGAACAACACTATGTTTGATGGAGCAGGCTTCGCCAGGCCTAACGATCATAACGATCAGGATGAAGTGAGCCAATGTCAAACAGCATGAGCTACATAGTTAGCCATGTAGTTAACCATCGCATTCAGCGCTTAGACATCGAACCAGGCGCCCGGGTGCCCAACCGCCAAGTAATCCCACCTGACACGAGAGCAGGCCCACAGGGACACGTAGCGGTACTGTTCAATATTCAAAAAGCTGGGACCACGTGTAGCCCGTATCGGCCGGTCAGAAGCTTACAGGTCGGATGTGGAGAGAGGTTAGGCCGAGTGCCGGACGATCGATCCCGATGACACGCACGTTTAACTCGTATGTAGCGCGATATGCAGCGATGCGGAGTCCAGGAGGCTAACTATGAAAGGCAAAGAAGACTAGCATCATTGCGCAGCCATCTATAACCCACATAGAGACGGATTGAACTTGATGCGCCGGAAGCGAGGGATCCTGGAGAATGGAGGCCCTATGCTCGTCGACCCGGCTGTATGTGTGGCTTTTTGCTAGTGGAAAGCTTGCGAAAAGTGAAAATTGGTACTTTGGTACTGATGAAGAGCAATGTCTGAATAGGTACGGTAATTGAGCTTGGCGTCAAGGAGACCCGTTCCCCCTTAACCTCCTATTCGGACCCGAGAAAGTACGGAGTAATAGCTTCAGGAATCGGACCCCTGTCCCCAGTCGCTATTTTTAGTCACCCGTGAGAGCTAGCATCTGCTCTCCTTTACGCAGTATAGCAACACCTCTACACCATTGAAACCAACAGTAGGACACTATCGGAGCGGTCAGTGGACAGTCGAGTCAGGCATGACGGTTTTGCACTAAAGTATTTTCCCGTTATCGATGATCCCCACGAGAACCCGGGCATGTGCGGTCTCTCAAAGAGAAGCATAGGTTATTGACTGTATAGTATCAGAATTCCAATGCATGGAGAATAGATAGTCAATGTCATTGTCGATCCAGTCATTCTATCTGAATTCTATTCACATCGTCGCGAACCTGGAAAGGGGAGGTATCCCCGACGTACTGTAGACATGTGCGCCATAACTTCAGATAGAAGCTAGGTCACATACCCCTTTCTCCTACGCAGTATGATATCAAAAACTCCGATCATTGCATAACTCCTGTCTAGGTCACAGCCACGGTGGCTGAGTCTCAGAGTGGACCGTGACGCGGATACGAAAATCCGCTTAGCCACACATAACCTGCTAGGGCTGGCACGGTAACGTATTACCGTAGCCATGAGGGTCACAGGAGAGCATGAGTAGGAAATCAAGGCACTGGTGAAGACGAGAATCAGGACACAGTGTAAATAAGTACTTTGAAGCATAATAAAAGTAGTATATGTCAGAAGTATCTGAAATAAATCTGAAATCTGAAGTCTCTTCACTCTATCAGGGGGAAAGAAAAAGAGAAAAACAAAACGATACATAACAAATACCCCCAAAACCAGGCATCAATACAACAAATACACCATTACGGACCGCCCCATCGTAGTCTGGCCTCTCCTCCACCTCCAAGTCATCAAATATTCTTCCCATCCTCTCCATCTCCTTTACCCAGGCTTCAGCTATTCGGAATTAGCTGGTTTTGGTCTTCTTTCCCTTTCAAACCTACTTGCGCATCTTCCTAATTCACAGTACGGATCATCCCTTTTCCCTCTTCACCCTGAGACTCTCCCGGAGCCAGCCTGAACCTGACCCTTTCCCAACACTCCTGCCTTACTCCCTGTCCCCCTCTTCAACCCACACCCCACCGCGTTGTCCATCACTTCGCCCTCTTAATCGACATACCTCCTATCTCTTCCTTTACTAACTTACTGCAAAGATGGCCGAGATTCGACGCAAGCTCGTCATCGTGGGCGATGGTGCCTGCGGTAAGACCTGTCTGCTCATGTAAGTACCTTGACATCAGAATCATCCCCCTCCGCATCTCCCCCTTGAATCCCTTCATTCGGCTCCAGCGATCTGACAGAAATCTTCCGGCAGTGTCTTCTCAAAGGGCACCTTCCCTGAGGTTAGTCCACCCCGGACTCTATTACCCCCGATTTCGTGCCTTATCTCTGGCAGCGGCCCGGCCGCATCGGCCCCGAAACATCCCGTTCTGACAATCATGATACCAGGTCTACGTCCCCACCGTTTTCGAGAACTACGTTGCCGATGTTGAGGTCGATAACAAGCACGTCGAGCTTGCTCTTTGGGATACGGCTGGCCAAGAAGATTACGACCGTCTCCGCCCCTTGTCATACCCGGACTCGCACGTCATTTTGATCTGTTTCGCCGTGGACTCCCCCGATTCGCTTGACAACGTCCAGGAGAAGGTGGGTGTTCTTCGCTTGCATGTGCTTGCGCATCATGAGTGCTGACGCGGTTTCGCAGTGGATTTCTGAGGTTCTCCACTTCTGCCAGGGCCTTCCAATCATCCTTGTTGGGTGCAAGAAGGATCTGCGTCATGACCCTAAGACTATCGAGGAGCTCACCAAGACTTCTCAGAAGCCGGTCACCCCTGAGCAGGTACGTTTTCCCTTGCCTTTACCTGGGAGCTCTTCACACCCCGGGACCGTGACTAATGTGTTTCACAGGGTGAGGAAGTGCGCAAGAAGATCGGTGCCTACAAGTACCTTGAGTGCTCTGCCCGCACCAACGAGGGCGTCCGTGAGGTCTTCGAGGCTGCTACCCGCGCGGCCTTGCTGAAGGCTCAGAAGAAGCCAAAAAGCGGCAAGAAGTGCCTCATCCTGTAAAGTACCTCCCTCGGCTTTTAGCGCGGATCGGCTCGAGCGAAGATCGGAACCGACGAGGCTCGGGCAAATTTGGTCTTTTTTCTAATATCTCGGGGGCTGCCGGGCCTACATTGCGGGATCGTGGATAATGTCGAACCCGGGCGCCCGAGTCGTGAAATTCCTATCTACACCCCCTCTGCAGTTGGCCGACACTTGTGTTTCTCTTTTTCCTTTTTTTGCCCTTTATTTTGCAGAATTTGTCTAGGGAGGCGTTGTCTTCATAACCCTGTGGGCTTTTCTTTTCTCCTCGTCTCTCTTCCCCATCCATCCGACACTTGTGGATCACAATGACAAAGTTGCCCATTCGTGGCAGTATAAACCTTCTTCTCCTAAAACAACCGAAAAGGAAGAGGAGATGATGGAAGTAGCGCCGGTTGTGAATTCGTGACTCGCCTGGAAGTTGTGCGATGATATATGATTCCCGTCCCTTTCGGATATCTCCCAAAGAGCTCCCTGTTTTGTTTCGATTTATCACAGCTAATACATGGATATTGGTATTTCAATATTTCAAGCAATAAACTGTAGCCTAGTTCGGATAGAATCTTTTCAGCGTCTTTGACTTGGCATGCGTATGCAAGGGTCGTCTCGTGAAGACTCCAAGTAAGTATTTTGTCCCAAACAGCCGACACCTGAGCAGAGATTCGCCTGCATCTAAAACAGCCCAGCCTTGGCAGTTTGGATACTATAGTACTTGGTAGGATATGACAACCATGTTTTCTAGGTATGTACGCTTGAGCAGGGTGCTTGGCGACATGGTATATACAAGTTCAAAATATCATGACCGATTCAAACTCAGCAATCCTTCAATATACCGTCTCGCATCCATCCCAAAACCCTCAACTAGTTTCGAAGGCGTAGTATCGCTAGTACGGGAACCCAATGTAGATGATGCGCCGCCTAGATCACGGAAGAAGCGCGCTCCACTGCTGACTCTGGCGTGACTTGCAGAGACGTAGTCACTCGCTTTGCGGACGATGAAGGCCTCCTGTGCCGGAGATGGAGGAGTATCTAGACGAGGAGATGGGACTGAAGAGTGATCTTCATCCGAGAGAGCGGGTGTAGAGGCGTTGAAGCGGACCCAAACTATCCACCATCCGCGGCTGGTTTTGCTGGTGCGCTCGAGTTCCTGCGGCCGGGTGCGGGTGTCGATGTATGTTGTTAGGAGGCGGTGGTGGATGGCGAGGCTTTCGACTCGGGACCATGGTGGTGTGCTTTGGCGAGAGGGGGAGGGAGTGCGTGGTGAGTTGGGGGTTTCTCTATGAGATGGTGTGGCCAGGCTGGGAATATTTGGGATAGAGGAGCGGATGGTTAGGTTTGATGGGTCATAGACGAGGTCGTAGATTGCTTGTCGTTTGGTGGCATTTGGTGTGCCCTCCGACATTGAAATGCGTGAGGCGGCTGTCGTGGGAGAGGTTGATGCTAAGAGTGGTTTTTGAAGGGGCCCAAGTTGGTGGTGGATGTTTGTGTATAGGGACGGAGACGAGAGAGATGGAGTCTCCGGATCGAACAGGAATGTGAACACAAACGGTTGGTGCTGTTGGTTAGGTTGTTAGCTTCTTGGTTGATATCCGAGGATTTAAACATTACCACATATATAACCGCGTGAAGCTTTTTGGCCTCTTCAGCATCTGTGAGCCGGACATGAAGCGTCCGGTATATAATCCGGCTTTTAGATTTGCCGGCATTCGTCTCAGGCTCAGGGCTTCCTTCGTCCAGGTCATCGAGAGTATCCAGGTCATCACGGGGTCCTAGAACAAAACGACCGATGGTAATGCCTCTGGACTCAGTTCTTTGTTCACTGAGCCGTGGTTCATTAGGCGGAGATTGTGCCGTGAAAGGCTGATTCTGTCCAGCAGCACCCGCTGTTGGTTCATTGACTGCACCAGATGAACCGACAGGTGATGCGGAAGCTGATCTGGGAGAGAAACTCCACGAGGAGCCATACCCAAGAGTCAGATACTTCATGACAGTATCCGTGCTAAACGCGGACTTGTCGGTCGTTTGGTCACTTTCCGGCAGAGGAGTCCCATTTTCTCTTTCCGGAGTGTTCTCTTGAGGCTTAGGCGTTGATTGGCGTTCTGCCATCACAAGTGGGCGTGGAATTCCCGGCGTATGGCCGAGTTCCGGCGTCGTAGGCTGAGCTCCAGATAATCCCTGTCTTCGCTGTCTCCCTGGCTTTCGTCGACGCAATGAGTTTGGGTCCCGCCCAATTCCATATGCCGCGTCGCCGTATCGGAAGATCCACTCCATCCAGTGGGACACATGTGCGAGAGAAGGACGGGAAACTGCGCCAGTCCCAGAGAAGATGATACCATCCGCAGGCCTAGGATCACTATCTGATCCCAGCCATTGACTCTCGCGGTTCTTAGATACCGGCGAGGAGTCAACGACTTGTTTGACCGGATCGCCAAACCTGGAGACAACCAGGTCAACCAAACCATCTGTCCTGGCCACGAAATCTTCGAGTACTTCTCTTTCACCACTGCCCCATTCTTCTTCTCCAACACCGACCCCCAACTCCCCTCCCGCGGCAAGTTTGATCCCATTATAGATCTCGACGATGGGATTTCCAGTCAAGAGCAACTCCCAGTTCCATGCAAATTTCTCCCAGAAACGTTCTAAAAAGAGACAGAACGAAGTTCTTCCCACACGAGTATAGAGATTGCTCAAGGAAAAGTCATGGAGCAGAAGAAATATCGAGTTTGCGCGCCGTAGTTGCTGTATAAGTAGCTGTGGGGGTCCCATTTCTCTTGCCGAGTATTGGAAGCCAGCTCCTTCACCCGAGGTTTGAGATGGATTGGCGGGTAACCGAGTGTGGTCGATGGACTATTTTGATCTGAGCTGTGATATTCCTATTCTCACTGGGTCTTTGATCGATCGCACTTACGGCAACAATCCACCAGTCCTTCTCCAGCTCAAGAAGCACCACGCGCGCCTTATCGGTTTCGACATATTCCAGTGGCTTTTCCGAAAAATTGCTAGAGATCTAATGAGGTGTGTCCAACCACAGACTTTGGAGTGATTCCCACCTTGCAAAGCTCACCATGCCCTGCGCTAAGCCTATCTGGCGTAACCTTTCATTCTTGCCAATGTCGGATAATTTCCCATCGTCATTGGCCGCGGTAGAGTTGTCAGTACGCTGATCCACTCTCGAAGTGTGGAACACGATCTGGTCTTCCAACGTCTCGTCAGTCGGGCCGAGGGTCGGGTTGTAGATAGCGAGGAAGGAGAGCTGCGCGGGGATCACGCTATCGAGATCGCTTTCAGGCATCGCATCGTAAGCAGCAACTCGCACTCAAGCAGTCACCAGTTGAATTCAGAGAGAGACGAGGGGTCGGGGTCGATGATGTTGATATCACGTGGCGGCTTATCGATAAGTGAGCTTTTGAACAGTGCGTGTCGAACTTTCCCCGGCTTTTGCGGAGCCAACATGTTGCTCGTACGTGGCTTGGGGACATTTGGTCTTTGCAGGCATGTCTCTGTCTCTCGGTGGCCTATATCAAGGCTTTATTCTACCAGAACCCATGACCCTCTCAGGATTCTGTTTTGCGGCTCCGACGAGTTTAGTATTGCCTCTTTGAAAGCCCTCCACGCCTATCATTTGAAACAACCGAATCGAATTGCTTCTATAGACGTGGTTTGCCGTCCGGGAAAACGTGTGGGAAGAGGTTTAAAGAAGATTCGGCAAGGTTAGCTCGATATATGAATGTAATGGAGTGTTTCTGGTTCTGATATGTACAGTGCCCATCAAGGAGACTGCTGAAGCCCTTTCACTTCCAATTCATGAGATTGATACATTTACTGGGTGGACGGTAAGGGATTATTGAAATCAAGCTACGCGTCTTTGCAATTGTACTCATTATTCTAGCCCCCAGTTACTCCCAATGGTCCCATCAATCTGATCATCGCCGTGTCCTTCGGGTTGTTTGTACCTCCCCGTATCTTGAACTCCGCCACTTACGGAGGCCTTAATGTGCACCCTTCACTGCTACCAGAGTAAGTCATCGTCTAAATCGAATCTCGAGAAAGTCGAACTGATAACACCTCCAGTTTCCGAGGCCCAGCCCCGTTGCATTACACACTTTTGGCAGGGGAAAGGACAACTGGAGTGACACTTCAGACTCTGCATCATAAAGCTTTTGATCATGGAACAATCCTTTCCCAGACTCCGCCCCCTGGCATTGACATTCCCAATCCCGACTTTTGCACTGTCCCCGAGCTGCTTAATCTCGTTGCACCAAAAGGCGCCCAATTATTAGTGGACGGTATCAACGATGGCCTCTTCGTACCCCCTGTGAAAGACGCAGGATGGCGTGCCAAGGAAGGAAATGCGAACTTGACACACGCAAGCAAAATCAAGCCCGAGGACCTGCACATCGATTGGGCCAACTGGACAATGCTTGAGATCAACCGACGCAACCGGGTCCTTGGCCCACTATGGAGCAAGTCGCTCGTTGCATCCAACCCTTCAGATGGCCCTGTAACATTTCAGCAAAAGCGAGTGATCCTTACCGAGACCGAAGAAGTGGAACCGCCGAAGGGATGTGATTCTTTGGCAGTTGTCCCGGGTCTGCCGTTTGCGAATGCTTCGCACCCTGTTGAGCCGAAGAAGGGACGAGCACTCTATGTGTTTACTCGGGACGGCAAGACCCTGCGCATCAACAAGATGAAAGTGGAGGGTGAGCCGGTGGCTGATGGACTGCGCGCTGCGATCAAGGCTCGCATGTTTGGTGACCGATCATTCCAGTTGGAGGGTGTTGAGTTTACACCTTTCCGTAATCCTCTAATGTGAAAAGGAGATGTTGTACGATATAGTTGTTGTCTATCAAAATGATACCCTTCATAATTGGTTAAATGACGTCCTTTGGCGTCTTTACCGTACTAGCAGACAATACTCTTACTATTGCTGCGAAAGCACAGTGAAAGTCTATTTGAAAGAGAACCCGGAATCTGGGAAAAGTCAGTATCTGTCATGTAAACTAGACAAGTCACGGCATGAGGCATACCAATCTGGACGGCCTGGCCTGTCATAGAAGAGTTCTTCGCAGTGGCAACATAAAGATCTGCAGTATCTTCGACCTCAGGCTATGACGGATTCGTTAGTATACTCTGACGAAGTGAGCCTGGTGACTTACCAGTCGCTTGAGAGCTGTCTTTCCCTTCCATCCCTCGATCTTCTCTGGAGAGAACCGCTGGCCCTAGATACTGTTAACGATATCCCCCATTATAAAATCATGGCAAAACCGATACCCATTCAGTCAACAACAGACCAGGAAGCACAGCATTAACTCGAACCTTAGGGCCCTGAGTTTGAGCGAGACATTTCATGAGATGTATCACTGTGATGCGAATCAGCAATCCGGCTTTCTAATGCTGATACCACGACCGCCTACCTGCTCCCTTGGTGACGGCATATGGCAAGCTGCTGCCACTTGGGGTGACGCCCTGTTTTTGATTGGTGAAATTAGCCTCCAAATGTCTCAACAAGGAATCGATTCCTATCATGTTGGCGTACAGCAGTTGATGAAGTGATGATGAAGGCACCGCCTTCAGGGTTAGTATTGAATGTGGGCAAAGCAGCTTTGAAAAGATAGAAACTGCTTTTAACATTGACATTCCAGCACTATCATAGTCAGCGTAAGATTTCAAAGTTGGCATACAGATAGGTACCTTGTCCCATTCTGCGTCATCCATTGCATCCAAATCAGCAAAATTTACCATCTTGGTCCATCCCTGTCCTTGAATTAGGCGAATCCATACAACTTGCCAATAAATCATGCGTTGACCTACCGCATTCGAGATCACGACATCCAAGCCGCCTAATTGTTCAATAGTCGTCTTGACGGCATTGGAGCAGTCGGTCTGGCTTCCTGCATCCTATACAAGACCAGGATGACATGATCAGTGATCCTCCATTAAGGCAAAAGGTAAAGCTCATAACATACACCCTGGACAACAATGGTCTTGACTCCATACTTGCTTGCGATATCCGAGGCAACTTGATCGGCTGCCTCCTTGTTTGACACGTAGTTGATGGCGATGTTGCTTCCCTCCGCGGCAAACTTGTTAGCAACAAGAGCTCCCAAACCTCTACTCTGGTGTTAGTTAAGATGAATTTCCGCGCAGAGCAATTGTTTTACCGAGAGCCGCCGGTGATCAGAACATTCCGACCCTTCAGAGAATAGGGCATTATGGATAGATTGGCTTGTAGGATCAGCTTCGTAGATGAGGAGCTGTCCAAGGTCACAGGAATAAATTAGGAAGAACGCTCTCACAGCAAGTTGCTGGTTTGATGAGGGGGATGCGGGGCTAGTTACGCGATGCAACGCGGTAGATCGGCCGATGTTTAGGACCTGTTCTCCACTTGAATCCGGGATGATTGGAGAGAATATAAATCTACATTCTATTACTGGACCGGCTCTCGTCGGTGAATACCACACTTTATCCTCCTAAGATGAACCCATAATCCCCATATCGGTACGTGGGAGAGAAACTACTGCGGCTTTGCCAGTGTCATAGAGATATCTCGTTCGAATTTAGATATGATAGAACATCGTAGCGGGGATATCGTAGCGGGATCATGCGTGAGTATCTTTAATGCGCTTTTTGTCCCCAGGATTTGGTAGCACAACCCAGCCTGCATACTGGGTTCTCTTCATCCCTGGCCATGCCTGTCGTCCAGCAAGAGACCGCCATTGAACCAGGAAAACGTCGGCCAATGGAAGCAGCAGTACTCCAGTAGTGCTCAGACCATTGACACGGGCCCATGATTCCACGAACATGGTTCGCAGCCGTGACACGCCTGGCGTAGAACTGCGGCCGGACATCCAGCGGGAGATGAATTCGCAGAATCGGATGACTTTGGCTGCGATGACAATACACAAGCCCACAGCTGGACCGTTCGTAATAATAAGGTCGGGTTGAGGCGAGGAATACTTCAGAGGCAGTGGCTTCTGTCCAGGGTATCGCCCGGAGAGAACGTCGAAACAGGCCCAAAGGCAGCGGATGGTAGAGAAGGGCGTAGTCCAGTATGATTGATGGACACGTCGTGCTCGTGGGATTGTGATAATCGTGTAGTCCTCAGAAAATTTGTCGCCTTTCTTCAGGAAATCTCTCTCGAATTCTCTGGCTTTGTCGGCGCTGAAGTTGTCCCCCGAGCTCACGACGTAGGTCCGGTATGTGTAATGAGTGGGATCGAGAGGTATGTTTTTCAGCATGTAGAACATCTCGGTAGTATGACCACCACTTCCGAGCACCAGGAGTAGGTGAACGGGCTGGTTCTTCCGGCGGACTTGGGGTATCGGGGCATTCTGCGAGTACGTCAACGAGACGACAATGATCTAGACGAGCGGTCAGCTCTGGACGAGTGTGATCCGAGGGAAACACGCACAATGATGGTAAGGATAGCAATGGTAGTTAATGGGCCAAGAAGCTGCCAAAACAGCTTCCAGACCAGCCACAACATGGAAGCCATGATGTCACAGATGGGGGTTTACCGAGGCGTCGAGGGCTCGGAACTCGAGATTTCTATGAGAAGTTCATGATGGAAGAAAATTCAATGGCTCTGAGAAAATTCCGAGAACAGACGTGAACTGCGCCTGCACTTCCCGCGTAACAAAGTGTTACTTTTCCGGCAAAATTGAAGCTGTCGCGTCCGCGACAACACGTGCATGTGGTCTGTGCTTCCCCGGGTTTATTTTCTTGGTTCACTTTTGTTTCTTTCTCCCTTCATACTTGAGATACATCCGAGTTGCTACTATGCCATGGCGCTCTTTCCCAAGCGTCTGACCTGCCACGGTTGCGGGCAGCGCTCTCCCCAGCCTGTCCATGGCTCGATCGGAAAATTTCATTGCAATCATTGCGACGCTGATACCTATCTCGATCAGGTGCGCCCTCCCAACCGAAACCCCTTCCCTTCACAGGCACTGACAGAATCTCTACAGAATGGCGAAGTTACAGATCCACCAGTAACGGATACAAACCCACCAGACATCTCAAGCCCTCATTCCGAGCCAGTCGACTCAACAGCCAGACGCTCAGATCTCTTTTGCTCCCAATGTCTTCGCAACCAGCATCTACTCACAACATCCTTGGCAAATTACTCCGATTCCTCTGATGATACCAATAACCCCGACGAGGAGCGTCTCTACGAGCTGTTCCGCAAAACTATGGAAGAGCAGTACCCACCAGTATGCGATGTCTGCGAACCTCGCGTGGTTCAGCGCATACGCCAGGCCGGCTACGAAGCAAAAGCAGATCATCTCCGACGTATGATGGATCGAAGCAGAGCCAGGAAAGCTGCACGGAGGGAGAGAAACTGGGGTTGGCGCAGTCTTCTGGTCTACGCCGGTGCTCTCGGATACTGGGGTAGTATAGGTGGTCAACTTGCATGGGACGCAATAAGTGCTTTGTCTTCCTCTGATCCTTTAGTTCAGGACCATTCTCTGGGGACCCCGCCATCATTGCTGTTCTGTGGAAGACAGGCATTGGACACTTGGCGCATCCCTAGCGAATGCTCCTATGACTTGTCACCTTTTGCAGGTCTCGCACTGGTTGCGGGCTGCCTATCGCTATGGTGGAACCCTAAGCTACGCATGAAGGTTGAGGGCAAGGGCGGCAGGTTCGCTGGTCTCTCGGAATACTACAAGGGTCAGCTCGTGGTGTTGGTGGCGCGATGTGTATTTTGGGCTCTGCTCAAGGACCCATCTGCAAGTGGCCTCAAACCCGACTTGCCCCCTGCGCTGCATATGTTCATGATTATGTTTACTGTTATAGTGAGTGTTTCGCCATCCCCACATCTGGTCTTCAGCTAATTCCACAGTCTGTTGTGATTTCCCGTCTTGTCGTACGTTACGACACTCGCCCTCTGGTCAATTGGGCGGACCACTCTTGGGAGAACAAAGTTCGAAGCCCTCGTTCCTCCCCTGCGCCAGCTGATCGTGTGCAACCACGGACCAACTCGGCAAACGTCAATGATAAACCAGTTGCCCCATCCTTTCCAATCGAGAAGCTGGCTTCGCCTCCGGCCCCGTCGGAGACATCGCCCGCCATTCCTCCTACGCCTCCATCTGTAGCCGACGATATGGATTGGGCTCCATCTGCTCCGCAAAACATTCGGCCGACTGTGAGTGTGGCTCAGCGAAAGCAACCATCGGTTTTTGATGGCCCTACACCATTTTACGGCAGCTTGCCAGCTGCTCCGACACCTCCCGCATGGAAGCTCCGCACTCGGCAGTCAGCCAAGCCTATTGAGCAAGTCGTTCAACCTAACCCGTTCCATCGAAGTCCCGTACAGCCGCCAAAGATGGAGCCAAAGAACCATGCTAAACCAGAACCAGTCTTCCAACCGCCAAGGTTCTTTCCACCGGCTGATTACGACCAAATGACCGGGTTGGAAGCACTTTTCGAAGACACTTTCGACATTAGCAAGGATGCGCCGAAGAGAGACAGAAGCCATCCAGATCGCGGCCAGGATATCTCTGTCAGCCCTATTCAAAGCCAGCTCATGTATCAGTATCTCCGACTGGGTCTGTTACTGGGTTCCATGGCTGCATGGACCTTTTCCCAGAACCACGAGCTCTTGATTCCAGGGAATTATATTGAGGCCAGTGCTTTGGGCAGCGCCAGCCTGATAGCTGGCTTTGCTCTTTTGGAAGCAGTCAAGATACCCATGGTGCATTGGAATGGAATGGAAATCCTGTTTTATCTCGCCGAACTCGTGGCGGCAGTACACCTAGGGAGTCATTTACCCGAGGCCTCTTTTGAGCGCGCCTACTTTGATAAATACGGGAAGTTGCTCCTGGGGTTCATGACCCTGCAGGAGCTTTTCCGTCTCCTGGCCTTTCGCCGTATAATGACGGCTACCGGTGTACCAGAAGCCCAACAACCAACAAGCCCTTTTTTGCATCAGCCTGGATCACCACAGCCCCAGTCGCCAATACCCGGTCCTATCACTTGGTCTCCTGTCGAGTCCCCGCCCAACAAATCACAAGTGGCATCGTCATTTGACTTGCAACAATCCGCACCCCTATCGTCATTCTCTCAAGGAACCGCACCTTCTCTCTCCTTTGGCTCTTCCGATGCCTCCTCCACCTTCTCCTCGGCGCCACCCGATGGGCTGAACTACGGGCTTTCATCGTCTCGGTCTTTCAATGCCGTTCCCACAAAGAACGCCCACAGCTTCACGATGAGTGATCTCAAAGCAAGTGATCCGTCAGATTACGAACAAGACTCGGACAACGAGACCGTCGCCACCACGGCTACAAACATGACCAACGCCACAAACCGCTACATCAGAAACATGGGCCTTAGCTCTGCATTTTCACCCCGAAGAAGCGAACTAGGTCCCGGAATTGGCAGTCTAAGTTTGGACGATCGGCCTACTCCTCGTCGCGTGACGCGCAGCCAAACACAGCAAGGCCTAGCAGGGCAACAAGGCCTAACAGGCCGAAGGCTTGCAGGCCGTAGTATCAGATAATTACCGGTTCATCTGGTCCTATCATTCCTCTGTTTTCATCATTTGCGAGAATCCGCAGCTATTTATTTTTTGTTTATTCCTCGTTCAGCATTATAGCTGGCTAGAAACATTCCAGGCCAGAGGCTGGTTTTCTATCTTGTTTTCGGGGGCAATGTTTTCAGCGAGCATCGCATTTATAGCGACAGTCATTAGTTTGTTTCTGTTTTTGGCTTGTGATTCTTCTGTGCAAGTGACATAGGCTGGAGGGTTTAACGACTGATATGAAATGATGAATGATTTCCTAAGAACAGTGTCACCCACAATCTTCGATTGTCTCCATGACTCTTAATGTGTACCCGGAATATCTGTATATAGATGGAATATCAGACGTATCCCAGAATAGACTGCATTTGACACTAGGTTTTGAGAAAATCGAATAGTATAGGCAAGGCATCTTCCTGAATGTTGAATGTCTGCCTACATATCTTTTCCACGTGCCTTAGACCTAGTGATGCCTAGGGTCTTCCCAATCGGGCCCTATGTCAATATAAATACTTCAGTTCTCTCACATCCTCTACTCTTCTTCTCTTTCACTCTTCAGCTCTTCTCTTCTTCTCTTCCTCTCTTCTACTCTATCTGCTATCTATCTGCCATCTATCTGCCATCTATCTGCCATCTATCTGCCATTTATTGTTGCCATTTATTGTTGCCATCTACTTGCTGATCTATACTGACATTTACTCTTTCGCGATTTAGGTCCCCGGCAACAGGCTCGCACCTCATCGTGGTGTCGGGGTCTAGTACTCCTCGCCGGCCTTGTCGGCAATGGATGAAGCTAAGACGGGCCTCGCTACAATATCTGATGAGAGATATCATGTTGAAGTTCCAGGCTATGGCGACACACTCGCGACTTCATACGACAATGCTTGCTTAACTTGGAGAACGCTGTTCCACCACTATGAGGAGGGAAGAGTTTGGTCTGAGAGCTTGGGAAACATGCGGAGGAGAAAGGAATGAAAGTGTCGAAGTCAGAGTCATAATGTGTCATATAATGTCCCTTGTGCTACCCTGTTCTAGATATAGTCCCTCATTTGATCAAGAAAATGCGCCCGAGCCTTTACTGCTTCATTAACTCTTATCCGATCTGTCGTTCCTTTCCTCTTCTGACAGCACCTCGGCACAGCAAGCACCTTCTTCCCAATATATTCCTTCGGGTCGATCTCAAAAGGGTTATGCATGTTTGCATATACCCCTCCATCGTCTTCAATTTCAAGGATATTAATCTGCAAGACTTCCGGATTGGTGTCGTCGTCTGGGACAAGATGGTCAAACGTCACTCCATAGTAATCAATCATCCTATAGTACAAAAGTGTCAGCATAGGCTATTGGAGTCTCATGTATGAAGTTAAGTTACTGTTTTGGTCTGGCCTCTACCACCCAGCCTTTGTATTCATCCCGGACTAGCATGTCCCCAGCAATATCGGGCCGTACATCTCTGCGGTAGATTGCCCGAAACGCTAGCTCCGCTAGCTTGGGACCACCGGGCAAAGGAAAGCTATAAAAGCTATCGAAGCTATCGGAGACGTGCCATGAAACCTCTGGAAGAAGCTTCTGAAGAGCTAGCAACGGACCTTCGATTTGGATTCGAAGTGGTTGATCTTCCAAAGGGAAATGGAAGCGGTGAGGGGGTTTACACGGCATAATGGGATATGGAGAGGGAGAGCAGGTTTATCTTAGGGATCAAAGCAGTGAATAAAAAAGCTATGGTCAGGGTTGGTGAGGCATCGGACGTCGGAGGGAGCCATAGTGCGTGGGGAAGAGATACTTCTAAGATTCCGGTCGTTATCCCTATTCTAAATATTTTGACTATGTAGTAAGGTATGGGAACCCCTATACCTAATTAAACTGTCACACAGTTACTGACTCAGTAACTGTGTGACACAAACCTATCTATCCTACCTACTATATACGCAGTAGGACTGCACTAGTGAATTCTACCCTTACCTTAAAATCAGGTATCTACCCCTATTCAGTTACGCGGAGATGCAATACCATAAACCCCCACATTCTGTCAATCTTCAACAACTCATCTGGAGTCTTGGTCAGGCGGTTGCGAGTGCATTAAAATTTAAAATTCACGCTCTTCGCCGATTCCTCTACAGCCACGGCATGCTCTGGATCAGCAGCTTTCTTCTTCACCAGCTCCGTCACACCAAAGAGATCATCCATCTTCTCAAGTGACATACCCTTGGTCTCAGGAATAAAGAACCAAACAAAAATTCCCATGGAGAAACAAAAGCACGAAAATATAAGATAAGTCCTGCAACCGTTAGCAACTCGAACCAACCATTCTCGAACCGACTTACCCGTATCCGTTAGAACCAACAGTAGCCAGCATATTCGGCACAGCCCTCGCAACGACAAAATTAAAAAGCCACTGTGTGGCAGCGCCAAAGGCAACGTTCAACGAACGCAGCCGCGCAGTCGGGATCTCCGAGACATAAATCCAGCAAACGGGACCCCAGCCAAACTGGAAGAACGCCGCAAAGAGGAAGATGCACACGAGGGCGACGTATCCGGCGGGGATGACGGGGGCTCCTTGTACGGGGGTGCGATACGCACATATAAGCCGATGTACATCATTGCCAGGCCCTGAGCGACAGATGTCCAGAGGAGCGAACGACGGCGGCCGAGGGAGTCAGCGACAAAGACGAGGAAGACGCCACAGCTGACCATTTTGACGATGCCATAGACCCCTGTTGCAAAGAGGTTAGTTGCCGTGCCTGTTACGCCGAGCTATACAAGTACAAGCACGTTAGTTTCCACCTCTGGACGTGGTGAATGCTAAAAGCTCACATTCCTGACTGAGAAAGAGTTAGCTCGAATCGAATCCCACACGGTTCAACAAACCTACAAATCTGAGGACTGTAGTAATTGATCGCATTTGTGCCAGTCATCTGTTGACAAACCATTAAAACCACGGATATCACAGCTCGTTTCCTATTCCCAGGAATAAGCCACATTTCCTTCATAAGATCCCAGAACCCAGAACCGCCGATAAGCGCACGCTCCTGCTCAAGCTGCGCCGCAATAGCCTGGAACTCTTCCTCGACATAGGGATGACCGGCAGGCAGAGCGCGGACCTTGCAGAGAGTTGCGCGCGCTTCTTCCCATCTATCCTGCTTAGCGAGCCAGCGCGGTGACTCGTTACAGAGCAACATGCCCAGTAGCAGGAGCACGGCGGGAAGACCCTGCATTGCCAATGGGACGAGGTACATTGCAGATCCGGTGAGGTGGAGAAGACAGCCGTAGTTAATCCAGAAGGCGAGCATGATGCCCATTGTAATGAATAACTGATAGAGACCTGTAAGTCCACCGCGGATGGCACGCGGTGCATTCTCAGAGACATAGAGGGGGTTTATCATTGAGGCTGCACCAACTCCAAAGCCGGTGATCAGGCTATTCTATGTCAGGTTTGGTGACATGGGTTGCTCAGAATGTCACACGTACCGTCCAACATACATGGCTGGAAGGTGGCCACTGGCTGAGGCCTGCATGGTGACTCCCACGATTCCAGCAATCGCTGATCCTATCAGGGCGAGTCTTCTTCCCCATCTATCGGCTGCCGGCGAGGCGAGTAGGGCTCCGAAGAAGCATCCTGCTTGAAGGGTGGAGACGATATTGGCAGAGAGGTTTGCTTGGGCAACAGCGTCGAGGTTCGTGAGGCCGTAGGCTCTGCAGATATGGTATTCAATATGACCTGTAATGAGATAGCGGGAGACAGCTCACTGTTCAAATGGAGGCATCGTGAGGACACCACCGATGATACCGGAGTCCATACCGAAGAGCATTCCTCCGCAACATGCCTGAGTATGTCAGTAAAGCATATCTACTCCAGCAAGGACACTCACCGAGCAGGCGAGCGCATAAACTCTCCATCCATAGATCTCCTTAGGATCAGTTCTCATCGCCTCGTTATGGACGACCTTTCGCAGGAACCACGACATCCTGAGTACTTCGGACGAAGCGCAGGTTGAAACAAAAGCAGACAATCACCTCTCGCGAGCACAATAGGAGATATAAGAGCTGGCGGTAGTTAAACTAAGCTCTGGATCACCGGTAATTGACAAATGCAAGACTTCAGCCCTATTTATGAGAAAGTATCATCCGAGCCCAAGCCTACAAGGCAAAGAGACAAAGATGAGAACATCCACCAATCCGATACATGCTACGACCATATGCATAACCACATGCCGGAGCGTAGGCTCATGCGCCTACCCCAGATTCAAGCAGGAGTGGGGTTATGGGGTTAAGGTTCAAGAAAGGACGGGATAAATCCCCAGATACGACGTAGAATGCAGCAGGATGTTCTATATCAGGGTGAATTAGCCGGATTGGTAGGCTATCATTGCTGGTCTTGGAGTTGACTGCGGGGAAAAGAGCTAGGGCTTGCCTTGGCGGGTGAAATACCCTAGATGTTACGAGTGTTATGTACCATCGAGAGCAGAGTCAACGATGAGATCAGAAACAACCTCAACGATGTCATGGACCGTAGGGCTCAGTAGGAGTAACTGAAGTCCATCAGGGCCGGCAGAAGCTCGGTTATCAGTGGATTAATGCTGGCCCTCATGACCCTGAAGTCAGGCTTCCTACTTCCAGCGTGTTGCGACGAGAGTGCGACCTCCGATGTGGCTATAAAGCCGATTTCAGTGTCGGAGGTGTGCTCTGTGGCCTGCGGTCTAATCCGGCTTGCCAGGCTTTTGTCTCGATTGGCACAGCTCCCAGTCCGCTTCCGCTTCATCACTTTGATTTCTTCATTGATCATCCCCTGCTAACCCAGAACCAAACGGGCACTGGACCGATGCCTGGTAGGTAAAGCAGTGGAGGACCAATTGAAGAAATCAAAGTGCCGAAAGGTCACAGGCTATGTTTTGAAGAAAGAAAAGGTATGGGGGTTTTCGGGGAAAACTAAAGTACGCACGTGCCCTCGCTTATGTTGTGCGTGCTTAGTTAGAAGGGCGGTGGGTGGAATACCCTATGTAGGTGTAGGATACTTCCTAGTTGCATGTGGCTTGATGTGTAGGGCCTCTGGATAATTCAGACTTTGCTTTTTATACTGCATTTGGGAACGGGGATAATCTGCCTTGCATTTGAATCGCAGGCAACTCTGTCGAGCGACCTCGAGATAGAGCGTATGCTCTTGTCACCACTGTGCCAAGTCACGAGAAAGATCTATAGAAGCGCGGCGGGAAATTCATATTCCACCAATAGATCGGCTTCACGTGCCCAGTCTAGGTCTGCTTCCAAAAAGAAATGAAAGCTGGCTACCAGATGTGACGGCTCCCTTTTATCTGGAGCCAGGAACCATCAGGTGCAGCTGGATCTAGGTTGTATATGCTTGAATTTACTATATAATACAGGATGCTACCTCTGCAGCATCAATGGCCTGCTAGCAAGCTACTAAGGTATCGGGACAACTCAGGGACAACAGTGTCATCCACACCATCCGTCCCGCCAAGGCCTTGTTGCAAACATTCAGACCAGCGCTGAAGAGATATCTCATGCAGTTTTTGTCCATTCAGGATTTGCTGCACTCGAGTTGCTTGGTCAGAAGCAGCAGAGACATCCGCCGAGACCGATATATTGCTTTCGAAGATGGCACCGTGTTTCAAGCGGAGGAACGCACGGGTCTGGACTGATGTTAGTCTATATCAGTGTATACGATCTGCGAAACTTACCGAGGGAGGAAGAGAAGAAGGTAGTTGGGGTCTTCCACGAGGATCATCCTCGGTGGAATACGTGGAAAATGTGAATTGCGGCGTTTGAGTGTACTTCCACTCTAACGAACGTAACTCCGCAATTCCTTTAGCGATACCTGGTTCCTCTTGTTGCACCTCTCCCACTGTGCCCGCAACCCATGTATCCCCTGCAAAGATATCCGGCTCATTTGCAAGGGCACGGCGTGCCCGAAGCACAGCGTCAGAGTCAACCTCATATAATTGGGCAAATTCTTCGATTACACTGTCTATCACGCCCTGCATCGAGAAATACGAATCGGCCAGTGCACTCGAGATATTGCCCACGGGTGACCGGACACTCTCCACGCCCTTGGCTTGGATATAGTCGCGGGCTGGGGATCGGAGGAATCGGCCGAGATCATGGATATTAGGCGAGTCCAGCAAGCAGGTACCATGATGCAAGGCTCGGTGGCGGGTGAGCTTAAAGGCTGACCCGGAGACCTTTCGAGTCGGAGGTTCATTGATATTGATATTTGTTTCCCCGGGCGCCATGACAATATCGTGGCGCTCATTCACGCTCGTATCAACCGCGCCGACGCGGTGCAGCGCACGAACCACCATCTCCGCGTGTTTGTTCCGCGTGAAAGTCGTGCGCGGCGAGATGACACTATAATTGAGATTGCCCTCGTCGTGGAAGACAGCTCCGCCCCCAGATCGTCGGCGAACATATAGAGCTCCATCGTCCTGTCCGCTCGGTCGACGATCATTGTAGAGGACGCGGAGATCCGTCTCCAGCCAGGGATTCTGATTTCGACCGATCACCACACATGGCTGGTTGATGTATAGAAAAAGGATGTTCGAGTCGGCGGGCGCGTTCTCCAGCAGGAAGTGCTCGATCGAGAGGTTCACATAAGGGTCGTGTGAGAGCGATTGGTAGATCTGGTGTCGAGAAGCATCGCGACGGACGAGTTCGGCGAAACGCGAAGAGGAATTGTGACGGACCCAGCTCCTAATGCCGCAGACAGTAGTACTAACGCGCCACGGCGAGGACCAGCATTGTCTGGCGAGCATGGAGCATGTAGCAGGGAGCATAAAGCAAGGACGTACAAGTCAATAATAGTCGATCATTAAAATGCGGCCGATAGTCGGATGCACTAAACCCAGATAGGAAACCATCGATGAGTCGATTTTCTGCCTTTTTTTCTGTTTGAGTCAACGTCAACTTGGTCTTGTGTGACATTCGTTTTGTCAATTGATTCCGGGTTTTACAATTTATCTTCTATTCTTACTTTACCCGACTTTGAGGCCGCAGAACATTCATCATGTCGACGTGGGGTGAACATTTCCGAGTCACCACGTAAGTTGCCCCTCCACGCCATACATATTCCAGTCTGATCTCTTCTAGCTATGGCGAGTCGCATTGCCGCTCTGTCGGCTGTATCGTTGATGGCTGCCCTCCCGGCATGCAGCTCACAGAGGATGATATCCAGCCCCAGATGACCCGTCGCCGTCCCGGTCAGAGCGCCTTGACAACCCCGCGCGATGAGAAGGATCGCGTCGAGATCCAGTCAGGCACAGAGTTCGGCGTTACACTGGGCACTCCAATTGGCATGCTGGTCCGCAATCAAGATCAGCGGCCCAAGGACTACGGTGGCAGCACAATGGACCTATACCCGCGTCCTAGCCATGCCGACTTCACCTATCTCGAGAAGTACGGCGTCAAGGCCAGCAGTGGTGGTGGCCGCAGTAGTGCCCGTGAGACCATCGGTAAGCATGCAGCTATCTACCATTTCCATCATTTCAGCCTGACCGTTGCCCATTAGGCCGTGTCGCCGCCGGCGCCATTGCCGAGAAGTACCTGAAGCTGTCGCACGGCGTCGAGATCGTGGCCTTCGTCTCGTCCGTCGGCAACGAGTACCTTTTCCCCCGACCCCTGAGCACCCCACCGCTTCCACCAACCCCGAATACCTCAAGCTTCTCGAGAGCATCGACCGGACCACCGTTGACAAATTTGCGCCCATCCGGTGCCCCGACGAGGAGGCCGGCGCGCGCATGACCAAAGTGATCGAGAAGTTCCGCGACAATCACGACAGTATTGGCGGGACCGTAACCTGCGTGATCCGCAACGTGCCAGTCGGGCTAGGCGAGCCATGCTTCGACAAGCTGGAAGCCAAGCTGGGCCACGCGATGCTGAGCATCCCCGCCACCAAGGGCTTCGAGATCGGCTCAGGCTTCGGCGGCTGCGAGGTTCCCGGATCCATTCACAACGATCCATTCGTCGTCTCTGCCTCAGCTGAAGGCCAACGCCTCACCACCAAAACCAACAACTCCGGCGGTATCCAGGGCGGTATCTCCAACGGCGCCCACATCTACTTCCGTGTCGCCTTCAAGCCGCCTGCGACTATCGGCCAGGCCCAGACCACCGCCACCTACGGCTTCGAAGAGGGTACCCTGGAGGCCAAGGGCCGTCACGATCCCTGCGTCGTGCCTCGCGCTGTCCCTATCGTCGAAGCTATGTCTTCGCTGGTGATCATGGATGCGCTGATGGCTCAGTACGCTCGCGAGAGCGCGAAGAACCGGCTCCCGCCTCTCCCTACTACTCTGCCTACGAAGCCTGCTACTGCGCCTGCATCATAGGTCTGTAGTTTGAAGATTAAAAAGCATGGTTCGTAGCATGGTCGGGTGGACCGTGCAAAATTCTATAGATATCATTTTTTCCATTTTTGCCGATATCTGTACTACGTTTTCCGGGTTTTATATATCCTTGATATCAGATACAAAACTGTTGAATGAGATGCATGAGCAATGATTATGAGAATTGTGTGCTGTCATAACCCCATCCATGCTTTGAAACTTCCGTCGGATCATGCATCTGCCTTGCTCAAGGCTATTTTCTGGAACCTTGGAAGTTATATCAGGGCACCCCTCGATCTCCGAGAATCAACCCGTAACTAACTTAGTTAACCAAGGAGACCTCATAGTCCTGAACACCTATTAACCCGTCTCTTCAACCAATTAGTTAGTATTAGTTAGTATCCGATGTAAATTCTCCCAGTATCCAAGACTGCCCAGGTGATTAGTTTTATACTCCGACCTCAGGACATGGTAATGACGATGGCCAAACAAGTAGATTACAGGACTTGTCTAACAGAAATGAATCAAAAAGTTCATCGAAAAGTCCATTTATGCAGTAAATTCATCTCCCTAAACCAAGCACATCCATCCACTCCTAAAATGGCATATGCTAAACGCTGAAGAACTTGTCAAATGGAAAGACATGCCAGAAATACAAACCCAAGTACACATGAATGGCACCATGGGTATCGAAAAAGAAAAGGGTTCAAAATGTACAGAGAGAACGAGGAGTAAACCATGATACCGTCAAAAGGCTGTACAGATCCTCTCGAGTTGACGGCAGAGAGAAATCAGAAGTACAATGCAAAAACTAGTTACTCACTCGACGAGTACTAGGCGCATTACTGAGACTGCGCTCAGAGAGATCATCCATATCGGAAGCATTGACGACTCTGAGCTTCTCCCGGGGCGCAGAGTAAGTGGTCTGAACGCGACGGTCTTCGTCCCAGCCCTCGTCACAGGTATCATCGTCGCCGAGCCATCCTGGGGCATTGAGGAAGATATCATCGCGGGTGGAGCGGGGTGTTTCGAAGACATCGTTTGATGTTCTGTTTTTAGCGATCCGGTCTTTGGCGCCTTTGCGGCGGAAAAGCTCGGCGGAGGCACTGACGGCTCGGCGGGGAGTGCTGGTGCCGCTGGCATCGGAGACCTTTGGTACCATGACGGTGCTTCGGCGATCAATGCCAGAGGCGAGAGGAGCGGCTTCGGGCTCGGCTTCGCTGTTTGTTCCATGGCGAGTGAGTGTCAGGGCGCGGCGGACACTTTGGAAGATGCCTTCTGAGAATTGGGTTTTTGAGGAGGGTGAGAGTTTGGAGGGCGAGGATTCGATGGGGGTCAATGCATCTGCGTCATTCAGGAGAGACTCGTTCTCTGCACGGTGTTGGGAGAAGGTGGTGTGAGCGGTTGAGTAGGAGTCTGTTGAGAAGGAGTTTTCGGATGGTGCGGCCACGCCGTCGATGTCACTTTGTGTTGTGTCGCGACTATGACCCGGATCGAGTTGATCAATAGAGTGACCAGCACTGCTTGCCCAGCTCAACGGCCGGTCGATGAGGATCCCTCGCGCTTGGGGCACCTGGCCCGTGGGCTTGTTGGACGAGAATGAAAATGATGAAGCCTCTGACAAGTTGCTGGATGTTCGTTCACTCTTTGTCGGGGAGGCTCGTCCTCCATCGGCTTCAATGTCTTTCCGACGACTGTAAAAGGGACCTAGACCAACGCCAAAGATAGTACTTCGGGGAGTAGCAAATGGGCTGTCTGAGAATGGTTCCTCGGCCCCAACTTCGGTTTTTTCCCCAGGAATAGTTGCCATAAGGCGTTCCCGGAAAATGGCCTCATCTTCTTCGCGCTCATCGATGGGATGTATGTCACTTATAGTGTCATGACGGCGGAACTCTGTGTACCCAGAATGTCTGTAAGGGCGCTGCTGGCTGAATGGTCGACTTGGTTTGGTCGGACTCATGTCCAGGAGCAACCCCGTCCTCTCTGCGGATCCCTCGCTGTGCTCGCTCCGGGAAGTCCGCGTGGTGGAACTGCGACTGCGATTCCCTGACCACGGGGAGGTGGGGGCGGAATCATGCCTCTCACTCATCTGTGAGCTGCGGATACTGCTTGCCTGGAAGGGATCATCACATCCCCAGAAGTGGGCTCGCTCGGCACCCAGAGCCAGCTCTCGTAGTTGAGAGTCCCGCTGACCCCTGACCCGGCGTTTTCGATAGTGTCTCCATGCACATATCGCGATAACGATGGCAATAGGCAGAACAAGACCCAAGCCGACTCCCAGTCCGGCTTTCTGGCCTGTCGAAAGGCCATTGCCATGCGAACTTGACGCCGCGGTAGTTGAAGCTGAAGGGTTGGTGTAAGTTTGGGCCCAGCTGCCTGAAGTCGTGTTGTAGAGATAAACCTGGGAGTTTCGCTGGATGGAGGCCATAGACCTCTTCGAAGATTGTTTTGGAATGGTATATCCACCAGCAATAATTAACACATTCCCAGAGAGCATGGCTGCGGAGTGACCAAAGAGTCCAGTTCCCTCGGCGATTCCAGCCTCAGAGGACGATGACGGGATTGACCAGGCCCATTCGCCTACACCACCGAATTCTTCTCCGACCTCCAGGACCGCGAATTGGGGGTCAGCAGGGACAGAGGTATCTCCCACCCAGCCTCCAATCACGTAAACTCTCTTTCCATCACCAGAAAGGACAGCGGCATGGCCCGATCGAGGTTCCACAGCGGCCTGAGTTCGCACTGCCAACTCCGTCCTGGATCTTGGCTCCGAGTTGACATTCACGAAGCTCCAGCTTTCCTGCGGCACGGAGAATATGGCAAGCTGAGACATATTGATGAAGGCCTCTCGAGTATGTCCACCGATGAAGAGGAAATCCTGCTGCTTTTCTGTCGAGGTAAGTGACGATGTAGCCGGGAGGGGGACGACGACCATTCCGGCCTCGGGGACAGGAGGTGCGCGGTTCCCAGTGGTGGTCGCATCGTATTTGGAGATATCGTGGGAAGTAGGGCCCAAGAGTACCATGGATTGAGAGTAGTTTGCGGCAGATACCCAGGTTTGATCCGTACTATTCGCGAATGGACACATGCCACCAAAGGTGTACATGAAGCTTTCAGTGGCCTCGCTAGATGAAAAGGTAAACCCGGCGGCCAGGTAGTTCGGACGTGACTTCCCCTCTCCCGGATTTACCGATAGCTGTTCCCAGGACCCATTGCCAGTTGGGCTGGTGTTGTCGGGTCGGAACTGCCATAGTGACTGATCGGATGTATTGTGGCAATCTCCTGTGTAGACGGAGAGAACGCCTCGGTCATCTATCACCGGAATGAACGCCGGATTTTGTTTATCGCTTTCGAACGGAGTCTCCTCGAGCAAGGTGTGGAAGGAGGGGTTGCTCGTATCGACACGGGCGGAGATGTTCAAGGACAGGAACTCGGTCTTGCCTGTCGAGCTGCTAGGTTGGAGAAGGTAGGCGAGGGAGTTGTTGTATTGAGGGGCGAGGAAGAGGGAGGATGGGGTGTATGGGATAGCAGCGGCGGGCCGAAGCAGTAGAAGCACAGACAGGCCGAGTGGGCTCTTCATACTGCGGGTGTTGGCAATCTGAGACAAGATCAAACGAAGGGATGCATTCCAGGATCGGCGAGCATGGTGCCATGCGGCTGTTGTCCAAAGTAAAATTGTTTAAGCTTCAGCAATTGTGATGTTCAATGTTATTAGGAAGACGAGAGAGTACGTGATGTTTGTGTTATCACGAGTAAACATCGGAGACTATGATAGCTTCGACTCTTTTTGACCAAGTGGAACCAAGCAAACACATCTCTACAGCCAATGCGAGAGCGTTTTCAAGCTCTCGATTAAGGCAAGTAAAGGCAAATAGACTGCCGAGATGTACATTGGCGATCAGCCGGTTGCGCGGGCAACCAGCGATACATCGTATCCTGTGTGATTCCTGCTCTACAGCGAATGCTTTCTCCTATTACTCGATATTGGAATTATCTCAGATTTGTCTTCTTTTCTCCGAGACCGGGACTAGTAAGTAACTAGCGAGTTATATGAACAATTGGTTATCAGCCTAGAATCTGGCATCATTAGCGAGGACTAGCAACTCTATATCGTCAACCTAGAAAGGGAATGCTCTTGTTGGATCTGCTCTGATTTGATATAGCCATGGCCGGCGTTGAGCCAAACTCATTGACCCATTTCAACCTAAGCCAATATTCTACATGTATTCAAAAAGCCATCCGTAATCACATATAGCAAAAGTACGCGAAGAGATCCCGGCAATGGGAGGTAGTGGCTTCGGGAGAACAACCGAAAAGACGGAGTAAGTCACTCACAATCTCATGACTTTTGCCGTCGGAAATACACCAATATGGTAAAGAACTCGAGTCAATGACACTGTATAACTCTTAGTGGATCTAGACCGGTCAAGAACCACGGTTCGAGTGCCCAAACGAGCCGTTGCCACGCCAACTCAACTACATCAATCCTCCATTCGTGCCGTGTTACATGACAGCTTTACCAAGTGTCCAATAGTTCAAAGTCCTGTGTAGCCGGTTCGCGGCGTCCCAATCACAACCGGCTTGGCTGGTTTCATCCTAACCAACCACCAACCCTGACAGGAGGCAAGTAGCCCCATACGGCATGGTTTCGTGATGTGCTATGTGCATGCGCAAGGATGTTTAAGCGGGTATGCAAGCCGACCCGAGACTTGAACTTATCTGCATGGGTTGGCACTGTTGATGCCGATAACTGATTGTGATGATTTGATGGATAATATCCAAAACTATACCAGGCCTTGTATCATAAATCCTTGCTTTGGGGCAATGTCTTGGAATCAGACCAGACTCTGGACCATTGCCCTTTTTCGGTTAGTGAATGCTGCAGGGGAGCGATGGCGAGAAAGTTGAAAAGCAAAACTCAAAGCTCCGCCACCTATAGGTATAGTAGAAGCAAATATTGATCCTCGAGACCAGGGTTGGCATGCACCTACTCGAAACAGTCTCGTTTCCAGTTCCGACTGCATCCCGCTCAGGCCATTCTCAGCATCAGATATGTATGTATACTCTTCGTCGCAGCACTAGTAATCCTTGTTCAATATTCAACTTTGCATCTGAATTCAACGTTCTACCAGAGTTCGGATTAGTATAACTGTGCGGAGTTGGGAGCAAATTATAATGCCAGCTCCTTGTTCTATAGCTCCCTGCTGTCTAGTTCGGACAGGAATGGTCTCGCAAAAAATAAGGCATGGATTTGGGAATCCGATGCAACACTACGCGTTGATATCCAAAAGGGTTTACTTCCGGAGGTGTGATGAGCAAAGGCCAGTGGCAAAATGAACGCCATAGCAACCCAGAGTAGCCTTCTACATATCCAAAATCGACCATGACTGCTTAATTACGAGGGAATTGCCACATGGCTGGCTATCACAGTCAATTCTCGTCTCAGCGCTTCGGAGAATTTAGGGTGTTAGCTTTCTCATTTCTTGGTTACGGAACATGTCAAAACCAACGTCAGCGCCTTCTAAAGTTAAATGGACATGTCGAGGCCAAGCTTCAAAGGCATATCAAAGATGTTGATTATGGTCCCTGTAATCGAATAGATCAGTGCTCACTACCACTGGCCCGACAAAGCAAAGAACTAACCCGATCTTCATCATTACACAGCATCTACACCAGCCCCGGATTAAATCGATCTCCCACTCCTCATCATTCTACCCCTCTCGATAACGCAGTGCCACTCCAAGTGACGAGAAACCCCACTGTGCCTCGCACCGTGTAGCCTGACCTGACAGATTTACAATCGGGCGCAAGGAAAGTAAAGAGAACAATACTGTGGCACGGCCCAGCGCGCTGGAAAAGAGGCAAGGCAGTTACCCTTGTGTTACATAGGACCAGACCGAGGATGCCGACTTGCAGATCTGGGGCCGCCCTGCACTCGCTTGGACGATCCGCCCATAAGTAACCAAGGAAATCGGTGTGCATTGATCGTCGCAGTGCGCATGAGGTGTTTAGGACCCCAGGTCGTTGCCATGATACATCATACTACCCTGGAAGCAATGTAGGCAAGGACTGGTAAGATAGCGTAGGCATGGACCTTGGGTTGAGCGAACCAAACAATGGAGAGTATTGCGATGACCCTCTAAATGTTCCCAAGATTCTCCGGGGTGGTTTAGGGCCTTTGCATGGCCAATGAGGTGCAGCACGGCTGGGCCTGCGTCTGGGAAACCGGTACGGGCGATTGGAAGCGACCGGAAATGCATTTGCGGGGTTCGGTGATTTAGTGCTGGGGATGGCTAGAGATGCGCTGGAGTACAGACGATTCTGAGTGGGCGAAAATACATTGGAGCTAGTTCCAAAACCCGGGAAGTTTCTAGCCTGTTAAGTGCTAAGTCCAGACTGCAAAGTTGTGTTCCAGTCTGATTTACTGTAATGACATTGGGATCTGTATTTTCATTGTAGGTAAGAGCGATGTCGAATTGCTATGGAATCGGACAGTCGTGATTAGGGTAGGTCCGCTATCAAGATTCGAACCAAAGTTAAGTCAATAAGTGGGTGGGCCATCTCAGTTGACCTGTGCGCTAGATCTGGGCCTTCTTGGCGGGTGCGATTTCGGTGTAGGTGCTAGGTGTATGTAGGTGCTAGTGCTAGTGCTAAGTCCTTTACGTTGAATGGTCCTTTGGGAGACCTTATGGATTTCGCCTTCTTCTCTTCTGGATATTACATGCTATAGATGAGACGAAAGAGTAACATGGAAATGAAGGCTAATTAGGGGCCCAGACCCTGGCGTGACGTAATCTAGATTTGACCGCATTTGACCGCATTTGACTGCGTTGGGAATTTGCTCGCCGTGCACGGACTACAGATCATACTTCGATGCCGAAACAGCATCGTGCAGTATGCCTCTGGTTTATATCAAGGCTATAGGTCAGTCTGGTATAGCCGTGTATCAAGATCCGTGTCAAGGGCACTAATACTATAAAAGTCCCTGGCTTGTCGGGCAACACTTAGGGCTAAATCAGCCCGGGCATCAGAAGGCAAAGCCTCTTAGAGTGAAACAGATCAAGACAGTTGAAGTAACTTTCAGTTCTCCCTGTAGTGGCAACTAAATCGAGTATGATGACTATATCGTACATATCCAGCCAAGTGGACCAGTCAATTGAAAGGCGATCCATGGACCCCGCCTTCAGACGTAGAAGTAGTATCAACCAGAATGGACTAGAAGATTAACTTTCACCAAACGGGTATAGCCCATACCTTTGGACTTGGAGGCATTCACACTTCTACTGCGTACTCCCATAGCAATCTCATAGTAATCTCATAGTAAAAGAGAAAGGAAAACTAAGTTAAAATGTAAAAAGATACACACGGACCACCGGAGGTATCGGCCGAAGCCCCACGGAGTTTCTGTAATACAAAAGTTACGCTAACTTGGCATCGATGAACCGTCGTCGACTGTAATCATTTCCTCCCCGTCGTCATTGGTATCTTTCGTGCCTTCTTCCCTTGGCATCCGATCTTCGCTCTGCCCTATTACCCACCCAAAACCTCCCTTTCGCTTTTCTTTTCCTCTCCTTTCTTCGGGCTCTTTTCTTTTTCCTTTCGGACATTCCTTCTCCAACATTGTTCATCCGATCATCCCCTCCGAACCCGCTACCCGCCCCCCTCGCGAACGTGGCCTCCGAGACCCACGCCGCTGTATTATAGCATCACCGTCTGCGCTCCTTTCTACTCCCGTCCCACACACGTGGGAGCTGGCAGGTCTACCTGTAGACCTCCATTGCATTCCCCTAGGTCGGCCCGTTGTCAGGTACACCGGCCCTCGATCCTCGTCCGAGTCCCGATTTCGAATCCCGATTTCGAAAGTAATGCCGGCCCATTCGTGCGTCTCAATCGAGCTCCTCAACGGCCTTCCGTGAACATATTTCAAGATTCATCGGATAGGAAGCTAGAGGAGAATGATCAATGGCAACCTTGGTACCGTTGGCTCGAACACTTGAATCTTTTTCTCTCTGCAAAAAAAGGCCCGTATAATAGAAAAGGATGAAAATGACGGATCCTCGATCTTCAATAGCTGGTCTGGAAGAAGCGGATCAGCCGATGACTTGGAATGCCCCTGTCTCAGGAGATCCCAGGCTGGATCTCAACCAGACCGACGAGGCGTTGCAGGCGGTGGCTGCACCAAACGACAAAGCCGACCCCGGTCGACAAAACGCAAACAAGCAATCTGCCAGAGCTCCCTTGACTCCTGACATCAGCGAAGCACAAGCGACCCTCCGTCAAGCGTTTCCCCACGTCTACTCCTCCAGGATCCCCTCGGCCCGCTCGTCCACCAGCTCGCTACAGGCACTCAACGAAAACGTAGTGGTCGATGCCCGGTCGGAAAATGGCAGTATTGGACGGGGTCCTCGGGGACCGTCTCGGCAGTCGGACAGCCAAGCTGAATACCCCGTCTATCCGGATCAGTCCTATGCCTCGTTACAGTCTCAAATACACCCGACCTGGCATCCACCGCATCTACGACCGCGCAGTTCCTATGGGTCACAGGTCGAATCGGCTTCTCGGGTTAACCCTCGCGCTGCTCGTACAGCCGGCAACACCCCGGTGTCGAGCCCAGGGCTATTCTCAATGAGGAACCCTCGGACCCCAACGAATGTCTCGGATACCGAGGGTTCGCTCGGAAGCCCCTACCTTCACCCCACACACTTGCAACCGCCAAAGGAGACACACACCGTCGAGGTGGACCGAGATAACATCACTGGTAACAAGCTTGTGAACCAGTACGAGATCCTCGAGGAGCTTGGACGGGGTGAACACGGCAAAGTGAAACTGGGACGACACGTTACTACCAGGCAAAAGGTTGCCATCAAGATTGTTCAACGGTACTCCAAGCGCCGCCGATTAGGCCGGCTGGGTAACGCGGAGGACAAGGTCAAGAAAGAAGTGGCTATTCTCAAAAAGGCACGGCATCCCAATGTCGTCAGTCTGCTCGAGGTCATCGATGACCCGAATCAACAGAAAGTCTACATAGTGTTGGAGTATGTGGAGAACGGCGAGATTGTTTGGCGGAAGAAGGGTTTGCGGGAGATCGTTCATGTCGACAAACTACGGCTTGAACGCGAGAAGGCTGGAATCCCTGATACTCCGGCCTTCTTGCAGGAGAGCCAACAATTCATCCGGACCGCTCAACATCTACGTCTCCAGCGAGAAAGGGCACGAGAGCGGGTCGAAGCGCAGGCCGCGGACGCGCAGAAAGGGCCGATTCCCGGCTGGAGTTTGGAGCACGGTGCCGAGTCATCGGATGAGGATGACGAGGACTTAGGGCTGGCTATGCGGAGATCATCCACGCGCTCTGTTGCCGTTACCGACGATTACTCTCCCAGCCAGTCCTCTGTCCAGGATGAACTCGCCGCCATGGAGGGTAGTATGTACGGTGCTTACACCGACTATCCTTTTGAGCGGCGGTTCAGCACAGCTTCTAGCAGCTTTGGCTATGCTCCATCTGAGCCGGAGTGGTCTGCAGACGGGGACGACTTGTCGTATGTTCCTTGTCTGACTATCAACGAAGCGCGTAGTGCATTCCGAGATTCCGTCCTCGGGTTGGAGTATCTCCACTACCAGGGTATCATTCATCGGGACATCAAGCCTGCCAACCTGCTTGTCACCAGCAGTCACCGCGTCAAGATCTCTGATTTTGGTGTCTCGTACTTGGGACGGCCCATGCGCGACGAAGAAGAAGAGCAATTGGAAGCGACCGATGCGACGGAGCTGGATGATGCCCGTGAGTTGTCCAAGACAGTTGGCACCCCGGCGTTCTACGCTCCTGAGCTGTGCTACACTGGCGATGACTTTGTTCAGACCATTGGCTCTATACCTAAAATTACTGGTGCCATTGATGTGTGGTCCCTGGGAGTCACGTTATACGGGATGATCTTTGGCCGTCTCCCCTTTCTCTCGGATGATGAATACAGCATGTTTCAGACCATTGTCAAGAAAGAAGTATTCATCCCGCGCAAGCGCCTTGTGCCAGTCAAGGATGAGTCAACCGACGGGCTTCAGAAGTTCTGCCGTGACCCCGGTGAACTTGTGTACGAGGATATTGATGATGAGTTGTATGATCTCCTGCGACGGTTACTAACGAAGGACCCAGTCAGGCGTATCACACTGAAGGAGATCAAGCACCACCCCTGGACCTTGCATGGTCTGCCCAATCACCGTGCTTGGGTGGAAGAGTCAGATCCCGCTTATCAAAGCAAGGGCAAGAGAATCGAGGTCTCGAATGAGGAGGTTACCAGCGCTGTCAGCAAAGTGCCTTTTATTCAGCGTGTCCGATCCAACGTGGCCAAGTGGTTCTCTGGTCGTTCCTCCAAGGACAAAGAGCCTCGCAAGCGCAACTCGATGAATTCCTCGGATACCCTGTCTTCGATGTCAAGCACCAGCACATTTGGAAAGACCTCGCGCGACAGTCGTCAATCCAGCTTACGAGGGGACGAAGATATCTTCCGGACATCCAAGTTTGGCGGCCAAGCCGAGCATCCATTGGCCCAGAGCGTCACTGCAAGCCCGATAGACAAAGAAAGCTGGTCCACATCCTACTTCCCTCCAGTACCGGCTTCTGACACCAAGCCTGCTCCGGCGCCAGCTCCCGTCCCGACTGTGACACGGCCGGCTCCTCCACGACGTGCCAGGTCTTCGATGTCCACCGCCGAATCCACCAAAACGGTGAGGCAGTCCAGCTTCGACTCACACAGCACTTTGCGGCCCCGAGGGGGTGCCCCTTCGATCATGGAAGCCTTGGGGACAACCAGCATTGGAAGCATTTTTAGCGGCGCGACTAAGCGTGCATCGGGTGCATTCAGTTCAAGTCGCAGCCGACGTAGCTCGCCAAGCGCTGATACCGCGTCTCTGGATGGAGACCGTCACTCAGGGCCCAGTCTTGCTGTGAGCAATGCCTCTGCGGTTGGTCAGGTACGAACAACCGGTCTGTGGCAGGCTGCGAACCCTTCGCCCTCCCGCACCCGGTTGTCAGGATCTGCCCACCGACGCAACCGATCCCAGCAGCTTGCGGGTAAATCTTCAGCGGAGTCTTTCCACCTTACCAAGGAGGCCCTCATGCGCCGTCGAAGGAGTGACATCGAGCCTAGCGCTGATGATGCTTTTTTGGCTCCTAGAGGCACAATTGAAAGTGCCATGTACTCAACGGACTCTTTGCACTTGCCGGCACTAGCGCCACCGCCGGATTCTGGAAGTCTTGCCGACCATCCTAACAGTGGTCTTAACAACTCCACCCACTCCGCCGCCACCATCTCTTCCTCGTCTGTCGATGACTTCACCAGCGGCATGTCCCAGAGCGCTTCGCATCCCAGCATTCCGTCTGTTGTATCCGGAGCCTCCTCACTTTCTGGCGACGGTGTGTATCTCGCTGGCAAAGACTCCGATGTGCCATCTATGTTACGAACCGGCGAGACTGTGAAAGCCCGCGGTCCGGGCTCAGTACGGGCTGAAGAAGATGAATCGAGGTACTACTGCGACGACGAAGACGAGGATGAGTCCGAAGAAGAAATTCTCGTAATCGGCAAGAAGAAGCCATCTCCCAAGAACAAGGCCAAGCCCACTCTCCGCACAGCAGGTTAATTCGCATCTGAGTGCAAACGCACTGGGGACTACGATTCTTGACTCCCACATAACCCATCAATCTCCATCCCGCCACCCCTTCCACATCAAGACTCCCGAGAACGAGGTCGTTGTATATCACTTCCCATCCGCAGTTTCCCCAATCGAAACCGGAAACCCGCCTCTAGACTTTGTCAACTTACATTCAACGTTGTTTGTACATATAACAGTTTCGCATCTGCGGCACCCCGCGAGAAAACGTCTTCTCCAGCCATGAATCGGCTTTCAAGTGTTGTTTTTCCAAGGGACTGGAAATATTTTCGAGCAACCCAGTCCTCTTTGTCATTCATCCTTTTTTACACGCTGCAAGCGCGGACGAATCTTGATCTTCTATTTTCCGCTTTACCTGTATCCAATTTTGACACTGGGTGGCATGCATGTCTTCTTGGTTATGGTGTGGATTGCATGATATATGATCACAGGCTGCTGAAATGATCAGTCACGAAATGAATAATGGAGAATCTCCTGAGCAAATATAGCTTTATTCACATTGCTTCATGGTTCGAACTACCTAACATGATTTCGTAGACTTCGGGACTCTGGCGGATTGGGTATCTACTACTGGGAGCCGTGGACAACAGAGGGTTGGGCAGCAGTTTCTCGGATACCTAGGTAACTTGCTAGTAAGCTGGTCGAGTATGAGACACTAGGCCATCTGTAGACAAGACAAAGTAGTCCTAGTCCTAGTTCTAGACCTAATTGTCAAATATAGCGGAGGCAGAAGCATTTTCAAGGTACTTGGGCAGCATAGTTTGGGGTACATACATCACCACGTCAGCGAGGCAGACAGGCATTCTGCCTTGCGCTAGAAATCGGAGATATTTGTGGTCCGAGCCCAGGGCGACCTTACTTTAAGAGGATTAGATCGGCCTTCCTTGATTAGATCCTGAAGCGGCTGTGCACAGAGCTACTCAGGCATAGTATTTGCGATTGCCAAAAACTGGTAGATATTGAGATAAAAATAGTTAGAACTATCTATTATCGTAGTCGATCACTATAGGGATATCCATGAGTACTCGTATAACTTATAAGTAAAGCTTGTATCTACTCTACTCTCCATAATAAACTTCCTATAAATACAGAATTAGGGCCAACTTACCGATTCCCCAGACCGCCTTGCGCACGTGAAATCACTACTTATCGTGTCCCTCCAACTTACTTGCGATGATGCAGATCTGCGGCTGACATCCTCCATTTTGAGTCGTCAATTTCCCTTCTGCGAATGCCAGGCCATCGTCTCCTTTTTCCCCCGCTGTCCGCGACTGGCTGCTTGCCAACTCCCTAGCATATCAACATCACCCGGGGAATCATTTCGCGCCGACAGCCTTGTCGTTTGAATCTCCTAATATCTTATATTATACGTGCTGACACGTCGCTGGAACCTGTCCCACGACATTGTCACAATGGCATCTCATGACCATTCCCAAGGCCCAGGTGTTGTCCCCGCGGATATCAAGCATCGGAGCGTGAGCCCGTCACCCCACGCTCAGCAGTATCACGATCCCACAGGCCTGAACATCGACCCCTCCATGTCCGCATTCCCGTCCTTCGACAATACCAACCCGGACGCCGGTATCAGTGGTCCCGATTCTTATGGATATGCTGCGCCCTACCTCTCTGCAGCCCCGCAGTCACAGAGCCTCGCTCCTCCCTCCGAGCCCTTCCCCTCGGCAATCAACAACATCTCCATGTCGCAGTCATTCGAGGCGAGCCTGATCAGTCAACTGGATCATGACTCCCAGGGCCTGAGATCGCATCAGCCGAACGAGAATTACATGCTCGACACTAGGGCAGGGGATCTGGATTTCTCGGCCTATCAAAACCACAGTCCCAACAGCGCGTCTGCAGAATACGACTCGTCGCTACTGCTGGATCCGCAAACGCACCACCACCCGCAATCCATGCACCAAGCAGTCAACCCAGCCGACCTCGTTAGCAATGTATCCAACCCCTCTGGATCCCCACACCCGTCGCAAGACCAGCAGTCGCCAGGCCCTATGTCTCCCCTCGGCTCCAACCCGGGCCAATACTACACGCCCCGGCATTCGCGACACGCCTCACTGGACCCAGCCACAGCAGCCTATCTGAGCGCGCAGCCCCATCAGGACTGGCAGTCCGTCATGAGTAGCTCGGCCGCGTTTCAAGGCCACCGCAGGGCACCCTCGGAGGTGTCTGAAGTTTCCTCGGCAACGCACTCGCCCTATCTATCTCAGCACGAATATGAAAGCAACGCGTCGCCTTCTCTGGCACCGCAGAACGACCCCGCATTATATGATAATGCACTTGGTATCGAGTCGTTCACGCTGTCGGAGCATCAGCAACCGCAGCAGGGATTCAGCCCACTCCATAGTCCTTATATTTCGCCACAATTGATGCCACAGCAGGGGAGTGAGATGCCACCGAATGCATATCTTTCGCCCGCCATGACCTCTCAATTCCCATCTGCGCCGACGGACATGTATGGGATGACCCAGGATGACATGATGAATGCCATGAATAATGGCGTATCTGACATTGGACAGGCGTCTCAGATGGCGCCTCCATCTATTAATGTGGAGTTTGCGCCGCCTTCGCGTGCCCCCAGCTTCGGGCCTGGTAAACCGGCCGCAGATCTGGACTCATTGAGCCCTCCAGCAATGAGTGGGTTTCTCACGTTGCTTCGAATTCTGACCTTTGCATACTAATTTGACTCAAGGGTCCCGTATGCGCAGTAAATCTGATCCATATACACGCCCTGCCTCTCGGTTAAGGTCCCCGACGACTTCGACAACAAGTCTTGAGGCTCTGGCTCCGAACTCGCCGCGCTCACTTTCACCCCACTCGCGCAGCAGCGCCGGTTCTCGCGACGTATCACCGTCACGTTCCAACCGACGCCTCTCAACGTCCTCAATAGACAGTCACAGCCGAAATTATATCCTGGACCTCGCCGATCCCCAACGTCCCGGCGCGCTGCCTGGAGACTCAAAGCGCGTCCAGAAACACCCCGCTACCTTCCAGTGCACACTTTGTCCCAAGCGGTTTACCCGCGCATACAACCTGCGGTCCCACCTGCGAACTCACACAGACGAGCGACCATTCGTATGCACGGTATGCGGCAAAGCCTTTGCCAGACAACACGACCGAAAGCGGCACGAAGGACTGCACTCCGGCGAAAAGAAATTCGTTTGTCGCGGTGACTTATCCCGAGGCGGACATTGGGGCTGCGGTCGTCGCTTTGCGCGTGCAGATGCACTAGGTCGCCATTTCCGATCAGAAGCCGGCCGAGTATGCATCAAGCCGCTACTCGACGAAGAGTCCCAAGAAAGGGAACGAGTTCTCCTCGAACAGCAGCAGCAGCAACAGCAGCAACAACAACCGTCCGGCCACTTACAACCCGTTCCGCAGCCACTCGTTATGCCCGGTGTACCCGGTATGGATAGCCTTTCGTCTGGCAACTTCGTTTTACCTGCTGCTCTACTCGCACAGTACCCCGCTCTGCAGACATTACAGTGGGATCAGATTCCTGCTACTGGTGACGATCCCAGTGATATCGGGGGCCGCAGTAGTTTTGACGCAAGCTCAGGTGGTGAGTTTGGACTTGACGATGACGACGGTATCAGCAATGTCTCCGGAATGAGCGGCGCCTACGGTAATAATCAAGAAGCCATGTACGGCAATCCATCGTGGAGTTGATGACTTTGACTCGTTCCAACATTTCACAATGATTCAAAAAAGGAGACGCATCGTCCCGCATCAGCTACTCTTTTTTTCGTTCTATTTCTTCCCTGGGGTTCAAGGATTCAGCCCGGATAGAGGGCACGGCGTTGGATAAATCGTGGGAGAGCTCTTTTTGCAATATGGGTTTTTTGTTTTCTTTAGACACCGGCATTCGTTTCACGGTTGTTCTCTTCCAGACCTGACTTGGGTCTACGCTCGTCTCCCATTGAGTGTGATGTACTTGATGATTTCTATTCCCCTATCATACCCACTGTTTTGGTTTTGGTTTATGTCCCGGCCTCTGGCTCTATTTCGGACATGTCTAGGTTATTCAACTGAAGTGCTAGATACCACGTTTTGCAACATGATAGAGTTGCAAGGAATATCATATCTTCGTCGTGATTTTCCTTAGTTTGAGATTACCTATAAAAGGCCGAGGAGAATCCTACTAGAAAGTATCCGGCTGCAAAGAAGTTCTATTCATATCTACTGGCATGAAACCCGGACCAACTTCTGCACCTGATGCAGCCACTTGCGCTCGAATTCCTCCTCTGTGAATCTCAGCGCAGACCGACGAGCCCGCTGACGCATAGCCACCTTCTCAGGCTCTGGAAGCGCAAGAGCCGCCTCAAAAGCAGCAGCGAACTGCTCCTCAGTCTCGGCTCGGAAACCAGTCGCGCCGTCGCCGAGATCAATGACAATGTCCTCGCGAGGACCGCCCGAATCGTGCGTCACGCAGATTAGACCAGCGGCCTGGTATTCGACGACACAGATACCGAAATGCTCGTTCCACATGGCGTTCACGCCGACAGAGGCGGTGCTGAGGTGGGATAGGACTGCGGGCCAGCTGGCGTCGCAGAGGAAGGTGGTGTTATCGCGGATGCGAAGTTCGTGCGCGAGGAGACGCAGATTGTAAATGTGGGTTTCGTCGGGACTTGAGTGCCGGACTGAGCCGATGAGGACGAGCTGTGGGGGTGGAGTGTCTGCGTTGGCTGGGTTCTTGGACCGTTCTTGCAGAAGGCGTGCGAAAGAGCGTAGGACAAGTGGGTGGTTCTTCTCAGGCCGGAACTGTGCAATGTATAGCAGGACGGGACGGCGGGTTTTCTCACTCTCTGCATCGACTGTGATTGTTGATTGGAGCTCGGACACTGCCGTGGGTGGGAAAACCACTGCTGGTGAGGCTGCGGTTCCTTCGCCGTTGTCGTTGCTCTTCTCATTGCCCCAGAGTTTACGAATATGCGCTGCCGTCCATGATGAGTTGCACATCACCACATCCACGTGTCGGCCGACCCAGCCGTACAGTCGCGCAAAGAGCTGCCAGTATCGGCGCTTGACAGCTCCCTTCAGTCCCTTCCCGGCACCGGAGTTGATACCTTGCACACCACTCTGATCATCGAGGGAGGCAAGCATATCGGTTGAGATAGTTGGGTAGTGAACATAGGCGCCGGTGGGGACGGTAGGGAAGAGCCATTTGGAAAATGCCAGGGTAAAGGCATAGCCCATGGTATCGATGAACACGTCCGGTACCAGCAACGTGAAAGCATCATATGCAACCACGAAAGACCCCAGCGACTGTCCTAGCAGTGTCATGTACGGGTACGAGCTGGCGACAACGTACTTGCGCGTAGTCAAGTAGAGCAGCACCACAGTCGGGGCGTGCAGGCGAATATTAAATCGGGTTTCGACTCGCTCCAGCATAGTGGCCTTGTTCACTTCATGGTCACCAGTGTAGATAGCGCAGATAGCCTTCGGCCAGCGCTTTTGCGTTGCGCGCACGGCTTCCCAGAGTACTCGTTCTCCGCCTCCACCCGCATTACTATAAGACGAGTCAGTTCCAACTCCAGAACAAAATATAGAGCCGAATTCACCAGAAAGGATGGAAGAAGCCAATAATACCGCCCCACTCGGTACCTTCACCTATGCTGACACCGCTGTCACTGCTGCTCGTGGTCTTCACCCCACCAGAACCACTATCCACCTTTTCCCAGTCTTCATCTTCCTGGCTCTTGGCCAGCGACTGAGCAGAGTCTTTAGCGCCCGGCTCCCGACTTTCCTCCTCTTCAGACCGCGCCCGCGCGATCACATATTCACGGCGAGAACGTGTCCGTCGGCGGATCAACCATCCTACTCCACGAAAGAGTAAACCGAGAAGGCTCCCGGCGAGTTGGGGTAGGAGCACAACGGTGGCTGTGACGATAAAAAGAAACAAAACGGCGTTAGATAAGAAAGCCATAGTGGCAGTAGTCACCAAGGGCGCATAGTTGAAAGGCAGTTGGAGATGTCAACAAAAGCGTTGACGTAACATAACGTGCGTGTCACCTGATTCGTGTTTTTCCGCGGTCTCGTTCATCTTTTTTCCGCACTTCAAGAAACTCAATGGCAGCCCTCGCTATGAACAACCTCCGCTCTATGGGGGCATTACGCTTCCGGTCAAGAGCGTTGCCTTTTACATACTCCCAAATCCGCCGTTTTCATCCGACCAAACCAGCTCACCTCATCAACGAGGCGCTGGACGCCTCGAGCGCGTTTATCCATGGCATTCACTCAATCACCGGCCTACCATGGGTCGCGTCAATTCCCCTTACAGCGCTGATTGTCCGGACGGTAGTGGGAATGCCATTACAAATGTACACACGAAACTTCGCACGTCGAGAACGAGACATTGCGCCTTTGATTGGGGCCTGGGCGCTCTTCTGTTCGGACCAAATCAAGAACATACCGCCAGGTCACGAAAACCGAAAAGAATTGTCGGAAGCGTGGAAAAAAGAGGCGACATATAGGACGAAGGATCTGTTACGCAAGTGGAGAGTGCACCGGGGATACAAATTTGTCAGCCTCTTGCAACTTCCGATCTGGCTATCGCTTATGGAGACTGTGCGCGCCATGACTGGGAACAAAAACGGTATGTTTCCAGCACTACTGTCTTGGCTCCGGGAGTCCGGTAGCAACACCACGGATTTGAGTGCCTGGGTGGAGCCTACACTAGCAAACGAAGGCGCCCTCTGGTTCCCGAACCTGCTCGCAGGTGACCCGACAGGTGCCTTGCCGTTGATCCTAACTGCTTCGGTTTTCATGAATGTCCGGGGAGGCTTTGGTGTCACAGCCCCAGGGACCTCTTTGGCTGATCTGCCGAGACGGCAAATGTTCCAGGCTACTTTTTCCAGAGGATTGAGAGCGCTCCTTCAGATCATGGCGCTCTATGTTGGGGCGATGGCCTTTACGAGAGAGTGGCCTGCGGCACTTCTGATCTACTGGATCACCAGTTCCAATATTGCCTCACTACAGGGATTCTTGGTGGAGAAGTATATGTTCAAGCGGCCGCCGGTCCCTAACTTCAAGAGGCAATTCTTCGCGTATAAGAGGCCCGGTGTTTCTGATCCTTTCAAGCAGAAATTGCTTTGATTGTGGCACTCATCATGGAACTCGAACCGCTCATCCCTGCTTCTGTATCAGTCAGTATGCAGGGTATGAGAGGTTCATGCCTCAGGTACCTCCGGAACTCGCATAAGCCACTTGGCTACAAGCCCAGGCGGTAGGGGAGACCATGATATTGGATATCAGCGGCTACGGGGAAGTCAAATAAAGTGTGCTGAAATGAAGCTGGCAAGCATACAGACTGTACGAATACTGTGGAAAGTGTATATTACTGATCAAAATCAATCGATTTGCTCCTTGTCTCATCCACTCTAATTCATGGCATCAAATGATGGCGCAGACATCAAACAGACTCGGTAGCCACGACGCAGACGCAGCTCAAGATGCACAAGAGGGAAAGATATCAATAGAAGGCCGTAACATTGGCAAATTGTCTTAGAAAGGTATGACTTGGTTTCCACGTCACGGCAACATGCTCTATCATACGAAAGGGCATAATACCAATGCTCGGGTCTCGTTGATTCATCAAAGGACAGGAACGAGCCAGTGATGTAGCTATAGCCAACCTGCGGGGTATTCCCAAAGCACGAGTATGGCAAAGAAGTATCAGGGTCAAAAAAACCATCCCCCCGTCGGAGTTCCACCCCAGCATCTGCATCTTTTCAGCAGTCCATGGAGAGTACCCAGTATCTGCCCTTTTTCAGCAGTCCCCAGGTTCACCCGCGCCCTTCACCTAGGGGAAGTCAGACATCCCACTAGACTACTCGGAGGGGTGGTTGAAAACCAAACAATTTACTGAGATATAAGGGAGCCCCATTTCCCCAGCTCATACTGTTATGCGCATGCACGTGATTATGTTTACATATCTATGAGCCTCGACTCACGATTATTACTATATGGTAAGTGGTCTGAGATGAGGAAAGCGAGGGATGAGAGCCGTCTATGTGGTAGCCCGGCGTCACACACCTGCTAATCAAATGCCTCCAGGGCTACGAGAAGGTGATTTCAAACAATGAGGTCTGTACAGGATATCAAGGATTTGAATTTCATGGCCTTGGAATGGCTACGGCCGAAGGTATAGCATATTATAGCAAACAGATCTTAATACACATCCTGCTTCACTCCTGCTCGATCTAGAGCTTCGCCTTGGGAGGTTCCTCTAAAGCGCTGGCCTCGTTGTTGATTTCCACAGTCCCGTTTGTTGATTCAGTGCCCTCGCCGAAGAAGATGACCTCTACGGTAACATCGTCCCTACTCACAATTAGTAAATATCAAATACAAAGCAAAAAATAAACATACCGGTATCGACGAGAATACGGGCTCGGCAGTGTCAGCAAAGCACACATCATATCCTTGTCCTTGCCGCCCATGGCATTGCGGACCAGGTGGGTGGCCACGTTCTTGTCCTCGACGACGAATCGGCTCGCCGCGCCAGAGATATCATACTGCTGTTGGCGGATCGGGCGGCGCTGGCCCTCGGTGGATGCATCGGTCACTGCCTCCACGGGCAGCTGCTTCTGGCTGTTGAACCCGAACCAGCTCTGCAGCCAGGCCTTGTTGCCGGTGCCAGACTGCTGTTGCTCGAGCCATTGGCCCACCAGGCCGACAACCTCTTCGTTGCTCAGCATTTCCCAAAGACCATCAGTGGCCATAACAATGAAATCGCCCTTTGAGGGGTCCATCTTGGTGGTGGTGATGACGGGCTCGGCAGTGACATAGGGAGGCGTTCTCAAAAGAGGAGAAGGAGTGCGGCCAAAGAACTTCGCCTTAATCTTGTCCTGCATGGCTTTGGTCCACTTGTAGGTTGCGTCACCAAAGGAACGGCTTGGTTCCAGTTGGCCTAGGATGCGGCCATTTCGCGTGACGTAGGGTTCATTAGGGTGCTCTTCCCGGAGGCGCTTCATCTCAGAAGGAGTACCACCGGTCTGGTCCTCGGATAGAGCGGTAGCAGTCCATTTCCCACTAGGTCCCCGGCGGCCAAGGACCGCGCGAGAGTCACCAGCAACGGCGACCTTGAGGTCCTTTGAGTTGGAGTCGTAGAAGCTGAGAAGAGCGCAGGAACCCGACAGTGCCGGTGCAAGCATCTCGGCGGCCACGTTGCGCGAGTTTTCCTTGAGAACCTTGTCCACGCTCTTGTTCACGATATCGTCGTCGAGACGAAGGAAACCCTGCTTGATAGCGGCATCAACCGCCTCGGATGACGGTGTGAGGATGGATGGGTCGGCAGCAGCAGCTTTGTAAGTGGCATTGAGCTCACGCGCAACGTATGAAATCAGCACGTTTCGCAACTTGGCAGATGTTGTCCAACCGCTAGTGTAAAGTTAATATTCATAGATCCCATGTGCATATGCGAGGCTCCTCACGAGTGACCATCAAATACCGCCCAGAACATCCAATCGCTACTTGGATCTCCATTTGTGTTACCGGCCACGGAGGATGGCACCTCGACTATCTTCTCCGCATGATCGTCCTCGATAGGGGAGTTACTAGGAACCTGGACGATATCGTATCGAACAACTCCCTTGCCTCGGTTCACCAAATACGACTCCTCATTCCTCCGTAACTTTTCCGTAGCTTGTTCCGGGGTCAACATGTTCAAAACGCGTCGGTCAGAGTCGTCGGTCGTCTTTTGTAGAGGCTGGTCTCCGGAGAGAGTCGCTGTGTAGAACTGGTCGTTACTCACTAAAAGAGCGCGGCGGGTCGTCTCGGACGGGCTTTCGGCGTGGGCGGTCGCAATTGCGCTAGACGCAAATCCTCGAACCTGTGTTGCCAGTGACTGAGCGTTGCTGTCACCTTGATACGCATACCATGCCCCGGAGGCGACGACGGTCGAAATCACGGCGACGGAGAAGTTGCGGAGATGCATAGAGGACTGCAGAGCTGCCGGGAGAAAGAACGGGCGTCTGCCTCCAGAGTAAGGACGCAAGCCTCGTACCTGGTTGTGGGTGAAAGAGAGTAAACTCGGCTTTGGCTGTTTACCGGCGACTTGCCATACTGGTGGTGCACGCCGAGCAGTACGGAGCGCCTGGACGGCGGCCTGACGCATTGATTCAAGATATCTGACGGCACAAGTATTGCTTCACGGTCCCAGATTGGCTTTAAGCTGCCTCTGCATGGAGCTTTTTCAATATTCAAAGCAAGGAATAGAGAACAAGAAGAATGCGAGAGCTGCGACTCTGATAGAGAGATCACGTGTGTTGCTCCAGGTACAAACGCTATTCCTGATCGGGCCGTGTCGTCATTCCCCGCGGACTTGGATATTCTTTTCCTCTGTCCGATCTGACTTTACGGTTGCTCTTGAGGTAAGACGCCGAGATGTCATCGCGTGCCATCCGAAAGCTGCAAAAGCTGCGCGAACAGCAGCAGCAGGAAGCAGAAGAGCACGATGAGTCAAGCGACGATGAAGCTCCGCGCCCCGCCAAGCCGAAGTTCAATGCTTTCGATCTTCTCAATGCCACCGACAACGACGAAGAGAACGAAGAGTCAGAAGAGGAGATTCCAGAGCCTGTAGTGGAAGTTCCGCAGCCTGAACCGGAACCCGAAACTGCGAAGCCAAAGAGCGCGAGCAAAAAGAAGAAAAAGAAGAATAAGAAAGCCAAAGCAGCCGCAACAACCGACACGTCCCCCAAGCCATCTGACGATGCAGAGCTGGATGAGATTGACCGAGCTCTGAAGGATCTGGCTACGAATGGACAACCCTTGAGCGGTGCTGATCTGTTAGCGAACACGCAATCCGGTCAAGATGCATCATTTCCAAAAACCACCCATGAGTTGCTCTCGGTGGAGCCAAAGTTTCTCAACGCAACGAATGAGATGCGCCGACTCTTTGGAAACGTGGTGCTGGAGAACTTCGACCAGCCAGCGGAAGGCACAGGCCGCAGGCGAGATCGCAATCGAGAAACGGTCGACCTGGGTCAAGCTTTGACGGGAAGATACAGTCCAGCCAGCAGAGGCCAGAGTCTGGCGGGTGTTACACTGCGTCGAAATGCTTTGATGCAAGGAAAGGACGAGTGGCCACGCGCTCCGAGTGGAGGTCTGGGCATGGAGCTTGTCGAGAAGACTCCTTTGGGCGACACTCTCTACCGAATCGTCCATAATGCGGCCTATCAGGATGTACAAAGACAGTTCGAGCTTTGCGTTGAGTCTATGGATCCGCAGCGGTTGATTCATCATCTCCAGTATAACCCCTACCATATCTCCACACTTCTTCAGGTCTCCGAAATCGCCAAGCATCAAGGCGATCATGCAGTATCTGCCGATCTTCTGGAGAGGGCACTCTTCAATATTGGGCGCTCCGCCCATTCCTCGTTTAACAATCGACTCAAGGAAGGCCAAGCCAGACTTGACTTTTTGCAAGCAGAAAACAGAGAATTGTGGCTTGTTGGCTGGAGGTATATTGCCAACCTAGGCATGAAGGGAACTTGGAGAACTGCCTACGAATGGGCCAAGCTCCTTCTCAGCTTGAATGGCTCTGATCCCTACTGTATCAGGCTAATAATCGACCATCTGGCCCTGCGCGGCCGAGAGTATGCGCACTTCGTGGAGCTGTGCACCCAGACACGCTTCAGTCGTGACTGGGCCGATCTCCCCAATATTCAGTGTTCGCTGGCGATGGCCTATCTACGGCTAAACAGGCCTCAAGACTGCCGTCGGCAACTCCACCTCGCCATGTCTCGCTATCCGTGGGTGTTTAGTAGGCTGGCACAGGAATTGGATCTTTCACACATTCCTAAACAGATTTGGGGCAAGATGCCACCGACCGGGTCTCATGAGCTCCTGACCGAACTCTATATTGCCCGTGCAAAGGATCTGTGGAACACACCCGAAGCTGTGGCTCTCATCATGGAAGTTGCCGACACCCTTTCTGGAGAGGAACCTATCGAGCCACCAGAGATCACTCTGGACATTGCTCGTCACGTTGTCCTGTCCGATATCCCCAAGGTGACAACACACCTCCCAACCCGTTTTGTGTCGGGCCGGATGTCTTCTTCAGACCCACTTCCCCCATATGAGTCCGATGCTTTCCGCCAGCAATCAGACCCAACCCCAGCCTACCTCTCCCGGATTCCAGAAGCTGGCCGACCACAGTGGCTCCGGGATCTTTTGGATCAGATTCATGACGGAGCCATTCACTTCCCCCGATTCCAAGGCGGCGACGAAGAAGGTGGTGATGGCGAGCAGGATGAAGCCGCGGATGCTCGTGCGGATGGCCGGGCGCGCGCATTGGCTGGCGATCAACAGGTTCTCGAGCAATGGCTCTTACAAGATGGATTAGAGTCACTGCAGATGTTCCTGCATCAGCACGGGGTTGATCGAGGTAACTGGGGAGATGTTGTGGACTATGCTCCACTAACAGATTTCCTAGAGGCTCTTTTGGAAATCCAACCTGACGAGAATCGTCAACGGCTGATGCATGGTCCCGTTCAAGATGTCATTGGTGAATTTGCGGTCAACATGCTTGAGGATGAGTTGGAGATGATGGTGATGGAAGAAGAGGGCATGTCTGAACATAGCAATGTATAGCCACTGTGAAGCCGAATGCTTGGCAATGGAGTATTGGATGCATCTATGAAAGGCCTACGTTGATTTCCAAGGCATCAAGTGTTGATGTTTTGTATTTTTAGTAAAAGCAGTCTCAAAACATCGTCCAACCTGACAATCCTATCTAAATCCTAGGAATATACAATATAGCCATAGTCTCTATATCCTTGTCATGTGCATGGACCTGCATTGAGAGTCATCCAACGATTCTTTCACTCGTGTCTGCAAGGACCCGAAAATAGCTTCTTTCTTATCTGAAAATCCTGCATCTGTCACTTGCAGTCGCATCTCGAGCTTCTATATGACCCCCGTTCTGCTCGCGTGTCCGCAGTTACTCCGGGAGTCACCCGCATCAATTGTGTCATAGCCTCATCTTCCGCATCCCAATTTTTCTCAGCTCCACCAGTCTCCAGCACCACACGAAAAATTGTCAATAACTCTACTATATACTTTTAGCAGCATGGAGTCAGATGGAACGGTGTCTTTGATGCCCCGCGAAGCTGCTTCGGGGCTGCTGGGCTCGGTGTCTATGACATGCTGGATTTTTCTCTTGGTATGCTTATCGCCGTGTTCTTGGTTTGCTTTGGGAGCTTTTTTCCCTGGATTTAAGCTTCTGACTTGTCTATAGGTCCCCCAGCTTATTGAAAACTATCGCAACGGCAACGCCGAGGCAATCTCGCTCCTCTTCATCTTCGTCTGGTTTGTCGGCGACGTAGCGAACCTGGCCGGCGGTCTCCTAGCAGACCTAGTCCCCGTCATCCTCGCCATCGCAGTCTATTTCTGTATCGCAGACGGCGTCTTGATTTCCCAATGCCTGTATTACAAAGCGCGTAGCGCGCGCTCAGAGTATCACCGTCGCCGGTGCTCGTCTACCGGAACACCCGATCCGACTACCCCGCTACTTGGTCGACGATTCAGCGACGCTATGCCACCGTCACGTCGGAGATCCTCGGGATCGTTGCGTCGCTATCAAACCGGGAGGCGCGATAGCCAGCCCGAGGATTCGCTTGCGAAGATCGTAGAAGAGAGCGAGTATGGTCGCAAGGCTTGGATCAAGAACTTCATCAGCGTGCTCGGCATTTTCGTTATCGGTATGACTGGTTGGACAATCGCCTGGCAGACTGGGATGTGGGCGCCGGCGCCGCAGGAATCCCACGATGGGGGCGTGGCTAAAGCTACGAGTGGACAGATTCTGGGTTATTTCAGTGCTGTTTGCTATCTGGGGTGAGTCTTTTGCTTTTAATCTACTTGTCAATTGATGCTGATTCTCGACAGAGCGAGACTGCCTCAGATCTATAAGAACTATTGCGATAAGTCCTGTGAAGGTATGGTTCTTCCCTCGGGACCTTTTTCGGATATTGACCATGACTATAGGATTGTCACTCCTCTTCTTTATCTTGTCTCTTATGGGCAACCTTACATACGGCGCAGGTGTATGTAGCACCTGAGATATGCTCTTGATGGAAATGGCTAACGGCTACACAGATTCTGTTTCATTCCACGGAGCGGGAATATGTTCTGACCAACCTGCCATGGCTAATCGGGTCTTTGGGCACCATGGTTGAGGATGTTATTATCTTCATCCAATTCCGCATCTACGCTGTGAAGGAAGCTCCTTTCTTGGCAGTGTCATGATTGCATTGAGTGTTTTTCTTATGCAGTTGCGTTATATTTGTACATACATAGCTGCCATATTCTTGGGGGATCCTTCTGATTACGAGGTGGAGCAGGATTGGGGTTACAAGGCGAGCATGGCGTTAGGTTTTTAGCCAAGGTGACGCATATAATCCACCGTAGTTAATATGATCCACTTGTTGCTTATGACATCCATGCAACCAATCCGTGTAGAACAAGTCCGTGAGGCTACAGCTCCTACGCGGCACACAACTATAGCACTACGAGAATACCCACCAGACGGAATTTCTTGATTCGTCATCGCATGGCAGACATGGCATCAGGGCTGGGCACAAGCGCATCCAGCAGAGAAAGAGAAAAGAAAACACATACAACTACCAGACCGGACGCAAGCCGCGGTCATGGAAATCACGAAAGGTGTGCCAAACGTCTGTCTTCAATTCCCCTAATATCCTGGAAGCAACAAAAGTTTCGGAATCGCAACGGCATCCGATCCAACCCACCTCCGTCACGAAGTGATGCGGAAGTAGACCGAGCACCCAGTCTCCAAATGAATGTCATTGTCCGTTTGAAGCTTTTGCTATTTTCTTTTTTCCCCATGATCTAGGTTTTCGTAGGGGTCGTGGAGTATCGAGTACAAGAGAGAATCGTCGAGGGAGCCATCAGGCGGATGCGGGATAAAAGGCGAGGGAAAGAGCAAAAGGGAAACGACTTCATATTCGGAGCGGTTAAAACGCTTAGTCGAACAGACCGAAGCCCATGTCGTCATCGGACTCCTCCTTCTCTGTATGGGAGTTAGCATGATGATTTGCAGGTGAAGGTAAAAAAGCAAAAGAAACGTACCCTCCTCCTTCTTCTCCTCGGCGGCAGCCTCGGCGGGGGCGGCGGCAGCACCGCCAGCAGCGGCACCAGCACCAGCAGCGGCAGCGGGGCCAGCAGAGCCGACGTTGGTCAGGATGTCCTTGATGTCCTTGCCCTCAAGAGCCTGTGCACAAAATCGTAAGTCACTGTAGTCGAAGAATGTGTCGCACTTGGGAGTTCAGAAGTCGCAGCGAAGCGACCGCGGAAAAGGCGACGAGACGGGTTTCAAATATTTACCTTGGCGAAGATGGTAGCCCAGATGGGCTCAACCTCCTCAACCTTGGCGGCGGAGATGAGGGTCTGGATCTTCTCGGCCTGGAAGAGAAATCTGCGGTTAGCGACTGTTGGGATATTTGCTTGCAATGTTGAATCCATGTTCCTCGATTGATGCCCTCCCATCGCGATCAGAGCTCCCAGCAAGAAAAACGACGTTTGCGCGTCTTCAATCGATGAATTCACAATTGGGAGTAACGTACGGAGACCTCAAGGCCGTCATCGGCCAGGATGAGGGCGGCGTAAGAGCAGGCGAGCTCAGCGGTAGACATTTTGTCGACGGGTGGTGTTGACCGGACTGGGTGTCTTGAAGGTGAAGAGTGGATGGAGAGAAGAGAAGAAGTGTATCACGAAAGCCTATCCGAACAGGGCAACCGCGCGGGCGTGTGTGGGAAAAAGCCCTCGCTTAGGGCTTGGCCCGAAATGGTTTAGTGCGGATCGTTTCACGTGACCTCGGCGCTAGTCCCGTTCCGGTCTTTCATGACTCAGCTGGAGTAATCAGCCCGTATCGAGCGATATCAATCGGTCGGAAAACTGACATCACAACCGTGTGGGGTGCATGTGCTTTTATCACAGTCTTCTTAACTTCATCCAAGTCTTTCATTTTCGCTTCTCTTTATCTGACCTGTATCAACCCGCTATTACTACGACCTCCCCGCTCCGGTAATGGAGTCCCCCGCCATCCCGGTCCCGCTAGATCCGCGGGAGCAACCCATCCTCGAACGCCTGCTACGAACCCGTGATGCTCTCCTCCTCCTGAAGCAAGACAAGTCTTCATATATCAAGTCTCGCGATGTCCTTCCGCTATATGAGGAGGTTATCGGAGAGGTAGAGAAGCTCAATACTGCCCGTAAAGACACAGGAGCGTCCATTGGTACATAATCGCTGTAAGTACCGAGATGGACTGGGCATGGTTGATGGGGGAATAACTCACTAACCTGCGATCGCATACAGTGGACTACGTCCTGGATGACTGCTTTCAGTTGATCTCACTGCTCTTCTTGACCGTGGGTAGAAACAATGAAGCTCCGGCAGTGTAAGTCGATCGCTACCCCGCGGATATCTTATCCGTACTAATGTTGTTCCAGGTACTCTCTGGCAACTACTATTCAGGTATTTCCTTCGAAATAAATGACATTCTCCAATCAAAATCCTGACTGTCTGCTCTAGCGCCTGCTCGACCACCTCGAAGAAGCTGGGTTCTACAGCTCCAAAGATTTGAACTCCATTACCAAGACTCTCGAATCCATGCGCGAGACCCTTGATCGGGGTCGCAATAACCACTCTCCAGCTTTGCTGACGCTCCTTGGAAACCGTTTGGAAGAATGTCAGGTCTCCTTGGAGAAACTTCAGAAGGGGCTTGCGACACTGGCCCCCGGTCTGACGCAAACGCATGAAACGCTGGTCTCTATCCTGCGATCCACATCTGCTGTTAATACTCGTTCAAAGGTGCGCATTTACTTCTACGTGGACAGACCATCGAAACTAACTGTAGCTCTCTCTGTTAGTTCTCCCCGACAGAAGTGAACAACCTTCGGGAGCAACTGAAAAAGATCGAAAAGACCATGAAAGATGGTAACTTTGTGGATGCCGACGGCAACATTTTGGCTGGTCAAGATGAGCTCAAGTCTTTGATGCAACGCTGCTGGCGATGGACGGAGATTGTCCTGGAACGGTATGTCTCTTGCTCTTTGTCTGCATGTTAGCAATCTTCTAACTTGAACTCAGGGAGGGCAAAATCAATGAACGTTTCCAGGACCAATACGATCGCCTGCTTGAGATTCGCAACCAGTTGGATCGCCTTTCTGTGACACAAGCCTGGTCGCTACGAGAGACGGATCTGTTTGGATATCAGCGGCAACTTGACCGAATTGATGAGGCGCGGGTTAATGGCAACTTTGTCGACTCCGAGGGTCAACCAGCTGATCTTCATGCTCAACGGGTAATTACTCATACCGAGAGTTCCATCACAGTTTCATGCTAATTGCCTTTTCTTTAGACATTGCTGTACCTTATTCGACGCAGTTATGCGTACATCTATGCCCTGCTCATTTCCTCTGAGCCCGTGTCGGAAGCATTGCTGCCAGTCTATAACCAGTTGCAGACCCTCCGCCGGTGTCTCATTGAAGTTAAGGAGTCTGGTGGTGTAGCGAACTCCCGTGAACTCTATCCCTACAGCATGAAGGTATGCTCCCCTTTAAATCTCCTCTCTCGTCACTTACTGACTAAAGCAGCTCAACTCAATTGATAACATGCGGGTCGACGGCAAATTCTACGTTGGTCCCGATATTCCTGAAGGCCAAGGAAGCGTCAACTCCCTGCTGGCCGAATGCTACGACCTGGTCTGGGAGTTGCGAGCCGCGGTAGACGAAGAACAACAGTCTTGAACCGTTTTCAGTGACATATGCTTCTTTTCTTCTCCGTGTGTTAATCTTACCTACCTAAAGCAAGAAGTAGCCATCCAGCCATTGCCGTTGACTGATCCACGGGTGTATGGTAACGGTGTGAGCTATTTGATGATTGTTTCATGTTCTGAATTTCAATGACATGATAGGCGTTGGATCCGAGGCTGATATGCCGACTGGCATTCACTTTGGAGGGGAGTTTCGGTAGTTTCCAATCTTGATTTTAGTTATTTCACCCTTTATAGTCTCTTGACGTGCAGTAATCTGTATCTTTAATCTGTTTAGCCTCGCAATGGAATCCAGCCCGCTTCTCGGGTTCTACGGATTAAGCATCTCCCTGATAGTATCTCCACGCAAGACGGGATTTTGGCCACTGATTATACCCCACATAAGAAAAGGCATCACTTTTCGCCTTCTGATCACTTTAACGCATGCACAAGCGATCCATGCCTGGAGAAACTCGCCGTAACACCCATTGGTTGTTGAGTCGGTGGTAAACAGACTCCGCGTTGATAGGGCATGTACAGATTTGTACACCTGGTGATGCGCTTTGAGGGAGAATCTCGTAGCATTCATGAAGCACGATGCACATGTCCCTCTGGTTTCGAAGCTGGAGTTGCGTACGAGCAGTACACCTACAGTCCTCAACATGGTGCACTACATTACGCTATACAGTGGTTTGATAACGGTGTAACTCACACCATAACTACGCTACGCTACAAGAGAAGAGTAAGAGTAAACAACCGATACCTACGTACTACAACTACACTACGCTACAAGGGAAGAGTGAGAGTAGAGCAACCTAAGTACAACTACGCTACACTACAAGAGGGCGGCTACCATACTTCTTGTTTACATTCTCAACCTTGGGATGCCTTTTTAGTCCGCTCAACATCAGGGCGAACTAACAAAGGTACCTTCAGGGCCGAAGCTGGGGGTGACTGGGGTAGTATGGGCAAGTATGGGTATGTGAGGGGGTGGACGGCGAGGGTGAGGCGAGGCGGATGAGGAAGCGGGAATGGAAATGTCCTTAGGGATTTTATACCAACGGCAGTCCGCGGGGGAGAAGAAGAAGAGAAGAGGAAAAAGGGTGGTGGAGGAGATATTTATACCGGGGGGGGGGGGGGGGGGGGGGGGGGGGGGGGGGGGGGGGGGGGGCAGGTTCAACATGTGACGCTGATTCCTGGAAACTTCCATTAATATTTCTGGGGAATTTCGTCAAGGTTGACGATACTTGATCTAGGGTAGTTCTGGCATACTAGGCCAAGTACCCCAAGGCCACGCGCAACGTTCGACGTTCTCTCTGTCCTTTCTTATAGTATTCCTCGAGCATTGGCCATCCCATCTTTAATCAGTGTGTAAATCACCAATGACAGACTTATTCCCTATCTTATTCTTAGCTCCCGTATACATGTCTGTAGTTTGTGGTTGATAGTCTTCTCTTCTTCAGGCTTTTCGCTTCTCGATTTTTCTCCAGAAGCAAAACATATGCCTGTTTGATACTGAGCTGCAAGATGAGTCAAAGAACGAGACTCTCACCGAAGATTGAAGTTGAATATGAAGATTACGAGACACTAGATTTGGAACTCAACCAAGAGTTCTATTAGTCAAGTCGATCTCCTACTATTTACTTACTCTTCTTCGGTGAGGGTCTTGTTCTTTGACTCATCTTGCAGCTCAGTATCAAACAGTATAACTAAGAGTTTTACCAGAATCCGCAATTTCCCACCAAATACTTCGTTTGACGAGACTTGACTCGAGATGAAGAAATGCTCATCTATGTCTGTTGTGGATACATCTAGCCCAGATGATGGAGAAAGCAAGATGGTATCTGGGGGGAAATAAGCACTACAAAGGCGCTTATTAATGATAGGATCTAACACGAATCACGAACTTAGTCCTCATATTTGGATTCAAATATTGATATCGCGAGGTCCTTGAACCGCCCTTAATAGTCCATGTCTAGGCTATACTACGTAGTATAAGCTAAAGTGAGATACGCCTGAACTTAGTTTTCAACTCAACCCTAAACCTTACCAAGCTTATATTGACGTTCAGCTTTCTTTGAGTATTTCATATGTTTCGCAGATGACCGAGTACGTAGTATAAGGATTCACTCATGCAGACAGGATAATTGGTCTAACCAATCTAAGAAACATCTCCCAAATAAGTTTTAGAACGAGCGCCTCCACAATGAAAATCCCGGTATCGGCACTTTACCCGGCCAATCAAATTGCCTGCAAAATAACAAATTCCGACACCCAAAAAATTGCCCTAGAGACTCGATTCTGACTCTTCCCCAGTCTTCACCCTCCACACTTGAAGATGGTGAGCCAGCTAGTATGGCAGCGTGCCGCTGCCTCGCGAAGGGTGAGTTCAAACCACTTCAGCATTAATTGATTCCAAAGCTGACCCTGACAGCTGGCCGGACGCCTGTCCTTACAACGACTCACCCGCGGGATGGCCACCGAGGCCTCCTCGTCGCGTATGCCGCCCTACCCCAAGATTGTCCGCAACCTTGAACAGGTCCGCAAGGTGCTGGGCTCCGAGCGCGCTCTCACTCTGGCCGAGAAGATTCTCTATGCCCACTTAGACAACCCCGAGGAGTCCCTTCTCACCGGTACGAACAATGGCCGTGATATCCGGGGTAAGGCCAACCTCAAGCTGAAGCCCGATCGCGTGGCCATGCAGGATGCCTCAGCGCAGATGGCTCTTCTCCAGTTCATGTCCTGCGGCCTGCCTTCGACTGCCGTCCCCGCCAGTATCCACTGCGACCACATGATCGTCGGTGAGCGTGGTGCCGATACCGATCTGCCGGCTTCCATTAAGGGTAACAGCGAAGTGTTTGACTTCCTCGAGAGCGCGGCCAAGCGCTACGGTATCGAGTTCTGGCCCCCGGGTGCGGGCATTATCCACCAGAGCGTTTTGGAGAACTACGCCGCTCCCGGTCTGATGATGCTAGGTACCGACAGCCACACCCCTAACGCCGGTGGCTTGGGTGCTATTGCTATCGGTGTCGGCGGTGCCGATGCTGTCGATGCGCTGGTCGATGCTCCGTGGGAGCTGAAGGCTCCCCGTATCCTGGGTGTTCGCCTTGAGGGCCAGCTTAGCGGCTGGGCGTCGCCCAAGGACATCATTCTGCACTTGGCAGGCAAGCTGACCGTCCGCGGTGGTACTGGCTTTGTGGTTGAGTACCACGGCCCTGGTGTCGAGACACTTAGCTCCACTGGTATGGCCACCTGCTGTAACATGGGTGCTGAGATTGGTGCCACCACCTCCCTCTTCCCCTTCTCGCCTAGCATGGTCCCCTACCTGGAGGCTACTCACCGTGGTCACGTCGCCCGGGCCGCTGCGGAGATTGCTGCTTCTGGTCCCGGTAACCTGCTGCGGGCCGACGGCCAGGCCGAGTACGATCAATTGATCACTATCAACCTGTCGGAGCTGGAGCCTCACATCAACGGTCCCTTCACGCCCGACTTTTCTGTGCCCCTGTCCAAGTTCGCCGACACTGTCCGCGAAAAGAAGTGGCCTGAGACCTTCGGAGCTGGTCTCATTGGTAGCTGTACCAACTCCTCGTACGAGGACATGACCCGGGCTGAGCACCTGGTCAAGCAGGCCTCGGCCGCCGGTCTCAAGCCCAAGGCGGACTTCTTCATCACTCCGGGTAGTGAGCAGATCCGTGCTACCCTCGACCGTGACCAGACCCTGAACAGCTTCTCCGAGGCTGGCGGTATCGTGCTGGCCAACGCCTGCGGTCCTTGCATTGGCCAGTGGAAGCGTACCGATGAGGTGCCAAAGGGCGAGGATAACGCCATCTTCACCTCCTACAACCGTAACTTCCCGGGTCGTAACGACGGCAACCGCCGCACTATGAACTTCCTCGCCTCTCCCGAGCTCGTCACTGCGCTCGCGTACTCCGGTAGCACTACCTTCAACCCCATGACCGACTGCCTGACCACCCCGAGCGGTGAGACCTTCAAGTTCCAGCCTCCTCAGGGCTCGAACCTGCCCAGTGCCGGCTTCGAGGAAGGCAACCCCAACTTCCTGCCCACTGCCGCCGTGCCCGACCCTAGCGTTGATGTGATCGTGTCCCCGACCTCGGACCGTCTGGCTCTGTTGGAGCCGTTCGCCCCCTTCCCCAAGGGTGACCTGTCTGGCCTTCAAGTTCTGTACAAGGTTAAGGGTCAGTGCACCACCGATACCATCTCTGCGGCCGGTCCCTGGCTCAAGTACAAGGGCCATCTGCCCAACATCTCTGCCAACACTCTGATCGGTGCCGTCAACGCTGCTACCGGCGAGACCAACGTCGCCTACGACGAGAACGGAAACAAGCACGGTATTCCCGAGCTGGCCGAGCAGTGGAAGCAGCGTGGCATTGAGTGGCTCGTCGTTGCCGAGGATAACTATGGCGAGGGCTCTGCCCGTGAGCATGCCGCCCTGCAGCCCCGTTACCTCGGCGGCCGCGTCATTGTCTCCAAGAGCTTCGCTCGTATCCACGAGACCAACTTGAAGAAGCAGGGTGTCGTGCCTCTGACCTTTGCCAACCGCGAAGACTACGACCGGATTGACGCCTGCGACAAGGTCGACACGGTCGGTCTCTATGACACCCTGCAGGCCGGTGGCCAGGGTGAGATCCAGCTGCGTGTCACCAAGCACAAGACTGGCGAGTCCTTCCTGGTTTCCGTTAACCACACTCTCAGCAAGGACCAGAGTGCGTTTATCCTTGCGGGCAGTGCGCTGAACCTGCTGGCCAAGAAGGCCAACTCGCAATAAACAAGTGTACAGGTGTATCTTTAACCAAAAGTCGTTTACTCGGAGTTGTTGATTGTTGACCCGGGGGATGCACAATTTACTATATAGCACAGCTGTCTGCACCATACCATGTATTGAAAACTTAGATCTCTTTCGTTTCTGCGGGCTATATGATATCCAATGTGATCTGTATTCTATGTTTATATCCATACACCCCCATCTAATTCCACCCCTCCTCGAGACGCCGTCTATACTCCGCAATCATCTCCGGCGTGATATTACTCCCACCACAAACCACAACCACAACCTTCGACTCGGGATTCAAGTCAGGAACCACCTCCTTCAACCTCCCATTAACAGCAACCTCCACACTAACCCCACAGGCCAATTCCACCTGCAACCGCATCTCATCCACAAGTCTCAAAACACCCCTTGCTGCATCAGCATCCGAGCCCACCACACTCGAAACCAACACACCCTCCGGCGGAGACACCGCATTAGCAAACGTCTTCTCCGCCACACACAAAGCACCAAGCGAAGTAGCCATGGACGTAATAGCGTTCAAAGAACTCAACCTCCCCTGCCGAAGCGAATGCGCCAACGAATCCGCACCATCGGTTTCCACCGCCACAACACGAACCTTCTTCCCAACCTTTTCTTCGCTCAAAACCCTCTCCAATCCACCAACTACACCATTAAAAAGCCCACCTCCACCAACACTACAAACCACCACATCCGGAATCCCCTCATCACCCGCAGCAGCTAACTGCGCCTTAATCTCCTCAATCATGCCAGCAGCCCCCTCCCAAACCAACTCATGATCAAAAGGAGGAACGTAAACATTCCCCCTTCCTGGTTCGAGATAAACCGTTCCCTAAGAAACGTATCCGCTTCAAACCAGCTCTCCCCGTGCTGCAGCACCTCCGTCGCGCCCGCAGCTCGTAGTTTCGAAATCATTGCCGGTTTCGTACTGTGCGGGACGACTACCGTACAAGCGCAGTCCAGCTCCCGTGCTGCGTGCACGGCTGCCAGCCCTGCATTTCCGCCTGAGGAACTGTAGAAGTGGGGTTTTTTGGACTCGGACTTGGTTACGGATGAGAGGATCAGGTTGCCGATTCCGCTGTTGAGGATTAGTTTGGTTCTGGTGGGACGGACCGAGATTTGAAGGAGCCGGAGGGTTGGAGGAGTTCGAGTTTTAGGAAGATTCTGCTGTTGGGGGTTATTTTCGGTTCTTTCTGTAGGTGGAGGGGTGATTTACCATCCAGCTTGTTTGGATAGTGTTGAGGATTCGATTAGGGGGTTTCGATCCAGGGCTTTTTGGTGGAAGTCATTGTCGGTGTCTAGGTAGGGAAGTGCAATTGGTGTGGTTTTTTTATTTATAGTTGTTCTTGTTCCCCGCATCTTCTCTACAGGGCGTGCCTATCTTATCTGCGTTGCGATATCGCTTAGGGTCAGGTCTGTGGAGATTTCTTGTTGCTGTCTGTTGTTGTCCGATGAATAGGGACTTGAAAAAGGTCTGTACCTGGTTGTCTCATTCAGGAGCATCTTGTGCTGCCCATTCATCCCAGCCTTGGAAGGTTGTCGGCTGTCAAGCAGCTCCTGAGGTCATATATATAGATGAGCAATTGTACGAATTCTCAATAAAAATATTCCCTACTTCCTTTCCTCTCATCTAATATACCAGGAAATGCAAGACTCCATTCATAATCATCATAGCATCGCAATATAATATGTCAAGTCTAGAGCTCGAGCGTGTACATGTATGCGAGGGTAAAAGAAAAGCGGCCAACGCTCAAAACACATTTCTGACCCCTTACACAATCAAGCAGGACAACATCCCAGCTTATTCGCTATCACTGGCCTCCCCTTCCGAGCCATTGTCCCCGTCATTCTGGATGCCCTCGGCCATAATGTACTCCGCCTGCTGGAGGGCCTGCTTAATAGCGGGCTTGTTGAAGACAAGATCCGCGGGCTTTTGGCCATGCTTGTTCCGCACCCTTGGGTCACAGCCTGCCTCGCACATCATCTTGACCATCTCCGTGCCCAGCTCCTCGTCCTTGTCGTTGGCGTATCGCACGGCGATGTGGAGTGGTGTGTCTTTGTCCGCGCGGGTCAGCGGGTCGCATTCAAAGTACTGGATATCGAAGAGGGCGTCCATCACGTCGTCTGTATTGCCTGTTAGTGGGGAAGGATGCATATGCGGGGGTTGACGTACAGCTGCCGTAGGTTGCGCAGATGTGCAATGCGTGGTTTCCCAAAGCGTCCGTCACTTTATTGAAGAATTGTGCCACCTCCTCATTTGATTTGTCGTTCATACTGTCCAGGACTTGCTCGATCAGGTGTGGCTGGTCTCGGCGGCAGGCTTCCACGATGAGCTCGCGGGGAGAGGCTCCCTAGACGCAGCGTGGTTAGCAGTTATTCAGGGCAAATCTGTGATCTCATTACTCACTTCATCGTCGGCCATGATTGCTTTAGAGAATCGGTATTCTAGAGCTATCGGAGTTGTATCGCTACTATCGCGGCGGTGGGGGGGGGGTATGAGATCTGAAACGTAGACAACCGAGTGTGGCGCAGTAGTGAAAAGCGGGTCGGATAAAAACAATGATTTCAACAGCAATAAGCCGAGTGTATACACAAAGGAAGTCGAATCGCTCAAGCTTCAAGTTGAGATCACTGTTATTTCCCCAGGGACCGTCCCACATCGGACCACGTGATCTTCCGAGTCCGCCGCCTGATAGCCGCGCGCCTATCCGTTCCGCGCGGAAATCCTGTCACCAGTTGTTGAACCAGCTGCCAGCGACCGGTACGGAGTACTCTGTCTACAAGAACCTATTACTGAGCCCAGCCGGGGCTATCATCATGCCGCTCGTCTGTTCGTGGTCCCGAAGGAAGTCTTGTGAAGCAGCACTGACAGCTCTGATCTCTAGTCTGCCCCAACTGCAGCAATGCGCTGACCATCTCCCGCATGGAGTCGACGACTCAGTATCCCATGGGCATCAACCGATTCGAATGTCGCTCCTGTCCGTATGAACACGCCGTGCAGCTGGAGTACTATGAGAAAACCGAGGTGAAGCAGAAGGAGGTCGAGGACGTGTTTGGCGGCAAGGAGGAATTTGCCAATGCCGACAGTGTCGCCAGTGAGTACAACGCTTTTGCAGACCGTTGCCTCGACTGAGACTGACACTCAACTAGCGCAATGCCCGTCGGAGAATTGCGACGGAGACCGTGCATACTTCTTCCAGCTGCAGATTCGAAGTGCAGACGAGCCGATGACTACGTTTTTGAAGGTAAGCTCCTTACATGCCGCTTGCATCTGCACAACTGACGGCTGGAATAGTGTACGACGTGCGGTGCGCGGTGGCGAGAGAATTAGAACTCGTGTTGCTTTGGTGACAGGGAGATTTTGGAGATTTTTTTCACGATAAATGGGGCGCATATATACGAGTTACGGCGTTTTGGAGAGATCATAGCCAATTCAGATACCCAGACAGAAAATTTGATCTACGTCAGCGTCCCGCGCGTACAGGAGTTTAGTTTCTATTAGCATTGTCTCGGTCCAAAAAAGCCAAAAAAAGACTAGAAGAAAGAAAAGTGGAAATTGATACAACCATGGAACGGTACATGGAACCGTACCGAGTCACATGGCTTTCTCCTATCATTCTCGTTCTTGAATTGAATAGGAGGCATAGTACTCCGATCCCAGTAGAGAGTCCGATTATAGGCTACAATGGCTCTACAATGTGGCAAGATAAAAAAAAAGTCTGCACTTGAAAACTCTGGTGGGTCCACAACGTTGGCGGTGACCGAGTGCCCCTCAGCCGCGGGGTTTTGTTATCGAACCATCACCATCATCAGTCTCGGTGAGGACACCAAATAAAAAAAAAAAAAAAAGAAAAAAGAGAGAGAGGCAAACCTACCGAGCAGAATATGGCCCGATAACTGCGTTGCTGCCCAGTTATGGTTGTAGGGCCAGTAACAGTCAGTCAAAGTGACTATAGTGGGCTGAAAGAGCCCGCAACAGAAAAAAATTCGCACCTAGTGGGGACCCGAGAGCGAGGGAACCAGGAAAAGAGAAGATGGTGTAGCAGTACATCCTGGGAAGTGTAGTAGTGAGAGTATAATAAGTACCAGTACACAGTCAACAGCCCACTCAGCCCACTATAATCAGAATCTTCATAGTGGGGCAGGCCACGCACAAATCAAAAGGTCGCACTTTCCCAAAGGGTTTAACCTATGACTCGCCTCCCTCGCTTGCCCCTCCATATAAGGATTTCCCCTCCTGCCCCCCTCCCACAAATTTTTTCTTTTCCCCCGTCCGCATCAGTACGTATATCTTCCCCCCTCCCCTCTTCTCATCCTTTTTCTTCTTTCATCCATCTAACCCTTCCTTTGTTCAGTACCTCTACGCACGCCGTAGTTTCTGAGCAAGTGTCGGAATTTTTCTAGTCTCTTCCAAAGAACTACAAGAATTCATTTCTTCTAACCGTCATCATGGGGTACGTCTCTTCTCACTTCCCTCGTCCTCGTCGACCTGGTCCCGTTCCTCGTGTTCCCTCGTGCTTGTGCTGACCTTCACACAGTAAGGAAGAGAGAAGCCACATCAACATCGTCGTTATCGGCCACGTCGATTCCGGCAAGTCCACCACCACCGGTCACTTGATCTACAAGTGCGGTGGTATCGACCAGCGTACCATCGAGAAGTTCGAGAAGGTATGTTCAACCCTTCCATCCTTGTTCAACCCTTTGAGCCTTTCCCCTCATCAAAGGTTTCATGTCACTGACCATCCTTCTCAAACAGGAAGCCGCTGAGCTCGGTAAGGGTTCCTTCAAGTACGCCTGGGTTCTTGACAAGCTCAAGGCCGAGCGTGAGCGTGGTATCACCATCGACATTGCCCTCTGGAAGTTCCAGACCTCCAAGTATGAGGTCACCGTCATTGACGCCCCCGGTCACCGTGACTTCATCAAGAACATGATCACTGGTACCTCCCAGGCCGACTGCGCTATTCTCATCATTGCCTCCGGTACTGGTGAGTTCGAGGCTGGTATCTCCAAGGATGGCCAGACCCGTGAGCACGCTCTGCTTGCCTTTACCCTCGGTGTCCGCCAGCTCATCGTCGCCCTGAACAAGATGGACACCTGCAAGTGGTCCCAGGACCGCTACAACGAGATTGTCAAGGAGACCTCCACCTTCATCAAGAAGGTCGGCTACAACCCCAAGGCTGTCCCCTTCGTCCCCATCTCCGGCTTCAACGGTGACAACATGCTCGAGCCCTCCGAGAACTGCCCCTGGTACAAGGGTTGGGAGAAGGAGACCAAGGCCGGCAAGGTCACTGGTAAGACCCTCCTTGAGGCCATCGACGCCATCGAGCCTCCCGTCCGTCCCTCCAACAAGCCCCTCCGTCTTCCCCTCCAGGATGTCTACAAGATCTCCGGTATTGGCACAGTGCCCGTCGGCCGTGTCGAGACTGGTGTCATCTCTCCCGGCATGGTTGTTACCTTCGCCCCCGCCAACGTCACCACTGAAGTCAAGTCCGTTGAGATGCACCACCAGCAGCTCAAGGAGGGTCTCCCCGGTGACAACGTCGGCTTCAACGTCAAGAACGTCTCCGTCAAGGAGGTCCGCCGTGGTAACGTTGCCGGTGACTCCAAGAACGACCCCCCTGCCGCCGCTGCTTCCTTCAACGCCCAGGTCATCGTTCTGAACCACCCCGGCCAGGTCGGTGCTGGTTACGCTCCCGTTCTGGACTGCCACACTGCCCACATTGCTTGCAAGTTCGCTGAGCTTCTGGAGAAGATCGACCGCCGTACTGGTAAGTCCGTTGAGGACTCGCCCAAGTTCATCAAGTCCGGTGATGCCGCCATCGTCAAGATGATTCCCTCCAAGCCCATGTGTGTGGAGCCCTTCACCGAGTACCCTCCCCTGGGTCGTTTCGCTGGTAAGTATCATCTCTTTTCCCGTCCATTCAAACCGATACTAATAGTTCTCTCCAGTTCGTGACATGCGTCAGACCGTCGCTGTCGGTGTCATCAAGTCCGTCGACAAGTCTGCTGGTGGTGCCGGTAAGGTCACCAAGGCCGCCCAGAAGGCTGGCAAGAAATAAGCGATTTCACATCATGCAGAGATGCCGTGATGATTTTCTTACAAAAACGCTTATGGATGGAGCTAGATTTTGCTGTGTAGTTCAAAAAATGCTACTCACAGGTTTATGACTCAATTGAACATGTAGACTTGAATTTCGTAGCACTTGGGTAGTATTCTTAAGATAACGAGAACCATCTGCTTTATCTTGCAGAAAACAACCCACAATAACAGTAGTTCTGGATCCTTGATTGTGAAGCATTTGCTGGTGTAATGAATCATGTGACCTCTATAACCCTAGCAGGTCAATAGGACTTGTATCTATTTAGCACGCACCATCAAACTGTCAACTGTTATTTCTCTCAGCAGCTCAGGGCCTGGTAGTATATGTCCACCTTGTCGTTGATTTGATTTAGATGTCTTGGATGTTTATTTGGTGCATTTGAGAGATCCTGTTACACCTTAGTGATTCATTCCAGTTCTTAGCCGAGTTCAATCGATCTTTCCTATCCACTATCATTGTTACAGATCCGTGCTGATTTGTTTAGGATAGAATCTCGGATGGCACGTTGTATCCGGTTACTAGTCCCCACTGCCGTATCTACGCTTAACTCTCTCCCCGCCGGGAAAACTAATAGCTTCCCCTCTTCCTTAGTCCCACAGTATTATCACTGCACTTACCACTGTTAACATTAATGCCTTGTACTATAGCTTGCAGCCGAAACAGCCCAAATTGTCTAGTCCTACTTCGTGTGGCCAAGCTACAGTTGTGCTAGAAGAGTCCTCATCCTATGTAGATCTGTGTAGACTAAATCTGTTCAGAATTGTAGCTGTGTATGTACTTATATCGTGTTGTGTTCTGGCCCTCCTCGCATTTCACTCATGGAACAAATCATCCCAAAATCCCATTCTGTGACTCAACACGCATCTACCCTTGTCGGTTCAGTCCACGAGTCATCGACTCGATAAGAGAGCGTGGCCCCATTGGCTGCTGCTAGTCTCGTTTTTGAATCGGCCTGCGCAACCGGTAGATTAGAATCGAAGCTTTGAACTGGTTTTCGGTGTAGGTGTTATGCTCTGACTAAATTAGCTTCTTAACTATTCTATGTTGGTTCTTGTATTGATATAGTACACTGCGTATATTCGCTGGCACCAGAAAGTATAGCCATCGAGAACGAAATAAACTGGTATTGCTGGGTATATATCATTCACACCATATCTTCATGTCGAGGTTAATCGCTATCACTTTCCTCCTCCGAACTATCATCACCCGGCCTCGACCGTTCATTCTCCTGTCCAGTAGCCCTCTCCTCCTCCTCCCTCGCTCTCTCCGCAACACCCACAATCCCAAGACTCCTCTTCAATCTAGTCTCAAACTCCGCCCTCGCCTCCTGCGACTCCCCATCAATTCCATAAACCTCCCTCACAAGACCAGCAACACCAGAGGTCCCAACCTCAATCTTCCCCCGCGGTCCAGCCATGTACTCGATAATCTCCTCTCCACCATCCATCTCCCGCGTCCGCACAAGGTATCCCTCCTTACACAGGCGCGCCAGGAACCTATCCGTGCGATCAATAGGCGTGTACGTCTCAGCATTCATGCGCGCCAGGTACCGCTCAAGCTTCTGCTCACCCAGCGCGCCACCATTCAATGAGATAACGGCAATGATAAAACTATACAAAGCCGTGTAGGTACTCTCCGTAGCTGAAGACGGCGCTTTCGTGGGTGTCAGGATAGCCGGTGTGCGAAACGCTGCTGGGAGCGTACTCGTCAGGATCCATGATTTGTTGGTACTTGATGGTTTTTCCGTTTTTTGCGCCGCTGCATCATACCCCTAGTTAGCATGAACAGAAAAGGAAAAAGGAAGAAAGCAAACTCACCCCGTCGCTGGGTAATTGTGACCTTTTCGCGCGCAGGAAGCTCGGTCATCTCCATGCCGAATTTCTGGCGGAGTTCGCGCTGCGCGTGCTCGAAGACGAGTTTGAATTGCCGGGAGCCGTGCTCGCCGAGGACTTTGGTGCTGATGTCGGCGCGGCGGATGGGGAGGCGGGAGTATTCGCTTGATAGGGCGAGTCGGACTAGTTTTTGGATCATTGCGTTGGTGGAGGATGCGGCGTCGGGGATTTCTGCTTCTGGGGATGAGCTTGCGCGTGCTCTTTGGCGGGGGTTGCGTCCGGCACTTGGTCCGTCTGTTTTTTGATTAATGAGAGTTGTTGAGGTTAAGACATATTTGTTGGACTTACTGCTCTTCGTTTCCGAATTGAGGACATTGTGATTGTGAGTTGGTGGTGTTGGTGGTGATGGTGAAGACGCGACGCGGAGACTGATTTTACCCCGATTGGGAGAGATGGTCTGTGCACGGTTCTTATCTCTGATGTTGGTCATGTTACTGCGTAACTTTGTCGACTCGGATTTACTGAGTTACACAGGAAAAACGTTTCACATTTCATAGGGTATACATTGTATTTCTGGCTAGACTGGACTCGCTAAGGGGAGTCTTTCTGGACTGAGCAAGCGAGCAAAGATATATATCAGAATGAACGAGCAACGCATACAAGCATACAAACACAAGGTAATAGTAGCAGCCCGGGGTAAGAATTATTTTCTCTAGAGAAAGAAAAGAAACTAAAGGAATGCAAAACGGTATCTAATCAGTGGCTGTTGGTCTTCTCGTTGATGACCTCCTTCGTCTCCTCCTTGGACTTCTGCAGCCAAGTGCTGATCCAAGCCAATGACTCTTGCGACAGCATCAAGCTGGTAGTGATGACAGCTTTGCCGGAGGCGATGAGGCCATCACCGCCGCACTTCTTGTATTCGCTCCCATAGATATCAAAGACGTGGTGCTTGACGTCGCCTGCGAAGCGCATCGGGTAGCCGGCAGTGTTGTAGAGGCTGCCACGGATCTTCTGGGTATCTTCACGAATGATAGGGAAGCGGGAGTCGATTTGGGACAGGCCCTTGTCTCCCAACGAGTCGGCACGCTCTAGGTATGGAGCGACATAGCTGAAGGGAGTGGAGAAGTAGGGCAGGACGGGTTTGGCGAAGCGGTCATAGCTGTGGTCGGCGATCTCCAGGGACTTAGCGCCGTAGGGATTGCTCTTGAAGAGATTGATGGAGTCTGAGACCACAGGGTAGGAGGTCAGATGCTGGAGGTGGATTAGTTGAGGGTGACGAGGTCATGTTACTCGAGGTGGTTACTCACCTTGAGGAATTGAGAATGGACATTCTCGCCGTTGACCACTGGTTCACCCATGTTGGCTGAATCTGCGTGAGGCATTAAGCAGTGGGTAGGAGGTGCTAAGGGAGAAAGAAAGGAAGGTAGGGAAAGAGAGAAGGATAGGGAAAGGAAAGAAAAAAGGTAGAAAGTGGGCTGTATATAGACATTTGACATGTGATTGCGCCCTCATTATGCAATTGTTTTTGAGACCCCTGCGCAATCGCATCATTTGTGCAATGCGATGTATCCCCTCTTTTACGAGCTTTCTTTCTTCTTTTTGTCCTTTTTATTTTCTATTTTACTTTTCTAGTCTTACCTCACCGGTCTCTAGTGCAGTTCTGCTCTTAAGGTGGTGAACGGAGTAGAGGCAACTACGTTGGAACCGTTGGAACCAGACAAGATCAGGAAGAAAACCAAGTTTTCCCATTGCCACCTTTCATCCCTTTCTTTCCAGACTCGCCCAGACTCAATTGCATTAGTTTCGACATGGATTTGCAAATGTTGATAAGGTCCTGCTTTCATGTGATTGTGGGTCCGCGGGTCCAACGTCGACGCATTCGAACTTCTTTACTTAGTTTATCCTGGATCCACTCGAGCTTCATGTTCTCATCTACAGGTCTATATCTCTAAAGAAATGTCCTGTCGTATTCTAGACATTGACTGTGTCAAACCTTGTTACATCACCGCCTGAAACCCGGGCCTCGCACTCCGAGCCTTATCATGGACTTCATGCATTGGTTTAGTTACGCCTAGGCGGCCGTCACACCTGCAGGCCGGGGTCGACTTCCTCATTGCGAGGACCAGCCTCGCCTCTGCATTGTATCCACCTTTGGCCTGAGCGTCGCCCGAACCTATCTACGCACTATGTTTGCCTCGAACTTATCTGCTTAGAGAATATTGCCCCCCACCCCCACGGCAAAGAGGGGGCAACCCCCGGATACATAACGGCTGCTGCAAGATAGGCCATTCGAAACAAGCCCCTCGCCTAAGGTTAGGTCCTGGCCGGGTTCGCGATCGGATCCCGGAATACGCGGGCGTGCAACTGACGGGCCGGATGATTCGTCCTCCAGTCGTCCGATTCTCGGCGGATCTAAACCTGCCGTATTGCCATTTTCAAGCCATCCACTGTTGGGTTTTCCACGCAGTGCTGGTGGAATGTGGCAGGTGGGTGGGTTATGCGGCACGACGTTCGCGGGGACTGGTACCACCGTCGGAGCTGGGAGATTCCCTGGACTCTGTGCGAGTGCATGTAGAATCTTATTCGAGAGTATGATAAGGCTGGAAGTTGAGCCTGCGGTAACCCTTTCCGCGCGCCCCTAGTCGACTAGTTGAAACAGAGGTGAAAAACTGGTCAATCTGGGAGCCACTCTTAAGCTACTGTCTAGATCACACAATTCCGAAAGAGAATTGGATTTTGTATACTCGGGACGGCGCATGGACGTTTATTTTTATACGTAGATAGTTTCCGCGTGCAGTCTCATTCGTGGACGTGGTATCCATCTATCCCGTTAATTCAATGTGGAATATCACTTCTCGGTGTACTTCGTAGCGAGTCGTGTCACTCGTGCTGCGCACTCTTGGACTTGGTTGAATCTAGGCATCAATAGAAAAGAAAGGACCTACTGAAATGGTAAATACAAGTAAATCTACGTCACCATAGGTCTTCGACCCTATCGGAGCTTAGAGCTCTGCTTTGTTGGGTGGCGGATTTCTGCAATGCCTCCCTAGGTCAGATAGATCCTCGGTTGCTGGTATATACTGATGTAGCCCTGTCGTGAACAGCAGCTCATGATTTTGAGTTAGGGTTGAGGTGTTTCACATGCGTGAAGAGGCTGCCTTGGGATGTACTCCCCGGACCAGGTGTAGTCGAGATAAGATTTGATCACATGGGACTGGAAGCCACATGAAATCTTGTAATCTTTACGCAGCAGTCTAATTCTGACGTGAAGCTACGAATGGTACGGGGATGATGGTTGCCCACGACACACAGATGGTATCAAAACGCACCGAGGGACAACAAAAACCGAGGTGCGGCTCTACCAAGTGATAAGCCACAACGGTGGGATAACACAAAGACGCATAGGACTCGAATGGAAAGGGTGGAACACGTTGCACACATAAGACCAGCCGCATGAAGAAAGTAGTAAATTCATGTTTTCCATTTCATTCAGACGGACGCCAGATTTTAGTGGCGCCCCTCGTGCAAACTGGAGATCATCGATACATTCCCGATTCTGTTTCCAGCTATGGTATATGCCTTCCATCCCGTTGCAGGGACCGAATGTGCTCGATGCTTTTTTCCCCTCGCCTTCACCTCGAGCCGTGCGCGCTCAAAACGACAAAACGCCGGATAAACCGTTTAGAAACCTGCCACGGCATTAGTGAATTGCACATTGTGAGCATGTGGGAAAAATTCAACATACGCAGAGGAGTGAAGAACCAGCGGTTCTTGCCGGAGGTGTAGCGGTCCTCCAGAGCCTTCTTGATGGTCTTCTTGGCGTCCTCGCGCTGGGAAACTTCCTTGAAGGTGTCCTGGGAGACGACACCCTTCAGGCCCTCAAGTTCGAGAGTGTAGCGGGTGGGCATCAAGTGGTTGTAGTTGACAACCTTGATGAAGGGCTTGATGCGGCTGCGGCGGTCCACGAGCTTCTTACCCATGCGGCGGGTAACCTTCAGAGGGTAGCGCTCGATACCGGCGACAATGGCGAAGGGGAAGGGGTGCGCCTTGGAGCCAGTGTCCTGAGGCTGGACAATGACGACCTATAGAGTCGACGAAAATGCGCTGGTCAGCCCGAGTCCTTGCTGCAATTTTGTCCACCATCCGTTCGCATTCCCGTCCAATTATTGCCGGCGAGCCCATCCATTGCTGTCTGCGGTCCTCCTATTCTCGTCCTTTTCATCGGGGGGATAGATCGATTGTCGTACCTTCTTACCGGCGTAACGGCCACGGGTGATGATGGCCACACGGCCCACTTTCATGACTGTCGCGACATTCTCGTTAATATAATGGTCGTAAAAGGGATCGTGGAGATCGAATACGTACACTTCATTGTGAAGGTCCCGGTAGGCGGCGAGGTTTGGCGGGTTGGTTGTCGTTGTACGGGAACAGTCAAGATCGAAGTGTTCGTTTTTTCGCTTGGGCTGAGAGGGCTCAGGGCATGATTGATTTGTGTGCTGCTCGGTTATTGGCTGGTTTGACGAGACACTCACTAGTCCGTTTGGGGAAATATACCCCATCGGGACTAGCTCCGGGACACCCCTTCACCGCCTTGACTTGTTTACGATCCGCAGTTGCCCTGTAGCTAACAACCCGTTGCTATGGCGAGCGCAGGATGATGTGTAGGTCGCGTACTGGTTCTGGCCTTGGTTCCTCCACTCCACTGCTTCCTTATCAAGTTGATTGATCTCCCGGTCACTTGAAACCTTCACCGTCTTTTATTGTTTTCTAGCGAAATTCATCTTCGTTGATATGCCTTGAACGACCTCTGTTTACCTTGTTTTATGATACCTTGATCCCACATTCCCGTACACTTTTGTCAATACCTCTCTGAAACATCTTGCCCCTACTGATCACCATGCCGTCCCAAGAACGGCCCAGCTCCTCCCGTGACTGGGAGCTTGTGAAGTCCGAATCCAGTCGGCGGTTGTCTGTTCCAATGTATGTTGTGACCTTGATCGCGTAGATGCTCACCCACCATGAGTGACTGGAGACATATGCTAAAGCTCCGTAAACGCAGGTGGGATAGTTCTGACCCGGAGCGTGCACCTCCGCCACTGCCCTTGAACCCTCGCTCAATGAGCCCTGCAACCAAGTCTAATGTGTCGCCTGGCATCCAAGCTGTGGCGGCCAAGTTCACCGACAGACCGAGTGATGCTATTAGCTCATACACAACAAACCCCATGCCCAAATCTTCATCACCAGAGCGATCATTGGTAAAGGGCCACCATAAGCGCATGCAGTCTCTGCAGCCCAGTGACACCAAGAGCGATGCACGCTCCGAGTTTCTCAACTACATTGAAAATCGCTCTCCAGAGCGACCTCTGCGCGCCACAATTTTGGACCCGACAAATAAGCAACCAGACTCGAGCAAGCGTGCTGGTTCTCCTTCCAGTCGTTCTCCAGAGCGAGAAAGAGAACTCCCCAGCTATATCTCGAGTCGTTATCTGTCCAAACCAATCCTTGGAGACACTACTCCATCCTCCCCCACAATGTTGGCCCTCCAAAATATGCAGATTCCCTCAGAACTTGACCCGCCATCACCCTCAAAGGCCCCGAAGATGATTGGCCCTGCTCCTGCACCAAGATCACCAGAGCCGGCTTCTCAAACGGAAACTCAAACCCACAGTTTGGGTACGCTCGCTTCCCAAATCCACAGTCTTACCGATATTGCCAGCAATTTGCAGCGTGAAATGTCCAACCTCAGCCGACGAAGCAAAGATAATGCCACCGATCTTATTAGCTTGAAGGCAGCGACCGATGCTCGTGATGAGGATATTCGGAAGAGCTTGAAGGAGTTGACTTCGAACCTGGTCACGAAGTTTTTAGATGTGGATCCTGCAAGGTTTGATCTCAGTGCTCTTCTAAAGCGTGATATTGGGGTTGACCGCAGTGAATCGGACAGTTCTCCCCAGTCGAAGAGAAGCTACTCTGTGCCCCGCATGCCCAGCCCTAATCCATTTAACTACGACCGTGACTTCGCTGGTTCGCCTGCACCAATCTCCGATGGCTCTGCCAGCATTGCCCTTCTCGAAAAGGTGTTGCGCGAAATGGCGACCAAAGAAGGCGAGGAGAAGCTTTTGGAGCTTGTCGACGAGATCAAGTCACGACCCGCTGCAACCCCCTCCGACAAGGAATCTGATAAGAAGATCACCAACATGCTGGAAGAAATCCTGAATCTCGTGAAGGAAGATCCTTCTAGCAGAGCCCTCGTGCGCGCCATGAGCAGTTCCAATAATCTACAGCCGAACGCCAACCTTGATAGTACTCGACCTAGGTCATTGGGTTCTATGGACCCCACAGCCGCCGTGCGTCCCTTGGATGTACTGAAAGGTGACAAGCTAGACCTATCCTTGTCTGGAAACGAGGAAATTCTTGCCATCCTCCGAAGTGTTAAGAACAGTGTCGTCGAAAGTGGTGGCATGACTAACGGCGTGAAAGCCCTGGTACGAGAATTGCGCGGGGAGGTCCTGGGAATGGGACGTGAGCTTGCTCGCAAACTGGAAGCCGTTGAGGAGACCCGAGCAATTGCTGGGGAGGAAAAACCTCAGCCCCCGGCCCTGATGAGATCTCCGCCATCGTCAATGAGAGTCTCAAAGGTCTTCAGGAGCAGCTGGCTGCTACCGTCAAAGAAAGCCGGGAACACTCCTCGGCATTGTCCGAATTCCAGTCAACTATGAACAGCGCCGCTATCTACTCGGTCGTTAAGAGAGCACTTGATGAGCTTGAACTGCCTCAGCCGGAAGCTCCACCCAGCGGCTCGGTAATGGAGAAGGAGGACATTTTAGAGACCATTCGCGAGGCCTGGGAGACTTACAGACCCGAGATCGAGTTGCAGAATTTTGGTCTCGAGCGTGAGGAGATTCTGGAGTGTCTCTCCGAGGGCCTCAAGTCCTACCAACCCCAGCATGAGGAGTCCCTGACGTATGAGCAGGTCCTGGGAGCTGTCCGAACAGGTCTACAGGACTTCCAGCCCCCACAAACCCCCACAATTACCCGCGACGAAATTATTATGACGATACGTGAATGCCTCGAGAATCCCGAGCCTACCTCTCGCGGCTTGGATGAAGAGCATGTCGGTCACCTCAACTCGATGCGGGATGAAATTCTTGGTGCTGTGGCGGGTGTCATGGAGAAGCCCACTCCTCGCGGGGTGGATGAAGAGCACGTCACTCATCTGAACTCCATTCGGGATGAGATTTTGGGTGCTTTTGCCGACTCTATTGAGAAGCATGGTTCCCGAGGTCTCAATGAGGAACATGTTAACCTTCTATACGCTATTCGGGACGAGATTATGGGCGCCTTGACAGAATCTCAAGAGAAGCCCAGTCTAAACGAGGAGCACATTCATCATCTCAACTCCATCCGAGACGAGATTATGGGTGCCTTGACAGAATCTCAGGAGAAGCTCACTGCTCGTGGGGCGGATGAAGAGCATATCACTCATCTGAACTCCGTCCGGGATGAGATATTGGGTGTCTTTGCCGAATCTATGGAGAAGCATGGTTCCCAAGGTCTCAGTGAGGAACATGCTAACCTTCTATATGCTATTCGAGACGAGATTATGGGCGCGTTGACAGAATCTCAGGAGAAGGGAGCTTCTCCTGGTCTTAACGAGGAGCACATTCATCATCTCAATTCAATTCGAGACGAGATCATGGGTGCTTTGGCAGAATCCCAAGAAAAGCCCGCTTCTCGTGGTCTGGACGAGGAGCACATTCATTATCTCAATTCCATTCGAGATGACATTCTCCATGCCTTGTCGGAAGCCATGACCAACCTTCCTGCCTCGAAATCCATCGATGAGGAGCATCGAACTCACATGAACGACATCCGTGATGAGATACTCAATGCCCTGACTGGATCCATGGCCACCCAAAGCATGATCAGCAAAGAGTCGTTCGATTCGGGTATTGGCCGCGACGAAATTCTCAGCGCAGTCTCCGATGGTCTCGAGGCACACTTTACCGCGACCAAGGATATGGAAGAGCCACGCATCTCCAGATCTGATGTTGTCAATGCTATCAACGATGCATTTGATGCTCAGCAGTCAGCTCTCAGCACCAGTATTGCACAGCCGAGCATCTCTCGCGAAGAGATAATGGCCGCCATTGCTGACGGCATTGAAATCGCGAACAAGCCTCAAGAATCGTCAACCCTCTCTCGTGACGAGATCTTGAGTGCTGTTTCGGAAGCCCTAGAGAAAGCGCGTGAAGCTGACCAATCAGCCCTGAGCACCAATGTTCAACAGCCCTCTATCACCCGGGAGGAGCTTTTCAGTGCTGTGGTTGATGGTATCGAAAGTTCCAACACCATGACTCGCGAGATCGAGTTGAATAAGGACGATCTAATGGAAGCCATCAGTGCCGGTCTCGAGGCAGCGAACCGCAACGTGGGCGACGAGGTGCTCTCCCGACTCCAGGATGTTGTCGATAACATGAAGGAGGAATTCAAGCAGTACTCCGGTTCCAATGAAAAAGGCACCGAACAGGTCTTGGATGCAGTCAAGGATGGCCTTGATGTTGTGCGAAAGGAGATTGAGACCTATGTTGCGGGTGCCCACGATGATTCCGACAAACTCGAGATCATCGCTACCGTGAAGGAGGGCTTCCGCCTGCTGCAAGCTGATATGGAAAAGACCATCAATGATGCCGCTCTGTCGAACGCCTCACGGGGCGCCGCTAATACTCCAGAGCTTCTGGACGCCATGGAAAAAGAGTTCGAGCACCTTCGCAGCACCATAAGTACCCTGCTCATTCGCGACAATGCCAATAGCGACAAGGATGAAATCCTCGATGCCATCCGGGAGGCTCGTGAGCAGTCAAACGCCAAAGATGCACACGACGAAATCATCAACACCCTGAAGCAGGAGTTTGAAAACCTGCGCGAGCGCACGGAGATGAGCCTTGTTCGCTCCGAGCCCTCTTCGGAGAAGGAAGATATTCTTGCTGGCCTTCGTGAGCACTTCGACAAGCTCCGCGAGGAAACCCGCGCGCAGGATCCAAGCGAGAGCATGCTCTCCGCTACTAGTGAACTGCTCGATGCTTTCAACGAAGGCATTGATTCTATTCGTGAGGACATTAAAAAGGTTGCGGAGAAGCCAGCTGAATTCGACAGCTCTGAGATCCTCGACACCCTCAAGGACGGCCTGGCAGAGTTGAAACTCGAGATTGATTCCCTTCGGGAAGTGCAGAAGAGCAAGGAGCTAGACGACGAAAGCACAGCCCACGGCGGTGAGCTCACGCTTGCTAAAGATTCTGAGCTTGGAAGTGGCATCGAGAGTTTGAAGACCCTGATCACCGAACTCCACGACAAGGTGGAGACCATCGACTCTACCTCTCGCTCCGCTGAACCTGCTGAAAATGCGTTGAACAAGGGACATTTGGATGAGGTACTTGTTGCTATTCAGGAAATTCAGGTTGCCATGGGCGAGATGGGTGCTAGCCGGGAAGTCTATGAGAAGGCTGCTCGCAAAGAAGATACCGACGCCATTCAAGAGCTTCTTATGGGCACTAAAACGCAGCTCGACGAAATGGTCTTCCCTGCCCCTGACCAGATCGCCACCTCCGAGCACATTGGTAACCTTGAGACCATGATCAAAGAGGCTAAGGATACCATCGCCGACCTGTCTACCCGCCTGGAAGCCGAGGCTCCCACCAAGGCTGAAGTCGGTGCCCTGGAGGGCCTTATCAGGGACGTCTGGATTGCCCTGGATGAGCTGAAGAGCAAGACTAAGGAAGGCGAAGAAGAGGAAGGGGAGAACTCCGACAAGCTACTCAAGTCGGATCTTCAGACAGTCGAGGCTATGATCTTCGAGGTCAAGACTCAGGTTGATGAGCTGAAGCTCCCTGATGTGGAGACGCTCCCGACCAAGGATGAGATCCAGGAACTGTCGACACTGGTCACTGACTTCCGGGAGAAGATGGAAGCAAACAACGAGATGACTGGCCAAGGCTTTGAGGCTCGCAAGACTGAACATGCTGGTCTTGCCGAGAAGATCGAAGAGGCCAAGTTCGTTGTTGGCGAGCTGGGCGAGGAGCTGAAGAGCAAACTTGATGGCAGCGCCGAAGGTCTCACAGAGCTCAAGCAGCTTCTCGAGGGCCTGGCCATCACCGCGGAGAACTTCTCCACCGTGGAAAGTATCAAAGAGCTTACCGAGCTCATCAACCGAGAGTTCGAGCGTGCTCGCGGCGAGGAAGATGCGACCAGGCTGGACAAGGAGGAGCGGGATGCTGCTGCTATGGTCAAGCATGACGAGACTCGGGCTGCCATTATTGTCGAGCTCGGGGCCAAGATTGACGAGAAGATCGGAGAGGTCATGGCGAAGTACGAAGAAGCTCATACTTCGCTTCACTCCAAATTCTCGGAGACCGAGGAACGTGATATGGTTCAGACCGAGGCTGTGACCAGCACCAAGGCACTCGCTGAAGAGATTAAGCTTGTGATTGGCGATATGGGCAGCACTGTCAACGACACCTGCGAGCGGATGGCCTTGGACACCAAGGCCCTCTCAGAGAAGGTTCATGAGTCCTACAACCGCATGGAGGAGATGCAAAATGAAGTCAGGTCGCACCAGGAGCAATCTCGGGGCGACAACGAGAGAGCTGTTGCTGCCACGGAGCGTGTGGAGAGCAAGCTGCTTGAATTCAACCCTCAAATTTTGGAGACTGTTCAACAGATCCTGACTGTTGTCAGCCAGCATTACGAACACTCCCAGCAGTCGGCAGAGGAATTCAAATCGGAGTTGTCTTTGCTACCAAGCAATATCCCGAACATGCTTCCAGCTCTTCCGGCCCCGGAATCCTCCCGAGACCTTGAGGATGATCCTGTGCACAACAAGTTGAACGATATCCTGGAGCACGCCAAAAACAACCAGGTGCACGAAGTTCTCAACACGCTGCTTGAACACTCCAAGAACGACCAGCTCCATGCCAAGCTTGACCGGGCCTTGGACCAAAGCTCTGGCGCGAATGATCAGATCTATGAGAAGCTGGACCGGCTCCTTGAGCATGCTAGCAATGGCGATGGCTCCGTCCATGAGAAGCTTGACGCTCTGCTCAGCCGCCCGGTAAATGCAATCGATCCTGAGCACTCCGTCACTCAGATGATGAAGCTAGACGAGATGCACAGAGACATTATGGAGAACACTCGTAGGATGAACGAGATGTTCGCTGCCCAGTCCGCTCTCGTCGCTGAGGATACCGAACGAAAGCGTCGCGAGGCTGAGGAGGCTGCCATTGCCCTCGAGCGAAGAATCGGCCAGCGTGAGCAGGTGGAAGCCGAGCTCGTAGGCTTGCACGAGGAGAAAGAGTCCCTGCTGAAGATCCTCCATGCTCTCAAGATCGAAAAGGACGAACTCACTAAGCAGAACCAGAAGCTGAGCAAGGATGTTTCAGGCCTTGAGACTGCTCTCGAGATCCGCCACGAGGAGATGCAGCAGATGGAGGACCGCGCCGACGGTCTGGAGAAGCGCATCTTGGAAGGTGTCCTCGACCACGCACGCACTGTGCTTCTCAGCCGATCTGGCAGCTTGCATTCCATGAACCTGAAGAGAAACCGCAGTGCACGCACGTCTCGTACCGGTGCGCGCAGCCCCAGTGCTATGAGCACTGCCACCGCAAGTACCGCAAAAGACACCAAGGACCCTCGCAGTATTCTCGGTAACGGTGTCGGCATGGCTCTGAAACGCCGCATGCCGAACAACCTGCAGGCTGGAACAACTGCCGTCCAGCCCAATATTGGCAAGGAGCGCCGAATTCTCAGCTTGAGTCATGTCATCGGGAACCGAGGCGCGGACCGTCAGGTGAGCGCTAACAGTGGCATCACCAACCTGAAGCGCAGCCATTCGGTCAAATCAAACTTTTCGCTCCGCAAATCCTCCTGGGCTGGCCACAGCTCCGTTGCCAACAAGGAGAATGAGGCATTCCGCGAGGAGGACGAGCATGGCAGCGATCCTGAGAGCGATGCGGATACTCCGCGAAGAGCCAGCTATGCTCCGTCGGACCGGAAGTCAAGCTACGCTGGGACCTGCACCGACAGTGTCGTGACTGGAGCCGAGAGCGTCGTCTCCGAGGATCGTCGTACTAGCGGCGTAAGCGCTACCACTGGACAGGAGAGATCTATTGCCGGCGATAGCCATGTGGATGAGGCCTATCCTGAGTCTGAGTCAGATGATGCCCACACAGCTCGTGAGGAGGAGGATGAGTTTGAGGAAGGAGAGGATGACCAGGAGCACGAGTACCGAAAGTCGATTGTAAAGGACGAGCATGAGGTGCAGGGTGACATCGATCATGAGATCTCAGTGACCGGCTCTGCTATGGAAGCAGAAGCCCTGAAACTGCTAGAGGGGCCCGCTGATAGTGGATTGGGCTCGGAGATGGCAGTCTAATGAGTCTTTCCTTTGTGACTTTGTTTTACGGTGTTGAGTTTTGACGTGTTTCCTTTTCATATACCACTCTTCTGTTATGTTACTTTTTATGAGCCTGTATGATTCCCTTTGTATAATGAACGAATAATTATCTCTATTTTCATATACTTCTAGTCATACTTCGAGGTCACGAGGCAAAAGATAGGAAGGTCAGGTGATGTCCCAACAGATCGTGAATGCCTGAGGCAGCAGTGTCCGCGTGCTCCGGAGCTGCGACTTCTTCTTTTCCTTTTGCTGGCGCATGGAGTCCCTTTTGTGAAAGAAATAGGAGGTCTTTGTGCTCGCCAGGCTTATGGTAGACTTGAGGTGTCTCCTCCACTGCCTCGCCTAAGTTTTACTTCCCTCAACACTTCGCAAACCCGAGCTCCCCGCATCGGATGACAAGCTGTTGAGGGCTTCCAACAATGCTGGACCCCCTAGGCTCACCTCCAGCATGGCTGCGAGAGTTGGTCGAGCCCTTGGCTCTCAAGCTGAACAGCCCGACCCTTCCCGGTCATGCCCATGAGGTCGTTCTCGCCTTTGCCTTCTACCAATTCATCCACTCATTCCTCTCGCCTTGGCTCTCGCCGATCATTGCTCCGCAGTCCTATCCCAAGTTGAATGCCCGCACCAAGCTGAACTGGGATATCCATGTGGTCTCGCTGGTGCAGAGCGTTCTTATCTGTGCTGCAGCACTGTGGGTTATGTGTGTCGATGACGAGCGATGGTCCATGTCGTCCGCAGAGCGTGTTTTCGGTTATACTGGTGCCTGTGGTTTGATCCAAGCTCTGGCCGTCGGGTACTTTCTCTATGACCTGATCGTGAGCGTTGTGCATATCAAGATGTTCGGTATTGGCATGCTCTTCCATGCGATCAGTGCGCTCTGGGTATTCAGCCTTGGCTTTGTAAGTTTTGATCTATCGATCTTCAGCTTTACAGCTCTTATCTAACATATCTTCAGAGACCTTTTGTCAACTACTACGCTCCGACTTTCATCCTCTACGAGCTCTCCAGCCCCTTCCTCAATATCCACTGGTTCCTTGACAAAGTCAACATGACCGGCAGCCGTGCCCAGTGGTACAACGGTATGGCTCTGCTGGCCACGTTCTTCAGCTGTCGCCTTGTCTGGGGTACCTGGCAATCGGTCCTGGTCTACATAGACATGTGGAAAGCGCTGCAACAGACTTGGTCCGCCGCATCGCCGCTCCAAGCACCCGCCAACATTAATGCGCATGTCTTTTACCCGACCCGCGAGGGTATGTGCATGGATGAGACCTGCGCACGCGCCAATGCCGAAATCTCCAGTTTCAAGGACTACACCGCCGGTGGTGTACCGACGTGGCTGGTGCTGACGTACGTCGCGTCGAACCTGATCCTGAACTTCCTAAACTACTTCTGGTTCTCTAAGATGGTGGAGACTGTTCTCAAGCGGTTCCGCACTCCCGAGAAGAAGGAGGAAAAGAAAAAGAAAATTGAGGACATTGCACAGGAAGTCGTCCTCGAAGCGGCAGCTAAACTGGAGGAGGATGAAAGGGCCCTTCGACAGGGCGAGCTATCGCTAACACCCGAGCAGATCGCTTCGGGTATTGATGTGGGGGCTCTTGGTGAGGAGCTGCGCAGGCGCCGGGAGGCATTAGTTGCCAAGGTTCCTTTACCTGGGGCTTGATCTTATACCTGGTAGATTTAGTATGATATTTGGCTTTGTTCCCTGGAATGACTGCTGGATGCTTTTCGTATCTGGAGGATGCGGTGCTGCTTTATGGTCTGGTGTTGAGCTTCTATCCCTAGGTATTCCTGTGCATATGCTTTGCTATTGGACTAATACATATCAATAAGAGTTGTTCCCGATACTCCGGTGACTTCTGAAATATGATGTTATACGGTAACTTTCATCCAGGCCATAAACACAACTAGTCGCCAGCTATCAAGTCGTATATCGGTCTATACATGTAATTCCAACACAGTCAAGTATCCCGCGAAGGCGCCCGTGTATAGGGCTCCTGTCCCCTATCCCCAATCATCTTCTTTTTATCCTGCTCGGTATACAAGAGATCCTGTTTACTCGGCGATTGGGCGCGGAAAAGAAGCCAGCCTCCAGTTATGACAGCGACCATGCTGAACATTGCTAGGTTTCGAGACCTGGTGTATATATGTTAGAACCTTGGCAGATAGTTCATTCGCATTAAGATGTGTGACGTACCTCATCGTATTTACACGACCGCCGGTGATTGTTGTATCAGGCATGATGGGTGATGTCTGGAATGGCAGATATCTAGGTTTCTTTCGAGGATACAAGAAAGGATGGACTCAAGCATTCTGATACCTAATGGAATACAGTTCCTATATATTCCATGAGTATGGTTGACGTCAGAGCTAGTTATGATTGGAATATTTGCCACTATTTTGTGGTGATTGATTGGATGGTAATTATTCCTGTCAATTATGATGACCTGCCTAGGTATGTGATCGATTCAGATTAAGCATTCATATTGGGATAGTTTCTTATTGTATTATATTATTAATAAAAGGAATGTAGTTAATAATATGAAGATCTATACCTAGGTAGACTGCCATCATGATGAAGCTTGGATAGTCCTGTTCTTAATCTGTCCTATAAAGGATGACAATTCCTCATAATAATCAGATACTACTGAAATCAAGAGCAGCAATTGAACTCACGGAATACCCCAATCTATACTTAGAATCAATCTATATCCGGATCAGATCAGATCAGATCAGATCCGCGGAATATTTCCGAACTCATTATCAATCAATCCCTCACTACATAACTATACACCTCTTCCACCCTTTCCTTCCAACCTACACCCTCTTACAACCTCATCAATGTCCATCCACACCCCCTCCACAGCCGACGGCTGGCACGGCATAATCCCCAGCCCACAATTCCCCGCTGAAAAAGGCCGCTACCACCTCTACATAGGCCTCTTCTGTCCCTTTGCACACCGCGTCAACTTCATCCGCCACCTAAAGGGCCTAACAGAAATCATCGACATCAGCATCGTAAAACCATACCCCAAAGGCGACGACAACGGATGGCCAGGATGGCGTTTCGCCTCTGATAACGAGGAGTACCCCGGTGCCACGCCCGATCGACTCTTCGGCGAGGACTACATGCACAAGATATACTTCCGCGCAGACCCAGAGTACAAGGGACGGTACTCTGTGCCACTCCTATGGGACAAGAAGAGCCAGACGATTGTTTGTAACGAAAGCGCTGAGCTTCTCCGCTGGCTACCAACAGCCTTCAACTCCCTCATCCCGGCAAACCTGGCTTCAATCGACCTGTACCCGGAACATCTACGCTCGCAGATCGACGAGATTACACCCTGGATGCAAACACATGTCAATTGGGGTGTTTACAAAGCTGGGTTTGCATCTACCCAGGAAGAGTACGATAAGAACGTGGTTCCTGTTTTTGGCGCGTTGAATAAACTCGAGCGCATCATTGCGCGCAATGGTGGGCCGTTCGTGCTGGGGGATGTCATGACGGAGCTGGATATACGGCTATTCGCGACTCTGATCCGGTTTGACCCGGTTTACGTGCAGCATTTCAAGTGTAATCTGGGCACTATCAGGCATGATTATCCGGTGTTGAATAATTGGTTGAAGGGGATGTTTTGGGATGTTGAGGCGGCGTTTGTGACGACGTATTTCAAGCATATCAAGGAGAATGTGAGTTTGGGTCCTTTGTTCCATGGGAGCGGTGCTGATGGTTGCAGTATACGAAGAGTCATTATGGTATTAATCCCAAGGCTATTACGCCCATGGGCCCGTTTCCGGATGTGGAAGAGGGCGTTGAGAGGGATTGGAGTAAGTTGACTATTGGTGGGGTGAAGCATCCGGCTGTTTTGGAGTATGAGGAGAAGATGGCCAGTCTATGAGGATTATACAGTGGATGGGATCATACAGTGAAGGGTTTCTGCTTTCTCATAGAAATGTCTCGATTGCAATGTGTACAACTACCGAGTACCACCAGATGGAAATGCATCAGGCCATGATTTAAAAATACAGTATTTGGAAGCAAAGAATAGAAACCAAGCAGTCGGCCAAGAAAGACATACAAATCAAGAAGAACAAGAATGGGATGTATCGAGTCGAATAAAGACAAAAGACAATAGACAAGAGGCGTGACGTGTTCAAGGTAAAACCACTATCGTCATAGTCAACGGCCACACAGGACAAAATAGTATGTAATGATTCATGGCGCTCTTTAGCGAGCGGTATCAATGGCATCGACAGCCAGGGGTGGAAGGAGGTTGAGAAAGGGAGATGAAGCGAGAGTAGTGGAGGTCCAAGGTATGTTCAAGGCTATTGCCGCACTTTTCCGGCTTCCCTTACTGCAGACATGAACCCGTCTTCGTTGCCGGCTGCTGTAAGGATCCAGTAATCAGCCTCCTCCGAGTTGGAGACCTGGCCACCGCCGAACCCTGCTGCAGCAGGCGCACTATGCCTTTCCTTTGGCTTTTGGTTGTTTGCGCCAAGATGGCGAGGGCCCCAGCCTAGAATATTCCGCACAGCAATGCGAGTCTGGTCATCGGGCTGCTGGAAGGAGAAGAGCTGGGCCTGGAGACAGCCAAGGAGAGCGACTGCGGATCGAATCATGATGCGGTCGCCTTCGAAAACCCAGCAGTCCCAGACGCGGGAGATGCGCTCGAGATCAAGACCGTTGGTAAGTAAGGAGCGGAACATCGGTTCCCAGATTTCCTCGTCCGCGAGACGGAGCGTTTCATGGAGGTGCTGGTAGAGCCGGCCAAACTTGTACCGCAACGTGTCGGATGCTAGGGAATACGTGCGTGCCATGGCCCCGCGGTCCCAGGTGAGAAAGGCAACGGGCAATGGTCGGTTCAACGCATTGGCCATGGAGAGGAAAGCAGAGCTGGGGGTCGGGAATTGCAGAACAAGCAGAGCAGCAATAGTATGAAGACCATAAATGTAGCCCACATCGCTGCGGTACATACAATAAGCCTGCAGGACATCAATGAGGGTTTCTCGTAATGGGCCGCCTTCCTGGAAGAGGTTTAGGTCAGGGAAGGCCTTGTGTACATCAGAGTCGATGGCTTCGAAGCAGTCCAGCAATCGTCGGTTACTTTCACTGGGCTCCTCTTTCTTGGATCGCAGATCCTTGGCTCGCTGCAATGCTTTGTGGTAGGTTTCTTCGCTGAGCTCTAGCTCGTTTCCAATGGCACGCTGCCACATATTACTCCGATTCCGAGGCGGGATTCCGCGCCACCAGAGTTCCCGCGTCCGAGGCTCACGCAGAGCACGGTCCCAGTTGGGGCCTACAAAGTCATCCCAGATATTCTGAAGGGCTTCCCGGGTAGTATCTTTCTCGCATTGCTCGGAAGCAGCTCGGGCAGCTTTGCGCTTCTCTGAATCAGAGGTTAGTCTGTGCCAAAACCCCAATGGAACGGTGCACTACTCACCGGCTTCTCGCGACCGCGCCATCATCTGCTTATATTCCTTCAGGTGCTTTTTCTCCTCCTTCTGGTCCTTGGGTGGGAGCCAACTCGGCCGTGTGCGAGTAAGCACCTTCTCTTTCTCTTTGCTAATCGGCAACGGATCGATCATTATGTTGGATTTCTGCAGAGGCGGCAATTCGACCGGCTCATGCGATCCCCGGGGTGAGTCGGAGCTCGATTTCCTTGATACACCAGTTTGAATGTCTTCCTCCTGCTTGCGCTCACTTTCATCTGCATGATGCTCCAAAGCTTCGGTGATAATTCTAGCCTCTTCGGACAAGTCAGAAAGATAGCTGTTGTAGGAATAGGCGCGAGGGTTCCGTGGTGAGATCTGGCCCCGTTCAGGTCCAGCAGAAGTTGACCGCTGCGCTCGCCTCATACGCGCAGCCTTTGAGGAGGAGCCGTTCGGTGGATTCTGGGCACTGGAATTTTCGGAGATGGTGTGGGACATTGGCAACGGTCGTGGGCCGGGACTACGGCCACTCGGGCTGGTAGCGCGAGATTGAGGGCGATCTTGCGCTGGGCGGGGAGAGATCGGGATATTCCATAGACTGGCATCATCGGGCAGCTCATCATCCGAGTCATGGTATTCATCCTCCAATTCTTTCAGTGATTTGCGGCTTTGCTGCCGGTTTAGTTTCGGCGCGGGGGAGCGCGCGGAGAGCGGGGACAAGGCCAAACTGGTACTCGAGACAGAGCGACTGGACTTTGGACGCAGCGGTGATGTAGATCGTGACCGGCGAGGTTGTACCGGGGTCAGACCTCCCGAATTAATCGTATTTCCCGAGTCTCTCCTGTTTCCAGACATTGTAGAGAGGGAGCCCGAGAACGGCGGGGTCCGCACGGCTCCATTGATCTGGTTATGGACTGAGGGAAGAGGACTTCGTTTCCGGGGCTTCGGGATCGCGGTCAAGTCGCGAGTCGTGGCTGCAGGGCTCTTGTTGGACAGTCTGCCCGCCGGCGACCGCGATGTCAGAGCACGGCCATAAGGGGTGACCGCTGGATCGACAATGGGAAGTTCGCCGTCATCTTCGAGACCGATCTCCTCGAAGTTTCCGATGTCCGTAAAGATATTGTCGGGTCCGTCGATCTGAGAGGAGGAATGGAAGGAGGAGGACTTGGACGATTTCGATCCCGACAACTCGGGCGGGGAGTTGGGGCTCGGGTAGACGATAGTCATGATCTCATGTAGTCACACTCTCAGACGAAATTGTCCTCCACAAATCCAAACAGCATCCAAACACACGCGATGGGTAAGAATCGTCGGGAGCTGGGCGGAAGGGGGGCGGAGATCGCACGCAAGGCCCGGGTCTTGTGTGGTTCGGGGGAGGCGAGGGATGGGTGTTTCTGCAGCGTGGAAAATAGAAACACAATAACAATTGGATCAACGTGATAAAAGAAGCGAAATGCAGGCTCAGCCGCAGCCTGATGATAGCCAGATCGGGAGGTCGTGTAAAGAAGAAAAGCGAAGATAAGAAGATTAGGAGGCGGCACGGGTGAAAGGTACGAAGAGAGAGCGTGAGGTACCCGGTGTGAAAAGGGAAAGACGGAATAAGAAAGACGGAAAAAAGTATGAAAAACGGAAAACGCAAAAGGAGTGTGGGATGAGTATGAAAACAACTTGGAGATTGAAGTTCGAAGTTGAAAGTCGCAAGCGGAGCCTCAGGCGCGGTCTGGCCGAGAACAGGGGCTGCTCAGAGATTCAGAGAGGTACCTGTGGGTACTTCCTTGACCAAGACACATACTATGGACAACTAAGTAACTCTATGTATCTTCATGAAAGAGATGATCGCGCCGATCGTGCACTGCCTTTTTCGTTTGTTCTTTGTTTAGAGAAGAAATGTTCGATTGGAATTCCCCTGACCCAGCAGTTCTGTTCTACTGGGCCACTCGGCTGTCCATCCACTGCCGGCGGATCCGCGGTCTGCGTATGATCCACTAGACTCGTAGATATCTGCACTTGATCTCTAGAACCGCCATCCCTCAAAGAGTACATCTCCCCGCTTCACCACCTGCATCATCCGTACTGCCTCGCCGTTTGTTGTTGGTCTCGACTCTTTCCCAACGGAGTCCAGCCAGTGGAGGACCGGTGCATATCGTGTTTGCTTGCGCTTCAGCACAAATCGAAAAGCTGCCGCGGCCAGGTACTGCACGTGCGGAAGCTGTACAAAGCATTTCAAGGGTGAATTGCTGGATACGCGGCGGGCCTGGATCATCCTGCTTGTCTGCTGGATCAAAGCGTGGATGGTCTGGATGATGATGGGTGGCTCGGGATGGGCGCGTCCTCGCAGAGATTTCATGTAGCGATACATTTTCATGGCCGAAGCGATCAGACTGGTGTAGAGATTGGCAAGAACCGTACTGCGCGAATTATGTACCTCATCGAGGTACATCGAATGCATCTGCAGCCGGAATGTTGCCAGTACTTTACGGGTAAATGTACGGCCCGGTAAACGGTTCCTCTCGACTGTCAGGGCATTTGAGAGGTTGGCTGCCGCCGAATCCCCGCCGTCAACCATCCGATCGCGATCCTGAAGGATTTCAAGTGTCTGTGTATCAATCAAACATCCGCAGTAGGGGAAATGCGATGTCCCCTCCAACCTGGGGATGTGGATGCCGTCGACTACAGCGGTGAAGTTAGTCATACTCTTGGTTGAATTCACAGTGACGCCGTATTTGGGCTGACCCCGAAGCATAACCTGCAGAAGTTGCATCGCTTGGCTGGGGTCGGTGGTAATAAGGAGGAAGTCATCGATGAGCCGCATGAGTAATGACTCGGCCGGTTGTAGAAACCCCAGCACTTTTCGTTCCAACTCAGCGTAAAAGAAATTACATAGAAGGCTGGAAAGAACGGATCCTTGCGGGATACCGTTACGTTGGCGGAAAAACTTCTTCCCCATCTTGACCAGATTGTTGCGAACATGTTCTTCAAGAAGGCCCAGCAGCTCCTCAGCACCTTGGACTCTTTGATTGATAGTATCGACATAGACAGTATTTGACTTTCGAGGGTGGACTCCGCTAGCGATGAGGGTTGGTAAAGGCTGCTGCTTCGTGACTGGCGCAGCACGCGCTGCAAACTTGCGTCTGGGATAGCCTCGGCTGTCGACATGATGATTGTTAATCTCCACATGCTTGGTGATATGATAGCTTTCTTGAGAGACCAGCTCTTCAACAAGCTGTAATAGCCTTTGCTGAGGGATTGTGTCGAAGCAAGCCTGGATGTCAAGCTTGACAAAGTAAAGTCGAGGTAGCGCGCCGAAATTCTTTGATGATGGCAACGGCAGTTGCTGGGCCAATTGCTTCTTGAATCCCTTTAGTCGAGGATGCATATCACCTACCGACTGCAATGACGCACCCATCTTTGCGGGCGCTTGTTGTCGCTCAAAGGTCAATATGTTGTAGATGGGTGCGATGGTGGAATTAATGCTGGACGCGAATTTATTCCCACGCCAGTCCGCCCCTTTGGCAATTCGCCGTCTCAAGTTCAAGATAGGTCGCAGGCCTGTAGCCTTTGGAAGCAGACGCAGCGAGCTGTAGCCCAGAGAGCGCCGGGCAATTATACGGGTAGCCCGGTTCGGCTCAAGCTCCTCGAACATGGTCGCTTTCAGCTCCGTGAGAGGCTGATCCGTCAAACATTGCCATACATCATGTCGGAAGTAGAAAAGGCGGTATCGGTGTGTTTGGGACTCTGTGACATAGAAGTTGGCCCGGACAAGAGGGATGACGATGGAGTCAAATATGAAGAAGATGAATTCATGCAACAGCTGCATACGCTTCTGAAAGTCGGACAAGGAAATTTTCGCTGTCTTTTCTCGCTGAAGACTTCACTTTGGGAGGTACTAGCCAAGAAATGGCAGTGACCTGTATTCAGGTAGGGTCAGCAACATCTTCCAAGCCAATGTAGGTCGCGGACTGGGAAACAAACCTTGATGCCCTTGCATACTTCATGCAGACTTAGACTCTCATATCGTCGCATTTTGATGAGAGAATCAACGTGTTTCAAGACGATTCTGCGATTGAGCGCACCATCAGAGCCATCGCCGAAGAAGGCGGGCGGTATCAATTTTTGAAGGACGGCACGACAGAAAGCCGAAACGGAGGAAGCAGGGGTCGCATAATCAGTTAAGCTAACCTTAGGCTGCTTGACTCGTGACGGGCGCTCTGCTTTATCACTTGGCGCCCCATCCGGTGATCCATTGTGTGGACTTCTCGTCAATTTACTGGAATCCGGTGATTTGTTTTGCAGCTGTGTTATCAAGTGCTGCTCCGGGGAAGATCCAGTTTCGTCGAATTTGGCTGCATTTTTTGTGGGAGAGGTACAGGCACTGAGTTTCCAGGGCCCAGTAGGCTGTTCGGGTTAGCCCTGGTGCGAGGGCAATTCAATGGAGAAAACTCACCTCTGGGCAATAGTACTTCAAAAGCTCCCCATACGAACACCGCGAATGGCGTACTCGGAGTCTCTGGACAAGGTCCAAAGCTTGCCCACGCAATCGCTTCGGTAGCTTCCCATAGACATCTCCTTCCAGCTCCGCGCGCAACTGATCACCACTTGATTGGCAACGCTTCTGTCTTCTTTGTCCTTCGGCGCGAGCTATTTCACTTTCACGGCGACGATGGGTTGTGAAATGACCCACGTTGCCTGTGGAATCTGCTGCGATTGTGAAGACATTATGCAGGCCGAACTCTCGAGGAAAGATGTACTTCATTACGTGCACCGTCTGTACCATCGAGTCGAGCGAAGAACAACGGTTGAAGATGTCTAGATCGAGAGTGAGCGCGGAAGAAAAAAAAACGTCTATATCAATGGACTTACGAGTATCTCCTAGCCCGAAGGGTGCATTCTCTTTCGACAGGCCAGTAGGTCTGCTATAAAACATGCGGCGGCGGAGTAGAATGATGCTGTTGGGGCCTCGGGCCTCACCACGACTGGCTACATGACCACTCTTCTGTGCATCCGGCTGTTGATTGGAGTTTTTGTCCTGGTACTTTGAATGCGCATCGCCGAGTCGCTGAAGGCCGGACAGCGGCAGTCCTGGATATAGTGAGCAATGACGTTATTAGATCCAACCAAGCTCAGATACATACCACTCAATTGAAAGTAGATGCCCTTTCGAGCGTCAATAGGAGCAAAAATACCGCAGTCGAAGAGCAGACGCATCATGATCTCATCACCATTCTGACCCAACAGCCCCAGGACATCCGCCCATGGTGCTTCTTTCAGGATACGAACATTGTGGTTTGGGAACTGAGACACAACACCGGGAATGGCATCTAGGGTAGTTTGACCAACCCCCGGGCGACGAAAGCCATGAGTGAGCAAATGCTCGGGTCTTCGGTAGCCAGCTTTTCTAAAAAGAGACTCTATGGCGAAATCGACCACCTACACACACGGTCAGTCAACTGAGACCTGCTGCACACTCTAATGCTAATCACGATCCTACCTCGGATTGGGGCGATGTGGGTCCCGTGTCTGTGCTGACGAGGATCGACCGCGACTGGGACTGGGTAAAAGCACGATAGTCCCGCTGACGTTCGGAGTCGACGTTCGGAGTCGACCATTTCAAGACACCGATCAGAGTGGAATCGAGGAGGTCTGCTAATGACTGTGTGCTGGGCTCAGCTGTTTGCGGTGGCGCTAGCGATGCGATGCGCCGGCGCCGCAGCTTGGAAGAGATGGGGAGCTGAGATAGGAGATATTGACGCAGGCTAAGGACCTCTCGGTAGTACAGCGAGATCACGGGATGGGTGATTTGCCCGTTTCGCGCATTTGGGCCCTTGGATGACTTGAAAGGACCAGAGGATGCGGTATTACTTGGCTGAGACGAGACCGTGGGACCGCCATTGCGGCCAGCTTTACCGGGCCTCTTGCGCTTTTTGCCCATTGTGTTTACATCACAATTGTGTCTTGACGCGACGCGTCAGGTTGATAGGAACTGGTGGAGGCAGGTAACCGTGGGTGGCACAAGCTAGAAACAGCTCCTATTGCACCGTTATTCTGCTGGTCCTGACCGCCTGCCCTAGTCCGCTAGAGCCCTTCCATTCTAGGTATAGCGCCTCAATTAGGTTTAGCTGCCATCCATCTATAAAAAAGCAGAGAGAGTTAAACACTGTCTACGTAGTATGCAAGTTGGAACTCTGTCTACTTTCAGGACACTGGCTTGAGATAGCCAGTACCAATTCTCAACCGGGCAGATCGAGAAGAGTAGCTCAGAACATATGTCCTATATGCAGGAGTCTGGTCGGTCGCCTACTTGTTCCCTTGTAAGATCAAAATCATATTTAAAGCCATATCACCGAATAACCCTTTTATGATGAAGTTGAGAAACACGAAATGCAAGATAGTCTGCCTCTAGTAGTCTCTAAGATTAGATGTGACATGGTTGTAGCTTGCTGTATATGCGGTGCGGCACGGCACGACACAACTTTATAGCCAGTCGCTCACTTATTATTTATTATATGGAGGATTCTATTTGCAAGTTCTCATGCATGTACAATTCGGTGCTACTATATGTGGATCATATTCTATCATAGGTTTCCTAGTTTAAAATCTAAATATGAAAACTAGAATATAAACATACAACATAAAATGTAGAATGTAGAACGTAATGAACTCTGGAAATTAGGCGGGACAATCCATGGAACAAGGCTGCGGTCTAGAAAGGCCGTTATGGATTGCGTCCCCACTGCGTAAGATTGCTCCATGTTTTTCAGGCGAAGATGTGTTCCTGAACATTAAATTTGATATTTTCTATTCTATTTTCCAGGGATTGTAGAGACACCGTAGACTACATAGAACTCGTACAGAGAGTATCTATCCACAATAGATCACCTAGGCACACATCATAGATCACCCACAAAGAAATCAAACTCCAAACTCTCCCCAAACAAAGGCTTCTTTTCCCGATCCACCGATCCCACGGTTTCACTCTGCAACGTTTGGGGCTGCCGAGTCTCTGTGAGAGAAACTCCTCATCTTCTTTCCCTCTTTTCCCGAGCTCCCCTAAACTCGATCTCTCTACTTTTGTACTGCTCACTCCTACGAGTCAACTCTCAACTCTATCACATCGGTCGACACTGCAGTTCATCCTGGCCGAGAGCTAGCGATCTGGCCCGCTCATTTCTACGCTATCATCCTCGCCTGCTTTGCCCGCTTCCTCAAGCTTCCCTGCTCGCCTATCAGCACCCGCTGCTGATAGACCCCGAACAAACGTCAGCGCCGCCGACTTCCTGCGCACTCTCATTCGTCGCCGTGCCTGCTTCTGCTGCACTTCTCGGCCTCCAGGCCTGTCATTCCGTTGTTCCTCATTCTTCACCTGCCGATCCTTTTCCCCCATCTTTCACAGTCTTCGGTACCTGCTTCTTCGTGCTCATCTCGACCAATCCTGCTTGTCCTGGAACTGTCGAATATGCTGTTGAATGGGGGTGCACTACCCCGGGATTGTTCTGTAGCCTGAATCACAAGCCGAATTCCAGTTGCGACATCCGTGTTGGGCGTCCATCCCGGAACAACGCATACAAGCCAACCCACTTACGTCCGAGAGCACCGCGGCCAGTCCACTTCGGCCTGAAGCATGCAAAATGTCTGGCAGCGGTGTCGAGCATGATTCTGGCGCCCGGAACTACAAGCCGCCTCCGTTTGGGCGACAATCGTTTGCGCCTGGCTATAGCCAATCCCCGCGCGACAACTCCTCTCCATTTGAGGTCTCACCGATCCCACACTTCTCTCCTCCCACGTCTCTCGTGGACACCACGTATTCCTCCCTCCCATCGGGCATCGATCCCACTCCGTCAGTCTCAACAACTCACCTTCCTTCAAGCGATCAACCCGAAGCCGATGGCCACGACTCCCCCGACCCGGACGACTTCTATCGGCAGCGTGACGAGTGCGAATTAAATGCGACGGACGATTTCTGCGATGTGACAACGGGCGCAAGTGGCAGCATGGCGACCAGCTATCCCAACCCCAATGACAGGGTGTCTTCTCTGCCAGCAAATGTGCTGGATCCATCGCGCACTAGACGGCCGACCTACCGTTCCATCTCTGATTCGCCATCATTGAGAGGTCCCTCAGCTAGTGAATCTTCGAATGTTCCCCCCGTCAGGCCCCGAAATGCCTCTATCAGAGACCTTGTCAGCAAGTTCGAACAGAAGTCTGACCAGGTCCTCCCGCTTCCCTCCGCTTCACGACCAACTTCACAACCAACTTCACAACCTGCAAGTCCTACTGGCAGTGCCGACGGCGGGGATCGTTCACGTCTTGCGCCTCGTCGTAAATTGCGCGATTCTCTACCACCCCTCTCCGTCACGAGCAATCCGATACCACAAGCCGAATCAACATCACCAGTAGTCGAGCGATTGGGGGAATCGAACGTGGTTGTACCACCACCTCTCGCCAAGCGGATACCGATCTCTCACCCTCGGAGGCCCTTGTTTGGCGAAGTGCTTTCTGTCGACACCCAGCTAAACAACTTGGGATACGGTATTCCTGCGCGTCTGAGACGTCGTGGCTCGGACGGCAGTATCGCAAGTCCTGACCTGGCGGCATTTGCGGAGTACTCCAATTCACCATCTGCCCGATCACCGCTGACTCCCACAGCGTGGTATCTTGGACAGGCGAATTCTCTCGAATCCGTGAGCATAGCCGCAAACACGGCACATCAACGTGTGAGCGGACATCGCAGAGTGCAGAGTGATTTATCTGGAAGCCCGCAGAAGAAGCCCCTTGCTGACCCCTGGGATCCCCAAATGGCGGTTTCGGCGTCCTTGCAGCCGGCAAAGCCAGGTGATGTGTCGCCCGGAAGCCCAAATTCCAAGTCCCGCATTCCTGTCTCCTCGCACCGCCTCGTCACTGCTTCCGGTCCCGAGAGGATCTCACCAATCGCCAATAATCCCACATTCAGCAGCCGTTCGAATGCCATTCCTTTGCCCCCAAAGGGTTCGAGCCGCCTTCCTAAACCGTCACTGAAGGATAGCCCACCCCGCTTGGCGGAAAATGGTCCCGCCTCGTTTGCGATGACAACTCGTGGCAGGCGGGATATGACGATTGGCCAAACCCGTGCTCAGGTACCCGAACGGAACCAGCATCTTCAGGCCTACATTTCCGTACCTCCTCCGAAGACATCTCCGCCATTACGCAGCTCCCGACCTCGTCAACCTGTATCTCAAGGGGTTCCGACCTCGCCAACTTCCAGAGTTGGTGAACGAGTTTCGTCATTCCAAAAGTCTGCCAACCGTGATACCGAGGCACGCAGTCCCCGGCCGCGACAACGCCGAATTCCCGAATTGGGAAATGTCGATTTCGAAACTCGGCGGCAACGGATCCAACAAGCATTCAATCGAACTGTCCAAGAGAATGAGCGAAAAGAAGAGCAGGCTGCAGAAATTCGACGGCGACGCTCTCAAAGGATCGAAGTGGGCATTAACAACATTGAATCTCCATCGGATGAGAAGACATTGACCCCCGCTACGGCGGCAAATCTAAACACGCCGCCTGAAACGATGGCTACCCTTGTGAAAGAATCCACCGGGATTTCCAATGACGACAAGGAACCTCACAGTGTTCCTCAACTAAATTTAATTACATCTATCGATCCTCCAAACAGTGATGTGCAACAGCAGCACACCACCATGGATTCTCCCACTCTAGGAGTCCCAGATGGCGTGCCTCGAAAATGGGGTGCCGCGCCAGACTCCGCCGTCACAACGGCCTCCAATGAAACCCAGTTCGACCCTGAACCCCAATCCGGGTTGGTTGAGCGGAGGCCCAGCTCAGATCATCGTACTCTGTTGAACCACATCATGCAAATTCGCGAGTCCAGCGACAGCGACTCGTGTGATGAACCGGATTGCAGCATATCGGAGAACGAGGACAAGCAATCGATTCAAATTATGCTTCGTGATACGACCTACTTCCATTCCGCAAGCACGACCGACAATGAAGAGCCACGCCAGCTCGCCCGGTACTCGCAAGCCGCTCAAGATCAGACCAGATGGAGTTTAAGCTCCTGGTCCTCTTCTGTAAACAATCAGAATGATACTTGTGACGAAGAGTGTGACGAGAGCGGCGATGATGCCGTTCTTCAGATGCCTCCGCCGGGACAGGAAGAGCCACCAACTCAGTCTTGCTCAGCTGCCTCGACCAGTCCGCCATCAGATAACAATTCTCCGATACAGGACCTCGGTGTCATGGGCCCTGATACCCTTCATACGCCGCAGTTGCAATCCTCCAGCATTTTTTCAACTCCTCCAAGCCTGGCCAGACAAGGCAAATGGGACTCACGTCGTGTGACCCAGCTCTATCTTGAGGAACTGACGCGGGGAAGAAGCAGCATTACTCTTCCTCCTAATCGCATGTCCCAAGATTACGGTTCTCTTGAAGTGGATACCCGTGCGCAGGGCCAAGCCGATAGCTTGACAGACGACCCAGTTTTTGTGCCTCGATTCGAAGAGAAACCGATACGCGAGCATCTCCCCCACGGTGCAAGCTTGGTTGGCCCCGAAGACTGGGAGCATGCTTCTCCGTCCATTATGGACTGGATGCATGTAGCCGCCGAAGATGAGGATGTCACAGCTGCTCATGACAAGCCACGCTTCATGATGTCTGTGGCTGAGCTAGAGGGTTCTACTGATCCGAATACAGGCCTTGGATTATCTGTCAATGATCAAGCCGCATACGAGCCCCAGCGTCCACCAGTGAACATTGGCACTGAGAGTGAAAGTACCAGTGAGGAGTCTCAGACCGTTCAGGCAACCCCTTCCTCAGGCCGAGTCCCGACTCTACGGGACCCTACGCTCAGCACCGGAAGCAGTGCGGACTCTTCATTCCAACGCGTCGAATCCACGCCGTCTGCCCAAGCTGCGGATTCCTCAGCGACCTCTCTTGTACCGTCGGTCGAGCATTCGGCATTTCTGGAGCCGAAGAAATCACCGTCCCCAGAGCAGCGTCGTCTGAAGAAGCGACGACACATCATCAAAGAACTTGTGGATACTGAATATACGTTTGGCCGAGACATGAAGGTTGTCGACGACATTTATAAGGGCACATCTAGCTCTTGTCTGGATCTCTCCGCGGATGATGTGAAGGTCCTATTTGGCAACTCCGACCTCATTGTCCAATTCTCCATGAGCCTCCAAGATGCGCTGAAGAAAGCCGCTCGAAGTGTCTATATTATGCCAAGGTCTCAGCGCTGGGGTAGCCGACGGAACACGCGGCATACTCAATCTGGTTCTGGGGCAGATGATGAGCAACTCAATGCATATGCCGGCATCTCAGAGTTCGAGAAAGATCGCGCCACTACCATTGGCGAGGCATTCGTGACTCACATGTTTCAACTGGAAAAGGTGTACACGGAGTACTTGAGGAATCACGATGCTGCCAACAAGAAACTGCAGCTCTTACAGCGCAACCCCAAAGTTGCTATCTGGCTCAAAGAGTGCCGTGACTGGGCCTCAGATCTTACAAGCGCCTGGGACCTGGATTCCTTGCTCGTCAAGCCTGTACAACGCATCTTGAAGTATCCTCTTCTTCTCGCAGAACTGCTGGAAGTGACCCCCGACGGCCATCCTGACCGCGCGAATCTGTCTTCTGCCTTGGAGGAAGTGACCAATATTTCTGTTCGTATCAATGAAATGAAGAAGCGTGCGGAGCTTGTCACCCAGGTCGTGGGCCGAAAGCGCAACCAGTCGGATGTGCGAGCTGGCCTATCCAAGGCCTTTGGTCGTCGCACAGAGAAACTACGTCAGCAGGTTGGACTGTCCGATATGTACGAAGACAGGGATTACGACGCTCTCGCTGAGAAGTTCGCCGAACAGTACATTCAGTTGCAACTGGTGGCTCGTGATGTGCAAGATTATGTTGAAGCCACGAAGGGGTGGATGATCCAGTTCAATGAGCTTGCGAGTACCATTGAGGGAATCTTCGACGTGCATCAGTCTCAGTCTCCTTATCCCGAGCTGGACAGCAAGTGGCGCAGTTTCAAGGTGTCAGTTCAGGATATCATCACTAACGCGCTTCCTGAACATGTGAGTAGCCTACCCTTACATTTCCTGCCCAAGTTACAGTCCTAACATATCAGTCAGGTCGACGTCGTCATGAAATCTTGCATTGACCCCACGTCAAAGGTGATTGCGCTATATACTGGACCGGAGCGCGTCATGAGGAAGCGACAGAAGCGGCTGTTGGATTATGGACGCTACAAATCGATCATGGAGCGTGGAGAGAAGCCTGATAAGAAAACCACGGAGCAAGGCGAGCAATTTGTTGCTCTGAATGAGACTCTTAAGGAAGAGCTGCCGAGGCTCTTTGCGCTGTCTGCTAAATTTGGTCAGGCATGTCTGAAGAACCTTACTGACATTCAGGTCACTTGGTGGGCCATTCTGCAGAAGAAAACGGTACCCTTTGTGAAGGGTTTCCCTGATGACATGCAGAAGATGATCAGTGACTGGAACGATGCCTTCATGAACCCGGAAGCCCAGGTCTTGTGTCTTGGGATCTGCAATGGTTCTGTCTTGGCCGACACCGTCAATCTTGTGAATTTCAATACACCGTCCATGAGAGATATCAACTCCTCACGTCGTCCATCGACGACCAACAGCTCCAATCCCCGCCCGCACTCCTCCGCCGAAGACTCACCCAAGGTGTCCCACGACTATGGGACTAGCCAGTTGTTCCAGTCACCTGTTATGTCCGGCGCCCGCCAACGAGCGGATTCATACTTCTCTGCGCGCACCCCGCCCGATCCCTCTATCCCTTCAGACGTGGGACGCAGCCACAGCCAGTTGCTGCAACAGGTGACCAACTCCACTGGCACCAGCTCTCAACCTATTCAAATGGAGGCAGAGCCGTTCCCGAGCCTTCCCAGGCTTAGTCTGGATACTCCTTTCCTCGCCGACGTGATGAGCGGGCCATCAAGCGTTGGTCAGGTCGGTGAGCACACTCCTGCTGGCCACTACTCTAGCTTCTTCTCGTCGGCGATGCCGATGTCCGACACCCCCAGCGACGGGGGTGTCGCTCAAGAGACTGCGCCCATGGAACCTACCGTCCTGTTCCATGTGGCTAGTCTCTATGAGTTCAATATTGACCGGTCTCGCCGCGAGGCAGGGTACCCGTACCTGACCTACGACACCGGCGATATTTTCGATGTCGTCGGCGAGAAGGGCGAGTTATGGCTAGCACGGAACCAGGACGATCCCACCCGGCAGATTGGGTGGATCTGGACCCGTCACTTTGCGAAGCTCTCGACCTAAAGTTTTGCAGTCGGATCGTCTTGGTTTTCGTTCACCGTTCCCTCACTTCCACGTCACTGACGTGTCGCTCCGGGCCTTTCGTGGACCCGTGTAGCTCTCCGTTGATGGGATGTTTTATTCTGCGAGCTTCCGATTATTTGGAGCAGTCGTTATGCTCGTTGCTTTTTCCTTGATGTTTGTTTTTGCCTGGGATCTTCCTTTAATGAAGACCAGATGTATGTTTAGATACCCCCGTCTACGAACGATATAATGTTTTGTCATTACCTCGTCCATGTAAGGAAGCTGTATACAATATGTATATGACATCGTTCAATTGTCAACTGTCAATTGTATACTCTCCAATTCATCCACACGTGACCCGCATGTGACGAAGCCCAACGTCCCGAAAAAAAACAGGGATTCTTCGTGCCTGGAATCAAGTTGTAAATCCTCCTCTCCCCAACATCTCAGTGATACATAGGTACCCCCCGGGGTCCCCTCCCCTTTGACTCTTACCCGCCAACCTTGGAACATCCTCGGACCGTCGATCTCATCTCCGACTCTACCAAACCCACCCGGCCAAGAGCTAAGAATAACATCTCAGCCCTATACCTCGGCATTATCCGCAAATACATACCTAGGTACTGCATATAACAAAAGCCCTCGCTGTTTCGTCTTCCCGCCACCATAAGGCTGGCGGTTTCCCTCTCCGATCAGTTATCTAAACCGGAGTATCCTCCGGTCCCCACTCGGCGGCCACTGCAGAACCGGGGGTCTTATGAATCGACGCGGCTAATTGCCGTTATCCGACGCCGACTCCCCGCCACCAAGTCGCCCCATTTAATAGTTGTAGGGGTCCCGGGTACAGCCTCGTGCAGACAAACGTGCTTGCGCAGCGGTCTCGGAAGAACTGACTTGGAATACCTGAGCTCGGTCTTGCGCATCCTTCATCTCGGCGTGCTCGGATTTCGCCTCGGTGCACTTTTCGCCTCTGCACTTTTTGCCTCATTGACCACTTGACTGCTTCCTTTTCCGACTTTCAGTATTGGCAAGATGCTTGATGGCGGGCTAGGCAAGTTGCACAAGAGGATGAGGGGTCGGTTTGGGGATAATGTGAGTCTCGATTTCTCCATAGTCATGCGTTTCGTCCTATGGCTGATCAATGCAGTTGAATCCGGATGATGCGTTCCTGAGCTGTGAGTTTGGGCGCGATGTTGCTGCTCAAGACACGGTACACTAACGAATAGCTTCGTCCTCACAGACTATGATGTCCGGTGTACGAACCAATTCATCTCAAGCCATTGAAATCCGGCAACTGACAAGGCCCATAGTGACCCGAGAAGATATGCAAACCCTCAAGGACGACTGGCTCACAGACAATGTGGGTTTGAATAGAATTACCTGCATAGACACCTGAAGCTAATCGATCACAGATTATCTCATTCTGGGAGGAGTAAGTCCCTCAAGTCGACGATATCTGAAAGCCCAGGTCAAACTCAGTGCTGACAGTCGGCTCCTCAGATACCTTGAACATGAATTCCTCACCCGATACAAATCCTCCAACATCGTCCTCCTCCGCCCCAGCATGTCCTTCATGATCCTCCAGACCCCCGATCCCCGCACACTCCGTGAAGCACTCCCAGACTTCACTAAAGCAACGCACGTCTTCCTCCCAATAAATGACTGTCACAATGCCACGCAAGCAGAAGGCGGCACGCATTGGTCCTTACTTTTGATCTCGATCGTCGACCGCATCGCATTCCACTACGACTCTTTATACCAAGGAAATGCCTGGGAAGCGGATACCGTGACTCGCAAATTCGGAGTACTGTTGAACATGCCTATCCGGTTTCTGCATTTGAACGACTCGCCGCAACAAGACGGTGGCAGTGACTGCGGTGTTTTCGTATGTATGAACATGCGCTACCTACTTATGAAGCGTCTCCTCATGGCCAGTTCGCATGAGAAAGTCAGTATGAGTCTGGGCGGGCGGAAAATCGATGCTGCCGCGAGTAGGAAGGAAATGGCCAAGATTATCGAAGGATTCCGGAAAGAAGGCGAGCGGCGACGATCGTAAGTGCCGTCATTCGACGGTCATCAAATTGATGCTAATATGCCTGCAGCGCAAGTCTCAGTCCGATGGGCAAGGGGAAGTCACGAAGCCCCCCACGAATCGAGTAATTACATGATGCTTATTCTTATATATATGACGAGTTTATGCCTGTTTCGCATACATATTCCAAAAACAGATGTGGACAAAGACTGGTTCGTGTATTTATAGCGTTGCATTCTCAGTTTGGTCTGCATTGGTCGCATAGTAATGGTACCTTTTCTGAGTTCCTGTCTTTCTTCTATTGGACGTTTACCCATCATCCACGGTATAGAGCGTTGTTTACGTGGATATTCCAATAGTCGACTTTCCTGAAAGATGGACCACCGCCAGGTTATACTGCTGCATCTAGGAAAGAGAGATTAGGAGCTTGTAGGCATATGCGGCTTTGATGGTATACCCTCCTGTAAACGGTTGATGCATTAATGGATAACGCAATAAGTATTCATAAAGCAGTGATACCTAGGTATCAGAGAACCTGTTTGGTTTGCTCAGTGTGTTCAATCTTCTTTCTTCTCCAGAGCTGTACAATGGTGATGCGATATAGACCAACCAAGGAATAAAAAGCATTCAAAGTGGATGTCGCGGACATTCCACTTTCATTCCCTCGTCATTACCGTTATTCCCTGTCTGCAACTCCATTTCATACATTACACATCTAGCGGGCCCTCTTTCTACCTGAGCGTCCAGTTTTTCCTGTGCTTTCGACATGGTTTGGCGTTGAGGCGTACTTGATGCATTTGCGAGTATACTCTGGGTGCTACGAGGATTCGCTCATCAGGCTGTCTCGAGATGCTGGCTGCATGGCCTCATGCAAAATCCAGATCATCCAGGCCTGCGCCATCCAAACACCTAGTACCAGACTTACACTTACGACAAAGAAAATATCCAGCTGGAAAGAGTAAAATTGAACAGACTGCTCACGAGTCCTAAAACCCAGAACCATACTCGCAGATGCATTAAGCACGCCTCAACGCCAAACCATGTTGAAAGCACAGATAAACTCGAAGCCCAGGTAGAAGGAGGGCCCACTAAATGTGTAATGTATGATCAAGTTGCAAACAGGGGAATAACGGCAATGATACCCGGGGACACAGCCAACCAGACAAAAAATTTATACAGTCGTGACGTGTAAATGCGCGAGGCAAATTGCAAATCCGGAGGGCTGGAGAAACGAGTACAAGACGCCAAAGAGAAAAACCGCGGATCAATGACACGCCAGAGAGAAGGTGAACCGGTGTAAGTGAACGCTCAACAGGGGACGCAGGTGAAATGGGCGGATATAAGCGATGGTATGGCCGAGGCATGAATGCCAGACGGTCTAGCTTCTCTTGAAGCGAAGAGGCTTAAGGTGGTGTTGGTGTTTGCCCGAGCCCGGCGTGGTCCCGGTGCTTGTCGCGAGACCGCATGTACATGGTATCTGATTGAGGATCTGACATGGATGGAGGGATAGCTCGAGGGGCAGCCATTTGCTGTTGCTGTGCAACGATCTCGCGGGCGTAGAATTCTACGAGCATAGTACCGTAGGCCTCGAGTTCTTCGACCGGGATGGCGAGTCGAAAGTCGTTGAGTAGGAGGAACTGCAGTTCCAGGTGATTAAGCTCCACAAGGGGAAGACCTCCGACCTGCATATCGATGGCATTAGTGACGGCAACGCGTCGGATAAGTGAGATGGGCAGCGTACCTTTGCGTAGCGAGAATTGGTATAAAAGACATCGGAGAAGAATTTACTTGCACAGGTTACGCCCGCGATGACCAGTCGGTGGATATTAAAACTATCGACGACGAAAAAGTGGGAGAGGCCATCTTCCCCTTGAGGGTACAATGCCGGCGAGACAGACGCGTCCGAGCCCTGGGGGTCTGAAGCTGTCATGCCGGCGGAGGAGGGTGGGGTAACCATCGATGCATCCTGTGTTCGTCGGCCTGCTGAGGTGTGGTGCGGTTCTGAATCCGTTTGTGGTGTCGGTTCGTATCGTTGCTGTACACAGTCGTGTTGTCCACGGTTAACAAGCTCGGTCATGCGGTCGAAATAGACTAGCAAGCTGAGGAAGACTTCGTAGGTGGTCGGGCAGTATTTGTGGATGCGGGTGAGATAGCTGAGGATGGTAATACTGGGGACGTTTTTCCCATGGAAGGCGAGCACGCTGGTCGCCTGCGGACTCAGGTTGGTGGTGCCGTCGGGAGAAGGGATGTGGCGATGAACATGTTCGTGGTGGCTATCGTTGGTCGTGGTGATCTTGGTCAGGAGCCCCGCGACCATCTCAATGATTTCAGTGACGGGCATGGAGCTAATCTCAAAATGTCGCTGTTGCGTGCCATGGCCCGGGGCCCGGGACCTTGCCAGAAATTCCTCGCTGGCTAGGCTCTGGATGTGAGACAAGCTCTGGACTCGGATACGGCTTGGCGAGTTTGCTTCGGATCCCCCGAGGGACTGCATCGACCGGTGTGTCGGTTGCAAGCGCGGCGATTCGGGAGATGGCCGGCTGTATGGATCGGGCCCGGAAGCCGTAGCGTCGGATGCGGCATGGCCTGGATATTGTGGAGTGGCGGTATTGGCATTGGAATAGGACGGATGATCGCGAGCAACCCCATAAGTCGAGTGGGAGGTCATCGAAGGCAAGGAATAGGACGAATAATCGGAAGGGTCCCGGGAAGACGAAGGGGTTGAGTTGATGTAGGCGGGGACATCCAAATGCGCAGGAATCCGAGCAGAGCCTACGGCGGTTGGCGGGGCGGTGGAAGTGGGGGTCGAGTTAGAGGATGTCGATCTAGAGCTGCCCTCATGGGATGCGCGAGTGTACTCGGAGTTGCGGGTCAACATCTTGTCGATATATTCCGGCACGTGGTTGAGAATGACGGAGCCCATGTCAAGACGTGTCTGTGGCTTTGGATGCACGGGTCAGTAAGGAACTCATGATAAACTGGAATAAACTGGACAGCCTGTAATGCAGCGACAAGGGGGGTACAATAGATGGAATGAAGCAAGAAACCGGAGAAAGAGGGGTTTACTTTTGGATGGCGATTGGTCTGGGCCCAGGTATCAAGGACCAGAGCGCAGATCAGGTTCAACCCGAATGGGCAGAATCACCAAAAACCGCCGATCCGAGCCATCATGGAGGAAGCAGTAGAAGCAGGACAGGTTTTGAGCAGGATGAGAGTAAGATGTGAGAGGTGAAAGTGGCAGGAACCGGTTCCACGGTGTGGAGTGGTTGAACCGGGCAGAGATGATTTCAAGGTTGTTTGGTTGCTTAAGTCTTAAGTCCGTTAACTCTGAAAAAGGAGCCTACAGTCTCAACTAGGATGAACATATGTGAATAACGAAAAAGCAGGAGATTATACAGGCCAAAGGAGGCAGTTGCCATCAAGCAGGTTAACTATATCAACTAACTATGAACTATCAACGATCAACTCTCAAATATGAACCAGCAACCACAATCCATAACCTTATTATCGACTATAAAAGGGGCTACAAAGTACCAAGTACATAAGCGGACCACTTCGACTCGGACTCGATATAAAAGACGGTGTAGCGCCATAGATCGGCGAATGACAGCTCGATATGCGCGCCCGTGCCATGATTCTACAATAGACTTTGTACGAGTCCATTGACGGGGATCGGGGAACGGGGAAAGTGGGAATTGATGTGCAATTGAATTCGAGCTCGATTCCTCTTATGCCTTTCCCCATTACTTCCAAGTGCCCCTTATACGCATATGAAGTGACAGGATCTCCACGTCGAGTACATATATTGTACGCGGCATTCCTCGATCATGAAAACCATGTCAATATTCCGGACTCAAAGATGCTATTCATACAACATTAATTTGTCACTCCGGGCCCGGTGTAGTTGGTGTCCGGCAGGTACAGGTGCCGCACGGCGCCCTTCTTGGTCAGAACAACCATGCGAATCACACCACCGGAGCTACCATCCCACTTGATCGCCTCCTGCAGTGCACTCCGCACAAAGTTGATGCCCTCTTCCTCCGTCATCTGCTCTTTCCAGTGTGCGTCAGTATAACCGTAGATGTAGGTTGATCCCGAGCCGCCGATCGCGAACGGCTGCTTGTGTAGGGAGCCGCCCAGCGGTATCGAGTACACCTGGCCACCGTGTTTCGGGTCGTATCCCGCAATGATGATTCCCGCACTGTGTTCCCGTCAGTATGGTGTTCATCCCGATGGCAAAGGGAAAGAGCAGGTGCTGACCTGAGCGCATCCTTGTTCTCATAGCACAATTCCTGGAAAAGCGACGCCGCCACCGGTGTGGTGGGAGGCTCATTGTTGACAACACCGTACATGTTGAGATGGTAGGAGACAATGTCGGCCACGGCCTGAGTGTCCGCAGCCGAACCGGAGCGGCAGCACCAGATGGTGTCGTGCACCTGTGTCAATTTGTCGGTCACTCGGTTGGCAATGTAAGCTCCAGTGGTTGTGCGGCTGTCAGCACCGAGGATTACGCCGTCCTTGAAGTTGATTGCCATACTGCGGACTGATTAGAAGCTGTGGCCGGCCGGGATGAGCCCGAGCTCCGATTCACTCACATCGACGTTCCCAGGCTAGAGAAGCAGCGGTTAGCATTTGGTTGAAGAGACAAGGTGAATAAAGTAACATACTTGACTTCTCCACTCTTCAAGTGCTGCATGTCAATGTGGATGCCATCTGGATGATAGATGTCAGCTCCTCTGCTGATGTGCCGATGATGATAGCTCTAGCTCACCTTCACCCAGCATGCCAGTTACGCCGTGACTGGAAACCATTTTGTAGTTCGGTGTAATAAAGGCAACCACAAGGAAGCAGAATTGTCAAAGGAAAGGAGATAGGAGATGTGGAGTGCAAGAGATGGAGATGCGATCATGGAGCTGTAAGGAAGGCAGAAGCTCAACGCGTCCAACTCGGGCGGTGAGTGACCCCAGCATTTGATACGCTCTAATCGTCAGCCTTGAATCTCCTGGAATTATCGGGCATCTCGCTCGTCGCTTTATTTCTTTATTTCTCTGAATCGCCAACAGAAACACCTGAGACTTGAAAAATATCCACTCTCTGTACTCCTCTTTTATCCTCATCCAAATATCTGAGCGCCATGTCCGAATCACCTTCGCCGCCCCCGTCATGGAGCATCAGCAACTTGGCCAATAGCGCAGTAACATTCCTACGTCTCCCTGTTCTGGCATCGTCTGGTCTGGCAGTGGTTGCCAGTGGCCTCTTATACTTCAAGCAAAAGTACAAACCCCAAGCCTCTCTGCATAGAAAGTCCTCATTGACGAGATATCCAGTGAATTGATATATCCCCGCAATGTCCCCGTCGATGCGCGAACTGAAGTACCCAGTCCACGTCGATTCGGCATCACCGACTTTGAAGATCTCCAGATCCCTACTCCGGATGGTGAGTCACTGCATGCCTTTTTCCTGCGACAACCAGCGACTCGCTCCCGGCGCAACATCACCGTCCTGATGTTCCATGGGAATGCTGGCAACATCGGTCATCGAGTCCCCATCGCCAAGGCTATTCAAGACACACTCCAGTGCAATGTCATGCTTCTGGAATACCGGGGGTACGGGATGTCGACCGGCACACCGGATGAGACAGGCTTGAAGATCGATGCTCAGACTGGTCTGGACTACTTGCGCCAGCGCCCCGAGACTCGAGATAGCAAGTTCGTGATCTACGGTCAGAGTCTGGGTGGTGCTGTGGCTATCAATCTCGTTGCGACCAACCAGGAGCAGGGCGATATTGGTGGCTTGATCTTGGAAAATACCTTCTTGAGTATCCGCAAGCTGATTCCTAGGTGAGTTCTCGAGTGATTATTGCTAATCTTGCTATTTTGGAGCTCGTCTAACATGATCCTAGCGTATTCCCCCTGCTCGATACCTCGCTCGTCTGTGCCATCAGTACTGGACAAGTGAAGACGTTATGCCCAAGATCACCAAAGTGCCGATTCTCTTCTTGAGTGGACTCAAGGACGAGCTTGTGCCGTATGTCCACCCTTTTCAAAGGTTTATTGATCACCGCTGATACAATCTAGACCATCGAACATGACCCAACTCTTTGCTATTTGCAAGGCCGAGCGCAAACTCTGGCGACCACTACCCAATGGTGGCCACAACGACTCCGTGGCCGAACCAGGCTACTTCGATCACATCCACTCTTTCGTTACGGAGGAGGTTGAAAGTGACTAACTGCCTCATTCAATAACTATCCAAAGCGCTTGGAAGTTTTGGCCCCAATGCTGGTTTCAATCCTTCCAGCTGTCTAGCATCGGACCACGTACAATGATACCCGCCTAAGCAGTCCAAGAACAGGGCTGTCCATATTTGTTCATTAATTCTGGCTTTATTGCCATCGCCCATTTACGCTTCACTGGCGTCATGTTTTCTTTTCTCGTTCATGTGATACAAGCGACTATTGCTTCCAGCGTTCCGGAGTCTCGTGTTTCTGTTCCAGGCATCCTTGCCATTTTCGCCTACGTGGCATGTTTTCTGGATTTCTGGGATGGGGTGGGTTTTTTCTCAGGGTTTGCTACTTCATGTAGATATTGGAGGGGCATGTTGCTTACCTCGAATGTACCACTGCGGCACATATCGATTCTGCATTACTTTGATACTCTGATAGCTGTCCTTTAGTTTCCACGGGTTATCATTCGTGGACCTCGGAGATAATGTAATATTGTAGATGGTTTAATGTACAAATCTATAGCTGGAATAGCTTTTCCAATCCGGCTCTAATAATGCCGGACTACCCAGGTGAAGCTCGAACTCAACCAAGCAAACATATGGTACAGGTCATCGGGAGAGACCCCTCTAAATGAAACAACGAGAACATCTAGCTGATGCGCTCCGACTCCTCGAGCAGTTCCTCAACCTTGAAGTTCTCCGTATCACCACGAGTGAACATGCGCACTAGCTCACTCTTCCGCCCACTAGCCTGGCCCTCAAAGTCATAGAATCGCTGCAAGCAGCTAACCAACCACGTAGCCTCGGTAGTCGAGACACCGCGGTCCGGAACAACCTGACCATGCATAAGCACCAGACCCTTGTCATCGACCAAGTCAAGGTAGTGCGTAACAGTAGTGTGGGGCTGGGCGTATGCGCCATGCATCTTGAATGCACCCAGGTGAGTGAAGATCACCGTCGAGGTGTGCGTGTTGGCAGTGTCAGCCTTAGGCGTACCCTCAGCCGGCGGGTGGAATGCCCACTGCAGGAAGTGGATATCCGCGCCCGAGTTCAGCGGGTTGCCATCTGCGTCCACAGCATCGGGCGGCACGTCGTCGGTCTGCTGGCGCGGGAGAGGGAGGACGAATTGCGGGTTGTGGCGCGCGGCCTTGGCAATGCGCTTGTAGGTTTCTAGTGGGATGGCAGCGGTGATGGAGATAGGGTCGTTTGCGAAGCGGAGGCGCCAGAGTGCTTCGATTTCTTTGGCTGGGAGCTCGCGGATCTTCTCGACATCCAAGTATGTGCTGAGAGGTTTGATGGGCGTGGAGCTGCCGGATACTTGGCGTGCGGCCTTGACGGTGGGATCTGCATCTGGGGGAGGAGGAGCTTGGAATGGTGGTGGTGTTCCTGGGACTGTAGATGAAGGGGCCTTTGGTTCTGGCGTTGCGACGGTTGCTGCTTTGCGACGCAGGTCTTGGATCTTCTCTGTGTATGCATCCTTCAGGGACTCGACGGACTCATGGCCCTCTCTGTGGATATGTAATCATCAATTGGCCGACCTCGACTCATTACCGAGAATGCAAACTCACTGTTTGGCCTTCTCGGCGAGCTTCGCCCGATATTTGTCCAACACATGCTTAGGGTCGTGGTGCGAGGCAAGGAACCGTACATCATGGACCTGCGCCCAGCGACGCTGCTGGTTGCGCAGCAGGCGGCTCTGGCTTCGGAAGACGGATTGGAACCCCTGGAGTCGGAAGGATGCCATGTTGGTTAACAATACTGTGAAGGCTCTCGACACAGACGCTTGACGCCGATAAGAGAATCTGGCATATCCGCTTACGTTATCGGGTTTGATGACATAAGTCAAAAGGGCTGAGGTTGAAACAGTCAATTGTGGATTTATGCTTGGTCTATTTGATCTAAGATGGATTAAGAGGCCTGGAAAAAATGCTGGTATCTGCTATACTTTATTTATAAAAACGTTGTACCGAGAGATGAGATTGGTATGCCTAGCACTTTACCGATCCATCGGGAAATCTACCCACTTCGATTCCCAACCTTAAGCGTTGACCTATGTACATCTGAACCTCGTTAATACAAATCATTCCTCGAATATCTCTCGCTCTTCTCAAATATACCCAAAATGCCCTTCGACCAAAAAGAATTCACCGCCCCGCCACCACTTCCCATGCCGGGCACCCCCTCGGACGCCGCAAAACCCTGGTACTCCGTCGCAGCAGGGATCTGGGAGCTACTTTTGAATGGAGATTCAGAGCATAAAGCTGTGCTTCAATGGTGGGAGCCAAATGTTGTCACAGCGCAGCCAATTACGCATACTTTCATCGAGGAGGTGTGCTTCGTCAAAGGTGGACTGGAGGACCTTCGGCTTCATGAATCTTGGGGTGTTGGTGCATATGCCTACCGCAAGTCTGGGATGGAGCATGGTCCTTATAGGGCTTCGGGGGAGGGATGTTTGATGTTTGTTAAAGTGGTGCCTGCTTCTGGTAAGGATTGAGTATTGGGATAGATTCTATGGAAGTTGGAAGAATCATGTATGTACTTTATACGAAGTTAGAAGTATTTAGATGTGACTTGGACTTGAAGTTTCTGTCCATAGATTTTTGTTCTTTTTTCTTTTCATGACTTCTAATAACAGTAGCAATATAACATGAAATAACTCACAGGCGAGTAGACACGAATGGTGCTCCAAGGTCCCCAGATGCTACCAGGGTATCATATGCAAATGAATAAACTGACAATGGACTTTTTCTCATAATCATGAGTTCATGAGTAGGTAGTCTAAACCTCTGGCTCTGCCACACCAGGTGTAGGCACTTCACTGGCAGTTGATTCTGTTTGAACAGGTGCTTCAGACACACTGTCTGATATCTCCTGCTGCTTTGTCTCCTGCGGCCCTGTCTCTTGCACCCCCTCAACATCCACAACATCCACCTTCTCGCGCTCGCGTTCCACTTCTTCCTCCTTTTCCTCGGCTTCCTCCCAACTATCAACAACTTCCGCAGGAGGTTGCGGGCGCAGGGACTTGCTGGCCCCAACGCCAGAGCGAAGAACCAATCGCTCCTTCTTGGAATCGGATGGCATAATTCTATTTCCATCAAGCGCAGAGTACATCGACCGGCCCGTCCAGGAGCTCTGGACAGGCGTGGGGCTTCTAGTACTCGAAGCACTGCCCTTGCTTCTCGAGGCAACCTGAGCCCAGCCGTCCGACCCAGATTGCGATTTGGCAGCTTCACGGGCGGCCTTGGCTTCAAGTGCAGCCGCGCGTTGAGCCTCACGCTCTTTTGTAACCTCTCGCTCGCGAAGCTTGACACACTCGCGTACGCTCATACCGCCAATGCCAATGGATGAGCCACTACCCATGCCGAAAACTGGCGGTTTCCATGTAAGAGGCTTGAGGACGAAGACATGTCGGTGAGGCTCAGGATCATGGCTTTCCGTAACGAAGCCCCAGTCGCTTGCAAGAGAATGACTGAATGCTCGAAGACTTGCTTTCGCGGGCTGGAAGCGGATAGACCGATTTGCTGTATCAGTTGACAGAGCCAGAGAGTGCAAGGCTGACTCATATGTTTGCAGTGTCGACAAAGAGACCGAAGGCGCAAGTTTGATATACTGGTCGAGGGTCTCGGTAGAGTAAGGTAGGTTGCTGGCAGTAAAAGCCTGCACTGTCGTGGTCTGGTTGATATCAACGCCCAATGCAGATGCCAACGAGCGATTACGCTCCAAACGTGCGCATTCATCGTCGCAAGTCAACGGAGTCAGGGAAGGCAATCGCTCCGGTTGTTGGAGCTGGCCCTTGGATGTGACAGCCTTGGCGGCTCCACAACGTCTCTCCTGCCGCAGTCGTCCACAGCTACATGTCACCGTGAGCGTGGACGGGCAGGGCGTCGTTTCTGGGCATGGGAATGGAGCATGGCATGTCTCTGAACAGGGATGACCGCACAGCGATTTGGTCTTCCCGCAAGCCTGCTGACAGGGCTTGGTAGCATCTTCACATTCGCCTGGCCGATGACAATCCTTCCTGCAGAAATGAGAGCCGCACTTGAGCGGTTGACCGCATGGTTGACCGCAGCGGGCATCAGTGAGCCAGCAAGGCACGTTTTTCATCACCTTCTTGCCGCATAGACATTCCTTCTCGGTCAAAAATGGACACTTGGGACAACCATCCGCGTTGGTATGGCAGTTGTGAGCCGTCTGAGGATGACCGCAAGACTTCGGTCGGGCACAGGGGAATGAGCATGGTGGCGGCTGAGTACCACATGGCTGAGGTGGATATAGGATGGATCTTCCGCAGTTACACGAAATCTCCTCAAAGATCGCTTCGCGACAGGTATTGCAAGGACCCTTGTGGCAGAGCTCCGGGCATGTATGTCTTCCGCATTTCAGCATTCGACCACATATCCGAGTGCAGATGTGCTCCGCCTCGATATCTTCATCAAGAGGACGAAGGTGTGATTTGAGCTTGCGACGAAGGGCCTGACGCTCAACGGCCTTCTGTTCTCCAGGGCAGCACCTTTCAGTGCATGTATGACGGCCGCAATGCAGGGTCGCCTTGCACTGGCGGAAACACTGGGGAGGTTGAATATCACCTTGGTGGCAAATACTCATCGAGGTGTTCCGACCACATCGGCATTGAATTGGGACCCGACGTAAGCAGGCCCCGCAAGGCCCAGTGTGACAGATTTTATCGCAGGAGTGGCCGCATGGAAGCACCTTGCCACATGGCTCCTGACAGTTGGGAATTGGATCTTCACAAGAAGTTCGAGGAGTGAAACCAGGGACGCTGGTCAGCGGTGTTTTTCCACAAGGACAACGAACCACGGCATCTGGCGAACGAGGACAATGGGCGGGATGCGAGTCCTGTGGGTGGCAGCTCTTCTGGCAAGAATGCACACCACAGTCGAATGGACGGTTACAGGTCTCACTGCAACCAAAGAATCCAGTCCACTCCTCTTCAGATCCATCATCGCGGACTATGTGGCTTTCCATTTCGTCCTCTTTAGCGCTGCACAGCATTTCTGTCTGCACTTTGCCGCAATAACAACGAGTCTCAATCGTGACCTCACAGGCACCACACAAGCCTTCGTGACACGGAAGAGGACATGTATGTTCGCCACATGGAAGCAGATCACCGCAGGTTTCTCCACAGCTCCATCCTTGCTCATAGTTGGTATCCTGGCACCGTTTGGTGGAGGAATGTCGACCACAAAAGCAATCTTGAGTTGGTCCCATGGATGTACAAGGAGCACAAGGACCAGCATGGCAAGTTGCGTCACATGGATGCGGGCAACCTTTACGAGGCCGTGAGCATGTCTGACCACATGAGTGTGGGGGCAGACCAGAGAGGGGTCTAGGATCAACTTCCTTCTCGCACCAGCAGGTGTAGGTGGACGGGAATATTTCATGCGACAGGTTGCATCCCGGACAGCGCCAGGCGCGGGGAGTAGCAGACGCATCGCCATCCTGCGGTCGAGAATTGTTCTGAGCAGCTGCTCCTTCGTTTGTGGACCACTTTTTGATACAACTCAGGTGGAACACAGTCCAACATAGCTCACAAGACCAGACTTTGGACCGCCGACCTAATTCACTTGTGCAGATAGGACACTCATACAGGTTATGAGCAATGTCTTCGTGGATTCGCGTGGCGATATCTCCGGCTGCTGACTTGGTCGTGACCCTGGGCGGCTTCGGCTGGACCTTGGCTTTAGCTTTGCTCTTCCCCTTGGCAGACGCTGAAGATAATGGGCGAGGTGGCTGAGTGCTTGCTGTTGGTGCACCCGGAACAAAGTCGGGCGCATCAGCCCGAAGGCCAGGATCGCCATCCGCTGCCATTTCAGGATCCAATACGTCCCCATCTTGGTCTGGTCTGGTCAAACGAGCCCCAAAACCCCGAGCCCGCATGGCGCGAGATTGATGTTGCTGTGATTCCTCGTTTTGCTCTCCATTCTGTCCTTGCCCGCCTCGACGAGCACCACGTCCTCCTCGTCCGGATCCTCTGCCTTCTTTGTTTGTTCTTCGCGGACGAGACTGGCCGCTCGGTCGATCAGGAAAAGTGGTCGTATCGGACTGTGGTTGTGGTGTTTGAGATGATGACTGTTCATCTGTTGTTGTGGCTGGCCTGTTCTGCGGGCCTCCACGGTTGGCGGGGCCCCTCCCACGGCGTCTGTGTCTAGGACGCGGGGCGGCTGGGGCTGGAACAGCAATATCCGGAGCTGACATGGTTTGAGAAGTAATAGAAAACTGTTCAGCTAGCGTGGGCGTGCTCATCAAAGTGTTTGAAGCTTTGTAATCAGGTTAAGTCGTGGGTTGGCAGGATTCTGTTCGTTCAAGGCTGAAACGGGTAGATGAATAGAAATGCAAGTAAAGAAACTGATCCACAAAAAGAAAGCAATGAAACGGTATAAACCAGGCCAAAATAAGCAAGACAAATGAGAGTAGAGCAAGCCCGAGGGCAAGGTTGAATTTGCGAAGGCGAATGTCGCGAGAAGGCCGATAAAAACCGTCGGTGGTCGGCAGTACTAGGCGGAGACAAGCGCGGTGAGTACCGCCACTCCGCATGAGTCAGCGATTTGCTGCATGAGTCATTCTCAGTCAAAGTGTCTACGTACTGTAGTACATAGAATAAAGGACTTTCAAGCGAAACTTCAACACCTAAGTGGCAAATGCAGTACAGAACCAAACTGACATCCAATCAAGTCCGAATATTAAGAGTATGCACAATACCATAACAGAATCAATCGCGCTATGCAAACATACTAGGCATTCACCTCATAGATCAAGTCCCAACCAGAGCCGCCTTTTGAAATCTCCCAAGTCCAAAAAGTCATAGATACCCAAGCCCTAGACAAAAAGAACAACCTCCCCACGATCATTCCGTCTCAAGCGCAATGACCGCCAAAGATCCTTCTCATCCTCAGCCCTCCGCTCCCTATCCGCCCGACTACGTCCTTGATCCCGGCCCCGATCAGCATCATGTTCATCCGAGAAATCGCGATGGAAGCGCTTAAGAGCTTTGTTGAAAGAGCAGCCGCGCTCACTATCCTTGGAAATGAGGGATAGGAAATGCGTAGCCATTTCACGCTGCAGGGGGTCTTCACCGTGCGTCAGCGCCTTCGACTTGTGGTAGACAGTTACCTGGCGACTGTCACGGTGAGGGGAGTGGGAGTCAGAGCGACGACGCTCGTCAACCTGTTTTTGTCGGCGCGAGGGCCGATCGCCGTCCGTGGGGTTGCTGCTCTTGCGCTTGGACTTGCGCTCGTGTGTGTCCGAGGCGTTGCGCGAGCGGTACGACTTCTTCTTGCGGACTTCCAGTTGGCCATCGCCGCTGGATGAACTGCCGCGACGAGCGCGGACCAGAGCATGGGAGCTGTCTTCCCTGCTAGCATTGCTGCCGTTCGAGACGACCGACCCGCCGAACATGGAGGAGACGAAGCGCTCGGCGCGGTTCTTCATCGAGAGGCCTGCGCCTTGTTCTCCGTGGGATTCCTTGCCGCTGCGGCGAGTACGCTTAATTGGGGATGATGTGTCGTTGTAGGGAGCACGGGCGATGTGGTCTGGGGTATCGTCTGGGCCATGCGAGGGAGAACGCATCATGCGATTCAAGCCACCGGTTAGGCCAGAGTGGTTGAGCACTGGGGTGCCTGCGTTGTTGATAATACTGGAGGGGGCGTCCATCATAGGAGTGTCAACGTCGTCTTGTGGGCTGCTCATCTCGTCGCCGTGGCCGCGCTTGCGTTTCTTCTCGCTAGTGGTACCAGAGCGCTTTTCCTTACGGTCCTTCTTCTTCTTGGGTGCCGGGGTAACAAACTCGGTCGAGACGTTGGGTACCGCATTGGGATACATTGACGGCGCGACGGGATCGGCGCCGTATGAATAGCCGTTCTCCTCATATGCAACATCATAGTTGCCTTCGTCATCGGTCTTGGTATCCAGCTTAGCCAGAGCATTGCTAGGCTCGAACAAGGACCGCGCTTTGGGATTCATGGCCATTTGCTCCTTGGGAGTGGCCAGTGAGACCTTAGACGCGTTGGGTGTCTCATCGGTGACCAAGTAGTCAAAGACATTGACAGCCTTGTTATCATTTGTCAACGCAGTGGAGGTGGACTTTGCTTCTCCCGCGGGCGGGGGAGTAGGGGCCGGCGGAGGGGGGATGTTGATGTGAGATTTGACGAGGTCTGCATCAGACGCGGAGGCGTCTTCCACGCGAGGTTGCTGATTGCGCGCATTGGCATTGTTCTTCGCATTTTGATTCGGAGTCTTCGGGCCCTTCTTGTTCGGTTTTTCCTTATACAACGCGCCCTGGTACTTTTGCGCCTCGCTCATGCATGACTATAGTAACAAGGGTTCGTTAGCACCGACCACCGAGGGAAATGCGAGACCAGCCCAATGCCTAGATCTCTAGTCATGCCATGCGCAGTCTGCAACAATGGCAGGCTATGCAAATATCTACTCCACGCCAATTCAACCAAAGACGTACCGTATGTGAGCGATAGTCAGTGCCCTGGAAATGAACCATGCAATCGATACAGGTATAAGACGCGCCGCGACACTGGTTGCGGTGCGGATCGAGCTTCTTCTTAGTGAGGACATCACCACAGTTCTAGCCAAATATCAAGTTAGCAAGGCCTCTCTAGTTTGCGCTTGGATCCCCGGCAGCTTCCATCCCACTCACCTCGCATTGAAAGGACACCATCTTGACAGTAGATAGCGGTTTCGTGTAGAGTACACTATGGGCGCATACAGGAGTCGAATACCGAGTGTCGAGTATGAATATAAGCAAGATCACGAGTGGAGCAGAATGCGACAATTATGTTGATGCGCAAGAGGGAAGAACAAGTGCGGAGACGGAAAACAAGAAGGTTATCCCTTGCAGCGGACAAACTTTCAGCACTTGCACGAGATGCGCCCAGTTTCAGCCGTTCGCGATTTCCCAAAGTGTCTCTTCTTCTTTTCCTCTTTTTTTCGCGTCGAAATTTGGGGAAAAAAGGCAGGCGCGAAGGACGCTAACTACTTACAGTAACCACGCTAGGCTGGATCAGGAATAGTATTAGTGCCTGCAAAATCAGGTATCTGCATAGAAAGAGAGAAAGAGAAAGAGTATAGAAATACTATCGAACACAAAATTGAAAAGACAACTGGAAAAGAAATATACATAAGCAGCCCCTGACTATTTTATGATGCCTCAGACCTGTTTCATAGTCGCGCCTGAACGCGAATGCCGCGACACCAGAGGGGTTGACCCCAGGCTGATTGTGAGTGATCATGGTGGGGTTCACGAGTCAAAGCTGTCAGAAGACCTCATTTAATTCATTCGTTATCAGCTGAAGCGTGGTCCCTGCTATTTTTTGGTTAAACTCAAATTGTGAACATGGGCTTTCTTTGTGCTTTTGCTACTCTGTAGTTTCATATAAGCTTGCACGTCTTCGATGGGATATGGGGGCCTTTTCAGTGCCATACCTTCCTAATGGTTATCGGCATAAACTATCCAGGTCTGGGAAACTAGGCGTATCACGAGGATGCGACTTGGTAACATCGCGCGCTCTAGGGTAGCCCTCATCCTTGATAATCTTAGACATAGACGAGTGTGTACTACGACGTACACGATTAGAAGATCGCAGTATCAACCCTAGGATCCAACAGCTCGAAGATAAGCCCAGCCAGGGCGGATCATGCGCAACCGAGCCTGGATCACCGGATAGGATGATCCTGGACGCGCGCGTCGGGTCATGCACCATGGGGGCAATTCTGGGAATCGGCACTGCGACCCTACCCATGTACACAAGGTACTGGTGCCAAGGTGCGCTATGATATAATAGTCGAAGGGGATAACCGAGCCTGATCACGGACCCGGTGGTTTGACTGCAGCGGGACGGCGCGTAGACGGAAGAAAGTCAGAGTATCTATATGGATACGGGAATATCAGAACCGAGTAATGTACACAAGAGACCAGTGCCGTATGCTAAGGAATGAACGCCATGCAAGATCGACCTTATCGAGACTTTCAAAGAATGCGCAACATTTTACGTCAACCGCGCGTGGTCCTGTAATGCAAGTCAGCACGCCATGCTACCTCTAGCGCAAGAAGAGAGACACTGACGCTTCCTTCGAAATTTCCACCGCCAGATGATCATGACGATCGTCCGCATCCCGTGGCGCATCAGGGCGGGTGGCCGAGCGTCCATCCTTGCTTCTTTCTTCGCCACTTTCCTTGTCGTCGGCACATCCGCAGTCGTAGAACGAGCCAAGGTTACTGCAGTCAAATTCTGGTTTGTGGAGCATCGCATTGACCTCGTTGTGGATGAAGCATGCCCACCCTGCTGCGGAATTGCGCGAGGATACCTGCGGTGGGTATTTGCTTAGATGTTGTTGGAAATGTTCCGCGCATTCGCCGCTGTTTCACTGTTAGTCGAGGACACGAATACCCGTCGCACGAATACGAGGTGGAAGGAGAGGGACAGCAAAAGGACAATGGTCACCGTACCAAGGATATAGTCGTGCAAAGAGGTGGATAAACGAACGCAGGGCTTCCTGCTCGTCGAGGGTGGGCTTCTCGGGGAATCGAGCCATGACGGTGTGGAGGTACTTCCATGTAGCACGCCCCAGCTCAGCTCTGCGAATCGTGGACAGAAATCAGTATTTCCGTGATTGCCACTAGTTCTCTGGATCGGTACATGCTTACTTGGCCGTCTCATTTCCCAGCTTCGGCATCACCACCGCTCCTTTCAGCATATCGTCCTGGATGGTAATCCCAGGCGCGGGTTCCGGGTTGTGTGTAATGTGCCCCGGGGCTCGGACGGCGGGACTCGGAGGGCCCTGCGGGCGGATAAAGAGGAAAAAGACAAGGCATATCGAGATCGCGGCGCTGATGGCGATGCGCCGTGTGATTTGCCGGTTGGCCATGGTCGAATAGCTAGGGAAATCTCGCCAGACGTCCAAACCGAGTGGCACCTGAGGCGATGAACGGGCAGGGCCTTCCCTGGCCACACAAAAGAAGCAATGTCCCGCGAAGAATCGAGGATAAAGAGATACAGAAGGAGGGATTTTCGAGTCCGTACTGACGTGTCGCGATAGAGGGCGAGATAAAGGGTGGCTTAGTCATGTCCGTATGAAAGCACCTTTTGTCTCTAGTTATGTATCTGAGAAATCTAAGCTTGGAAGTACATTGACTCCGTCTTACAATTACAAGGTTCTTGCCATGAAATATCACCAACCTTGGAATTCTTTGCTGGTAGTTGGATATCGCATACCTCCGGTTTCATGCAGCCCACTATCTGACCCACGTCAGCTAACTACATAACTAACTAGTTTGTTAACTATGTTCTAGGAAGCTTACATAGTTCTGACTGAGAGGCCCGAATGACCTGGAGAATATAAAAGCTTGCAGGCCGCTAGAAAGGCGTGCTCTTCATTAGAGACCATATGGAGACCATGGAACATGAAAGATGACAACATCTATGCAATCTGCACCTCATCCTGTGCAATGTCGTCGCTTAAACTCGGAGGCAAGTCCTCCTTGCTTGTACCCCAATCACTCTCTTTGTCGCCCAGCGTCAATTCGAGCGTCATGCCCTCAGTGAAAAGCTCGTGTCCGATCCAGCTTTTGGTGTAAGGCTTGCCATTGAGCTTGGCACTTTGGATATAGATGTTCTTGTACGTCTTGTCGAAGTTGACGTTGCGAATGGTGGCAGTTTGCTTGGTTTCCGGGTGAATGATCTCAACGGCCTCGAAGAATGAAGGAGTGATCAGGTACACGTTCTGGCCTGGATTGGGGAACAGTCCCATCATACTCCAGGCTAAGAATGAACCCATGGCTCCGGAGTCATCATTGCCAGGCAGGCCACTGTGGGTCGCGTTGAACGATGCGGGGATGTAGCTGTGGGCCCGGCGCGCGGAGAGAGCAGGACGGCCGGCGTAGTGATACTCGTACACTGTGAGGAAGACGGGCTCATTGCCGATATCGGCCAGTCCTGACTCGTGGAAGTAGTCCAGGCGAGCGACAAATTCGTCCGGGCCGCCCACGAACTTGATCAGTTTGGCGATATCATGGGGAACATAGCTATAAGAGGTTAGTATGGCCTCTTTGGAAGCAGTTAGGATATGGTATACTTACAAGAGGTACTCCCAAATACTGGATTCGAATGCCTCAGATGGATTTGAAGTCAGAGAGCAGAAACTAGCTAGCGCACTGCAGGCAATAGGGTCTTGAAAGCCCCAAGTACCATTCAGATACTTAGGCTGGAAGAAGCCCGTGAAACCAGTATCTGTTCCATTTTCGAGGAAAGAAGTCTGATCCTCCTTGAAGAGATTCTGCCAGTTTCCAGCACGAGACAAGTACTTTGTATGGTCTTCCTTACCAAGACCCTTAGCCACAATCGAGAGACTGTAGTCATTGTAGGCATACTCCAACGTGCGCGAGATACTGCGAGAATTAGTGCCAAAGCCGAGGTAGTCAAAATCAAGGTATGGAATGTAGTTCAGCCGTTTCCAACTCTGAAGACCTCCACGCCCTTCGTATGACCACTCCAATGGTTCATTCTCAGCATCATTGACCATGGCTTTGTATGCAAGCTCCCAGTCAATCCCAGTTAAGTTCTTGACGTATGCATCTGCGATAACAACGTCGGCGCTAGAACCACCCTGGGTCCATCCTTTGCACAGCGACATGCGGCAGTCGGGTAGCCATCCTTCATGCTTGAAGGTGTCGAGAAGACTGCGGACCATGCGCGACTGAGCTTGGGGATCCAATATTGTCAGGAATGGATGCTGAGATCGGAAGGCATCCCATAGGCAATAGAAAGAGTCAAAGTATGGTTCATCACTCTGCCAAAGAGGGTTCTCTCCGGTCAAATCTTGAGGCGAGAGCATAGTCCTGTAGATACCACTCCAGAACGCCCTAAGCATATCATCGCTCGCGCCACCAGACGTAACCTTAATGGGACTGAGCTTCTCACTCCATGCATCCTCAGCAGTCTGTCGCAGCCTGTCAAAGTCGTTAAGCGGATCAGAAATCTCTTTCTCCGCGTTCGAGCAGGCCTGATCGGTGCTAACGTAGCTAACACCAACCCGCGCAGTAATAACACCATCATCCGGCCGCTCAAAACTCATATACCCACCGGCCTGAAGATAAAAATTGTTGAATCCTCGGGTGACAAAAAGCTCCTTCGGCTCCGAGCCCGCACGATCATTCACCCAGATACCACTATCACGAACCTTCGCACCGACATAATCAGCACAGAAGAAGGCCTGATAATAGCCAGCCCCAAAACTAGGCAAAAAGGTACCATTGCCTTTGATGCGCCCAGACTCAGGATCAACATAACGGTAGCATTTTGTCGACTATCCCACAAATCGGTCAAATCCAGCGAAATCAACGGATCAAGAACCTTCTCATCCCCCGTTTTCTCTTCGGGAAACGTGAACCGATAAAGCGCCGCACGCCGCGAAGCAGTCATTTCCGCACGAACACCACTTCCAAGCTCGAGCGCAAAATACCCAGGCTTCGCATCCACGGAACCAGCCTTATAAGGCGTCGCACGCGCAGTCTTGGGAAATTTGCAGTTATCAATGACATTATCAGCACAGTATTGCGGGAACAGAGGGAACTGGCCCATAGAAGGATTCCCGCCTGTACCGCTATCGTGCATGTGCGAGAAACCAGTGACATTGCTACCGTCCGTCGAGAAACCGCCTGTGTTCTGGCCGTCGACGTCGGCGACGGGCTTGGCAAGGCCATATGGTAGACTTGCGCCGGCAAAAACGTTGCCGCCATTTGTGGACCCAATGAGTGGGTCTACGTAGAAGAGGTCATCTTTCGTTGCTGTTGCTGCTGATACGAGGAGGCCGAGGATGCCTTGAAGTAGCATGGTGCTGGAATGCGAGCGGCACTAGGTGATTTCATGCGTTGGCTTGTGAGTTCGAGCTCCTGGGCTGTTGAAGGCATAGGGAATGCTCGGTGTCAATGAGAGATGCTTATTATGTTAACAGATATAGTGATGGTGTAGAATTAAAAAGAGGAGTGCTGATCCGACCCGCCCTTCCCTGGCTGGTCCAACCCCTTCCCCACCCCTGCCTGATATGTGGGGTAAGAAAGGCGGTAATGGCAGTGAGATCCTCATAGATCCTCATGTATTCGAGGACTATCAGAAGTCCCTAGTTATGGATGATCGATGGTATGATGATCCGAGATGAATAAATCAACGTTGACAAGGAGCGAAGTCTTCTGCAAACCCTTGCAGGACATCATGGTATTATGTAAATGCAAGTAGACTTATGTACAGAGTGATCGTCCAGATCCTTTTCTCTCACCTGCTCCAAAACCTGCTAGAGCCAGGGTGTATCATCCATCAAGCCCGGGTATTTCAACCCGACACTCAAGATTTCGTAATCGTAATCCTTTTTCAAGACTGCTTACTGGAAAAGCATAGTACCCTTATTCTGCTTCTTGCCGACATCGTAGTTCTTCCACATGGCCACAGCCGGGATCAAAAGGACCAGAACACAGGTCGAGGCAATGCAGTTCATCCGCTGGGAGTAACCCCAGGCGTAAATGGCGGCATTACGAAGAACAGATCCCACGGGGTAGGCAGACTGGGTAGCGACCCCGTCCATGTAAATTTGGGTGGCGTTACCCTTGAGATCATCAGGCAAGTGGCTGGCCAGTGCGCTGACGAAGGTATTGTTGTAGATCGCAGCAGAGACAGCATAGCCAATGGCACCGCCGATACTGGAGAACAGACCGATCAGAGCCAGCATCATTGGAGTGCCCTCACGACCACCGGCGGCCATGACGGCCATATCTTCGCCAATGACCAGAGTACCTCCGGCGAAAGCGATGAAGATCTGGCACATAATAATGTAGCCAATACCGTGATCACCACCACGGAAGTAGATCATCAGGCCCGAGCCGAGGAGCATCAGGGGCACACCAAAGAACAAGCAGACATACTTGAAGCGCCGGGTGGCCCAAATGAAGAGACCCAGCAGCGGGGACCAGAAACAAGAGCCGACGTTGTAGATCTGAATCATGTATCCAGCCATGGTAATATTCAAGTTGTAGGTGATCAGGACAAAGTTGTAAAAGTACTGATCCCACAGATAGAAGCTGAAATACAAGGTGGCTGCACAGATGCATGCACCCAGAATAGTAGGTCGGCGAAGTAGCTCGTAGTGGATAAAGTGGGTGCGGGCACCCCATTTCTCCCATGCAGCGAAGACGAAGAGCATGCAAAATCCGACCACCACCATGGCGATGAAAGTGGCACTAGAGTATTGAGAGCGACCGTACTGGGTCAAACTGAAGGGCAGCAGGAATATAACCCACGCGGCCATAAGCAGGAAAGCACCGACCACATCGAACTCATGGATATAGTGGATGATCGACTGCATCTTGGTGCGGCTGCTGTTGCGAGGCTGCCAGATGCCCATTTTAATAGCCTTCTTCTCGTAGGATTTGAAAACACCGGCCAGTGGCAGAAAGACAGCTGTCTGGATAATGCAGAACATTCCGTAGCCCCAGCGCCAACCGGAGTTGTTGTAGATGTGCTCGGCTGCCAAAGAACCGGTAAACGCAGTGCAAATAAACGGCGTCGAGGCAAATGCAAAGGCAAAGGCACGCGAGCGAAGACCAGTGGTATCGGCCACGAAGATATCCAGAATCAGATACACGCAGTAGTAGCCGATCCAGTACAGCACGTAACCAGCGGCGAAGGCATTGGGGCCATTGCACGCCGCCAGAATGATCATGCCGAGGATGTACACGGCAGTTGAGAACACCAGGGCCTCGGCGCGGCCCCAGAGATGGAGGGTTTTAGCCAAAGGCAGTTTAAGCACACCACCAATAATCGTTGACAGGATGTAGGCAGTGGAGACCTGAGGAGCGGACTGGAAACTAGAGTAGACGTAGTTGATGAGGGTGCTGCTGATGGCAGAATGAAGGGCAAGCATGAAGAAACAGATCCAGATCCTAGTTGATCGAGCTTGTTAGATACAACGTACAACAATGAGTTCTGTATAAGAAATCAGCGCTTACCAGGCATACAGACCGAAGACAACGGGGCGGCTCCAGACCAGGGCGGCAGCTTCAGCCTTCTGCTGACCCAAACCAGCTTGGTTCGTAACATGGTCCGGGTTACGCTCGGCCTCCTTCACATCATCGTCAACACCATTGATACCAAACGAGTCTTCGGATCCCTCGTGAGCATCGGTGTCACCTTCGGCACTTTCGGTTCGCTCTGCGCCAGACTCAGCAGACCGGACGTGGTTCTTCTCGTACGTGGTGGTCTCGGAATTGACGACGGTGCTAGTAAAGCGTCCGCCTTCATCGCGGCCTCGCACATTGTCAAGGGCACCCATTATGGAATGGTATGGGGCCAATGTAGGGAATCGATGGTAGGCCGTAGATGGAAGGGTAGAAAGATCGGAAGACTGGAGGAAGGGGAAAGGCGGGACAGCGGTCCTTAAGATGAGAAGAAAAGACTACAAGAACCAAAAGAAAATCAGAAAATAGCGCCGTACCTGCGCATGGAACCCGAGGAAGCCACCACAGCTACATCTGGAAACAATGATCAGATAACGGGCGTCCAATCAGATCTCGCGGTGGCGGTACAAGACTGCATTCTCATTGGTCAGATCGTGGAATCTGCCAAATACGGTTAGATTGGTTAGACAATGTTGCAGCACACGAATGCGGTTTCCGTTTGCATGTGAGTTTTTTTTTGTTTAAGTTACAGTAGCTATAAATATTAGAAGATGTATGATCATAGATGATGAATATTTTCAATCATTGTCAACCTCTGTTTCTCTTTGTACTCGTTGTCCTAGATCAATTCAGTTCAAGGAACCATGTCCCAAGGGATCAGCTGGGCCTGGCCTCGTGCGGACCTAATAATTTCCGGGTTGTCTGACATCTCGCTATGGGCAGCGGCCCACCCGTTAGCCTTCCAAATACTCCCGCACCCCAATCATTTCTCCTATGCGGAATGGAGGAGAATTATTCAAGGGACGCTTGTGCAGTTCCGCGCTTCTTTTCATTATGTGGCGAGGCATCTGTCTTACGTTCGTCCATGGATGTCTCAACCTAATCAATCAATCAAATCCCCTCATCTAATCTCGATCTAATCAGATTTCTCAGTCGATGTCCTGGTTGGGTTTTCCTTGGGTCCTAACACTGCCAAGCCTAATCTTCCCTCAATTCCTCGTGCCGCGCTTTCCGGAGCCGTCGCTTTTTTCAAGTTTAGACAAAATGCGCTCATACCAGCGATGGCTCAGGACCGAAGCTTTCATACACCATACGCCGAACAATGCCGGCAAATGGCTCCACTCACTCCAACCAAGGCTTCCATATCATTATCTGATCTTTTCACGAGGCTTGTGGCTGAGCGACAAACCGGATTTCACGAGGCTATCATCTAGACTTCCAGCAGTAGGCTTGGCTTCTCTCCACTGATGAAAATTTCAAGTCTTGGCATCATCTGTTGCAATATTTGCCGATATCTTCAGCTTATACTGGTGCCTGGATTTATTCTTACGTTTAATGATTACTCTTTGACCCTGCGACGACTCTTACGTGCGAGATCGGCGAGTGAGCCATTTTACACGGGAACGACAAGTGAAGAGGCTCTCTCAGAACAGTGCAAGTCGCCATGGGTATCTTGATCCATCTCACTATGCCTAATTCTTCATTAGTGGGTGACTGGACATCTAGGCATTTCCTAGAGCAAAATGTCTTAGATCACAACTTGGAAGTCATACCATGTTCCTATTTGGCTACCCTTTCACCAAATTGCAGGAGGGTCATGAAGGCTTGCAGAGGATAGGATTCAGATATCACGATAATTCTACTCCAGATCATATTAGTGATATGCCTTCACGTCTTGATTACTACGACAAGTTTGTCATGATCCGCTTAGTTTCGTATATGATAACTAAGATGAGTCAAGACCGTCAGCCCCGGGCTCCTTTAGTGGCTTAGGCTCTTCAATTATCCTTCTCCAGCTTGGAAATGATACAATACGCTTCTGTGCATACTGCAGCAAATACCCACCCGAGTTGCCGCAACTGATAGCCAATATGACTAAAAAGTGCTCCAAAACTTCATCTGAGGACTTCGATCAGTATTCCTCGGAGATAGAGACTTCGCTTTCTCCCGGGTCAAATGCTTCATCTCGAGACCAAGAACCACCGCCATACTCAGAGCAAGGACCCGCTGCAAGCTCTGCAATTCCCGGGGCCACGTCCTCGACAGCTTCCGCAGCTGAATCATCTGAAACTGCACGGGTCGTCACCCAGCAAAGCTCCTCGTCAAAGCCAACCAGGGAATTATCTTCAAATCAAGACAGGCCCGTCGCAATCTCAGCCATCGACTCTGCACACGAGTCTCCTTTCCTCCGCGCCTACGCCCCCTTGTTGAACGAATACAAAATTTCCAAAGACCAATTCCTCTTGTTTTTGGACGGACTCAACGATGTTATGACCACCAGCCCACCGATGCAGGTTCTGGATGCAACAGGGGGCATCCTGAAGTCTGTCCCTATCTTATTCCCACTCCACTGGATCGGCTCCGCAGTGAGCGGACTCGCAAATCTCGGAGGACAAGGGATCTCTAAAAGCAGATCGGACTCGGCCATTCGGCAAGCCAACAAAGATCTGTTTGGGCCCCAAGGGCTACAAGCCGAGATTGCCAAGCTGGATGCCTTAGCTCACATCGCGAAGATCCCCATCTTGGACTCCCAGGGGAAGGTTAATAAACAAGCGCCTGCTTTGCGACAGTTGGCTAAGTTGGGTAGCACCCCAGTGGATGAGTCGCAGGAGCTCGATCTGCAGCAACGCCGAATTCGAGTTCTGCAGCCTTGGATCGCGGAACTTGAGTTGGATATCTTGCCCTGGACGTCGAAGTCAAGGTTAACGCGCTTTAACGCGGCTTTAAAAAAGAGGTATGATTCGAAGAATCAGGACCCTGCGTCTAGTGCGGGGCCGGAGGCAGATGAGGAGGATACTGGATTCCGGAAGAGTTTTGGCTTATTATTAGGAAGACGGCAGGTAAAGACTAGAAGCAGTCACTTGTTGAGCCGTTCTATAGCGAATACAATCACATCATCACATACCTATCGGACTTTGTGTTCCAGTAAGCATAAGGAAACATAACTCGCAAAAGCAAAACCCCTTTTCAGGTGCGGGTCTCGCCCCCAAACTCTCTCCGCAATTTTTGTCCCCAACATTTCCATGGATCTTTAAATGCGACGGAAAAGATACAACAGACTTACAATGCAATGACTTTCAGCCCTAGGACATAAAAGATAATATAAGGATTTATCGTATCTGCAGGCCAAGACATAAGCACAAGCATAGACCCTCACGGCTTAACCCGCCAAAAAAGCTCAACTTGGCCCCCAAATGTCTCCTGACCAGAAGCCACACTTCGCATTAGGTTATGTCTCCGTGTACGGCCATTGACTCTACCATGCACGAACAAAGTTAATGCATCCTCCATCCTCCAGTCCGACTGAAAACGTGTGATCGTGGTTTGCATAGTAGGAGCACTAGTTGGATAAAGTGGATAAATGACTAGATCGGACTGAAGCTCCGGTCCCAAGTCCGAATCGTTCATAGTTTTAACTTGCCTGGCTCCCATTGCATCTTGCATGACTTTTACCTCGTCTAGCCTTCCCCTCTTACCATCTCTACTCTGTGTCGTGGACAGTTCTTGCATTGTTTGGGCGAAAGTTCATTCCTTTGTTCCGCATAGGCCTCCACCGACTCGTATTTCCAACACTAGCGAGAATCCCATCCAACGTGAAACGAAAAATTAGCACACAGGAGCGTGACCCGATAGATGCAGAGAAGCAAAGCTTCCACAATGAGAGATAGTTCGAGTACGACTCCCCTGTTTGCGCATTCCAGATAACGCGCGCAAAAAAGCAAAAGACATAGGCAAATCCGACTGACTTATGCAGATACCTCTATCAATGGGTCAACACCAACTGCCAGTAACCAAGATGTTCAGCACGTTGATGACGAAAAGCGTTCGTTTTATGAAAAGGTAGATATCGAAAAGGGACCCACACCACTTGGCACTGGTATAGAGGGAAAAGAAGAAGCGCACGATCCGAATATTGTGAGCTGGGATGGGCCCGATGACCCCGAAAATCCTCTCAATTGGACGGCAAAGAGAAAGGTTACTGCGACGGCCTCTATCGCTTTAATCACTCTCCTCACGTATGGTTTACTTATCCCTCAGACGGGGTGTCGCTAATGTAAATCAATAGACCTCTCGGTTCGTCTATGTTTGCCCCTGGTGTTGGGCAGCTAGTCACCGATTTCAAAATTACTAGCGTCGAGCTTTCTTCTTTCGTTGTTTCTGTATACCTACTCGGGTACTGCTTTGGTCCTCTTCTTATTGCACCCGTCTCCGAGATCTACGGACGTCGCATTGTGTATAACGTCAGCAATATTCTATATGTGATCTGGACGATCGCTTGTGCTGTGGCTCCTGAAATCGGGAGCTTGACCGTCTTCCGATTCTTCGCCGGTTTTGCGGGAAGCTGTCCCTTGACCATCGGAGCCGGCTCAATTGCGGATATGTTTGTCCAGGAGACACGAGGTAGGGCTATGGCAGCTTGGGCCCTTGGGCCTCTCATTGGCCCCGTTATTGGACCCGTCGGTACGTCTATCCCATGTCGTAGTCGGGAGTTCTGTTGACCTTGAGATAGCGGGCGGATATCTCGCTCAGGCAAAGGGCTGGAGATGGACTTTTTGGATCCTGGCCATGGCTGTGAGAATAGTCCTTTTCGTTTGGGTGTCTGGGTCACTAATTAGATTCTGCAGAGCGGTGCTATAACTATCAGCTCATTCTTCACAATCCGTGAATCTTATGCGCCGACCCTGCTCGCCCGCAAAACGAAGAAATTGCAAAAGGAAACTGGAAACATGAATCTACGTTCTGCTCTCGACACCGGCCGAACCCCTAGAGACCTTTTCATGTTCTCGATTGTTCGACCCACCAAGATGCTGTTCTTTTCGCCGATCGTCTTCCTCCTTTCGCTTTACGTTGGTGTCATTTATGGTTATCTCTACCTCCTGTTCACCACAATCAGCGACGTCTTCGAGGGTCAGTACGGTTTCTCGCAAGGATCAGTCGGGTTGTCCTATCTCGGGATCGGAACTGGTTCTCTCCTTGGACTTGTAGTCCTGGGTGCAACCTCGGATCGCATGCTTGCACATCTCTCCAAGAAGAATGGCGCCTCGAAGCCGGAATATCGACTTCCTCCCATGATTCCCGGCTCTTTCTTCGTCCCTTCAGGTCTCTTCATATACGGTTGGACCGCGTACTATAAAATTCACTGGATTGTCCCTATCATTGGCACATCACTTTTGGGAATCGGAATGCTGATCTCCTTTGTAAGACCCTCGTTTATTGAGACATTGAATCCCTATACTAATACCCGATCCACAATTCCAGATGACAGTCAGCACATACCTTGTCGACGCATTCACCGTATACGCTGCCTCCGCCATGGCCGCGAACACCGTTTTCCGATCATTAGCAGGTGCTTTGCTTCCACTTGCTGGTCCCAAGATGTACCAGACTCTCGGACTAGGCTGGGGTAACTCTCTGCTTGGGTTCATTGCTCTGGCTCTATGTCCGCTGCCTATTATTTTCTATATATTTGGTGAGCGCATCCGGACAAGCAAACGATTCCAACTCCAGCTCTAGACGGATTACGGAACGCTACATTTATCAATCAATTTATGACCATCGTTACTGCTCTTCTCCCTTCATACATGAATAAATACACCCTTAGAATGGCCACTCGGGCTGTGGTCAGGTCAGGAGCGTTGGGTTGTTGTGCTCATGATGTGTTTCGCGCCCTCTTCCCGATCATGTCGCCTGTCTTGATTGAGTTTGAAAAATTGACGAGTATATGAAGCATTGGTTTATCTACAGATACACGCATCTATAATATTCTTCCGGTCAGCCTTTCAACACTGGAGTTCTTTTCCAAAGTGCAAAGCACTGTCTATTTCCTATGTCCTAAGCAATATAAGATTGAATGGCCGTGGTTGGATATTGGCGAGAATAGATTCGCTTAGCACGAGCCGTCGTTAGCATAGAATATCTGTTGCAAGCGTGGGAAGATGATCTATTGAAGCTATAGATGAGCTACTAATTAGTTATCGCAAAACAGTTTAAGCCTCCACCACTACCGAGGGTAGTTTGCCGCCAGACGAACCACGGCTCGCATACCACTCATAACCGGTAAACCCAACCGGAAAAGCAAACTTAGAATGCCCAACAAAAAGGTTAATAATCAGCTTCCGACAACGGTCGGAAAGCTGACCCCGACCGTTATCAGCGGGGTCTACGAGTCTGTGGGTCTTCCTGGTACTTTCTTAGATAGCTACTCCTATCTCTTCTCCTTTACTCTTCTCCTTTGTTCCTATATCTTGAAGATGCTTCCTTTTCCTATTGACGAGCCTGTTTGACCTCTTCTTAGACGAGCAGTCGTATTGACAACATAGGGGCGCGTGGGCCGTAGGATGCAATTAGGGAATATCAGCGGTCAAAGTGCGGAGAAGCAGGTAAGAAACTCCAGCATCCTTGTCTTATCAATGCTATCCCCTCGCGCTATTGGGACACGCTCTGACGAATAACGACGGTAGCCCTTGCCAGTGTCTGCGCCTTCCTTCAAGAGCACAGGATCTCAACCGAGTTCGCCGAATCATTGGTGGAAAGACACCGGGAAAATGCTTCTCTTGAAGAGACTCGGCATTTTGGCCGTTCTGTCTTTGGTACTCATCGTGATCAATGCACCCCGTGTGTGAAAGCTCTCCGTTGGAACTTGCGTCTCGCGATTCGGACAGACAAGCTGGATTGCTTCATGGGCTAGGCCCAGGGAAACTGGGAGCTGTTGCAAGCGAAAGCTCCGTTTGTTCGCGACATGGAACGGATATACTGGAAATGGGCGGCAATGCTGCGGACGCGGTAAGATCATCATGAATCCCGATTTCCAAGGGATCGGTACTGATCAGATGTAAAGTTGGTCGCTACCCAACTTTGCGTTGGTGTTATTGGTGAGTATAAACCGCAAGTTTATTTCCAAGCAGATCTGACTCGGACGATATAGGCATGCAACACAGTGGTATTGGCGGTGGTGGCTTTATGCTTGTGCGAGCGCCGAACGGTTCCTATGAGTTCATTGACTTTCGTGAGACTGCGCCGGCCGCGGCATTCGAGGATATGTACAACAACGATACGGATGCTTCTATCTACGGGGGTCTGGCAAGGTAGGACCAGATGTCGGATAATGAAGTCAATTGCTAATGACTGCGATAGTGGCGTTCCTGGCGAAATCCGCGGCCTTGAGCATCTTCACAAGAATTATGGCTCTCTTCCCTGGTCAACTGTTCTGCAGCCAGCAATCCGCACCGCCCGTGAAGGCTTCCCAGTCACAGAAGATTTGGTGAGATATATGGACTCAGCCGTCGGTGATGGAGAGGACTTCCTTGTGAACAATCCCACATGGGCTTTGGACTTTGCGCCGAACGGGACTCGTCTAGGATTAGGAGACACAATGACCCGAAGGCGGTTGGCAGATACTCTCGAGACCATTGCTGAGCGAGGCCCGGATGCTTTCTATTCAGGCCCTATGGCCGAGGCTATGATCAATGCCCTGCAGGCCGCAAATGGGACAATGACGCTGGAAGATCTGAGCAATTACACTGTTGCTATCCGTGATGCTGCACAGATTGACTATCGCGGATACACTGTCACTAGCACAACGGCGCCCTCGAGTGGGATTGTTGCGCTCAGCATCCTTAAGATCTTGGACACCTATAAAGATCTCTTCTCTTCCGAGAACGCTGTGAATTTGAGCACCCATCGCATGGATGAGGCAATGCGGTTTGGCTATGGCGAGGTAGGAGTCTTCATTCCTTCTCTGTATCCATTGATACTGACTACTATGACAGCGAGCTGAGCTGGGTGATCCGCTATTTGTGAAAGGAGTAGATGAGTATCAAAAGGATATGCTCAAGAAGTCTACCATTGCCGATATCCGATCGAAGATCTCCGACAAGCATACTCTCAATGTCTCTGCCTATGATCCTTCCGGTCTTGAAAGCTTGGACACGTATGTCTTCTCATAGAAAAGACACGCAGAATATGCACTAACAATGTATAGACCTGGAACATCCCATCTCGCCGCGGTTGATCACACCGGTTTGGCCATTTCTGTGATCACCACGGTGAATCTTCTCTTCGGTAGTCACCTCATGGTTCCTGAGACGGGCATCATCATGAATAACGAGATGAATGGTCAGTAATAAACAACCCTAGCAAAACCTGGCTCGCCTAATCTCCCAATCCAGATTTCTCGATCCCCAACTCATCCAACGCATTCGGGTACATCCCCTCAGAAGCAAACTATATTCGACCCGGAAAGAGGCCTCTGTCATCTATCACTCCCGTGATAGTCACCCGTCCAGATGGCAAGCTAGTCTTAGTTACCGGCTCAGCAGGAGGCAGTCGGATCATCACAGCCACCGTGCAAAACGTCATCCATGTTATCGACCAGGGCCTGACTGCAGCTGAGGCTCTCGCCAAGCCTCGTCTCCATGATCAACTGGTTCCGAACCAAGTCACTTTCGAGTACGCCTATGATAATACCACCGTTGCCTTCATGAAGGGCCTTGGGCATAATGTTACGTGGATTGCTCCTGGTCAGAGTAGCGCACAGGCAATCCGTGTCCTGCCTAATGGCACATTTGATGCTGCTGGGGAACCGCGCCAGCTCAATTCGGCTGGTTATTCTGTATAGAGTTATGGACACCAGGGGGTTATCGCGATAGTGCAGTGTACAGTCAAGCATTGTCAATATAGACAGATCACAAACCAACTAAATTAAAATTCCAAGCTTCTTCTACTATATATCACGTGCCAAGACCCACTCCGATAAGAACTTATCGGTGATGTCCGCGCTTTTTTGCGATGCGGAAGCTTCTCGATTTTCAGGAGTGATCATGCTCGTGGGCATTGAGGTTCTGGTGTGAGACCTGCCTTGTATTACCGAAGCCATTTGCCCTCCACTACTCTCGGCAATACACTTTCCCTCTCTACGCGCTTTCCTTAAAACCCCCAACAAACGCGATTCAACCACACGCGTCCTAGGTGATGCTTCCATCATTTGAGCTTGTCCAGTTTCAATCACTGTGCAAGTGACAAAACAGCCTGTATGTGAGCTCATGACTCTATCTTTGAAGTCATCTGACCTTTTTGCTACAGATTACACCCACCCCACAAACACAATCCGTCCATGTCTACATAAACATGTCGAAACCAACCTATCTCGCCGTCATCCCTCCCCCACCCTCATTTGACCCCAAGACCTACAAGCCATTTGACGAAGAGTTCGATCGTACCATCAACCGCATCCTGTCTGAGGATGCCAATTTCGACTCGAAAGACGAAGACTTTCCTGTCTACTCTGGCGAATCAAATCATCCAACTCCCCAAAGTGAGAGTAATGTTGAAAAGTCACGCTTCTTCCGGTCTCGAAGTCTGAGTGAGAAGTCGACCATGTCGCCTAGGAGAACACCAAGGACCGTGGCCAGGAGAGATATTACTGTGATCCATCTCGACAGCGGCGATGAGGAGGATCCTGACCTTGATGGACTGGTTGACATACAGGGAGTCCAAACTGCAGAGTCAGGTGGTGATGAGGTGAACGGGAATGACGAGACCAGCCAAATGGAAGATGTCCAAGGGGGTACGGATGGCCCGAGCCAGTCCATGTCTGATAACCTGGAAGCGAACCTCAGTGATGAGGATGACGATGAGGAGACCAAGTGGTTTGATGCTCCTCAAGGGGTTGAGGATGACTCGAGCCATTTCATATCTGATACCCGGGACGCGAGCCTCAGTGACAAAGGGGCCGATGATGAGGAGACCAACTCGGTTGATGCTTCTGAAGAGGTTGCGGATGGTCCCGACGATTCAAAGTCCACCAATGATGACATGTTCGAGATCGCTGACGAGACAAACGCGGCTGATTACCCAGTCGCCGATGACCCAGTCGCGGCTGAGGAGGATATGATATTCGGATCTTTGGAACCGTCTCGCAGGGACGAGCTCCTTTACATTGTGGCCTCGCATCCCTTCATGCAGACTCGAGAGGTGCCTGTAAGGCGCTCTGTTCGACGACGATTTGTCCAGGATATCCGCAGAGCGGCAATTTCGGCGGGAATGGACGAGTCTGCTGTCGATGGATTGATTTTCTATGTACGCAAGCTTTACCTGGAGAACATGAATGTCCAAGTCGAGGCTACAGATGATCCCCAAGATCTTCGTTTTGGGGAGGAAATTGATGATGATCTCATCGGACGCACTCATCGCCGAAAGTCTCGTAAGAGAGGCTTGAGCGACCCGCAACAGCCAGAGCCCGTGAGACGCAAAAAGAACAAGGGAAGCAAAAGGAACTCCATTGAGGATTCGGTGGCCACGTCGCAGTTGCTCTCGGAAGACGAGATTCCTACCGAACCCAAAGAGGTGAAACCAACCGCGCAAAACCCTCCTCGAACCCCCGGGCATGGTCTCTGCAGAGAACCTGAGGTGATGGCTGCTCGTGATACTCCGGACTTTGTTTCCCATGTTGAATATCCCGCCAAAGCGGCCGAGAAAGTGCAACATGAACCCCGAGAGGGTTTGGAACCGTCAAAGCAGCAACACGAAGCAGACAACCTTGGTGCCAAGCAATCTGTAACCAGGAAGAACAGCCTTTACGGTCAACAGGTTTCACCAGATCTGACTATTGACTTTGTCCACGACAGCCAGCCCTCGAAACCCGACTTGCTTTCCAATCCTGACAAATCCAGTCATGCCCTTTTCGACTCTGAGCCGGAGTTGGAGCGGCGTTTGGATCTGGACCGGCGTTGGAAGAAGGAAGAGAATTATCGCAAGAAAAAACGGACTAAGCGAAAGAAGCGTCAAAGCTTCATTGAGCCAGAGGCGGACCAGCCTGTTGAACGCCAGCATACGCCTGTCCCGTGCCAACCCCAAACAGTGCCGAAGACTCCCCCATCCAGGACTTCGAACGGGAGCAGAAGATTTGGGCCTATATCGCCCAACCCGGCAGATTGGGAGTTGGATTTTTGATAACCGATGATTCGCCAGCGGTGACCCCCGGTAATGAGGTGATGTCCAGATATTTCCCTGCTGTTCCCGCATCGAAAAAGCACAAAACCAAGACCCCTTCCACGCAAGACATGTTGATCCCTGAAGAAAACCAAAAATTTCCAGAGGAGCTGAATCTACTCCTGGGCTGTCTCTCGTCAGATTCTTCGTTGAGTGACGTGCCCAGTGATTTTGACCATGAAGATGGACCTGTACATGAGTCGGCCAATATTTCGCCTACGAAGAGCACGTATTTTCTACCGCCACCTATCCCATCACCCCCCAGTACTCCGGTCAAACAATCTCGATTACTTCGACCTGAAACTCCACGATCCTCAAGGCCTAAGCATCCCAAGGTCTCTCCTTACTTTCCTGCACTTTTGGGGGCCCCGGACTGTTGTTTACCCTTTCCACCTATCGACGCCCCATCATTTGGCCTGATCCAGGAACAGCTTGCCCACAATCCATTCAGACTGCTGATTGCCACAATCTTCCTCAACCGTACCCGAGGCGGGGTTGCCCTGCCAGTTTTGTTCAAGGTGTTTGACCGCTATCCAACTATCGATGCCATGGCCGTCGCAGATCTGTCCGAATTTGTGTCTATCATCCACTGCCTGGGTTTCCAGAATCAGCGAGCAAGGAAATGCATTTCTATTGCGCAGATATGGCAAACCAATCCTCCAGTCAAGAACAAGCGATACCGCAAGCTCCACTATCCCCGAAAGCTAGATGGGCGAGACGTCGGTCCGTATGAATGCATTGATGACGAAGACCATCGAGTAGCATGGGAGATTGCGCACTTGCCAGGTGTCGGGGCCTACTCTTTAGACAGCTGGCGCATTTTCTGTCGAGACGAATTGCGTGGACTTTCCACGGACTGGAAAGGAACTAACGCCACAACGCCTGGATTTGTTCCTGAGTGGAAATCTGCGCTCCCCCGAGACAAAGAATTACGCGGGTATCTGACGTGGATGTGGCTAAAAGAGGGCTGGATCTGGGATCCTCACACGGGCGACCTGACCCCGGCAAGTGAGAAGATGATGAGGGCTGCACAGAAGGGCGGAGTGGCGCATGAGCAGGATGAGAACTGGGTACTGGAGACATCACCAGTGAAGAAGGTGGCGAATGGACTTCAAGAGGACTGAGATGTGTACTTTAAGACTGTACAACAGAATACATAGCCCTGAATGATACCCGATAATCAATTACACGTGACTCATCGATGTATTCTCCGACTTCGTCGTGTTTCAGCCCGTTTCTTCAAAGACAGTCAGGCAGTCAGGCTTCCATGCAGATCCATTGAGGGGCTAAACTTTCGGTCTGTTCACCGCAATGAATGTGCCTTTTCCAGTCTTATGTACTCGGTTCCTAGATGTCCAGCTTCCTTCCATCGCGCTGATTTGCTCAATGTCTTTGCCGCTTACGATCGACGTCAAGCGCCCGACGTCACACCAGTGAAATCACGCGAACTAAGCGCCAGACAGCGCACGTTTGGGAATCTGGAAACCCAAAATAGCATCAGGCGGAGCCCAACCCAACTACGGACTACTCCGTACACTCCTACCTAAAAAGCACGGAAGAAGCACGGACGAGGGGATGAACTAGCGGGCCCCAAGGACTTGAAGGGATCCACCTCGTGCGGCTAGTAGCTACGATTTCTCACGAGCCATGTTTTTTCCGGTCAGACCTAACAGCACTAAGAATCGCAAGTCCAAAACCCCAGCCTCCTCCTCGACCTCGAAAATCAAACAACGTCCCAAGGGTTCGTATCTAGTTCGGCCCTCCCGCAATTCTACCAAGGATCGCGCCCCCGACCCAACGGCTTGCTCCTCCACTTCTGAATCGACGGACACCGCTCCCCCACGCAGGTCCTCGATGCCGGGTCTCGATGCCGAGAGCCGCTCGGGAACGGCCTCGTTCCTTGAATCGAGGACCAGCCTTCCCTATCCCAACTTCTCCAAAGCCCACAGCAAGGAAGATGTTCGCACCGTCAACATCCCCACACCAGACCCGACCGACTTGACCGAGGATAAGGAAAATACCAAGACAAGTGGCAACCACACCCGCGAGAACCACCATGCCCCACCAAGTCCACCGCTGACGGGCCTTGATCAGCCCTCGTCACGCAAGGGTAGTGCGGTGGGTGAGGAAGAGAAAGAAAAGAGCTCAGACAAGGCCAAGGCGAAGAAAGCAAGCATAAAGATCAGGGCGGAGGTCAACAGATCATCGTCGAGTCTACGATCGAAAAGAGATGGAGAGACCAAGTCCAGCAAGGTTTCGCGGGCTGATACACCCAAATCGAAATCATCCAAAACTGAGAAGGAAGCGCCATCTCCTCGGACCAGTCACAAGCCGTCGAAGACCAAGTTATCCGAAGAGAATAAATTACCCAAGCGATCCAGCCGGTCTACGATGTCGCAGTCAAATGTCACAGTCCGCGATGTTGGCGCAGAATCACCTAATGGATCTGATGCTACCTCCATTGCTCCCAATCAGCAGCACACGGTTCCCCGACGACACTCGGTGACCCCGCCTGTGAAACCCCCTCTCGTACCCAGAATCGGTCATCAGTATCCCATCGCCACACTCCTAGCGACGATTCTATCGATTATGGAAGACATGTACCGCCCGGTCCAGCATATGGAGCGCCGCCGCCACCTCCACCACCGCCTCAAGTGCCCGTTTCTATACCGAGAGTCGACTATCTGCTTCAGAATGGAGGTTTGGAGCACAAAGTGCCCCGAACACTGCTGGTCGGTCCCAGTCCGTCCGATCCCTTCGCTCAGTCGGCTACTCATCCTCAGCTAGCAGCCGCGAAGGTGTTTGACCCGTTCAACCGTCTTCTCGATGACTATAACAAAGTCATGAGCAAGAATGGATCTCTTGCTGTCGCTACTGGGTACCGTTCAGTTGCGCGGCGACTCCTTGATCGCCTCGAAGCCGTTTTTGCACGCGACATCTCATCGGAGCCTTGCCACTGCCTAATGTGCAATGATGAGGAGCTAGAGGAGCCCCCGAGGGAGTGAGCTGGGGAGAGGTATTGGAGCTTGTTTCTGGACGCCGAGAGCTGCCTATGTGGCCGCCTTTTATGATGGCCCATTCATCTATGGACTCGAGTATTCCTGGCGAGGAGCACATTCCGATGCAGAAGCTTGATATCGATGTCCCCGAAGAATACCGCGAGCACTTCATGCGACAGTCTCGGAAGACAAAGGTCGCCGTGGACAAATGGCTCTCCGAGCAGACTGACCAAGTCACCAGCGCCCCGGAAGAAGTAGATGACGAGACGTTGACGTTCGCCATGCTCACGCACCTCCAACCTCACCAACGCTCTTTATTCTGTGCTCTGCTGGGCATCAATTCTTCGACCCCTGTTCCTCGCTCGGATGGTGAAAAGCCTCGGCCAAAACCATCTGCCCTCATATCTGGCTCACTGGCCATCCAGCGCCTATATCGACTGCAATCTCTTCCTCGCGATCCAGAAACAGCCATGTTCATGCTCAATAACCCTGGCCTACACCATGTCCTGGCCACCCTCGCGGCCATTAGTGATGATGAATGGGAAATCCTCATATCTGGTCGCTTTGACGGCTTTCTCCGCAGCGGAGCCGAAGACACCTTGCCCGCCTCTGATATTCGCAGGAGCGGCAGCTGCTCCAACTCCCCATTCAGTGCCAGGGGCATCTCACGCGGGCCTACACCCAATCATATGGACAGCATTTTCCGCCCCGCCAGCCAACCTAATGGGAACCCCTCATCCCCCGCCTCCTACGGAGGCCCAATTGCATTAGATGAAGAGACGGAGATCGCCGCACTGGCAGAAATTGAACGAGACATCTTCCAAAGCATGGAAGCAATGGAAGATGCGTTCGAAGCCCTCCACTGCAAAGCCGAAGCCGTCCGCCGAGCCCTTCGCGAACGCGGCGCAGGCCTCTCAGTCGCAAACCAAAGCCGACGCGGCTCCTTCGTCGAAGCCCGCCTAGGCACCCCCTTCAGCCAACACGAATGGGAAAGCGGAATGGAAGAAGACTGGATCGACGACGACCGGTCTCTAGCTCCAGACGACTCCGCCAGTAACATTAGCTCTAACCGTCGGCGTCGGCCTAAGAGACGTACTGAGCGACGCACGCCGGCACCAGTGGAGGAAGAAGACGAGGAAGAGTCATCTCCGGTTGGTCGGCGCGAATCACGGAACTCCCGCCGAAGGTAGATCGGTTCATGCATTAGCGACTTGACGAAAAAGGGTTTATGGAAGCGGATGGGATTAGGATTGCGTATGTGGATATATTTGCGGCTGGTTGTGATACCCATAAGGTCCAATCCTAAGATACGTTGCCGGCTGAGGGTTGGCACTGCCTTTTCTTTGTTTCCATGTCAATTGGCCTTGATCTTTTATTATGATTTATGAATAACATGAGCCAGCGGGTATCTTTGTGTTTCCCTTGGACCTAACCGAGGAATTCATAGGTTATTCAATCGGTGAAGGGTTGGATACCTAGGTATACGCTCCCTTGTGAGCATGGCCTGAAAACGCCTCTAGCGTAATAATCAGATTCCAAATTTTCAGCTTGACAGCCATGTAGAGTGGGAAATGCAGAACGCAAAAATGAGCGACTACCCGATTGGGGAAACAGTCCACTAAGATAGAGATCGGCAGTTTAGCCAGTGCTACAAAGTACAGAGTAGCGATGACAGTGCTATGTTGGAAATCCCCCTACGGCAAAGAGCCTACATGTAGGTGCCGAGGCTTGGACATATACTCAACATGCTATGTCCGGGCATCAATGCAGAAGCGGTATAATGCCGTTGTTGATGACGCCCGTTTCAAAGACTCAGGGCTACAGTTGACTGATCAGATTTTAGGAACGTTGGAACGTTCCCCTGAAACGTTCTCCTCCCCGATACCTCGAGATCTGATATCTACAACACTGGTATCTCCCCCTGAGTCCCTTTGCCACTGTGGAAACAGCGGCTGCACAGCCGACGGTGTCATAAGTAGCTATGGCCATTCTGGGCCTTCTGCTCGTTGATCGATGCTCGGTCTGCGTATTCCGTATCCACAGTCTCCACGCTAATGCGTTCGGGAAGCACAATCGCACATCGTAATCCTTTGCGGATGCTCGGACACGGATCACTGTCCGAGGCAAAGCGCCTTCTGTGGGTCGGACTTGAGTCAGCCGCAGCCTTGGAACTCTTGTGCAGTTAGTTTCAGCTATTGAAGCAATTCTTCAGTCCATTGAAACTCTATATTCGCTTGACTCTCACCTTGTCAAGCAGAACTCCACATTTCATATGACATACCCATGAATACCCGGCAATAAGCCTGAACTGGTTTCACCTCCACGTCGATTTCCTTGGCAGACTCCATCGAACAGAGATTCCTGCCGGGGCCCTAGGTGAACAAAGCTTAATCCTGGTGCAATGCCAAATCATCCTTGTTAAAAGCGATCGTCATTTCTCCCCGGAGTCGTTCCTCGGCAGATTCTGGCATATCAACATTCACGTGAATGTTTACCAAAATCTATTCTGGGGTTTCGGTCAACAGTGGTTTCTGTGGGGGTCCCGCGCCTTCTAATGACCATTGCTGCGACGCTGTTGGCTGACTATAAAAGCTATGGAGCATACCCCGACTCGGGATATACGCAGTATAATATGTACTAATACAAAGTACTATCAGGCACTGCGCTCAGGGCACGGGAAACCCTGCTCGTGCCTTTCGCTAGCGTTCCAGAAGCTTACCCCTGCAGCCATAAAAACAGCCAAGATGCCAGTCTCGAGCTGTCAGTGGTCAACAACCCCGGTCTCATTACTAGCGGACTTCCAAGCTTCCAACTTTACGAGAGTAACTTCGGGCCGTTACATCTCCCTTCCCAACGTCCAGCCCTGAAGAACAAGAACAAAGAATAAGAACAATTATAACATCAAATTGTTCGGTTCGCTTCCGTGGACCTGGACCATGGATTTTATTAGGGCACGCTCGGGCCGTGATCGTGGTGGATATTGGTCCCAACTCTGACCCCGTACTTTTTCTACTTCTCATGACACTCTACACATCTCCCCACTTGGTTGACCCCCTGTACTTTGTACAGAGACGGCCTAAAGTGGAGCCATTTTTACCACTTTTGCCATTCTAGACCGTGCAAGATTGGAGTTGTTCGCCTCAATCATGAGCTCTGCTAGCGGCCCCAACGGAGATAATCCTAAAGGTCCAATTCGAGAAAAAGGACCTACCGTGGAGACCCGGGTCTTATCCTGTTCTAATTTCTTTGCTCTCTGTAATCATTAAAGTTCATCCACCTCCTTGGGATTGTGCCCCATCGCTGCGGATCCAGTCCAACAACTTTAATAATCCTGTCCCAGACCATTTACCTCCTTTGTCGTCCTCGATTGTTGTTGTCTTCCACTGCTCTGGTTGCTTGCTAGAGCTATAACGATATAACGGATTGAATGTTCGCTTAGACGCTTGCTTTTGTCTCCACAGTGGACGAGTTACTTCCACCTCTGACACCGATATCCTCATCTCGGTGCCGGTCTCACATTCATTACTCGTCCGTGTTGGATGGTTCGACATACGGTCTTATAGTTTAACCTGTGACCTGCACAGGGCCACTCGAAAATGGCCGCCCTCATCCTAATGGCCCTCATGCCGAGGACCGATCCCTTGGGAAATGAGCTGGAGCGACGATTGACCAGCGATGTCACGCTGGATATTGATCCCTTGCCCAGGGTGCAACGTCAAGGTCTCATTGCCGTGTCCGTTATGGCATTCCTCTCATTCCTTGCCACGGGAGGTCTTATCTCCTTTATTACCTACCGGTTGGTCTTCTGGAGAGGAAACTACCAGCGATATATCGGTTACAACCAGTATATTATCCTGATCTACAACCTGGTCTTGGCAGACTTCCAACAATCCCTCGCCTTCCTTGTCTGTATCAAATGGATCGTTTCCAACAAGATCAAGTCCGGCACCGCCGGATGCTTCCTACAAGGTCTTTGGCTACAAATCGGTGATCCCGGATCCGGTCTCTTCGTGCTTGCCATCGCCTTCCACACTCTTTTGCTTGTTGTATGGGGCAAGAAGTTGTCTTACAGAACCTTCATCGTGTTTGTTGTCAGCGTGTGGGCATTTATCGCTATTATCGTGATCATCCCACTGGCAATGTACGGAGCCAATGTCTACGTCCCCTCCGGTGCCTGGTGCTGGATTAGCCAGGAATACGAGACTGTTCGTCTCTGGACTCATTATATCTGGATTTTCGTTGCCGAGTGAGTATCTATTCTTTCGGCCATTCACGTCTCCTCAATACTGACTCGGGAATCACCAGGTTCGGCACGGTCTGTCTCTATGCCGTCATGTACTTCCAGCTTCGAAAACAGATTGCTGCGTCAGCTATCCTCGGAAACAACCAGCTTGAGAGTCTGAAGCGTCTGAGACGTGTAGTCGGGTACATGACCATCTATCCAATTGTCTATATTGTTCTATCACTGCCGCTTGCTGCTGGTCGTATGGCTACAGCCAACGGTAGCTCTCCCTCTATCACTTTCTTCTGCTGTGCGGGTAAGTAAAAGCCACGATATTTCTTGGACTCTGTCCGACTGACCTCCTATCCTAGGCGCCATCATGACAAGCTCCGGACTGGTCGACGTGATTTTGTACACCCTCACCCGCCGCGCTCTCATCGTCGACTCGGAACCCAGCGAGGACCACTCCTACAACAGGTTCGCCAGCAGCAAGGGACGCCTCGGTGACCACCTCACAACCATCACTGCCGATCCCACCACTCACAAGGGAATCAACGACGAGACCATCATCGAGCGGGAAGGCTCCACCGACAACATCGTGCAACCGGGCGTCGAAATGCACCCAATGGGCAAGGTGTACCAGGAGACGACGATCGAAATCACAACCGAACCTGCATACCCTGGCGAAGGCTCCAGTGAGCGCTCGAGCAAAGAAGACTTCCAGAGACACGAGTACAATGATGCTCCATCGCGAACGATGTGGCGACGATAAACATGCGCTATTCAGCCACTCTTTCAATACTCTTTCCACCACTCTTTCCGGCCATATATTTCCAGGCTTTGTGCTATTCCATCCCCGCTGATATTGCACCCTATTACTAAGCCCTTCGCCCTTCTACATACGGCGTGAGCTATTAGCGACCTCTTTCCTGACTTCCTCTTTCCTGCATTCCCTCTTTACCTTCCTATGACTTCTCACAACCTGAACTTCTTTTATGACTGCTTTGTACATATTCTTCAAAAGGCAAGGGTGTCTTCTGCTTTGGGCATGGATTAACAGGGTTTTTATGTATATCTACGTACCTCGCTGGATTGGACATTGCAAATACACAATACATTTCTTTCGATATCATTCTTTCCATCATAGCTACCCCGTAAATCAGCACGCTACAAAGATCTAAACCTGATATACGAAGTCCAGTTAATCTCCGAGTTACTTCATCTTCACATAGCAATCATAGAGCTTTCAAACTCTGCATAGAGATAAAAAATAAGAGTCATCCTATATACAAATCGCAGAATGAAATAAAACTCACTTCAACTCCTTCCGAAAATAAACCCTCTCAAACCCATCCTCCACCATCCTCCCCGTCTCCACAAACCCAAGCTTCGCATAAAGCTCCAAATTCTCATACATCTTAACATTCGTATAAAGCGTCAATCCCAAATGGCCCCTCCTCCTCGCAATATCCTCCGCATACCCCAACAAAATCCGTCCATACCCAAGTCCCTGTGCAGACGGATCAACGACCAGGTTCGTGATCTCGATGGAATCCGAGGGTGGATCGGATCGAAGCATAATGGACCCCACTATCTTTCTATCGGATTTTTGCAGCACGAAGATCTCGTGCGTGTGCATGAGGTGAGCATAATCGGCGGTCATGGGAGCTGGGGGCTTGCCGATTCGTGGAATGTATTTGGAATAAGCAGATTCGACCATTGACTTGATGGTTGGGATGTTTTCGGATTTGGCGGGGGTGATGGAGATATCTTGGGGTGTTGGTTTGGTCATTATTACGTCGGGAATGGTTGAGCGAAGGATGAGATCACGAGTGAGGTTTTGGTATTTTGCTGGAGTGCAGGAGAGTTCGATTGTAAGTTTGAGTGAGTCTAGGTGTAGTGTTGGTGATTCACTTCAAGTGGTGGAGACGTGACCCGCATTTGCCGCATGGGGAAAGATTCGAGAAATACTGTACGTCGTTATAGAAATCGATGGGTTTTATTGTTCAATGCGACCCAAAATGGCGCTTTTAAATGGCTGTCAAAGCTGTCAACGATACCGCAGGCCCAGATGGCTACGTTCCTACACTTCTTGTTTTTGGAGCATATCCCCGGATAACGGACTACAGCCCGCACCTACGATTGCTCAACATGCCGCAGCCAAGAAGGCAATGACCGAAGTACGAAGGTCCTCCAAGGAGAGTCGTATCAAGGTTCTTTGTAATATTTAATGACGGACCAGGGCTAAGAATAATGCTCATGCTCAGTGAGCGACAACACAACATCTATCACGTGATGGCAGTGAGCGTGACTCTGGACTGAAACTTACTGAGTGAATGCTTTTCATCCTTTACAGTACACAACTTAGTCTGATATACAAACACACACAGCTCTTATACACATATATCTCCATTCCCTGCCATAGCCTGTAGCTTCAACAAGCATCAGGAACGAATATAATCCTTATCTCATGCAACTCACGATCAAGGCAACGAAATTGGTCCCGAAATGCATGACTCCGCACTGGCGGATTTTCCTCTGGACATTTTCGGCCAGCAGGCTCGAATCAACAGACTTTATACGCAAATCACATTCTGTTATCCACTGGCCGGAGATAGTGGCCTGCTTTCTCAATCTGAAATAGTCAACACGCTCGAGAACGGATTCCGATGTCTTTCAGAGAGTTTCCCATGGATAGCTGGCAAAATAACAGACAAAAATGGCACCTTCAAGATCAAGCCTAGCAGCGACAGCCCTCACATCGTCGTGAGGGACTATACCGACAATTCATCAGTACCTGATTGGAATACTCTACAGCGAGCCAATTTTCCTTTCCGCATGCTAGACGAATCTGTTATTGCACCATGCAAAACATTGGAGGCTTCTTCAGAGGGTCTTCTTGTGTTTCTTATCCAGGCCAATTTTGTGCGTGGCATGGGGTTGTTGCTTACCTTGAACGGTCAGCATGGTGCAATGGACATGGCGGGGCTCGCGCAGGTGATGTATTTGCTTTCAAAGGCTTGTCTGAATGAAGCTTTTACAGACAATGAATTGTCCATTGGTAATATGGACAGGAAAAATATTATACCTCTGCTCGACGATGATGGGCATGACTATCCGAATGATCACAACACTCCAGGGGACGAAAGACTTCGGCAAGTGCAACAAGAAGAAGCACAGTCATCTTCAGATAACTGTACTTGGGCGTATTTTAGCTTCAGCCAGGAAGATTTATCAGGTCTGAAATCTCAGGCAACAGCCACCTTACGCACGGGAACAACCGAATTCATCTCCACGGACGACGCTCTCAGCGCATTCATATGGAAATCAATCAGTCGCATCAGACTACGACGTTATGCCCAGCTCAACGAGACTCCGTCAAACCTCAAAACAACACTATCACGGAACGTTGATGTTCGTAGCCATCTCGGCATTCCCGCTACGTATCCTGGTCTAGTCACGGATCAAACCGTCCACACCTTTTCACTAGACGAAGTCTCGAATCAATCATTGGGATTTTTAGCGAGTGAATTGCGCTCTGCTCTCGTTCCCGAGTCACTACGCCGGCATACCCGTGAAAGAGTAACACAGATCAGGAGGGAAAAGAACTCGAAAAACGCAATAAGTGTGTCAAAAAATCGTCCTGAATTCGAGATTCGATTGAGTTCGTGGGCAAGAGAAAAGTGCTGTAGTCTTGACTTTGGCTTTGGGTTGCCTGTTGCTGTTCGTAGGCCACGATTCACGGATGGATCGAGAGACGGGTTGGTTTACTTTCTACCCAAGGGCCTGGATGGTGAAATTGTGGTCGGACTTTGCCTAAGACGCAAGGATGTGGACAGCTTGAAAAATGATGAAGAGTTCATTAGATTTGGAACTTTCATAGGCTAAAGACATGAGATTCAGAAATGACAGGACACGAACAAATGGGACAGTATAGCATGCCCACATCGGAAATCAAAGGCATACTTGGAAATTAAAGCAAAATTCCCCGCCACTGTCATTGATAAACACCCCAGTTGCCGTAGTATCCTTCATCAAGTAGATATACGCCTCAGCCGTCTCCTCCGGTGTACCCATCTTACTCGAAAGGGCCTTTCTTACAGCCGCCTCAATACGTTTTTCCGCACCCTAGAGCTCAGTACGAGAGACGGCTATGTATTATCAAAGAGTCACCTTTGCATCTCCCATGTGCATGTCTCGCCCTGGCTACTAAACGTCATGGTCAAGCATAGCCAGAGAGCATGGAATACTCAGCCGATGCACTCAGATGTCATGTCTTGAATTGGAGCGAGACAGGAACAGCTATCTCAGTCAGTTTTAAGCATATCGTAGCTAACCGATATAGTGAGACATTTAGCGCCGGGAAAATCACGACTTTGTGCTGACGTCAGAGCAGCAGGGGTTTCACAGGTTCACATGGCGAGCATGAGAGACAATGCATGTTTCATGGAGGAATCTTGTGTCTTGGGTATGAACCATTCATATTAAGAGGACAGTATTAAAGAGTTGTGTCACGGGACACATAATACCCGCGACAATACCCGATTATCATCATCTACCATGGAAAGCCATTTCAATTTTTCGATGCGCATTTTTCAGAGATATAGAACCAACCTGTTCCATGGTGGATCAAAAGCGGGTCTTAAAACAGTTCCGAGAAGTCCTCAGTCATACCATGCTGTATCACAGCACAAGATGGAGATGAGAACCAAGACTGCCCAGGTGGTCCACTTGCAAGGGATGCTCTAGAATACTGAACACAACTATGGAACTAGTCATCCCTTGATAATCACGTCAATTTGCAAGCTAACCGGGTCAATGCGATCGGGTCTTTATCGGTTCCTACTATGGCAATCAGTCGATCAGTCGATCATGCAGATCAGGGGATTTCCAGGTTCTCAGTGGATCTATCCAGTGAACCTGAGCTTCCCGACCAATCAAGGGTCTTACGACCTCGAGAATGCATATTTATTTTGCCTTTGATTATGTGTCAGGTCCTTCATATTTAAGCAGCGCGCTTGCGACATTTCACCTGGTAGGTTCTTGTGCTGGCACATCATCATGTTGTTCTCTCTTCTTGCCTGCTCGCTCACCACGTTCCTCTTCTCAGGTACTACGGTTGCCGACGACAATGCGAGGGCAAGAGCGCAGGATGCTCTGCACGTACTCCAAGACTGGTACAATAACAGTACCGGTCTTTGGGATACTTGTGGATGGTGGAATGGCGCCAATATCATGACTGCCATTGCTGATTTAGCTCTGGTTGATCCGTCCGTCACGGATACCGCGAACTACGTCTTCAATAACACATTGATCATGGCTCCTCCTCAAAACCCGCATCCAGGCCCCGAGGTCAAGAGCAATAATGCCCGTGATTTGGACTTGACAGTTCGTGCCAACCGTGCTGTCAATGCCTCGGAGTGGCTTGATTCGGCCTATGATGATGATGGATGGTGGGCCCTTGCATGGATTGCTGCGTACGATGTCACCGAGGACAATCAATATCTTCAGCTGGCCGAGGGGATTTTCCATGGCTTGGTATGTATGGATCTATTTCTCCATCAGATTCTGTACTAATTACTTCTTAGACCAAGGCTTGGGGTACTCGCTGCGGCGGTGGTGGTATTCCGTGGAACCCGACCAGCACATACGTGAACGCAATTACCAACGAACTTTTCCTCTCTACTGCCGCGCATCTTGCGAACCGCGTCCCTTCGAAGAAAGACCACTATGTCGACTGGGCACAGAAGGAGTGGAACTGGTTCGCGGCTCAAGGCTTCATCGGTGAAAACAACACCATCAACGATGGACTGTTGGACAATTGTCAAAACAACGGTGCCACTGTGTGGTCTTACAACCAGGGCGTTGTACTCGGTGGCCTCGTCGAGCTGAACAAAGCCGCACCAAACGACACCTACCTCGAGTCGGCCAATACTATCGCAAAGGCCGCAATTGAGACCTTGACCGACTCCAACAAGGTCATTCATGACTCGTGTGAGCCGGACAACTGCGAGCCCGACGCTACTCAATTCAAGGGCATTTTCATGCGCAACTTGGAGATGTTGCAGCGCGTATCACCACATGATATCTACAAGGAGGTGATTCTTAGCTCCGCGAACAGTATCTGGGAGAACGATCGAAACGGACAGGGTCAACTGGGTGTGGATTGGGCTGGCCCTGTAGACAGCCCCGATGCTTCTACTCACAGCTCAGCGTTGGAAGCACTGATTGCCGCTATTTCTGTCTGAGTCTCACTTTTTGATATTTTTGGCGCGGGAATTTCGGCATAGACTATTTGTTCACGATACCACACGTCGTTCCGGATACGAAACCATGATGATTATACTCCAGCTTTCTGTCAATAATTTAGTACGCACCCGGTCTGGTGTCCAAACAGGCCGTCAGCTTGCGATTGGTGTGACCGAGGAATCTCTGATAAATCATGGCATAGACAAGTCAGCAGTCACGGCTGGTTTCATCTGGACAATAACCATTAAAGGCTCATGCCTTAACCTGATTACTTCCTATTTCATCCATGTGGCACCAATCTGACGACGACATCCCTGCTGACAGTCGCATTCCCAAGACCACCATATACATCTGAGATTCACTGCACGTGTCGGACCCTGAGCAGATCTCGACGAGTATCGAAGTTTGAAGAATCCCCAGGACTCCAAATACTCCAAATCTCCATGACCATATAGCCGGGGTTCCATATAGCCGAGGTCTCCAAGAAGACCCAGTCCATGTATAAAAGGCCATCTATTGTGAGGAGAAAGACCTGTTGTTACCTGAGATTCTTCTAACCAACAAACTCGGATATTTTGTCCGAACCAGTCTTCCCTACATCGCCGTGACATCATTTCAAAATCCCACTCCGCATTCCCACTCCCCGCACAAAACACATCTTCAACTCTCACCAAAACCACATACTACACGATGAACACTCACCTGAAACCCCTCATTCTGCACGCCCACGCCACGGGCCCCAACCCAATCAAGATCGCCATCGCATTGGAGGCCCTGAAACTCCCATACAACGTCAAGCAGTGGGACTTCAGCGACAACGCCGACACAGGTGTGAAAGGCAGCAAATTCCTCACGATCAACGAGAACGGCCGCGTGCCAGCCCTCGAAGACCCAAACACGGGCGTCGTGTCTTGGGAATCCGGCGCATGCATGAACTACATTCGCCGAGTGTACGATGTCGGCAACACGATCGGACCCCCCGGTGGCTCGGCGCAGGATCTGGTGGATTTCGAGAAATGGGAGTACTTCCTTCTTACGACTCTTGGTCCGATGACTGGGCAGGTGAACTGGTTCACGTGAGTACTACATACCCCTGGAGATAATTAGATTTTGGTTAACATTTTTGATCTAGCCACTACCATTCGACTAAGAATGAGGATGCACTGAAGAGATACCAGGCGCAGACTTATCGCTGTTATGATGTGCTAGAGGGACAATTGGCGAAGTCGGGTGGTGCGAGTATCCTGCCGAGTCGGGTCACGGCGGTGGATTATCATTTTGAGCCGTGGGTGCGCCAGCATGCGTTTGCGGGATTGTCGTTGGATAAGTATCCGCTTATCAAGAAGTGGCTTGGTTTGATGGATGCGAGGGAGGAGGTTCAGGAGGCTTATGCTAAAATCCAGAAGAAATAGGAGATAGTCGAAGCCTGAGTTCTGGGCTTGTCGATGGTTCGGATATCGATCATTCGAATTGAATCAAGCCTCGCTTTTCGTTAGATGAATCGGAAACATGAAAACAACAGAACAATTGGGATCTACTTGATTCCCTCACCGCTACCTGGCTGAAGCTCAAGTATAAAGCCCATCTACGTAAAGTCCCTTGCGTTCACCACATGAGCGGTATGGTGTGTGGAAAACTACTCGGTCGACTCTGGAAGTGAAGCTTCTTCTATGCAAATCAAGTGTAAAAAGCTATCAAATAGGATTATGCAAGTACTAAGCTTTTGGCCATAAAATCTTACTCAAACACGCAGCGTAGGTAACCCATTCTGAAGAAACAGGACATCTGACTATCAGGACGTAGTCAAGCCTACCTTTTATGGAAGGCCACTAGCATCCAAGCCAAACCATTCCCGATCCAAGCCACTCGTTCCTGACGCGGTTTGAAAAAAAAGGCCTATCATCTTAATCCCGAACAAATCCACCCTTTCGGGCAATCTGGCTTGTAGCCTCGCAATATTTCACGCATACACAATCGGCACATTTCGGCTGTGTCGTCAGTAAGCGGGGAGTTTCGGTGTAGAGTTCACTCCGGAATAATTGGTGAACATCTTAGAAGTGCACTTGCGGCCCTTCGGTACCCTGGGACGAGGTGTCTACCTCGTCTCCGAATGAATCGTCGCTGACCGATGGCGACGGCGAGATCTGCTCGGCGGGCGTAACCCACTTCACGGTATGGAGGTCAATGGTGTGCGCGTGGTGGTTAAAGCGACACTGCCAGCTCTTAACGGCCTTGCAGTTGGGCTTCTGGCAAAGGTGGCCCAGGTGGCACTTCATGGATCGGCAACGCCCGCCTTTGGGGCAGGGATGCTGGAGAGAGAGGTACCTGAGAACCTCGATGATGGTGTCCGACACATCTCCGTGGTCATATGGACAGTTCATATCACCGCACTCACCCGACAGATGATAGCTGTTGCAAACCTTTGCTTCCTTGGCCCGGGCATAATAACGGTCCATAGCATCCGCAGGTGGATGAGGGCAGTATGTGTCGAGGCGCTCCTCGTCTCTATTGATTGGGATGCGGTCCTCGGACTCCTTGAACTTCGGCAAAGTGGTAGAGAAGAGCTCCAGTGGGCGACCGACGATAGTTGGGGTAGACCACAATTTCTTAGGAGACTCCTCCTTAACCAGCTGCTGACTTGGCATGATGTGTTGCTTGATGCAACCGTTGCCGTATCTGCAGATTCCCTGAGAGGTGTGAGTACAATGCAATGCAGGGTTCATGATTAAAGCTAACCTTTTGGAAATGCTTGCAGACTGGCTGCACCTTAGTGCTGCCGTTTGTGCCATTGCTGGTACTGGGGGAACTGACAGCCTTTGTGCTGGATGGACCAGTAGGAGGTTTGGTAGTATTTAGAGGAGTAGACATGAATACCGATGGCAACTCTCTGATCGGTAGACCCATCGTTTCAAAGTCGCGGTGGAAAGAAGCGGCTTTGATGAGAGTGATTTTGTTACTGCTCCGATAAGGAGTAAGCATGGAGCCAAAGCCCGTGTCATGGCACCCGGCAAAATAGATATGGCGACACTGGTTGAGATCCACGAATAGGCGAAAAATCTCTGTATTCGAGAGACTGGTTAGCAGGGCTTCGTTAGAAATGGATAAGGGTGCCGACCTCTGATTTTGAAATCACTGCCTTCTTTCTTGTCAGCGGCATCCACAAAGTCGAACAGACCCTCTGCGCGGTTGAAGCCCGAGGTGAAGGGCGAGAGGGAGCGAGCCTCGTGGCCCACCAATCCAGCACGGGCAAGGGCCTTAGACAGCCCCAGCATATTGGCGTAGACACGGACCATGATCCGGCAGTTGTCTGCTTGCGCTCCCATAGTGGAATGCATCAAATCTTTCACGGAATCACTCAGCTCACGGGCCGCATCGATGCCGCCCTCGCTGCCATTCTTGATAAAGCGCTCCCTGAACTAAGAAAGGATGAGCTGGTTGAGGGGAGAAGGGAGATGATAGAGGGAAGGATCTCACCAAGTAGCCATCTCCATCGACGAGAACTAGTACAAATGGATTGCGCTCCTATAATTCGGTCAGTCTCGGAGTCTTCCGTGGATCCGGTTGAGGTGCCCAAGCTCGTACCTGACCACGAGCCTGCCGCTTGTATTTATCGCGGCCTTCCTTCACTTCCTCGTAGTCACTTTTTAGAGAGCTGTAGTCAGATAGAAGTCTCTGGAACTGGTCGAGCAGGTCCTGGAGATTCTCATTGTGTTTCTTATTCTCCACGGACAAGGATGCAAGGTGGTTATTCAAGGAATCTATATCCGATTCCCTCAACATTTTGACAGAGGTTGTGGGAAGGCATACGCCTGTCCCGTGCAGTAAAATTGAAGAACAAGGCCTGAGACCATCCAATCACGCAAGGGAGATGCCCAGAATGGGTGAGAAGGAGAAGTCTAAGTCTTCGGCTCTGCGGGAATGCTCATAAGAGAAGAAAAACAAATTTGTAGCTCTGTAGCAGGCGGTCAACGTGGGGTGGGGCATCATGTGATTACTCCTCCACCTTTCTTTATTTTTGTTTCTTTCATTGCTTCAACTTGCATCTACCGTTTATCCTGGACTCCTGGCTACATCTACGTGTCTGAAGAATCAACTTCTGTCCTCCCTTACAGAAGGGTGGCTGCATCTGCAAATCTACAAACGCCATCCCAACGTTCAAGAAGCAACTCGGAAGAATCAACAAATGAAAGTTCCCTTCTTTGGTCCTGGCCTTGCTGTTGGTCCTTCATCAGCTTGTTTCCTTGTCGGGAATTTATACGACATTGCATGACGTGATCTGTGAAAGACACGATCCACATCCCGAGTCCGCTCTCCTGCAAGCCGTGTCTTTCAGCACCACGCCCTTTGGACTTCTGGTTTCTTTGCCCACACCATGAAAAGTGAATCAACGTAGCACATTGAGACCCGTACCTGCGGGGTGGTTGGGCAACGTAATCGAGAGTGATACGGCTCCCACGCGACCGGATCACTCGGGTACTCCGGAGGTTGATTGATATGCTTTGGCACGGGTATAGAGTGTAACACAAGCTCATGGCTGCGTCAGGCACGGTCCCGAGAATATGGGACAAGCTGTGTTCCACCCGACGCTGTGCTTCCGTAAACGCCTTTAGGCAGTCTAGGATCAAAATCCATTGAGGGCAAACGGTCTGGACCGAGATGTAATCTTTGGGAACGGCTCCTCGAGGAAGCTTGATAAGAGTTGCGATAGACGGCCTTTCATCAAACTGTAGACTATGTATCCATCGGTATATGCTCAACGTCATCTGCCCATGAATCCAATGAGGATCCCACAAAGCACCTTTAACTGGTGGCGCCAGAAATGCTATTGCTATTGCTATTGCTGCCATTAGGTAAGTATGGAATTGAAGTGAAGTGGCCCGTTGATCTAAGAAACCATTGTTAAGCGATTCCTCGTCGATCCGGTCAGTTGTTGGGAAGATTTAACTGATATACGCAGTATAGTGGGAACCGGCTAAACCCATCTCGGTATGCAGGACGCGATGAACCCTGGAGAAGCCGAGCGGAGCTCATGTGAAAATGACAATGATCGACAGCATAAACAATTTTACGCAGTACAGTTCCCCTCCACAGCAATATGCTTCAACCTCGGTCTGTGCAACGTCCACACATGATCTGGGCGCGTCAGCAATAATAACACCTCGAGCCCGGAGCCAGACCTGCAAGTCTCCTTCGATGTCAATTGCCAATACCAGTTCTATCACAACCATGAGATACGTCCTGTTCTCGCTGAGCGCGTTTGTCTTCTACGCCATTTTCTACTTCTCTTATATTAATGGCCTCGATGCGCTGGGTCACAAAGCTATCGATTCTGGGAAACTCCTAGGCGTGGATGCGCCGCTGAGAACCCTCTACACCGGGGTGGAGCCGATTGACCGAATCTTGACATTGTTGACAGTGTTCTTCTATCCCGCGCTCGATGGAACGAACCCGACTCTTCTGCTTCATAGCATCGGCTTTTCGGGTACTTTTGGGGCAGCCTGGACCCTGGTCGTCCTGGAGTCGTGGCGCAAGGGAAATGCACGAACTATCGCTGCTTAGTATGTCACTTTTCTCGAGATATTTGCAATTGCTGACATCCAAGATAGCCCCGCCATCTTCGGCCTCGCGGCTCAACTGCTAACCTTTGCTTTCGCGACTCCCTTGCTCTGCGGCCTTCAGCTGGGATGCTCTATTACGGCGCGTCGCCCCCACGCAGACAACATTCGGGTTCCTCGCGTGGTTCTCGCCGTGTTGCCTGCAATCTTCCTGGTCGGATTCATGCTTCCCACTCATGCGATGGTGCTTCCTGCCCCTGACATGATTTCGGTGGACATGAAGCAGATTGCCATTGCCATTTGGCAGCCGTGGCCCGCTTATGTTTCAATTTTGACCACCGTGGCTTACTATGTCCTGTCGCCTTTCTTCTCAGAAGACGTATCTGCCTCTTTGTCCAGTCTGCGTTGGGTGTACGCATTTGCGTTCATGAATGCATCCCTCAGTCACCTTGTTTGCTGGATCTTGTCGCTCGCTACCGTTGTGGCTCCTGCTTTGTTCAATGACCGGTTCCTTGCCTCTCTGCACCCCTCCAAGGTGTTTGCGATCGTGCTGCCTTGGTCTGGAGTGAAAGTGGACACGGTGGCTGATGGTGTACATATCTTCTTGCGGTGGGACTATATGATCGGATCTGCCGGTATTTTGCTCTGGGCACTTACCCTATACACTGTTGCTCATAAACAGTTGAGTGCCATCTCTTGGCCAAGCCTGCTTTTCAAAGTTGGGATTTTGGCTGTTTTGACTGGCCCGACCGCGGCAGCGGTTGAGCTTATGTGGGAGCGTGACGAGCTTGTCTTCCGTGAGACGGAAGGCTCGAAGCAGATCAACAAGACCAAGAAGTCTTCGTAAATATGCACAAGGAGTGTGCCTCATGCAAAGAGCCCCGCCTGACAATTGTCTGGGAAGACTACGAGTATAGATGGTATGCTTTTGTGAACAGTTATGTTTACCACCGCTTCTTTCTTTAGAATGTATCTATCCAATGCCGAGAAAGACAGCTTAGTTCTCTCATTGCCCAAATGGCCTGAGTCAATAGTCATCCGACAATCAAGGAACTTGGAAATGAATGACTGACTCTCTCGAAACGTAACTCCGAAAGGAACATGCTCTGTCAGAGTCAGACCCTTGCCTTTCTTCTGTAAAGATTGACAGATATCGGATTTTCTCGGGGTATCACCAGTTAAAGGGCGGACGGGTGCGTATCTTAGTTCATGCGATATCATTCAGCTAGTAAACGCGATCGGAGTCGGCCGCTCTCCATCCGCATGTGCACTGTCTGGGGAAAGCTGTTCGATATACATACCACGGAAGTGAGATCTCGCGGCCCACTCCGGCTTTCTTATCGAGATTCTCATGACAAGATAGTGAGCTCCTTGCCAAGAAGACTAGACATTTCTTGGCGGTTTAGCGTTAGGTGCATTCGCATGACATTCTTTGCATCTAACCCTATAGACAGCCAGGACTAGAAAAGATAGATGGAAATATCACACACTACTGAGGTAGGAACCATGGAACGATGTCGGCAAGCAGGCGACCAATGGAGAGAAACCAAACACCCGCCAAGACACGCCAAGGCTGTCGGAGGCGGAGGTGACATGGTTTGCCTGATTTTCTCTTTTTTTTTTTTTACTGGCTTATCAGAGGATTATGGTTGGTGGAGAGATCGGGGGATTTCTCGAATTTCCAAGCTTCTATTCTTCCTTCTCTTGCATCCCTTAAATACGACGCATCTACTGTGGTCTCATCCACCAGTAGAAGCATTCAGCCTATTCGACCATGGGCCTCAAGACGTGGATCGAGAACACCAACCTGCGTGTTGCGCGCAGTCCTGTGGGGAGATGGTTTAGACTCGAGAACTCGGGCCATGTGAGTGACTCTGCAGTTCTACGGAGAGAACGTGGAGTTGACAAAACCTAGCCCATGGAGCGCAAAGGTAGTTTTTTCTTCACCGAGCTGCGTGCTGGCCTGGCCACCTTCTTCGCCATGGCGTATATCATCTCAGTCAACAGCAACATCACCTCCGAGACCGGTGGAACGTGTGTGTGCCCGCCGGAGGGTTTGGCCGATAACTGCAAAACAAATGCCGAGTATCTGCTGTGCGTACAGGAAATCAAGCGCGATCTTGTTACTGCGACTGCTGCCATCGCCGCTTTGTCTACCTTTTGCATGGGTCTCTTTGCCAACCTGCCTATTGCCCTTGCCCCCGGTATGGGACTGAACGCATATTTCGCCTACACGGTCGTCGGCGCCCATGGATCCGGCATGGTCCCGTACGAGGTTGCTCTGACTGCGGTTTTTGTGGAGGGCTGGGTATTCCTGGGGTTGACGTTGATTGGTATGCGTCAATGGCTGGCACGTGCGATTCCGGCTTCTATCAAGCTTGCTACCGGCGTCGGTATTGGGCTGTATCTCGCTCTCATCGGGTTGACGTATAGTGCTGGTATCGGATTGGTTCAAGGTGCATCAGACACCCCGATTGAGCTTGCGGGTTGCGCTCCTCAGTTTATCTCGAGTGACACGGGCATGTGTCTCAGCAGTGAGAAAATGCGCAGCGCCACTATGTGGATTGGCATTTTCTGTGGTGGTGTTCTGACGGCGCTGTTGATGATGTATCGCATCAAGGGTGCAGTCATCATTGGTATTTTGCTGGTTTCGATTATCTCGTGGCCGCGGGATACGCCCGTGACCTTCTTCCCTTACACGGAGCTGGGCACGAGCATGTTCGACTTCTTCAAGAAGGTCGTCACCTTCCACCCCATCAAGCACACCCTGGCTGTCCAAAAATGGAGTATCTCCGGCCACAGTGGTCAGTTCGGGCTGGCCTTCATCACGTTCCTGGTATGTTTTCTTGCCGACACCCTGCTTCCCAGAGTCGTTTCTGATTACAAGTTGTACAGTACGTGGATATCCTGGACACCACAGGTACCATGTACTCCATGGCCCGGTTTGCCGGTGTAATTGACGAGAAAACCCAAGACTTCGAAGGAAGTGCCATCGCCTATGTGAGCCATCCTTCCACCCCAGCAAGACATTCCCATCTAACAAAGTTGGCCAGATGGTCGACGCAATCTCCATCTCGATCGGATCCCTCCTAGGCACTCCCCCGGTGACAGCCTTTGTCGAGTCAGGTGCAGGAATTTCCGAAGGCGGCAAAACCGGCTTAACATCGTGCATGACGGGCATCGCCTTTTTCATTTCCGTATTCTTTGCACCAATTTTTGCCTCCATCCCGGCCTGGGCCACGGGCTGCACGCTCGTGATTGTCGGCGCGCTGATGGCCAAGGCTGCGGCCAGTATCAACTGGCGCTACCCCGGTGATGCAATCCCAGCCTTCCTGACTATTGCCATCATGCCATTCACTTACAGTATTGCCTATGGTCTGATTGCTGGCATTTGTAGCTACATCACCCTCAACACGATTGCGTGGATTCTCGAGAAAGTCAGTGGGGGTCGTATCGTACCTCCGAATAAGGATGAGTCGGATCCTTGGTCGTGGAAGGTTCCTGGAGGTTTCTTCCCTCCTTGGCTGAAGCGGGCTGCGAGTGGGCAGAAGGATTTCTGGAGGAGAGATGAGGAGAGAGCGACGTTGGCGGAGATGGAATCCGTCGCTTCGTCTCAGCGAGAGCGAGTGGCTGTTGAGAAGGGCAAGGATATTCCACACTAATGCAGGGATTGGAAGTGTATAGGCAGATAGTATAATCACTCTGAGCATTTGGGCATGCCAGCAAATATGTGATTGATAGGAACAGCATTATCATAACTCTATTTCAATAATCCTGTGTTTGAATCTCTAGGCGACAGAGCAAAGGATCATGACCACCTCAAAGTCAATAAAATACGAGGTCAATGAAGATTATTAATGTACATATCTAAGCAATAGAAGTACAACTACTCTAGTAATATGAGATAGTTAATCCTATTATTAAGGGCATAGGGTATAGAGCGACCGATTTTGAAGTATGTATGGAATCTTTGCAGCCTAAGGTGTCAAAATCATACTTTAGCCCTAAAGAAACGGGTTATTAGATTTTCCGAGATCCGTGACAGTTTTCCCTCCACAGTGTCTCCACTATGTAACTACAACATTGTGAAAACTATGGGAAATGTTCCTAGAATACCTATAAATTCCATCGCATAACTATTTTTTGGTTAACTTCTTAAGGCAGAGAAAATGTAGCCAATATAGGTGACAAAAATTCCAGATTGATGACGTAGTTGTGAGCAAAGGCTCTCTATCACCTGCCATAAACAACACCATTTCTAAAGCCTCACATTATTCTACACGCGCCTCGCATAGGGATAGTAGGATAAAGAGAATCCACAATGTGAAGAGAACGATATTATTGATTATTATCAACTGCAAATTGCCATAAAGGACCATCCTCTCTCTTTTTCCCTCCTGAACGCAGACCATCAACGCTATCTCCCAGCACAACGCCCTAGCCATATCCCGTATCCATAATTCTTCATTCGCATCCATGGGTATTCGACCATAAAGATAAAAAGCGGCAGTGTTGTTCGAAGGAGATCCGGAATAGCATGGTGCCGAGCAAGGATAGAGTGATCTCCGTTTAAGCACCCAACCTTGTATCCAATCCCATCATGAAGTCAAAAGGGTGGTTTGGCTTTCCATTTATCCGAGTCATAGTTGAACAGAGCACCTTCGTTGAGAATAGGTTCAACCTACTCTGCCTCTGTTTCATAGGCCTCTTTGTTTGCCTTTCGCTTCAGCCATTTGCGATAGCCAAAGAGTGCAATGATTCCGACTGCGACGAGGAACACGATGCAAAAGACCAGCACCACACCGGGGTTTGCGTGGGCCCAGTTCTTCTTTCTTTTCTCGAGCAGGTGATAACCTACTCCTGTGGCCTGAGACCGGGCGATCAGGGTAATGGGAGTAATGGGAGCCATCGTGTCTTGGGATTTGGAAGAGTGAGTACTAGGGGGTATGTTAACCAAGAATTGTTCGACCGTTCTAGGACGAGGCTCAGAGAGGGGGAGGTTCCTGTGTACTGACAGATTGTTGTGGTGAATTCACCACCCGAGTGAGAAAGCGACAGGAGTAGCCAGGCGAACTGCGAGTGGGATGAGATTAGCACGATGATGTGGTAAATAATTCTTCACAGAATAAGCACCTGGCAGTAGTATGTGATGGAAATGGTTTTCAGGGAGTGTGTAGGAGTAGTGAAGCAGCGGGTGTATGAAGCAGTGGGTTTATCGGAAAGAACGTACTGTACTCTAGGAACTTCGGAAGAACCCGAGCTTGGAAGGACTAGCGCAAGCTTTGTTTTTGGAGATGAAAGATCACCAGCTTCAGCAGAGTTGCCAAAAGTTGCTAAGAGACGCGAATAAGACAGTGCTAGAAAAAAAACAAGGGAGCTTCGGCAGCTGGCGGACCAGAGTATACCACAGTGAATGATGCGACCTAAGGGCCAGCTCTCTTTCTAACTAATTTTTCGTTCTAGGTTACTGCTAGTCAGTAAATAGCCAACAGCTATTGGTACATGACAGGAGAGACCATGGTTATGCTAAAGCAAAAGGCATTGGCGTCAATAAAGAGCTCCGTTTACCTCCGATCTCAACTAGAAGCTTTCCCCGCAGACCCTGGACCCGTAGAGCCTGTTGATCTATCGATAGCCTGAAGATCTTTGTTTAAGTTTTATACTCTCTAGCTTATATCACCCCTAAGCTACTTAATAGCTAATTTCAGCATTTTATCATGGACCACCAAGGGAAAGCCTAGAACACGATCCGCGCCCGTCCCAGGTACCGCCGCGTCACCACTCAATCACGGTCAGCGCCCGATTGATCCTCACTCTGGTTCAAGCTTGCCCTGATTTGGACAGTCTGGGCATACTGAGTCATTTTATACTGGCATCTAGTGTCTCTTGACGTCAGGGAATACAACATTGACAAAGTCACATGACCGGCATCTATATGAATATCTTCATCCATGGATGCATAGTAATGCAATTTTAGTCTGCATTTAAGCAAATCATGTCCAAGGCATACTGGAGAATTTATGGCATTAGCATAGGGTACTTATCCCTTTCCTTACTCCTGGCCCCTTCATCAACCACTCATCGTATAAGAGGTCCAAAGCCGTCAGTTCTTAGGTATCAACAGAAAGGAGGATTGAAAGTGTATATTTACCTAAGATATGAAAGTACATATATATTTACCTATCATATAAGTTCTTGCAAAATTGAAATACAAGACTACATATGGCAAATGCGCACGTGGTCCACAAGGTCCCCAAGGCACGTGTAGCAATGAATGGACAATAACGGCCACTACAACCACGTCGATCCGGGGCATCACATCACACCTTAAGTTAAAAACTGTATCGCTTATGCTCGATAATATGACCCTCATCTTTCATTTTCATCTTTCCTCGAGCTTCCTGGTTTCTCTCCTGTCCTAGAAATATCCGAAATATCCTCCAGGCCCAGCACATCTCTGATTGGCGTTCCTTGATCCCGCAGCCGATCCACGAGTGACGTAACCCGATAAGATCGCGAAGAAAAAGCTGATCTCCAGCCTACGCGGTCGAGCACCATCGGCCTGCAGAACCATGCTATCGACCGTTCTGCTGCTGGGCCTATTGACGGCTTCTACCTCCGCCGTGCCCCTCGACCAGCAGCCGTTGATCGCTGATTCCGGCAGAGATGCGCAAATCTCGAGCGAACTCCTGAGCGCATCACCCAACGCTCTTCACGGTCGCTTTCTGCACATAACTGGTTAGCGACGGCTCATTTCTGATGTTCATATGATTACGAGGCTAACTCTGTTATAGATTTTCATCCCGACCGATATTACAAGGCTGGGGCCGCGATCGACGAGGGCGCAGGCTCATGCCATCATGGCGAAGGGCCCACGGGATATTTTGGCCAGGAGGGCACCGAATGCGATTCCCCGATATCCCTCGTGAACGAGACATTTCGCTGGATCGAGGACAATCTGAAGGATCAAATAGATTTCGTGATCTGGACTGGTGACTCAGTCCGCCACGACAACGACGAGAGCATTCCCCGGACATACAACGAGGTCGTGGAAGTCAACCAGTTCATGGCCCAGAAATGGATCGAGCTCTTCGGAATAAGAAAAGATCCCACCGGACCGGGAAGTATTCCACGAGTGTCGGTCCCAGTTGTGCCTACCATCGGCAACAACGATATTACGCCCCACAACATCTTCAAGGCGGGCCCGAATGCGTGGACTAAGAAGTTTGCCGAGGTCTGGCATTACTTCATTCCGGAGGATCAGCGACACAGCTTCGTCGAGGGCGGCTGGTTTCTGAGCGAGGTCATTCCGGGCAAATTGGTGGTAATCAGCTTGAACACAATGTACTTTTTCGAGTCCAACAGTGCGGTGGATGGGTGCAACGATAAATCGGAACCCGGTTACGAGCATATGGAGTGGTTGCGCGTGCAACTGCAGCTCTTGCGAAGCCGGGGCATGAAAGCCATCCTCATGGGTCACGTTGCTCCCGCCCGTTCTCAAGAGAAGACCAATTGGGACGAGTCCTGCTGGCAGAAATACGCCCTCTGGACGGACCGGTATCGCGATGTCATTGTGGGTGGCTTATACGGACATATGAACATTGACCACTTCATGCTACAAGACAACCACGACATCGACATCGAGTCCGGGGCCAAGAAAGCATCGGGCGGTCCGGTGACTACCATGTCCAAGGAGGACTATTTAACATCCCTTCGAAATCAGTGGTCCGAGTTGCCTTCGCCTCCATCCGGATTTTTTGAAGACCTACCGGAGGAGCCTATGGGCAAAAATAAGAAGAAGCGGCGCAAGTATATGAAGAAGATTGGTGGTGAATGGGCTGAGCGATACAGTGTATCGCTGGTATCACCTAGTGTGGTGCCGAACTTCTTTCCAACACTTCGCGTGGTCGAGTACAACACCAGCGGACTGGAAAATACCGTGTTTGAAGACCAGTCTATCTACGACGCAGAGGATTCCTCTCTCTCTCCTGCCTCTATGGAGGAACCGTCTCCGGAAACCCAAAAGAGGAAAAAGAACAAGGACAAGAAAAAGCCAGGCTTTAAGATCCCGCGCGGTCCATCACCAAGTGCTCCTCCGGGCCCTGCATACTCTAACCAGCCCTTGACGCTCCTTGGATACACGCAATATTTCGCCAATCTGACTCAACTCAACCACAGGGTTGGCTCCGAGGGCGAGGAGCCTCGGGTGAAATACGAAGTTGAATACTCTACCGACGATGATGGGCCCTGCCAAATGAAGGATTTGACGGTGCGGAGCTTTCTGGAAGTGGCTACGCGGATCGGAGAAGAAGGCGATGTGTCAGAGGACATGGATTCCGACCGGACGGCAAATAAGAAGAAAAAGGTCAACGAGGCGTGGCGCACATTCCTCATTCGAGCGTTTACGGGCTTTGTGGACGTGGATGAATTGGACTTGGACAAGGAGAGTCCAGTAAAATAAGTCGGTTGTTTCGCTTGCATTGATCATAGTCATGGTTGCATCACGAAGCCTTTGCATATACCGGGTGTTTGTTCTGAATTTAGATACGGAGTATAGAATTGACGTTTGATGATACACGGAGTATGGAATAGTATAATAGTATGGAATACCAGTAGAACAGTAGAAATGAAGAGACATCATTCTGGCGGTGTAAAGTGATACAAGACTCGGATCCACATGCATTTCTCCCCGATCAACCCGATCCCTGGTTCTGATCTCTTGACGTTTCTATGGGACAAGAAACCTTAATCCGGGGAAGTAGATGTATAACCAGACTACTTATACTCTTACTCTTACTTCTACTCCTATGTACTTGACGGGCATCACGATGCTTGCCCAGAATACCGTCGGGTACCCAGCAAACTGCCACGCTGGCAGTCCGAGCTCTTCAATACACATCAAGTCTTGACTATTTCGAGTATTCAGGGGCGAGTGAGCTGGCACACTGCGAATCCCTGTCATGAGCCGCCACGTAGCGCGCGATCCGTATACTCCGGTGAACTCGACCTCGAAGTCCAGTTCAGTTTCCATCGTATGTACTGCGTAGTTACTATTATCTGTACCCGAGTCCTAGGGATTTATAATCTGCATGTCTGCGTCATAGTTGAGTTATCTCCTTGCATTCTCTATCATTTTATCTTCATATCGTCACTTCAGTCTTCACCCGTTGCCGATCTCTCGCCTATAACTTTCCCCGCACAACGTGCGCTGGCAAAGCCGAAATATCGTCGGCTTCAACCCCTCGAATTGAATCTTCGTCGCACGATGCGTCCGGCTTTGCGACCTCCCCACGTTTTTCCCTTTTCCTCCCGTGCCTTGCGTTGCTAGCTGCAGAATCATCCAGAACGATTCCGCTCGACTCCATTGCATGCGCATCGACCTGTGGCAAATCGACTTAATCGACTTCGTTTCGGATATCTCTGAAAAAGCGAACTGGGGATACATTGGCAACACATTCGACCTGAAGAGCTTCCCATCCCGAAAGGAGATTTGCGGCCTTATCGCTTGCAATTGTGCAAACAGTTGGATCAGTCACATTTACGCGCTTGGAGCGTCTTGGACATGCGCTGCGTTTGAGAACTCGTTTGGAGCTTCTGTTTGTGTGTAGTAAGTTCATTTCTATTTTCTCAATTGCAATTGCTGTCCTTCAATCTCTCAATCCATGCATCTGATCTCATCTCCACATTCGAGAAATGGCTGACGATATTGACTTCGCTATTCCAGCCCCATCAGAGTCTTTATGGATGGCCTCCTCCGAAGTAGATCAGAAGGCGCTGGGCAATTTCGCGGCCGTCATGGCTCTCGAAAACCCATTCCTCTCAGCCATGTTGTATAAGGTGCTCGGTGTCTCGGTAATGCTTTCCAAGAAGCTCCTCCGAGCACGACGACTACGCCGACTAGACACGACCCGCGAAACCAAATCCCTCCAGCTGTACCACCACATCATTTGGCTCGCACGTGAAGGCCTATTAATGCTAGAAGGGTACATTCTACCCATGGTGGGCGCATTCGTCGAATTGAAGGTGCTATCATACAAGCTCCGAGCCTCCTTCTACCACATCTTCGTACTTTTCCACAACCGACCCATCTTCAACCTTCCAGAGCCACCGGCCAGTTCAAAACACGACTCGATCTACGGACCCGACTTTTTAACAGCCGCCGCATCCCATCCTCCAGGCCTAGCACCCGTCCAACCAGTCGAACCAGCCTCCTCATTCCTTCTCCCTCCGCTCGACTACACCGCAACCGCAACAGCATGCTTCAACCACGCAGCTCTACTAGCCGACAAACTTCTCCCAGGCTCCCATCCCCTCCGTCTCTCCGTGAAACTCGAATACGCAGCCTATCTATACGATTGTCTACAAAACCCACTCGCCAGCCGCCGCCTCGCTAAACGCGCCATCGCAGACGTGTACAATGCCCAGGAAGGCATGGACGACGAGAGTTTCGAAGACGCAGCTGAGATCGTCCGTGTGCTGGGCAAGATGGTCAAGCGTGGCGGGAAGATGAGTAGTACAGCGGGTAGTGTCTCTTCGAACCGTTCACGGAGCCACAGTTCTCGCAGCCCTTCCCACCTGGGTACGAGTGTGCCTACTACCGTTTCTCCTATCTCAGTCACTAAACCTAGTCCTGTGCCTGGGACCAGGGTGGCCGCTGAGCCAGCTGTTCCAAATGCGACAATGATGAATCCGATTTGACGTTAATGTTGTTATGATATAGAAAGCTGACGATTTGGTTCCCTTGAGCTTTTCTGGTGTTTCTATTGACAATTTCCATGTACATATCTTCCCTCGTTCAAAGCACTTGTCAACCGATAATTTTCAAACCTCATACCTTCGATCTCGCTTCTACCTGTAACAGCTTACATTCGGAATTTGACGCTGGCTCGCTCATAGCTAATACGATAATACGCTTTGCTCAATAGCACAGTGGAGTTCGCTCCACAAGCACCAACTGAACAGGACGGCCATTCTCTCTGCTATCAGCAACATCCTCTTTTTGTCCTCAATCCGGTGCAAAGCTCTCAGAGACCTACGGATCCTCATCGTCATTGTCTATTTCTGAATGTATTCCCCATCGGAGCAAAAGATCTACCCTTTGCTCTGGATTCGTAAGCCATCAAGAATTAGAAGAATCCATTCCGTTCACGAACTGACGGTGGGATGGTTTATACAGGGCGATATACCATCTAGCGAGTGGACGGAAACCAATCACAATGGCTTACTATCATGATCCAGTACAGACTTGGAATAATGAATAATACCCATCAATCTCCCCGTCTCATGGTCTTTATATCCCATGCGTCGATTCAACCGAATAGGTTTGTTATAATTCCCTTTAAGTTTTTTATATGCAATATGTACAATTTGGATTCAACAGATTGTTAGCAATACATTTTTTTTTCCAAAAAAAGAGACCCAAATTACTTCTCCCCCTTTGGGCAGCCCTTCCCCTTGGCCCTCGCTCAACCTGGGCGAAGTGCTGCGCGGTGATCGCATCATGACTTCCGACTTTGAACTCGCCATGGGAAACAGAGGCGTAGTAACTATTCGTAACATTGGACGTGTCTGCATTAAAATACTTGACCTCCGCTCTCAGGCGAGTAAGCTCCTCCATCATGTCGTGGAGGTTGTCCACGGTGAGGACAAACGGCAGCTCCCCCGAGGGTCCATCCGAGAGTGCACCCGAAACTCCAGACATATTGACTAAAAAGCAAGAGTGTTAGAAATCCAACTATGCAACGAGCGCGATAAAAGCACGGTTAGAAAATCAGACATCAGACAGAGACATCAAACAGAGACACCAGACACCAGAAGATACAGATACGGGTAGAGACGACAGAGACTAAAGCGAAGGAAAGATCTCACATACCATCCCCATCAGGGGCGGCGGGGGTAACAACCCCAGCGGTGGTGATAGTGGCCGCAATAGCAGTAGCGGCGGCCGGCGTGATGATCCTGTTGTCTATTTCTCCATTAGCATTGATTCATTCCATCGTTTCAGTGGATTCATAACGTAGGCCTCGGACACGCAGACTAGGACACGCAGACCTCGACACGTAGTTCCCTCAGCTTTGTTATGTCGGATTCACCCAACATAACTTCACGAGAGCTAGTGCAAGTTGCTCCAGGGAATCAACAAGGGAAGCAAGTTTACTAACCAGAGGATGGGGTCTTGGTCACCCCGGCATCACTGGGGCCGGAGCCCTTGCCTTTGCCGCCGCGGCGGCGGGTTCGAAACTTTGCTTTCTATTTCTATTAGTTCTGTCGGGGATAGGCACGCCTAATCGTACTTCTTCGGCAGCATCGGCGGCACGGTCTAAGCCACCGACAATATAATCGCGGCGGCGGCAGTTTGCCATCACATGGCCATGACGTCGGCAAAAAGTACAGAACTATGTTTTAGACAACAGTAATATCAGTAGGAAGCGAGGTATTCTTTGACTTACTTTACCACTCCCGTCAATCTTAAAGAAAAAGAACATATTACTGTCCGTGGCAATACCGTAAACGGTTGAATCATCTTTCTTTAGCTCCTTTCGGCTGGTATGCACAACGCCTAAAAATTGTATTAGCGATGCTTTTAATATAGTTCATAATGATTAACTTACCCATATAGGCCAGAACCTGTGGCAGGCCCTTGTAGCTCCAACCTAGCTGAAATCTTGCTTTTGCGAGATTCCAGTCGACCAAGTGTGAGATCATAGAAGACAGTCACCAACATAATGAAACTGACCCTGGGCAGGATGGAAATAGGGTTGGGTAGGCCGGGAGGGGATAAAGGGTAAGGTAAGGGATAAAGGTATTCAGTCATCATTCGCGCCAGCGAGCTCGCAGAGCGTGAAACGAATCATGATGCTTGGTGTAGGATGAGGTCTCAGAACTTACCTGGTTGTTCCAGAATATGTGTGTTGTTGAAGGAGGAGGAAGGAGAAGGAAGGAGGAAGGAGGGGGTTTATATAGTTAGGTTCATTATAAATAAGCACCTAACTATTACCTATCTCTACTTTAGCAAGAGAAAAGCAAGAGAAAGCAGGAGTATCAGAAGTAAAAGTAATAGATGTAAAAGTAAGAGTATCAGAAGTGAGAGTATCAGAAGTGAGAGTACCATCTTGTGATAGATGCGGTTGTGGTAAACCTAGGTTTTGCGCAAGTAGCGGAGCTCGACGGTCGTGACCGCTAGTGGGGGGATATCCCACCAATAACCACTGTCTCATCGTTTGCACCGCGCATCTCATGGCCGGGTTCACGGCCTAGGCAGGTCAGTCGAAGAATGATGGGCAGGCACTCGAATCCGACCTGACTGGTTAAGTGACCAGCCTGGCTCAACGACACCAGGCCCACACGAGAGAGCAGGTGATAGGGGAGATCAGTCTCCGGCAGTTCATCTTTCTGTGACCAGAATTGGTAGTCACCAAGCTTTGTCGAAGGAGGAGCCTCGATATCATCTGCCGGAGGGTTCCAAAGAGAAGACAGGTATCCACAGAAGTCAAGGGCCTTGTTCCACATTGGAGTTGCCGTGAGGAACTGGGTGCCCCGCCGAGTGAGCTTGGCCACCGACTGGTGTTGGCAGGAGGAGATGGTCTTTAAGAGTATTAGAAGTAAGAGTACCAGAAGTAAGAGTATTAGAAGTAAGAGTATCAGAAGTAAGAGTATCAGAAGTAAGAGTATTAGAAGTAAGAGTACCAGAAGTAAGAGTAATAGAAGTAACAGTAATAGAAGTAAGAGTAATAGAAGTAACAGTAATAGAAGTAAGAGTAATAGAAGTAAGAGTATTAGAAGTAAGAGTATTAGAAGTAAGAGTATTAGAAGTAAGAGTATTAGAAGTAAGAGTATCAGAAGTGAGAGTATTAAAAGTGAGAGTATCAGAAGTAAGCGTATTAGAAGTAAGATTTTCAGTACGCATTACACAGAAAAATGTCTCCAATGGGATCAGACGTTAGTTCCTAATGCTTGCATTCATAATAACTATCGTTCCGCCGAGTCGAGTAGTGGCTTTCGCAAACAGAATTGCTGTGGGTTATATCAGCGCAAAGTGCTCGCTCCGTTTTCGGCTGCCTAAGGATTTGAGTGTCTAGTCTTGGGGCATTGTATAATACCGGCATATATCGAGTCGGCAGGGACTGGGCTTAATATACAGACATCTGGAAATGCGGAGAAGTTGCGTTCACAGGTCTATTACTCTTTAAACGACGATGGTGCATACCGCGCGAACTTATAACTCAAGTTCCTAACTACATAAGTGAAGAACCAAGACCTGACAAGCCCAGCTCAATGAGAACTAAGTCGAGGCTCATAAAGTTATTTAGACCTGGTCCGAACCAATACAATTGGCCTTTGTGGAGTACCTAGGTATAAGCTGGGGAAGTGGGGAAGACTCCTCTATAACTCAGTAAATTGTTTGCTTCTCAACCACTCCACCTGGGCACTGTTACCTAGTAGGATATCCAAGGACTTTCCACTAGAATGCCGTGGGCTTGAACCCTGTTTGTAACTCTGGGACTGCTGAAAAAATGCAAATGCTGGAGGGATAGGTTTGACCTTTCTTTTTTGACCCTCTTAGATACTTCTTTCCTATACTCCTTCTTTGGAGCGTATACGCCAACCTGGGAAGGTTCTGGTATCAAAACTATGTGCGATTTCATTTGGACATGACTGTCTATGACAGTCTCATATCCATGCATATATACATTGATGGGAAAAGCAGAGTTAATCCTGCTTCCGGCGATCTGCCGCCTGGACTTCGTTGACATCCCCTCTCGACGGCACTCTCGACGGCGCGCGCGATGTCCTCCTAGACTCAGCGATTCTAGGATCTGTGGTGCTTATAGCATGGAAAGAAAAGTCAAGTTCACCCACTAAGCCTCTGACGTCTCTATTTGTCCAAGTCAGTATTAGGCAAGTGGGATTTCGGATTTCGGGAGGTACTAACCGCATGAGTCTTTCCACGTCGCCAACAATACATCTTGTGGAAATCTGCAGGACGGCAAAAGCGGCGAATCCTGGTTCGGACATGTGCTTGAGACTCAGAATATCGCTGTCCAGCGCCTCTAGTCTCTTGGAGAAGCTGTAGGGTCGAGGTGCCTTGAGGTATGGCGGGAGGGGTTGCCGGTTCGTAATGCTAGCAGAGAGGAGACACAGCAGAGACGTGACTTCGTGAGTAGTGATGTTCGTTGTGCCAACGAGTCGCCGGAAATTCTGCATCCAAGCTGAGCTTGATTCGTCATCGGTGGCATTGAGGCGCATCAATGTGTCGGATGCGTAACCGAGTAAACTGAGGTAGCTCACGATACTGGGAAGCGGTGATGTTAGTCGAATGAATCATGTGTTGCTTTGCTGGGATGTCGTACTTTTCGACGCAGACAATGATGGAATCATACTGCTTCTTGGGGAATTTGCCACCGATCGGGACCTCCCATCGAAGGAACTCTGAATAGGTTCGCAAACCATTGAGCATCAGCATCTGCTTAGAAAACACCTTGTGACGAGCCTTCTCGAGCTTGCGGCCCGCAGAGCTTTTGAGTGTCAGATCTCCTTCATCTCCACGCAGGCGAGCAGAGAGGGTCTCATGGATGATAGAATAATAGTTGGCAAGGAGGTAGAGTGATGCGCCCAGACTTTGGCGAAGCACCGAGTGTTCCGAGATCGGATACGGGAAGAATGTCCAGATGAAAGCGACAGCTATACCCCCACTCACGGTAGCGAGTCGGTAGGGCCCTAGCAGGTAGATTGGGTAATACGGCTGTCCATTCGAAGTAGCAACCTTGTCGCCTAGCCTGCGCACCTGAAGCTCGTATCCGATGATCATAGTCGTCGTGACGATGCTGATCATCCCCACCACGCGGAAGCGGAACATCTTAATCGGGATGTAAAACTGTAACGAAACGAAGAGAAAAAGGAATACAATCACACCGGGAGTCTTCTCATCGGGGATGTACCAGCACAGCAGACTCGCCACCATTGCAATCGTTGTGCCAGCAATCCGAAGCACGAAGCTGAAGATACTTTGCCCCGAGGTCGGCGACATACTGAGATTGACCATGATCATGGCCCACACCAGTCGCTGCTTAGTGAAGAAAGTTTGGGTGTCATGCAGAAAAGCGATGATGGCAATGGTCATTGTAGCACATGCGACCCGGAACCCATATGAAGACTCGAACGAACGCAGGAACAACGGGAAGACGCGCACTTTGTCTCCGAGTTTCTCGAAGAAAGATGTCGGCGGCAGGTGTTCTGGGTCCTTGCGGTGTCGATAGGCCTCGCCAAGCTCAAGGGTGTTGTTTTGTGTGTGGACATCGCCCATATGGTCGTCTTGGTGGGTATCATTCGCTTTCAAAAAAGATTTGGCCCATTTCCATGAACGCTTAAAGCCAGGGATAACCAGTCGAGTTCGAGACATCTTTCCCTTCTCTACAACGCTATCGGCATATCTGACGAATTTCGAAACAGTCTGCCCGGTCGAGGTGAGCAATTGCTCCATCTAGATTCCAGTTAGTATTTGCATCGGTGTGGGCTGAGGAAATATTTACATAAAGAAAAAGGTAGAGCTGTCGTCGGGCACGGTCTTGATATGTTGCTGAAGCGTCGAAGAAATCACCCTTCAGACTGTCAAGGAAGAAGGATGATCGAAAAAGCCATCAGGCAGGTTGATCCCTTTATCCTCAGCCCAAGTTTGCAAAGCGATTCGTTTCGTGCCTCGAAACTCGCCCAGCTTCTTTTCAAAGTGGGCGGTGAAACCCTTCCCTCCCGGTGCCGTGTCTTCCGCCGAGGCTTCAACATCCTTCTCTTGCCCTGTCGTTCGCTTGGGCGCTTTGGCCAGCCTGAAGACATACGAAGTATGCAGCAGCCCCTCGTCGATAGTTTGAATCATGTCTTTGAATGGGTCATGTACCGCTTTCATGATATCATTCCAATCCTGAACAGTGCGATGACGAATGTCTTCCGAGACCAGCTCGAGATCGGGATCGATAGGTTGGTTCCATCTGTTATAGTCGGATAGTCTCTGAAAGATGTCCACAACGAAGCTTAGTCCGACAACGGGGATCATAATTTGCCGCAGATGGCGAAATATGCCTTGGATATCATCCGGGCCCAGCTTCCCCAGCGCAATCTCTCTTTTGGCAAAGGTGATATCACCGTGGAGTATAGCATGGAGTTCGGTGATCTGCCGGATTGCAGCACGAATGGCTTCTGCTTCGGGGCTATACACCTTGCCCTTCTCGCCGAACTTTTCCCTCGAGTCATCGTATGTGTCGGCACGGCCGAACATGTCGTCTTTTTCCAAGGACTCAAAATATGCCGCATGGGCGCTTAATGCAGAGCGAAGACTACCAATATAGCCACCCATCTGCTTGAAGACTGCCTGGCGCGAGGTCATAGGCAGAATTAACAAAGAGACAGCAGTGGATATGCCCAGCCCAGTGAAAAAAGCCTTCAACAGCCTCTCGATCAGACTAATTGCTCTAGCCATAGTCTGCATCTGCGGCGCATAGATGGAGGAAATACTGGCGAAAATAGCATAGATGATCACTGGAAACTGGAACTGCGGGTACTTGGCGCGGAATGTATTGACCAGCCAGATTTGGAAAAACAGCCAAACACCGCTGACAGCAGAGGCTGAGGAATTGTATGATGCAGTTCCTTCCACCTGGGTATGCTGGCGAGCCTTGACACTGGAGAACATGGTCAACAAGGCCAAACAGGCTGCCAGACCGACGGCCAAGATATCAACGATCATCATCTGGATGAACTTGGCGCGCGGCATGATGGCAAATCCTAGAATAGAGACGATGGCCACGAGATAGCCTAGAGTGGTATACTCGTCGGCGACATTTATTGATTGGCAGCTGTACCTGAGTCAGATGCATTGTTCACAGGTTGTGGCCTGGGGTACTTACATTGACACTGCAATTGCCGGCGCGAGACCACCCCTGTATAAGTTATTAGCAAAGTCCTCTGTTTTCAGTGACTAGCAGCATCATACTTTAGCATCAATAAAATGGTGAGCTGGTCCAGCCCTGTCTTGCGCCATATCGCCTTGACATGGCCAGACAGGGACTTTTTCTTCTCGCTGGTGGTGGTCTGGGTGGGCTGGGTGGCCTGAGTATCGCGGCGCGACAGCGAAGGCGAGTCCGAGCTAAAATCGGCCTGCGAAGAGCTACTGCAGGCCATATTGCGCAGGCGCGTGCTTAATCCCAAACCGCGGTTAAATCCCGATGCGGAATGCGCATGTCAGCACGTGACCTGGTCAGATCGTGCCAATAGTTGGCCCTGGTTGAATATAGTGCGGAGTACAGGATATGTGACAGAAAAAGCTTGAAAAAATGGAATGAAATGGGCGGGCGCAGTTCCCGAGTGCATAAACCTGGAAGTGGGTCCGTGGTCCGTTCTGATGTTTAATTCCGTGCCGTTACTTCTATATTGAGTGCTTAGCATTTGGTCGGATATTATATATTAACTATGGTTTTGGTTAGTTTAAAAGTGTAGGATTTACTAATAAAAGAGCATTGTAAACTAACTATACTAAGATATGAATCTGCTTTCAGCCTAGTTAGGTACTTAACTATTGTAGTTAATGGTTGCTGTGGCTCCACCGCGGGGGCTGAAAGACACCATAACGGCTATGCCTACCAACGTGGACCAAGATGGAGACGAAAACCAAGACAAACTATAATTGTATAGATCTGTATTCATTTGAAGTAGGACGTACATATGATTGGATTCTAACTGAGCTACAGAACACCTACAGGTGCAACATCGGCAGTAGGAACCCGATGCGACCAGGATACTTTCTTATCAGCCCCTAAACTGAAATTGAGGCTAAAACCCCTGAAGCAGAATCGCTTTAAAACACCTCCTCCCAGTATCTTGCCATCAACTTTAATTCCACCTCTCCAGCTGCAGACAACCGTGATGAATTGTCAGCGCAATGGACACAGAGAAACAGCAGCACGACCCTACGATGGATGCGACCATTGCTGACAAGACTCGAAATGGCCCAATGCCCTTGTGGGCTTCTGTGCCTAAGCGCAAGCCAGTTCCATTGGGCAAAGGACTAAACACCGAGTCAGAAGTCAACGCTGGAGCAACAAGCGCAAATGCGCACAAGCAAGAATGGCCATTCGGCCTCGGAGCTCGTTTCAAAGCGCAGACACGATCGCGCAAGTTCCTGATCATCGGCATAGTCGCCGTATCATTGATCGCACTGATCATCGGTCTCGCAGTTGGTTTAACCGTGGGAAAAAAGTAAATCCTGCCCAAGCTTCTATATTGGTACGCTTCAATGTGCTAACTCTGACTAGGAAAGCCTCCAACCTCCCACTCCCAACCTCCAACGGCGGTCCCTACGAAGGAGACTTGACCTACTACAACCCGGCCCTAGGATCATGCGGCTACACCAACTCGGACTCGGATATGATCTGCGCCGTCTCTCACATCCTCTTCGATGCAGCATCTACCGGCTCAAACCCGAACGAGAACCCACTTTGCGGATTGAAGTTGAGACTTCGTCGCAATGGAAAAAGCGTGGATGTCAAGATCGTGGACCGGTGCGTGGGCTGCGCAGTGACCGATCTGGATGTGACCGAGACAGTCTTTGAACAGGTCGCCGACCTCGCTCAGGGTCGGGTCACGATGGAGTGGGCTTGGCTGGAGAAGTCACCCGTCAGTCTTTCCTGACGGCAACTTCGATTCTGGTCTTGGTCTAGTATTCGGGCCATTCTGGATCCACCTGCTCGCGCCACGCACGGAACCCGCCGCGGATGTCACCGATGAATCTCTGGCCGTTCTGATCCATGCCTAGTTCTTTCAGTTTCTTCACTGCAATCTGGGAGTCGTTTCCCAGGCGGCAGACCACGTATATCGGGTCTTTGGACTCGGGTGAGGCGAGCTCGGATGGCAGCCACGGCGGAAGTTGACTGGCTTCTGGGTCATCTTTAGAGGCGACCGAGACGGGTGCCGAGCCGAGGAAGTTCGAAAGGGGGATGTTGATGCTATTTTCCAGGTTGCAAATCCCAAATTGCGCCTTGTCTCGCACGTCGATGACTGTATGGGAGCCTCGATTTGTTGATCCGGTCACTGGATACCTTACGCGATACTCTTCCGGAGAGACGCGTTCCTCGGACCTCAGCAAGGTTGGCGCTGTGGCCGAGCCACAGAAGAATACATAGTCCGTGGAGCCCGATACGATGGTATCAAGCGTCACAGTGGCCTCAGCAGAGCACACCGCACAATTGGCACGACGAGAACGAATACGAATCGAGCGGAATGGCGGGTTCGAAAACGCGGAGAAGATCTGCAGTACTGGAGGATCCCGTGGTGTTGTACCATCTGCTGCACCAAGATCCGCGGTGATCACCTTGATCGCCTCCAGCGCCTGCAAGACTCCCATGGTTCCAACTACAGGCCCCAGTATACCCCCGTCGGCGCAACTCACAACACTATCGGCAGGTGGCGGCTTGGGGAATACACATCGATAGCATGGGCCACCTTCTTTATCACCCGGCGGCCGAGGCGGATTATTCAGTACAATGAGCTGACCCTCTGTTCGCAAAGCAGATGCAGAAACCAGGGGTTTTCCCGTCAGCACTGCAGTGTCCGAGATCAGGTAGCGCGTCGCCGGGTTGTCGGTGCAGTCAAGAATCAGGTCATATGCTGCAAAGATGGCTGGCGCGGCATCGGGTGTGAGATGTGTTCTATGCGCAATGTACGTGGGATGGGGATTCAACCTGATAGAATACAGTCAGTGTGTGTACCCTCTGTGATCATCGATTACACTCACTCTCGTAGAGACTCAATCGCACTATCCACCTTGTATTTTCCCACATTCTTCGTCCGGTGCAGCACTTGGCGATGTAGATTCGAGATCTCGACCGTATCACCATCAATCAGACCCAGTGTACCCACCCCAGCACCCGCAAGATACTGCGCCGCAGGACAACCCAACCCGCCAGCACCGACAAGCAAGACCTTAGCAGAGCGTAATTTGAGCTGGCCTGTTGCGATAGTTAGTGATTTCCCCTCCCTGGAAAAGAAGCGTACAAACCCTGTAAACCAACTTGCGAGACAATCATCTGCCGTCCATATCGCTTATATTCCTCTTGGAGCAGCGGCCATCGGCTTGTGCGAGTTTGGCTCTCTAGGTTTGCCGTTGAATCTGCTGGCTTGGCCGCTTCGACGTTGGCGAGGTCGCGCTTGAGCCCAGCGAGCTGGGCTTCTGTGGCTGCGATCTGCGCCCGGAGTGAGGAGCAGGTGTCTGCGAGGTTCTCCATTGAAAATAAGGTGCCGAGCACGGGCGGGAGACCGAGGGGTATCGCATCTTCCCCGCGGCATTTTTATCGGTGGGCCCGAACCAAACATGGGCCGATAGTAGCCGTGATCTACCTAAAAGAACAAGAGTGAAGCTGACTAGTTTCACTTAATGCTTCATGACCTTTTTTTGGAGGGCTAGGAGTTGGGGACTTTGGTAGTCTGCCCCAAGAGAAAGAGTATAATTAAAAATAGATCATGCCATAGCTATGGAGGCTAGTTACTGGACGAGCCCACGGGTATAGAGACCATAACTTCATAACATACACCAGCAAATTAAACACAAATCTTTACTAATTCTCATGGCAGCCCTGACTCCGGCTCCTCGTTATGACTTTCCATTCGCGCAAAGCCCTCACTGCTGAGATTCCCTTTCCCATCGATCGAGGACCCTCGTCGTCTCGTTCTGGATGTACGCAATGAACTTCCCACGTAACGACAGCTGAGCTCGTGTGTATTTCTGCTGCTAAGTTTGCGGCCATTTATAGAGCGGAAAAGAGAGCGGATAGAAGGAATGGAAGTGGTGACGATGACCAAATACGTCTCGATGAATAGCCAACGGTCGTAGGTGACCGTCGCGATTGTCGGGTCACTGTCTGAGGTGGCGAGGACGTGAGTTTGTACGGTTTTGATGATTGCAGCGACCATCGCACTTGATCATGGTTAGCTGAGAATCTCACTAGAAGGTAATCCCGATTATACTCACAATATACCTAGTCCAAGCAAAGCCACCAATCCCAACTTGACTCGTAACTTCAGGTTCAAGTTCCAGAAGATATATGTGGAGAATACCGCAAGACCCAAATCAGTTGCCGCATTGAAAGCTATTCCAAGTCAGAGTAATTCATAGAACGTAGACAGGCTCAACTTACACCCTTGAAAGTACCCATAGTAGGCTTGCACACGCAGATCCCAGCATTTCTTCTTGCCCGATTGATCCCATATTGCCGATTCATGACCTGGACACTGGACAAAAATGATAACAATGAACAAAGCATTGATGACCAGCTGCAGACCGACCAAAGCCCATAATGTGATTCTCTGGGATGACCTTTGTGCAAGCAGTCCGATAATGAAGACAATAAAGGACACTCGACCTATAGCTCCACCAGCAAGGCCAAAGGTCTGAGTCAGATAGTCATGCATGATAACATTCGACGCATCCGCTGGACTAAGAGACGACACCTTCTGACCAAATCCGAGTCGAACAGCCAGGGTGACCATGATCGAGCCGACAGTAGCCGTGCACTGGAAGCGTTAATTCTCGATTAGTGAAACACGTCTATGGTTTCACAAAAACTTCAAGAAGAAAAGGCTTGCTAACCAATGCGAAAGCCATCAGCAGATCATCCGCACCGAACTTCCCAATCCTCGTTTTTGCAATGATCCTCAATATGACAACTACTATGGAGACTGCCGTAAGGCCCCATACATCTCTGAGTAACTGCGGACCGGCATTATATGGTGCATCTCTGATTGAAAGAGACATAGTAAATTAGAGGCCCGAGGCAAGAGCATGGCAATTCAGGACCGCAAACGTCAGGCTGGTCAAGGGTCCATCGACCGAAGGCTTTTAACTGAAACTCATATCAAATCGTTATCATGGTGCATGAGAAGGAGGACCGTCGGGGATCTCCACTGGGGCGGTTATCCATGGATATTGGATGTTTTTGTGTGGGTGAAACTTTGGAGATGCGAACTATCGGAGATCTCCGCGTTCGCGCTCAGGCACACAACCTTAGATAAAGCGAAGGTTACTGATGCAGATGGCAGGAGCTATGATAATGCTGCAGGCCGTGATTGGTTCACATTGAGTCTTCGATATCTGTCTGATGCCATGCTAGAAATCTATACGTCCATTTAAACCTAGTCTTTTCCCGGTCGGTCCAATAAGTATTAGTGATAGCGGTCTCCCGAGATGAAGTATGCTCTTGCCATAGCGTTGTGATGAGTTCCCGAGGTGATTGTGATAATAATGCAGTCAAAAGCAAAAACCATCGGGCTTGTGATAACTAACAATTGATCGGGTACTGTTGACTCGGTATATCTCAAAATACTCGGTTTTATGTGTTTTGCTAGTGAAACATGTAGCTCGACTCAATGTCATAGGTACCAGATTTCCATCGACAGTTGAAGAGATGTTTTTTCTTGTTTTATATCATCTTCTCTTACGTTCCGTAAGTCAACTAGCTTTGTACACTTGGCCGGCAAATGACAAACATACTACAAAAGGATATACCTAGGTACTTTTAAGGATACAAGCACAGCCAGCATTCAAGGTCTGCACAGCGTTGCAGACATTAATCTCAATCAGAGGATCGCTCTCAATTTCCGCGACTTCTTTAGTGACAGGGCGATCAGCTACTTCTACAAGTGCGAGAAGATCAACCATGATACCAACCTACACTAGTTCACTATCAGTTCTGGAAATAACTCCTATTAACCAGCTCTATGGCTCTAGCAACGAACACCCATCATCTATGACTTGCAACACGATACTTGGTGATTGCGCAGCGCGACGTCGCAGCCTCAGGTTATCAATATGCCCCTCATCTATAAAAGCTCCTTCCCATATCCATCATTCTTGTTATCCTTCATATCTCTCATCCCCCTTCCCCCTTATTCTATACCAAAGACCCTTGCTAATGCCGTTGCTAACCCCATATCGAACTATAGCCTCAACTATCCCTTCTTCTCTTTCAAAAATCCAAAGGGATAGACCCTTCACTCGTTCTCGCTGCCCCTTCTGGGTTCCTCGTGACGAACAGCATCTTCAAGGATTATACGCTTGCTTTCCGAATGTGAGGGTGGACCTCCCTATGTCTTATGACCTCGGGACTAACCTGGAGGGCAACCGTCTACTACGGGTCAATGTAGGTAGCCTTTAGCAAGAGGTATAAAAGTGGGATACATACCTATTCGCTAAAAGCTATTGATATAGCTCCCCTGGTACACGGCTGCCTTTCTTGTTCAGTCAGCCACAGCGTAGAGGGGCTGCCCTCATATTCGGAGAACGGCCGTATACTCTTTGAAGATGCGTGTTCGTAGCAAGGAGGCCCAGACACGGCAGCGAGAACGATCGAAGAGTCTATTTCTTCTGCGGATATGTGTATATTATGAGTTCCCTGGGCTAGGAATCCGAATTTATCATCCTATTCAAAGAGCAGTAGACTAAAGAAGTAAGTATCAGTTATGATTTACTACGACCCGGCCTGAACTTGTAAAACCCAAAAACCAATTTTTGTGCTATCAGAATCAAATACAGAAAAAGGAAAAGCTGTAAGCTGTATAAAAGTAATCAAATACAAAAAAGTAAAAGTAAAGGAGTGAATATCCCATCTCTCACAATCCAATCATTCTTGTCGCACTTCAACATCAAGTCCCCACTCCGTCTTCACATCCAAAGTAAGGATACCCGACTTCCTCAAAATCAGCTCCGAGAGCGCTGGCACGGAGTCACTAGTCAGAATCTCCAGGATCTGCAGATTCGCCTCCAATTCACGCGTGATCCAATTCCGGATCTCAATCGCCACCAGCGAGTCCAACCCATACACGGAAATTGGTGACGCAGGGTCCAGTTCTTCGACAGGTCGCATGAGAATACTGGAGATCTTTTGCACGAGAGCAGTCACCACAATGGCTTCGGCGTTCTCTCGGGTCCGACATTGTCGGATTGCTGTCGCGGGCGAGACTTCGTTGCCGGATTGCGCGGCGTCGGGGGCATCTACTCCTGCAAGAGTGGACAGGCGAAGAAGATGGGACAGTTTGGTGTCGTTCACCCAGAAGGGCTGCTCGGCGGCTGGTGTTGTTTTGACGCCGTTCATTCCGACGATGCAGTGGCCCTCGCAGGTATCGCGCATTTCTTTGCGGATGGCTGCGGCGACGAGACCGCGAATGTCGTTTGCGTCTACGGATTCGGTGCCAAGCTGGGAGGTGATTTGTTCGCGCTTTTTCTCGTCGGATAGGTAGCCCACTCCTCGAACGACGGGGAGATCGATTGTTGTGAATGGCATCTTGGCAGTTTCTGGGTATTGGACTAGGGCTGCCATGAAGGTTCCACTGGCTGCATAAGGTGACTGGCCCATGTTTCCGACGAAACTGGCTGCTGAGGAGAGATTGATGAAGAAGTCCAGGTTGTCGCTGTTGATATTCTGAAGGGTGCGCTGCAGGTTCCAGATGCCGTGGACACGGGGCTTCATGACCGTTTCGTAATCCTCGAAGCTGAGTTTCTCGAAGAGGGTGTCCTATTGATTTGTTAGTGTATGCTACATGGGAAATAAGAGGTCAGCGCTTACTCGAAGAACCATGGCGCCGTACACAACACCACGGACAGGCGGCATTTTGGCGAGAAGAGGACCCAGAGTCTGCTCGACGCTTTTCTGGTTGGAGATATCAGAGCGGCAAATCTCCACCGTAACCCCATTTTGAGTGATCTCCTGGATAGTCTTCTGCGCCAGCTCCGTAGAAGCACCGCTTCTTGAAACCAGCACAAGATGTTTAGCTCCCTTTGATGGCATCCAGCTAGCAATGTCAAGGCCGATGCCACTCGTACCACCGACGATGATATATGTGGCGTCATGATTGAGCAACTTCTCCTCCTTCCTTGCTGGGTGAACCTGCAATTTCATGAGCAATTGTTCTGCTTAATTAGAGACGCTGCATACCTTGACCATGGAGTCATCCGTCATCTCAGCAACCATCTTTCCAATGACCTGTCCACTCTGCAAAGCGCGGAAACCAGTCTCAATCTCGGAGATCGGAAGAGTAGTAACGGGCCAGCGCTTCTGAGCATCCGAGTCCATAAAGATTTGGAATGCGTTTCGCATCAATCGCCTTGTCAACTTGGGACGCTTTTCTCTCACGATACCCAAATCCACCGAGGCGAATGACACATTCTGATTGAAGTGGGCCATCTCCAAACGAGAATTCTGAGTGATGTCTCTCTTTCCGAGCTCAATAAAGCGACCAAATGGAGCAATGCATTCAAAGGTGGCCTGCAAAGCATCTCCGCTGAGTGAGTTCAGCGCAACATCGACACCTTCTCCACCAGTGGCGTGTCGGATGCCTTGAACAAACGAAGTGTCACGACTGAAGAAGATCTGGTCTTCCTTCAGCTGGTAGGTTTCCATCAAGAAGTTCTTCTTCTCCACGCTTCCCACCGTGGCGTAGATCTTAGCACCGACGCTTTGAGCGATGATGATGGCGGCTTGACCAACACCTCCAGCAGCGGCGTGAATGAGCACACTTTCACCTTCCTCCAATCGACCGAGGTCAATCAGTGAATAGTACGCCGTACAGAAAACAGCGGGAATGGATGCCGCGACGGAGAATGGCATGTCATATGGAATAACCCATGCGCAAGATGCCGGGCAGCGGGTGTACGTGGCAAGCGAGCCTGGCGACATCGCAGACACGCGATCGCCAGTAGAGAAGTTCGTGACGGCTGATCCCACCTTGGTAACAATACCACTGCATTCTTGTCCGAGTTTGTCACCCCGCAACTGGCCCATTGCCATCAAGACATCCCGGAAGTTAAGGCCAGTGCAGCAGACCCTGATCTCAAGGTAGTCTTCCGGAAGAGGGTCGTTGCGGGTGGAATCGTCAGTGAAATAGAGCTCATCCAGGACACGACCTGGGCCAGCGGTAAGTCGCAAGGGTCGCTCCTTTTGCTTGAAGTTCTGGAGCTGGGGTGGTGCATCCGGTGTGGTTTCCAGCTGAACACTCAGGTTGAGTGCATGGTTGTCGAGGAGGCGAGGGACAGAGACATGACCATTGCGAACGACAAACTCGAAATCACCCTGCATTAGCTGGGACTTTCGACAGTATACACCGTTGAAGACGTTAAGGATGTGTTGAACGGCCTCCGCATCAGACATGCTTTCCTTCTCTCCCAAGTCGAGAGTGGCGAATTGCAGTCCGGTCTCTGATCTCACGGTGCGAGCGAGACCAATGACCATGTTGGCACCCAGGGAGTGCGGATCTGACTTGGAATGCCTGACAGGCCAGAGCAAACCTCTGGCTTGTCCAACCAAACGCTGGAATGACTGATACTTCTCTGGGGTGAGTTCCGACAGAACCGACTGATCCATACCACCCAGGAAGATACACCATTTACCGGTCATATCTGCCTGGTCCAAGCTAGATACAGTCGTAGGCACAACACCTGTGGACTGTCTGAGCCCCGCTTCAAGGCTCAGGGTTGAAAGACAGCCAAGGGAGTCGGCGCCAATAACAACGATGTCTCCAGGGTTAATCGGTCCGCTCTTGGGGGGATTGGCAGTCGTCATGATCAAACAACCGGCCTGGTGAGAGGCACCAGGGAATTCCTCAATACAAAGATCAACGCCTGAAAAATCGTTTGCCTTCATCACCTTGTTCCATCCCTCCTTGGTAAGAAGAGGCCCACTTTGACGTACTTCCTCGCTAGCCAACCACCACCCAGGAAGAAGAGCGAAAGGGAAATGCCTAGGGCGAGAGCAAGTCTCCTCAATCAACATGACCTTACCACCAGGCTTCAGCAAAGCGCGAATATTTGCCATTGTCTGGTTGATATCGGAAGTAGCATGAAGGACGTTGCAAGCAACAACCACATCGTAAGTACCTAGTCTGAAACCTTGCTCTGTAGGATCGGTAGAGACATCCAGGGTCTTGTATGTCATAAGATGGCCCCAGCTGTCAAACTTAGTCTTAGCCTTTTCGAAAAATCCAGGAGAAATGTCGGTATAGGTGTAGTGTCCGAAGCGAGGGATAGAGCCAGCCTCGTGCCCACCGAGTGTCTGTAGGATAGGCAGAGTAGCACCACCTGTTCCAGCGCCAATCTCCAAAATATTCATTTCAGGGTTCTGATGGGCCATCTTGTCAATACAGACGGATGCATTACCGTAGGATTCGCGGACACCATCGAGGTCTTGGTAATATCCGCCGAGCATATCGTCCTCGAGCAACATCGTCAATGCATCAAGCTTGCCACGCAAGATCTCGGGGAGAAGCTCGCCAATAACGCAAGTAACCTTGCCGGCTCCGTTCATGTTTCTTGTCTGTTCAACAATTTCGGTGGGCAAATCGACGACGGTGCCAGTGACCTGACAGCTTTGTTGGGCCCAGCGGTAGAACTTTTGGTGATGAGGGTCAAAGGAAGACACTTCTTCTTCAGAAACCGAGCGAAGCATTTGTCGAAGCCAGTAATCAGCGACAGAATCGACAAGGTGCATTCTCTCATTTCCCTTGCCATCACCAACCTCCGCTCGTGGGAGCTGTCGATAGGTATCCTCCGAGAGGAAGTCAAAGCAAGGCTCCCAGTGAAGCTTGTAACAGATCTGGTCAGCGTTGTTGTCCTTGGCTCCCATTATATCGTTTGAGATAGGAACCAGAGTAATTCCATCAATATCAACGAGCACATGCGACGAGTCATTGGGAGTGGTAGCGATGATGCGATTGCCCACAGGCATGCTTGCAGACTCCGCTCTTGTCTCCTGGGCGTAAAGTTGCAGATTGGCGCCAGCGCCAAGGTCGTGGTCCAAAGACAAGGAGACATGCTTCACATGCGATGGCACACGGGTCACTTTCGGTCCCGGCTGGCCGTATCCTTCCATGACCCACATCATTTGGGAGCAGAGATCCAAAGTAACAGGGTGTACGAGGTGGTCTGTCTCATATTCATTGGGCATGCAGCATTTAGTGTCTGGAACGCAGACAGTTGCCATTGCTTGACGGCCTGCGCCAACAGAAATATTCGATAGATTCCGGAAGAGGGGACCATAGTGGACACCGCCACTGGCGATGTTCTCGTAAAGGACTTGGCTGTCCACGGGTGTAGTGCATGATCCACGTATCTCTCGGGTGTTTTTGATGAGCTCCCAGCAAATTTCCATCTGCTGTCGAGATCCATTGACGGGATTCGCATCTTTAGCTTCCGATACCATCACAAAACCATTACAGTGCTGATCCCATCCACGACCCTCGGCCCAAGAGAAAATCTTAAACTCGTGCCAGCCGAGAATTGATTTCCCAGGGGCATCAGTGCGGATCGGTCGCAAACTGAGCATGGTTTCAACCGTTGAGTTGTCGGGAATGGGAAGAACACGGCTGATAGAAATATCACGAAGCTCAATCTTTCCTGGGACCAGGTGGTGAATATGCGCCTGTTGGGACATGGCTTCCATTGCCATGGCCAGGAATCCAGTCATGGGACAAACATTGCTCTCTTGAACTCTATGCTGGCGAATCCATGGGTGATCTTCAGCACGGATGATGTTCCTCCAGCGAGGCTCAAAGTCGATATTTTCTATTGTGCGCTTGCCGAGAATATCATTCCTTGGGAACTGTTGGTGGAAAAGGTTGTCGGCCAATCTCGAGCTATTCCAGTACCGCTCGGTGTGATTCCAGGGGTATTTGGGGAGGTTGGTCAATAGCGCAGGCTTTCTTGCGGTTGTAGCCAGATTGGGGAAATTAACGGCCTGGAAGTCGAGTTTCATGCCCTGAGTAAAGAGCGTAGCAGCCAGCTGCTGAACGGCTTCCACTGCGTCCACCTTCCGCTTAAGGGTATGTGCAAATCGAAGGTTGCGATTCGGTGCATAGATGACGGCAATATCCTTCGTAGGGCCCTGGAGTGCCGGATGAGGACCGACTTCGATCAAAGTATCAATCTGGCCACCGGGCATTTCAGTTGTCAAGAGGCTGTCCACGCCTTTCACGAACTCGACACGAGACACCAAGTTGTCAATCCAGTATGATGCATCGAGCGTGGCACCTGAGACCAACTTTCCACGAACGGTAGAGTGGAACGGAATCGCTGAAGGTCGAGGAGCAATTTTACCGATCAATGACCGATACTGAGGCGCCACTTTTACCATGTGGTGAGAGTGATATGCGACATCGACATGCAGCTTGCGGGTGAAGATACCCTCCTTGTCCAATGCTGTTTGGAGGTCGTTAATGACGTCTCTATCGCCAGAAAGTGTGACGCTCGATTCGCTATTCACGCAAGCGATGACAACCCGCTGCCCTCGCATTGCGTCCAATATTTGCTGGATTCCTCCGGCGTTGGCGCCAACTGCCAGCATGGCTCCCTGGACGGTCTCGTCCTTGGACAGGAGGTTCGCAGCAACACCACGGCAATACGCCACGCGAACACATTCTTCCAAGGAGAGAATACCTGCAGCATATGCTGCGGCAATCTCTCCACTCGAGTGACCGACGACTGCTTTGGGGCGAATACCCCATGATGTCAATAGATCCACCAGAGCGAGCTGAATAGCCGTACACGCGGGCTGGCTCATGTAGGCGGCGGAAAGGGAGCCTGCTTTGGGGTCGGCCAAGAGAAGTTCATCTTTGACAATTTAGAAACGTTTGATAACATTGCTGTAATGGGCAAAAACTCACCTATAACTGAAAATGTAGCACCAAGGGATTTCAAGCAGGTGTCCACAGATTTCATAGTCTGCTGGAAGATAGGGTAGGTAGCCAACAGCTCCTTGCCCATACCATGATACTGAGCTCCCTGTCCAGTGAAAATGAAGCCGATAGTAGGTTCGCGAGACGAGCGAACAGGCTCGGGGTTGTTCGAGATAAAATTAATCACATCGGTGTGCGAATCAGCCGATACTGCGATGCGCCATGGGAGGAAGCTGCGTCGTTGACCGAGAGTGTAGGCCATATTCTCCATCAAGCTGTCAGTGAACACGGGAGGGTGAAGATCAAGGTATGCGCCTAGGTCTTTGGCCAGTTGAGAAGCAGCCTGCTTGTCGTTTCCAGAAACAACGTATACCCGACGCGTTAGGGGATCTGTCTTCTCCAGCCCTTCACCTTGGTCTCTGGGACCACGTTCCATGATAACGTGGGCATTGGTTCCACCAAATCCGAAATTGTTTACGCTGGCATAGGTTTTACCCCGAGGCCAGGGCATTAACTTTTTAGGGACCTAATGGCTGTTATTGATTGGTTCTTCCTCTGCACAAAGAGCCATCTCACCTTCATATTCCACTTGTCCATTGGGATCTCATCATTGGCCTTCTCAAAGTTGCAATTCGGCAGCACAAATCCTCGCTCCAGCATCAAAGCGGTCTTGATGACTGCCACAACACCACTTGAGCCTTCCAAATGGCCAATATTCGATTTAACGGATCCGACGAGAAGGGGCTGTCGTGGTTGACGCCCTTCTCCAAATACAGCCTGCAGCGCAGTAGCCTCGAGAGGGTCGCCAACTTTGGTACCTGTTCCATGGGCCTCCACGTACCCGACCAGTTTTGGATCAACCCGTGCTTCTTTGTAAACCTTCCGGATGAGTGCTTCTTGTGCCGCACCATTCGGCATCGCAATGCCTCTTGTGCGGCCGTCTTGGTTGACTCCACTATTCACAATGACCGATCGAATGGCGTCGCCGGCGGCTTGGGCATCCTCTAAAGACTTCAATATAATACATCCTGCACCCTCACCGCGGCCGAAGCCAGTTCCTCTGTGGTCGAAAGCGTATGATTTTCCGGTATCTGCAAGGAGTCTAATACATCGTCAAGTCAGCACATTCTGCGAAACCCAATAAGTTCTTAACTGGTTCCTTACCTGGAGCGTGTCATGGACACAAACGTCTCCGGGAGTAGGTTGAGATGACAACCTCCTACAATCGCAATAGAGCACTCGCCATTCTTGATGCTCTGCGACGCAAGATGCAGCGCAGACAAACTCGAAGAGCACGCAGTGTCGACTGTGATGCTGGGTCCATGCAGATCAAAGTAGTATGAAATACGATTCGACTGCAGGGCTATCGCCGTTCCAGTCGCAGCATACATCGGGACCGAGTCAATATCGCGCGTGTTGTTCAACTCGTAGTCGGGAAACGAGCCACCAGCAAACACGCCCACCGAGCTTCCAGCGATTTCATGATTCGGGATACCGGAATTCTCCAAGGCTTCATAAACAACTTCGAGCATCAGGCGCTGTTGTGGGTCCATAGATCGCGCTTCTTGGAGGGTGATGTTGAAAAATGGCGCATCGAAGAGACCGACATCCTCGTGTAGAAAGTGCGCACCTCGAGGGTTCAGCGAGCCGGGTCGGTCTTGATAAGGGTGGTAAAAGGCATCGGCGTTGAATCGACTCTTGGGGATCTCAGACCAGGCACTTCGGCCTCTTGAACACAAGTCCCAAAACTCGTCGATGGTCGACACCTGTCCTGGCAGACGGCAGGCCATGCCGATAATGGCCATTTTCTTCGGGAGATCACCCTGCACCTCCTCTTCCACCACCGGTTCACCACTGGGAACTGGCGATCCAGACCCATGAGGCGGTTGCAGACGCATCGTGCTGTGAGTTTATCGCGTCTAGCTGACCGGAATTCGAAAGTACCTCTATACTGACACCGATATCAGCATACGGCAGAATTGACAAACGAGCGAAGGAAATGGAATGAACAAAGGAATGGCAGATTAGAATCTAAAGTAGTATGTTCACGAGCAGCCGGAGAAAGTTCTACTCGGCAAGCAGAAGGAGAGTACCTAGGTAGTCGAGATAACTTCTGTTATGGAGTATAAGCAGCCCTTGCATAACAACAGGATGTGTGACTGCCGATCTTTGGTCGATAAAAAACGTCCAGCAGGGGGAGCTTTGTGCACATCGGGTAATGATAGCTCCTTCAGAGGCCCATGCCTGCCTTCCTTGATGACGAAGCCAAATATAGTGGCCCCCTCCCACGGGGCATGGGTGCAGGAGGTGAATCCGACTCGCTAGCGTCCCCCCGGATTGCCTCTAGGGCTGCAGATCTGGATCGTAGGATCATATCGCACTGGCCAAAGCGGTCGTTTCATTCTTTGGCTGGAGCTCTTGTCGCGAGTTATTGTCCATGTTGTTTCTGTGGCCCTTGCTAACGTCAGGGCGCATTCCAACACAGGGGCAAACTCCGGCTCTGGCAAGGGATTCCTGCTTGTCTGCTTTAATAGTGTCTTGTACACGTAGTGTAGAGAGTACACAGTGGGTTTGGTCTTCTGTTGTTCTCGTTCTCGTCTTCATCGGTCACGGCTTGCCAGCCGACACTATGAGATTTCTTTGCTTGCCCGGAGGATTTGGCAGTGCCAAGGTATGTTTTAGCCTCGATTCGCACGTGGTCCGAAGCCATCAATATTGACTATTTCAAGGCTCTGCAGACGCAGCTCGGTAAGCTGAGCAATCGAGAAATAGTGTATGCAGGCTAACGGAAGCGTGGGTCTTAGGACCGTTCTGCGATTCACTGCAATCGACCGGCGATGTCGGCTTCTTCTTCACTCAGGGGCAGAACGAGGTCCATATCGCTCCTGAATATGAAGGCTTCTTTGGTCCACCGCCCAACTATACATTCGCTCTGGCGGATCAGCCCGAGTCAATCCGGTTCAACTTGGCCGACTTCCCCAAACGCGGCAGCCCCGAGGAGACGATGAACCGGGCTTTGGATTTAGCTGGTCGGCCAACGTTTTCCAATATCCGAGAAGTAGTTGACCGGCTAATGGACATTCTGGACACGGAGGGAGATATCGAAGGTGTTATCGGGTACTCGGAGGGTGCCAAGATCGCGGCATCGCTTATCTGGGAGGAAACACGACGATGCAAAGTATCTGGCGGGACGCCCCGACTCAAGTGTGCAATTTTCATCTGTGGATGGCCACCCATTCATCCGGTCTCTGGTAGACACGTTGTGGCTGATGATATTGATGATGATGAGTTCATCACGATTCCCACTTTCCACGTTGTGGGCGCAGCGGATCCATTCCTTGATGCTGCGATGGCCTTGTACAATATGTGTGATCCGGATAGTGCAGAGCTGTTTGACCATGGAGGTGGTCATATTGTTCCACGAGGGAAACAGACGGTGGATGACTTGACCGGTCTGGTCCGGGACATGATCACGTCCGTCTCAGTTTGAGCTTATACTTTCATACATCCTTGAATTTACTGTAGTAAAGGCCTGCATTCTGCGTCTTCTTGGCCATTTTCCATGGATTCTTGACCCTGTCCCTGCTGCCCTTGACTCTGTCCCAAGAGAGTAGTCAGTGAAGTCACAATTAGCCCAAAATCCAGGCATCCACACCCCGAGGACTCTTGTTCCTGATCGTCTACACGTTCATACTGCGCCTCTTTCCACCTACTTCGCGCCTCTTTGACAAGTCTGACAACCAAGTATACGACCACAACAAAAGCGAACGTACTAAGTGCAGCAACCACAGTACTCAAGAAGGTGATGGTACTGACATTACATCCAAAAGGCAGCGCCCTCAGCTCCCATCGTTCCTGAGCACCCAGCGGGCAGATCTGGGTAGACCGAAGAGGGGCCAAGATGGGGAGACGAGCTGTATTGGGAACACAGGTGGACGACTAGATGAGGGTTAGTCTACTGGAATCGTGGGGCAGGGAGAAATCGTGCAATTGTGTGACGATCACTTGCGATTCATGGAAGTTGGGAGGGGAAGGATTGAAACACCATTGGAATGCAAGGGATCAGGATCTGAAACAAGGGGAAGAATGCAATGACAGAGATCACAGAGAAAGGGCATATTAGCCATCACTTGAGGAATTCCAATGAAAGATCAATAGTATGGAGCAACCTACAATTGCACACCAACTGCAGGCAATATCGCCCGCCAGACAGTATGAGCATGACTGCCGGCTCCAGCAGATGCGAAAGAGTGGGTCGTTTGCATTTAGCACGCTCAGAAGATTATCGCTATGGTTCGCTGGAGGCTTGCTAAGAGTCATGTCGATGTCGATGTCGATGTAAGGTACGCTTGAAAGGTCGGGGATGTGTATCTTCCTTGCAGAACAGAGATGCGCTCAGAAGTACGTAGAGGAACAATCCTTCCACTAGTTGCCAGGCTGGGTGTATATAGAAGGAAAACTGAGATTTGGAACTATGAAATAAACTTGCACGGACTAGAAACCACTAAGATGGTCTTTCGGTTAAAGTCGAGAAACATAGACAATGACAACTACGTTCATCTGCTCGGGTCATCCGCATCTCGCTGGTTGTACAGGTATATTAACTATCAAAGGATGTTTGCATGACACCATAACGTGAAAAACATGAGAAAATGCCGTAGGAAATCCACGAGATCGCAGCCACAGTTCCAAAGTGCCACAGACCTGAAACCCGATACCGCATCTTGTATATCTCGAATCGGAATGGTAAACGGGGAGAAGCTTAAACGACGCGCTTGACCTAGATGTTACACCACGGATTAGTCTCCAGTCCTGTACCGCACTGCAATGCAAACTTACCTCGAAGAATCTCTTCAGCCACCACACTTGGAAAATGCCTTCGCCAATAACCACAGCCAGCTGGAACATACTCCACCATTGACCCGGCCATTAGTGCTCTCTGCTGTATTCCGGTGCACACGCTCTCGGACAACGATGTACCCCTGCTCATCCTTGACCTGTGCAAGGGCATCGGAAAGTTTCCGAACTAGAATGTCCCAGATGACCAAATCAGCCCAATTCTTTTTATATCCGGATTCCCAAGCTTACCTTCAGCCTCTAGCGGATCCTGCAACATCTCGTTTTCGGGCACGTAGACAATGCCGTGGACGTTGAATGAGACTTCCTTGGAGTTCGAGGTCCAGCCCTCGTTGCTGAAGCAGTAGTTGTACTTGCCGTTGGCGTGTGCGGTGAACGAGTAGTCTTCGTTGGAGATGGCCTGCTTGTAGTACTGGCGGTTCCTCAGCGGATCCTCGACCTGGACATTCACAATGTTAGCAAGCCCAATTCACCATATCCCATTGACTCGAGTGCGCGATGCCCACGCGCCGTCCGAGTCGTTTCCCCAATTCTAATCCCCGGAGTTAGGGAGGCGCAAAGCTGTGCGGCAGACGTACCCAGAAATCAATCTCGAGGTTTCCACTCCCTCCGAACTCCCGGTCACCAACTTGGAAGGTCACAGTCATCAGGTCATCCTTGTGCAGGGTCTCGTGGAAGCATTCACGGGAGTGAGCCTTGAGCTGGATGGTGTGTGCGGTCGCGGCGGAGAACCACCCCAGAGCGGTGACGATGATGGCAGCAGCGGAGAAGCGCATTTTGGATCGATACCGGCTCCTGCTGCGGGTTTGTTCGAATTGGCGGGCAGAGGAGGGTGGTTGACGAGGGGGTCGGGTTTGAAGCCGCCAACTCGCAAGGTGTCAAGTGGAGACGCTCGGACCACCTGCGTAAACAGCGAGTGCATCATCCATTGGAAGTACTTGGGTGCTTAGAGTTGATCATTATATCCGTGGATATAGCTGAATTCTATGAGTGATCCAGATCGCTACCTAGGTAATGGTTGAATGCTCTACCTAGGCAATGCCCCCAGATACCTGCAATTATGATTTCATGCAGTTTCTCCTGAAATATATACCTCTTGTTACACAGCACCTATGCTAACCCTGACCCGCTTAGTCAGCATATTAGATAGATTAGTCTTCTTAGTCTTCCGAGCTAGTCTGAATCCATCACCTATATTCTCCCTACTAATCTATATAACAACTAGTAGCATATCCGGTTATAATCTAGGATCTAATTAAATTTTTCTAAAGGATCACTTTAGGTTGCTTTTTGTATTTTCCCCGAGCTCTAGGGTCTCTTAGAATCTACCTCGTCGTCGCCGTCGTCCCTAGTTCCTAAATATACTATATACCCTTTCTAAGTCGTTTAAGTATATAGAGAAGCGTTAGCGCTGGGCGGAGTTGCTCGTATAGCAATTCTATAACTACCGCGAAGTAGCCGGTCCCTAGGCTACGGATTTCGACTTAGACATAATTATCCTTATTAACGCTATCCTAATCGAAGGATTATAAGTATACCTTCCGGCTTCTAAGAACCTTTTCCCTTCTAATTAGCTTATTAACCGATTAGTATTAAATAAGGCGATAAAGGATTTCTATTAACTAGCAACCCGCCTTTAGATCTCTTTTCCTCCTATAACCTCCTCTCTTTTAATACTTACCTAACCTAGCCGCCTCCTTAGTCGTTTAATAATAAGGGTATTAAGCTACATATCTTCGGTATCGTCGGTTAATCGGACTAAGATCGCTAGCGATTAGTTTCCTCTTACTTTAGCGCTAGAGACTTCTCTTACTCTAGCTAATCCCCCTAATACTATCTCTGCTATTTCTACTACCCTTATAACTCTACGTCTATCTTTAATATAGTAACTATCGGTAACTATACTTAAGGTACCGGAATATAGTAGCTACGTATAAAGACTAGTTACCGCTAGTTTCTAACTACTTTTTATATAGGGCCCGCTCCCTCGGTATTAACTATAGACCGTTCCGACCCTTACTATTCCTATATAGGAAGTTCCTTTTTTCCGTACCTAGCGTATTTATCGCTAACATAGCGATTTAACAAGGGATATTCCTATATAGGATGTTCTAGTCCTATCGGTAGAATAGGACGTAGTATTAATACTTCCTTATACCTTATATCTATAATAGATTATATATACGTATAGTATACTAGCATCTAGAGCTATAGCAGACCTAGTATAGAATACCAAGGCTCCTAGCGGCTACTAAAACGTAGTAGCGGTAGGTACGCTGATAATATAGGAAGATTTTATAAGCATAATATAAGAATTTCTTACCTAGAATCCGAACGCTTTCTATAGTAAGCGTAGCGAATAAGGCCCGCTAGGCACCCTAGGAGTATAGGGTACGCTAGGCTAACTCGCTACGACTAATACGACTTAGAAACTAGCTAATATCGGTTTTTTCGATCCTTCTAAATATTTCAAAGACGGTATAGGTACTATCTAGAATATTAGCTACTACTCTAATATATTTACTTTTATCGATCGAATAAAGGATCTTATTATACTTAAATTAGAAGCTATCGTATACATAAATATATATAGTTGCTTAAAGGCTAATACGCTACGTTAGTATTCCTAGGAATTAACCTCCGATAAAAAGCGACTTATTAATAAAGTTAGCTTAGAATCTAGTTAGTTCGTAATACTATCTAAATATTTTAAACCTAATCGTATAGACGCCCTACTTAAGCTCGATAAGTATATTTATATATAAGACGATATACGTACTAGGCGAATACCTTATAAGTATACGTAGGGAATACTATATCTATTAAAGACAATAGGTTATATAGAAATTCTCGATTAGCTACTTAGAATTCGTTAAAATATCGACCCCTCTCTTCGCCGAGATATTACTAAACTAAATAAAGCTACGATACTAGCAAGATTTATAGAGTCGTTAGATACCCGTTACTAAGACTAGAAGGATTTAGCTAACTGTATTACGCGCTTCTAGTCTATTCGACGTATACGAGGCGACCGTATTTCCTAAACCTAGTATCGGCCTATAAATCGTCCGTTTATATAGTATCCTTAGAATTAGTACTATCCTTAACGTCGTAATTAGATATAGAAACCCTAGGTATAATATCCTTAGCTACGTATAGGCTACTAGTAGTAGCTATATTAAATATAGTAGTCTTACCTACGCTCTCCGGTTCTTGCCTAGAACCTAGGTTATTAACGTTAGTTCTAATAAAGGCCTCTGCCTATTTAGGCGTAAGTATAGGTATAGAATATATACCTACTACGTTAATAGGAACGTAGAATAGGTAACTTACTACCCTACGGCTTACCGTACTACGCCTCTTTTAGAGGAAACTAGCCGAATAGACTAGCTCTATAGAACTAGTACTAAATATAGAGAGCGTTTCTTACTAATATAGAGGAGTACTAGTACGACGAAGGAGATTTTTTCGTAGAGGATTAACAACTCCTATTTAAGCTAGAGGTTAAATATAGCGACGAGTATATAAAGGACCCTTACGAAGTACCGCCGCCTAAGATAATTATATAGGACAACTCGGACTATAAGCTTAAAGAGGATTTACTAACTACTTAAATAGCTATTACTTCTAAACCGGTAGTTACCTATTTAAACTATTTAGAAGTTTTTACTTCTAAGTCAAAATTATATTATTACCTTTAAATATATAAGCTATAAGTATCTACTAATATATTACTCCTACCTATCGCTAATTTTGCCGATATAATTAGGGTTATCGATTTAGTAGTTTAGCTAACGTATATTCTAGGTTATACGTTCCGTTCGTAGCGCTATATAACCGCTACTATTAGTCTAACAAGCTTATATAAATTAACTACGTACTACCTAGACTCTAGCTATATTATAACCCTAATTAATTCTAGCCTAGCTAATATACTAGGCTATCCTAGAAACAAGATTAAACCTATTCTAGTTAGCGGTATCGGCTCCTAATATATATCTAATAAGTATATTATTCTCGAGATATACTATATTAGGGAGTATAATAGTTAGCCCGCCGTAGCTCGGATTCGTTTCGAGGCTTATATCGTTAATAGCCTCCGCGCTAAACTACTTATCGGAATAGATATACTCGGTCTAGAAGGAATCGTACTCGATTTCCTACGCTCTCGAGCTATTATTAAATCCTATAACGGTCTTATATTCCTAATCGTACTTTATGCTAAACCTAACTATATTAATATAAGGCCTATATATACTTTAAGCAAGGTCGAGGTCCTACCCTATAGGAAGGTACGCGTTCTAGTACGTATAAAGACTATACTCCTATAAGACCGCGATTTTATCTTCGAGCCCTTTCTAGCGTACTCTAACCTAGTTATTCCTACCTAGATAGTAGATATATAGTTCTTATATATTAACGCGACTAATAATATAGATCGAGTATAAGTTATCCGGAAGAAGGATAGGATTAGCAATATTCTAGAAGCTAATTATATAGCGATATACTAAATTTCCGCTAACGTAGCTCCCCTATATATGCCCCTAGAAAATATACCTACCTAACGCCCTCTATTAATCGTACCTAAACTCTAGGATTTCGTAGCTACCTACTCTACCTCGATAAGTCTAAAGACCTCTTACTCGGCGGATACTTCTAACATAGAAACCGTATTACCTAATAGTATTATTATTTACGGAATACCGACTGTAGCTACTAAGTTTCGAGAAGTATACGATACTTACGATATTTAGTCTAACCTAGGTATCGTTAATATTCCCGAATATCGGTAGATAAGACTTCTAGTTATTCCCGGCTCTAAGCCTAAACGCTACTAAGTCTATCGATAGTTACTAGAGAACTAGAAAGTTATTAACGATACTTTCGATACGCTATATATATAGGGGAAGATATCCTTCGCTATATACGAAGTTAGAGGCGTTAATCCTATATTCGTAGTTTAGAAATAGGTTACCTATACGGATAAATATAGGAACGTAAAGCTCTAGAGAGTTAGGCGTACTATAGTCGATAATCGACCTACTAATAAGAACCTTATACCCGACCTATATCCCCTACCTAACTAAGATAATATTCTAGGTATAGCCCGGGGGAAGCGTTTTATAACGATTATTAATATAGCAAAGTTCTTCTACTAGTAGAGGATCTACCTAGATTTCGATAGATATTAGGTAGTAATTTCGTACTATAGATAAGAGATCCTATACGTTATCGCTATAGGCAATTCGAACTCTATTACTTATATATAACGCTAAATAGACGATATCCTATATATTTTTCGAGACTAGTACCGAATATACGTAGACGATATTTTCGCGGTATCTAATATATTATACGAATATATTAAGTACCTATACCTCCTTTTTTAAAGCTTTAGGAGTTTAATATTATACTAGACCCTAAAAAGGCCTATATTAGTTTTCCTAGCCTAACGTTGCTAGGTAAGAATATTAATTTACTAGGTATAACTACTACCGAAGAGAAGGTTTATACGATACGTTCCCTTACCTTTCCGAAAATATATAAGTAGCTCGAAACATATTTAGGTATAATAGGCGATCTACGTTATTATATTAAAGGCTACGTAAAGAAGGCTAAGCCCCTATAACTTAGGAAAATAGCCCTATTAAAAGGGAGCCTAGTAAAAAGGGTACCTAGAAGAGTTTAGAGTAAGCGCTCTATATTTACTAAGCCTACCGACTTAGAAATAGAAGCTTTCGAAATACTTTAAGCCGAATTTAATAAGCCCCTATAGCTTGCCTACTATAATATAGCATATTAACTCTATATTAATATAGATAGTTTAAAGGAGAGCGGATATAGCGCTATGCTATATTACGTAAAGGGCCCCTACGCTAACCTTTTAAAGCCGCCTACGACTACGTAGATCGAACCTATTATATTCCTTAGTAGGCTTTTATCCGACGTAGAAAGAAACTACTAGCCTACTAAGCTTAAGGTATCCGGACTCTATTAGGTACTCTGTAAGACTAGATACCTAGTTAAGGTATACCCGCCGGCTCTCCTAGCGGTCGTCTATATAGACTATAGTAGTACGGTAGCTATCGCCTTAGCTACTAGTCTCTCGTCTATAAGTCTAGAAAGGCAGAATCTACGTTTAGTACGCGTATTATACGCTCCCTGGACAGATTGTTGCAGTACCCACTTAGATCGGACCCATAGCGCTAAAATATAGCGGTTTTTTATACGCAACAGAACACAATATATTAAACATTACTAATATAATTTACATAGGAATCCTCCACTGCTATCCCCCCTATCCAATAGGCCCAGAATCACTCAGAAACAACGCGGAAAATCACTCAGAAACGACACGGAAAATCACCCAGAAACGACGCGGAAAATCACCCAGAAACAACACAGAAATCCTCTACTATCCCCCCTATCCAATACCCCCAGAATTACCCAGAAACGACAGCAGGCTAACTTACCTACCATTTAGTAGGGCCTCCGCGCGCCTCGATAACATCCTATATTCTCTAAGGCATCGTATTAACGAGATAACGAAGCCGATTACGCCCAATAGCATCCTAGGCCTACTACACAATATCCCGCAATCGATCCAAATCACTAATAATTTCGGGGTAATACAACTATATCCAATCCTTTATCGCCTTCTACATATTCTCGATTGCATTTAGATTAGGGGAATAAGCAGGGAAAGACTTAAGAGGGATCCCCCGACGTACAAAATCTGCCCGGGTCGAACGCGCCCGATACAAAGGAGCACCATCGTATATCACGATAATTTCAGGATACTACCGACAAAACTCTTCAAGAAGTAGACCGATATTCTACTAATAGTTTTCTACATAGATCCCTCCCTCTCTTTTAGGCTAGAAGAACGTTGGTCCTTTACAATCCGCGAAGAACGAACCCTAAAACATCTACGATATTTTCTTTTAAATCGTCGGATCAACATAGTCTTGGATAAACTCCTCGAATTAGGTTCGGGTCACATATACGCGGGTATAAGAGCCAGACGAAACCTAAGTTTTATTAGTCTATAAGATCCTATCCTAGTCTACGACCGTCTAGTATTAGTATTCGAGCGTAAAGGCTAGCCGTTGTTGACGATTCCGATCGGTAAGTATAGGCTTCTTCTTCGCAACATAACGACGATATCCATACTCACGAAGAAATCGGCGTAGTGTTCGTGTCGTACAGACGAGTTCGAGGTTGCAGATAAGCTTATTATAACTTATCCGTCGAGTCCGCCAATCACGTTGGATAAAACTACGAATCTCTTCAAGATCAAGGTCTCGAAATAGAGAACTTCTTCGCCTTCCGTTACGTATAGTCCCCTTACGGCGGCGGCGAAGAACACTCTCAATTATGCTATACGGACGTTGTATGATTCGCGCGATCTCTAGGATACAGACTCTCGCCTCGTAAAGGAGATACACAAAGGCTCGATCGTTATTCGACAGCCAACGACGACGAGTATCCTAAAGAGCTTCGAAACGGATCTGCTATTGACGGCGGTCGGTAGTTAGATGCCGGGGAGGATCGAAGGCAGATTCGGAGTCGGAGGAATCGGAAGGCATATTGGAAGGCATATCGGAAGGCATATTGGAAGGCATATTAGAAGGCATATTAGAAGGCATATTGGAAGGCATATTGGAAGGCTTTTGGGCAAGGAATTAAGCAAAATCCTAGTAATATACTATAGCATATGCGATAGCTTTATAATAAATCATCTTGATATGTGATCTAGAAGTATTAACCAATAATTTTATAGGATCAAAGGTCTATTCTGTTAAGCGAGTTATTAACCAATCATTTTATAGGATCAATGTTTTGATCTCTGATCTAGGATCAAAGCTAGTGATCCAGCTGCCCCTGAAAATATATATATATCAGGATCAGTGCTAAATAACTAGTTAGTTAAGTGTTGGGCTGGATTAATAATCGTTGGGGGGTAATATTAATTAATTACATGACAGAACTACTATAGTTAAATAGGTAAAGTGTAGTGGGGATTAACTAAGTGGGTACTGCAACAATCTGTCCAGGGAGTGTAATTTATCTAGTAGTTTCGGCTAAAGGTATATTACCGACCTAGGAAGTTAAACCGTATTACCGATATATTATCTAGATTACCGTATTCGAAACTAATATAGCTACTCGAATTAGACAACCTAGACGATATCTAGGCGCTATATGTTATTAACCCTCCGTTCGTAGAGCGAACTTAGTAAGACCCTAAAGCTTACTATATTATACTTTCTTTAGTCTAACTTAGTAACGAGATAAGGGATTATATTTTATAAGGCTATACTTAGGATCTAAGGTAGTCTAGACTTATTAATATACTCTAACGCTTAAGTTCGGAGAAATTACCCTACTACGTCGACCCTAATAGGCTACTTTTCTTTATTAACTCTATAGGGGAATATAGTCTATATTTACTACGCTCTATAATATAGGAAATCTTTTAACTTATGTATAATAATCAAATATACTAGGGATTCGATCGGGCCTAGAATAAACTATATAGAATTACCTTTTATAAGGGCGTAAAACTACTTAAGAAATATATCGTATACTATCCTATATATCTAGAAAATCGTACTCGTAGATATAAGCCCTATAGGTCGCTATAATCTATAATATACCTACCTATTCTATTCTATATAATTACTATCGACTTTGTCCTAGGTTTGCCTAATATAGCGCTAGGCTCCGAGAGAGCGTTTAACGTAGTACTATCTATAACCGATAAGTTTACTAAACTTATCGCTATACTACCTAGCCGATAAGACTAGACTAGTAAGAACTAGGCCGAAGCTACGCTAACCTATTAGTAGATAGCGAACTAGGGGATCCTAATAGCTATTATTAGCGATAGGGACCTAAAATTTATCTAAGGTTTCTAGGAACGACTATTCTCTATAATTAACATAAAACTCCTTTTTTTAGCGAGTTATTATCCCTAGATAGATAGTTAGTCGGAGAGATCTAACTAGACTATCGAGATCGTACTATATTACGCTATTGTAAACTAACCTAGCGTAGACCTAGACTAGTCTAAACTCCTCCTAGGTTTATAGGCTAGTCTAAATAGCTCTATTAATATAGCTATAGGCTATACCCCGTATCGACTCCTTTATAGAGTAGAGCTACGTAACCTATAGTCTTTGCTCTAATAGGTCCCTTACTTAGTAACCGAGACTAGGGCTAACGTAGAATACTTAATAGTCTAGGTAGCTATAAAGATAAAAGAATACTACGACTAAGGATATAGACCTATCGAATTCTAAGTTAGTAACAAAGTCTACGTAAAACTTAGCGATAGCTATATATCGTATATTAACCGTCTCCTACCTCTAAAACTAAGCTAAAGATACGTAGGAAGATATACTATATTTAATAAGATTAGCCGTCTAGCGTATCGCCTCGACTTCCTACTAGGTTCCTAAGTCTACCTAGTTATAAGCGTCGTATATTTAGAACCTATACCGCGCGGAGAGGACCCTTAGAAACGTATTAACTATATAGAGGACTATTAACCTACTTAGGATAACTAGTTCCTAGGTAAAGAAGTCTTCGAGGTTAATAAGATTCTAGCAAAGAAAGTAGTTAATATACTAGGTCGACCGAGGTAAGATAGTACCTATCGACAAATTACTAAGTACCTTATTCGCTAGGCAAACTAAACGTCTAAGCGCGACGAATAGGTTAATAAGAAAGACTATATTAGCTATAAAGACGTAATTCGTAAGTTCGAGAACCGCGAGGCTTAGAACTAATCCTAATTTATATATACTACTATTATTAAGATATCCTATATTAATTTCCTACGTTCTATACTTAGTATTTTCTAAAGAACCTATATTTCTTTATAAGGGTATTTCCTTATAATTACTTCTATAAAAGCCTCTTTAGATATATCTTTCCTCTTTTACTTCTTTATAACCTTTCGATACCTTTTATTTTCTTCTACCTTTTTCTTTTATTATACTTTCTTTCTTTCTTTATTATACTTCCTAAGTCCTTCCTTCTCCTTTCTATTATACTATATCGTATTAGAGTAAGGTTTACCCCGAATAGCTATAAACCGGCCGCTACGTATCTCTACGTAGGGCCTATTTTTTTCGCCTATTCGCCTATTTCTCGGTTTCTCTTATATTACGTCTTAATACTCTATATACCTATCTTTAATACCTATCCGCTTTCCTATATTTTCTATTTTCCTATATTCCTATATAGTATCGATTTCTACTTTCCTATATACCTATATCCGCCGTAGTATAGATTCGCCTATACCTACGCCGGTAGATAGCGTATAGGACCCTCCTACGCTAAAGGCGAAACCTATAACTACGATACTTTAGTATCCTAAATAGATATAAGAGGAGCGAGGCTCCTACCTCGGGAGTACTAAGCTAGTACGTAAAGAATTAAAGAAATATCGTAGAGAGTAGAGCCCGGACTTTAATTCTATTATACTCTAAGGCTAAATACCGATATAGGAAGAGATTATAAAGTTTCTAATCTATACTAAAGTTACCTACGATATATAGAGTAGGATTATCCTACCGAGTAATAAAAATATCCTCTTAAGCGATAAGATCGTCTATCTCGTAATAAAATATTATATATATAAGGAACTTTCTAGGTTTAAAGCGATTTAGGACTAAGACGGCAATATTCGCGTAAATAGGGTCCTATAAGACCCTACGCCCCTAATCTATATATACGGCGTCCCTAGCTCTTCTATATAGAAAAAGTACTACGCTCTAGTTAGGAAAAGAGCCGCCGTAGAATACGGCTATATCCTTAGTCCTAAGACTAACTAAATCCTACGTTAATTAAAGCCTATATTCTCTATTAGGATAGTTATCCTAGGTACGGATTTCGCCTATAGTATCGGCTAGGGAGACCTACTATATAGTATCGTACGTTAGCTCCTAGACTATAAAAGAAAGTACGTAATACTACTTAGTAAAGAATAGAAAGAGAAGCTACTAGATATCGCGGGTAGTAACTATTACTACTATAGTGCCTTTTTCCTCGGAAATAGCAATATAGACGGCGATCCTATATAGGCCGTACGAATATATAACTTTAAGACTTAGTCTCCGATATACTCCGGCAACCTAGGGTTCTTTAAATTTAAAAAGAAGGATACTACGAAGTTCTATTTAATTAGTCCCCCCTACGAAGTTCTAGTTAAAAGGAAATACCGTAATATATCGGTCCTTATACTAAGAGACCCTAATACTCTCTACGATTCTTAATCCGATATATTAACAAAGGATAGTAACGACTCTAATAGCGAAAATTCTAACTACGCCTAGCCCCTAACGAAAAAGGCTAAGCTATATCTAAGTATAGATAATAAGCCGCTTTAAAAGATTCCGGCTAAAACCCCTAGAAGTCCCCTATTAAGGTATAGTAAGCCCTATATAAAACCGCTCTAATATAGAAGGTTAATATACTAATATAGAATCCTATCTATAAGATTTCGGTAGAGGAGAATTTTCTCTACGAATAGTTCCTAGGGTATACCGAAGCTTCGGACTTTATTACTAAGGGTACTTAGGTTTCTATACGTATTAAGCAAAACTATACCGTAATTTAGTATATAGAAGAGTCTATCGTAAAGCTTAAATAGGAGCAAAAGGATTTATATATAAAGTACTTAACGCTTATATAGTCCGCCTCTAGCGTTATCTAATATACTAAGTTCGTAGATAAGGTTTAGGCTTGCGTTAAGGGATATTACTAAGGCGTTTTCGGTCCTTTGCCTTCGAGAATAGAAAATATATACGTATAGTCGTTGCCGTCTATATAGGAAGGATAAATAGAAAGTACGCGCGTATAGTCGTCGATGTCTATATAGGAAGGTACCGACTCTAGAGAAGGACTAGCCCTTACGCCGCCCTTAAGCGATAAATAGTTCGTACTCGCGCTATAGAAAGCTTAGGAGGAGGCTAAATTAAGCCTAGCCGGCTCCCCTAAACATAGTATATCTACTACCTGTGATAGGCGCCAAATCTACTTAGGAATAGAGTATATTCATTAAAAATAACTAAGCTAAGGAAAGAAAATATAGGAAGAGGTAGAATACAACTTATAAACAATTATAGGGTTACGTAACCTATAACGTAAATACTATATAATCTAACTTCGTTAAATATATTAAACACTACGTCTACTAAGTATTGTATACTTATAACCCCCTAGCGAGATAACGCCTAGTCCCTAGGCGATAGAATAGGTTTATAGTTATTAGGATAGTCGTCTAAGTATTTATCGTAGAGTACTATATTAATCTATTACTATAGACGTATTAGGGGACTAGGTTTGTTTAGGTAGCCGCGGTAGAAATCTTATAGCTTTTTAGGTATATTTTTTAAGTTAGATACCGGATACTATATAGGATTATCGTTATATCTAATCTATTTAACTTTATATTATAGTTTCCGGTAATATAGCCTTAAATTAATTATAGATTCGACTTCCTATTTATTATAATTATCGATCTATTCTAGAGGTAGTAGGTTAATATATTAACCGTATAGCGGAGGAAGGTCGGATACTTTACGAAGCTTATCTAGCGAGAATACTAGATAAACTCGGATAGATTTAGGTAGGTTTAATCGATATAAATACCTAATATATTTAAGAATTTCGTAAGGCCTACTCGTAAGCTAGGAAAGTTTTCGGCTAGGGCGTCTAGTATTCTAGTATTTCGTTATAATAAATATCTTATCTCTAACTTTAAAATCGACCTCTCTACGGTAGCGATTAGCCTACTAGCGTTAGTATTATTATACTTACTATATCCCTTTTTAGGCTATCTCCTATACCTTATATAACTATTAGGTCTAATCTTTAGCTAGTTTACTACTACTTATCTAGTTAAAAGAGACTTATAGTTCGTAGCTATAATATACTATAAAGGGGGAGATACTTATAAAGCTATTTAGAAGAAGGGATATAGTAAAGTCGATTATTAGTATAAAGTCTAACTAATTATCCTAATAATAGTTTATATAGGGCCTTAACTATTATATAATATACTAATTTATAATTTCTATCTATCTATCTATCTAAGGGTAGTATATAGTCGATAATTTTAGTTTAATACCTAGGATTCGATAGAACTCTATCTAGAACTTAGAGATAAAATAGCCGCTATAGTTAGAGATAATTATTTCTAGGGCTCCGTAATAATAGTAGACGTAATCTAGGAATAGAAAAGCTATATCCTTAGCCGAGGTTGTCCGATAATAAGGAATCGAGATAGTTCTTTTACTTAATCGATCGACTATAATATAGACTTTATTAAAGCCTTTCCTATCTCGGGGTAACTTATAAAAGTCTATACTAATATACTACTATAGTCGCGATAGAACTAATAAAGGCTATAGGAGACTAGGTAGATAATCTCTCTACGCCTTAGTATACTTATAGATTAAATAGTTATCGATATATCGATTTATATCTATCGCCTAGCCTTGCTAATAATAACGATTAGCTACTAGGGATCTTATCTTTAACTACCCTAGGTATACCGTTAAGGGTTGCCTATAGATTTTATCTATTAAGTAAGCTCTTAGATCTCCCTAATCTAGTACGATAAGTCTTCCCTTATATAATAGTAATCTATCTTCTAATATCTATTTATTATATCCTTCCCTTATCTAGGTTTATTATTCCTCTATCGATTTATCGGTCCGGTTAGCTTCCTTAATTCGTTCGACGATATTTATAGGTCTCGAGGACTCGATAGGTTAAATCGAGGTATACTAGTCTTCGGGATAAACCCTATTTTCGAGGTATCGATAGGGGAGGAGTATTATCTCTTAGTTATTATTTAGTAGAGTATCTTTATAGAAGAGAGTATTAGTAAGATTATTATAGGATCTAGGGCGATATCGAATTAAGAAATAGAAATAGGTAAGTTCTTCTAGCTAATAGTAGTACTTTATACTTAGTCTTTATTTTACTATAAAGATTTCTAATACCTAGTAATCGGTCTAGATCGAGAATAGTTCTATATATTATAACCCTTCGAGCTTAGGTCTCTATTTATATAGGGCGAGAATAATTACTAATAATTTCTTATTATAGATTTCGTAGCGTTATTAATAAGTATCTATTATTTTAGAGAAATAGGCTACTAGGTACTATTAATTATCGGAACCTTTCTAAGAGAGTACTATACTAATAGTACTATCTAATATATCTATTTCGATTTAAGTAGGCGCCTTAGGGTCGTAATATTAGAGGATCGGAGGTTCTTATAGTCTCTATTTTAACTTATAGAAAGCTTTCTTATAGGCTTTAGTCTATTCGAATTTAATATTATTTTTTAGGAGGTTATTTAGCGGTTTTACGATCCTACTATAGTCCCTTATAAAACGTCGATAAAAATTATAAAATCCTAAAAAGAATTATATAGACTATCTTATTATTAGTTACCCCTAATTTAGGATAGTAGATATCTTTTTAGGATCCGCTTAAATACTATCTATTCCGATAATAAATCTAAGGAAATAAGTTTCTATTATATCGAATTCGTATTTATAGATTACTACCTATAGGTCTACTTCTCGGAGACGCTAGAGGACCTTTCGGATATAGATATAATATTCTTTCTTAGATTCGCTATAGATAAGAATATCGTCGATATAGGTAGTATAGAAATCGTCTAGATACTTATTTAATATTATATTAATAAATCGCTAGAATAAGGCTAGTCTATTTATTAATCCGAATAGTAGAACCTTATATTTAAATATACTATAATAAGACTTAAAGGTCGTAAGGTCTTTAGAAGCTAGATCTATTTAAATACGATAGAATCCTTATTAGATATTAATCTTAGTAAAGATCTTAGTCTTTAAGATTCTTTAGAGTAGTTCGTCGATAAGAGGTAATAGATAAATATCCTTCTTCGTAAGGATATTTAATCTCCGATAGTCTATATAGAATCGTAGTCCTCCTCCTAGCTTAATAGCTATTAGGATAGATAAAGTAAATAGTCTAGTCCCTAGTTCGATAAACCCTTTTACTAGGTTCTCCTAGATATACTATTTAGTAGTAAGTAATTCCTCGGTCGATATCTTATAGAAAAGGTAGTAATTCCGAAGAGGTTCTCCTTCTAATTCGATCTTATAGTCTATACCCTTATAGTACGGTAGGAGAGAATCGGATTCCTTCTTCGAGAATATATTAAGGTAATTATAATACTCCTTAGGGACTTATTTATATAATTCCTTAATTTTAGGGTCCTCTATTAGTAATATTAATTATTTCTCGATAATTTTACTAATTTTATAGATATTAGTAACGAAATAAGGTATATTCTTATCTTTTATACTTCGATAGAATCTAGCGGCCCCGATAATTACGATATTAGTTGTTCGTCGCTTTAGACTATATAGGTAAGCTACGTAAGGTATATCCTCCTCTATAGTAATCTCGGTTAGATATACTTAGGGTCGTAGGTAAGATTCTTCGAATAGACGATCTCTTCTCTCTACGTCGGCTTAATAGGTTAAGTTAATCTTTAGTCTTTATAGGATCTCCTTTAGAATCTACTAGATAAATTTTATCTTAATCTTATCCTAGAGAGACTACTCGGAAGGCTAAATAAGACGTCGTCGCTTATAATCTAATAGAATATCGAATCGTTTAAACTAAACCCTTCTAAGAATTAGGTTATAGCTTCTAAGGTTCGTAATAAGTATTAGTAGCTATATCTACTATCTCCTATCTATAATTAGGGTTAGAATAATTATATAAGTAATAGGGGTTAATTCTTAGCTATTAAATCCTTATATAGGATACTCTTTCGATAAACGTCGAACCTTCGCTCTAAATCGCTAATAGAATAGTAATATAAGCTTAGTATTAATAAAGAGGAAACTATTTACTCCTATATCTCCTAAAGCTAATATTAAAACTAATTTTCTATTATAAACTAGCTATATACTAAAAATAAGTAGTTATCCTAATAATAACTTAGAAAGATCTAGCTTAAAGAGAGATATATTAAAGCCTAGGAAGGAGACTTAACCTAGGTATTAGTATTTCCTAAAATATTCGATTTCTCCTTCTTATTCGATTCTTTATATCTCTATAATTCTTCGGGGTTTACGGTAGCGATAGTAGGTTTCTAAGTATAATCTTTAGAGATATATCCCTATATATAGTAGTAGAAGTATCGTCCCTCCTTTAGGTACGTAGTATATTCTTCGGTAGTTATAGGTATAAATATTAGATTTAGGGTACCCTCCTTCTTGCTAGGAGGGGTAGAGGACCTAGTACGGCTACGACCTAGGTTCGGGTTCTAAGTCTGTCTAGCTATAGTAGAGGCGGAAGGGCTCTTATAGGCCTTCTTACGCTTAAAGAAGAGCTTTAGGTTTAGGGCTATCTACTAAGTAGTAGCGATAAACTAGGAGAAGGAGATATTAGGGTCGTTAAGAAGAATTATTGTCTACTCCTAGAGCTTATTAGGTATCTTTATATAGAGATTATAGATCCGGGTCTTAATAGGACGCTTAGCTTCGTCGGTATAGCGTAAAAACTTAGCTATAAATTTGTTAAAATTATCCTTAATAGTTATAGATAAGGTCTTGTATTTATATTATACTTTAGCTATATAGTTAGGGTTCTTAAAAATACTTCCTAGGTATTCTAATATATCGTTAATATCGTAATAACGGTAGGTAGCGTTAGGCTATATCCGGGTCTATATATATAGCTAGGCCTTACCCTCGGTACGGCTTAGCATATAGTAGAGATAGTTAGCGGCCGTAGGATAGTAGTCTATATTTCTATCGAGTTTATTTCGGATCTATATTTCCTAGTATTCGAAACGTACTTCCTTACTATTGTTAAATATCGGCAGGTCGGGTAGCTTTACGGTACGATAGGAGATAGTCGGAGCGGAGTCGGAAGGTAAATATAATTAAGTCGTATCTATTATATAGAGGAGTTAGTCGGCGTATTTGCCCTTATTACGTAGGGTAGCCTTAAGTTACTACCCCTATTCTTCGAATTATTACTAAAGTTCTTTATACTTAGTACTAATAGTATCGACCTACTACTAGGTCTATAACTACGTATAGTTTAAGTTTATTATAAAGTTATAGACCTTTTCGGTAGTATTAAGGTAATATTTAATATATCGGATATCGATATCGCGGTTATCTATACGGATAGACTAATAGAGAGGTTCGGTAGTCGAATCGGGTTTAGGTTTATTCTATTCGTTCTAGACTCCTAAGATTAGGTCCTCGGTTTCAATCGATTCTATAGGAGCCTCGATATCCTACTTATTTCTAGCGCGTCGGCGCGACTAGGATTAGGTTCGATCGCCGGCTATAACGTATTATCCTTAGCGTATTCGGGGGATCGTCGGTTCGGTTCGGAAGGTAGGGTTAGCTAGCTTAGCTAAGCGTATCGATCGCGAGTAATCGATACTATATAGCCTTACTAGTAGAAAGAAAGAAAGAAGGAGCTTAGTTATTATAATAGGCGCTAAATCTACTTAGGAATAGAGTATATTTATCAAAAATAACTAAGTTAAGGAAAGAAAATATAGGAAGAGGTAGAATACAACTTATAAACAATTATAGGGTTACGTAACCTATAACGTAAATACCATATAATCTAACTTCGTTAAATATGTTAAACACTACGTCTACTAAGCATCGCATGCTCACACTACCTTAGTTACTACGCTCTACGCCGCGGTTATTTGTCTAGACAAAGGTATTTCTCTATACAAAGCTATTTCTCTAGAGGATTCTATCAACGTATTAGTTAATTTTGACTAGTATTAGGATAAGGAGGTATTTTTCAATAGCCTTACTACGCGATGAACACGATTATTTTTTGTTTGTAGCTAGGAGGCTACTATTTTTTAGGAACCGCGGAATTGTTACATAGCACCTATGCTGACCCTAACCCGCTTAGTTAGCATATTAGATAGATTAGTCTTCTTAGTCTTCCGAGCTAGTCTGAATCCATCACCTATATTCTCCCCACTGATCCATGTAACACCTCTCATGCTGATCGACAGCATGCTGCCACAGACTTGGAATCACTGTCATCCTGATCGAAACTTGATCTTTAAAGCACTTGGACATTACCTAGGGCCATGGCATAAAACTCCATAGATAGATCAACTTTGATACGCAGTCTAATGGATAGAATGCAACTATCTGTACCAAGGTACCTAAATAGTCGGGTACAACAAACCTTTGGAGCAGCTATTCCAAAAGAAAGATCGTAGCTGTACTACCTAGGTAGCTTGATCTGGGAACAGAAGTTGAAAAAAGAGTGGTTATATATTAATATATAGGTAGAAACGATAGGACATGAAGGTATAAGATGGATCAATATACAAGGGTTTGGAGTCAAAATTCCATAAAATCAGCATAGGGCGGGGTGGTATCAAATCCAAAAGGACATCAAAAGAAAAATCACAGATCTGGGTGTGAAAAATGCACTATGTATGGGTAAAAGAGCGGCAAGAAAGGTGTAGGTAAGAGTGACAGGGTTGGGAGCGCTGTAAGCAGTAGCATGAAACACAAGTAACAGGCGAGGGCGTAATCTTTGAGATAAGACAGTCTAGGAGAAATTGATTTCGGATCCAAGGAGATCACTCTTCGTCGACGGCAGAGATCTGAGGGCCGAATGGGCCTTCGTTGGGGTCTCTGGGCGACGTGGTGACAATCTCATCGATATTGCTCTCGATGTCGTCCGTGTCGTCCGCGACCAAACTGGTCTCCTCGTAGTTTGTCGGCTCGGCGTCATGGTCATAGCTCGAGCGACGGAGGAGCGGGGGAGTCTTCGGTGGCGGAAGAATAGAGGCTTCCTGGCGGACAGAACCTCGCCGAGGAGTCGAGTTGAATCCTCTCAGGGGCCGGCTTTCGGAGGTGCGACGGCCCATAGAACTGGTTTGGGTTGCATTCGGCCGAACATGGGAGGTCGGGGGAGTCAGCAGTCCCGACAGAAAGGTACCGGCGTTACTGGACTTGGAGGGCGTCTGCTCTGTGGAGCTTGCACTACCGTTGGAGTTCTCTCTGCTCTTACGCCAGCTGCCCCAGGCTGCGGCTGCAGCTAGAGGGAGAGCGCGCGGAGAAGCGGCAATGTCAGCGATGGACGGCAGCTGGAGGCTTTGACCAGACGCAGCACGCTCGCGCTCCTGTTGTTGCATCTGCAGATTGGCCTTCAGACGGATAGCTGCATCACGGACAGCATGTTGGTTGAAGGAGGGCTGGGAAAGGGTCTTGATAATATCTTGCAGATCATCGATGCGGACGCCGAGAAGCTCCCGGAGCCAGGTGATCTCGGTGTCTCTCTCCTTGACCTTGGCCGGAGCCTCCTTATCCACGGACGAAAGCTCTTGCTCAAGCTCTTCAATCCGGGTCTCGCGCTGCTGAAGCTGATCTTGGAGGACGAAAATGGATTCACGCAGGGCTTGCGGAGAGATCTTCTCGGGCTCTTGAGAGCCCTTGCTGAAGGACATAGAGGGCGAGGTTGAGTGCAGGGACAGGCACTGCGAAAGCGCCACCCTTCTGGGCCGCCTCAGCAGCAGCCCGGGCAGCAGACTGGGCGATCTCAAGTCTTTCCTCAAGGTGCTGCACACGCTCCTGCAAGTGCTTGGCCCTTTCATCCGCAAGAGCCATGCGGTCCTCCATGTGTGCATCAGCACGCTGGCGATCTTCAGAGGAGTTGTGTAGGGCACGAGCGTGGCGCTCGCGAAGGTCGTTAAGGACCCGCTCGTGTGTCTTGCGCTGATCTTCAAGTGCAGTCTCGCGTGACTCCTTGGCAGCAGCAAGAGCAGTGATCTTAGATTCCTTAGCCTCTTCCAAGAGCATCTCGTAGCGCTCCCGGGAAGTATCAGCATCCATCTGCACGTTATCCAACTGGCCCTGGAGACGAATAACCTGGGCCTCCAGTTCGGCACGCACAATGTTAACCTGGACGTTGGAAGCTTCCAAGTCGGCTTCCATGGAGCTACGAGTACGCTGGATCTCCATGCGGCTGCTCTCACGAGCCTCATTGAACTCCCTCTCGAAGCGAGCTGCCTTGAGCTGCAGCTCATGGTTCTCAGCGCGCAGGTTGGCGATGACCTCTTCCAACCTAACGTTCTCCTTCTGGGATTGCTCATGAACGAACTTTATCTTGGCAGCCTCCCGTTCTTGCTTCTCGAGCTCGTTGACTTCCTGCTCAAGTTGCTCGCGCAGCTTAACTTCGCGAGCGTGAGAGGCATGCAGCTCGTTGTACTTGGCAGCCTGCTCCTCCTCCTTCCTGCGCCACGTGGCTTGTTCACGAGTGACATCCGATGTTAGAGTAACCATGTCCGATTGCAGGCGGTCGAACTTCTCAGTGAGGTTCTGACGGGCCGCCATGCTGTCCTCAATGCGAGTTCTCAGGTGATCAACAGTCTCATGCAGAGACTTATTCTCGTCCTTGGTAGCTTCCAATTGACGACGGAAGTGGTCGCTAGAAACACGGTACTCGTCCAGGGTACCCTCGAGAGCAATGTTCTTCGAGGACAATTCGGCAATGGTGACCTTGAGGGTCTCGCTCTCTTCGGCGAGAGACTCTGTGCGGAACTGCATCTTCTCCAAGTGGGGAATCTTCTCTTCCTTGAACTGGAGAAGGCGAGCCTCGGCGTCTTCAGCGGCAGCACTGTGGCGAGCGGCATCCTCTTCAGCAACCTTCAAAAGATGCTGAAGTTCGGCGATAGAGTCTTGAGCATCCCGACGAGACTTGTATTCTTGCTCGGCACGCTGGTCAGCCAGTCGCAACATACTCTTGAGTCCGTCAATCTGAAGCATCAAACTATCGGCACCGATTTCTTCGGCTTCTGTCAAACGAGGCACCTGCTGAGCCAATTGCCTCGCGAGGGTCTCCTCCAAGATCTCACGCATATCGCCAACAGGATCTTGAGCAAGCTTCTTGATAGTAAGAGCCTGCAGTTCCGCAATACTCTCTTTGAGCTGAGCCATCTCGCCATGGCTGGAATGCTGTGTCGAGCGATGAGGCAGATCATGTGTAATCAAAGCTTCCATGACGACACTCTTCAACATCTCCAACTTACGGTCGCGCATTTGCTGAGGCGAGCGAGACCTAACGGATTTCTCATGCTCACCGTCGTCCTCATCATCGGCATCGCTGTCCATTTCGGCAGACGTGTCACGAAGCACTCTCCTGCTTGCAGCACCGGTGGCAATGGAAGCCACAGATGCCTGAATAACGGCCAAAGCACGCTCCATAGGAGCCAGCTTGTCATCGATAGCGGACCCGACAATATCATGGACGCGTTGGTCGAAGAAGCTGTTTCGGTTAAGGAACTTCTCATCCTCGCTTGAAGGGATGAAGTCATCCCATTCGCTGACATGGTCATCTTCGGGCATGGATTGGTCGTGTGGGAGAACGGGAGTCTGGTTGCGGTGAACGGGAGACTGGAAGCGAGAGATAAGAGCCCCTTTCTGAGGAGAGATAAAGCCCTTCCTTGGGGAGGTGGCAGTGCTGTGGATGTCAACATCAGAGCCGAGTTTTGGAATGTCGAGCTTGTAAGTCTTCTGACCACCGCCAGGGCTGGGGCTGGGGGCTTCGCTTCTGCCCTCTGCAGAGCCAAAGCGCTGCTCCTTGGTAGGTCCACCCATAGAGTCCGAGACATGCTGATGCTGAGGCGGAAGAGGAGTGACATGCTGAGGCGGAAGAGGAGTATACTGTCTCTGAATGCCAACTTCAGAGTCATCATTGAGCTGATCCATAATAGCATTGAGCTCGTCATCATCTGGCGATTCATTCCCAGACTCGAGGTCCGCTCCTCTGTTCTGTTGAGGCGCAGCTGGCTGCGGTTTGGGTGGGCTATCAGTAGCAAAGCGAGAGGCCATGAGGCCGCCTGACTTCTTTTCACCGGGCTTCTGCTCGACTGGCTGCTCTCCTGCCGGCTGAATCTTGGCTGGCTCCGGTTCAGGCTGCTTCTTTTCAGCAAAACTGGATGGCTGCACGCTAGTTGGAAAGAATTCAGGAACGGCAGGCTTGAACTCGAACGGCGGCGCAGTGGGCGAGAGTATGCTCTTCAGGGAGCTCTTAGATCCTTGAGCAGCATGCTTCAAGCCATCTTGAGGAGGACTGTCCTTAGTGGGCTCCTCGGTCTCGGGTTGATGGGCAGGCTCCTCGTTAACCTCACGGCTTTGTTCAGCCGGGACAGGCGAGCCGGCATTGGACCGATTCCTGTAATCAAACAGGGTCCAAGTATCAGCTTCGCTCATAGGGGTACCCTGGCGCTCCGCAGTCTTGCCATCTTTAGGCAAAGCGTTCTCCTTGCCCTCAGCAACTGATTGAAGATTGCTGGAGGCCTGAGCATTTCCAGTCTCTCCAAGGGGATGGGTTGAAATGCTGTACCGAGCCTCTCCCTCAGCGTGGCCAACGCCACGACGAGCACGTTTGTGACGATCCGTGGGAACAGGTCGACCATTGGCATCATCATGAACCGTTCCCTTGTCTTCCTCTTTGGTGGTCTCAACATCATCTGGGCGTACGATGGGGATTGCCTTGTTTTGTTTGACAGGCTTGGATATTTCGGCAAGATCGATGTCACCAAAGATCTTGGTCCTATTGGCAGACGGCGATCCAGAGCTGGCATTGGACTTGAGACTGGCAGATGGATTGAAGACGGGAGCATCGACGTTAAAGGATGCCGACGAGAACTTGAAGCTACCGGTGCTTTGGTTGGGAGTCTTGTTAATCGGGCCATTCATGCTTGCGGAGGGGGTAAAGGCTGGGGCGGCGGGCGCGAAGCCGAATCCTTGCTGGTTCATCCCACCAAACTGGAACGCGTTTCCGCCAAGCTGTGGAGATCCGAAAGAAGTAGCCGGGTCAAACTCCTTAGCCTGTACATTGAGGGATGAAACAGAAAGCTTGGACTGGTGGCCATGGTAGGAGCCGGAACTTGTCTTCGACTCATGCCACGGGCCTCGATTTGGCATGGCGCCTCGAGTATGCGGTGTTCCAGTGAGGCTAGGGTTTGTGTCAAGGTCGGACACTTCATGCATGTTTTGCTGTCCAGATTGCTCGTCATGCACGTGGTGCTGCCCAAATTGGCCGCCATAGAATTGGTGCGGGTGCGGATGTTGGGAGAACGATGGTCGAGGAGCTGCGTTCTGAGGCATCGGATGTTCATTCTGATAAATAGCCCACTGGGCTTCAAGGTAATCAGGGTCCATTCTCTGGTGGGCAAGGTCGTGATCATTCTCCTCCAGGCGGTGCTCGGCCTGATCTGGCAGAGGATAATCGGGATATCTCATCTGTTCCAGACCTCGCTGCAAAGTCTCGCTTAGATTGTGGCCGTGACCACGAGGAGTCGGGTGAGCGATCTCAACATCCGCGTGGAAATGACCAGGATCATTGACAGGTGTGCGAGGAGGTTGGAATGGAGGCCCGTCATGACCAGCATGCCCAAAGCCGTCATTCAATCCAGCCTTATCATAATTGGCGTAACCCTGCTCATGCATCGGGGATACGGGAGACAGCATCGAATTGAAGTTGTGAAGTGTCCCAGGGCCAATTGACCCACTTGCCTGGCGAAGGTTGATTAGACTCTGCGGGGTCATGGAGCCCTGTGCAGGAGGTGTGGGCTGGAACTGGAACGGATAGCCATTGATCAAGTTCTGCTCAATGCCCATGAACGGAGTCCCGACAGCAAATTGAGAACCAGGTGATGCCAGAGATCCAATTCCACCATTTACAGTATTCGTTGACTGGCCAAAATGCGGTGAAAATGCATGCATTGGGGCGAGTGGGTTGCTTCCTGCAGACGCAGTATGAATCGGTGGGGATGCCACTAGACCGGGGAATGGCGTCTGTGATGGGTTGATTGACGCCGGTGAAGGTGAATGCTGAGGATCGTCATCGCCAAAAGACACACCTAGAGCTCGCAGCTTCTCCTCTTGCAAGTGGGCCACATAAGCATCCCACACGGCTCTATCCGGGAAGGAAATGTGAAGCTTTTGGGCCTTGCTTTCTTCGTAGAGCTCGTACGGATCAGGGTACAAGGGTCGGCTTAATCCACCCAGTTCAGTGGGACCGGACAAACCATCTGATTCACTGATGGTAAATCCACGAGTATCGTAGCCTTCATTCTCCCAGTTCTTCATCCGTGCCTCCACATCTTCACGGCTCAAAAGACGGTAACCAGATTCCTCCGTTCCTCGCTTGTCATCCATGGGCAACTCAATAATACACGCTTTCCCACGCCAATTCATCTTCTTTCTCCGTCTCGGGGTCTGAGTGGCCGGCCCATTGAGATCAGAGACCTGCTTCTGAAGTATATCGTGCTTTTGTGTATCCTCCATCTTCTCATTTTCGTCCGCTGTAGTTGTCGGCGGGGGCGGCAGAGGCTTTTCGACCGGAGAAGTCACCTCGGCGGGAGGCTGTGACTGGCTGGTGTTCGACATGATGTTCTTAGACGATTCCTTGTCGTAGGCAAATCCCCAAAAATCCTCCTGGCGCAGAGTATCCGTCCGCTTGTGCTTTCCTTTTGCGCGAGTAGCGGCTCTTCGACCTACGAAGTCAGAGAGTGTCGGTGTTTTAAGAAGCTCGCTGTCGCGGATATCGTCCTCCAGACCAAGCCAGTCGTCAGACAAGTCGTCGGCGAGCTGGTTCTGGGCAGTGAAAAATGACGCTGCCTCGCTTCCGGAGTCGTCGCTTAACCAGTTGCTGCGCTCGGTGCGTGGTTGACCACTCAGGTATTGATTGATCCAATCTTGGGTGAAGTCCCGAATCGACCTGTTCTCTTGGTCTCCAACAAGATGCTCGTTTATTGTAACGCTCGAACGTCGGAACTCGGGGCCGTTGGCTACGCTTTCAGGTGAGCTTTCAGCGGATTCACGATTCGCGCCGGCGTATTGGCTTAGAGTCAAAGATAATCGACGGGTACTGGGCGCCGCATACGGGGACCCCCAGACAGTGGTGTAATAGACACTGCCTTCTTCCCTCTTATTGTCCGGTGATGAAATCAGGGATTCCCAGTTCGGTGGGCCGAGAGGAACGGGAGCGGTGGGGGCTCGAGGGTGATACTCCGCGGGGAATGTTGCGCGGAGGGAGAATCAGCGTCCGAAGGACTCGAGTCTACTGACGGCGCGGAGGACAAGAGCACGGATGGGGCCAGGCGCGATTCGTCACGTAGGATATGCGCGTCTTTTGCGTGAAACGGCGAAGAAGACGCCGAGCTGGCAGAGGAGACGGAGGGATCTAGATCTGCGAATCCATCCGACCCGAGATGTCAGCCATGAAAGGAATTCGAGGTGTCTTCTTTTTGTGGAGGGGTATCAGATCGAAGGAGGGGGGGGGGAATGGAATGCGCGTGGAAGATGCGGAGAGTTGAAAGTAGATCGAAATGAGCAACTCAATTCCACCACTTGAAAGCCCGGCAATTCGGGTTTAAAGAAAAAGAGACAAGAGCAAACTCAATCAAGCTCACCTTCCGTGTCGACTCCTGCAGCAAGCACTTGCTTGCCGCTCCGCTTATTGTCCAGAATGTTGACGCATGGAAATCCAACCGGAATTGCAGACGATCAGACAACCTGCAATCAGGGGAAGGCGTACAGGCTGTCTCTCTTTTCCTGAGTCGAGTCACTCGAATTCCTCCACCAAGGACCAAAGAGAAAAAGAGATATCACAGAGACAAAGATACCTGAAGCATCACGTACAAGCAAGGACACGGGGAGAGCGGAAAGGGGAGAAAAAGTGCAAGGTTATGTCATGTCACAGGTGTACTGGGTACCTTCTCGAATATGGGTGGTGCTAGCCAGACTAGTGTATAAGTACACCCTATAAACGGAGCCTAATTTCCCAACTTTCTTCCCGAGAAGCCCACATGTAGCTAGACTCTTAGGACCTGAGCATTGGTCTCAGTGGATGCATCTCTTTTCTTCCCTACAGTATGAGTATGGTATCGAGGTACTGCATGCTGTGTGCTGCATACTGTATACTCTCCTTGCTCGGTCTCAGCTGTGGATATGCAACTCTCATCTCAATGAATTCTTCTTCTATAAACTAACAAAAAGTAAACAAGCTCGCGTGGTTCGTGAAGAGGGTTTGGTTGGATTCAGGGGTAGACGAACCGTGGTTGAGCCCGTATTTACCGTCACCGTCACGATGACATAATCCTACATCCTTCAAATTAAACGTCTTCTTCGACACGTCAATGGCATTGTATACTGACCAGTCACATTTCTCCTCGACCAGGACTACCCTACTTAGGTATGTTGCACCCAGGTGAGGTAGCTGTACAACCACGGCACAAACAAATCCGTATTTCCATTAGATTTCAGATCGGTGACCTCAATACTCGTCTATGCGCGATCCCTGAAATCCTAAACTAGTTAAACAAGAATACAATCGAAATAGATCTACCACTTCCCACTGGTCAAGGGCTTATTTTGGGCAGGTGGTGTCGAACTTGGACTTGCGGTCGGCGGTGTACAGACCCCAGTGCTTCTCATCCATGGCCTGGCCGTTGTCACCGACGCTGCTGGGCTTCCAGGACTCATCATAGGCCTCGAAGTAGAACAGGTCGACGCCCCATGCAAGCATGCCGCACACGCCGGTCTTCCAGTACTTCTCCGCATTCTGGGTGCCGGCCTGGGCAGCCTCGTAGTTAGAGCCGCCGTCTGGAATGCTGTTAGTATATAATCTGTCAATCGCAGACTAAAACGAGGACTCACCAGTAGGCCAGCCAGTCTCGCCGTTGATAATCCGGATCTTGTCCGCCTTGGAGCCGGCAATCTTTTGGATGTGAGACATGGCACCGGACATGTCGTCGAAGTAGGTCTTGTAGGCCTGGTCGACAGCAGTACCCTGCCAGTAGGCGAAGGCATTGGCCAGAACGTAGGTGACCATGGGGTTGGCATCGGTATCGGTGGTGAACAGATCATCGGCAGTGCCGTCGGCGAACTTGTTCCAGCTGTCGGCGGTACCGACGGTGATGCTGGGGAATTGCTTCTGCACAGCGCTGATGTAGTTGTGGAGTTGAGGGCCGGTCAAGTCCCCGCGATAGAGGGTCTCGGAACCGACAGTGATGGCCTCGACGACGTCCGCGTTGCCGGGGACGGCACTCTTCAGAGCCGCGAAATCCTTGGTGAATGAGGGGTCGTTGGTGCTCATATCGCTCTTGTCCTGGGAGCCGACCCTAGTAGAGAAATAGCGGGTTAGCCGAGCTCGGGGATCTGCAATTTCCATTGCCATTGACTGGCTGCTTACCAGATACCAAGGACGACCTTGAAGCCCTTGTTCTTGGCAGCGGGCAAGATGTTCTGAGGGGTGTCACACTCGGTCCCTGAGTATGTACGGACCAAGGTGGAAAGGCTCTTGAGGTTGTCAAAGTCGGCCTCATAGTCACTAGTGGACTTGCAAGTGCCATCGGCATTCTTGTCACCCAAGGAGAAACCCAGAGTACCACGAGCCGAGACCACAGTCGGCGCAGCGGCCAGAATGAAAGGCAGGAGGCCAGAAACACGCATGGTGAAGGTGTCTGAGAAAGATGCGATCCAGAGAAAAGAATGTCAAGAAGAGAAGAAAACAAAAGATTCAATGAGTGAAATTCGGAAAGGAATGGAAGCTTTATAAAAGGAGAGTAAAACGTCAGTGGAGAAAGACAAGAAGATCGCGATGGACCAAGGGACTAAGGCTCGACACCTCCTGGACCTTTTCCCGAAAGAGACACAACCAAAATTGGAAACAGACCCATTATGAAATATCCAATCATATCGCTCATATCAGGTCTGGGGTCACGGCTCAAGGGGCAACCAATAGTGTTCCTGCCCCTATTCTGTGACCCCGTGGATGAAACATCACAGCTGCCTTCCAGAACATATCTCACATACCTCTCTGTATGTCTCTACATTCCTCCATCGATGATTATTTTGACAGAAACGCATCTCCTTCACCCACCTCGATATCTACACCTTTTCAGCCCCCCAAAAGTTGACAGTACCACGACCTCTGACCATGTCCGACAAAGTCGTATGTCACCCACCCCCATTGTCAGACGTTCAGAACAGTCGAATCCTGGAATATAATAGGATGTGGAGTAAACCGGGGATCGATCGGGATGGTGCCACTTTCCCGACTACATATCCCCGGTATGATCGGAGTATTGAGCCACAATAGGCACATCCTCTAGTGGCCGTTTTGTGGATCGCTTGAGTCTGGTTCAATGGCCTGTTCCTGGCTTTTGCAGAGACCGGTTCATCCCAGATTGCCTCTCTGTCCACCCGACTCGGAGCGGCCGAAGCATCCGGGTATTACCCCGTCGGCACTTACTCATAGGTAATGGTGTAGTTTGTAGAAGTGCCATAACCTTCGGGAAAGGATCGCAATTGTTGCTTCTGGTGGCATGGAATAAAGAGCAGTAGGTATGAGCTACTAGATAATCACACATTCTTATCTTTCTGCGCGTTTCCCTAGAAGCTGTTATATTGTCGATCTGGGAAGCCAAGAGAGGCTATCTCGTATAAGCTCTGCATTAGGTCCGAGCCTAAATCTTCCGAATTCGGCTTCGGTCGGCTATGCATCTTGTTTCAAGAGAAAAGTTCTGGACTTTCTGAGTAAGCCATGTTGAACCGCGGTGCGGTGCGGGCGAGTGGAGGTTCAATTGGGACCTGTGCTTGAAGGATTCTTAGAGTGCCTTTTGAGAAAGGCCATGGCAACTAATAGATTCCTATTCATATGAAAATCTTCTAACCATAAGATTCATCGCCAAAGACTCCTTTGATCCTGCCAGCTTATTACCATCCAGCTCCTCTGTTGTACATAATGCAAGAACGCCAATCCGAAAGAAACCAGCAGTGTTGGCTATACATAGCCTGGTGCGTAAGTTCTGAACCTCCTCACACGAGGATATTCATATTCCGCATGTACGTTTCCTGTAGCAACTTCAACTGATTTACAGGCATAGTATTTCGCGGAAGAGCCGCAGGCAGCTCGACAATAGCCTTCCGGAGGATGACCAACCCAAAATGGCCAAAGAATGTGAGGATTCGCTCCTCGGATGATTTAAGCATAGACTGCAGTAGGGTAACTTGTGTATCCTGGATTTCGGCAGGAGGAATGGAGAGGATTTTCTGGATTGAGTTCCAAAAAATGATGTTGGGGAAAGGGTTGCGGCGCTGCGCTTTGCCAAAGTTGCGCAAGGTGAATGATGAGAATCCTGCGCCCAGAGCGGTCATACGGTCCAGATGAGCTTGCTCACTGATAAAGGGGCCGCCGGCTTCCTCACGCCACCAACCCAGTGCCTTTCGACCTCCTTCGGTCTTTTCGCTGCCGGTGAATCCCCACAGGGCTGGGCAAACTACCCGGTATTTGGCCCACAAAATGTCCGACATGTGAATTCCCTTGTACATGAATGCGTCCAAGGAGAAGATCTGTGCAGCGACGATACCAATAGGTTCAGCGTGGGCGGGATTGATGGATGCCTCAGTGATCAGAGCTGAGATTAGACATTTGGCGAAGATATTAAGTCCATAGATCAGCATGACAGGCACCTTGTTCTCCTCACCAGCGATTTCAGGAGGAGGGAAAGCGATGAACTGGCGGATATCCACTGTTGGCTCAGGGATGGCAGAAGCTTTTTGAAGCTCGACTTTAATGTCTTGGATCTGTTATTCACGTTAATATTCATTCCCAAAGCTCAGCTTGAAGGGAGACAAAGGAAAAACATACCTGCTTCTTGTTGGTTCCCTTGCCATCTCGCAGTTGACCAACACATTTCTTAATTGCACGGCGCATGTCACCCATTGTTTTCTTAATAACGAGATTTTCCTTGCCAACATTGCGCAAATTTTGCCGCATTTCTTTGAGGGCTTTGTGAATCGCCACATAGCGCTCCTGTACACTGATCTCTTGAGCAGTGAGGTTACCAGCACCGAGCCTCTGCTGTTGTTGGGTTCGAGCCTGCTGCTCTGCTGCCTGTTGGGCTTTTTTGGCCTCTTCTTCTTTCTTACGGTTCTCAGCCTCAACTCGCTCTTTTCTTCACGATCCTTGCGTTGTTTTTCTTCCTCCGCGGCCCGCCGTGCCCGCTCAGCATCTTCTTCAGCCTTCTTCCTAGCGTCCTCCTGGGCCTTGCGCTCGGCTTCGAGCCGTGCAGCTTCTTCCTGTTCCCGCCGAAGCTGCTCGGCCTTCTCCCGTTCAATGCGTTCTTGTTCCTTCCGAGCCTCTTCTTCTTTGCGGCGGCGCTCTTCTTCCTCTGCGCGAATATGTTCCTGCAGCGTGGCCTCGGCCTCCTCACGGACTCGGTCATGGAAAGCGGCGACTTCATCGAGGGCAGCGGTGTGCACCGTTTCGAGCTCACGATCAATCCGGTCGAGGTTCTCGTAATACGTCTTGCGCTCATAGGCATGGACCTGTTTCAGCTCGCTGCCAAAGAGCTTCATTTGTTCGAGGTCTCGAGTAAGCTCGAGCATGAGCTGCTTGGACGGGCTGTCCAACGGTGGGACATGGATCCTGTGTCGGGTCATGTTGATCGTGATCGATTTGCTGAATGCGAAAGAGAGTGAAGTTTGGGCAGTTGAGTTCTGCGGCGCCAGTGGTTGTAGAGAGAGAGGTGGAAGGCGAGGGAAACAAAAGGACGAGAGAGGGAAGTCGGTCGAGTGCGAAACAGGAGTGAAAGATGACTTGGTCACGGTAAGTGAGCGCAAGGCATGGTCTCGCCTACGCTTAGGCTAAGTGAGAGCAGTTGGGCGGTTCGAGCCCTGCAACGTCTTCAGGTAGTGCCCGAATTGACGAAGCAACCGTGGTAGTTGTAGAGGGTTGACTCAAGCACCAACTCCTCGGTCACCATCAAATCCAAAGAAGTGAGCGAATCGCGAAGAGAGTCGTGGGAGGAAAAAGAATCCCAAAGAGGTGAGATGGGGTAACTATTCTAGAGCGCGGTCGAGATTAGGAGTGTGCTTTTTCTAGGGACAATGACTAGAGCGCGAGGGGTTTTGAGTAGTAAACAGTACGGTAGGGACCAGCGCCCTCCGACTATCGCATCAACATACCTAGGTGCCTTTTCTGTCTTTGGTATCCTACAACTCGAAAGTCCATCCCAAGACGATGTTTATCGCGAATCGAAAATAAATTACGGGCTGAGTCAGCAGCGGAACTCTGGTTCACTTTGCATCATCGTGAGCATCATCCACTTTATGCTCCAAGCTGGCTAGCTTTCTGTTGACAGTATTACATGGATGACAGAAAGATATGGCTTTGACTAGCTATTTAAAACGCAACAAGCTGTGTACAAAGCAGGCCATTGATACCCTCCTATGAGCTTTTTTGCCCAGTCGCCATTAGCGCAAGAGTCTGTTGCTCCAGTTTGATGGCCCTAAAGCCGCCAACTCATTACCCAGCGTATAGTTGTAACTGAGAGGATAGACCTTTAAGGGAGTGACCTTCCCCACCGACTGGGCAGCTTATGCTATCTCGATGCTATCCGATGAAGACACATGGACATGTAGAAAGAGTAGGATAAGACCAAAAGTGACAAGAGACGATGGAGATGGGGATGTGATCTCCATAGCCATCCGCTCTTGACTGTGTTTGCGGTGTGTATAAACCATGTATTTACACCTGTTGATAATGTGGAAGAATGATCCATACGGTGTATTACAGTGTCGATGCGACCCACACCCTTTGTATGGAGCCCATTTCTCCTTTACCCCCTCCTTCTTCTTCTCCTTCAATCTCTCATACTTCTCTCCTTTTCATCATTCATTCAAAGTCGGTGCTTGCATCGTCAGTTCTATCCCTCTTCACCCCGTTGTCATTCTCTTCGGGGACGTGCAACTGATTCCCGTTTCTTTGGGAGTTCCTGGAGAGAAAGAAAGCTCCTACCCTTCCCCAAGCTTTGCTTCCGTCGTTTTCGAGTAACCGACTCTCGCCGGTTCTCAATCGAGGATTGCATCCTAGATATATCTTCTGGATTTGGTTTCCAGCTACAGAGTACCTCTCGTCGCGGACTTTCTTCCAGTCGACTCGGTCCTTTCAACTCCTAGTTTCGAATCGAGCGAGCGTCGTCCGTTTCAGTCGATCTTTGGGTTCGTCGATTCAAGGTGCATTGATCGGTGCAATTGATTTGACTATCAGTCTCCCTCGGTTCTACCGGTTGACCGCTTCGTTGGCCTTCTAGCGACTTTCATCCCACGTTGGACAGCACAGACGTCATTTTGGAATGCTAGGGCTTCGAGGTTGTCATTAGTCTCTCTTGCAGGTAAGGGCATCTTTTGCGCTACGACACCTTTCCCCGTTCGTTGCGGATACTTGGTCCGCTTTTTCTTATTGCGTGTGTTGGTGCTCGAGCTCTGTTTCCCGACCCTTGTTCTCCGCCCGCAATGCAGGCTGTCCGACTCGTCGCAGCTTCCACGATTCGTGTCCCTCCTTCCCACACTCGCTCCTTCACTATTACTTTCCCACTTTCCTTTCTCCTCTTGACTCTTACTTCTTGTTTCCTTCTCGGTCCATCCTCTTTCACCCATAACTGATCCATTCTTTCTCCCTTGCCGTATAGTTCACACCGTCTATTGTTGCGTTGAAACCATCATCCGCACATAAAGCACACTCCACCGTCGGTTTGTGATTCGAATCTCTCGGTTCAATTGCCTTTGGAGGCAACACCAGTCTCTCCTGTCACCGGATCCTTTCCGCCTTTCCAGATATTACACTCCACAGTGATAGCCGTCTTCCTTCATCAAGGACTATGGATCAACAAGGCCACTCCGGCCCGCCAGGCCCCGGGGGCCGCAAGCTCCATATTGCTCATCGGAGAAGTCCCTCTGAGCTGACCCCGTTGATGAGTATGATACCCCTTTCTTGTGGACAAGGCCGTGATGACGATGGCTGACTCGGGCATATAGTGGAACAACTGGCCATTCAGCAGCAGATCGAGCTGCTCCAGCAGCAACAACAGCAGATTGCTGCTACGCATCAACAGTACGTTAACATGGGCCTGCTCCAGCCTCAGCAGCTGGGTCAGGTCAACGCCTTCGCTCCCGGCGGCAACATTGGTGGTGTTTCTCCTCAGGTCAACACTGCCTTCCAATTCCCCCAACAGCAACCGCAGCAGCTCGGCGCTTCGATGCATGCACCACCCAGCCACTCGCACCGCCGCAATCAATCTGCTCTGCCTAATCTCGCGATGGGCCCGCCTCCTGCTCCATCGTCGGGTGCCTCCGGTTACGCCGATCAACACCAGCAAGGCCTCGGCCACAGAAACGAGAATAGCAATCACGGCCGTGGTCGTGGAGGCCCGCCCGGTGGTGGTCACCAACGCCGCCACTCTCTGGCTCTCCCAGAAGCGAAGAAGGCCGCCGAACTTGCTCAACAGAAGAGAACCGCTTCGGGCTTCCAGTTCCCAGCTCCTGCTCCTGGTGCCAGCGGGTCGGAGGGCAACTCGGATGACAAGCCTGCATCTAGCCCTTCCCCTGCGCCACAGGGCCTCGGCATGCAGCGCGCTGGCAACATGCGGGCCGGTGGTCATGGTCGAAGCCAGTCCATGGCTATCGGCGGCAACCGCGGCTCCCTCTCTGGTCGCGGTGCAGGCGGATTCCAGTTCCCAGCCGCTCCCAGTGACGGTGGATCAAGCGACAGCCAACGCCGGGGCAGCCAGCCCGGCCACGCTCGCTCCGGGTCCCGAAACTTTGACAGTAATTGGCGCCAGCCCAACAACCAGGGACAAGACCAGCAGAAGAACTTCGGCCAGCAGCCGCAACAACAGCAGCCGCAACAGGGTGGTTTCCAGCCTGGGCACCGCGCACGGCCGTCCATGAATCAGTCTATGGGCTCCATCGGCCAGTTCCAGTACCCTGGTCAACTGATTCAGCTGCCTCAGGGACAGGTTGTAATGGCCCCTCCTCAACTCTTTGGCGGCCAGCAGCTGAACCCGCTCCAGCTAGCACAGCTCCAGGCCCTGCAGCAACAAAATGGTCAGGGTATGGGCGGTCTTCAGGTCAGCCAGCACGCTCCGCCGCAGCTGTCTGTTCAGCAGCAGCAACAACAACAGCGTAAAACCCTTTTCACTCCTTACCTGCCGCAGGCCAATCTTCCCGCGCTCATTAGCAACGGCCAATTGGTTGCCGGTGTCCTGCGTGTGAACAAGAAGAACCGATCAGACGCCTATGTGACCACCCCCGATCTGGATGCCGACATTTTCATTTGTGGCAGCAAAGACCGTAACCGCGCCCTTGAGGGTGACTACGTTGCGATCGAGCTCCTCGATGTGGATGAGGTATGGTCTCAAAAGAAAGAAAAGGAGGAAAAGAAGAAGCGTAAGGATATCACCGATGCGCGCTCAAGCAGCAATGCCGGAAACGACAAATTGGGCCGCTCCGACTCCAATGGCGATAGGCAAGAAGTTGGCCCGGATGGAAGCATCCGTCGCCGCGGCAGTCTGCGCCAGCGTCCTACGCAGAAGAAGAATGACGATGTCGAGGTTGAGGGACAGTCTCTTCTGCTCGTTGAAGAGGATGAGATCAGCGATGAGCAGAAGCCCTTGTACGCTGGACATGTTGTTGCGGTCATTGAACGCATTGCAGGTCAGATGTTCTCCGGTACCCTTGGCCTCCTTCGTCCCAGCAGCCAGGCAACCAAGGAAAAGCAAGAGGCCGAGCGGCAAGCCAGAGATGGTGCCCATGGCCGTAACCAGGATCGTCATCAGGAGAAGCCCAAGATTGTCTGGTTCAAGCCCACCGACAAGCGTGTGCCTTTGATTGCCATTCCGACTGAGCAGGCTCCGCGTGACTTCGTTGATAAACACCAGGACTACGCCAACCGCATATTCGTTGCCTCCATCAAGCGTTGGCCGATCACCTCTTTGCACCCCTTCGGTACTCTCGTTGAGCAGCTTGGAGAGATGGGTGACCTGCGAGTCGAGACGGATGCTCTCCTCCGTGACAACAACTTTGGATCCGACGAGTTCTCCGATGCCGTTCTGAAGAGTATCGGGTGGGAGGATTGGTCGGTTGCCAATGATGCTGAGGCTCTGGCCACTCGCCGTGACTTCCGTGAGGAGACTACCTTCACCATTGACCCGCAAGACACCAAGGCGCTTGAGGATGCTTTCCATGTCAAGAAGCTCGACGACGGAAAGGTTGAGATTGGTGTTCACGTCGCGGACATTGCTCACTTCGTCAAGGGTAACTCCCTTGTTGACCGTGAGGCGAAGAAGCGCGGCACTGCTGTGTATCTGGTTGACCGCGTCATGAACATGCTTCCCTCTCGTGTTTCCAATGAGCTCTGCTCTCTTCTCCCTGGTGAAGATCGCCTGACTGTCAGCGTCATCTTCAAGGCCAGCCTTGAGACTGGCGCGGTCGATGACGATGTCTGGATTGGCAAGGGTGTCGTCAAGAGCGCAGGTCGTCTCAGCTACGAGGAGGTCAACTCAGTGATCACTGGCAAGTCGAGCTCGACTGGCGCCGGTATCTCCCATGACAATATTCAGTTGTTGAGCGTGAGTCTTTCCCCGTTCTATCTTCCAGCTTTCCTACTCCGATCTAGACCGTCGCGAACAAGTTCCGGGATGCTCGGTTCGGCAACCGCGCTGCTAACGTCCCTAGCTTGCGTCTTCTCCAGCAGCTCGATGACGAGAATGTGCCCGTTGAGTACAATATCTTCGATTCTACTCCGGCCCATGAACTCGTCGAAGAGTTGACCCGCCAAGCCAACTTCTTCGTGGCTCGCAAGTTGGCTAGCGCTATGCCCGAGAAGGCATTCCTTCGCCGGCAGGATCCTCCCAACCCTCGCCGTCTTACTCTGTTTGTGGAGAGAATGAACCGTCTTGGTTTCGGTCTTGATGCATCCAGCAGTGGAACTTTGCAAAGCTCTCTGTGCAAGGTGCAAGATGTCGATCTTCGCAAGGTAAGTTGCATAGATTGGGCTCAAAAATTACTGTTCCTAACGTTCATCCTCTAGGGTATGGAAACTCTATTTGCGAAGGCCATGCAGCGGGCCAAGTACTTCGTTGGTTCTGGCTCTCCCGACGAGCGCCAGCACTACATCCTCAATGTGCCGGTGTATACTCACTTCACCAACCCGTCTCGCCGCTACGCCGATATCATCGTGCACCGCCAGCTCGAGGCAGTCCTCTCAGAGGGCGCTATCGAGTTCACCGAGGACATTGAGTCCTTGAACAAGACTGCGGACCTTTGCAACAACAAGAAGGACTCCGCTCTCAATGCACAGGAGCAGAGTGTCCACATCGAGGCTTGCCGCAACATGGATCGCAAGGTCAAGGAGATTGGCGGCGACCTCATCAGCGAGGGTATCGTCCTCTGCGTTTACGAATCCGCCTTCGACGTTCTTATTCCCGAGTATGGGTTCGAGAAGCGCGTGCACTGCGACCAGCTGCCTCTGAAGAAGGCCGAGTACCGCAAGGACTCCCGTGTGCTTGAGCTGTACTGGGAGAAGGGCGTTCCCTCTTCTGCTTATATCCCCGAAGATGAGCGCCCTAAGCCCGGCAACTCTCGCGCTGCTCAGGCGGCTGCGGCTGCTCGCGAGGCGGAGGCTGCTAAGCAGCGTGCTCGTGAACACGATGAGGCTATGCGCAAGCAGACTGAGACCGGAACCATGTCTGCTGACGATGTTGATGCCCTCTTCGATGATGATGAGGATGTCGACGAGGTGACTGAGGCGGCCGCCGGTGTCTCCTTGGCCTCAGCTGACCGGTCCACGCAGAGCATGCCGCCATCGCCTACCCGCAACGGTCACCTTCAACAGGGTCCTCAGCGTACTCGCTCCGACCCCAAGATTGTCTCGAACACCAGCGATGCGCCCGAGAACAAGATGACCAACAAGGAGAAGTACCTGAAGCTCTTCAAGCTGCGTGAGGAAAATGGAGACTTCATCCAGGATGTTACTGAGATGACTCGTCTCCCCATCATCTTGAAGACCGATTTGAGCAAGAGCCCGCCGTGAGTACCTTCTTTCACATTATACGCAAGTCCTGAAACTGATTGAAATGTCTACAGATGCCTGACTGTTCGCTCCGTCAACCCTTACGCCTTGTAAAGGAGTTGAAAGGCGGCTAAACTCTCCTTCCCTGGGATATATTATCGCATGCCTATACTGCAGATTCTTTGGGTGTGCCGGGCATCTTCAAGAAGCTCACATGCGCCTACGAACATAATCCTCCCCCCAGACATGCGGATCGAACATATCGTTATCGGAAATTCATTCCCGGTATCTCCCTTTTTTTGCACTCGGCGGTCAATCCTCAGTTATCCCGCCATCTCCCCGACGTGTCCTGAGGCGCGTATACTTAGTACTTTGTTATATGTTGTGCAGCGATTGTCTGATTTTGTTTCCCTCTCATTGAGAACACCCGAGTCATTCTCCCGGTGAGAGAAAGTATTGTTCCCGTCTGAGCTTGTCTCGGTCTGCTTTTCCGGTCCGTTTCCTTTGCTTTTGAAAAAGGTCGGGATTTGTGGCTCTCGAGAAGATTGGCAATTGGAGGGAAAGATTGATTAAACTCGATAGTTCCGGAGAGTCTTTTCCATTAATTAAGTATTTACACATTCAGTTCTTCCGTGTAGTCATTGAGGCGGTAGTCTTGTAAACCAGGCACAAGTCCTCCGCATAGCCCTCGTCAATATCGCTGTCCCCATCGAACTGTTCTAGGATCTAAGGTTTGGAACCAATTGAATAGGCAGACTTGTGTTATGCAGAGGCTATACAAACACCCTAACTCCAGACTATAAAACAATCCCGCACTAAACACACCCATCCCCATGCAACCAGTCACTGCTCTAGGCTCGTATATGCCATAACATCCAAGATGTGTAGCGTGTAGAGCGAACCGGGGTATCAAAATGCAAAAGCTGAAACCACATGACACCGACAAAATGCAGAGACCCAGACATGCAGCAAAAGAATCGAAATAGGATCACAATCTTCATAGCCTCCGAACCCCAATGCGCGGCTTAGCCTTCAGCGTAGACGCTTTGCGCGCACCGACAACCTTCTTCACGCGCGACGGACTCGAGTTCACCGGTGACTTGACTGAAACACCCGAATTCAGACCGAGGGAATTGGCAGGCTTCTTGTCCTGCAATTCAATGTCTTTCATACCCGCTGCAGTGCGGTTCTCTTTCCCGTCACCACTGAAACGGCGAGAAAAGTCCGTCAATGTTCTATCCGGCACATCCTCGTAGATCTGTAGATCGTCTCGAAGTCGAGAGTGCTTGCTTCCCCTAAGTGCGAGTTTGGATTTGCGCTGCGGAGAGAGGCGAGCGCGGGTGTTGGCGCTGATGTTTTGCTCTGAGGAGCTCATTCTGTGTTCGTGGTCGGAGTCGGAGTCGATCAGCATCATGTCCGCGTCTGGGTCTTCGGGGTAGGGCATTGTGAGGACGGAGAGGGGGCGTTTGCCGAGTACGTTTTTGCATGGGCTTGGGGGTGTGAGGTGGACTGGGGTGGAGGAGAGGGAGGGGTTGTTCTCTTTTGCGCTGGCTGGGTCGTCGTTTTCGCTGTCGCTCATGCTGTCGGATGGACTGGGTTTGCGCTGTTTTCGTAGTGTGTCGCGGTGTAAGCTTTGCGATTGCTGGATAGTTGTGTCCTGCTCGTGGCGTATTGAGCTAGGGTCTTCGCCTCGGTGCTTAGCTTCGGTGACGGAGTCTTGAAGGGCTGGTGGGATCGGGGCATGGATTGAGGTCATCAATTTGGCTTGGTGGGAGAAGGCGCTGAATTCTTCTCGTAGCAGGGTCCCTGCTGATGCGTTGAGGGCTGAGTCTGGGTTGGGATTGATGAGAAGGCAGGAGATGGTCTGACGGCAAAGCGGTTAGTTCGGTTTTTTTTTTTTTTTGAAGGTAGCGCTTAGGGTGTGCACTCACGATGAGAACATCGCGCAGAGTCAAATTTGACACCCAGTCCCTCTTTAGTGTATCCACACACACCGCGCCCGTTAGCTCCTCCACATTGGGATGCCAGATGCGTGTTCGGAAGGTCGCCTTAGGCGGGCTGTTCGGATAATCTCCCGGTATCTTGAGATGCAGTCGCCATAGGCCTTGCGAGTAGGGTGTACCGGTCGGGCCAGTTAGAAGGACTGTCAGTTGCGATAGGTCATCGAAGCGACCCTCGTCCGGCGGCATCAAGTAGTACGGTGGGAGCTTGTCGTTGTGCAGGGCGGCATGGTCTGCCGCCAGTCGGCGCAGATTAGAAGGCTGTATCGCATGATTAACATGTCGAAGTGTCTTCAGTGGGGCACACGGTACTTACCATAGTGGATGTGATGTTGTGATGTTTGGGTGTTTGAAGCAAAACAGCCGGTTACTTCGTCGACCGGGTGTTTGGTGCCGCTAGTCCCGAAGTGGCGACGCGTTTGCTACGGGAGCGCGTCTCAATTACGCTTCCGTTTTTGGAAGTACTTCCAGTATATAGATCTATAGATCACGGATAGGTGTTTATGCACGTACTATGAGGCATCCACTTAGAGACTGAATTGAAAATTAGATGATGGAATCTGTCGACAATGTATTTACTATTTGTCAGAGATTAAGCTAATCATAAGGATCAGAAATTGAAAATGAGAAACGGTGCGCCGCGAGTATGCTGTCCGAGTCACCAATGTCACAAATCCCAGATAAGTATTACAAATCTCCCATGATTAAAAGGTAAAGAACAGAAAAGAAACCTTGATAACATGTTCACGTTGTCTCATCCCACAGATCCAGAAGATCTGTAAATCCATTCAGCCGGTTGTATCACAGGCTGGAGCTGCTTTACAGAGCGAAGGCAGCCAGAGCAGCACCGGCAAACATGCCGAAGCCGGCAGTGGCGATGGCAGCGGCGCCATTGGAGGTGGACGTGTGGCTAGAGCTGGAGGTCCCAGTAGAGCTATGGGAGCTCGTGGTGGACGACTTGCTTGGGGCAGTGGTTTGAATCAAGGTCTCGGTGGAGGTCCCGGTGGAGGTCTCAGTAGAGGTCTTGGCCTTTGTCGAGTCGGTAGTAGCAGTGCCAGTAGAGGTAGAGACCTTGACGAGGGAAGTGAAGGTGGTGCCGCCGTTCAGAGGGACAACGGGCGAGGTGAGACCAGCGGGGATAGAGGCAGCAGGCTGCTGGGAAGTTACAACAGCGGGCTGACTGGTGACAACAGCGGGTTGACTGGTAACAACAGCAGCCTGCGAGGTAACAACCTCAGGCTGACCAGTGACAACACCCAGAGAGTTGGTCTCGGTCAGATACTGAGTGGCCGGGTTGTCCTATTAGAACGAGTTAGGGCTGCAGATATTGACCATCATCACGGGTACCTACGTAAGATACCTGAGCATTGGTGCCCAGAGCGAGTGCCGAGAGGCTAGCGAAGACAATAGAGGAACGCATTGTAGAGGTTGGGTGTGTTGGTGTTGTTGTTGTTGATGTTGATGTGTGGGGCGATGTAGATGTGCGGAGAGCGTGGGGGAAGAAGAGAGAAGGAAGAGAAACAGAGAAACGAATTTATTAGAGTACGTTGTCTAGGGATGCAGGAAGCTCTTTGTCTTAAATACTTGTATTTCTCGAACTATTTCTCTGGCAACGCCATCGTCCCTAAAACGGCTTAAGGCATTGGGCTGCAGTCCAGTCATCGTTGGTGAACCTGTCGAGTGGCGCATCTATTTTGGGAGGTTGCACCGGCTGCCTACAGTGCGTCGTCGTGCATTGTCGAGGCATAAGCCGAGGAAAGTGACTAAGTTAGTTAGTTTACTACTGTGTAGTTGGCTAAAACCTGTAGATGTCTGAGAGAAAACATGGTTCCAAAGTTAGTGGCCCCACTACTGTATGCTCTCTCTATGATGCTTCCCAATAAGAACATAAGTACTCTGTAGATAAAAACTACCTAACTTAGCCTAACCTAGTTAACTGCTATAAGCAATAGCGACCAGCTTACGCTTCCCCAAGTACATACTCTATACCTAGGTAGAGGCCTACAAATTCTGGGTCATTGATACAGTTGACCATAGCGGATCACTGCTACCAAAAATACTTCGCCTTTTCCATTCCTAGTGGCGCGAGCAGTAGTAAGACCGGCAAGCAGCCCAAGTGGAGTAGTGTGAGACATCACCCAACATCAAGTTTACCCGTCCACGCTAGACACAAACCTTCCCGTATAGCACTTTCCACCACTTTCCACCAACCTCTATGAGTCTCTACCACTCTCTTAGTCTGATTTTCCCACTTTATCTTGTCCTTGTTACTCGAGGCTCCACCTAGGATCAACAACTAAAAGCACTTTGTGGGTCAGCCTTTATCGACGAGTATGAGTGATTTGCTACGCAGAAATAATAAATTGTAGAAAACAACGAGACCTTAAACTTTGTATGCGTTTCACACATAGCCACGCCCATTTGAGTCTGGGCTTGTTCCCTGCATGGTGCACTCGGTACTCGATACTGTAAGCTCGAGTGCTGCGGTTTCTTTTCGGGCTGGACTCTGTGTGTGACATGCAACGCGTACTTCGACCATTCTGGCTAGTACGGCTAGCCGCCCCAGTGCGTACAAGTGTGGCCACACAAGAGCATCCAGGTCACGAGCCTCGAAAATAAGCTCTGCATCTGCATCTACGCTCGGTTCGGGTTACCATAGACGCGTCACCCTTGCTCAGTCTGTTGTCTGGCCTTCACTTGTTGTGTGGGCTGCACTGTAGATCTCCCGAGTACGAGTCCAGACTCTATTCTACAAGCCAAGGTCTCTGGCAATAGAGCTTCAGGGCATCTGGTACTGATCACAGCGCCAATCTTTAAGTATCGATTGAGACTCCCAAGGTCCCTCGCGCATATTATACAAGAAACCACTGCACCAGATCAATCGCATCACTCCTTAACCAACATGTCCGGGCCCCGCATCCAATCCGCAAACTCCTTCCGCTTGGCCTAGTATTCCCCAATTCGAATTAGCTCGCGTCCATCTTGTATGGCGTTGCCATTGGAAGTATCCCGGGTTTCTCAACCCGACTGGGTCTCTGTGAAAACAAAGGAAAGAAAGAAGTCTCACCCGAATATCCCAGAACCCATAGCGCTCCTCCAGACTCAAATACGGGTTCCGCGCACCGCCGTCTCGCTCGATCTCACCCGCCCAGTCACGCCAGCTGATCGGCTTCAGTTTCTCGGCACCGAGCACCAGGCCAACCGAGACCACGACCACGGCGACCAGGGTTTCGACAACGATATCCTGAGGCAGGGCCAGGCGCGTGTTGCTGAAGAGGACGGTGTGTTCGTGAGCCGAGTAGCCTCTGTAGAGCTCGTTAGCGGGTGGTTTCCTAGGATAATGTGAAATTGGTAAAGGCGTACGCGTGCGCCAGCAGCACTAGGCCCAATAATGTCGTCAGGCGTGAAAGGAAGCTCATGGTGATGGGTAGAGGGTGAGGTAGTCGACTCGCGGGTTAGGGTCCCGTGGTTGTGCTTAGGGAGGTGAGGTGTTCTCTCCCGTGTCTATGGTAGATATGCAAAGCACTGCCACGATTTACTGAGCGTCGAGGCCCTTCTTTTTGTTGAGGTAGCGTCTTAAGTTGGGATGGCGCTGGGACTGGTGCTTTGGTGTCCCGCCTAGGCAATTATCTAAGCCGAATTCGGAAGGCGGTAGAAACTGTTTGTCTTGATACATACTGCGCAGTAGAGTTGTTAATAGTGTTAACTATGGGGGTATATCCCATCATCATTCCATAGCTGTGCTGTGATATTTCAGCTTCATTCTGCTTGGTATCCATTTAGAGCTACAATAATTCGAAGCCCGAGCTATAATTGGACTAAGGTTACAAGTACAAACTGCCAGAAGAGTGGCAACAGGTATGGCAACATGTGGAATATATCTCACGATTCGAGATCAAAACGATGTTGGAAAACCCCCTACGGCAAAAGGCTTACATATAGGTGCCGAGGAACGTTTAGACATATACTTAACATGATTGAAGGTATTCAAGTAAAGACCTTCCAAATTTCAAGTCCACGGGTTCTAAAAAGGCTGTATAAACTCTGTCTGGACAAAGCCTACACTTCAGGAGAATATGAAGCGACCCGTATTCACCTGGCACCGTCGGGATCCGCTTTCATCTCTTTTGATGATCATTCATCTCATGTCTTTGATCTCATGAAGACATGACGTGTCAATCCAAGGCTATCCAACTATATACAAGGGAAAAATGTGGTCGTGAAAATTTTATATTTTTCATCATCCCAAGCCACTGTCCGGCCGGGTTCTAGGTTCGTAATCAAGGTCCTAACACATCAAAATTTCCATCATCTCACCATTCCACATTAAGCATCATTTACAGCTTCTGCATGGCAGCAATATCGGTGGACTGGACGTGGTCCTCATCCTCCTCAATGCGGGATTGGAGCTCGTCAGTGGAGACCTTCTCATCCTCAACGACCAGGTTGATCTGAAGCTTCTTAATACCGAAACCAACGGCAACCCACTTGGAGGCACCCCAGACCAGACCGTCCTGCTCGATAGCGCGGACATTGGCCTCCATCTCCTCAAGGTTGGTCTCATCATCTGCAAAGGAAGTTAGGACAAATTCATCGGTCTGATATACAACAGTAAGCACATACCCCAGGGCTTCACCTCAAGAGTGACAAGAGACTTGGCAGCGGGCTTGGGGCCCTTAGCGGCCTTCTTGGCCTTGTACTCCTCGAGACGCTTGTTGCGCTCAGCAACAACGGCGGGATCCTCCTCCTCAGAGTCGGAGCCGAAGAGGTCCTCATCCTCATCCTCCTCGGGCTTGTCCTTGGGGTTGGTGGGGAGCTCGGTAGACTCAGGGCCGTAGGCGGTGAAGGCCTTGGAAGAGTCACCGGGGAGGGTGGAGAACTCGTCCTCGTAGGAGGCAATGTGCTTGTACCAACGGGCAACGTGGGGGTACTTGGCAGCGTCAGGGGCGCCGCCGAAGGCCTTGAAGCTCACAACATCGGCCTGGCTGGGACCATTGCTATAGAGTACAGTCAGTACTGCATCATAATAGATAATGTGTGGGAAAAGTGCGCAAGATTTTGCAAGTCAAGATCAGAGACGCGATTTCTCGCATTGGATGTAGTCATGTAGCGGGGTCTTAATCCGCCTCCTAAACACGGACCAATTTTTTCTCATCATAAAAGCAAGGGGCAAAGAAGAGTAAAAGCCAAAATGGAAAAGGGGGATGTAGCTTACCCAACGATGTAGCTGCGGGTGGCCAGGAAGTTGTTGGCCACTGGCGGTACATGTTAATTCCGGAGGTTCAGGATAGAAAAAAAGCCAAGGGAAAGCTTACAAGTCAAGCCGGCGTCAGAGACGAAGTCGGTGAAACCCATTGTGAAAGAAGGGAGTGGATGTGAGTTAGAAGATTGTAGGAGTAAAGGGGGAAGAAAACAAAGTGGGCGAGGGGTAAAACATTTTTTCTTTCCGCTTAATAGCGTGGCGCCACGTGACTTGAGTGGTGACGGAGTCTCCAGCAACAGGCGGAGCTTCTACTTGCTTCCGCCACTCAGCGTCCGACTGGTGGAGCTTTCGAGAAACCTCGAGATGCCAACCGTGCAACTATAAAAGGCCATGTTATTGCTCCCTCGCGCATTACCACCACTATCATCGTCAACATGGCGGCCAGACTTTCTCTCGCTTCGCGCAGTCGGCTGCTGCGCATTCCACAACTACCTACAACTCGTCCACCACTAGCTACCTCACGGTTCACTCGATTTCCTCAAACTCCGGCTATCCTAACGCCGGCAACAAGACCGACTTCGGTATCTGCGATACGCCACTATGCCTCCGGTCGTCCACACCCTCCTGGCGGTACTCACCGCATGAACATGAGTGGCGAGGAAGAGAAGCCCGCGCTGGAACAATTCGGTGTTGATCTGACGGAAAAGGCCAGAGCTGGAAAGCTGGACCCGGTCATTGGAAGAGACGCCGAGATCCATAGAACCATTCAGGTTCTCTCGCGACGCACCAAGAACAATCCCGTGCTGATTGGTGCGGCCGGAACTGGCAAAACTGCTGTATTGGAAGGTCTGGCCCAGCGCATTGTACAAGGCGATGTTCCTGAGAGCATCAAGGACAAGCGCGTCGTTTCACTGGACTTGGGCTCGCTCATAGCGGGTGCCAAGTTCCGTGGTGATTTTGAAGAACGTCTCAAAAAGGTCCTGAAGGAAGTTGAAGATGCGAAAGGTGGTGTGATTCTCTTCATTGACGAGCTTCACACCCTACTGGGACTGGGAAAGGCCGAGGGTAGCATTGACGCGAGCAATCTGCTGAAGCCTGCCCTTTCCAGAGGCGAGCTTCAGTGCTGCGGTGCGACGACTTTGAACGAGTACCGGTTGATCGAAAAGGATGTTGCCCTTGCCCGTCGTTTCCAACCTATCATGGTTGGCGAACCGTCTGTTGCCTCGACCATCTCTATCCTCCGTGGTATCAAGAACAAATACGAAGTCCACCATGGTGTTAGAATCACGGACAGTGCCCTGGTAGCCGCAGCCACCTACAGCAACCGCTACATCACCGACCGTTTCCTCCCCGACAAAGCCATCGACTTGGTGGATGAAGCCGCTTCAGCACTTCGCCTTCAGCAAGAATCCAAGCCTGATACCATCCGGGAACTGGAGCGGGACATTACGACCATTCAGATCGAGCTCGAATCTCTTCGCAAGGAAACCGACGTGAGCAGTCGCGAGCGCCGAGACAAACTCCAAGAAGATTTGAAGGCCAAGCAAGACGAGGCTGCAAAACTGACTGAAGTATGGGAAAAAGAAAAGGCTGAAATTGACGGCATCAAGCGTACAAAAGAGGAGCTGGAACTCGCAAGGTTCCAGCTTGAGCAGGCTCAGCGCGAAGGCAACTTTGCCAAGGCCGGAGAACTCAGATACTCTACCATTCCTGAACTCGAGGCCAAGTTGCCTAAGGAAGGAGAGTCGGATGCAAATAAGACTCTGATCCATGACTCTGTCACTGCCGACGATATTGGCAACGTTGTTTCTCGAACCACCGGAATTCCAGTCAATAAGCTCATGGCTGGGGAGGTTGAGAAGCTGATTCACATGGAGGACACTCTTCGGAAGTCTGTTCGCGGGCAAGACGAAGCTCTCTCTGCTGTTGCCGATGCAGTACGGATGCAGAGAGCCGGTCTTAGTGGTGAAAACCGCCCGCTAGCCTCGTTTATGTTCCTTGGACCGACCGGTGTGGGAAAGACCGAGCTTTGCAAGAAAATGGCCGAATTCCTTTTCTCCACCGAGTCTGCAGTCGTGCGCTTCGACATGAGCGAGTTCCAGGAGAAGCACACTATCAGTCGTTTGATCGGTTCTCCAGCCGGTTATGTTGGCTACGATGATGCTGGTCAACTTACCGAAGCAGTCAGACGGAAGCCCTATGCTGTGCTCCTGTTTGACGAGTTTGAGAAGGCGCATCGCGATATTTCGGCTTTGCTTCTCCAGGTTCTTGACGACGGCTTCCTCACGGATGCCCAGGGCCACAAGGTTGACTTCAGAAATACCTTGATCGTCCTGACCTCGAACCTCGGAGCCGATATTCTCGTCGGTGGCGATCCCCTGCATTCCTACAAGGATGACGGCGCATCCGAAGTTCCACCAGACATCAAGCAAGCTGTCATGGAGGTTGTCCAAAGTTCCTACCCGCCCGAGTTCCTGAACCGTATCGACGAGTTTATCATTTTCAAGCGACTCTCGCGGGAGGCCTTGCGGGACATCGTCGACATCAGGATTAAGGAGCTTCAGGCACGCCTTGACGAGCGCCGGATTACCTTGAAGGTGGATGACGAGATCAAGGACTGGCTGTGCGAGAGAGGCTATGACCCCAAGTTTGGCGCTCGCCCTCTCAACCGGTTGATCTCCAAGGAGATCGGAAACCGCCTGGCTGACAAGATCATCCGCGGCGAGATCACGTCGGGCCAGACTGCTCGCGTGTCTTTCAATACTGACAAGTCTTCATTGGATGTTTCTGCTGAAGGAACTGAGGAATCTGCATGATTTTTTTGGTACGAAATGGTGTTTCTGGTTGCATATCCAAGGGCATTTATGACGGTGTTACGAGGTGCTTGGTTCCTGACTGTTTATTTTCATCTTCACTCACAGTGATTTCTGTATATTAGTTTGACTCGTCTCGAGTGTGTACGAATGCATTTCCGCTCATAATTGATACACAGTAATGTTCTGTAGCTTTTAGCGACAGTGTAGTTATAGGTGGTTGGGCAACATGACCAAGTCGCTCGTTCTCTTCACCTCACACCCTTCTCACTCCGAATACCCAGAATACTCATTCTTTGAATTCTTCACAAAATGCGCTCCTCTCAGAAAAGAAAACACTCGCCGGTGGTTTCTCGATCTCGTGCACCTCTAATAACTCCCATCACCGCGGGACCGAGAGGCAGAGCATCCACCATGTCGAGTGGCTCATTCCACCCACCAGCGTCAGAAGCCCAGCGATTGCAGGCTCCCTTTCCAACGGAGACTCGGCCTGGAGGAGATGAGCATGAAAGATCTAATGACGATGACGATGCTGGTCACATCATTGCCGCCATTGACATGAAAGACTACGGCACGGTGGGGTGCTCATACTACTCTAGGGAGGAGGAGAAGCTGTACCTCATGGGAGACAGCAAGTCGGGGGAAATGGAGACAATAAATGCCTGTACGCTCCGTTCAAAATTTCCGATTCACTGATATGGCTTGCTGACCTGGGTGGGCTAGTGATTCTTCAGATCAAACCCACCGTGATCTTGACGCCTCCTCGAGTCGACCTTCTCAATGTTGAAGGACAGAATCTTGCTCAGGATAATGGTAATTGATATCCCTGTCATAATTGTTGGATCTAATCAATTGATGAGACATAGATGCATCCTCCTATCTACCCTATCAGGTGGACGTCCGTCCCTCACAAGAATTCACCTATTCCAATGCGGAGAGCAGACTCGTTGCCCTAGATCTGTCATCGTCCCATGAAGAGCGGCTGCGATTTTTCGTACCTCAGAGCGGCCTCAATGGACCCGAAGAAGAAGCAAGCCCCGAGAACATGGGCTTCACACTTCATGAAGGGAGACTTCTGCACATTTCCAGTTTTGTTGACATGGAAAACCCAGTTACTCTTGGCTGTGCAGGAGCAGTTCTTTCATACTTACAGAGACGGCAAGCTACGACGAGCGTGGGGCCGCTCGAAGCCAATCTGTTTCGGGTCAGGTATGTGGAGATGTTCAGTCTCCAGGATACAATGTGAGTGGTTGACATACCCTCAGTCGTGAATAATATCTAAATGATATGGAAATAGGTGGATCGGGAGCAATACTTTGCTCTCCCTGCAGATTATACAGTCCGAGTCGCATCCAAACATGTTCAACCAAGGCCCAGGCAAAAAGTCAGCTGGCGGGAAAGAGGGTCTTTCGGTCTATGGTCTCTACCGACGGTTTGCGTATACACCTCAAGGAAGAGCCAAACTCAAGCAGATTTTCTTCCATCCAAGTCTCAGTCTTGATATTATCAAAGAGCGTCATGACTTCATTGCCATATTCTCGCGACCAGACAACTTGGCAGCCCTCGAGAAAATGATAAAGGGGTTGAAGCACATCAAGAATCTCCGGCCTGTGATGATCAATCTCCACAAAGGTATCAGTACGGGAAGTGCGAAGATCACTGGGTTCAAGACCACTGTGTGGGCGAGTCTCTTGGCTGTATGTCCCTTTGCAGCTTGGGATGCGTATATCTGCTAATGGAACTTTGTAGTTTGCTTTCTATTCGATCGACATTCATGACGCACTTCGCGAGATTTCAGGAGCAGAGATGCTGGCTAGACGAACAAAGGTTTAAGCCTTACTATTCGGGATATGGAGACTGAAACTAATCTTAAGAAGGCACTTCAAGTTTTTGAAGCGGCGCAGCTTCATAGAGTCGGACGAATGATCCAGGAGATTGTTGATATCGACAACTCCGAGGAACAAGGCCGGACAGTGGTCAAGCAAGGCCTCGATAGAGAGCTCGACCAGATGAAAGATCGATACGACGGCTTGAACAGTCTGCTCAAAAACGTGGCCATTGAAATTGCAACAACGATTCCAGAAGAGCTTGATATCGATGTGAACGTCATCTATTTTCCACAGCTTGGCTTCAACATTGCCATTTCTCTCAATGACAGAGGAGACCCCGCATACTCCGGTGCAGTTGGCGATTGGGAGCTGGTATTTACCACAGAGACCAGAGCTTACTTCAAGGACTTTCGTATGCGAGAGCTGGACGAAAGGCTCGGAGATATCTATGGGCTTATCTGTGGTAAGATTGTCTCCATGAAATCCACGCTTCTATCTATTGACGATTCTTTTAGAAAAAGAGATTGAGATCGTGTACGATTTGGCGCAGAGGGTCCTTCAGTACGAGAACGTGCTTATCGAAGCATCCGATGTCTGTGGAGAGATGGACAGGTTCGAGATTCGTTTGGGGGAACTGAAAAAAGCTAATCATTCATACAGCCTTCTCGCTCTCACTCAGGCAGCTAGCTTCTTTAAGCTTACACGACCACGGATGGTAACAGAAAATGTTATCAATATCAAGGGTGGCCGGTGAGGACATTCTACTCATGCTATTTCCCATTTGTCCTAATATGGACCAGTCACATTCTGCAGGAACTCACTGTTTCGTCATATGTCCCAAACGATACTTTGCTCGCTGGTGGGAGAGAGAATCTGGACGACAATATCCATTCGTCGGCAGATCAAGTCTCTAGTATGCTGCTATTGACCGGGCCAAATTACTCTGGCAAGAGTATCTATATGAAGCAGGTGAGACCCCATGCCAAAATGATTGTTTTGCACATCTAAAAGTTGTTTAGGTTGCTCTTATTGTCTACCTTGCACAAATCGGGAGGTAAGGTAAATTGCTCCTCTGCCCCTTAAAGCTCTATTGACTTGTAATGGCAGCTTCGTCCCAGCAGATATGGCAGAACTTGGTATAACAGACAAGATCCTCACGAAGATTAACACTCTGGAGAGTGTCTCCCAGGTGCGGCAGGACATTCAACTACCTGAAGTTCTTTCTATAGCTAACATTTGAACTAGATCCAAAGCACTTTCATGAGTGACTTGCAGCAAATTTCACTTTGTCTCAAGCACGTCACAGGTCGAAGCCTGGTTCTCATCGACGAGTTTGGCAAGGGAACAAGCGAGAGTGGTGAGTGACTTCCTGGGACTTTCAGATGAGAGAATGCTAATTTCTGTAGACGGAATCGGTCTGGCCTGCGGAATACTCGAGCACCTACTCACCATCGAAGATGCTCCCAAGGTCATTGCGGCCACTCATTTTCACGAAATCTTTGAACATGGCTTCCTTGCACCGCGCCCAAGATTGCAGCTCGGACACATGGAGGTTAAAGTCTGTGAAGAGTTTCAAGAAGTAGAGGATCAAGTCACCTATCTTTACAAGTTTGTTCAAGAACTATTCTCCCCATGATGGATACAGAGGACTAATTGATGACATAGCTTTCGTCCGGGCCGCAGCAGCAAGAGCTTCGGTACCATGTATGAGCCTCTGCATCATCCGGCACTTTCGCACATTGGCTTTTGCTAACAACGAGATAACAGATGCGCCGCAATCAATGGGATCGACTCGGCCATTGTTTCCCGCGCGAATGAGATTGCAATCCTCGCAGCCCGAGGCGAGAATCTTGTTGCTGCATGCGCTATGCTATCTCCTGAAGAGATGCAGTCTCTTCAACATGCGGTATGGACAGTCCATACTTGCTACTCTCCCATGCAGTCCACTGACTTGCAAGGCAGAACACATTGGCGAGAAACTTCCTCAAAATAGACTTCTCGCCCGAAGGGAGATCAAAAGGGAGATCAAGCCATAACGTGAAGGCAATCCTGGAGGACTTGTTCCAGCCAGAAGAATGAAAATGGGCCATGAGAGTCTTGTCATGGAATATGCCTTCAGGCTTACTGCGCCTTATCAGTGCCGGGTACTTATTCTTACATGGGGCACATGGCGATGTTACGAGGCCTCGACCTATGCTATTAACAGCACGGTATCCTCATTCCCATTCGGCTTTCAATATATAGTAAGGGCCGATCAACTTCGCCTCAGCCATTTTCCGGTCAGGTGTGGTGACTGACATCTGGATGTTCACGGTGCGCTGAGCAACTCTCTCCTGCATTTCACTGCGAGTATAACTCTTGAACATAATTTACATTATCTTACGTCCTTCTTAAATTTGGAGTTTGTGCCTGAGCTTGAGTTGAAAGGGTAAAATTGAGCTATATACACATAGAATGCCTGTATCTGCCAAGAACGTAGGCGCCGTAAGAAGAACAAAATATCCATAAACTCTATACCCAACCCCAGTTTTAGAGCTTGACACTCTTGACCAGGTTCTTTTTAATACCCGTAAGCTCACCACCGTAACCACCACGGCCCTCGCCTCCCTTATAGATCTGGCGGATACTGCCGAGCTTCTTCTTCTTCTCCTCGAACTTCTTGCGCTTCTTGACACGCGGGTTGCGCGAGTCTTTGTTCCGGTGTGGTGTGAGACCCTTATTCTTCTCGATCTGGTACGTGATAGCACGCTTCCCGTCAGGTCCGATTTCCTCTTGGACGTGGACTTGGCCACCTTCGCGAGCTGCGGCGGCATAGGCATCGGCACGAGCTTTCTTGTCCTCCTTCCGTTGCTTGCCCCGCGCAGCGACCATGTCGTAGTAATCGTCATCGTCGCTGCCGGACTGGTTGCCCGAGCGGAGCTCCTTGGCAACACGGCGGTCTTCTTCGTCGCTGTCTCCACCGAGCTCTTGGCCAATGTCGGGTTGTTGACGACCACGTCTTTCGGCCTCGGCGTTGAGTCGCGCTTGTCGGTCCTTGAGACGCTCACGGTACGGAATATCAGCATCACCGCCTGCATGCATGCCGGCCGTGTGGCGCTTGTTGGCCTTCTGTGCAAGCTGGGATGTGTAGAAGCGAAGAGAACGTTTCTGCTTGGCCTTCTCCTCGGCCTCACGGGCAGTCAGGGCGTCCTCATCACCGAAATCGGAATCATCGTCCTTGGTGGGTGCCTTGGCCTTCTTAGTCTTGCGCTTCAGACCAGGCTCCATGGCCAATTGGGACAGATCAGCGAAGCCGGCTTCAGTTTGCGCAAGACGCTCGGCGCGGCGGGCTTCCGCGTCGGCTTGTGCTGCCAAAGCCTTCTTCTCTGCCTTGCTCAGTTTCTTCGGTGCGGGTTCCCGGACCTCCTTGGTCTTTTGTTGTTTCTGGGCCTTTGCGGTCTCGGGCTTGACAGCTGCCTTGGCAGGAGTCTTAGTAACTTCAAGAACCTCGGGGATCTCGAGACCCTTGACCTTCTCCCAGAGCTTGCGGAACTTCACAAGAGAGCCCATCACAGGGTGTTGTCGAAGTTCGGCCGGGGAGATAGGCATATTGTCGTTGCTCCCATCGGAGGACGAAGAAAGAAGCATAAAGTACAAATTGATGGTACCCAGGTAAGCCGACAAGGCACGCAATTTCACGACAGCAACGGGTGCTGGTTGAGGTTCGTCATCATCCTCGTTTGTCGCTCTTGAAACTTTTGATGCTGCCTTCTGCAGATCCCGGTATGTGGATTGAAGATCGGTGAAGTCCTTTGCCAGGGGTTCGAACTCGGGATACCTCGACCTGAGGATCTTCAGCTTCTCGTCGGTTCCCATGTCGTCAGTGATCTCCAGCTGTGGGAGCACTTCGGTGACCACGCCAGAATCCTCTGCTTCATCCGCCTTGCCGGAGTCCGCCCATTCAGACTCGTCAAAGCCAAAGTCAGCTTCTTCCATAGCCTGCAGCTGCTTCTGTTGCAGTCTCTTGGCTTCCTGTTCCTCCTCCAGGGCATCGACCTCAGTCTCGATCTGGTCTGCGTTGTACAAATCCTTTTTTGAGGAACCCCATGCAGCGATGCCCTCTTCTTCCTCATCAGACTCTTGACCACGGCGGCCCATGCCCATATCATCATCGAGGTCGTCCTCATATTCCTCTTCTCCTTCGAGGTCGTCCTCGTCCGGGTCCTCATAGCCTAGGATTTCCTCGTCGGAAGGCTGAAGCATCTCCTCTGCAGCAAAAGTCAGATATTGTTCCTTGAACATTATGAGTCCAGTCAATCGCTTACCTTCTTCTGCAACTCTCCGGCGCCGTTTGGTCTCCGGGCCATCATCCAGAAGGATCTGGTCGCGGCCGGCCTGGAACTCATCCTCGGAGTCGTCGAAGCGCTCTTCGACATCAAACCTAGTGCGCACGGGGGCTTCTGTCTTTTGCGCCGGACGGCCGGCCTTTCTCTTCTTGCCCATGGTGAAATATTTGCGTTGCTGGTTTATTTCAAGCTGATCAACTGCGACAAAATAATTTTTTGGTCCGCCTTCACCGCCTTGCGGGCAAAACTCGACGTTTGTCCTGTTTGCTGGCGGTGTAGCGTAATACAGTTAGATTACAAATTATGCGTAGGTGGTACGGTAAAATATGTTCCTATCGGTAAAAGGCCTCTCATCGCGCTTTCCTTAACTTCAAAGAACTCACGGCAGTCCCAATTGACCCCTTTCTTCTCGGTTGTTTTTGGTCCTTCTTCCCTATGCCTCACAGTCTTTCGTTTATCCCCTCTTATCTCAATACCACCCCGACTTTGGGAGTATCCGTACTGCTTTGCACAGTCATCGCCTATACGCTTGCCAAGATGTTCGGGTTTGGTCGACGAAACCAGTTCCCTGTCGAGGGTCGAGTAAGTGGAATGCCCCTGTCTCTTGGGGTGATGGCAACTGATTTTTTGTTCCAGACTGTGCTTATCACTGGTGGATCTGATGGCATGGGCAAAGCTGCCGCTATTCAACTTGCCGGCAAAGGCGCCAATGTCGTGGTCGTTGCTCGTACACTCTGCAAGCTCCAGAGTGTAGTTGACGAGATGAAGGTCGGAATGATTCCCATGTCCTCCATGCTCATTTTACTTACACAATCTTCAGAACGTGGCTGTCATGACCAAAAAGCAACGCTTCTTCTACATTAGCGCTGATCTCACTGATGCCGCCGAGTGTGATCGTGTCATCGATGAAGTCACTCGTTGGAACGATGGGTGTCCCCCTGATGTTGTCTGGTGCTGTGCTGGCTTCTGCCATCCTGGATTCTTCACCGAAGTGCCCATTTCAGTCCAAAGGCAGCAGATGGATACCGTCTACTGGACTGCTGCCAACATGGCACATGCAACTCTTCGCAAGTGGCTGGTTCCCGTCGCGCCCAGTGAACAAATGAAGGACCCACGGCGACACCTCATCTTCACCTGTTCCACCCTTGCGTTTACTCCCATTACTGGCTACGGTCCCTACTCACCCGCCAAGGCTGCCATTCGCTCCTTATCTGATACCCTCAGCCAGGAGATTGAGATGTACAATGGAGCCTACAGTCAGCGACACCGAAACTCAGCTCCGGCTGCCGATGTCAAGATTCACACTGTTTTCCCCATGGGCATCCTCAGCCCCGGATTCGATAACGAGCAGAAGCTTAAGCCCGACCTGACCAAGAAGCTGGAGGAGGCTGACAAGCCTCAGTCCCCCGATGAGGTGGCCCGGATCGCCATCAGTGCCCTGGAACGTGGCGAATATCTCATCACTACTATGTTCGTCGGTCACATCATGAAGGGTACCGCTCTTGGGCCGAGTCCCCGAAACAGCATCGTCGGTGACACCGTGCTTAGCTGGCTGAGCAATCTGGTGTTCCTCCAAGTCATCCCAGACCTTCGCAACAAGGCCTTTAACTGGGGAAAAATCAACGGACTCCCCGGGGCCCGGTCCCTGAGACCACCCCTTGAGTGCATTTTTCTCCTGCGTTTGTATTATACCCTGCTTGTTGCACGTTGCATGTTGCCCATGTGGCCTTTCCCTTCCTTTAGCCCATGCCTGTCTAAGATAAACACGACATATCATTATTGGAGTGTGTTTCTTCAGATATATGCATACCTTCAAAAAGCTTATGTCCAAATGTAGAAATACGGACTCGTAATGCGGGCGGTGACGTAGTGCCGATCCAGAGGCGACTTGACTTGCCTCTGCAATTTCAACAATTTTAAATCTTGCCCGCCACTGACAAGTTGCAGTTTACTTGAAGATGCGCTGATACTCCGCACGTCTCTTAACTATCTGACCGGTTCGCAGAAGAATATTTCTGTTTCACCGCCGTTGTCCTATTGTTCCATTGTTCCTCTCGGGTACTTACGACAGACAAGACACAATGGATGCGCTCTTCTCAATTCCCTTCCTGTCACTTTTGTTCGTGCCTGCAATTACATCTTACAGCACGAGTCTCAACATCCTCTTCTTTTACATGACATGGACCACACTGGTGCTATCCCATCCCCCGCTCCGAGTAGAGCTCTTCGGCTCAGCTGCCGTGCGCTTACTGTTCCATGCGCTCCCGTCCCTCGTCTTCTTCCTATTCGACATCCTCGTCCCGTCCACCGCGGCAGCTGTCAAGGCGCAGGGTGAAGCCGGCCTTCCTGGAGGCAAGAAGCGACGTACACTCCGAGCAAAGCAGTTCAAAGTCGCAGGATGGTCGCTTTTCAACCTCTGCTTCAGCCTTGCCGCGCAGGCAGGAATTGAGTCCCTCCTCGTGAACGGGTTCGGTGTGCGCAGCGCAATTAAAGTATCCATGAAGCTTCCAATGCCATGGGGGATGGCTAAGGACGTATTCTTTGGGCTTGTAGTTCGAGAGGTGAGCCGATCGCCGGGTGATCGACATTGTCAAGTTGCTAACCACTAGGTATTCCCAGATTCTCACCTATGTCCTACATCGCTATGTCCTGCACTCGGAGAATTTCCTCTCCAATTACCATAACAACTGGTACCACCAGCTTAATGCGCCCTTCCCTCTCACCGCGCATTACGACCACCCGCTCGCCTACTTCGTACACAGATTCCTTCCTACTTATCTGCCGGCCATGCTATTCCGTTTCCACATGCTCACCTTCCTGCTCTTCCTGTCGATTGTTTCTATCGAGGAGACATTTGCATACTCGGGCTACACGATCATGCCGACCAGCTTCTTTTTGGGTGGAATTGCGCGCCGTACAGACTTGCATTTGATTGAGGGTGGAAGTGGGAACTTTGGACCCTGGGGTCTTTTGGATTGGATCTGTGGTACGACTGTTGGTGATAGAGATCTCGAAGATGATTTGGAGAGTGAGCTTGAGGAGCATGAGATTGATGAGAAAGTAAGGAAGGCTTTGGAGGCTTCGAAGCGGAAGGTTAGGGAGGGAACCTTGCGGAGAAACGCGCCTATGCGTACGCGTAGAAACGGGTATGCTTGATTGGTTGGCCCATGATTTATGTATGAATGTGTCTATGAATCTGGCGTTTGTTATTATCTTCTGAGATTAGTTTCGTCTACCTAGGTCAATATATTCCAAGGTTGCGAAGCTCACACATTGCGGAGATATATTCGGAGCAGGGAGTACATATTGGCATTCCAACCCAGAGATTACGTCGTTATCGCACAACGGTGGAATACATAGATAGGACTGATCTTAGATAGTATACGATTTCAGTATCTATGAAAGTGGAGAATTCTTGAAAGAGCACCCATTTTTGGATTGCCGCCTGAACCTGGAAATAGGAGGTGTATGTCGTACTAAACATGAAAAAGAATCCAGCTAGGCTGCTGGAACGAGGTATTTTTGAATCTTTTTTTGTATGAAATCTCTCATCACATCACGGCTGGTCCCCCCTCCTCCTCAGGCAAAGAAGAGAAGGGAGTCATGCTCAACCGACCACGAGTGAAAGAGGGGAAGTGCCTTTGAAAGAGAAACAACAGCCGAGTGTCCGAATTAAGAGATCCCATACTGAGTTACATGATTCATGAACCGCTCCTCCCTCACTGCGAGAGTCGATTTGCAATCGAGCCGCCCCTCGTTGAAAGATGAGTCCTCCCCAACTATCTACCGAACCCGCGGCCGCCGCAGCGCACTTTTTTACCACTTCATCTCGTGGGGCTTGTCGCCGTTGCGGAGGCTGAAAGTGGTGGCGAGGTAGCTGCTCAGGAACTCCTCCTTCTTGATGGAGGCCAGGATGGACTGGTCGATGGCCTTCTGGTCGGTGGCACGGGCGCTGGCAACCTGCTTCTTCTGTTGGAGCAAAAACAATGCATATTAGTATAACCGGCTTCGTAGAGACAAGATATGTGGCTCAAACGTACCTGGGGCTTCTCGCCCTGCTTGAAGAAAGCCTCCTCGGACTTCTTCTCGGCCTTCTTCTCCTTGGTGAAGTAGTCGGCGGCAGAGATCTTCTCCAGAGTCTTGGAGTCGACACCGGAAATGTCGATGCGCTTGGAGGTGGCGATCACGTAGCGGGAGTTGACACGGCGGATGGGGACACCGTTAACCTTGAAGGGACCGGTGACGAGGAGAACACCCTGGTCGAGGTGCTTGAGGAGAACGACACGCTTGCCACGGAAGCGGCCAGCGAGGAGGATCAGAACGGTACCGGGCTGGAGGCTCTCACGGAGCTTGGTGGGACGCAGAGTCTTGCGAACCTATACGCACAAATCCATGTTAGCAACGGTCCGATGGACGGTATGTGACTCGCGGTTTCCAGGATGAAGAGCATGGTTGATTCGCTCAGATGAATGCGATTATTGTCGAGGGCCATAAAAGTTCGTCTTCAATTCGTCAATTGCCATTGTCACTGGTCATGTTGAATTGAATGTCGAACATCGGTGTAGATTCGACTCAATACAAGACCCGGCGCCAATCTTCGCATGCATCCAAGCAAATAAACGCATGCCCGTATCCTCCGCGAAACCCTAGTCACTTGTCGGGGGTGTATGCTGACCTTCTTGGGCTGCGACTCATCGTCCACGGGGTACCACTTCTGGGCCTTCTGGGCCGGGTGCGGCACAGTCCGCTGGCCCTTTCCAAACTGCTTCGTCTGGCCAACAGTAGCGTCCGACATGGTGGCTGCGACGAAGATGGTGTAGGTGGTTGTCGGGTTGGTGGTTGGGTGTTGAGGTTGATGTGCGGACTTGCGAGTGGAGTATAGTTAGAGGGTTTGTGGGAAGAACAAGCCCTATCTCACGTGATACGGGTTAGCCGAACCGGTCTGAGTCAGCTATGCGCACTATTGGTGCCTTGATGCCTAGACGGGTTCGGGTGTAGACCTAACTATGTACGCAATAACATTGTGGATTGTATTAAGTCGGGGTAACGGCAAAGAAGATCACGCTTGTAATCAACCAGACGCCGAAGTAAGTCTGCTTGCAGGGTGAGACTGGCATTTATTTGTACGTCTTGTGTAAATACAGGTAGCTTGTTATAGGGCAGCTGCCATGGTTGCATACCGGCTGACAAGATACACTTCAATAGCCTCATTTCGCTTCCTGGTATATTAAATCGCATTTTGGGACCGACGTAAAGAGACCATAATTGGATTAGCTCTACGATTTAGTTCACGGGAGCCGCAGTATTAGAGCATGCTTCACAAATGGAATCTCAACTGATCGAGACGTATCTTTAGCCAAGCGGTAGAATTAGCCATCCGAGTTTAGAAATGACACGATATTTCCCGATGATCTCTCCGATCCGGGCTGGATAATATTTGCTGGGGTTGTAACCTGGGCTTTGTTCCTCTTCTATTGGCGAAGTGCGGACGGCAGCAGGAGAAGATAATGACACGCTGGATTTCAAACCCAAAAACTGGAGTTATTTTCTCAAACGCTGCCGAAACAGACTCAGTGTAGGAATCGAGAATGCAAAAGGACCAGGGATGGACAGGCATTATATAGCAATAAGCTGCAAGTTCCGGAATGGGGCTACTATTTTCCGCACTGTGGTTATCATGGGGTGGATAGTCACATGACCTACATCGATGTGTTGATGCCTTGACAGAAAGGCCACAACTAGGGCCGACGGCAGGAGCATCAGGCGCAGGTCAGCGGCTCAGCACAAACAACCAGGTACTGACGTATCCTGCTCCGACATTCTGCCATCTTCATCTCCAACCTTTGCAGATTCATCGGGTGTGGCTCTATTTACCGAACAGTTTCCCTTACACTCACTGGCTCTGTCACATCCAACCAATTACACCATGTCGATAGCTCCCATCATTACCTTCAAAGCAGGTATCTGTGACTTCGATGTACGTCCCACACTTTCGAGTCTAAATATGCCTAGAGGTGGTAGGTCTGGCATTGTGCTGACCACTTATAGGAGTCAACCAACCCTCCCACCGTGAAGCCCAAGCCGACTCCTGGCTACCTTTACCTCTACTCCGAAGATGGGCTCGTGCACTTTTGCTGGCGCCCTCGCAGCGCATCCCTCGATGAGCCCGAGCTCGATCTAGTGATGATCCCGTCAGATGGAAGCTTCACCCCATACAAACCCGCTACAAATGGTCGTATCTTTGTTTTGAAGTTCTCCTCCAGCTCCCAGCGGTACCTGTTCTGGATGCAATCCAAGTCCCAGCACGAGAGCGGCGATCCTAGTTGGTTCAGCCCTAGGGATCTGAAGCTGGGAGAGATTGTCGATGTTCTGTTGCAGGGTGAGGATGTGGACGTGGCGCACGAGATCGCCAATCTTCCTCGCGGCCCGTCCGGCGGTGACGATGACGAGACTATGGAAGATGTAGAAGGCACCGACCATGACCCTAACCACAACCACGGAGGAAGCAGTGGCGGAGCGGGCCTGGACGCGACCGGGGGTGACATTCGCGAGGAGGGCCAGGAGTCGAGAGAGGGTGGAGCCGACGGTGGACGAGCGTAGGTACATAACCCTATCTATTTTGCTCCGAGCCATGAAATTCTAATCCGTTGTTCTTTCCTTCTTTCTAGAGCCGCTGCAGAAGACCCATCGTCGGTAGTCCAGGACTTCTTGAAGTCTCTGGGTGGTGGTCAGGGCCAGTCCCAATCCCAGTCCCAGGACCCCGAACGACAATCTACAACCCTCCAGGACCTTCTTCCTCCGCCAACCACGCTGCCATTTATCGAATCTCTAGATGAAACATCTGCCGACCACCTACTGAGCTTTTTACCGCCAGCTCTGCTTCTGTTGGCCCAGGGAAATGCCGAGGCTGCGAAAGCCGACACGGACCCCGAATTGGCCCAAGCGGCCCTTCTGTCACTCGATCTGCCCCAGAAGAAAGATATTCTCCGTAAAGTGGTCCGATCTCCCCAGTTTATGCAAAGCCTGGCCAGTTTGACCGTTGCCCTCCGAGATGGCGGGCTGCCCAGCATCAGCGAGGCCCTGCAGGTACCCGTAGCCAACGGAGGTTTCATGCGTCGAGGAGGTGTACCCCTTGGTGGAGGCGAAGCTGTGGAAGCGTTCCTAGAAGGCGTTCGACAATATGTCAAGAAGGACCAGTCGGGTGCGATGGAGACAGATTAGCTGCGTACTGTATTAAGATGATGTTAACTATTTTTGGTAACAGCCCCACCAGGCGCCACCATTTTGCAAGGCTTCATCAGTGTCTATGAGTAGCTATAGGAACAGTCCTGGTTCGACATGATGTGTAGTAATTTCGTAGTCAAGACACGGTCGCCAATGGAACTCAGATGCTATGGAATCCATAGACTTGAACTGAATAAGTCAAAAAGCACCAGCCACGATCGATCAACTCAAAAGGTCAACCCGAAACACTAAACGCCCGCTGTATCGCGGATTGTGGGCCCAATCACCGCATGCCGCTTCGTGCACTCGCGCCTTTTTTTGTTGCTTCTGATTTGGCCTAAACATCCTTTCAGCTCTTCCAACATCCTTGGCCCCATTGTGCCCGAACTCTCGCGACATGCCACCGTCGCCTTGATCTATCTTCCCTATTCTGTTTACTATCAAACCAGCCCCCCCGTACCCCCGCTGGTGTCTCCTGACGATCTTCGATATCCCCACGCCCACTTGTCGCGGCACCCCGTCGAACATTCATCACGACCTGCGATGTCTGCGACTGGATAATAATTGATCCTGCCTGACGATGGCGCCGAATAACTATGGCCGTGACCATGATGACAATCCTGCAAATACCCACATCCCGCTTCAGGATCTTTCGAGACCCGATGATTCCCCCGCAGACGAACGCGGCCGAGGTCGCGCCAACAGCGCGGCGAGTGGGATTTTCTCGCGTCGGTCGATGATGAGGAGAGGGTCACGGTCGCAATACCAGAGCGTCGCAGAGGAGTCGCCGGTCGATTTAGGCGATGCGAGCAGGAGTTCTTTTCGTCCCTCACGCGCCGAGGAGGAAGTGGCCCCAAATGACCTGGGAGCCCTCGCGCAGGCGATGTCTTTTGGCATCAGTTTTAATGAGCCGCGCTCAACCACATCACTAACAGGCCCCTCGGCAATGCATGATTTTGACGATGCCCCGTCCGATCTCGACAATGTACCCTTGGACTCGTATCAGTCTCATGAGCACAATTACAATCCTCAACTTGACGCCGAAGATGACACTGCACGCTTGACCGATCCTCGATATCTTCAGCCGATCAGTGGCACAAATGGGGCGGAGGAAGGACAAAATAGTGAAACTGGGACCCATGCTTCCAGGCTCGGTGATGACCTTCCACATGTCGAGGAGGGTCGTACGCGAAGCCGTGGTCGGTCCAGGTCCCTGTCACCCTCGGCGTCCGGTGGAGCTTTACAGAGAGCCAGCTCAATGGTGAAATCCATGTCGCAACGTGTTGTCAACCTGAGCAACGAGCCGGAAGTCGTTCAACAATCGATCGAGAGGGAGGAACTCCACAAAAGTGCGCGACTGGAAGGACCTCCAGTTTTGCCTGCAATGGCAGACTATGCACATGATCCTACACCCGAATTACCACCCAGGGAGAAGCGAGTATCCAACAACTTGTGGAAGTATAGAGACAACCCCTTTAGAGGCAGGTCCCTTGGCATTCTCGGACCGACTCACCCACTTCGCCTTTGGCTGTGTGACGTTCTAGTGCACCCGTTCATGGAGCCCTTCGTCTTGCTCATAATTATCGTGCAGACCATCTTGCTGATTGTAGAGTCTGCGAATTCCGTCTTTGACCGACCGTTGGCCATCCAATGGGGCCACAACCGCCTGGATTGGGTCTTCTTGATCATTTTCATCCTATATACCCTCGAGATCGTGGCGAAGATCTTAGTATCTGGGTTCATATTTAACCCGGAGGAATACAGTACACTCAATCGCTCCCTGGGTATCAGGGAAGCGATAGCCGAAAAGACCAAGAACCTTATTACTCCCCATCGACAGATGAGTACCAAAAAGGTTTCGTTTCTCCCACAGGAGCCACAAGCCTCGATTTTGCGCACTTTCACTGGGATGAACACGCTGGACGGTGAACCCCTTGATGACCCGCTTCATAAACGCCGCGTGAGACTGGCGCATCGAGCGTTTCTTCGACACTCTTTTAATCGACTGGACTTTGTGGCTATTGTTGCTTTCTGGATATCTTTCGTTCTCTCTCTCTGGGGCCTCGAAGTGACGCAGCAGCTGTATATCTTTCGCATGCTAAGTTGTCTTCGAATCTTGCGTCTTCTTGCTTTGACGAATGGCACATCTGTATGGCAATATCCCATCGTAACATGGACGTTGATTTACTGATTTGCCCGAACTAGGTCATCCTTCGAAGTCTGAAACGAGCCGCACCGCTTTTGGTTCACGTCGGATTTCTCATTGGTTTCTTCTGGTTGCTTTTCGCGATCGTGGGCATTCAAAGCTTCAAATCCAGTTTCCGCAGGAGTTGTGTTTGGGTTGATCCCCTGGGCCAGAGCAACTACACCTCGAATGACGCCTATGGTACACTTCAACTGTGTGGAGGGTATCTGGACAACGTAACAGGCCAGGAAATGCCTTGGCTTGACGCATCGGGTCTCCCCTCAGCAGTGACTCCCAACGCCAAGGGTTACATCTGCCCGAAAGGCTCTCTATGCGTAGAGGGAGAAAACCCCTATAATGGAACATTGAGCTTTGACAACATAGTTCAGTCACTGGAGGCTGTGTTCATCATCATGAGCTCTAATACCTTCACTGATTTGATGTATAATACCACCGACAGTGACTATCTTGCCGCAGCGCTTTTCTTTGCTTTCGGTCTTGTCATTTTGAGCCTGTGGTTGGTGAACTTGCTTGTTGCAGTTATCACCCATTCTTTCCAGGTCATTCGAGAAGAGAGCAAACGCAGTGCTTTCGCGGTCCAGAAGATCGATGCTGTCGAAGACGATGACACTGCTGCACGCAGGGCTAGCACTTTGAAGCGCCTTTACGACAAAACTGAGTGGCTTTGGGTCGGCATTATTGTCTTGGATCTTGTTGTTCAGGCCCTGAGAAGCTCAAGCATGTCATCGGAACGAGCTGCATTTATCGACAACACGGAAACTGTCATCACTCTTGTCTTTCTTGTTGAAATCATCTTGCGGTTTGCATCAGACTGGCGCACCTTTCACCGGAGGCGCCGCAATTGGTTTGACTTTTTCCTTGTGGTTGTAACTTGCATCATACAGATACCCGCCATCAGGAACTCGGGTCGCCCCTACAGCGTCATGACACTCTTCCAAATTCTTCGAGTTTATCGGGTCGTGTTGGCATTCTCCGTGACCAGAAAGCTCATCATGGTTGTGTTCAGCAACGTCGTCGGTCTTCTCAACCTCATCTTTTTCCTCTTCTTGTTGACGTTCCTGGCGTCCATCTTTGCAACCCAGCTTTTTCGAAGCCAGATCCCTCCTGAGGATCCTGATGGAAACTCCATCACCATCACATTCGCTGATATCTACAATTCATTCCTTGGAATGTATCAGATTTTGTCTAGCGAAAACTGGACGACCATCCTTTACAACGTCACCGCCTACACTGTTCCTTTCAGGACCTCATGGATTTCTGCGGCATTCGTAATCTTGTGGTTCATCGTGGCCAATTTTATCATTCTCAACATGTTCATTGCTGTTATTCAGGAAAGCTTTGATGTGTCAGAAGATGAGAAACGACTCCAGCAAGTGCGCGCATTCCTCGAACAACGCCATGTCGGTGGTGCGCCACAGCAGGGTAATCTCGCGCTCTCAAAGATTTTTCGACTAGGCCGAGATTCAGGCCGCTTCAAAGACCCACTTGACCATGGGCCTGCTGCATTGGAAATGCTGCTCAAGGACGCCGTCGTCCGGGAATTCCTCGATGAAGAGGAAGAGGAGGAACAAGAACGGGATGCTCGACGACGACAAAGCTCAATGCCCAATGGAGCAGCCCAAGAGACGGTCGAGCCTGGGATGCTTTCACGGCTATGGACAAAGATCACTTCTCTTGTTATGGGTCGTGAACCGAATCCCTTCTATTCGAAACTTCAGTTTTCCGCGCGCTACGAGGAACTTGATCCCAGAACCATGGCTAGAGAAGTTGTGTCTGCGGCAGAGGCGCGAAAACGAGCACAGCGAGAATACCTTGTGAAACACCCAAACTACAACAAGTCGCTGTTCCTGTTCTCACCGTATCATCCGGTTCGGAAGTTCTGCCAACGAATTGTCGGCCCGGGGCGAGGTAACAATCGAGTTGAAGGTGTGGATCCGTACAAACTGGTATGGTATTCGTTTTCGGCTTTCATTTATGCAGCTATCGTGGCCATGGTGCTTCTTGCCTGCATCACGACGCCTTTGTATCAGCGGAACCATTCTAGCACCGATCGCAACTCGTTCACCTACACTGATCTTGGATTTGCCTTGATCTTCACTATCGAAGCGGTCATCAAAACGATCGCTGATGGATTCTTCTGGACACCGAATGCCTACTTCCGAAGCTCTTGGGGCTTTATTGACGGTATAGTGCTAGTCACTCTCTGGATCAATGTTGGTAGCTCCTTGAGGCAGGACTGGGGCGTTTCTAGAGGCATTGGCGCCTTCAAAGCGCTTAGGGCTCTGCGGCTTCTGAACGTCAGTGACAGTGCGAAGGATACTTTTCATTCCGTCATCATCGTTGGAGGATGGAAGGTTATCGCTGCCGCGGCCGTCTCCATGAGTTTCCTGATTCCCTTCGCCATCTATGGCGTCAACTTGTTCAATGGCCAGATGATCAGCTGCAACGATAGCGACTTATCCGGGACCTTGACTGCATGTGTCAATGAATACGCCAGTTCGCCTTTCAATTGGGATGTGCTCGCCCCACGAGTTGCAGCCAACCCATATTACAACTTCGACAATTTCGGCAACTCTCTATTCATTCTTTTCCAGATTGTGTCTCAAGAAGGGTGGGTTGATGTTCAATCGAGTGCTATGAACATTATTGGGCCGGGCATCCAGCCCCAGGATAATGTCGCTCCGGCAAACGGTCTGTTCTTCGTCGTTTTCAACTTGCTCGGCGCGGTGTTCGTCTTGACGCTGTTTGTGTCTGTGTTCATGCGCAACTACACGGAACAGACCGGCGTGGCATTCTTGACGGCTGAACAGCGATCGTGGTTGGAACTGCGGAAACTGCTTCGACAGATCTCCCCTTCGAAGCGGTCTTTCAACGAGAAGAGCTCGCAGTGGCGGCTGTGGTGCTATCGCATTGCAGTGAAGAAGCACGGTCGATGGGCCCGCTTCGTTACTGGCGTTCTAGTGGTGCACCTGCTCCTCTTGGTGCTGGAATTCTACCCTGAGCCCACCTTATGGGAGGTGATTCGATGTAAGTCGGCCGGTGATTGTCGTACGCTCTATTATCTCAGTTTACTGACCGAGCTTAGCTGTCTTATTTTTCATCTTCATGTTTGTCTACATCGCAAACGTGCTAATTCGAGTGATCGGCCTCGGATGGCATCGATTCAGTCGGAGCTCTTGGGATCTGTATTCGCTTCTTGCCGTCCCCGGTGCATTCGTCACAACCATTTTAAACATCGCACTTCACAGGTCGCAGGCCGTCCTCGAGCTGAATAAGCTCTTCCTCGTGGCAATCGCGCTTCTACTGATTCCTCGAAACAACCAACTGGACCAGCTCTTCAAGACGGCCGCAGCTAGTCTGCCGGTCATTGGAAACCTTCTCGCCACCTGGTTCGTTTTGTTCCTCGTATTTGGGATCGCGATGAACCAAGCCTTCGGTCTTACCAAGTTTGGCTCGCAAGAAACCCCTAACATGAATTTCCGGGACGTACCCAAATCTCTCATTCTGCTCTTCCGATGCAGCTGTGGAGAGGGTTGGAATGAGATTATGGAGGATTTCGCCACGATGGTGCCCCCGCTTTGCACGTACGATTCCGACTTCTTTAATGATGACTGCGGTGGTGCTGCATGGGCTCGCTCATTGTTCATTGCTTGGAACATCATCAGCATGTACATTTTTGTCTCGCTATTCGTCTCGCTTATTTTCGAGAGTTTCTCCTACGTCTATCAACGAAGCAGCGGCTTGTACGCCCTCAGTCGTGAAGAGATCCGGCGCTTCAAGCAGGCCTGGGCCACCTACGACCCCGATGGAACCGGGTTTATCACGAAGGAAGCGTTCCCACGGTTACTTGGAGTAAGTCACCGTCCGTTCGCCTTTTGAAGTTCAGCCAACTAATTCGATTTACAGGAGCTTTCTGGAGTGTTCACGATGCGCATCTACGAAGGCGAGTTCACAGTCGGGGCCATCTTGGACCGATGCCGGACTAACCCACGAGATTCGATGAATCCGTCGGTGTACACTTCACATACATCTCTGCCCATGCGCTCACGAGATTCATTGGCCTCGTTGCAGCCACGTCTAGGTGTCGACCTCGCGGAGGGAATCGATATCAAAGAGCTCTCTCGCATAATCGACAGCATCCCGGTCAATACTATCCGAGAGCGGCGCCGGAGACTGAACTCCTTCTACGAAGAGGTCCTCGTGTCTGCGGACCCCGAGCGTGGTATCTCCTTCCACCAGTGTTTGATGATTATCGCCCATTACAACGTCATCAGCGACAGCAAGAGTCTACGACTGGAGGAATTCCTCCGTCGCCGTGCGCGTCTCCAGCGTGTGCAAGAAGCGGTCCGCCGCAACACGGTCATCGGCTTCTTCGACACCTTATACTGGTCTCGTCGATTCCGCCGCGCAGTTGACCGCAAGAAGTCTGCCCGAATGGCCGACGTCCCGCAGTTCACAGTGCCGGAGATCTTCGTCGATGACCCTGGAGACTCCGACGAGGGTGAACAGCCTACCGGCGTGATGACCCCGCAGACACAGCCCGAGACGGATACGCCATTCACGCCCATGCTCTCGCCGACGTCGACCTCCCACCGACGGGCTGAATCTAGCCCGGCTGCACGTTATACCGATCTCCCCCGAATCGACACCACGATGGTCGGTCGGTCGTCTGGTGCTAGCACCCCCACGGAATGGTCTAGTATCAGTCCGTCGCGCACGCCGCGTCACATGTATGGCGAGCGCGTCTCATTTGATGCCAGCGAGCATAACCAATCACCTACGAGTGCCGACCACTCACGTGAAAACAGCGTCATGAGCGCCCGTGATGTGATGTCCTCTCTAGACAACTCCGTCTGGGGTGAGAGTATCCGGCGTAGTTTCACGCAGCGACGATCGGGCGACCGATCCTCCGATTAATGAGGATGTACGATGTCTCCGAGACAACATGGATATATGATATAAGAGAGCGGATGCTTTGCACTTTTTTTCTTTTTTCCTTCTACATTACTTGGAAACTCACTCCTGCATTCTCGCATGGTTCGACATCTCAAGGTTTATTTTCCACTGTTATCTGGTTTCATGCTGTACACTACTACCCTTGAGCCATGAGCATTTTTGCATAGCAACGGCGTGGGATTTTCATTGTCTTTACTTTCTTTTCTTTTCTTTTCCATTTTTATTTTTCTTTTTTCAACAAGTGGTCAATAGAATGTGGCTTGTACATGGACTATCGATAGAGATGTTTCTCCACTTGAGGAGGCTGAATCAAGTGGGACCGAACTATTGACCCAGTCGATCGGGGGCTGACATCACATAACTAGTTATTTGTCGCATAACTAAGCCAAGTTAGATTTATTTGCATAGCTAGGGGCTATTTAGTGTAGGAAGTAGTAATGTTCTCGGACAAAGAGATTATGGGGTTTCCGGATGCGGGAATCCAGGAACAATCGCATTATCCGCATGCATCATATCATTTTCACCCGAGACAATTCTACGTCCTTGCAGAGACCTTAATTATTTCTTAAGTAGTCGTCCCCAGCCGATTGCAAAATTCCTTTAAATAAGTTCTTATGGACATCATAACCTCTAAGCTCGTATTCCACCAAAACCACCAAACAATGTTCCACCAACTCTCCTCTTCATTCTCCTCTCGAGCACCAACGAGCGATACCTCCAGCCCACCGAGTTCACGAACAACCTCGCCACCCTTATCACCAACATCCTCTCAACATTTACCACACCTCAACCTCTCCTACTATCCGAACTCCACACACACTAAAAGTGAAGACGACACCCGCAATACATCAGGCTCCATCCACAGCGTCCTCCCCGTGCTCCGCGGTCGATCCTCCCTCAGGATCCTCCGCCACCGGCCCTCGAAAGTTGACATGGTGCTAAATGAGGAGCGATCCCGCTGCGACGGAGACGCGATCGAACGCGCAGGGCTCGATTTGATGGAACCTCGCCCCGTTGATATGAAGAGTAATACGCAGCGCCCGTGCAGTATTGCTGAAAGTCGGGATAGTCGTATGCCTGTGCAGGAGCCACGGTTCGTGATGGGTGGAATTTTTGAGGTTATGGAGGGACGGGCGTAGCCTGCTCCTGGTACTATTTTCTGTTGCATTCTGATTGCGGTTTGGAGTCTGGTTTGATAAGCCTGGAACGGCTGAATATGTATACTCGGGTGTTTTGGAAATATTGCAAGGGAGTTTGGGTTGTACAGAGATCGTGTTGAGATCTAGGCCTAAGAAGATGAATTGGGGAGCATAAATTGAAAATATGAATAAAGCTTTTCATGTTTCCTAGATCCTAAGATTGCTGGTCTTGCAAACACAAACGCCTCGATGATGAGAGCTTTCATTCATGCAACGTACTCCTTCAGCGGTGTTTCTTTTCCGCTGATAGGGTCTTCAAAAGTGACACCCTTCACGCCCTTCACCTTGTGTAGGGTAAGCTGAACCTCCTGGAGGAGATCAACCGCGAAAGAAGGGTTGGTCTGAGTCTCTTCGCTGAACTTGTATTTTCTGCTTCGAAGGAAACCTTCCACGGATGCTGCAGCCAAAACACTTCGCACAGGATGCCCTCGAGGCAACAAGGTTGCTGAGGCAATATGATCACTTCTGAGATAATAAGTGTTAATATCAACAGTTCGCCGAAATCTGTTGATCGAGGATATTAAGATGTTCTTGATGTATTGAGCCATTGTAGTTTCCAATGCACAAATAGCGTACTTGTCTGCAAGTCTTGCGAGCTCGATGGCGGCCGAGATATGCTCTGTCGGGTCTTTTATCTCAAATCTGACAGTGCCTTGGTATAGCCATTGAAAGAGTGCTTCAAGGCTACGCACCGTGACAACGTCCTCGGCCTCTTCCAGAGTGGCTGTCTGCTGCTGTGACTCTAGAAATTCACCGCTGAACATCTTTGAGAAGACCGGCGATTCCTTGCAGAGAAGGTCTTTTGAAATTGTGTATTCCTTGTTGCTAGGCTGTAGTCGAAGTTTGATGGCAGGGCCATGATAGAGGGGAAGGATACTAGAGAGTAAAGTGGTTAGATAACTCCCTCCTAAAGACATCCCAGGGACTCACTTGGCTGTGAAGTCCTCAGCACTTCCTACGGGTGGGTTAGTCATTGTTTTGCAATGAACCAGAGTCCACCCGTTAGTAGAAAATGTGAAGATAGTACGAGGATTCTTGAGAGTTGATGATCTGCTCTATGGGAAAAGAAGCATAAAGGGAAAGAATCATGAAGAAGGAAGAAGCATGAAGGAAAGAATCATGAAGAAGGAAGAAGCTATCTTGCATGGACTATGTATATGGAAGCTGTCAAACGGGAAGGGTCACGTGATATCTCACAACAGATACTATATTCGTACCTCATAAACACTATCTAGTAAGCCTATTCAAAGTGACGGACTGCTGGTGGTCGAGGTGATTAGTCGATGGGTGAGTATTGCAAGGTTGCATGAGAAGATGGGGTGGCCCGGTCTGGTGAATCAAAGGGAGTTGGCTCTAGGGGAGTAGGAAAAGATTGAGCGTCTGGATAAACGGCGAAGGTATCAGAATCGTATTCGTCAGAGTCTGGGTCTCAGGACTGCTCTGTCTGTTCGGTATCAGTAGATGTGACGCTGCGTCTGGATCATGAGCTATCTTGAAACGAGCTTCCATCGGTGGTCTTTTTGGGGTCGACGAGGCCATAGTAGTTCTGGCACTTGTTTAGGCCGGGTGTATCGTCAAGAGCTGCAATCGTTGAATCGGAGATACGGGCAAAACATTCCGAGCAAACAGAGTGATCGCCGACATGTTGTCGGTCGCAAATGAGTGCGGGCCCTTGGCCCCTGATGGCCCTCCGATGTCGCGTATCTTCTGCAGCCATACCTCGAGCGAGGAAGAAGACATAGTCAGTGTAGCTCTTCCTGGTGTCCAGGCATGATGTAAAGGATGTGTCTATGTATCCTCCTCACATCCTATGTTGTCGGTGACCTCGGCTGCCAGGTAGGTGAAGCGGGCGTCTTTGGAATGATGGAGGTAGTCATTCATGCGTTGCATGGCCGCGCGATGCTCCTCGTCTGGGTTCAGCATGAACCGGGAGATTTACCGACGAGTCGGGCGGATCGCGACATGTTCATCGCGCACACATGCAATCCCTCTGGTAAGCCTTGCGGACAGCGACATGGTCAATTGCCTTGAGGGTCTCCTTGGTACATTCGGAAATCTAGATGCGAACGTTAGTACCTAGTAGAGAAATGCAGCGGAGCCTTCAGAAACATACCTCTTCTTGAGGATCTCGACCAGTCCATTCTTGCTGAGATCGCTTCCATTAACAGTTTGCTTGAACTCATCAAGTGATTCCCAGGGAAACGGCTTCTTTGCCTTGGATGCTGGTGGCGGCAAAGCCCCACTGACTGCAGGGGAATTGGACGTAAATGCTGCCAAGCTATTCGGTGCCACTCGCCCCTTAGACGCCGCGGTTTAGAGTGTGGCTTTTGCCAGTGGAGAATGGGTCGATCGGGAATTTGACCGTGTCCGATATTGTTTCAATCCTATATAGCTCTGTAACTCGGGGTCGACACCGTTGACTGCCGAGCGGAGTCCGCTGCTGACTGGTTCGAGATCGCCCACGATCTCTTCTTCTTCCGAGTTCAAGTATTCGCCTTCTTATGGCTCTTCCCACTCGGCCTCTTGAGGCATAGTCATAGTTGGTATTGTTTCGGGTAGGCCTTGACGACGCCTGGAAGTTCGCGGACGGCTGCTTTGGCTCGGTCATCATTGGCGAAGATGGCTTCCGTCGGCCGATGCCAGCCAGGTCGCTGGATATGGTGATACGTTCGATGTAGGCTGCCGAGGAACGCCCTTCTTCATCCGGTGCTCGATCTTCAAACCCAAGTAGGGCGATGCAGGGCCTAGGTCAATGGACCATTTCTGCGAGATATGACGCTTGGTGCGCTCAAGGAGAGAGACCACTTCCTGTTGGTCGCTGCGGAAGACGTACAGACATGTAGATAACGGCGTTTTCAATTCACAGAGCCGATGGCTATCGAGATAGGTTGGCGCCGTGTGTCGGAAGAGAGTCCTGTATTCCATGCCAGGCAATCGCTTCCACCCTCATGCCCCGTGATCTCGTACGCATATGCTGCGAACCTAGATCCGCTGCTCCGGGCTCCCCCTCTTGCTCAAAAATGTAGCTTGCAGCATGGATTGGTTGTCGGGTGTATGGAAGTTTCAGAAAATCCAAGAGGCTGCTGCAGAGATTGGCAAGATATGATCGTGGATTCTTGAGGACCGAGCAAATTCACAGTAGGAGTCTAGCTGGGCTCGAGCGAACCGGTCGGCCGAGGCTTAATCCTGTTCGAAGCTGAAGGCATGCCAGAGAGAAGGCAGAGAGAATCCAGAGAAGCCGAAGAGAAGCCAGAAAAGCCAGAGAGAGACGCTGAATGTAAGCCGAAAAGTATGCAAAAGCTGAAGAGTCGAGAGGATAGTAGAAACCATCACCGCGAGTCACCAGCAGTCGTGTCACTTGAAATCAACCTACTGAGTTAGTATCCTGTGATTTTCACGTATACATGCCATTCTGTATGCAGGGTTAGTCCTGGTATTCGCAAGAAGCATCTTTCATGCTGATCGAATGTTGCACTCACCACACCAAATACCCCCTATCCTCCGCACCACCATAGGAAACCCAAATACCCAACATCGCCGTTCGAAAATCCACCCATGGCTGACCTGACCGTAGATGAAGAGGAAGCTCGCCACAATCTCTCGATACCACCACAGGAAGGTCCACACACGACGACATTAGATGAAGGCCTGCCGTCACAATCACTCAGCACCACAGAAAACTCAACAACACTCAACGCCACCATTCGAAAATCCGCCGTGGCTGACCATAGGTAGATGAAGATGAAGGCCCGCCACGATTTCTTGACACAACCATTCGAAAATCCAGCTATGGCTGACCGTAGATGGAAGGTCACCATAAACTCAGCAACAACTCAACAACACTCAATATCACCCTTCAATAACCCGGCCGTGGCTGACCGTAGATGAGGAGGGAGGCCCGCCACAGTACAAAGATTAACACCACCACAGGAATCACAGCAACAGGAAACTCAGCAACAAGAAACTCAGCAACCGAACTCACAGGAAACTCAACAACAGGAACTTAATAACAGGAAACACAGAAACAGGAACTCAACAACAGCAACTCAACAGGAATAGCACCATCGCAGCTGAGCAAAGATCAGTTGTGCATCTCTCGGGGCAGGCTGAGCTATCGTGGCTCGTGGTGGTGATGTGCAACCCGATATTCGTAGCAGACAGATCATGGCCCAGTACAACGAATTTCCTGTTGACTGGTTAGCCTTCATCATGATCATTCCTGAATGAGCATACTTCTCTCCGATACCTCTTCTCCCCGACAACTCCGGCAACTCTTCTCTCCTGCAACTCTTCTCTCCTACAACTCTTCTCTCCGACACCTCTTCTCTCCGACACCTCTTCTCCTGCCCATCTCCCACTCCACCAATCCCAAGTCGGGGTCGTTAAGCCTTTCGGCCAAGCGCCAATCGTCTGCGGGATGTCAGCTACCTCACCTGTCTTAAGTCGGGGTCGTCAAGCCTTTTAGCCGAGCACTAATCGTTATTCGTCTACGGGACGTCAAAAGTTTGCAGTCATCCACGATTGGAGACGTTAATTCATATTCTGCTTGTGTTAGCTTCACCCGTAAAGGGCTACTGGTCAATAGCGCCACGAAGAGGCCCAAGCAAGTTGCTGTCGTAAACCGTGTGATCAACAGGCCCAAATGCCCGGATCACACGGGGAATAATAAGGAGTAATAAGGAACACTAATAATGTAGGTATTTCCCACAATATCTATAGTGTCAGTTTTGCGATTCAAAATAGGGGAACCACCTATCTATGTAATACTTCTATCGATATAGACGATGGATAAGCACGCCGGAGGAAGGCGGCGTGAGAGAGGCGAATGAAATGGTCACTTCTTCGCCTTCGGCCCTGGAAGGTTGGGATCCTTAGGCTTGAGGGCGTTGGCACGCCGCCTAAACCGATCGTAGTAGGACTGACAGATCTTCTTGCCCGTAGCATTACTGTCCCATTGGGGCTGGTAGGTGTAGAACCGACCCTTGGTATTCTTGCACCCTGAAATGGCACATGGATCCTTGGGCAGAAGGGCTTTGGCACGTGCGCTGAGCCGATCGTAGCAGGACCGACAGATCTTCTTGCCAGCAGCATCACTGTCCCATTGGGGCTGGCAGGTGAAGAACTGACCCTTGGTATTGTTGCACCCTGAAATGGCACATGGATCCTTGGCTTTAGCACGTTCGCTGAACCGCCTATAACAGGGCTCGCAGATCTGCTTGCCAGCAGCATTACTGTCCCATTCAGGCTGGCAGGTGTAGAACTGACCCTTGGTATTCTTGCACCCTGAAATGGCACATGGATCCTTAGGCATGGGGATTTTGGCACGAAACCTAAACCGATCGTAGCAGGACCGACAGATCTTCTTGCCAGCAGCATCACTGTCCCATTCGGGCTGGCAGGTGTACACACACTTGGTATGCTTATGCTTGCACCCTGAAATGGGACATGGCGAATCCACGGGCCGAGAAACGCGAGAGCGGGGGTATCGAACCTGTGTAGGGCGCCTCCGGGAAAAGCCATAGCAAATTCTGCATATCAACTTACCCCGAATCTCCTTAGGCCAGTCAGGTCGACCGTGATAGTTGACCGGATTCGACATCGAGTACGCGACTTGGCAGTATGGATTACTGCAAACGCGCTTAGCGAGAGGAATAGGCGGCGGCTTTTTGCAACCCTGTAATAGCTACTAGGCCTAGTTGAGAGGCTTCTATGGCGGCAAAGAAGCAAGACCCTCGTACTCTAAGAAGAGTCGAATATCTTAGACTATATTAAAGCTCTTTATGTTGTATATCTAGGTATTCTGCTTCGGCTCCTCGAAAGTCCTAAACCAAACGGTTGCGAATGCTTTAGCTAGGATAATAAAGTCCCTATGCTTCGGCGCGGGAGAGAAGCGGAGAAGAGTTAGATGGTTAGTACGGAGATAGTCAGTATGGATACCAGACCCTTATACAAAAGAGTATAAGAGATCATCGCGGTCCTTGCCCTTAATAATCCGCTTATATTCCGCAGTCCGGCCGCCAAGACCTCTAGCTCCAGAAGCGGAGCCAATATACCTACCTTCGAGGGAGAGTCCACAGGATGCAATAATAAGGTAAATACCGAGTATTCTATCATCTTTATCTACTCGTAGGAGACTTAGCAAATCATCACGACTCTACGTCTTCTTTTCGAAGAGATCGATAAGTTTTAGGGTAAATACATAGCTATAAAGAGCCACTAGCTTATTAGTTGTATAATCCCGTAGCCGGTATACATACTTCCTAATTATTAGGCGATCGTGCTCCTAAGAATATAGGTAGCGTTGGGCATATCCCTTCAACCCTTCGATCGTGGTACGAAGGACCTACAACGCGACAGTCCCCTACATCTAGGGAGCTACCTCGGTCAACCTACTATCAGCCTAGTTGGGTATGTCAGTAATAAGTCCTTGATTAAGATTAGACTTATCGAGAGAGGATCCATCCTCGATCAGAAACTCTTCGTTATCTTCGATCAAAAACTCCTCGTCGGAGTCTCCGAAAAAAACCTCCTCGTCGGAGTCTTCGAAAAAAACCTCCTCGTCAGAGGATTCCTCGATCAGCTCAACATCCTCATCATCTGACGGGGTCGTCACGTTGGATAGATCCATCGGAGCACCAATCGTCTCAAAGGAGTCTAAAGCATCAACTTTGTATAGCCCAAGAGAAGGGGTCGTCACGTTGGAATTCGGAGCACCAATCTTCTCTTGAGCATCCCCCTCGTACCGCGTCTCTTGTGGACACCTTTTCTTGAAAGGCTTGACGGGGGGGGTTTCAGGATCGACCTGATCATTGGTTCGCTTGGGGAAGAAGGAGTCGATGCGTGGGCCTTTATGCGTAGCCTCGCCATTCCTCTTAAATGCTGGAACACGACCCATGGTGGGCACTCAGTGTATATATAAGACCGCGGAATTGGGATCAATCAGTTCACGAGGAATTGAGAATCCGATGGAACGGAGGATGAATAGAAGAGAAAGGAAGAGGGGGACGAAGAGGAGGTGGACAATTAACCCGAATTGGGTAGGTACGCAGCAGTCACCTGCTCCCCATCTACTTTCATAGCTTTGCACACAGAGCCCGGTAAAGGTATGTCTTTCCAGACCCTCCAGCACCATGTAAGAAAAAAGTACATTCCTTCGATCTGTCGTAAGCCATTATAGACTATATTTCATCGAAAACACAGATATGTGCTGTGACACTATATTCGTGGGCAAGTTTCCCTGCGTTAGCTCTTTATAGTTATGGCTTATTATGAGTCAAGACCCTGGTGAATGCGAGAGCTGTGAAAATTATAGGAATAATACCAAGCAAAGGTAGAGCTAATCGCAGCGAGATCCATGGATTGCCAATTTCACCAAAAACACCCGGGGGTGTTCCGCAAATCAAATCGTCAAAGCAAAGAAGAAGAATCAATAAGCTTCCATCATTAGGAAACTGGAGACGCAACTCCGCACTCCATAAGCATAGATTAGGGATGCGAAATGCCTAAGATTGAAGACTTCGCACCTCTGCCAAACAGCTGGAGGACAGGTGATCTTAACCGTTTCCTCGGCGGCTTTAGCGGCAGCGAGTCAGCAGATATGGGCTTAGCCATGGCCATCGGTTCTTGTTTATTTGTAACCGCTGGCGTACCGTCAACACGGAATCGCACTTGCAGTGTGCTCAGGAGCGAAATCTTATGCTGAATTTTCCCAGCCGCTCAGTGATTGTGTATTCGAAGAGTAGAAGGAAGTGCTGCAAATGTGCTCGGCCAGCTGCGATGTGTGTTTCTGCAAAGCTGTGAAGGCGTTCACTCTGTTGAGAATCAATAGGCCGGAGGAGGAATTGGGAAACCGATCCCATAATCCCACCAACGGCATCTCACATGTAGAAGGAAAGCTCTCTTCATGTTCGAAGACGTTAACATCCGAGTCATGACAGCGGGAGTAGTTGTCCTCAAAGTGAAACATAGCTAGAAGGTCCACGTTCTCTATCAAGACCCTCGATGTCCTCGGGATCGGGCCTAGTGACCTGGGTGCGAACCATGACGATGCAGTGATTAGAAAACCGGATAGAAGGCGGCGGAGTAGATGAATGAGGGTACAAGACGAGAAGATAGGAAATGGTATGATGTGATGGTAGTCAAATAGGACTAATAATCTCGGCCGTTGGAGGGTGTGAGTCCCTTTTGCCGAGGTGGACACCTTAGTGGGTTGCGCGGTGGAGGTTGAGGTCGTCCGCGTAGCCGAAGCGAAGGTCAGGGTTGAAGCAGGAGCTCGGCGAGGTACAGCAGGTAGAGGGTAGGGTAGAGAGGCGACCCTTAGGGCTTTTCGCAGTGCAGGGTAGGTCGATGTGGTGGTCTGCTCGGGACGAACTCGTGCTAGGCGACTGGACAAAAAGCTGTTAATAAGGCGCAGCAGAGAGAGGGGCTAGCCCTGTTGCTTCATTCGTTCTAGGAGGCGGCGCCGGAGGAGGGCTTCGAACGTCTATAGTCACTATCGTCGCTTACTTACCTTGTGCAAAGGCAGCTTCCACATCGTGGGTGAGAGCAGCAACCAGGTCCATCACCGATTGCCGTAGGAGGGCTCCTCCATGTTGAGGGTTAAGGAGAGAGCAGCCCATGCAATGCGTCGGGCGACGAGGCGCTCGAGTCCTTTTGAGATAAAGCAATCGGTCGCCACAAGCAAACCGAGAACTTATCTTTCTTCCCGGGCTTCGAGAGTAATCTTCGATGCGAGGAGGGAGGCTTGGAGAAATCCATTGAAAGCCATCAACATTGGTACTTCCCTATCGTTTCTACGTGTACTGAGTGGCGTTTGCATCATCAACTCCTATGGTCGACTCAACCGAATATTCTTATAAGCCTATCCGTGTTTTTCTATATGCAATATATACGATTTGGATTCAATTTGGATAAAAATTTGTTGATTGGGCACTCGGCGGCCTAAAGCCAACCGTAAACTAAAAATACATTTTTTTTTTTTTTTTTTTTTTTTTTCACTTCTCCTTCTCACCACCCTCAGGGGAGCCGTTGCCCTTGGCCGCCACCTCAGCTCGCAGGCGAGCGAGCTCAGCCTGCATGGCGCGGATGTCGGCCTCGGTGAGGCCAAGGGGCAGCTCCCCTGAGGGGCCAGCCGAAGCGTCGGGCATATTGACTAAAAAAACGTTAGATACTCAACGATCAAGGATGCAACGAGCGCGATGAGAGCATGGATAGACACGCAGGGCAAAGGACATTCGGACAACCATCGACCCAGACATAGATCACACACATAGGATACAGGGTATTCGGACAAAGCATCGGTCACCACCAGGACATTCAATCAAAGCATCGACCCAAACACCGGGCCCCAGAACATTCGGTCAAAGCATCAACCCAGCACAGATCACACACGAATCACACACAGGGCATAGGATATTCGGACAAAGCATCAACCACCAACACAGAAAGACACCGGCGACAGAGACTCGTGAGGAGACAAGGGCAGGGAAGAAAGGATATCACGTACCGTCGCCCTGGGAGGGGCCGGCGAGAGAGTGGGAGGTGCCGGGGGCACCGGAGGGGGAGGCACCGGAGGCGGCGGCGGTGGTCACGACGGCCGCCTCAATGGCGGCGGCGCCGGCGGAGGTGATGTCTTGGTGGCTATTTCTCCATCAGCATCAATTCATTTCATCTTTTCAGTGGATTCATAACGCAGGCCTCCGACATGAAGACCTGACGTGCAGAGCAGCGAGCAGAGCAGCGAGCAGAGCAGAGTGCAGAGTAGAGTGCAGAGCAGCGAGCAGAGCAGAGTGCAGAGCAGAGTGCAGAGCAGAGTGCAGAGCAGAGTGCAGAGCAGAGTGCAGAGCAGAGTGCAGAGCAGAGTGCAGAGCAGAGTGCAGAGCAGAGTGCAGAGCAGAGTGCAGACCTCGACACGTAGCTCCCTCAGCTTTGTCATGTCGGATTCACCCGACATAACTTCACGAGGGGAAGCCAGTGCAAGTTGCTCCAGGGAATCAACAAGGGAAGCAAGTTTACTAACCAGGAGAGGAGGTCTTGGTGACACCGGCATTCTGCGGGCCGGAGCCCTGGCCCTTCCCCTTACGGCGGCGGGTACGGAATTTTTGGTTCTATTTCTATTAGTTCCGTCGGGGATAGGCACGCCTAGTCGTACATCTTCTTGCAGAGTGTGGGCAGCATCAAGGCCACCCACAATGTAGTCCCGGCGGCGGCAATTTTGCATGACGTGCCCTTGCTTGCGGCAAAAGGTACAGAACTATGTTTTACGTTAGCTTAGCTCCAACTGAGCTGAAATCTTGCTTTCGCAGGATTCCAGTTCACGAAGTGTGAGATCATAGGAGACGGTCATGAAGATGATGAAACTTGGCTTGGACAGGATGGAAATGGGCTTGGACAGGATGAAACTTGGCTTGGACAGGATGGAAATGGGCTTGGACAAAGGTGGGGCATGAGGGTATTCAGCCATCATTCGCGCCAGCGAGCTCGCAGAACGGCGCCAGCGAGCTTGCAGAGCGTGAAATGATGCCAGAAGCCATCATGGTGCTTGGAATAAAGATATCAATACTCACCTGGCGGTTGGGCATCTTTTTTGAAGAAAAAAATTTTTTTGGCGCAGAGTGAAAATTGTGAAAGAGGCCAAGTTTTCTATCTACACGTCCACAACCTTTTATTCTACTCGACAGTCACCTGACACCACACCAATTTCTGCCTCCAGGTTATTCAGTTACGGGATTCTCTCAGCCCCAGCAAACTATATTCTCGGGTCTAGACGTTCATGCGGCTCAAAAAGCTTAGCACCATGCTCGCCCCACATAATTGTTAAGATAACGAGATTTACATACCGCCTTCCATAATACATATGTGGATGCGGGCCGTGCCGCCCTCGAAGAAGCCAGCCAAACTCCGGTTCGCTATACGACTACGCATCAGGGACGAACAACACGCCGTATCACGCTACCCCTCAGCATCGCCAATTCAAATGTTCTCAATTATGGCAACCGTACGTGAAATTCATATATGACGTATTTAAGCTTCAGACGCCCCGGATCCGACCTTCATCAGCTTCACCGCTCGTCACGATAACGAGCTTCGGGGATGTTATTGTCCTGTGCTCTTCTCCGAGCCTCCCACAAAGAATGCGGTTGATACGGGGAGGATATTCGACATATCGCCACGACTTGAAATGCCGCCGTCCCTGCCCTCGCCCTCGGAGCCGTTCCCATTGCCTTCGCGCTCGCGGCTTTTTCGACTTTAAGTGGTATCACCGCAAATTTGCCTATAAGGATGCCCAGCTCGCTTGCTCTTGCAGCCGAAACAAGGACCCTAAACATATCGTGCTCTGTACCGAAGCGCAACGACGTTTCCGGCGCTAGCCCTAAAATCTGCACCGCTGAGGGCTTATCGCCTACGCCTCCAGAGGATCCGGGTTCATAATACACTAGATAACAACATCTCGGGTCGCACTGGCATCCTCTAAGGCACTATGTCCTTTGTTGCCGACTTAAATCTCGTCTTCGAATAGCTCCTTAGTGAGGACCTCTAGACCCTATCTGCGGGTCAGATGTTAGTCGGGCGGGAGGAGGATACGGACAGCCTCAGCAGTAAGCATTTCAGAGTCTACGATCTTCGAGTGGTAGAACCCTAAGACCTCGAGGTCATTTTTAAGGGAATGCCCGAACAGCACGGTGTCCGAGTCCATATACTCCCACAAAATCTGTCAGAGCTCACTTCGCGGCTAAGTTAAGCGGACTCGCAGGCGCGCGAAGAAAAGTGAGAATTCTCCACAATCTTGTTGCTGCAGTGTACTAATACAATTTGAATAGACTCCGCCGCCACCGCTGAGGCCACCTCCAAGCCCACTGTTCCCCCAGTTACTGGCGAGAATCCTGGAACGCTTCCCCGAGGTGGCGGACGGAGTTCGGTTCATGGCCCTTATGGCCCTCATGGCCCTTATGAGTGAGCCTGTATGAGTGATGCATGAGTTCAGTATGAAAGAATAGGGTGGCACCCTGGAAGAGCCATTGAAGTCTACAACCCCGAGAAGCATATTTTTAAGATATCCAGGCTGGGAGGCCTGCGATTCAAAATTCGGAATTCGGTCCATCTTCATTACTCAAAATTTCACTTGTGGCGAGAATCTCGGAACGCTTCCCCGAGGTAGCGGACGGAGTTCTCATATTTACACTCAGTGACAATCTACCACAGCGAGACGAGTGGGCTGGCCGCTGGTCCTGGAACTATACCTATAGGCCTCTTGCTCTTATCTTCCCTGAAATCCGAGGCCGAAGCCGCTGAGATAAGGTCAGCCGTGTTCGGGGGACTTCAAGCGGTGGGACTTAGCACTACAACTACCGAACCCACAGGAAGTTGAATTACCGGAATCTGATTTTGTTGCATCACTGAAAGCCAGTCAACCCGGCTGATTCACTCGAACCAAGCCAAGCGGAACAAGAACTCGGTATCTGGCTCCCTAGCTACAGGAATAGTTGACAGAAATGGGGTTGAACTATGCTCAAGAGGGGCTTTTGATTTTCAAGGCAATCTGTCCAAGTTTGACAAGCCGCGTGTGTTTGAAGAGATCCGAAACGATGACACTACGGCTGATGAGGCTCGCCTTGTTAGCTTCAACCGAAACATCGTGCAGTTTGCTACTGTTTTATTTCTACCTCATATTCGACATACACTGTGTTATTACTTCGGGTTTACTAACTGAACTCGCAACTACCGACCTCGGGATGCCTTGTTACGCTGACTTGCGTCTATAATCTCGTGGATCATGGACAACGACGACTGCTTCTTGACCGATAATCCCGATGAGTTATTGACTTCTCTACGACTTGATCTGAAATAAGAGGACACATTTCCCACGTTTGCACTTAGTAGCAATCTACCACGGTAAGACGACTAGGATGGACTACATTCATCCGACTACAACATCCATACGCTATGCTACCACCGTCCTAACCTTGCCAGTCAGGAGGAACTATAGAATCACGAGGGGCATTTATCATAAAGCGATATCATAAGCGATAGCAAACTAGCAACTCTCCATCAAACCCAGATCCAGTCACCGTATCTGGGGCGTAGCAAAAGCGAACTGAATTTACTCAGCACACTCGCGCTTACGCTGGTCAAAGACAGCCAAAGCCTCTTCGGCAGCCTTGACACCAGACATAACCATAGCACCGAAAGTAGGGCCCATACGGTTGAAGCCATCGATTTCAGAAAGCTCCATACCACCGATGATAAGACCCTTAGTGACCTCACGGGTGTTCTTAACGATAGCATCCTCCGCGGCGTTCATGTCAAGACCACGCATACCACCGAGCTTCTCGATGCTGTTCATGGAGACAAGACGCTTAGCGCAGAAAGCGCCGAAGGGGCCATCGTGGCCAGTGGTCGAGATGATGATGGGAGCGTTGATAGTGTTGGGGTCCATGCACGAGTGGTCGTCGTGGTGCAGGGTGACGAGAGTCCAGTTGACGACGACTCCGGCAAGGCGCACGCTGTCGCCGTCGCGGCGGGTGATCAAGTCCTCGACACACGTCGCGTTGAAGAGCTTAATGTTGGGCATTGCAAGCACCTTGCTCAGCAAAGTGGACGTAAACAGGGCAGCGTGCTTGACGACCACAAAGTTCGGGTTGTTGGGCTCGACCTCGAACGGGACACCAAGATCGTTCAAAAAGGCATCTGCTGGCCGGCGCAGAACCATGGCGGAGAAGAGCTGGCCTCCAAGCCAAGCACCACCACCTGTGTAGGTGTTAGTATGCTGCTAGGATCTTGTAGATCTGGTGAGACTGACCAGGAGACACGGAAGCCTCCAGAATGGCAATCTTCAAGTCAGGGCGCGCCTTCGCCAGCACGTAGGCAGTGCTTAGACCACAGGAACCAGCGCCGACGATGACAACATCGCTCTCGGCGTAGTTGTCCAGGTCCTGGAAGTAGCGGCGGGTCATGGCACGGGAGACCTGGCTCTCGCGGATAGGGGCGAACTTGAACTCATCCCACTTGCCACCGAACTGTTCCAAGAGCTTGCTTTGGCCCTGGCCCTCGCCGGTCAAGGTGACAGTCTCGGGGACAGCCACCTTTCCCTTGATGCCGGTGGGGGCAACAGTGGCAGGCTCAAAGATAGCAGCGGGAGGAGACATTGTGGGTTAATGGGATCAAGTCGAAGTGACTTCAACGTGGTCAGTTTGTTTTGCTAAAGGGGAAAAGGGGAAGGCATGATCCTTTCGCTGGTATTATCCAGATATCAAGTTATGACCGTATAATCTCAGAACGAACCCACGACCGCTGACACTTCTCAGAAGAAATGCCAACAGCGTAGGAACGAACACCGGTCCATGCCCATTACCTGAGATACCTTGATCCCTGAATTTGCCCAGCCAAAGAAGAGTGCCCATCACGGCATACCGAAGGCTGCAGAAAGGTCAGCACTGGAAGTGGAAGGATCCAAGGAAAGGTAGTTACTGTAGTAGCTGATTGATAGAATCCGTAAAGATTCTTAAAGCTGCAGTAAGTTGAAAAAGATGGTTGAAAGAGAAAAGAAAAAACGAGGGGCAGCTCTAACCTTATATCGTTGAAGCCCACCACATTGCGTAACAGCTCCGAGTCTCTCCGGTCTCGGTGAACAGAGAGGGGTTGATCAACTCATAGTGACGTTTTAATTTGTTTAAGCTTTTGAAGTTTCGTTCATTCGCCAATTGAAATTTGTATGGGACTTGGATGTGGGGATGAGATGCCATGAGATGGCAAAGCAGCAACACGGACAACAGTCCTCCGAAAGTTAAGCTTGGATAGAGCACTTTGAACTTCCGGTTTTGAATCAAACCTAACCTTTACTTGACTATAGCAGACAACCTGAGGCACCAAACATATCCCACAGGTATGAAAGTTCGCCCACCGGCTAGATCTCATTACTTGCAACTCCTCACTTCTCAACCCTACCTAACTCGGACAACCAATACTTCTGCTTCTTCTCAACCCTCCTTGACTCTGACAATCAGCACTTCTCCTTTTTCTCCAAGTGACAGCAAAATCACCGCCATGGAACTCACAAGTCTGCGCTCCAGTGAGCATCGCGACATGCTAGATATTATCGACAAACTCAGGTCCGAGGGGATAACCCGCAACAACCACAACCGAATATAGCACCTAATTTAGGCGCTATGTTTTCGCAGTTTGCTGGACAGAACCAGCAACCCGGGGCTCAGCAAAGCCTCAATAGCTATGAGGACTCAGAACACAAGCGAGATCGTGAGGGCAGCCAGCATGAAGAGCAATGGAGCCGATCGAAGCGTACAAGAGGGGGCGACCCGAAGCCCGTTGGGTCAACCTTCCGCAGATAGTCGTTTACGGTGATCAGTCTTCTGGAAAGAGCTTGGTCCTCGAGGCGATTTCAGGTGACATTCTCATCATCGTTATCGTCATCGTCCTTCTCATAGTTCCGCTCGATGAAGGTGTACTTCTTCGGCTTTGGAGGATCGAGGCGGTCCGCCCACTTTAGACCAGATTTGTCTTTGAACTTGTGTTCAAAATGCCGAATCGCATCTTGTAGGCTTCCACTTCCTAGACAGGCTGACTGGCCATACTCGCCAACGCGGCCCCACCGAGTCCAGGTAAAGTATTTCTTGCCATGCACGCGTAGTAGTTGGATGATGTAGAATTTGTTATTGTTTTGGGCGGTGACGGTTTGGTTCAAAGTCGCATCCTGTATCATCAATGTAGACCTGGGCGCCTAGATATAATATATTAGTTTTCTGGACGAAGGTAAAAAAGGGTGAAGTCTAATCACCTGCGGAATATGCACTTTCCCAACTTCATCGACGGGAATGTTGAGGCTTTTGAAGCCGGCCTTGCTTTCTGGTTCACATACGTGGAAAGCTTTGATAGAACACAATAGGCCTGAAGGAGGAGTAAAGATGGAAGCAGGGAATGAAGATGGATAACAGTCCTCCTAAAGTTAAGCTTAGCTTTTCCTTGTCTTTCCGCTGCTCAGTGACTTGTAGACTCATAAGGTAGTTGTAAAGTTGAAATTATTTATTACTGTGTGTAAAAGACGAATTATATCATGTACAAGTTCGATTACTTCGTTTTTTCACCATGAGAACCAGCAGTACCACGCTCCGCAGCAACGACCAAAGCCCGAGCATTTCTCACCTCCCACTCGAACTCCTTCAATGCACGCAGCTCGCTCGAGACAAATAGTCCACCGATGAGACCATCCAAGATTCCAGCTCCGAAGTTTAGTGTGCTTACCAAGATCAGGATGAATCCAATGTAGGTACGGCTACCGACCCACCATACGCCAACCATGCACCCAATGGAGATGACGACCGAGATGAGGAAGTGCGCGAGGCGCCAGCGGCGCTGTGAGCGTTCTCGACGCACGTATTTGTGGATCATGTCGAAGATATGGTCATACGTTTCTGGGGAGAGAGCGGCGTTGGGAGAGACTGGAGTTGAAAATGTCTTATGCAGGGAGGGAGAGCTTTGTGGTACAGGGATAGGTTCGTTCGAGTGTATGGAAGCTGGAGCACTAGGCGCCCGAAAAATGAGGGCCTCGACGGCGAAGTGATCGCTCAGAGAGCAGCGGAGTGTTGGATGGCGCTGGGTCATGCTGACTTGAGCAGTTTGGATTGACCAGCGCGGCGAAGGGAACTCAGGCGCATAGCCACCGTCGCCGACGAAGATATAGTCGAGGCGTTTGGCCCGGGGGTCCGCGCCGTCCTTGTCGATGGTGACGTCTTCGCCTTTGTCCAGGCGCTTGCGAAGGGCTTTGGACCATCGCCAGGTGTTGTAGGCGCCGTCGCAAGTGGCACCATTTTCAACGAGGTTAAACTCAGCAGTTGGGATGGGCCGGTTCCTGGCGCGTTCGACAGCATCAATAGCCGCACCGACAGATGAGTCTGGGTGGAGCTCGAGCCAGACGTCGCGAACAGGGCTTTGAGCGGTGATGAGCCGGTGGGCAAAGGAGGATGGCAACATATTGAAATCACCCAGTCCGATAACAAGGTGCCCACGCTCGGCAGCACCGCGCATCAGCTTGGAGATCTCCCAGGCCTGCGCCGTGCGATGGCATATGTATGAGTCGTTTGGCTCGCGCTCGTACGGAGCATGTAAGTGTGTACAGAACACCTCGGCCACATCGGCTACACTGGGACCGAAGCGGATTCTTGCACAAGCCACGCCTTTGCCCACGAACCAATCTCCACGGAAGAAAGCTGTCGGTCGGCCGTTTAACGGGTAGGCGTACATGCTGCTCTCCTCGATGGGCCATCGTGACAAGATCGCCAGGCCTGCGCCAAAGATTCCCCCAAAATAGAACTTCCCATAGGGAAGGATGTGTTGTGTTTGGGCGCGAATGCTCTCGTAGTCTTGTTGTGTCCAGCACTCCTGGAGGCCCACTATCTCCGGGGGTGGATTACTGACAGCCAACTGCCTCCCAATCTCTGAAAGACGCTCATGGCGGTATTTGGCAAGATACTTTAGACCCCAGCAATTGAGAGTCAAGATCCGAATGTGATTCGGAGCTTCACTGGGAATGGAGGTCATTGGGCTGACAATGCAATGCAAAGTTGAACGTCGATCATTCGTGATGTAACAGGAACCTCACCGCCTTTGGACGCGCCTTCCTTTTTTCACGCGAAACAGCGCGTTTCGCAATTGCAATTGTCATGTTCAGCTCCTCATGGACAATGCGCACGCCGGAAACCACAGGCGAGACCCTCGCTCCCAGTCGCCTGTTGAGTCCTCATCCGATGAGCTAGCTGTGGTCTCCGAAAAGGAGAATGGCTGGAACGTCCAGAAGAATTTCACCCCGCAGCGCCCCAACACCAAAGAGCGCCGTTACAGCCAGTCCGAGAGCCCTGATGAACTGGCCGTTGATGCCGGAGAATACTGGCGCAGCTCTGGCAACCGTCGCAGCCCTTCGCCTATTAATCGCCGCGAGGATCTGAGCAGCCGGGAATCAAGATCTCAGGACGAGTCAGATAATGATCGGACGACCAACGGGGATGGAACGGCTCTCGATGCCATGTCGGATCGCTCTAATACCCCTGTACCTCCTGTTGCAGGCCTGCCTCCGAAACCTGACCGGTTGAATTACAGAGAGAAGTTTGTCCTACGAGGTCACTTGCGGGGTGTGTCTGCGGTGCAGTTCTCGCCAGACTGCTCTATGATAGCCAGTGCCGGTATGTCGAGTTGCTTTATTTAGCTACCAAGGCAACGACTAACTGGTCTTCGTTGCAGGTGCCGATGCGGCCATCAAAGTCTGGGATACATTGACGGGCCGACTGATCTACACCTTCGAGGGTCACCTAGCGGGCATCTCCACGCTTGCCTGGAGTCCTGATGGTCAATGGATTGCGTCCGGCTCCGATGACAAGACAATTCGTTTTTGGAACGTGACTACTGTGAGATATGCCATCATATACATCTCACGGGACTTGCTACTAATTAGGCAAATGCAGGGCCGAGCTCATACAAAGCCATTCGTTGGCCACCATAACTACGTGTACCAAATCGCATTTGCACCAAAGGGCAACATCCTCGTTAGCGGCTCCTACGATGAGGCTGTCTTCATGTGGGATGTGCGCCGGGCGCGCGTCATGCGCTCTCTCCCTGCTCACTCCGACCCTGTCGCCGGTATCGATGTTGTGCATGACGGTACCCTGATCGTCTCCTGTGCGCTAGACGGCCTCGTCCGTGTCTGGGATACACACAGTGGTCAGTGTCTGCGGACATTGGTTCACGAAGATAACCCGCCCGCTACCTGCGTCAAATTCTCGCCCAACGGTAAATACATTCTGGCGTGGACACTCGATGGTTGCGTGCGTATGTGGAACTATGTGGAGAGCCGCGTCGTCAAGACTTTCCAGGGCCATGTCAATAGTAAATACAGTCTGTCTGGTTGCTTTGGCCTCTACGGACCACCGGATGTGAAATACTCACCTCCTCTGTGCTTCGCCGTCAGTGGCAGCGAAGACGGTGCTATTGTCTGCTGGGATCTCATCAGCAAGAACATCCTCCAGCGCATCGAGGGACACACTGATGTTGTTCTTGGAGTTCACTCTGGCAAGCTGAATGGCAAGCGCCTGCTCGTCAGCTGCGGCTTGGACAAAACAGTACGGTTATGGGAGGAGGTATCCGAAGGCCAAAACAGTTCGCCCCCATCTTCCGAGTCCTTCACCGAACCCAACCTGCAAAACGGTGTCTCTACTGGCAGCGACTTGGATGGAGATAATGCAATGGCCGATGCTCCTCCTATGACATGACCCAAGTCTTCCTTCATTTGTGATTCCGTTACTTGCATTGGCGGTTGTTTTCTTTCTTTTTCTGGTAACGAGGAAATACCCGGTGGCTGGAGGCGTTTGATGGGATTGAGAAATATGGGCATAGGCATGCATAGGAATGGTTGTTTTTGGGGAGTCATATTTGCAATGTATTCACATTTTGTCGATCATATCATGTTCCATTACAAGGTGCACTCTTGCCTGAATTCATATGGCTCGAACTCTTCCTTCAATTAGTCAGTAGTTAGTTGACTCGATAACTAATTAACTACTTAACTAGTTACAGAGCATTCGATTTGTCAACGTACTTTACTTTTCGTAACCGATCGCATACTCCAGGGCTTGTGATTGAGACTGTACTTAGTCCGTGTTATAGAACAACTAACTTCTGAAGCAACACAATTAATCGGACGAACTACCTAACGTGCAGACCTTGACGCAGACTTCGACACGCAGACTTCGACACGCAGACTTCGACACGTAGTTCCCTCAGCTTTGTCATATCGGATTCACCCGAAATAACTTCACGAGGGAAGCCAGTGCAAGTTGCTCCAGGGAATCAACAAGGGAAGCGGATTACTAACCAGAGGTAATTTTCGAGACGCTGGCATTGCTAGGGCCTTGGCCTTGTCCCTTGCCCTTGCCGCGACGGCGAGTTCGGCGCCTACGAGCCTCTTGGTTTTGCCGGGCAACAGAGCAAATCATTCCCACTAGGTCCTGCTGGTAGTGGCAATTCTGTTGGGTATGGCCATGCTTGTTGCAGTGTGTGCAGTACTGTTATTACGTTAGCTTATGGGCACAGAGGGAAAGCGTAAAAGAAAGAGACACGGGCAGACATAGAAAAGATATTACGTCTCGTTGCAACCCTCCCAGTTATAGTGATATGGCCGATCACCTATGTGGACGCGATAATAAACCTCGAGCTCAGACTGGGTGTTGTAAGACTAGAGATCGGCGTTAGATTTGAGGTAAAAAGAAAAGGAAGGGAAAGAAATAACCTTGCCACAATCCTCCTAGGAGCATTTGAGGTTGCGTCTTCTGTTAGGATCCATAACTATAAGCTATACTAACTCGTAGTAGGGAAACGGGTCGCGGGTAGGCGAGACTGAGATTAGGAAGAAGTAGCGGCGCCGCCATAGTAGTAGTAGCAGCGGAGGCGGTAGGAGTAAGGATGTTCGAAGTAAAGAATAACTCGAAGTAAAAATATCGAGTAAGAGTATCAGAAGTAAGAGTATCAGAAGTAAGAGTATCAGAAGTAAGAGTATCAGAAGTAAGAGTATCAGAAGTAAGAGTATCAGAAGTAAGAGTATCAGAAGTAAGAGTATCAGAAGTAAGAGTATCAGAAGTAAGAGTATCAGAAGTAAGAGTATCAGAAGTAAGAGTATCAGAAGTAAGAGTATTACTATATCAGAAGTAAGAGATATTAGGGTGATCTAGGTACTGTTGATGTAACTGCTAGGGATATTAATTTGCTTAGGAATGCAATCAGCTAGGTCTCTGTTTATCCTAGGCGTCCCCTTCTACAAAGTAAACTATAACCCCGATATCGGTCCTTGATATATCTAGATCAACGTATAACGGTCTAGATAGTTAGAAATAGGTTATTATTGTCAACTCCTTTTGTATAAATCCATGTCCGGCCAATAGGGCGCCAGACAAACCAATATATCACCCCCGTGTCCGGTTCTATCTTTCGAAATATGTTCTCATATTAGAAGCATAGATATTTCCTATGAGGAAGTTATAGGGAGAAATTGCCAAGGCGGGTAGCGGCGTTGAGTCTTGTCGACTCTCTTCGACAGACCAAAGTCACCGAGATAAATCCAGTGCTCTCCAGGGCCCGTAACTACCGGGCTGCACTACACGTACAATTAGCTATTCATCAGAATACTTTTTATGTAGCACCAGAACCTTATAATATGTCTTGTCATCTCTAGTAGGTAAGGTCAAAAGTCGCGATGTCACCAGATAGGAGGTACCCTGAACTTTGTGGATTTTGTCCTACACCTGTACGGACTCGTTGTCTCCCTATTCCCTCGAGTCATGATTTCGAGGGTGGCGTCCATCTTATCTTCAAGATCATAAGCCATCCAGACGGTAGAACCGCCACTACAGGTCCACTGAGCTCAAGTTCTAGGTGCAATAGATCAAGCTCTAGGAATCAATGGCTACGATCACTGTATCAGCGAGTCATTTCAGACATGGCCAGTATTGCTGTACATCCGTGGATACTTCATGATATCTCATCCGTGCTATTCCGTCCTATTCCGACCTCTCGGACTCGGAGGTTGAGGTGTCGGCCCATTCGTAACGAGACTGGGCACTAGGGTGGTGGCGATGAATCGTTGAGTTATCCGTAGTAAATGATTCATCTTTCCAATTCTTCATAGGAACTCGGAGTGGCTAAAGAGTAGCGAGATATTGAAGAAGAGTAAATGTCCAACCAAATGATTTACCGCCCTATCCACCTCCCATCTCCACCCCCTCCATCGCCACCCCACTATCGCCGATCTGACAGGATGGTGACTTCACACTGGAGACATAGCATGAACATCTTCGACTTGACCCGTGGTTATCGCCAAGTGGGCCAACACTCGGTCGACCATTTACAGGGTCACCAGTAGGAAGCGCGGGAACTTTCCATGTCCAATCAGAAACATTCAGGAACGTTCAGGAACCAAAAAACCAACCCAAACACATCCCTGTGTCGGTATACACTCGGTGCAGGGCATGATCGATCCCTGGACAAAAGCACAGCGCAGTAGGTGCCCTAGCGCATGCAGTGGGAGATGATCAAAACGGGACCGTGTTCGAAGGAGTCAAGGTTCAGCGTGAAACACTATCGGAAACAACTCCGGATCGCCTATGACTGACCGATCTCATGAATCAACCTTCTCCATCTCATACATAATACTCACATTGTGGGCGGCTCCCATTGTTATTGCGTGAGGTCGATTTGACCTGTGGCCTCTCGAATTCGCAATGTGATAGGTCCTGGTTACGTCCACGGAACTCTTCACTTGTCATCGCTTTCTCCACTCACATCTTCATCCACGCAAGCAGCAGCCACGGTTATCTCCACCCTAACCCTCTGACTCTTTACAGTATGTACACATCCACACGAACGCCAGGGGCTGTCCAATCAAGTGGCTCCCGATACCATCCCGCCATGCGCGCCTTCTGATGCACTGTTCTGTGTCTACATGGCTCTATTGGGCTGCCCTTGACCATTCACTCGGAAACCCGTTACACGCGATCCAGGCTGCAGTGGAGTACTAATGGATCTCTTGACTGGGAATTGTGGAGTGCTTCAAGAATTTCCTTCTCTGTGGACCCTGTCGCGTTTGATACCTTAATTGTATCAAAAGTGCCTGGACCGGATGGCCAATCAGCCCAGGCCTGTCAACCCAACATCCACGCATGGCCCCCGTCTGGGTCTCCTTGTGTCGCGTCGCATTTCCATGGACGAGACGAGCGACCCAAACTGCATGTACCACCTTTGGCAGGTAACCCAATGGCTGTTGACTGGCTCCACCCGTAGAAAACATGTGGTTGCGCTATCCTACGCACATATCGCCGGGCATAAAAGCCTCCTTCCTCCCCGCGTTTCTATTTCTCTTCTCTTCTCTCTTCAGTCTGCTGCGACAGTTCTCTATTCATTCCTTGATCGTCTGATCTTTCTAGTTCCTGTGCGGTGCACGGCCTAGAGTTCCTTCCTTTCTATCGTCACTCTCACCTTCACTTTCACTTTCGTCCGAGAACAGGCTTCTCTCCTTTTCGCTCCTTTCTGTCTGAACAAACCAGAACAGTCATTCCTTTCTGTGTAAAAATGGTTTCCTTCACTGCTCTCTTCACTTCCGGCCTTCTGGCTACTTCGGCCTTCGCTGCCCCCACGCAGATGCAGAAGCGCTCCTCTCCCAAGCGTGGCGCTGCCTACAACGACCCCAGTGCTGTCTCTCCTCTCGCCGGTGCTGTGTCCTGGGCTTACAACTGGGATACGCACATCTCCGGCTTGTTGCCCTTGGGTGTCGAGTACATCCCCATGCTCTGGGGCTCCAAGGACTTTGGTGACTGGGTCACCGCCGTTGAGACTGCTCTGTCTAGTGGCAGTAAATATATCATGGGCTTCAATGAGCCTGACAACCCCGCTCAAGCCAGCATGAGCCCCTCCGATGCTGCCTCCAACTACAACCAGTTCATCACCCCGTACTCGGGCCAGGCCAAGCTGATCTCTCCTGCCGTGACTTCCTCGACCAACGACGGGCAGGGCCTGTCCTGGTTCACCGAGTTCATGGGCGGGTGTGGCTCCTGTGGCATCACCGGTCTTGCCGTTCACTGGTACGGTGACAGCGCCGATGACTTCCAGTCCTTCGTCCAGAAGGCCATGGACACTGCTCAGCAGTTCGGTCTGTCTGAGGTCTGGGTCACCGAGTTCGCCCTGAATGCCGACGTCAACGGTATCACCGATCCTTCCACCACCGCCGACTTCCTCCACAGTGTCCTCCCCTGGCTCGATTCGCAGCCTATGGTCTCGCACTACTCTTACTTTTATGCCGCCGAGAACTTCCTTCTCAGCGGCAACGCTCTCAACCCTGCCGGTCAGGCTTACGCTTCAGCCTGAGCGTGTCTGATGAAATCGGTATGATATTATGTGGGATATTGGCATTGCGAATATAAAACTATGTGATTCTCTCTATTTATGAGAGGCGTATCATGAATCAGAACTGCAGTTTCGGGTTCACGGCGCTTCACGGCGCTATGTGATGGTCTTGTCTGTGTTTATGTTCATATTCTGAGGAGCTACAGATATTATAAAAGACAGATATTTAAGCGGCTTCTTACCATACACTCTAGATTCTCACTCTGGGTAGTTCAATACTTTCAGAGGCCATTAACTATTGCCTCCGAACCCTACAAGTTAATAAGCCACTCTAGTCGAACTATACCAATCTCAGTATCATCAGTAAACAGCCTACGTCTACCTCACGCAATAAGCACGAAAGAAACCTACAGTGGCAACTGCCCATGGATCCTCGCCTCTCTCCCTCACCTATTAGGTATACGGTTTCCATGATCTCTCACGGTGTCCATGATCTCTCGCCCCATTTGCCTCTAGCGCCACCACACTTCCATCATCTGAGATCCACTTCATCCGCCACGAGCTCTCTGATTAGCCAGGCTTATGCTATGGGTCAGCGCCCCGCTAAGCAAAATTCTCAGTACCAAGTGGGCCAGATTCTAGATGCATCTATGAGGAGTCGACGGGGACTCAGCTATGGGTCTTATTGCGTCGGTCGTGGCGGGTGAGAGCTCTGGGGTCTGTGATTGAAGGATCCAGTGAATGATATTCTCTCAGTCTATGGAAGGGAGTAAGGTTTTATTGAGAGATGATTGAGAGGTTTGGTGCATGACTGAACAGTAGACCCACTGTTCTCAGGAACCAAACCCTAAATCACATGACCCCATAAGTGATAGTCACATGATATTTTAGTAAGCGAGGTTAGTGTGCACGGACCCTCCCTCGGTGCATAAATACTCGCGTCTCCCAACTTTCTTCCTCTTCTTTTCTTTTCTTCTTTAGCTCTCTTTGCCAATTGGCTTAGATCAAGTGTAGTATCTGTTCTTTTCAGTTTAATCTCTGAAAGATGTCTACGGACATCACATTGATTAATCCTATTTTTGGACCTCGCGACTTGGCCTCTGTGCTTGCGCATGCCTTGTCGCACAGTGTCATCGGGCTTACACTACCCCCGATCGACGCGAACCTTTTTCATCAACCGTGTCGGCTTGTCCGATCGCTTGGAGAAGAAGTTCTGTAGACTGATTAGGTTTCTATATCCAACAGCTTTTATTTTTCCTATTCGTTTTATCTGTCCCTTTTGTTAGGGTTGGATTGTAACCAAGGGCGGCTAGCCTAATATGTAGTGAGGCGTCTGTTTTGTCTAGTATATTAGAGTCATCTCTTTGCCAATGAACATAGACGACTAGGGCCACGAAAGAGTCGACATGAATCTTGTACACTGCGTCTTGGATCAGTGGATCGAGCGTCGTATGTATGAGTCTTAACTGCTAGGACAGCGGAATCGTCCGGAGACGCCATACATAGTTGTAATTGATCTGTTGAACATCAACTAAACACACTGGACACCTGATTATGGTCTATATTCTTCTACCATCTCTTGCATCAGTTTGAATAACAAGTTTACAACTCTACAAATTTGACGTAGAATATTGGACATCACCACAACTGCCATCTAAGACTGGAAGGCGGTGAAAGCTATGATGTATGCATCCCACTCCGCAGCTCCAAGCTTCCTCATTCTCGATTTCCACTACAACAACCACAACCACCATTCACCATGTTCTCTCGCACAGCACCAAGACTTTTGCGGTATGCCCGCCCCTCTCTCCGCACACACGCAACCCGCCAATCCGCCGCCCTCCGCACCATTCCCGCCGTGACCTCAACCCGCCTATTCTCCTCCTCCCCGGCCTCCGCAAAAGGCCTCCAGCCCGACTCAGAAGACCCCAAGCCGCCGAATGTCCAGAGTCCTATCGCTGGAGCTGCGAACCACGTCACTGAGCCAACCCCCTTGACCCCGGAAGAGTACTACGAGTACTCGGAGCACTACTTCAACTACCTCGTGCAGCAGCTGGAGAAGGCTCAAGAGGAAGGCTCAGACGTCGAAGCTGAGTACAGCGTAGGCTATTCCCCATACCTCTATCCCTTCCCCTTAACTATAACTAACGAACTCCACCCCAGGCTGGCGTGCTAAACATCTCTGTCCCTGCAATCGGCACTTACGTGCTCAACAAACAACCCCCGAACAAGCAGATCTGGCTCAGCTCGCCCCTCTCCGGCCCTAAGCGGTATGATTGGGTCGTTGAGGGAGACCGTATGCATGAGAAGCAGGAGTCTCGGGAGTTCGTTAATGGGCAGTGGATCTATCTGCGTGATGGGTCGAATCTTACGGATTTGCTTAACAACGAGTTGACCCTTTCGCTGCCGAAGGATATATATTCGGAGGTTTTGGAGTGATTTGGACTTTTGTATCCTTTCACTGTAATAGGCCCCGGGGAAGAAAGATGGTGGGGATGTATTTTAGTAAAGTATACTTTGTTTTCTTTTCCTTTGATTTACTGGTGTTGAGCAGAGAAGTGGATGTAGACGTAGATATGTACCTATGTGTTATTGGACTTGAGATTATATACTTCTGAAAGTGTATTGGATGTGGCTTTGATACGCTGTGATATTCTCTACGTCCAAGGCCAGAGTAGAGATCAAACCACAGCAACACATTCTGCTTTCCGCGACTCGCTGGATGCGCAGGTGTAAAAATACCATGCGCGTGATATCGAGGAAGAGCATATTCCAAGCTGAGTACGGTCAAATACCATGGGTCGGCATTGTCTGACGTGGTCCACTGCACAGTATGGGACGAACAGACTCACAAGGTAAAATTGAGTCCGTTCCGTTGCATATCCACTCGGGAATAGATCGCAGCGATGCGCTCGATGGTCGGCATCTGGGGCCTTCTTCCAGCGCCAGGGTTGTCGGATATTGTCCAGGTCAAGATCCATTTGGGATTCAGCGAGGAAACTGAGAAGCAACAGGAAACATCATTTCACTGTGTACCCATCATTCACGCCTGCACGGCAACAGCACCTGCGTTCTGAGCGTTGTCTGCCTTGGGGAGATCGGCCTATCCAGGAAAAAAAGATTAGCAACATATACGGCTGGAAGCCTAAAGACCGAAACATACCAAGTCAAAGATAACACGAATCATCAGACTGCAACTAGGGCACACGGCGATCTCCTGGCCATCGCGCAGATCATCGATGAAAATCTCGAAACGGTCGCCGCATGGGCACGGATATGTGTAGATCTGCAGGGCCGGGTCGAAGGTCATGTCTTCGATCTCGATCTCATCGTAGATGTTGAGGCCTTCGTCTGCCATTTTGGTGTCCTTTCTTCTAGGGTCAGAGACTGGGAGTGGGCTTTTCGTGGAGGGGAAACTAAAAAGAAGTCAGGAACAGATTCGGTGGCGGACAAAAATTGGCGGGGTGGTCATGTGACTATCAAATAGTATATCCAAACGTTTTTGATCAGTTATTGTTCTCTCTTATACATCATGTAGCCCGTTCTTATTACTCGCCCAGTCGGGCAATTTCCATTCGCACCGTCTCGACTTCTTTCGCTAGAGAGCCGTAACGGCGTGCGATCTCTGCCATCATGCCTCCATCAGATCTGCTGTCTGTCGCGGTTTCGGAGACTTCCACATCTCCGTAACGCTCCAGCTCCTCGATCGCTAACTTCCGTTGCTCATCTAACCGGTCCTTTGTTTCGCGGAGATGTTGCTGGTACCGACTGAGCGCAGTCAGCGTCTCGGGCGTGTAGAGTGTCGCTGCTATCTCGAGCTTGGTCACTCTGCGGAGTCGTTAGCAAACATGCTGAGAACAGGGTCGAAAGACCAATATAGAATGACGAATATCTTACTCTAACTTCCCCTCCAGTCCTTGCGCAACTGTAGCCAAGTGCTCCGCCTTCGCCTTCGTGGCCCGCGCCAAAGCACCATATTTCACCCGTTCGAGAAGCACAATAACCCGCTCCAACACCTGTGTTTGCACCGCCAGCAATTCAGCTGCAGTGGCAGCCATCTTTCGGCGCGCAGTAGGCAAGTCCGAAAGCTGGAGTCGCCGGAGAGTTCGGACGCGATCTGCTAACTGCGACGCGAGGGGCGGTACCGGTGCCATTGAACTGCGGACGCGCCGGTCTCGGGCGCGGGCGCGGGCATAATGATTTGAGGTCGAACGGTAATGGGCAGAGATGTTTTGTGGCTTTTCCTGCAAGGGTTCTGTGTCGGGACTGGTCTCGGCGTTTGTTGTTGTCAGGCTTCGGAGCTCATGGATGGCGGCAGAGAGTATGTTTGAAAAGGGGAGGATCAGAGATGGGATATTTGAATAGAATGTTTCGATCTCCGGTGCCAGGAGAGAGAGCGCATCGTCTTGTGAGCTGTCCAGATCGATTGCGCTGCGTGGAGTCCCAAGGTAGAGTGATATGACGGCCAGATTATCATGACACTAAGGCACATGGGTTAGAACCTTCCGGCTGGGCATTCTGTCCGGTGCAATGGCTGCGCACCTCGTTAGGGAGCCCGCTGTCTGCTGCAAACGCCAGCTGCTTAAGCGTCCGCTCCTTGATCCGCTTCTTTGCGCTCCGTATTTGGCATTGTTTCAGGTCCTGTTGAAACATACTAGTTAGCCTGGCATCTCTGCTCGGTTGTTGTTGTGATTGCGGTCCTAGGAACGCGCCCACGACGTACCTCCGCGACTGCTTCTCGGGTCGGGTCTGCACTGTGTGCGCGAGTTGAGCCATCGGGGTTCAGGAGGTTTGCAGTAAGGTTCTCGTAGAGTCGTTTGAACTGCGGATTGCTCTCGAGAATGGAGGGATCGCAAGGGGGAATCATGGCGCGGAGAAGGAAGAGAGGGAAGATTCACCGCCGGGAAAATGAAAGCTACGAAGCTTAACTCTACAAGTTACTGAACATTTTGACATATCCGCATTTATTTCATAATCATACATGTGAAGCAAGTCGCTTCAAATCAATCCCCATTTTCCACCCGTAACTTCATCGAGTAGATCTTTCCATCGAGGAATTGTGACGAAACTCAGGGATGAACGGATAAACAGTCCAAGCAAGAATCCATGGACCCTGACAGGTTCTGAATTTCAAGCCCAGTAGTATCATGGCCGTGACCTGTCAAGTCCAGGATATTTGAAAGAAGAAAAGAAAAGAAAAAGTATGTACAGGGGGTTCTTAACCGTCCGAAATAAAAACGGGATTGCAGAGAAAAGTTGCGCTGCGTCCGCCACCAAAGAGTTGGATTAGATGGGAGAATGGAGAGGAAGGAATCGGTTCAGAAGAACAGGGGAAGACGCTTAGAACGCAAATCAAGCAAGCCGTTTTTTCGACAAAAAGCAAGAGACCACCAAGAGGAATTGATAATTTACTCCTCCTCGCTCTCCTCCGAGTCGTCGTCCGACTCATCCACTGGACTCGTTGGCTTCGACAGAGGGAACCGGGACTGGGGAACCACCACCCTGGAAACGAGATAGGTTGCTCTCCAGCATGGTGATTTGAGCCTCCTGCTCGTTCTTGCTCATCGGCTTGTTCTTCTTGGGCTTGGAGGGTGCAACGGTGCTGGTAGGAGCGAAATCATCGTCGTCCATGAGGTGAGGCACATTCTTCTTGACGAACTTGAGCAGCATCCATAGCACATCATTAGGCAGTTCATCGATGTCCAATTCAATCTCAGCCTCTTGGGTACCCTGGAGTTATGGATTAGAATTATTAATGTCGGGTTATACTGTGTCTTTACAAGAGCGAACTTACCTTCAGAGCAGGAACGTTGTTCTGAATGATCTTGAGAGCTTCATGCATCTTCTTGTCGGGAAGGTTGCTGATGCCGTTGGAGATGATCTGCTTCTCGTGGTACGTGACGAAGTGCACCTTCTCCGACTTGAAGCCAGACTTGCTCTTCTTTTCCTTCTTGCTGCCACTCTTCTTACTGTCCTTCTTACCAGACTTGGACTTGGTGCCAGCCTTCTTCGACCCCGGAGGCGTCTTCTTCTTTTTGTTGGTGATCATTTCGACTTGGCGAGACATCTCCGCAATCTGCCGCTGGAGGGCGGTAAGTTTCTCGGTGTCTTCATCATCCTCGTCGCTATCTTCGTCACTATCCTCGTCGGAATCGTCGGTCTGCATATCGTGGTGCGGCTCGTGCTTCTCCAGATATTCAGCCTTGTGATCCCATTTGTCATCAAAAACCGCTTCCAATTGCTGTCCGGCCACGTAGGTCGGATCTCCAGCAATATTGAACCGATAGCAATTCTTGAACATGAGCCTCACATCAGACTCGAACTCCTTGGCATTCTCGTATTGGCCAGTCTTCAATTTTTGTTGAATGGTAGATAGGTCCATAGGCTTCTTGATCACGCTGTGATAAGTAGGGATGTTGAGGGCAACAGGATCGACGGGCTGATAGAAAGCCCATGCAATGAGCTGGTGCTTAGGTTTGTGGAGCTCATCGAGAACCTCCTGGCAGAACCGCAATTCCCACTGGTACTTCTTCTTCTTCGGCTTGGTGGAATAGGGGAGATCCCGCTTAGGAGGGTGGATTGAACGTTTCGGGCGGCCGTCAGGATTTGTCGAGTCACGACGAATGACAGGCAGCCCCTCCGGGCCCAGTGCAAACGTAGTGCTCTGGGGAGAAGCAGCCTTGCCAGGCAGGCTACCAGTAGATGTGCGAGGCTCACGGCGAGCAGCAGAGGTCTTCTCCGTCGCCTTCTTTGGCTTCTTCTCCTCCACCTCATCGGGCTTGGGCATGTTTAGCATCTGCTTCTTGAACGTGGCATGCAGCTTTTGACCCTCCTGGGCGACCAGGTGATCGGCGCCATTGAAGGTCAGAGAGTTCCCAACCATCAGAGCGAAATCATCAAAAACCTCCTGAGGAGACGAATACTGGTTGGCCTTGAGCTTCTTTTCCATAGTGCCCAAGTCCATTGGGTGGGTGATAACGGTCCGATAGTTCGGAATGTTCAGTCTGATAGGATCCACGGGTTCGCGGTAGAAGCGCGAGTCATGCATGCGCTTCAGGCTTGACAGACTCTTAGATATGAACTTGTGCTGCATCTTGGTGAGTCCGGATTGGCCACCTGCAGGCATCGCACCGGGAGTCTCAGCAGCGGGACTAGGCAGTGTAGGGGGCTTGAAGTCGACTGGTGCTATGGCAGGTGCCGCATCCTCACCCTCAACCTTGGTACGTTTGGCCGCAGGCTCTTCCGCGGGGTCCGCCTCGCGTTCGCGAGATACCTTGGAAGGGGAGAGAGGGGCGCTGGGAGCATCCTTCATTTCGTGATCAGTCTGGACAGGTGGCAGACTGGGAGTTGCAGAGTCGGTCGGGTGGTGAGGGAGCTCGGTGCTCACGGGTGCAGGAGTAGTCCCAGGCGCAGGGGCAGACTCAGTCACAGGCGCAGGTGCATCTTGCGGAGGGTCGACAGCCATCTTGTCCAGAGTACCTGACGCGCCGTCAAGCGGCCCTGGGGTCACACCGGTGGTAGAGACAGGTTGCGGGGTGGGAGTAATGTTGTTCGCAGAGTCAGCCACGGCAGCCGAAGTATCCGACTCGGGAGCCTGCGTTTGCGCGGGCGGAGCTGTCTGATCGGGAGCTTTTGTTTCCTCCTTCACTTCATCCGTGGAGGTCGGTTCAGCCATCACTGGTGTCTCGCTCTGAGCCGGCGCGGGGGTGCGGGAGAGTCTGCGGCAAGCGCAGGTGCGGGTGACTTCGGGGGGATACAGCAGTGCCAGTACCGTTGGTGAATGAAGACTCGGTGGCGATGTGACCGTTCATTGCGCTTCCATTGCTCTCAGTTGCGTTCGCAGAAACATCTGGCTTGGTCTCTTCGGCTGTGGTTTGGGCGCTTCAAAATAAAGTTAGAATGAGATTCAAGCAAGGAAAAAGGCGCATCGACAACACTATCTCTTACCTGGTAGGCGCAGGGATGCCAGTCGGAGAAGGTGGAAGTTGAGGCTTCTCCTCCCTCACAAAGGGAGTAGCCTCAGGAGGCGGGGTCGCCATGAAGGTATCGTTCAAGAGTACAACTTTCTAGAACCAGAGATGGAGAGGTGAGAGCGAAGCTATCGGCGACTGCCTTTGGTGAGAATTCAACTGGATACACAAAGTTGCTCTCCGCGCGCTGTCACGGTAAATATCGCGATCGCGGAGACCAGAGACACGCGACAAAAAAAGGAGGGCGATAAGGAAAATAGAAGGATAGCCGGGAGATAGGAAGAGTGGAGAATGCGATCGGAGGCAAAAGAATTTATACCGCCAAGAAAGCGGTAGCTGTAATCACGTGGGCGGTGGGAGTGTGAGGTAATCAGGCCGGCAATGAAGCTGGTAGCGGAAGTCACGGGTTCTGGGTAAAAGGGGGAAAATTCAGGAATTGATGCCTGAGGTGGGAAGGTGTGGATAAATAGGAAAGGAAATTATGAAAAATAAATCATAAATGGTCGGGACGGGTTAATAAGGGTAAGGGGGGGAACGCGACGCGACGCGTTGTTATGGTTTTTAGGGGGGTAACCAAGGATACGAAGGGTAAGAAGGGCAGGAAGGGCTGGAAGGGAGGCGGTCAAATAAAAATAGGAAAACTCCAGAGACGGAAGCAGAAAATTCCTCGGAGGGGATGCCAGAATCCTTAAGTACAAACGGTGGCCTTGCGCAGCAGCGCCGTGAGTTCCCACCGACTGAGCTAAGCCGGATTCTTCTAACTCCACCCACTTTCTATTGGTGAAAGGGGTTTATCCCTGGCCCTGATTGGTCTCTAGGGGTGTACTGTACCGTATCGTCGAGGATAAAAATTTTCATTCTTTTCATTCACCTTTTTTCCCTTTTTCTTCCCTTTTGCTATAGGTGCTAGGGTGTGAATGAGACATTGCATAAGCTGTCATTCAGTACTATATATCTATATCTGAACTATAGAGCTTTTAGCTGCCACTATATAGCTTGAGCTGGTGATAATCAAAATCAACAAAAGCCCCTGAACCCTAGGGTTCACCGGATGCGGCTAGTAGTGGTCCGAATGCCGACGTCATCCACGTGACTTGTTACTATTTCAGTATATGTGTTCTCTTCTACAATATATACACATACTCCTAGGGTCTGTATAAAGGCTGTAGACGATATATGTCATCGGTATAAGGTGTATGGTCAGCTCGCAAGGAGGATCGGTCATACATAGACGATGGAGTCTTACCGGGGTACCATGCAGAGACTACCAATCAACTAAGCTTTCAGCTGGCCCTTGCCGATTAGGCATCATCTCACATGGGTTAACTCACTACATATGTAAGCTGGACTATACACAGTACTCTCTATGTATATCTGACTCGATGTGCCATAGTCAGGCCCTGATATATCCATTTAAATGGTATACATAGTTCCCATGGCCAACCAAGCTCTACTCCTAATTTCTACAGCATTATGCATGCTATAAACTTCGTACCACTCTAGAAGTAACTGACAGAATCAAAACAAAGAATGAGGCAATTCTACTTCCAATTCTTTATTAGTCATGAGAAAGGTTAACTATTTGAGTAAGGCTCACCGTTGCCATATATGTTGAGTCATACCTCAGCGCACACCAAATCAGTTCAGTTTGAAGATGATTAGTATAGGCATTTCTTTCTCTTTTTTAAAAATAGAAAAATTATAGATACCCAGCAATCTTAATAATTGATAATGAAGTTCTCTCTATTATTGGGAATTTAAACATCTTTGCAATGCCTAGGTGCTAGGCAATTTGCGAGATGCTGAAACTGAAATATATTTTGACTAAAACGGACTATGAAAACGATCTGTGATATGTGAAGCTACAATCTGTCACAAAACAGGGAGCTGAAGGGTAGCAAAGTCCTCTCATAAAGCTATATTCTTATATTCCAAGGAAAATGGCCATATTCGTCTGCCCGGACCTACAAGCTGCTCTATAGTTCCAAATGCACATAGTCACGTGCCACAATCAAGCCGATTAGATATTCCCGAAAAGGACTAGTGTCAGTCCGAGTAAAGAACATTTTTTTTCCTGCCGTAACTGCAAGATCACCAGAGTCCCAAAGCCCCATCGTTCTCCCTCGGGCTGTGAGAAAAGTGTGACCGGTGATACCAGTGCTTTTCTCGGTTGTCGTCATTACTCTCCATATACCCTCAATCAAAAAACCGGAAGCATCCTCGAAGCAAGGGAATAAAGCTTCGGCAAGAAAAAAATGGGCAAGAAGACATCTCGCCCATCCACCAAGGTCGGCTCGGCCGCATCGCCGGCTGATGGTCTTTCGCAATCCGGCAGCAAGTCTTCCATTCTGCGAGCCGCTTTCTCCCCGTCCGAGTATCAATTGGCCCTGTTCGCATCCGTCATCCAGGGCCTGGATGCGCAACACCTCCGCATTCACGATACCAACACCGGCCGACTACAGTGCGAGCATGCCTTGGCGCCGAAGGAGACCATTACATCGCTCGACTGGGGTTACTACAATGGCCAGGGAAAGAAGAGCGACCCGTCCAAGAAGAAGCGCAAGCGCGGGTCTGATGTCAACGGTAGCGCTGATGGTCTGGACCAGGGAGACATCGTCGTCGCGTTCGGTACCAACACTTCGGATATTCGACTGTACTCGCCCTCGGAAGATAAGGTCGTTGGCACACTGACCGGCGTGCACGATAAGGGTATCAAAGACTTCAAATTTACCGCTGGCCGACCGGGCCAGGAGGCTTGGAGTGTCGGTGGTGATAACAAGCTTGTGCAGTGGGATCTCCGCACTGGCCAGAGCTCAAGGTGCGCAATAATTTGATTGATTACGGAAGACGCTTCTAACAACACCGGTGTATAGGACCATTCACCTGCCCGCATCCTCGGTCTTTACTGCCCTCTCTCGCCCCGTCCCCTCCAACACGCCCTTCATCTGCGCATCTCAAACCCCATTCTTAATAGACATTGAAAACACCGATGAGCCCCCTGCCAAGTTCCCCGCCATGCGCAACCAGATTCACACCGTCATCTCTTCTTCTGCGGAGTCCGCTGGCTCGGGTACCTTCCTCGCATCCGATGGCGAGCGATTCATCAATGTTTTCGATGCCTCCAGCAAAAAGCTCGTGCGGAATCTAGTCGCTGATCAGGACGTGTCCTCCGTGTCTCTGTATGACGCGGCTAAATCTGCGCTCGAGAAGCAAGTACTTGCCGCCGTCACCGAGAATGGAACCATTGAACTTTTCACAAAACCCTTTGCCCAGCCTGCGGCTGCGCAGTCTGCTAGCGCCAAAGCAAACCGGAAACAGATGACCCAAAAGGCGAACGCTTCCCTCAAGATTATCCGTTCCGAATCTTCAGATGCCTGTGTGCCGGTGGTCTCAACCTCTTTCCAAGGTCATGAGATCATCGTTGCTTATGCTGAGGGTGGTGTCATTCCCGTGTTCGAGCGTGTGAAGCTCATCGACGAGACTACTGATGAACTTGCATTTACCGGCATTAAGGCAGTTGTGAAGAGCAAGTCGAGCTCCATCATCGCATCCGCGACAACAAACGGCGTCAAGAACGCCAGTGAAAGCCAGGTTAACGAGACCCACGCAGTTGTCGAGCACGGTAACATTGTTGATGATGATGTCGAGATGAACGACGATGCCGCCTCCGTGTCCGGCAGCGAGGAGGACTCTGACGATGAGGAGGATACCAAGCCCGCCGCCGAGAAAAAGAGCAAGCCTACCAAGCAGACTGCCGCTGACGAGGACGTCGAGATGCAAAATGCCGAGTCCGGGGACGAGGACGAGGAAGTGGAGGAAGGTGCCGAGCCGTCATTTGGCGAGCTTCTCCGCGCTAACGCGGGCCAGGAGGTTGATGTCGAGGCCGAACTCGACGATGAAGTGAATCTGGGCGCGTTGGTGCCCGGAAAGCCTACCGCGGCCGTGCAACAGATCCCCACCGGCGTGTCACTGGCTACCGTGCTCACGCAGTCCCTGAAGACCAACGACAATGCCATGCTCGAGTCCTGTTTCCACACCAACGACACCTCCATCATCCGCACTACTATCCAACGCCTCGAGTCTCCCCTGGCCGCTACCCTACTCCAGAAACTTGCTGAGCGCCTTTCCTCCCGCCCTGGTCGCTATGGCCACCTTCTCGTCTGGGTGCAGTGGACCTGCGTTGCCCACGGCGGTGCACTTGCTGGTCACCCGGAGTTGCTGAAGCGCATGGCTACCCTGTACAAGGTCATGGACCAGCGCTCGTCGAGTCTGCCTTCCCTGCTCCTTCTCAAAGGCAAGCTGGATATGCTGGATGCGCAGCTCGCTCTGCGATCATCGATGCGCGGTGACGGTGACGATATGGAGAGCGACGATGAGGATAACGTCATCTACGTTGAGGGACAGGAGGACGATGACGACAGCGAGACCGAGGCCAAGCCGCGGACAAAGTCGATACGCGACCAAGCCTTTGACGAAGACGAATCCATGATGAACGGAGTTGACGAGTCCGAAGATGAGGAGGATGACGGCAGCGAGGAGGAAGATGAAGACGAAGAGAACATCCTAGACATCGAAGCCGAAGAGTCCGCCGGCTCATCCGATGCCGAGGAGTCCCTGGAAGAGAACGAGGATGACGAAGACGAAGGAGCTAGCGAGGGCTCATTGGTTGATTTCATCGCCGACACCGAGGACGAGGAGTCCGACGACGCTATTGAACAACCTCCCCCAACGAAGAAAGCCAAGAGCTCGAAGAAGAAGACCGGCCGGAAATAGATGCGTTTTCCACGTGGATTTGATTTGGGTTGTTTAAAAAGAATTTATATACTGGGATTGCATACTGCATTTTTTTCCTGTTTTATTGCTGGATCTCGTGTCCATAGTCCTCTGATCCAATCGATTCTATTTTCCAGTTTGATTCCCACCTACACTCTACATCTAGAGTAACTCATCTCCATGACATGCACCACTGTGTAGAACTCGATGCCCAGGGATACCACCCTTTCCTAGCGGAATCTCTAGTGCAACCGTCTGCTCCTTCGATGGGTACGTCGTGTAATGGCCCAGGGCACTGACATCAGCCGTGTCCAGGGCAAGAATGGCACCATTCTTACCGCCGGAGACCCAGGCCTCGGCTGTTGAGTTGGGGAGTGTGATATGCGCTAAGCCGGAAAGGAAGATCACCCATCTGATAAGCCGTTAGCGCAGTATCGTACAAGCTGTTTTGTACTGCGTATTTAATTGCCAGGGTTGATGGGATGTTGGTGTCACCTACTGCAATGTCGGTGCATTGTGTCGTCCGCCGTTAAAACCTGCGGGTAGAATGGTGTACTGGGAGTCGCCTCCAAGTTCGCCGAGGTCTAGTGATTTGGAACCGGCAGTTCCGGCCTCTGAGGAGGTTTTGAAGCCTGAATTGAGGGCCCAACATTCCAGAGTGGAGTGGTTTTGTTGCGCGCCTAGGACGGTTACATTGAGGGTGTTGCCGAGGGCGAGGGCTGAGAACAGGAGGGGAGAAAGGATAGTGAGACGCATTGTAAGTGCTTCGTAGAGAAGAATTGACAAGAAGGAAAAGGCAGTTCGAGAGTTGCAGAGGAGTAGGAGTGCACCGAAGAATAGACTAAGCAGACCCATCTTCAGCTGAAGGTGGGTCATGTACATTCTGTATACCTATAAGAAAAGTAAGAATACGAGAAGAATCAAAAGAACGCATAACCAGACACCGCCTGACTTCCTAACGAATGACTTCACTGCTCGACTTCTCAATCCCTTCAATGCCCTCCAGAATGTCACTGCCTCCCAACAGCCCGCAGTGGGAGTCGGTGCTTTTACGGCGACCCGTCCATACTTCGTGGAATTTCACAGTCTGATCGCTTGATGCAACGATAATGCATCCTTCCTCCATTGTTCGTGTGCACCACATCCCACCCTCTTTCTCTTTGGGCCGGACAATTCGAAGACTGGGCCTAGGTTTACCTGCTTCGTTTGGCCGTTTGGGTGATCGAGAGCGGTTGCGTGGTACTGGAGTCGATCTCCGTGGTGATGCACAGAAAAGCTCCGATTCATCTAGTGTGAGACCCGGAGGACGAGGTGGTCGCCCGGGATAACTGACTGCACACAGTGCTCGTCCGCAGTCAAAGTGGACGTCGTGATCCAGGCCATCCCAGCTGGATCCGGAAGGGCCCCATGGAATGACGGCGACCTGAGCACAGCTAGGCCAGGCAAAGACCGCAATGCGGAATGGATGTTCTGGTTGGGCATACCCGAACGTCGCCGCAATCTCGCGCCGAGTCTGACTCCAGATTAGACTGGTCACCTGGGCAAACACGTTGATAGTCGCGAGACAGACCCCGGTTCGTGCGTGGAAGAAGTGAATTGCGCGATCATTGGAACCTCCTCCTGTTGCCAACAACGAAGGCTGCCACGGTGCAAAAGCGATTGCCTTGACTGCAGCAGCGTGTGGCAACCTGTACTTTTGACGATTATGTGGAATCAGAGCAGTCCGTCCACTACCTGATATGAGGGTGCCTTTAACACCGAGAAGTGGCACTGCCGCCGTAGCCCTCATTGGAGACGGTTGGACCCATGATGGGAGCAAGTGACTAATGATGTGTCGCCTGTTTAAAAAGGAGCGTGGAGTATTGGTTACACCAAATAATGGAAACGCGCGGATGCTCAAGCTGTGAGAGTCAGTTGGCAGAATAGGCAAAAGGGAATAGTCGACCAATGGTGGCGGCGGAAGAATATCAGTCAGTTCGAAAAGCAAACAGACGTTATCGTTGCCACCCGTAGCAAAAAACCGCTCATCGGGAGACCAGGTCATGCCACAGATTTGCTGAGTATGAGCAGAGATCTTGGCGAGAAGCGTTATTGACCCATTCCAGCCCCGTTCATTTTGGCTTTCGGGCCATTCGACCGAGTAGTACCAAACGTTGCCAATCTCATCGCCAACTGCAAGCTCCTCTGCATCAATTTCCAAGTCGGCAAATCTTTCCGAAAGCCTTTGTGTGGTTCTCGGCTTGAATGCCACGCACGAGATACTGTTGGGATGGCCGAGTTCAAAGCGAACATCGGCCTCACAATGACCCCACAGGGATAGCTGGCCAGACTGTCGGCCAACTGCGAGAATACTTCGTCCGCCATTTTCTGATGAATACGACAGAGATGTCACAAAGTTTGACGGGTGAACATCTTCAAAAGGCGGGTGGTCCACGGTGTAGCCTTCGGACCACAAGTAAACTTGGTGGGCGAGCCCAACAGCTAGCACGCCGGATGTAAACGAGTAGGCCAGTGTGGTGCAATAGAAGTCATCTCGAAGACGCGGGGCATCCAAGATCCGAAAGGGCTTTGGAGGGACAGTTTCTCGGCTGGACAGAATTGTCGGCCCTGGTGGCAAAAGGTTAGTTGTGCCCGAGAGACCACAATATGGTCATCTCACTCTATAAATAGGTCTTAAATGTCATATAGATGTTGAGCCTGTTTGGTAAAAGTAGCAACAATGATGAGGCTCCGTGAACGAATGTAGAAAGTCACCAAAATTGGGAGCGAAAACACAAAAGTACTTACACTGCTCTCTTTCTACCTTTTTCCAGGCGCTATCCTTCCACACAAAGGGCGATAATCGCTCATAAAATGGAGAGGACGGAGCAGGTGAGTTCTCTGCGCATGGCACACAGGTATCGAGGAGCCTGGTAGTTGGGTCAATGTCCAATGCAAGGGCAAGTCTTGATTCGTGCTTGTTCTGGTCATCAGCGTTATTGTTCCTCGGCAAGAACTTTGCAACATATGTTGGAGCAGTTGACCCTCTGTCGGAAAGACCCGGCGCGCCGTTTGAAACTGTCAACGAGGCATCTTCGAGGATTGCAGACATCCCACCAACACCCCAAACAGCGCCAGCACTGACTCGCCTCAGAACATCAGTTCGCTGGGCGCCTCTCGCAACAGCAGGGCCCGTGACCAAACGAGGCCGTTGGAGGGGTCTTTGGCGAAGCCGAGTAGGCGTTGGTCTCCGCCCTGGGAATACAGGAGGCCGGGATCGGCTGGGCAGAAATGGGTCATCCCCAGGCAAACGTCGCCGAAGAACCTTCTCTTCAGGAGACAGTTGAAGAGGGTGCTTGTTCACTCGAAATGGAGTTGATGAGGTCTCGGCAAAATGCCGATTTGGGATGAATCGATCAGGCGAGACTGAACTGGAAAAGCCCTTTCGTGCCGCTTCTCCAACTTGGGGACATCTCAGCCTACCGCGGAATCGCTCAGGAGACGGTGAATTTGCCGTTCTGTTCTCTTTCAAGCGTGGAACAAGGGCGGGGGAGCTGGGTTTGAGGGAGAGTGATACTTGAGAAGTGATGGGTGATTCATGGAATGGTAAGTTGATAGTTGCAAATTCAGTTAGCCTGACAGATCTGCCATCTTGAGAGGACTCGGATCGAGACAACGATTTCAGTGACGCATGGTAATTGCCCATAAAAGAGGCGTCCTCAAAGGAGTGACATCGCGAAGCCCCCATTGTGGGGGGCTCGAACGCGGATAAACGGCAAGTCAGCAGAGAGTGAAGGAGTGTAGGACAACCTGTTTATTGAGAGAAAGATGTAGATTTGTCGAGAGAAAGATGTAGAGTTGTTGAAGTATAAGTAGGATGGAAGTTGCCATTTCGAGCAACTGCTCTGTGATTACTAAGCTGCCAGATGATGGGCGCGGCTCCCTCGCGCTTTCTTGATTGCACTGTTTCACTCAGTCAACAATGGCAAGTGTGAGTTTCGGTCTCTTTTAGTTTACTGTACTAGTCAATAGAGAGGCTGACGGCATTGGCAGCATGGTATCCGGCGCTTCAAGCCGGCAGATAAGACCCCGGAGGAGCGGCAGCAAGAGCTGCGGAAGATAGAGGAATACAAATCTCTCGAGAGTTCTGTGTCAGAAAAGGTCGATATTCCTATCTAGCTTATGCAGAAGTTTTATACTGATCCCAGGACAGGTTGCTGAACATGATTTCACAGCCGACACGCTGAAAAAGATCTCCGAGTTGCTAGGCCGCAACCCGGAGTACTACACCATCTGGAACTATCGACGACAGGCCCTTCGGCATCAGTTCACCGAGGCAGAGAACTTATCTGAGGGGAGTGCATCCAATGTGATTGCAGACTTGATTAGAAATGACCTGAACTTTCTGATCCCCCTCCTGCGCAGCTTCCCCAAATGCTACTGGATCTGGAACTATCGTTTGTGGCTACTCGATGAAGCCCGCCGGCTACTCCCACTAGCCCAAGCTCGCCCATTCTGGGAACAGGAGCTTGCCTTGGTGGGCAAGATGTTGACTCTGGATAGTCGCAACTTTCACGGCTGGGGTTACCGCCGCCTGGTGGTGGAGACCCTTAGGCAATTGGGCACCGCGGATGAGGCCAAGAACATGACCAAGGAGGAATTCAATTATGCGAAGAAGATGGTCGGAGCCAATTTGTCTAACTTCTCTGCTTGGCACTATCGCACAAAGTTGATTCTCCGGATACTGGAGGAACAATCTGCCAGCAATGACGAGCGGAGGAAGATGCTGGACGAGGGTGAGTTGTGCTGCGTGATCACCTCTTGAGCCTTTACTAATTTATGCAGAGTTGGAACTCATCCACCAGGCTCTGATTGATCCTTATGATCAGTCACTATGGTTCTATCACCAGAACTTGATGTGTGTGTTTGACCCGTCGGTGGCGGACCGGACAATGGCTCCAAACCTGAGCACATCAGAAAGACTTCAGTATCTGCGGGATGAAATTGAAGCCATTCAGGAAATGCTCGACGGAGCAGAGGACTGCAAATACATATTCCAGGCGCTGATTGAGTGCACACTGCTGGCATCGAAAGTGGGTGGCAGCCTGCAGCAGGATGACCGGGATCAGATTCTGAGCTGGCTCTCAGAGCTGAAAAAAATCGATCCATTGCGACAACAAAGGTGGTTGGATTTTGAGAACAGCTTGTAGATAGTAAGTACTTCTGGTTTCAATAGCTGTCACTAAGGGGAAAGGGAAATGATTTGGGCTACTCTTTGAATAGTATAATCTCATATAAAGGTATTCAAAGGATTACTATAGTAAGGTATTTAGAAAGAAGCAAAGTAGGAAGGATACATTGACCAAAGAGACCAAGTGTACAATGCCAAATGTGAAACAATCGGAACCATAGTTATCATTCATCTCATAGTTAACTGCTCTTTAATGTACGACACATCATGAGACCCCAGTAGGAATACATAAGCTATGATAACCATATATAAGGAACCCTGCATTCTGAAAATACTATTAATACTATTAATATGCTAAGCACACTTTCATGCAAAAAAGACATTCTAAAACGCTCCGATCGACAGGTCGCCGCAGTTGGCCCCACTCAACCAATCAAAGTCGTGTGTTCCTGACCCTCGATTCAATAACTGACGCCCGAATTCCTTCCTGAATCATTCCACCTCCCCTTTTCCCTTTGCTTCTATGGTTCCTTTCGTCCTATGTAGCCTGGGAACTCTCTAACCATTCGTCCTGAGTCCCGACATGTCCTCAAACCGGAACAGCAGTGACTACGTAGGGGTGAGTCTCGCGTTGGTGTTGTGGCGTGTGTGACATGCTTATCATTCTCCCAGGAGTCCTTCGATGATGCTCCCGAAGCACCAGAGCACCTGGAGGTTTCTATTCCCCAGAGCTCGTCAACCCGTTCCCTGACCGATAGCCCCATTGTCGGAATGGGGTCCCCCAACATGACGGAGAAGCCTCCTTTCCCTTCTGAATCGCAGGACGAGCAGAAGGATGAGGGGTTAGAGTCAGGAGACACTACAGAGAAGAACAAGACAAAGGCCGAGAAGGATGAAGAAGACGGTCCAGGGGAAACGGAGGACGAGCCGAGCGAGCAGCCCGCCAACGACGTGAACGTCGAGACCGCCGACCACACAAAGGATGAAGAGAAGGCAGAGAAACACACGGAGCAGCTCACAGACCAGCTCGCGGAGATAGAAGACGAGGGAGACGACACCATCATTGGAACCCCCAGCCGAACAAGTCGCCGCTCCTTACATCCCACCGTCTCTCCACCGCATCCTCGCTCGATGAGGTCAACCTGACCAGTAGCAAGGAAGATGAGCCGATGAATGATGCAGGCAAGTTGGAGCCGCCTCCATTACCTCCCAAGGACGAGCCGGCATCCTCTCCGGGCTCTGCCCTGAAGGGATTATCAGGAAACTTGCCATCCTTGGCCTGGGGAGCTCCCCGCAAAATAAGAACCCTCCTCCCGCAGCGCCACCGCCACCGAGCCGAAAACCCAGCAGTGGTCCCTTCGCATGGTTTTCCCGGAGCTCAACAGGGGCCAAAGAGGCCAAGTCCCCGCAACAATCTGGTCGCCGAAACACCGGCAACTCTGTGTCCACCATTGCCAGCCATTTGGACCTGGCTGCTCGATCCGAAGATGGGGATTCCGCCAGCCTCAATTCCAGGAGACCGAGACGCAACAGCTTGAAGGACCAGTTTAAGTTGTTGCGGATGCGGGAGGAACATGTTGGTGGTGAGAACGATCAATCGAGTATCCGATCTGGCCATGCCAGCATCAGCCAGTCCGGTGCTAGTCCCCCTATCATCCCAGAAGAGAGCGAGGATAGTATTCTCGCTACCCCCGTCGCGCCCGCCTCCGGTGCAACCTCCCCTGCAATCGCCCCTACGTCGTCAATGATCAATCCCACTCTCGCCCCAGGCACTGTGTCCGGGTTCTCTAGATCAGCGTCCGACGCCTCTACACCTGTGGACTGGGACATGTGGCAGCAACTCGTGAACGACGGGCCTCAAGCGCTGGCGAACTCGGAGGCTCTGAATGCTGCTATTAAGAGGGGTATTCCACAGACCATCCGTGGAGTCATTTGGCAGATTCTCGCTGAAGGCCAGACGGGCGAGTTGGAGGATATTTATCGGGAACTTGTCGCCCGCGGGACCGACAAAGATCGTCGGTCGCCAGCCCAGGTCAATGGTACGCACGAGAAGGAATCTGTCTCTTCGTCTCGTTCATCCACTCGGTCCGATAATTCGGGCTCTGGAACTAGCGTTGCCCACAGCCCTTCGCACGAGACAAGCCCTGAGCGGTTGACCAAGGAGCAGGCTGCCAGTGAAAGTGCTCGATTGAAGCAGGCCAAAGACGATGTGGTTGCTCTGCAAAAGCTTGAGAAAACTATTCGACGAGACCTGGGTGCCCGCACGAGCTACTCGAGGTATTTTGTCTCCCAGGGAAGCCAGGAGAGTCTGTACGGAGTGTGCAAGGCTTACGCCTTGTATGACGAAGCTGTTGGTTATGCACAGGGTATGAACTTTATTGCCATGCCTTTGTTGTTCAATGTAAGTGTTGGATATGCCGACAGGGCGCATGGAGATGATTAGCTAACGCTATTTGTAGATGGACGAGGTGGAAGCCTTTGAGCTTCTCGTTAAGCTGATGAATAAATACGGGCTTCGTGAGATGTTCATCCAGGATATGCCCGGCCTTCACCGCGCTCTCTACCAGTTCGAGCGACTGCTGGAAGACCTCGAGCCAGCTCTGTATTGCCATCTGCACCGGCGCGGTGTCCCTCCACAATTGTACGCTACCCAGTGGTTCTTGACCCTGTTTGCCTACCGTTTCCCGCTACAGCTTGTCCTGCGAATCTATGATCTGATCTTCGAGGAGGGTCTGGAAAGCACCATTCTCAAGTTTGGCATCGCTATCATGAGACGCAATGTCGATACGCTGCTAGAAATGAAGGACATGAGCTCGCTTACGACCTTCCTGAAGGAGCGCCTATTTGATGCCTATATCGACAAGCAGCCCTCTGCTTCGTCGATCTTGGAATCTGGCTTCTTTGGAAGCTCCGGTGCTGCTGACAAGGAGGTCTACCGTGCCGACATCCTTGTGCAGGATGCCTGCGCTGTCCCTCTTACCCAGGATATGATTAAGACATACACGGCTGAATGGGAGGCAAAGACTCGCGCAGAAAAGGAGCAAGAGGCAGAGCTGGAACACCTTCGATATACCGTCACCACGCAAGCTGCCCGTGTGCGCCTTCTCGAGGAGCGTGCCGAAGCATTCGACAAGGAACACGTACAGTTGGCGTCTGAATTGGTGCACGCCAAAGTGGAGAACGAAGAACTGCGTGATCTGAACGACGCCTTGAAGCTGCAGGTCTCCGAGCTGAAGGTTGTTGTGGACAAGCAGCCCGGCGAGGTTGAGGAGAAGCTCCGGACGGAGATGGAACGCATCATGAAGCGCAACATCGAGGTGCAGAACGAGAACCGTGCGATCGAGGATCACATGGCCGAGATGGAGAAGGAACTGGTTGCCACGAAGATGAAGTGGGCTGAGGTATGCTTTACCCCCAAAAGTCTGCTTTTGCAAATATACTGACAATTTCTAGCTCTCCGAAAACCACGAAACGCTCCGCCAAAAATGGAGTGACCTTCGCCGAGCCCTCGACTAAACCATTCCAATCCAATCCCAATGCTATCCAAATCCCTGTACATTTCCTTTGCTTGCACCGCGAATGTGATCTGCGATCACCTCCCACACCTATTGGGCCGGAAGTCTGCTTTATTCCCATCTAGCGTCATGGCCTCGGCCACTTAACGACTCTGTACGGTGATTTACCGTGTTCCCAGCCCGCATTGCCACCTCGTTGCTCTTTTCCCATACCATGTATTTCTCTAGCTAAGTACTTTTCTTATGGGTGGGCTGCGACCCCGCATACTAGACGTATGCTCTGTACATCCCAATGAACTGACGTTTCAATTTCCTTTCCATATTTGTAGCTGTACCAGTGACTCCTTCGAAAGCCTAAATAACACTCTCAAAGAACGTAGTCAAGACATCCTCCTTAATAGGCGCAGCAACCGCCTTGACCGCCTTATGCGCCTCACACTCCGTATCATAGTACTTCATATCCTCCATCGAGGCAAACGTCGTCTTAACCGAGACAGTGAAGCCCTTGTTCCGGGGATCGTCGAACGATTGCCCGACGGCAGCAGCAAGGATATAAGGCTTTCCATCCTGCGGAAGTCAGTTCTGACCTCTCACTCTCACTCTCATGAAGTGCGTACCTTGGTCGCGGTCTTGACAAGCACCTTGTACTGCTCCAGCAGACGCAGGCGGTCCGCCTCGTTGGGGATCTTGAAGAGGGTGATGCGTTCGATAGGGGCCATTGTGCCTGATGTGATGGTTCGTATGAAGGTGAGAGGTCTTGTACGGAACATTGAGTTTATATCGTGTCTTGGTGGGACATTTGCGGGGTTAACGGAGGCTCGGGATCGGCTAATTGTCCAGGTACGTATTTCCGCATCGGGTCCTACGTAGCTGGCAAGTGCCGATGGGTACTTGTATGCAAGTTTATTGTGGTCTACTACATCATATCGAGTTGTAGTTATTGTCCAGGTAGAATTCAATGTAGATGGGGCTTAGAGAGGAATGTGTAGTCCGTCTTAATTCCCGGCTATTGTTTTGGCTCGGAATAGAACGTAGGCTGAACTATAGAATCCATTGAAAACCTCCATCACAGATTCCCTCGAAGAGCCTGCTCCCTCTCAAAGGCCTCAAAGAGACTCTTGAAATTACCGGCTCCGAACCCGTTAAAGTCATTGCGCTGAATCACCTCGACAAACACGGTTGGCCTGTCACCGACATGCTTCGAAAAGATCTGTAGTAGGTAACCACGCTCGTCAAAGTCAACGAGTATATTCAACCGCTCAAGCACCCCCAAATCTGCATCTAATGTCCATGACACTTGTGACAACCGCTGTCGTAGATCTTTATAATATTCCGACGGGACGTTTAGGAATTGGACGCCTCGTGCTCTGAGGTGCGTCACTGCGTTGACGATGTTGTCTGTGCGAAAGGCGATGTGTTGTACGCCTGCGCCGTGGTAATAGTCAACGAACTCTTCTATCTGCGACTTCTTCTTGCCGGTGGCTGGCTCGTTCATGGGCATTTTGATTGCTTCGTTTGGTGAGGCTACTACTATCGAGCGCATCGCCGAGTATTCGCTGCACATCGCTTTATCATCGACTGTCCAGTAGCGGTGGAAATCGAGGCATTCTTCGTAGCTGTTATATCGTTAGATCCGATCTTTCGACGGTATCATGCTGTCTTACTATTTGACGATCCGATCTAGACCTCCCCACGACTGGTTTCCGACGCAATGGTCGATCTCGATGAAGTCGATTGCAGGTAAGAGTTGATTGATGGGGTCAGAGTTGGTGTCGATAGCTCGGTATCCGGGTAAGAAGGGTGCGTCAGATGCATATTGCTCCCGGTTAACAAGTGAGTGTACTGTATCGCCGTACGTTCCAATCGTGGCCGTGGTAATTTGGCCTTCTCCATCCACTGAAATGGTTTGTGGCGCTGCAATAGCCGATGCGCCGTTCTCAATGGCTCGCTTCCATGCGTTGTCGACTTTGCCTGTGACTCGGAATGCCACGTCCACGACGCCGTCACCGTGCCGAGTCAAGTGCTCGTGGACGGCGGCAAGCGTCGCCTGTTCCTCCTTCATAGCATGCTGCAACACGTTGTTCGCTTCATTTTCTCCTGGTGGCTCGCACACCGGCCCAGTAAGAACAAACACTGCGGCGCCATTGGCGATCACGTAGCTGGCTAGGAACTGGGACCCGGTCTCGGGTCCGCGGTACGCAATCGGCGCGAAACCCATACGTGTGATGTAGTACGACGCCGCCTGCTTGGGATTCCCAACGTACCAATGGATATGATCGAAGCCGACATATTCAGGACCCAGGTCTGTCGGGAAGATGGCTTCCTCGAGGTTGTTGGCGATGGTCATGGTTGCCCGACTGTGAGCAACGAGGGCCTATCCCACCCACAGCAGCATTGAACAGTCAATTGGGAGAGGCGTGTAAAACAGAGATGAGTTGAGTTGAAGAAAAGAAACATTGGATTCCAACACGTTCTAGGCTAGTAGGGTGTAACATTCTTACCACTCGTAGCCGCATTCGTGTTGGTTTCTATTCTGCATTCGACTTATGAGACAATGCTGAGGTCATTTTCTTCAGTAAATCAAGGTTGTCCATTCCAAGAATCATCGACTTGTGTTTTGCTTTCCGGGGGTGGAAAGCCGAGACGACCCACGGTCCGTATGTCCATCCCTAGACTGTTGACATCGGAGCAGACAAATCAAGAGAGTTGGTGTCCGTAATTTCAAGGCGAGGATATAGCACACAGTTTGGTATATGTGTCCGGAGTGCCGCGCCTGGCTGAGCTACAGGGTAGCTTCAGCGCAAGCTCTCAGCCAGAAGACTCAATGAGCTGTTTCGACTGATAAAAGATTCCCCTGGCCCATTATTCTACTTCGAAAAACCAAGAGAGTGCCTTAGACATCTCAAATGTCATTCACAGGCTCGGGTCGGTTCTTGAAGAACACTTTGTAGCGTATAATCTCAACAACCTCCAACTCCTCCGCTTCTGCAGACCCAGCGCGCTTCTGCAGTACAGCGATAGGTCGCGGCAGCTTCTTCACCTCACCGGTCATGCGCTGGTATCGACCAACGTACATGTACACCCGCTTCATCCATTTAGTGTCGTCTGGGTTGAGCGAGGAGTAGTCCGGGAACATGATTTTCCCGATCGGAGTCTCGAAGGATGTGGCATTCGGATCAGTCGGAGATCTATGTGGGCTTGTGTCTTGCTCATATTCCGGGAGGTTGATCGTGCCCTGGAGCTCGAGAAGGGCTAGGCCAGAAGGTGTTTGGAGGAGTTGAGGGAGTGGGTTGGTGACGGAGAAGGATGATGATTCTGTCCCTGCTGCAGAGGGTGCAGCGGAACGTGGGTGCAGTTGGATTGAAGGCATGGCTGCTGATTGTTGAGCTGTGGTGGGATTGAGTGTGTAAAAATGAAGACGCGTCGCGGGTAGTTTTGGTGATCAACCCCACAGAAGCGTAGAATGTCATTTTGCCATTTTGGTGGAGTGTACAGAGTAATACTACACAATAGGGAAAAGTGCTAGTTGATACTATTGATAAGGCTCAAGATGAATTTCCCTATTAATTTGGATTAATAGGCTGCAATCACCCGTCCTGTAGCATATCCCGTAGCATACGACATGACTGCTAGTTCCCCCTTGGTGTTCATGGATGACATAGATGTCTTCACTTAGGCTGAAGATGTATACAGACATCTTTGTTCCACATAGTGGCCCTATGTGGTAGCTGGTAGAGAGACATCAACCCTCGGGCAGGAATGTCTAAAGCGAGGGACTTCAGAGAGATTTCTGCTTCAGAATAAGCTTGAAGTCCCTGAGTACATAAGGCAACCGGTCTATTGCCACATAACTTCATGCACAAATGTTGCTGTCAAGATTAGCATTAGGGCCATCTTGCGGGACAGTGTCACTTACTCGATGATTGAGCATGGATACATCAAGCATCTTGAGCTGATCGACCACATAGATGTCATTCATATGGATTGTTCCATTCATCAAGTATTTCTGTAGCAGACATCCTCAAGGTTCTGCAGACCTTTGATGGTTTCTTCGGCCACGTTGTTGGCTGTTCCGGCTGGCCCCTGCAGCTTGCCATAGCGAAGATCACTCATACCCCCAACCGTGTCATTGAGCTCTTTCAAGAGGTCCTCGGCCTCACGATCGACATCGGAGATCTCACGCTCAATATTGGCACAAGCTGCATCCATTTCAGCTAGTAGACTAGCCACCGAGTGGTAATCCTCAGGGTTGGTGTGATTTTGGCCAAATAAATGGAGGTCCATATCTATCTCTCGCTGCTCACCTTCGTTGGCAGCTTCCACTCCGGCAGCGAGACTGGCCTTGCGGAGCTCAGCCTGTTGTCGCTCCCCCTGCTTGATCTCCCGGTGAATATTGTCATTGACCAGATCCATGTCATGTTCACGGACTTGCTGCAATTCCCTATACAGTGTGCGGATGTGTGGATGGTTCCGCAGGCGCTTTGGGAAGAGCTCTGTGAATTTCTGCAGGGACAGGACTGTCGGCAGTGGTGCAGGTGAGAGTAGAAAGTTGCTCAGAATAGATTCTTCTGAAGGTGCCATAATGATAGCAGGTGATGAAGCCCAGTCACGGTACCCTAGTGGATAAGTTTCTTATCGCGAAATCGCGACACGTCTTCCAAATGAGACAGGACGCGTAGGTGTCACGATAGTGGACTGCGACTGCCAAGACTCCGGGATAGAATCGGAGACTCTTTTTAAGCAATTACCGGTAAGGAAGCATAAGTACACAAATGTAGCATGAGTTGTTGACAGTCAAGTTGTTCCGGTGCAGATCCAGTCAGTGTTCAAGGAGCCACTCCGCCTTTGCAGTTGATCAACCTCTTCCGCTCTACGCAGTACATCAACTCGCGAACAAGAACAAACAACAAATCATTTGCCCTAATCGACTAATCGACAACCTTGGGGACTTTTTAGGGCTCAAATTTGAAGGGAGTGCATCAACTATTGTCCGAGCCTAGGCAGAACTGCCATTGTCAAAGGAGGGCAGTCTAGGGCTCTAGGCATCGCCATAGGCATCATCCCCATCGAGAGTCGACAATAAGATTCACGTGCCTAAACTTCATTAAGGAATCCACGAGAACAAAGCGAATTGCAGCCTTCCGAACTAGGCGAGCAGCGCCATTCACTATTGCCGAATTGGTTGAGAATTGCATCTTGGAGCAACGCACACTTCTTTCCCTTCGACCCCAGAATTTAACTTAACTCCCTTGTCCCCCCTATCCATCTTTTTCTGTTCCAAATCTGCACGTTTTACCTTGCAAGCATGCCTCCCTCTATGTACAGCAAGGACGAGAAGGTCCTGTGCTTCCACCAGGAACTACTTTATGATGCTAAAATCCTCGATGTGCGCCTAAAGGATCCCTCCGACAAGAAGAGCCCTCATGAGTATCTGGTCCACTACAAAGGCTGGAAGAATACGTATGTGCTCTTTCTCATCTTCCATCTACTCCCACACTATGACATGTCCAGCTCTTTGTCACATTCTGCCTCTGCCTCTCATCCACCTGCAATCCTTCAACTTGGCATGGATAGTGTCCAATTGGCCCATGTCCCCAAGCCCTAAGAGCATGTACTGACCACTCTGGAGTAGATGGGATGACTGGGTACTTGAAGATCGTCTCCGAAAGGCAACTGAAGAGAACCGCGAGCTGGCTTCCAATCTCCGCCGCGAGGTCGAGGCTTCTGTTCGCCAGAGGCAGATCAAGCCAGCTTCCAAGAAGCGTGCCACCTCTGACCGCAGCTCAGTTCGTGATAGCGAGGAGCGCGGCCACTCAGTGCCTGGCCGTGCTGGTAAGCGTCGTGGTGAGAATGATATCGAGAAAGTACGTTGCCTAAACTCGTTTGCTTGTGTTGTCGATGCCTACTACCACCCATACATCATATCATTTGTTTCTCTCATTATCATTCCTCTCTTTCACCCTTCATCTCTTCATCATTATTTCCGTCCTTCACCATCTTCCCTATCTTCTCCTCTTCCACTCCCCTTCACTCACTCTGTGTGCCTTCCATCTGGTCTTTCAATCACTGCATCATCATGGCTCGCATCAAGGTCACTGGGCCCGATCCTGAGGAAATCAAGGGTCTCGAACACTATGATTCCTCGGATCTGGAGGACGTGTCTCCACCTCCCGACAACCTTCCAGACACGTTTACTTCCATGTTTCAGTTCATGGATAACTGCCCTCGATGTGATGACTCGGATGTTAACAGCACTGAACAGGAAGAGACCTTCAACACCCGCCCCTCCATCCGCATTGTGATGCCTGACAACCTCAAGTCTCTCCTTGTCGATGACTGGGAACGTGTCACCAAGAACGGCAGCGTCGTGGCCCTGCCCGCCCCTAAGTCCGTCCGCCAGATCCTTCAGGACTGGCGCGATGAGGAGGAACCCAAGCGCGCCGACAACCGCATCGACGTGGATGTTCTCGACGAAGTCATTGCCGGCATGCTGGAGTACTTCGATGTCATGCTCGATCGTCTCCTTCTCTATCGCTATGAGAGAGCCCAGTACCGTGCCTTGCGCAAGCAATACCAGGACGAGCCCGGTAAGGGACCCGTCGATGTCTATGGCGCTGAGCACCTGGTCCGTCTCTTTAGTAAGTAGTCACTGGTGTTCCTTTGCTATACCTCTCTTACTGACTTTCGATCAGGCCTCCTTCCTGAGCTCCTCGCCCAAACCAACATGGATGTCACCAACACCCAGCGCATGCGCGAGGAAATCTCCAAGTTGTCTCTCTGGCTGAGCCGAAACTCCGAGAAGTACTTCCGCACCGAGTACATTGCTACCGAGGAATCCTATGAGTAGTCTCATTCAACCACATACCCACACCGATTTATCTACTCCGATTTCTCAACATCTGGTTTTCTTTGGGCGCACGTTTCCACCCGGCATTTATTCTTATGCGGCTTTTTCCCGGGTTTTCAATGAGCATCGCCTCTGATGAGGCACGTGGGTTGTTTTTATGGGTGTCTTCGTTTTTCATATCTTTACTTTGCTCACTAGGCTTCGTCTTAGTCTAACTGGAATACAAAGTATTTCCATAATTGTTCAGTCTTTGATCATAGGATGTTCCAGTACTTCGACCAGAACTAAGATTACTAACAAGACGATCTGGGAAACAACATATCATATGTCCAGTACGAATGATGTACAGTATCTCTACTAGAATTGATATCAGACAAACCAATGCCCTCCCCAACGCATCAGCAAAAACAAAAGGGAGACCCAAGCCCTAGCTCAAGCAACAAGAAGCCGCGCATCATCCACCGCACACCTCGCCGCTTTCTTCAACTCACTTTTCCACTCCGTCTCCCGCCATCGCGACCACGTCGTCAATCCCTCCGGAGGCTGGATACTCAACGTATCATATCCCTGCTTGATAATGCGATGTACCTCCCTCGGACTCAGATTCCTCTTCTTAATCGCCGGCAAGGCAACAGGGGTCGACTCGCCATCCGGCTTAGGACTCGCTGTCACGCTGGTCGCGGTTGTTCCGTCGCCTTCGTGGAAGAGAAGGGTATAGAAGTGCGTTGACACAGACAGGAGGGTATCGACTGCTGCGGTATGTGTATCTTTGTCTTTGGAGTCGGAGCTGTGGAAGTATACATCGCGGAATTTGGAGATCACGGGGCCTGTTTCGACGAGCTTGTAGAAGAGATCGTCGTAGGAGGCTGGGTCTGGGAGGAAAGTGTCGCCGGCAGAGACGCAAAATGCCATTAAATCGGCGAGGGAGTTGGTTAGGGTGTGGATTTTGTGGTTGCTGGTTAGGTCGGTGGCATAGGTTGTTAGAAAGCGCATGGTGGCGAGGAGGGTGCGCCATAGCTCTGACCAGTGGTATGCTAGGCGGACTTTGTTCATGGAGAGATAGGTGAGAAGGCGGAGGATGATTGCGATGGCGTGGCTGTAAATGTTCACGTCTAGCCGTCGGCGGAGGTTGTGCGTGAGGGTGTCGATCATGATGTCGAAGATTACTGTCGCCATGACCCGGTCCCCGGAGACTATGGGGAGGTAGGGCTGTCTCTGTCGGCAGAGGCGGACTGTGCGCTTGCCTTCGTCGCTGCTGATGTGTTTGCAGAGGGTTGGGTCTTCGACGAGAATGCGCAGGGTGAACAGGCTCAGTTCGGCGTAGTGTGCACTCCGAACAGAGCGGTACGCGTGTTGCTGGAGATAGGAGGTCAAGGAGAGGAAACTTGAGAAGGGTGACTCTTCAGTTTTGTCCTCTGGAATCATGTGAACCAGGTGGTAACCGAAGAGCTTGTTCGAGTTTGTGAAGTCGTACGTGGCCATCAGGATGGCGGCCTCTTTAGCGGGTCTAAGTAGGTTAGCAGTGTAATTATTGCATATGGGTGTCGATGGCCTACAGTGCAGCAAACATCGCCTTTGCTTCCTCGGCCGTAGGAGGGTTTGCCTTGTCTCGTGCACCGGGAGTGATGGCCCGCAGACCGAAAAAGACTAGAGTACTCGTCAAGTTCCAACCTTCGGGAATATCATCCTGCACGGCAATATAGCCATTGCGCAGGCCACCGCACGAAAGACCGACGCCCCTGACGATCTTTTGAATACTCGACTCATTGACGAAATCATCGAGTCGCAACTGGTAAGGATTTTGGAATTCGAATTTGTTGTAGTTTGCCAACAGCCCCAGCAGAAGAAAGGGGTCGAAGATTCTCATCGGGGTATCAGCATCGTTGACATACTAACATCATTAGTTGACGGCCAGCTTGTTCACAGAGCGTTGATAGGCCATACCTTCATCAACGAAGGGAAGAGATCCCGGTGGGTGAAATAGGAGACGAGGCTGGTCTTGTATGCCCCGCTGGTTATGGCAATAGCCACTCTGATTGCCTTTTGGCGTACCTCGACTGGACGATCATCAGCTTCATTGCGATATAGTCGAGCCTTGGCTACTCACGGCTCCTGCCATTGCGAATGATGCCATCCAGGACGGAGACAAACTCCGAGATGACGTGGTCAACTTCATCGAGTCCAGCCAGGACGGTAATGACGTCTGAGCTGGGGTTTGTGTATTTCTTGCTCAACACACTGGTCAGGAAAACCGACAATGTCTGAGACGAATATCAGCAAAACGCATTCATCCCCTTCATGAATTGGGCTAGACACTCACATCCAATGCATAAGTATCAGCGGGTTCGACACCAGAAGCCGCCTCACGAATTGCGCGGGAGAAAAGATGCTTAGTTTGCGTCTGAAATTGGAGTAAGAACCATGTAGATCGTAGAACACAGACTGTCGACTGACCTGCAGACTTAATGTGTCGTCGGGACTCAGACCGTCTAGCAGTGCATGCAGCTGGCTGCTATTAGGAGACAACAGGAAGAATTCTCTCCAGAAGCCCTCGGAAGGCTCAGCATCGTCGGCCTAAGAATATCAGCTGGTGCCTGGCACAATGGTGGGATGTAACATACTTTGAAAAGAGTCTCGTAAAGCTGGACGATCTTGGGCTGAAAGGTCTCGGGTCTACTTTGCTGAGTGAGGGGCGATGCCTCCATGGTTTTACAGAGGAATGATTTACAAACCGAAGTAGAGAGATGTTTCTTTGACGAGTTTCAACATCCAAGTCCAATTCCGGAGCAACTTGGCACTAGCCACTTTGTCAGCGGATCCAGCCACATGTCCTTTTAACTAAGTTAAGGTACGGGTTACAGATATAGGGTTGAAATAGTCTTATATAGCCTATCAACTTTAGATAGTATGCATTCGCCATGGAGATTGACCATAGACTGACTTCACCCTAAATTAGCTCGACTACCCCTCTGCGCTTGCCACTGCCATGCAGCAACCTCAGGCAGATTCCGGAAATCGCTTTTTGATGACTCAGCCTCCGATTCACGTGTATTTCATCACATTGTATTCCTATAGTTTGACTATAGTATATATAGCTGATCGAAAATGACCGAATAGCTATGAGATATGGACTATTTATAACAAACTAACCACAAATGAATCGTGAGTCAACAAATTAGTCAGACAAAAAAGGCTCAAAGTGGCGCCACTCTGAGGATCCTAAATAGCGGCACGCTGATTGGTTGTACTGATCATAACTGACGTGACTAAGCCGTCCCGAGGCCACCGGAGGAACAAACACTGCGAACTTTCTCTTTTCTTCGTCCCCTTTCACCACTTAAGCCACATCCCACTGTCACTACGACTGCGCTTCATATGTGTCTTTAGCTATCTCTGCAGAGATCCTCACCTCATCGATTGCTCCTCGTCTCCTCAACATAGGGTTTCTACAGCACCATGCACCGTCCGGTGACATCATCCGCCACGCTCCTCCGCTGGGCTTTGCCCTCGGCTGCTCCCCGCAGCGCTCTGCGCTGCCGCTGCTTCTCCTCCTACGGAAACGCCTATCAGTCCTCTAAAAGGGACATGCAGACCGCTACTGCCTACCGCCCACACACCCTCCCTTCATCTTTTCCGCCACCTCGCAGCTCCGACGGCCAAGACACCTCCATTTCCGCCGAATTCCCTCCCTCAGATTCCTCGAAGCCCTCGTCACAAACAGATTCATCCAATGTCAGCGTGCGAGAAGGCGAGGCCCAGAAGAGCAAACCCACACAGTCAACGGCATCTAAGACTTCCTCGAAGCCCCGTCGGCCATTGCGGCCAAGAAAGGCTGCCATGAAAGTGACCCCGTTAGCAATCCAGCAACTGCGCAAGCTCATGGATAACCCCGAGCCGAAGTATATTCGCGTGGGTGTCAAGAACCGCGGCTGTTCGGGTCTGGCGTACCACCTCGAGTATGTGGAGAAGCCGGGCAAGTTCGACGAAGTGGTGGAACAGGACGGAGTGAAGGTTTTGATCGACAGCAAGGCCTTGTTCAGCATTATCGGCAGTGAAATGGATTGGCACCAAGATAAGCTGAGCCAGCGGTTTGTCTTCAACAACCCTAACATCAGTAAGTTTCCTCGGCTATTACCTACAATCACCTTTCGGTTTCGGTTTGCTGACTCTTGACAACAGAGGAATCATGCGGGTGCGGGGAGTCCTTCATGGTCTAGGCGCTCTTCATGTATTCACTATTCCCTTTCTTGTCATCTTCATTTACGGTGCATCGGATGGCGTTTTATTTCCACGGGTGTTTGGGATTCAGTTTTACCGGCCCAGTAACTACATACTTTTATATCCAGTCGATACTTTGTCTCTGTCGATCTTTTTACCGGCCCTTTTGCCGCTTCGTTTCCCTCGGAAAGGTCCGAGGATGCAGGTTTCGGCTTGCTCATAGCCATATAGGCTCAACTGGGTTTCCCTTCTTGTCATAGCTCCCCCTTGTCTTTATTGGAAGTTGGGACTTGGTGTGGTATCACCTGTATAGAACAGTCCAGTCGACTATGAATGAAATGTCTCAACACATAGCCACCTTCACTTAGTTATATTTAGTAAAGTTTCTTAATTCCGTTAGTGCGGAAAAGGTTCCTGCTATCGCTGATGTCACATGATGGAGCAAGGCTTCGGGAGTCGCATCCAACTCCATAGCTCAACACCTTCATGGATCTCGGGCAGATCCACATGAAACAAATCTGAACACCGGAGAGAAAAGACAATGGCATCACATGCCTTCCTCTCTCCCTATGGCACCTGCACCGGTGATCAAGTCACCGACCCCCTCCTCATAATCGTCCGCTTCTCCGCCTCTATCCCTGATCTCCCGCTTGACATTTCAAATCCGGAGACAACAACAGGCGCAGGACTCAAACAACTTATCCGCACCAAACTCCCCTCAAATCTCTCCTCCCACCGCCTTCGCCTCATCTACGCCGGCCGCGGTCTAGACGACTCGACCGCACTATCAATCTCGCTCAAACTTCCCCCATCTCCAACCCCTACACCCCACCCAGACTCAGAGCAAGATGACGAACCCCCTGGAAAAGGCAAACAGCCTGTCCGAGACGTCAGGCCCAGGATCTACATCCATTGCTCTATCGGCGATATCGTCCTCTCGGAAACCGATCTAGCCGCTGAAGCAGCTTCCTCCTCCACACTACTTGTCCAGAACCAAAAACAAGCCTTCAGTCCCCTCCGCTCTTCTATCAGTGAATCACCTCCTCAACCCTCAACTACAACCCCTGCTCCTCGTGGCTTTGATCGTCTCCTTTCTGCAGGCTTTACAGCGTCGGAGGTCACGGCTTTGAGATCGCAGTTCCTGGCTGTGCAATCCGTCTCCCGCACGCCGGATACCATGCCTACTGGCGAAGAGCTGCGTGATCTGGAGGACAGGTGGATGGATGAGGGGTCGACGGCTGCGTTGGCGCAGGCTGGTGGAGAAGGTGGGGATGATGACGGTGGCTTTGGATCTGGATCCCGGAGTGCTCTGGATGATATGTTGTGGGGGGCAGTTATGGGGTTCTTTTGGCCTATCGGGTGTGCCATGTGGTTGAGGAGAGAGGAGGGTGTTTGGAGTTGGAGGAAGGGGGTTGCTGTTTTTGTGGGCGTCGTTGTAAATGGTTTCTTTGGGGCTATACGGATTATGTCTTGAGGGATGGGATGAGCTGGTTTTGTTTGTGGCGTTGTCTTTTGGTTCCATTTGCGAGATACCCCATTAATGAGCGTTTCTTTTGTCGTGTTTGGTGGTATATTATTGATGTCCGAGTTCATTGGATAATTGGATTTGATTATGTGCAGCATGGTATAGTGGCTGATAAAAAGCAAGGCTATACACTTAGGCAAGATGTACATCCAAGCATGCTATCAAACCAAGTGTTCGATTATAATGCAAGTCTTATCGAAACGGAGCTCTCGCTCTGTCAACTCACAAAAATGCTAACGTACAACAGCTCAAACAGAAAAGTCGAAACCCTTCAAAACGCCGAATCCGAAACGCTAATGGAACTTGCCGTAGATGACGGCGAAAATCAAAAGAACGAGAACGGTGATAATAGCGATAGTGATCATCCGATTCGTAGCCATCCTATTCAATGTCAATCAACCTACTCCAACAAATCAGGGGGAAAGGTGGAAGGGATCAGTACCTACGGGCCATGCCCCTCAGAGTCTTAATGCTAGTATCCACGTAACCCTCACTCTGCTGCAGATTGTCCCGCGTGTGCTGGATCGTTTGCCGCTGTCCGTACAGATCCGCCAGCACATTGCGGCCTATGTCTTCTGTCTCCAGCGCCTGTCGCTGACTCGCCTGCAACCGTGCTGAACTGCGCTCTAGACGGTCAGTTCCCGACAGCAGCTGCTGGCGCTGCGCTACTTGCTCGTCGACCGGGTCATCGGTGTACCGATCGCCGAATAGCGCTGTGCGGTCGTCGGAGAGGGACTTCAGCTTGCGCTTGATCTCGTCGATGTCTGTTGAGTAGTTTCGGAAGCGCATGTTGACTTTGGACCGTGCTGCAGATGGGATGTTCTGTTTTTCCATTCGCATTTGGTCCAGCTGTTACACGTTAGTGATGTCTGGACATCGGGATGGCCCATGGTCTTGAGAGGCCCAGTGGTCGCCGTGGGTGCTTTTGTCCACTTACCAATTCTGTTGCCTCGTCGAGGACTTGTTCGGCTGAGCGGATTGCGGCCTTGCGCTGCTCGCCGCTGGCTTCGGCGATCTGATCGAGCTTCTGGTTAAGGTCCGCTTGGACGAGCTTCAGCTCGTTCTCGTAGCTGGAGAACATCTCCGAGCCAGCGTCAGTATCGAGAGGGGTGGACATCTTGATGGATGCGACAGAAGTATGTATTTCAGAAAGAAGGTGTTCGTTGCGTCTTATGAAAAGGCCGAGTGGCAGTTGAGACCGGAGGCTCCACCGTTATCTCGGGGGCGGATGACGCTGTTGAGAAGCTGCTTGGCGGAGGTTCGGTTCAAAGAATCTTGCCGAGTCTGCTCCCTCTTTCAGTAAAGGGTAAAAGAATGAATCCCGAGGACAGTAAACTTTAGCAACCAAATCAAATGCAAGACTGGACAAGACTGGATAATGAGGCAATGGCGATTGGAGGCTGGGGTGATGACGGTTCCCGCACGTGATCCGACCGAGGCCGTTACAGCGGAGTCTGTAACCATCATCAGATAATTCTAGAACTAAGATTGTTTAGACTTCCAAAACGAGCATTTAATGCATCCTGCAGGCCCTGCAATGGCAGGCAGGTCCAGCGCTTAGCACGCTGTCCCTTACTCTTGCTTTTACTCTACATGAAACTGCGAGTAAGATCGAATCCAGTAGCATCAGGTAGCATTAGCGTAAAGTCACGCCTACACAAACACAATTCGCCTTTTCAAATAAACAAAAAAATACCCCCATGGTATACATGTCATGGAACTCCCCTATTCACTGTTCCCTAGTCCTAGTAATATCCCCAGTTCTTCTATTGGAGGAACTTGCTGCTGTCCTGAGCGACAATCGATGCACTGCGCTTGGCATCAAGGAAGAGATCCTCGCACTCCGCAACATCCGCAGCTTCGATACCGCCAGGACGTCCGTTGACACGGGCCAGAATGCTCGCAGGAGTCAGCAGCTGCAAGGCGTACCGCAGGCTGACCTTGCTGCCGTGCTCGGCAACCTTGTCCAGCGCTGGCTCAGTGATGTTGAGACCCTCCGTCTTCGCACGGAGACGGATGATAGTCTTGATCTCTTCGGGGCTGTAGGGGGTGGTGGGGATGATAAGAAGACGAGCCAGAAGATCAGGCGGGATACCATGGGCAGCGCTGATATCGTCGGTGCCACGGATCACGGTGTTGCCGCGGTTGGAAGCGAGGATAACAATGGGCGAGATAGTGGACTCAAGCGCACGGTTCAAATATGTGAAGCACTCGATATCCAGCATGTGGACCTCATCAATAAAGAGCACACCGGGGACAAGCTCGGCAACACCCTGGTCGATATACCGGTTAACAACCTTGTTGATCTCTTGACGCAGCTTGTCCGTAATCTCGGTCTTCTTGGGCTTCATCAACTGGCCCATCATGCTCATAACATCCTGGCCACCCTGTGGCCGGGCGTTGGCCATATCCAGATCGTGGAGAGTCACGTCCTGGACAATCTCCTTCTTCTTGTGAACCTCGCCCTTCGGCACGGGCACATATTCCTCCGCCTCGAGATCGAACTCAGTCGCGTAGGCGTCCGATCGTCCAACGCGCTTGCAGGCACCAGTGTTGGCCTCAATGTAAATGACATCTCCCACGGTGACCCGCTCCTTCTGGATGGCCTCGTAGATGCTAGGGTCCAGGCGAAGCTTCTTGGTACCCTTGGCCGACTTCAATCCGATAATCAAATGGCTAATTGTGCGCCCGTAGCCGCCCAGTGGGTTCTCAGTCTCCTCTGGCGTAAGCTCTGTAACTTCACCCTCGTACACCTCCTTGGTTTCCCGAACTCGCAGACCTATTCTCGTATTAGCCATCGCCTTGTGCCAGAGGCATCACCGCCGCATCGCGTACCAATTGCTCGTCTGAAGTTTTCCATCAACGCCTCGGTCTTCTTGACCTCTGCAGAGTAGATCTCGCTGCCGACGATCGGGCAGAAAGGCACCTTGGTTCCCAATTCCTGCGATACGGCGAGAGCGAGCGCGGTCTTTCCGGTACCGGGGCCACCAGCGAGCATGACAGCCCGACCAGCCATCTTCTTTGCTTTGATAAGGTCGACTACCACACCACATGCCTGTTGTCAGATTCCAGCCAGTTAGTCGCGGTTCTCCATAGAAAGGATCTGTCTTCATCATCTGGGATCTGTCACGCACCTCACGGGCAGTAGCTTGCCCGACAAACCCATCAGCGGATACCTCTGCGGTGCCATCAGGACGCAGTCCCAGACCCTTGATGTGCGTGTGTGCGGCGGTCCTGTTCTCGCGCGAGTTGCCCTTGACTTCGCTGATTTGGACCATGGTGAAGAGAGGTGGCTTCGTGCAGCCACTGGCTTGTGTGTGATTGAAACGATTGGCGAGTGGAGAGACAAGGGAAGAATAAAGGGAATCGAAGAGGGAAGCTGGAAAGAGCTAAGAAGATAATGAGATGCTTTGCTCGATGCGCCTCTGAAATTCGCGAGCAAGGGATCTGCGCCAGTCACGGAGCCGCGCCAAAGGCGGTCAGCGTCCCCCCAAATTCTTCCCGTCTTGCTTCGTCCATCAAAAGAACTCACATTGAACTTGCCATTGGCCTTCGACATGGCAACTCCCTTTTCCCTCTCTGCGGCCTTCCGCGGCCTTACTTTAAGCGCATCAAAGCGATCATTCTCGACATCATTCGCACACCAGTCCAACAAGAAACTCCCCGAGGGCATCCCGGCCTATCCCTATGGACCTCGACAATGGTACAAGCAGGCCGACACTGGTCTCTACGGCGGTAAAATGATCCGCTTCGGCAACAAAATCTCTGATGGACGCAATAAGGGCAAGACACGTCGAAACTGGAAGCCCAACGTTCGCCGGCAGAAGGTGTGGAGCGAGGCGCTGGGTGAATTCGTTCGCATCAAAGTCACGCGCGAGGCGATGCGAACGATCCATAAGGAGCGTGGCCTTGACAACTACCTCTTGAGCGATAAGCCCAGCCGCATCAAGGATCTCGGCATGTTTGGATGGGAGCTTCGGTACAAGGTCATGCAAACTCCGGCAATCCAAGAGAAGTTCCGGGAAATGCGGAAAAGATTGCAGCTTGAGGAGCCCATGCCATTTGAGGAGTGGATTAAGACCAAGGAGGCCGAGATCCAAGCGAAGGTCGAGGAGAGACTCAACATCGAAGCCATCACGAAGCCCCGTCCGAAGGGCAAGAACGACCCCCAGAACCAACAACGTCGTACCGAAGCTACCCTTATCGAAGATGCCCAGGCCGCTGCCCGTGCCCAACCTGCCCTTTAAATGGGCGAGGCTTATTTCTCGTTTGGATACAAGAATTTCAATACCCGATTGATGCCTTCATTGACGAGAGGATAAGGACTGGCTTGTCTTTTATTGTATCATTATTGCGACGAACCGGTTGTCGCTACATGAACACCGCTTTTTACCTGATTTCCGAGAATCATACCTACGCCTCATGTCTCGAGCAGCATCAAGGCGACTGTTTCGCATGGGTGCGATTTTGCCGAGCTTGCATATTAGAATTCCTGTGTACTTATACTAAATCATCTATGTTTTGAACTATCCTGTTCGCCTCGAGGTCCAGTTATTCATCGTAGACTCTGGTCTTCCTGTAAAGGAGGGCAGCGTCAGACAACATGGGCACCAGCTCTGTTTCCCGTTTCAATTCAAAATGTGTCGTCTCCAATGTTTCACCTGCCCAGGTGCTGCATTCTATGATATTGTTGAGTACCTAGGTATATGTCTAAGACGATTCACGGCACCTACATATAAACTTTTTGCGGTAGCGGGATTTCCAACAGATAAAAGGTGAATATATGGATAGAGGTGAAATATATAGTGGAGAGCTATATCAGCCCTATCAAGCAAGGATAAACGCATAGCCAATTGAAGCAGCTTTAAAATACTCATAACATACTCAATATATATTCGCCAGTATTCCTTATCCCAATAGCTCAAAACCGGCAATGTCGACGAGAAAAGGCCGCTGGAATGGTGCAGAAAGACCCGCCACCCGGATTCGGAGGCGCGACACGGTCCGGCCCCAGTGAAACAAACGTTGGATCTCGCACCTCCACCTCGTTTCAGCATATGAAAACGCCTTTCAGACACTCGAAACGATTAAAATGATATGATCTGAGCTCTTGGAATCAACTGCACCCTTGTCCGACACCTGAGCGCCGGGTCCCTCGCCATGCAGTTTGCATTGCCTCCGCGGAGGAGCCCTCATCCTCTCCCAGTCGCTCGCGCGTCTCGATTACCACCGTACCGCAGGAAACAGCTCCGGACGCTCGCCTTGTTCGCATTCGCAGTATTCGCTATCCTCTACCTACTTTCCCACTTCCACTCCTCAAGCTCGACTTCTATTGCGGCGCCGGCTGGAACGGCAGGTGTGGTTATCGTGACGTTGCTGGATTACGAGCGTTTCAGCGAGAGCTATATCAGCAAGGTTGTCGCCAACAGAGAAGACTACGCAAAGCGCCATGGTAAGAATATCTATCTATCTGCTGTGTATACCGGGAAATGTGATCCACTGACGCGCGCGCCGTAGGATATACCAACTTCTTCGCAAGCGTGTCCGACTACGTGGAAGCCGTTGGCGATTCCCCGCGAAGTTGGGCTACGGTTCCAGCCGTCCGCCACGCTATAGCACTCCACCCTACCTCGAAATATTTCTTCCATTTAAGCCCTCACGCCCTTATCATGAACCCGGCGCAGTCGCTCAAATCACACCTCCTAGACCGCAATCGCCTCGAATCAGTCATGCTGAAGGACATCCCAATTGTGCCGCCGGATAGTATCATCAGGACATTCTCGCATCTGAAGGAGAAAGACGTCGATCTTATCTTGACCCAGGACAGCGAGGACGTCAATCCGGGCAGCTTCATCCTGAAGAACGGAGACTTTGCTCGCTTTTTCTTGGATTTGTGGTTTGATCCACTTTTCCGCAGCTATAACTTCGCTAAGGCGGAGACTCATGCCTTGGTAAGTTTCAGGTCTCTAGGTCTCTGGTATGTTAGCTTCGGGCCTTTGGCTGACGTTGTTTACTAGGACCATATAATGCAATGGCATCCAACTGTCCTTGCCCGGACTGCTTTGGTCCCTCAGCACATTTTGAATGCTTACAGCAAAGACTCGACGGGCGCGTCTGCGGATGGTTCGTACAAGGATGGTGATTTCATCATTCGCTTCCCTGCGTGCGAGGCATCCGAGACTGGCGACTGCCCGGAGCTGGAGGCTTATTACAAGCTGTGGCAAAAAAAGAATAAAAGCGAGCGAGACGCCTAAAAATTGAGCTCTTAGGAATTGCTTCTGGTCCTTTTTCTATGATGGGTCTGGTTTGGAGTTTTCGGTTGAATAGACTAGGTGTATAGCGCGGTGCCTTCTCCAATTGGCGTGCATAGGTTCACAGAAACATGGCTATTATTTTTGGTTTTCAGCTATTGGTACACACTTCATAAAACTCGGATTCTTCTTATCGCTTAACTGTCCATCGTGGACAATGAGTCTCCGGACTCATATGAGGGGAGCGGGTTGAGACATTTTGTCTTTCCATTAATTCCCTCGTTTTGATATCCCCATCTTTCCTGCCGAAGGAGACAGAAGAACAAGCATTGCTCTCATTCGGAGCAGTTTCTTTTTCAGCCCTTTAACAGATGAAGGGAAGGATGACATTACGCTTCTTCTTGTACTTGTCACCAAACTCCTTGCGGTATCGCTTCTCCTTCTTCCATCCCCAGCTGTACATCGGCAGACCGCCGACAATAGTGAAAAGGATAACACTCCAGTTCAGCTGGCTGACCAAGGACACACCGATCCAAGCCATGATCTCGAAGCCATAGTTGGGGCAAGTAACCCAGTTGAACCCGAAGCCAGAGGGGATACCCCGCTCAGTGGTTCCCGGGCGGCGCAAATCGCGCAAAACCAAGTGGGCATTCAAGTTGGCCAGCTCGCTGAACACGAAAAGCGCGAGACCACCATACAGGAGGACCGGGTTGGGGTCTTTGGTGGCAGCGCCCGAGTCGGGACGGAAGACCCAGTAGGCAAGGTTGAATCCGGCCAGTAACCAGTAATGTGCGCTGTTTCTGATGATGTGGCCGGCGGGCATAGTGGCATTGCTGAAGCGGTGCACGAAGATGGTCTCGTACTCGCGCTTCAGGAAGTGCAGTGTCAAGAGTGCGCAGACTAGAACCTGGGTATCCGAGGGCGCGGGAATATTGTCGAAGTTGAAGTACACAAAGGGACGAAGCGGATAGAGGAATAGAGCGGGAATCAGAAGGGGGCCGAGGTATTCGATGATGAACACGGTGCGCCATGCGATCTGGGGGCCTGGTGGTGAAAGTTGTATTTTAGCTCTGCTGCTTAAGACACTGGGGGTTTCGGTTCTGGGGCGGTTATCTAGCTGCCTCTGTAGTACATACCCAAGTCCTTGACGTGAATCACGCTCGACTCCCGGAGACCGGTATCGTCGATGGTGGTGCGCTTGTCGTTGGGAACCACGGTGCGGTCGCTTCCCTTGGTGATGCGCAGACGGTGCACAGAGACACCGGACGCTTTGGAGATGGCATTGTGCAGCTCCTCACCATTAGAGCTAAGGGTGACCGTGAGAGTCTCGGGGAGCTTCTTGATGGGTTTACCTGGGTTGTTGTTAGTTTCTGTAGACATGGGAATTGCCCCGAGAGCTCGGAGTCTGGAAAAGACCGGAAATACATACCCCGCGGCTCGACGATGAGGGTGATCTCGGACGCCATTGTGACTGATGGCGAGCTCCAGCTGTGTGATAAACCAAATCAGGGCAAGCCGAGATCTCTCAGGAGCATCGAGAAAATGTTGGGCCTCGGTTGACACCACGTGATGTTGACAACCGTTGGGGACTCGTGTGTTTGGGTGGTACAGACATCGTGTAGTATATAGTTATTCTGCTAAGACTGAATACTATATTGGATATCAATTATTCCATAATTATTGAACTGCACGTCTTATGCACAATCTGATGATCACTGTACTGAGTAAGCCAAGGCAAGCTGAGCTACTGCAGAGGATCCATAACCGAGCGCGATACTGCGGCATGAGAGGCTCATAGCGAGGGGAATCCAGAATGCAGAGGCGTTGGCTGCCTGGAAGCCATCAGCTCGGGGAGACCGTACTGTAGCAGTTAGTCTGAATGAGCCTCGCCAATCAACCCCTCCAACGCCAACATGGGGACTATCTCTGCCCAGTCCTCCAATTCATTCCTGACTCGCAGGAAAGGGCCCCGTTTCGGCCAAATGGCAGGCTCTCCGATAAGCCGCATTTTCAGTGTGCTAATAACGGGGGTGACAGCTGGCCGGAGTGCCCTGGTGGAGGAAAGCCTCGTATTATTATTGGCTTGATATTATCCAGGGTTGATTCAACCCCCGGTATGGCAAGGCATGACAAAGAGACTCTCAAGCTCTCTTTGCATAGCATTGAGCGCATGCATGAGAGCTGAAATGCCTCCTCTGGGATGGTGGTAGGGATTTTCCTATCTCTCGTCTGGCCGGGTTAGGTGGTGACGCTGGATGATTTGCCAAAGCTGGCGTGAATGTGCAGATGCTAGACGCTATGGAGTATGTGGACCTGACTCATGTACATCTGAGGGGCCATTTCAGCCGTAAGCCACTGTTTGCCCCATAGCTGGACTTTATATGTCCCCGAGTTCTCTCCGCCAGCTATATAATGATGCTCGACGACTGATACCTTACTTGACTATCTCTGTTTGGCTATCTTTTTGCAGCTCGCATAAGTTTGGGACTTCAGACCACTCCAATCTCCGTTCTCTACTTTTGAGGCCCCCATTTATCGTTTTACGTTGCATAAATACCTTTCACACTTCATCATGTTCCACCATCACAAAGGAGAGAACCCCATTGCCCAGGCCGAGGGCGTTATTGCCGCATCTTTGAGACCCCCGCCCACTGAGACTGGTGACGGGACCTACGTCAAGGAAAGCAAACTACTGGCATTGCCAAAGATCTCGGCCATGTCGATATCAAGGATCTCGAGACCTTGGCTGTGATTGCCAAGGACGCAATTGCGGGTGATGCAGTGAACGATAGGGACTATATCATGGAACGAGTGATTCAGGTATCTATTTCGAACCGCTTACAGACACTGTCTCTCACACTTCAATAGCTCGCGGCAGGCTTGCCTTCGACCTCTCGCAATGGGCGGGAATTGACCAACTCTTTTCTCAAAACTCTATGGGGTGACTTGCAGCACCCTCCTATCTCGTAAGTGAGACCCTTTATCTCGAGTACTAAGAAACCTCATATAAATACTAACTCGACACATCCAGCTACCTTGGCCGGGATTCTATGTACCGAAAAGCGGATGGATCGGGAAATGTATGTGCTGCTCTGCTTAAAATGAATGTACCTGCTAACACAACAAGAACGTTTTTTGGCCTCAACTTGGAGCCTCTGGTACCCCGTATGCTCGATCGGTCCGACCAAAGACTATGCAGCCTGCCTCTCTCCCGGAGCCAGAGCAGCTTTTCGATAGTCTGCTAGCTCGGAAAGAGTTCAAGGAACACCCAACCAAGATCTCCAGCATACTCTTCTACCTAGCATCTATTATCATTCACGGTATGTTATGGAGTCTCTCCCTTGCACTTGCCCCAGAACTCGACTAACTGAAGCCAGACCTTTTCCAAACCAATCCCGATGATCCAACCTCATCTTTGACATCCTCATACCTGGACCTGCAGCCTCTCTACGGCAACAATCAGGATGAGCAGAATGCAGTGCGGTCGTTCAAAGACGGAAAACTAAAGCCTGACTGCTTCTCTGCAAAGCGTATTCTTGGCTTTCCCCCGGTGTTGGTGTTATGCTGATCATGTTCAACCGCTTCCACAACTTCGTCGTCACGCAATTGGCGGAGATCAACGAAGGTGGCCGCTTCAGCAAGCCAGATTCATCCGATGCCAAAGCATATGCCACTTGGGATAATGATCTCTTCCAGACCGCACGCCTGGTTACATGCGGTCTCTATATCAACATTATTCTGAAAGACTACGTCCGCACAATTCTTAATTTGAACCGGACTGATAGTACATGGAGCCTGGATCCTCGAGCTGAAATGAAAGATGGATTGTTTGGCGATGCTGCATCCTTAGCCACCGGCAACCAGGTCTCGGCGGAGTTTAACCTTGTTTATCGATGGCACTCGTGCATCTCGGCCCGCGATCAAAAGTGGTCCGAAGACATGTACAAAGAGTTGTTTGCAGGCCAAGATCCGAAAATGATGACCATGCAACAGTTCGTTGGCGGCCTGGGACGGTGGGAGGCAAAACTCCCAGAGGACCCTGCTGAGCGTCCGTTTGCCAACCTACAGCGCAACGCAGATGGTACATTCCCTGACGATGATCTGGTCAAAATTTTCGAAGAGAGTGTGGAGGACGTTGCTGGCGCTTTTGGAGCTTCCAATGTGCCGGACATCTTCCGAAACGTTGAGGTCCTCGGCATCAAGCAGGCACGTTCTTGGAACTTGGCTACCTTGAATGAGTTCCGGTCGTTCTTCAACTTGGATCCCTACAAAACCTTTGAGGAAATCAATTCGGATCCATATATTGTTGACCAGCTTAAACGCTTCTACGACCACCCCGATCTTGTGGAAATCTACCCAGGGGTCATTCTTGAAGATACGAAGAAATCCATGGCCCCGGGCAGTGGCCTGTGTACCAACTACACAATCTCGAGAGCTATACTTTCGGATGCGGTTGCTCTCGTCCGTGGTGATCGCTTTTATACCCTTGACTATACCCCCAAGCATCTCACCAACTGGGCGTACAACGAAGTCAACTACGACAACTCCGTTGATCAGGGTCATGTGTTCTACAAGCTGGTCTTACGTGCATTCCCTAATAATTTCCGTGGAAACTCAGTCTATGCACACTTCCCAATGACTATCCCTGATGAGAATCGCAAGATCTTAAGCAGCCTTGGGATGGGTCACACATACAGCTACGACCGGCCCATCTACACTCCCTCTCCCAAGCTCATCAACTCCCATGCCGCCAACAAGGCCATTCTTGCGGACCAGGATTCCTTTAAAGTGACATGGGGCAGTAAGCTTGAGTTCATTTTGAGCCGTGATGGTCATCCCTACGGTCGGGACTTTATGCTTTCAGGCGACCTCCCGCCAAATGCAGCGTCCCGAAAGATGATCGGCGCTGCTCTATACCGTGACAAGTGGAGAGAGGAAGTCAAAACATTCTACGAAGACATTACTTTGAACCTTTTGAAAAAGAACTCGTACAAAATTGCGGGTGTCAACCAGGTGGACATTTCCCGAGATGTGTCCAACCTGGCCCAGGTTCATTTCTGCGCCAACATCTTCTCCCTCCCATTGAAGACAGAGTCGAATCCTAGAGGCGTTTTCACGGAGGTTGAGCTCTATGGAATTATGGCTTTAATCTTTACCTGCATCTTCTACGATGTAGATGTCTCCAAGTCATTCCAGCTTGAGCAAGCATCCCGCAAGGTTGCGCAGCAGCTCGGCGAGCTGGTCATGGCCAACGTTGAGGTTATTAATAAGGCTGGACTGATCACTAACATAGTCAGTCGCCTTCATCGCCATGATACCCTGAGTAATTATGGCGTCCACATGATCCAACGCCTGCTAGACAGTGGGCTGCCTCCCAATGAGCTTGTGTGGACACATATTCTCCCATCGGCAGCCTCGATGGTAGCCAACCAGGCACAATTGTTCGTTCAGTGTCTTGACTTCTATCTGGAGAAGGAAAATGCGACTCACCTGGCTGAGATCCAGCGACTGTCGAAGGAGCGCTCGCCTGAGTCTGACGAGTTGCTTTTGCGATAGTGAGTTATCCATTTACCCCAATCGCCGATCCGCTGGAACCTTGCTTACCATTCACAGCTTCATGGAGGGTGCCCGAATCCGATCGTCCGTTGCATTGCCCCGACAGGTCGCGAAATCCACGGTTATTGAAGACAATGGAGAGAAGGTGACATTGGAGGCTGGCCAACAGATCTACTGCAATCTGGTAAATGCATAACCTGCTTTCTGATATACCCTTATCTAACAAGATCCATAACTTAGGTTACTGCCAGTCATGATCCCAAGGCATTCCCAGACCCCGAGCAGGTCCGTCTGGACCGTGACCTAAGCCAGTACATTCACTTTGGCTTCGGTCCGCACCAGTGCCTCGGTCTCGATGTGTGCCAAGTTGCACTGCCAACCATGCTCCGAGTGGTTGGTAAATTGGAAAACCTCCGTCGTGCACCGGGCCCTCAGGGGGAACTCAAGAAGATCAAGGCTCTGGCAGGCATAACCATGTACATGGATGCGGAGCATAGCAGCTTTTCGCCATACCCTTCGACGATGAAGATCCAGTGGGACGGGGACCTTCCTGAAGCTGAGTATAAGTGAGAACTGGGCTAGATGATAAGGTAAAAGAAGGTCCATTTCGTTTGAACCTGTAGTTATCCATTAGTTATGGTGTTTACTAGTACTGGTTCACACTGGAATAATGGAAATACAGCGTCCCAACGTCTGCTGAGAATAAATTGAGTACTATGAAAGGATCAAGATAAAATATAGGGACGCCTTCTCAATGGTCTTAAAATATTAAATGGAGAAGATAGTTATAAGTCAAAAGAGTAAGAGTAATAGTACTGACCGCCCGGCGGGGAATCAGGTCTTGTCCCGGTCCCAGCTAACTGCCGCGAGCACAGCTCAGGTTCACGAATCTTCCCTGACCTCTTTTTCACTTCTTCCCTACCAACTTCCTTCCTCCCCTCCACCCCCCCCCTTTCTTTCATCCTCGTCCAACTTCCTGTATCGTCACTATCCAGGGTTTAAACGACCTGCACCGTTTACCCTACCCGTGACTCTTTCCATTACCGAGCGATCTTACCCATCTTTCCCTCATCGACACTCGGAGCTATCTGCAATCCTGAAGCTCCTCTTCGGTGGATGATTGATATTATTCTACTCTCGCTCTAAATCTCTTCTTACTGATACCCCCCACCTGCGATACTTTTTTTTTCCTTGAGCCGGCCCAATTTTCGTGAGGCAGGAGTGGAGGATCAAACGTCATAAGGCATCGTCGCGCCTACTTCGCGACCCGGTCGTTAAGACCTCCCCACTTCCCCCTCTAGGAGTCTGCTCTCCTGGAATTTCTAAACCTCCTCATGGTTGGCTGTCTGCCTGAACGTCAACATGGGGAGAATTAAGAAGGTGGCCAGTCAGAAGCATGAGGCTACAATCGTACGTTTCTTTCCCCGATACCCTTCCCATCTACACTCGTGACTAAAATTTTCTTTCTCACTACAGTCGCCTTTTCTGGCAGAATTCATAGCGCATGCAACAAGCCTTCCTGTACCAGAGCTCCCTTCGCTTTTTTCTACCTTCCCGAAGCTATGGCCCTTCCCTCGAGGTGACCTCTACCACTGGATCAATGTGCTGGACCGTTTCGATGAGATTTTGGCCTCCGTTATCGAGAAATATTTCCTGAACACCGGCCCTCAAACCCAGCCATTCGGCCGAGGCGTGTTGGAGGCTTCATACACGGCGGATTCGACCAAGACACCGGCAGAAGGTGTCGATGCGAAACTCGATGCCTTGGGATATGGGCCCGACGGAGACCGGGAGCTTGTCGAAGCGATCCTGGATTTCTCCCGTTTGCTGCTCGAGAAGTGCGGCAACCGCAGTCTGTACAGTAGCAGTGAGCGGCTGGGCGATCTCTTGAACACCACCTCACTATCATTGCTCCAATCAACTTTGCGCCTATCTCTCTGCTTGGCTCAACGATACCACTCTCGCCAGCGGGGTAGTCATCAGCAGTCTTTACTGGCGACTCACTACAACATCGATCTAGAAAAGCTGCACAAAATGGCTGCGCCATTCCCTCGCCCGTTCGTTGCTGGCAAAACTCCGTTTGCTGCATCCCCCGCTGTCTCTGATAAGAGCAAGGAGAAGGCACTCCAGCCAAAGCTTAATGCAAATGAGTTGGGTTCTCTTATGCGCGATGAAGATGGCTGGGCAGAATGGGGTAACGTCCGTGTGCTTTACTACCCCTCGGCGTCTTCCGACCAGGCGCGGACAACGTCCGAGTATGGCCAGAGCGAGCAAGGCTCTCATGCTCCGTCCACACCCACTCCCCTGCGACGGAGTGCAACTCATCCTGGGCCCCGAGCAAGCCGCAGCTCAAATACGGATGATACCCCCCTGCTGCCCCCAACACCGGCGGTAAGCCCGAAGAGACATCACGCAGCGGCAAGATCTTGGATCTCCCATATTCAAAGGTGTCTTCTGGCAAGATCGAGGATGTCCTGGCAATCAATCTGCCCCATCTTCCTCTTGAATCGAAGTACGAGTTGCTCCATAAGCTTCGCGTTGCCCAGGCGTTGGCCGGGTCGCGTGCCACTCGTGAACAGATCCTCGCGATCCGAATCCTTGCTATGACAAATTTGGCCTATGTCAGCACCGAGTCTGCTTTCCAGCAGAAGGTCCTTCTGTCTGACATGGAAGTGCCCAAGCGACTGCAGTTGGTTTATCAACTGGCCGAGCTTGTCCATCTTGGCGCTAGTGGTGACCTCGATGTCTCAAGGCACCTACAGACATTGGCAATCCAGGCACTCGATGGGTTGGCAAAACACAAGTCTCGTTCCAGTGATGTCTGTGCAGCTCTAAGCGTCAACGTCAACCACGGTGTGTTGATGTTCCTGACCCGCAAGTTGGTCAACGAATTGGGCACCGATGACGATGCAAATGATGTCAACCAGGACGAATGGCGAGATGCTCTTCTTGCCCTTTTGCGGACCCTGCCAAGCTCGAGCACTCGGACCCCAGAAACGCTCGTCGCGGCTGGTCTTATCCCGATGTTCGTTGACATCCTTAATCTGCGAACCGAGAAGGCCCGCCGAGTTTACTCCCGGGTTATGGAGTTCCTCGATACCTTTGTTCATGCCGTTCGTGATGCTTTGGCCACATTGACTTCGGCGAAGGGTTTCGATGCGATCTCTGATCTGATTGACAATGAGACCAAGACTGCTTTCGAGAACGTCTCCCGTGGAGCCGGTTTCCCTGCCAAATACAAGAACCCCTCCATCGACTACCAGATTCCGTATTTCCAGCAGCAGACACTGCGATGGATGTTCCGCTTTGTGAACCACATTATGCAGCACAACGGTGGGGGATTTGACCGCGTTCTCAGGAACCTGATTGACTCGCCCCAACTGCTCACTTCCTTGCGCCTGGTATTCGAGAACGCTCGAGTCTTTGGCTCACACGTTTGGAGCAACGCAGTCAACATTCTCAGCAGCTTCATACACAATGAACCTACTAGTTATGCTGTCATCGCTGAAGCTGGTCTCAGCCGGAGTCTGCTCGCAGCTGTGATGGGTCGTGAGCTCAAGGTCAAGGAAAAGCCCCCGGCCGTAGAGCCCGAGGACGCTGATCCCAATGCCGAGGTCGCTCAACCGTCAGCGCTGAGCCCGCTGGCACCCCAGAAACAAAGAAAGAAGGCCGCGAGTACACCTTGGTTAGACCACGCGGCACTCATCTCGCCCCGGGTGTCATTGCTGCCGCCGATGCTCTCGGATGCATCCCTTCGGCATTCGGTGCCATTTGCTTGAACTCATCGGGACTGGACCTTTTCCAGTCTTCTGACGCACTTGAGAGCTTCTTCGAGATTTTCGAGAATCCGGAACACATCAAATGCTTGAAAGATGACCCCAACCTAGTTAGGAGTCTAGGTACCACATTCGATGAGCTTGTCCGCCACCATCCTGCTCTGAAGACCTCTATCATGTCTGCAGTTATTGTCATGGCTGCCCGTGTGAGCCTTCTTGGCAAAGTCAAGGCCTGGGAATCGGGCATGGGATCAAGGCTGTGGACCGAAGATGCCCAAGGACAAATCAGTCTCTCCGGTGATTTTGCTTCTTTGTTCCGCGATATTGGTGCCCCTATTGATGCGTCGGTGGAAGACCCTGCCTCCATTGGGGTTCCCCAGCTAAAGAACCACACTCTTCCCAACGGTGGAAAGCTGGTTATCGGCGATCTGAGCCAGGTGCTGCCATCACAGGACCCTGGTTTCGAGCCCAAGGACAAGGACGAGCATGGGTTGACCGTGACGGACTATCTTTTCCCTGCGATCCGCTTCCTGGGTGCCTTCTTTGAGAACCAGCCGAACTGCACTTCCTTCATTAAGGCTGGTGGAGCGGAGTTCGTTCTTGATTTCGCAACCCTTCAGAGTCTGTCATTTGACTTCCACAACACAGATGCCAACCAGGAGCTTACCGTCCTCGTGCACATGATGGCTGAAACAAGGCCACACTTGGTCATCCCTTCCTTGGTACACCGCGCCCAGTCAGCTGTCAACAATCTCTCTGCCTTTTGGTCTGCACCCAGAGAGTCAGGGTTCTTCACTGCGCTGGTCAGGCCAGCCAACTCTAAAGAACCAGCACCAGAGCCGACACCGGCTGGATCATGGGACTTTCTTCGTGAAGCACATGAATGCCGTTCTTATAATGACGGACCTACTCCGCGAGGTCTTTGCATTGCCACTTTATCAGAGTCGGCCTATGCATCCGCCTTCTCCGTTTGCCCAGGTAAACCTGGCAGACCTCTACGCTGATTTAGTGTCTTCACTCGGCAATCTTCATGCTGCCTGTGTGTGGGAGGAAATCGTTCTAGAACAGAACATCCCAGAGAAGTGGGTGCAGGCTACGAAAGCACCCGCTGGGAAGCCCTCCTCCGGCCGTTCCAATGATCTTTCGGTAGACCCTGCTACTGGATCCCAGCAACGAGATTCAGCTGCCGCCGAGGGCAACAGGACCGCGGCAAGCGAAGAGCCTGAAAGCGAGGAAACCAAGGCGGCGACTGAAAGAAGTGCCGCTTTCAAAAATGTCCAGACCCTTCGCTATCTTCTGAGCTCTCTGCCTTCTTCGATTACAGGTTTCTTCCATAATCTCGGCCTAAATCTTGTCAGCAAGAGAAGGTCGGACCCTCACCTGAAGTTAAGGCAGAATGCCACCATGGTGGCGGATGCCATTGCCCAGGCTGTTCTTCGAGAGCTCCAGGTCAGTGCACCCAACTCGTGTGATAGCTCCAAGCACCGCTTCGCCTACCTCATTGTGATCCTGTCATCATTCTCGCATCTTCTCTACGAAATTTCCAATGATCGTCCTCAGTCAAACTACTTGACTCTAGTTTTCTGGTCATTCAAGAAGGCAAATGGGCTGCAGGTTCTGAAGGACCTTTGCAATGTTTTCATGAGCGAGGTCCAAGCTCTCACGCCTGCCGAGTCCGTTCCTGGCAGCGAAAAGGATGTGCCTGCTCGCCTGACTTCCGCTTATGGGGGTATCAAGATCATTCTTGCTCTGTTCGCTGAGCTTGCCTCGGGAAAGAACATCGTGGAATCTAGTCAGACCCAAGCCTTGAGCAGCCATCATGAGCGGGACAGGGATCGTCATGATTATTTCCAGGCCGGCCAATTCGTTGTCGATCTTCGTATGGAGATACTGCCTATGGCCCAGGACATGTGGAACTCCGATTTTGCTACCCAGTCGTCAAGCCAGATTGTCAAGTGTCTGGTTGACATCCTTCGTTCCTCTCTGAGTGGAGAGTATGAGACTGGCGCGGCTCATAGGTCGGACACCCCTCCCGCCTTGAAGGAGCCTCCCCGCGGCGCATTTGTTGTCAACAAAACACACGCAGCGGATCTGGTTGAGAAGGGCTTTGAAGATATTGCATTGAACAAGGAGGCCCTGTACCGCTGCAACAACAGCCCGAGTGCTGCAGAGGAATACTGCAGGGCACAGAACTACATTCGTGCCCCTCCGCGACTCCCACCCCGTTCCAACGATATCCAAACTGGATCTTCCGAGAATGCTTCTGGTGGAGAGGGTCTCGATGACGGTGGAGATGTCACACCATTCAGCAGTGGATTCTTGGAGCGCTCCGGCCTTGCCATGCTTCTCCAGGCCGGACGACCCGCGGAGGATCCTATGAACCAAGAGCCAAGTCCTGAAACAGGGGACATGGATCCTACTATGCGTGATGGGCTGGCTAGAGCCATTGGCAACATCTTGAACGATGATGAAGGCACGATCCTTGGCCATCGAGGCGAATCCTCAACTACGGAACGGCCCCCGAGTTACGGTGCCCAGGAACCCTCTGAACCCGCCAACCAGTCCCAGGCTGAATCTACGGCAGCGGTGACACGTCGTCCGATGACTACTGTCGAAGACCTGGACGAGGAAAGAGAGAAGGTCCGATCCAATCTCATTGAGCGGTGCCTGGATGTCCTTAACGAGCATCATGATGTGTCTTTTGAGCTGGCAGATCTGATTTCATCTGCTATCAAGAAGCATCGTTACCCCGAGAGCTTTAGGCGCGACATCGGAGAGACCCTTGTCCAGTCCCTTGTCTCTCTCCAGATGGAGAACTTCCAGACCGCCGGAAAGAAGGTGGCTGCTTACGCACACATTCTTGCTCTGGTTCTTCAAGATCGAGAAATGTACCGTGCGACTATCGAGGAGCTTAAGGATTGCTTCTCGACTTTCCTGTCTTTTATCAAGCTTCCCACCCCGGAGAAAGCTGCCGATGAATCGTTCCCTTGGATTGGACATGTGTTGCTCATTCTGGAGAAGTTGCTTTCTGACGACTGCCAGCCACCCCAGATCACCTGGACTCCACCTTCGAGTCTAGACGATGCAGACACTGGCGGTGATGAGCCTGCGCATCTTGAGGAGCCGCTCGTCTCCCTTGAGGAGAAGACACAGCTCTTTGAAGCATTGGTGGAGATTCTTCCTCGTGTGGGCAAGGATGACACTCTCGCACTCTCTATCTGCCGCGTGCTGGTCATTCTGACTCGCCAGCGCAGTATCGCTGCCCGGTTCGGTGAAAAGCGAAACCTGCAGCGTCTCTTCGTCATGGTCAAGCAGCTGGCTAGCGCTACCAATGAAAAGCTCCAAAGCGCCTTCATGTTGATCTTACGACACATCGTCGAAGATGAAGCTACAATTCGGCAGATTATGCGGAGCGAGATTGTTGCTTTCTTCGAGTCCAAGTCTTCTCGCCAGGTCGATACCACGGGCTATGTCCGTCAATTGTATCACCTGGTGCTCAGGGCGCCCGAGATCTTTGTGGAAGTGACAAATGAGAAGCTGCGCCTGCTCAGATATGACACGCACCAGCGACCGCAAGTCCTCGGGTTGAAGGCTGACAAGGATCGCAACACCCGTCGACTGCGTCAAGCTAACGATGGCGCTGGAGATAGCAAGGAATCCGGCTCTGGCGAGACGTCGCCTTCGGCTTCTGATGACAAAGAGAAGGACAAGGGCCAAGGCAAGGGTGCTGAGCTCAAACCGCCTGTTGTGGAGAATCCAGATGGCGTTATTCACTATCTGCTCTCGGAGCTTCTGTCCTACAAGGATGTGGACGACAAAGAGGCTCCCGCGGAATCATCAGAGCAGCCTGCTGGTGAGCAGTCCGAGGCTCCAACAGATGTCGAGATGTCCATCGATGAGCCCGCCCCTTCAGTGTCCAGCAGCGCCGATGGCCAACCCAGCGGCGGTACGTCCAGCAAGAAGGGCGAAAAGGCCGCGTTCAAGGCCGACGATCATCCAATCTACATCTATCGCTGCTTCCTCCTGCAGTGCCTGACTGAGCTGCTGTCGTCCTACAACCGTACCAAGGTCGAGTTCATCAACTTTTCGCGCAAGGCTGATCCCCTAGCCACCACACCTTCGAAGCCGCGCTCGGGAATCCTCAACTACCTATTGAACGTGCTTGTCCCTCTCGGGACCATGGAACACGATGAGTCCCTGGCCTTCAAGAAGCGCAGCATTACCTCCTCATGGACTATGCAGGTGCTGGTCGCCCTTTGCAACAAAACAGGTGAAGTTGGCGGCATGGGCAGACGTCGTGGAGAGCAGAAGCGCTATGAAGAAGACGAGCCGGAGCTTGCCTTTGTGCGCCGGTTTGTGCTGGAGCATGCCCTTCGTTCCTACAAGGATGCGAACGCGTCTAGCGAGCCTCTTGACGCCAAGTATTCGAAGCTCATGTCTCTCGCCGATCTGTTTGAGAAGATGCTAAGCGGCTACTCTTACACTCAGGATGCAGGATTCCCCTCTTCGATAAGGCAGGTCTCGAAGGCAATGTTTGAGAAACACTTCATTCCTGCCCTGACTGCTTCTGTTGCCGAAATCGACTTGAACTTTCCCTCGTCCAAGCGTGTCATCAAGTACATCTTGCGTCCTCTTAACAAACTTACACAAACAGCTGTCGTCCTTAGTGAGGCTTCTGACATCGCTACTCTCGCCGAAACCACCGAGGAGGATGAGATCTCCTCAGCGACCTCCGTCTCGGACATGGAGGACGAGCGTGAAGAGACCCCTGATCTTTTCCGCCATTCAACACTCGGTATGCTAGAACCTCGTCATGACGATGATGAAGATAGTACCGAGGAGTCAGGGGAGGACGAAGATATGTATGAAGATGAGTATGACGAGGAGATGGACTACGAGGAGGATGTTGCAGAGGATGACGGCGAAGTGGTCAGTGACGACGACGAAGGCGTCGGCCACATGGAAGGTCTCACCGGTGATCCGGTCGAAGTCATCATCGATGACGAAGATGAAGACGACACCGAGGATGAGGATGATGACGAAGACGACGACCGTTCCGACATGGAAGACGATGAGATGTACGCCGATGAAATTACCGGCGACCACGACAACGAGAGCCTCGGAGAAGGTGACGAGGATGAATGGGAAAGCGAAGAAATGACCGAAGACGAAGAGGAAGCTGAGATGATGAACCAGTTCGAAGATGAAATGGCCGACATCCGCCAGTCCCAACGGCAACCCGATGGTCCTGCCCGCCTTGATGACTTGTTCCGAGCTCTCAACCACGCTGCCGGTGGTGCTGAAGATTTCGGCGGTGACCCACTTGGAGGTGATATCCATGATGAAATCCTTGACGAGCTCAACGAGGAAGGAGGTGTGTTGGCCCTCATCCCGTCCATTCCTGTGTACATTCGCTTATCTTATGACCCAGAGGACGACGATGAGATAGATGAACTCGAGGAGGAAGTCGATGATTATGATTACGACATGGACCAGGGCTCCGAAGGAGACATGGAAGGTTAGATCTATTTTTGCGAAAGAAGCCTTTGTTCAGAGCGTTGCTAACAATGTCTCTTTTTTACAGACGATGATCTCCTCGAGCCTTGGGGGTGGGACGCCGACGAAGGTCCCGCGCCTCGACACCACCATCACCGCTTCCGTGGTCCGCCTCCGGCTTGGGCTGCAGTTACTGGAATCATGCCAGCCAGACCAGGTGGACTTATTCCCATCCAACCTTATCAACGTGTGCACAGAACCCAGCTCCCTGGACCCCGCAACGACGATGGAACCAACCCTCTTCTTATTCGGAACGACCGTCCTGTTGACCCAACCGCTCCTCTCCGTGGACCTGGCGGTGATGCCTTTACTGACTGGACTCAAGCTGTGGATCCTACTGGTAACCGAATGATCTCCATGGAAAGCCCTGTTAGCTTCATGAATGCAATCATGCAGGCTATCGGTGGGAACGCTCAGCCCGGCTTTGGAGTTGTCACTCGTCCCGATGGCATCCATGTGCATGTTGACCGCCGCGCAATCCTGCCTAACCGCCTCCAAGACCTCTTTGGCCTTGGCCGGTCTCAGGCGGGTGGTCCCTCTCGCGGTCGCGATGACCCTCACAATGCGGTCAAGTTTTCTTTGACTACAACTAGGAATCGCTGGCAAGAAGAAGCTCGCATTCTGTTCAGCAGCGCATATGTCGAAAAGACACAACGTGTTGTCAGCTCTCTGCTGAAGGTTCTTATCCCTCCTGCCATTGAGGAAGAGAAGCAGCGCCAAAAGCAGGCAGAAGAGGAGCGCAAGCGTCTCCAAGAAGAGCGAGCTGAAAAGGAACGCCAGGAGCGTGTCGCCCGTGAGGAAGAAGAGCGCGAACGTAAGCGCAAAGAAGAAGAGGAGAAGGCTCAACGACAGGCTCAGAGAGAGCAAGAAGAAGCTGAACGTCAAGCTGCTGGGATTGACGAGCCTATGGAGGATGTTCAAGAAGCAGATGCCGCAGCCGAAGCTGCCAGCTCATCGGCTCAGGCCGAGCCCGCTGAACCTGCCCAACGTGTCCACACAACCATTCGAGGCCGTCGGCTCGATATTACTGGGCTGGAAATTGACCCTGAGTACTTGGAGGCCCTGCCAGAGGAACTCCGTGAGGAGGTAATTATGCAGCAGGTTGCGGAACAGCGATCCCAAGCCGCTGCCGCCGGTGAAGAGCCTACCGAGATCAACCAAGAGTTCCTCGAGGCATTGCCTGCGGAGATCCGTGAAGAGTTGCTGCAGCAGGAAGCTGCCGATCGACGCCGAAGAGAACGTGAGACTGCTCGCCGACAGGCTGCTTCTGCCGGTGGTGCCCCGCCCCGCGCTGAGGACATGGATGCTGCCAGCTTCCTTGCTACCCTCGATCCGTCTTTGCGCCAAGCAGTCCTTGCCGATCAACCCGAAGATGTTCTTGCAAACTTGGGCCCTGAGTACCTTACGGAGGCCCGAGCTCTCGGTGGCCGCCGCATGGCCCAGTTCGGAGACATTAGTTCAATGGAGCATCGCCAGAGACACGATCCTGCTGAGGACCAGGAACCTAAGAAGCCTCAGAGACGCCAAATTGTCCAGATGCTGGACAAGGCCGGTGTTGCAACACTCCTTCGCCTGATGTTTATGCCTCTGCAGGGCAACGCACGGCACCAGCTCAATGATATTCTCCACAATGTCTGTGAGAATCGCCAGAACCGGAGCGAAGTCATCAGTCTGCTTCTCTCGGTTTTGCAGGATGGTAGCATTGATTCTTCTGCCATCGAGCGCAGCTTTTCTCATCTGTCGCTTCGTGCCAAGGCTCCTGGTGCGCAGAAGACTCCGCAGCCTGTCAAGCGCAATACCTCGCTTCAGACGTCTTCGAGCGTTAGCAGTGAAGTTACGCCCATCATGGTGGTGCAACAGTGCCTGGGAACGCTTTCATTCCTTTCCCAGTTCAACCCACACATTTCTTGGTATTTCCTCACGGAGCATGATTCAGCATCATCCCTCAAGCTTAAATCCTTCCGCAAGGGCAAAGGCAAAGAGAGCCGCGCGAGCAAATTTGCCTTGAATGCTCTTCTTACTCTTCTTGACCGGAAGTTGATCATGGAAAGCCCAACCTGCATGGAGCAGCTGTCTAGTCTGCTCAGCAGCATCACACAGCCATTGACTGTTCTTCTTCGCCGCGAGAAGGAAAAGCAGGAGGAAGAAAAGGGCAAGCAGCCCGAGGGTACCGAAGCCAAGGAGTCCCGTGAGCAACCTGCTGAGTCTGCCGAGTCCGGCGCCGATGTCGCCATGACAGACGCCCCTCTTCCCACCGTTGAGACGGTTGAGGAGCAAGGTACCGAGCCGACCGAGTCCGCTGAGACGAAGAAAGCCGAGGATACTGCCAAGCGCGGAGAAGAAGAGAAGCGCAAGCGGAGAACAATTGAACCTCCTGTTATTCCCGACCACAACTTCTGCATGGTCGTTCATATTCTCGCTGCTCGAGAATGCAATGGCAAGACCTTCCGTGACACTCTCTCCACTATCAACAACCTTTCTGCCATTCCCGGGGCTCGGGATGTGATCGGCAATGAGCTTGTCCGTCAGGCGCAGGGTCTGAGTGATACCATTTTGAGCGACTTGGAGGAACTTCTCCCTCATATTCACCAGGCCAAGACTGGTAATGATATGCAAGGCTTGGCCCTGGCCAAGTTCTCCCCCGCCAGCTCAGACCAGGCCAAGCTGCTCCGTATCTTGACCGCACTTGACTACCTCTTCGATCCTAATCGCATTGACAAGACCAAGGGCACCGAGCCCGAATCGGCGCCCAAGGAGGATGTGCTCAAGAGGCTGTATGAGAGCGCGACTTTCGGTCCTCTGTGGACCAAGTTGAGCGACTGCTTGACCATCATTCGCCAGAAGCAGAACATGCTGAACGTGGCTACTATTCTGCTACCACTGATTGAGGCTCTGATGGTTGTTTGCAAGAATACCACCCTTAAGGACCAGCCGATCCCACGAGGTAGCCGCGAGCTGTCTGTGAACAGCGCGGCGACAACCGACAATGGTCTCAGCATGGAGAATCTCTTCTTCAAGTTCACCGAGGAGCACCGCAAGATCTTGAACGAGCTCGTTCGCTCGAATCCTCGCTTGATGAGCGGTACCTTCTCCTTGTTGGTCAAGAATCCCAAGGTTCTGGAGTTTGACAACAAGCGCAACTACTTCACTCGTCGTGTCCACTCCCGTGGTGCCGAGCCTCGTCACCCGCACCCTCCTCTTCAGCTCTCCGTGCGCAGAGATCAAGTCTTCCTGGACTCCTTCAAGTCTCTCTATTTCAAGAGCGCTGAAGAACTCAAGTACGGCAAGCTGAACGTACGCTTCCATGGGGAGGAAGGTGTCGATGCTGGCGGTGTGACCCGTGAATGGTTCCAGGTTCTCGCTCGTGGCATGTTCAACCCTAACTACGCTCTCTTCATTCCTGTCGCCGCCGACCGAACAACATTCCACCCGAACCGTCTCAGCGGTGTCAACTCGGAACACTTGATGTTCTTCAAGTTCATTGGACGGATCATCGGTAAGGCTTTGTACGAGGGACGTGTTCTAGACTGCCACTTCTCTCGGGCTGTCTACAAGTCCATTCTTGGACGCTCCGTGTCAATCAAGGACATGGAAACGCTCGACCTGGAATACTACAAGTCTCTGCTCTGGATGCTGGAGAATGATATTACGGATATCATTACCGAGACCTTTGCCATCGAGACGGATGCCTTTGGTGAGACGCAGGTGATCGACCTCATCCCTGATGGCCGCAACGTTCCAGTCACTCAGGAGAACAAAGAGGAGTACATCCAGCGCGTGGTGGAGTACCGCCTGGTGGAGTCTGTCCGTGAGCAGCTGGACAATTTCCTGAAGGGTTTCCATGAGATCATCCCGCCAGATCTGATCTCCATCTTCAACGAGCAGGAGCTGGAGCTTCTCATCTCCGGTCTGCCTGAAATCGACGTGGATGAATGGAAGAACAACACGGAGTATCACAACTACTCCGCCTCCTCGTCTCAGATCCAGTGGTTCTGGCGTGCCGTTCGCTCATTCGACAAGGAGGAGCGGGCCAAGCTGCTGCAGTTCGTCACCGGCACCAGTAAGGTCCCTCTCAACGGCTTCAAAGAGCTGGAGGGCATGAACGGCGTGAGCAAGTTCAACATCCACCGTGATTACGGCAGCAAGGATCGACTTCCCAGCTCGCACACATGCTTCAACCGTAAGTTTCACTAAGGTTTACCCAGTCTATTTGATATTCGCGTGAATACTAACTTTCGTCTACAGAGCTTGATCTTCCTGAATATGAAAGCTACGAAGATCTCCGTCAGCGCCTGTATACCGCGATGACGACTGGTAGCGGGTACTTCGGTTTCGCATAGATATGTGTTCTACATGATTAATCGTTTTTTTAATGCTCATGCATTCAATGGCGTTTCTCCGGAATGGAGAAATGAGGAGGAAAAGTCATGAAGAAGAGAGCCGCGCGACAGGCTGAAGTGCAGGTCAACCGGGAGCCGGACTTTCTTTGTACTTAGATTGCTTTGTTACAAGAATATCTATTCCTTTATGTTATCATTTTCTGTTCGAGGTATTCCGTCTTAGCTTTTACTACTCTGTCATGCTACGTCCACGTGATCAGTCACGGGACTCGGGAAAAAAGTGCGGGGCGCAAAAAGTGGCAGCTGCGGGATCCGATTTTTCTAAGGTTCGTTGGACTTGCAGTTCTGATCTACCTCATATCCAACATGTCCTCCAACTCTATCAAGCTATTGACTGGTAACAGTCACCCAGAGCTGGCCCAGCTCGTGGCTGATCGGTATGTTCCTTGTCTTGATCTCCGGTGGCTGCCGCTTCCGTTCTTTGGCTAATGCAGAACCAGCCTCGGCATCGAATTGACCAAGATTATGGTCCTGCAGTACTCTAACCAGGAGACAAGTGTGACTATCGGAGAGAGTGTGCGTGACGAAGATGGTACGCGGATTTTGCTATCAGAGATGAGAGCCGATGAACCCCGTTACTGATCATCTCACTCCGCATCGTGTAGTCTTCATTCTGCAATCAACACGACCCAATGATATCAATGACGGTCTTATGGAGCTTCTGATCATGATCAATGCCTGCAAGACTGCCTCCGCTCGCCGTATCACAGCCGTTATCCCCAACTTCCCATACGCCCGTCAGGACAAGAAGGACAAGAGCCGTGCTCCCATCACTGCCAAGCTCATGGCCAACATGCTCCAGACTGCTGGCTGCAACCACGTTATTACCATGGATTTGCATGCCTCCCAGATTCAGGGCTTCTTTAATGTACCCGTCGACAACTTGTATGCGGAACCCAGCATCTTGAAGTGGATTCGCGAAAACCTCGACGTCAGCAACTGTATCATTGTCTCTCCGGACGCCGGTGGTGCCAAGCGGTAAGTCTATTGATCTACTTCTGATGTTTATCCCACTCTAATAACCCTACTCTATCAGTGCCACTGCCATTGCCGATCGCCTCGATCTCCAATTCGCCCTTATTCACAAGGAACGTGCCCGTCCCAACGAGGTCTCCCGCATGGTCCTGGTCGGCAACGTCAAGGATAAGGTTGCCATCATCGTCGACGACATGGCCGACACCTGCGGCACGCTCGTCAAGGCCGCCGACACCGTTATGCAGCACGGCGCCAAGGAAGTCAACGCCATCGTCGTGCACGGCATCCTGTCTGGCAAGGCCATCGAGAACCTGAACAGCAGCCGCCTCAGCCGTCTGGTTGTCACCAACACCGTCCCCCATGCCGACAAGAAGGAGCAGTGCGACCGCATCGAGACTATCGATGTCAGCCCCACCCTCGCTGAGGCCTGTCGCCGTACCCACAACGGAGAATCCGTCAGCTTCCTCTTCTCCCATGCTGTCGCGTAATTCTTCTTTGGGAGCATTCATTACCCCCTGAGTGGGGACTTCATGCGTGTATTTGTCATTTCTGCCATGGGTTTGCTGCGATGGGAGTGCGGATTATCAAAAATACGATTCTTATGACCTTTTTTTCTCTCTACATCTGACCGAGGTGCGAACTTGGGCTTTTTCTTGTCTCTTTTCTCCCTATATGCCATTCAAGTTGTTGGAGATGCTAGACTTGCTACATGTGGGGATATTGCATTTGTGCATTACTGGGTTTGTTTGCCGCGATCGGTGTCTTATTTTGTCTATAGATTTTGAAAGCCTCGATGGCATTATCTCATTATTTTCTTTCCAAGGTTATCCAGGTGTCTCTCAAGTTAAGATAAGGGTGTCTTAAGGGTAATTCTTTCGGTGATTCACCCTTCCACGGACAATAAATTGTTTCATAGCTGGTCCACTCCACAAATATACCACCCTAATCTATACCCTCTATGTATCGCGGACTTGAGGTTGAAAGACAGCCACGATGCCTCTCAATAGCCATAGCGTGATGTCCTTGTTCACAGAACAATAGAATACACAGGCATGATGCAAGTGTATATCCATTGCACATGGGCACTCTGAGAATAGCACGTGCCATTGCAACTAAGAACCTAAGACAACTGGGGAAGAATATAGAAAAAATCTCATAAAATAAGAACAATAACCACCTAGAACAACTAACCTGAAAAACTTACGTATGTCCCAGATCTTCAATGGACGTGTGCCACCTCGACCGAAGTCGTAAAACACAAATCTAGTACTCACTGGTCAGAGACAAAGTCTCTGCTCGATATAAGCACTTCTTCGGCACAACCACGGTCATGAAAAGGACCGGATCGCAATTTGACATCCGTGCTATAGGAACTACAGCTACACCTGTCCAAGTCAGAAACCATGAAATTTGCATGCACTCCATTCAAAAAAGGGTTGTCAAAAGGTAGGTTCGGCATAGATGCATCATCGCCTTGGGCCCGATTCAACGTTCCCCCGTTGCTTTTTTTTTGCCCCCCTTTTTTTGTAGACATATTCGCGCCGCTGGGGATGATCTTTTTGCAAATCCCTAAATCATCCCAGAAACGTGAACCTCCATTACCGGCATCCCCAGAAGGAAATCGTTACACAGATGGTTTGATTTACTTCCGCATAGAGGAAGCCCTCCGCTTGCGGAGCTCGTCACGCTTGGCCTTCTCCTCGTGGACACGGTTGGCAAGGAGCTTGGCGTAGTCGTTGCTAGGGGTATGTTAGTATGAGCTAGATATTTGTGTGAGGGAAGGGGAACATACGCAGCCTCGCGGGCAGCCTCAGCGCGGCGGCGCTTGATGGCAACGCGCTGGCGCTTGTGCTGCAGGCGCTGGGGAGTAACCAGACGCTGGATCTTGGGAGCCTTGGTGTACTCCTTCTTGCCCTCCTTGGCGACGGTGCGGCGGATGACGAACTTGCGGACATCGTCCTTCTTGTCAAGGCCGAAGAAGCGGCGGATCTTGGTGGCACGCTTGGGGCCGAGGCGCTTGGGGACAACGGTGTCGGTCAGGCCGGGGAGGTCGTTCTCACCCTGCTTGACGATGGACAGAGCGAGGACGGAAAGGTCCTGACCGGTGATGGCTGGAGAGTTGTCAGACGTTGATTCTGGATCCGATTATACCATAAAGGCGTTTGGGGACCGGGCACACATACCACCACGGATGGACTTGCGCTTGCGCTCACCAGTGCGGCGGGGGCGGTAGCAGCTGTGGCCGTCGGACAGGAGCAGACGGGTACGGGTGGGAAGGAGAACTGCAGGTCATCGATGAGTATTCGAATTTTTTTTCGGCTTCAAGTCTTGGAATGTGTGTTCAAGACTGATCGGTCAGAACGTACCACCCTGCTTCATGGGGAAACCTATAGATCAATCAAGTCAGCAATTATGTCTTCCATTGCATTCAATATTGCATCTTTGTTCGCTATGCCTGGAACATCGTCACGGAAGGAGTCGTACCTTGCTTGTCGTTACCACCGGTAATCTTGAAGATGTAGCCCTTGAACTCGTCACCGAGGGACTCGGCGGAGACCTAATCGTAGAAAACCCAATCAGCCAATTGCTCTCGTCGTTCGTATTGTGCGTGCATGTGTGCATAGGTTCGGGGGTGGTGTGTATTTTTTGAATCGGGAGGGATGCTGACTTCGGTGCCCATGCGCTTCTCCATGAAGGGACGGAGCTTGCGCTCATCGTCGACCTCGATAATTTTCTGCGACCCATTGGCCGGGTAGGAGATGTTGAGCTTCATCTTGACGGGGTTGCGCGGTCAAGACGGTAGCGCGGAGTTGTCGACAGGTGAGGTTGAAGGGTACGGTCGTGTGGATTTTTCGAGTTCCAAAGGTTTGGTGTAGCGAGTGTGTGTGTGTGTGACTCAGCTGGCGCTAGCCGAATCGGGATTTGGCTGTGTCAGCAGTCGCTAACCCTGTCATGTGACAGTATCACATGACTTGTGACCCAATTGACCATGATGCCTCAGGTGTCTACCGTTATTTCTGTGGGCCTTGAAAATCGGGTCGCATCACTTGCCTACTTTATTTTCCTTGTGGCTCAGAGACCTTTGAGGGAGGAGGGGGAATCCCAGTCCAATCGATGGGCTATGTCCTATGTCCGGACAGCATTTCTTCTATGGCACATCACATACATCTCCCTTTGACTATCTGTACTTTACTAAGGCCACCAAGAGATTGACTTCACGCCTCAAGCCTATGCTTAATCTGAAGCAACGGTCATCCTAGATCATGCCAAGCATTTCATATGTTATCTGCTACCTATGTAACTTGGCTAAGGCAGGTCGAAACAAATATGTTTTGGTGGCCTCATACTGTTTCCCGCTCAGGGGGCGCCGTGCCCCATCACCTCAACTCACGGCATATGAGACATTCCTAGCCCAGAAGAGACCGGTACTCCGCACAGAGTAGTCGCCATCCTAAGAAGCCATCTGGGGGGTGGTGGGCCTGAAAATGGTGGGAATGGTATCAAATGGCCCAGACATTATTCCTTCTTGCAGACTCTCTGTTGTCTTGAAATCTGAAATTAATCGAACTAGTTGAACTAGCTAGATATAAATGTCAAAATGAAACATTTGTATATGGAATAGGCCGGAAATAAGCAATCTAGCCCCATGCAGGCGCTCGGGTGCATGCGATTCCTTTCCACGTTGGGCCACGCGGCCCATTAATCACGGCCTATAGGGAAGCCAGCTTTCGGGTGCCATTCTTCAAGTGTACTTCCGTAGACTAGACCTCTGTCCCTGTTCTATAATTCCGCTTATCTCCACATGTTCGCGATTCGCATTGAACATTTGGGACCCGCTGGACATTATTCCGGCCCACCCGGCGAGATTTCATCAGAGCTTTAGGGGTTCTTCTGGATTTCTCCCTTCAAGCCCGACCACGTTAATTTTCCCTCTATTTCATCAAGTGCAAGCGCCCTGCTTGCAGCGACACACAGTGGCGGACCGGACCAGCCTCGTTCTGATTGCAACGGATGTGCTGAGTCTAGAACCGACCCTGGTTAACCCCAGTCACTTTTCTGATCGAGCATCCCAGGCGAATCTACGGTCGGCATTATGATGCGCCTATTTAATCGCTTCTACGCCTTGTGCGCCGTCGCCGCGTTCACTATCCTCTTCTCCGCTTGGGCCCTTACCTCTCGTGCATACGGCGATATTACACCCATCAGCTTTCAGACGGCCAGCAAGTTCGATCAACGATTGGTGGTTTTTGGGGATTCATGGAGCGACAATGAAACCGAGGAGCGGCAGGGAAAGGTGTGGACTGATTGGCTTTGTTCGATGGTAAGGATATACCGACTCGTAGAGTGGGAACGGACGGGAGATGTCTTGGACTGCATGGGGAATGTCTTATGCGACGAGCCGACTGACAAATACACTAGTTCAACTGCCATCAAGAAAACCTCGCCCAAACGGCCAAGTCCGGGTTCTATGGGAAGTACACGGGCGCCGTGGTGGATAACCAAGAACTAGGCTCAGTCGACCTACTGTCTAAGACACATCTGGCAGACTTCAAGACCCAACTCCAACAGTGGCTGGATGCCGAGTCTTCGGCATTGAAAGGTCTCTCAGAAGAACAAATTAAGTTCCGCCAGGAGCACACTATCTTCGTGGTCTCGTTTGGCATCTGGGACATTTGGGAGCTGGTGACTAACAGCAAGGACTACGATAGCGCAGTCGGCTCAGCCGAGCGCCGTATCAAGACGCTCATGGAGCAGCTGGACCTACTCAGTGAGCGCTGGGGCTCGACCGAGCTCAAGGTCATCTTGACGCAGGTCGTCGATGTGACCTTCCTGCCGGGCTTCACGGAGGTGGGCGACGAGTACAAAGATGCCGTCAATCTCCTAGACCAATGGAATAGGAGTCTACGCAGGGCAGCCGGTGATTGGAAGCGTGGATATATATACCTGTTCGACACCAATTCCTTCGTGCTAGATCGCATCCGGGATTGGCAGCTCTACGCAGCGGGCATTGAGGAAGAGAACGGACTGGGTAAGAACCAGGAACCCGGGTGGGAGAACATCAGCGACCCTTGCGTCAAGAGCGGAAGCGGGCCCAAGGTCATGATGTCAAAGGATGAGATGTGCGAGCATCCCGAGAAGTATCTGTTCTGGTGAGTTTGCCCCTGTTGCTTGACAGCTTGACAGCTCGAGTGCTCGACGTGAGGATCTGCATTCCAAAGTACCCTTTTGTACTGACCGGTATCCAGGAACGAGATGCACCTGGGTCCATCCGCCCACCGGTTGATGGCGACAGAGATCTACGACGGCATCGATGGGAAGTTGGTGAACCGTAAGGATGCCGAAGCCGAAGCCGACGCAACTGCGGCTGGATCAGGCGAATCCGTGAGCGAGCGCCACAGCCAGGGCTCTGCATAGACATTGTCATGATGGTTTTATCCGATGAATCAAAAGGACTGCAATAAAAAGGCGGGTCCCAGCGTCGGTACCCGAGAATCAGATCAAACGCCCCAATGCGGCGTGGATGGTCAGGTTCCGTTGGGGCCGGAGAAACAGAGAGGAAGGGACACGGTAGTAACCGACGTCAGATTTCAGATCCCGGGACAGGGAAAAGGGGAGTCCCAAGTCAGTCCCAAGTCGGTCCCAAGTACAAAAGACGTGGTATTGTTCCATCAGTTGAGATTGTAGTTACAATCCGTTACAATCGTGGGGAGGGATCGGCGGGTTAATGAGGTCATTCTGGATCCACTAGTATAGACAGGACTATACAGAATCATACATACGTACATCCATAATACATACTATAGAACATAGAATATAGAAAAAGAATTACAAAGTTGACCGATGCCATGCGTCTGGATGTTTCTGAATAATGTTTGCTGCTCGAGATTCGCCGGGGAACCGAGGGGTCGTTGACGCGGGCCAATCGAAGTCGCGACTAAATGCGAGTCGCCGCATCCGGAGACAAAGAAAACAATGAGCAGCTCAGTTTGCTTCAGATGTGATAGTTACTTCTCCTATCAATGGGGTTTTCATCTTTTTTCCTTTTTTTTTCTTTTTTTTTTTTTTTTTATGTAGTATACTGTACGTAGTAGACACATAACAAAGCACCCAATAAACCCAATAATCCCTATAACCCCTACAATCTATATTCTTCTAGCCCTATCGACCTTCGCCATTTGAGATATGTCCAAGCCACATCGCAGGGATCTCCCCAAGACAAAGAAAAGCGCGAAAATAGGGACCGAATAGCTCCTTCTCCTCTCCTTTGTCTCGCCTCGTTTTCCTGTCTCTCCCGATTCAATCACTCTTTGTCTCTGACCGTGCTGGCGCCTACTACTGGCGCTTGTTCCCCCCTCAAGTCTCCAGCTGGTTATTCTTTCTTTCATCCAACCTTTATACTTTACCCTCATCCTCTTTCTTCGCTTCTCCCCGATTATTATTTTCGTCCATTTCTTTCATTCTTGTTTCTTGATTTTCTGGTTCCCCGTTCTTGCCTCCCCGTCTACTAGATAAATGTCTTACAACCGAGTGCTCCCCAACCCGGTTGCTTTGCACCATGACTCTTCTCAAGTCTCGCTACCCAGATCTAGCAATCTCCTCGACCACAAGATCATGAATGACTTGCCCGTGTCCCACGGTGCTCTGCCGCTCCGTCTGGACCCTCTGGGTTCCGCGTGCAGGTATCCCGAGGTCCGCTCTGGACCTAACGGCATCCCACAGACCCATCAAGCCATGGCTACACTGAACCGAGCGAAACTTGAGCCCGGCCCTCAACTGGACCGGATGGGTAGACAGCCTGATGCCATGACCAACGCTGATCATCGCGATCTATATGCCCGCTCCGCTTCATCTTCGGGGGTTCCAGTCCCAAATCGAACAAGGAGATGAGTTGGTGTCTTTGCAAGCCGGATCCAAAAATTCCCCGGCCTCGTAATTGTGAGTCGATGTCGTCTACTCCTTGGTCCTTAGAGCATGGCAAGTGATTTCTATTTTGAATCGTGGGAAGCTCTTTTGTTGGGACTCGATCCGGGACTGAATCCATTGTTGGAACAGTGCTAATTGATGAAACAGCTTTTATTCTCTACCGCCAACATTATCAGGCTGCCGTGGTGCATCAGAACCCTGGTCTGTCAAACCCAGACATTTCCAAGATCATTGGAAGGCAGTGGAAAGCCCTCTCGGACGAGGAACGCGAAAAATGGAATGCTCTTGCAAGGGTAAGACATCCATATCCGTGAAGATGTCAATTGCTGACCACATCTTCTATAGGAAGAGAAAGACCGCCATCAACAGCAATACCCTGAATACCGCTACCAGCCCAAGCGGCCCGGCCGGGATGGCGGCCCTCGTGGCTCGGTTTCGGGCATCAGTCACAATCCTTCGGGACAGTCAACATGTAACAGATGTGGTGGCCGCATCATGAATGCTCCTACCTCCCCAATGGCCCCCTTCACTTCTTCTGCCAGCGCGCAAACCAACCGATCGAGCATCTCAGCGGGCTCACACCCGATCACGGTCTTATCAAGGGATCACCCGGATACGAAACCCGTGCTCAAACCAGTGAGAATTGACCAGATGGAAACTCGAGCCCGCCGCTACTCGGAGGAAGATGTTCCAGATGTAAAGCGCCGCCGTGTTTCCCACACTACTCTGCACGCTCATCGGGACAGGAGCCCCGAGGTCACATACCCAATCTCTCCATACAATCGGACAGACCCGCACCACCCAAGTCCCCTCATGATCCATTCCCAGAGATTCGGCAGCATTTCGGGCCCGTCGCATCCTGACCCTAGCTTGAAGCTACCACCACTCAAGACTACAACGCCAGTGACCCCCTCCACGCCATTTTCGCAAGATGGCTCAAGCGTGGAGGCTACAGTCATGACCATTCCATTTCTTAACAAAATCAAAGTCCTCGCCAAAATCTCCCCACCCTTGGTACCTTCCTTCCGTGATCCAAACGCTGTGCGAGGACCAGTCATTTCCATCGACGGTCAAGACCCACACCTCGTTCAAATCGCCGTCAACTTCCTGGAGCGTCTACTGAAGAAAGAATCGAAGTACCAAGTACGAGTATTCCCAGGGCCCGACATCTCAGCAACCCCCGACGGCGGCCAGATGGGCGATGCAACAGTAGACTACCTCAACACCATCTCAGCCTGGCACCGAATTTCCGACGAGGTCATCACTTTTGTCAAATCTACACCATCAGAGCCAGCAGACGAGCGCCGCTTGTCAGATGCAGACTCTCGATCCAACCACTCCCTCAAGACAACTATCCACAAAACAGCCAACTTGCAGATCAATTCTCCCACACACTCCAGCGATGAGGAGTCCGAAAGCAACGCCGGCACAAACAACAGCCACGGACCCATCCCCATCGCAATGGTCCCCCGGTACCAACTCACAATAGCCGACGCCTTCGCCTGCTCAATCCCAATTCACGACTCCTATGCACCACTCGACCACTGGCAGTGGATGGCATCTCTCTGGCGTGCTTGCGTTGGCCCCGACATCACCGTGTATATTCGTGAGTGTACCAAAGATGAACTGGACCGCGCGGGCGGAAACCCTGTCGAAGTACGTCTGCAGGATGCTCGTACTATTATTCTGCGCAAGGTGGCTGGGACACCTCGTGAACTCGAGGAGAAGGCGTTGAAGCGTGTTGGGTTTGAGATTGAGGATTTCCTGGCTGGATAATAGGTTAATATAAGATTTTCTTTGGCTTCCGAGGTCATGGTGCTTAAATCAATTTCCTGGGTGGCATATTGCGGGTGGTACATTTCATGGAAAATGTCTTGTGAAGATCGTACCTTGTGGCTAATAGGACTGGTCAATACATATTTTATTATACCGTACATATCAGTATCTTGAAGTGTATGTAGTAACTACCTAGGTAGGTATGAGTCTCAGTGGATTTTTGACTCTATACTCAGTACTACGATCGCTAATAATGCTTCTTAGAGAATCGGATTTCTCCTGACTCCTTTCTTTCCTACTAAAAATTATAAGTCATTGTTTAATTGCTTTCAGTTTAGAGTATATTTGAGTGTCACTTGTTCATATGTCCCCAAGTACCCCTACTGTGATTCTGAAATGCCAACCTTTGCGGAGCATGTGAAGCTCTATATACGGTTAGCGTGATTTCCTTATCATATTGATAACAGAGATTCTGCCTTGTCTTACCGTCAAGGAAGATAAATCTCTCCAACCCCTACGGTTTGAAATTTTCATTAGCAATGCACTGCTGATTTTTTTCTGAATCATCTCTGACTTCGATCCTCATGCAGGATACTGGAATTGATGCTGCTGCCCAGCCATATGCCTCTATGGCTGGGAAGCTGGACCCCGGGCTTCTCAAAGCCCTCGATGTGCTGAATTTCTCAACCATGACCCCTGTACAGCAAAAAGTTTTGACCGAACTTCCCAACTGGCGCAGTGACTGTCTCGTCCAGGCCAAAACCGGTACTGGCAAAACTCTCGCCTTCTTGCTCCCCGCTTTGCACTGTCTGCTCCAAGGCCAGGCGCCTCCCAGAGGCCAAGTCGCCATCTTGATCATTACGCCTACACGAGAGCTGGCCCAACAAATCGCCAAGTCATGCGACCAGCTCACTTCCCAACTTGCGACCCCTCTGGAGTGCCACACTGCGGTTGGAGGAACAGCTCGGGCTTCTGCTCACTCGCGCTTCTTGAACGGCGCTCCGTCTATTTTGGTGGCTACACCGGGCCGACTTAAGGACTACATATCTGACGAGTACACTCTTGAGAAGCTGTCAGATATACAGACTCTGATTTTGGACGAAGCGGACACTATGCTAGAAGCCGGGTTCCTCCGTGATGTGAGGAAAATCCTGCAGCTCATCCCGCCTAAGAGCAAGGGCTGGCAGGGAATGTGCTTCTCAGCCACTGTTCCTCCCAAAATCAAGACCGTCGTTAGTGTTGTGTTGAAAGAGGGATACACCAGCATTTCGACTATCGATGGGAATGAAGCTCCAACGCACGAGAGGGTACCCCAGTACCACGTCCTGATGCCGTCGGTGGGAGACACCTTTACCACGCTTGCGGCCCTTCTCAACATGGAGATCAAGAATTGCTCTAAGATCATCGTCTTCGGAGTCACTGCAAACATGGTTGCTCTCTTCGCAAATCTCTTTTCTCAGGGCCTCACTCCCTTGAAGGTGTTTGAGATTCATTCCAGGCTCACCCAGAGCCGCCGCACAAAGACCACGGAGATGTTCAAGGAGGCGTCTGCTGGAATCATGTTCGCCTCCGACGTCATAGGCAGAGGTATTGACTTCCCCAATACGGATCTAGTAATCCAGGTGGGGTTACCATCAAATGGCGAACAGTATGTCCATCGTGTCGGTCGTACAGCTCGCGCTGGCAACGATGGCAGGGCTATTATCCTTTTGACAGAGCAAGAGTCTTTCTTCATGAAGGTCAACCGCCACCTGCCCATCAAGCCTCACCCCCAGACCGCCGAAATCAACGCGGCTGCCCCCTTATGCGCCGATGCGGTCACTAAGGCCATGTACAACATTGATGAAGACGTCAAGAAACGTGCCTACTCATCCTTCATTGGATTTTTTGCTGGTTCGGGTCTCCTAAAGCAGCTCCGTCTCGATAAGCCTGGCCTTGTTCAGATGGCAAATAAGATGGCCATGGAGGGTATGGCTTGCCCCGAGCCTCCGCCAATGGATAAAATGATCGTTGGCAAGATGGGCTTGAAGGGTGTTCCTGGATTCAATTATGCCAGCGGCAATGACTTGAAGAGAGGCGGTCCTCGACCTCCCAGTCGTTCTCAGGGTCGACCATCATCTAACCGTGACGCCCTTAGTGCTGGAGCAGGTCGAGACCAGCATGGTGGATTTGACAAAAGTCGTGGCCGTGGCGGAGCAACGGCAAATCCACGAGGGCATACCACGAGATTTCTTAAGCGCGTTCCTAAATAGGAATTAATGTTATTCCTCTGACCTCCAAAAGCATTTTGTACGATAGTTAATTTTCTTCCTCCTACCATGGACATCTGAATACAAAGTTTCACACACTGTTGATATCAAGACTTATATGTACTAGTTGGTTTGATCTGCACTTTCCTCCTTTCCTCGCTTAGTCTTGAAGCGGAGTGGGAGAGTACGCCTGATTGTTGAGAGGGGATAAATTGCTGATGGTCCTTTGAGATAAACTGGGTGCTGGTCCGATTTCGATAGTCTTTGTCTAGCTATGGGAAATAATCAACCACGTGCGTTTCAGCTTGGCTATTTTTAGACTTTGCCTTTGACATTGATATGGTCTAGTTGCTGGTCTTTGGGTGATGAACATATCTTTGTTTCACCCGATGCTTTCACCTCGGAAAGCCATTCAAGTAGATTGAAGAGGAAATTACACTCGAATGGTAGTCTACCAAACAAAGAACATCGAGTTTACATTTTAGACGTCAATATGCTCATTTGCTTGTAGACCATTGAATAAAGAGGGAAAAGCCTAACAAATATAGCAGCACATACACAAAGGAAGTCGGTGGCCCTGAGGACCACAAATATATGTCCTTCCTGTCAGCCGCGTGAAGATAGTGCTCTTCATTGCAACCCCTTCTATCTGAATTATCTGAACCATCACATTTCTACTAGTACCGACGTCGCTGATATCAAAATGACCAACAACCTGAAGCGTCGAGCAGAGAAGAGCCTGAACGAGCCTCCTTTGTGGGAACCCATCGTCAAGAAGATCCGGGCAGCTATTGCTGCACCACCAACAGATCCTCCGGAACTGTCGGGGCCAGGAAAAAGTAAGTTGTCTGTACTTCCACAGACAGGGAGAGACCATGAAGGCCGCAGAAAATGGGCCCGTCAAAAGGAACCCATTAAGAGTATCGAGGATGTACCCAAGGAGTGGGATTGGGATCCCAACGATCTCGATCTCGATCCGTTGTAAGCCAACCAAGACTTATTAGCGATGCATTTCTAATCTTTATGATAGGGACATCGACGCAAACATCAAGAGATGCAAGGAACGGATCGATGACGGAATCATGCCTCAAATATTTGAAAAAAGGTTGTCGACATACATGACGTTAAAGGCCAATCAGGACCAGATGATTGCTTCAGAGAAAAGGGGGCTGAGTTTGGGCGTTGTCAGACGATTGGATAGTCTGAAGATGATTGAGAAGGAACTTGTAGACAAAGGGGATCCCTGGGAATCGCTGCCCAATGTGAGGGCTATCATGAAAGCTTACAGGTCTGGAAAACTGAAGTGGTCGAAAGATGGCAAGGCTACGTATTGGTTTCAAGGAAAGCAAATCTGTGAGCCAAAAGTCTGGGACTACAACGACATTATCAAGGTCAATCGCGAGAATAATGGTTCAAAGGGCTTTTGGGTGGAAGGGGTAAGTTAAAGCTTGATGAGCGTAAAGTGAGGTTTAAACTGCTAACATTCGCATTTAGATTGATGGATCTAAGCACCATGTATGATGCCCCCAAACCCTCAGAATGCTGTATTTTGTCTTGAATTAACATGACCATCTCTGATACAGGTACGATTTGAAGTTCGAGTTCCACCTATGTCTGGCAACCCAGGACCCTCTTGGAAAAGCTGGAAAGCAGATTTCTTGGACGACGCTACGTGTGATTCTGCCACCATCTTCGAAGACGACCTGGATCAAATAATGGATTTGGCTCCATCCGGAACTGACATACCATTCATCGGAAACTACCCTATGCAGACTGCCAACAGCCCTATTATGGCTCATACGAACGTCGTGCTGCAGATGCGAATTATCTCGCCTGGAGATAATCCCATATCGAATTGGTATCCAGTACGTGTTACCGTCTTCCCGAAGGGTAGGGAAGTTATGCCTGCCAGGCTCAGTGGTAATTGGTGGCACAAACTGAGGAATATCCTACCACAAGGCCAAACTCAGCGCACTACTATACCTGAAAGCGTTTTACAAGGTGGCAAATATGTACCTCACCTGGGAATCGTGGGTGGTAGAAACCCAACTGCACGGCGACTTGGATGGGGATTGGACGGAGCCGGAGATATGCCACCATCTCACCCACATGGAACTTCCCGTCCAGGAGGAGCTGAGCCTTGGGGAGCACCGCCCATAAGACCTGGACATGCCCCTCACTTTCAACGGCCCATGACTGCGCCGCCAATCCCTCCAGGACTTGGAGGATGGTGGCTACCACCTCGGTTACTAGATAGCCCCTCTCCCCCAGAGTCTATGCTTGCAGCATCAGTTCCGGAGCCATCTCAAATGAGCGGGTACCCACCGGAATACTTGAATCCTAGTGGAGTGATGGAGGGTCCTGTGTTCCGAGGATCTGGAGCTGCCGCTCCACCACAGGCTTTAGTTGGGCCCCAATGGGAGACCCAGTTTCAGCCAGGTTGGTTTTGGGTGCCTCCTGGACAGGGTTGGAATCCCGGTTGGTATTACAGGTACCCCGAAGGATCTGGTGCAACACCTTCTCAACCCAGGGAGGAGTATCAAGAAGGTTCGTACCAGAGTCGCGTTTCAGAAATATCAGGACAGCTTCATCCCCAGGCAAGCACAGTTGGAGAAAGAACAGTCCGCAGCACCGGGATAACCCCAAATATGCAAGGAATGGAGCTTAATGATAATGCACAACCAGCAGCGCGAGATTGGTTTACTGAAGGTATTCCAGAGTCAGCTGAACTGCCAGAATGGCCCACGCCCATTGAAGCATCTCAGGCCCAAAGACGATCGCATGGTCGAAGGTTTTCTCAGAGACTCCGTCATTTGATGACTCTGAGAGAAAATCGGAACCCTCCCAGTTAGTCTTGCGAATGATTTATCTATTCCTATTTTTTATTATCCCTTTCTCTACTTGACTCTGTTTGCACGTTTTCAATAGCCAGATTTCCAATACGCAGGATGAAACTGAGAGCATCACTACCTAAAACATTAGACCACCCATATATTCATACCCGAATCATTCTTACAGTAGTAATTTTATGATAAACACCCTCGATTTGTAGAGATGACTACTGAAGCACTCTCAAATCCAAACGATGATCCGTAAGCCAAAATTTAAGAGCTCAGGGCCTGGATTAGTGAAGGTTTGTTCGATGAAAGCTCCCAAGAACAGCCTAATCCCCCGTCTCCTTAGGAGCTGCTTGAGGCACACCAACCTGCTAACCCAGTCGCTTGCCCAATTCGAACCAAATCAGCATTTGACAGTACTTCCTTCTCGAATCCAGCCGTAGCCTGATTCAGCACAGCAGCCGAAATCACATCTAGGGACACATTCGGGACTACCCGAGTAAACAAGTTGGTCACGCTAAGCACAGAAGCCACAGCGGCATTTGTCCATGTTGTCGAGTTAGTGATTAAACCAGGCCGTACAACGCAGATCTCGACATCTGGATATTCCTCAGGAAGTTTCCGTACCATGGCATCTGTCTCGGACTAGAACTCGACATTGATCAGCGACTATACAGAACGGACTAGATGTTGTAGATACTCACGCGCATGACCATGTAGTCGCCTAAATAAAACGGCTTCTTGGCCTTTGGATCATCCATCACAGCCGCGCCGCTGAAGTAAAGGAAGCGGAAGGGTCGTGCAGGCCCAGCCTCGTAGATGGCTTTGAACCCTGCTATGGTAGAATCGTGGGACACTTTTTTGACCTCTGCAAATTCAGAGCTACTTGATTTGGTAGGCGAAACCGCAACGGTCCTGGGGGTTCAGCATGGCAGCCTGGTTCTAGGGATGGAAAGCAATCCACACGTACCATATACACGCATCAGCTCCAGCGAGCTCGGCTTTAACTTCGTCAGAATACTCGCAGTAGTCTTTGACCGTGACATTTTTCAGTTTGGACGAGTTGGCGTCGTCGATCTTGACTGGTTTCCGGGCTAACGAGATGACTTGGGTGATTTCAGGCTTCTGTAGGCTCTGTCTGACGATTTCGGTGCCCACTAGGCCGGTTGCGCCGGCTACGATGAGCTTCATGGTGATGTCCAGTGTTCTGAGCGGGATTTAGTGGTTTCGGATAGGTTATAGCTGGAATATCTGACTGGGGTTATATTGGTCCGGATTTGGGTTCCTTCGGGGTTGAATTCCAGGAACTGACATCAACCTATCACCGAAAATCGGCAAGGCCTACGATAATTCAAATTCTGTAGTTAAATCTATCAATCTATCTCCATCAGAATTCAGCGTCATCCTTGATGTCTATTTTGCGGCCCAAAGAAAGCATATCCCGACCGACCCTTTTCATACCACACCGCAGTCGCGACTCGACCTCGCTGTGAACCGCATCGGATGTTGACATCTCATGAACAGAATCGGAGGTCTTAGAGTTGCGGTCAATATATTGTGGAGGGCAGAGCAGATATCGCACAGCCACCCAGTGGCTCTTCAGAGACAAGTAGCACACATGTAGAAACGGGGGCCAGGCGAATGTGGTGAGCCAATATACCACCCAGCTCTCATGATGAGTGGAAATGGCGGTAGCGACCGAGTAACAAATGGCACCAACGGTAGCAAGGATTAAGAGCACGTTGTGAAGAATGCCGTTGTCCACCAAGTCTCGCTGGAGTTTCATGTGGAATGACATAGTCGTGATGCGATTCCACGAATTGGCACTACTTCCGGTTACGAATGAGCCTTTCGGCTTGCTGGAGAGAAGATAGAAGCACAAGACGCCCCAGATGCTCTCTGATAGAGAAGAAATTCATAGTTAGTCACGCGGTTGCCATAGAATGAGTGTAGGTTCCACTTACGACCAGCAAGCCACTTGTTTTCCAAGTGAGCAAATGGCGCGCTCTCGAAACCAGTAGCTGCAGCCTGTAGATATTCGTACGCCCATACCGAGATGATGTGGGAAGAAGCCAAGAGAAGCTGACAATAAAACAGTGCTGGGGAAGTGGCAGGAATCTGTTGTCCAAGCACCAAGAGGAAGGGGACAGCAGCAAATCCAACAAAACAACCGACTTCGCCGAAAATGATGCCCGCTCCATCTAGCGCAATATTCCATCGAAGGCGTCGAGAAAACCTGTTTCTGCCTTCAGCTGAAAGCATGGCTGGGACTTGCTGGGCATGTCCAATATTCCATCTCTTTCTTTGAGCGATGTGGCCAGTAAGCGATGTCGGGAGAAGTCCCCATTGAAGAGGCTCCTGAACCTGGAGAGTGCGATATCCCATTCCATGCAGTATCTGCGACAGCTGCCAGTCCTCAGAGAAAGAATAGGTTGGGTACATGCCTACGTCCATAATTGCCTTCCGCCTGAACACTGCACCGGACCCTGCATCAATAGCACGGCCTAGAATATCCAGGTCGGCATTCTGGCATGTGTAGAAGTGGCTGCGAGTCTGTGAAAGCGGGTCACCCTTGGGCAAGTTCGAGAAGTACTGTCGCGTAGAGACCAACGCTGACTCCGGGCTGAGAAGTAGATGAGGCAGCGTCGCCCGAAGAAATCCCGGCTCTGGGATGGAGTCAGCATCCAGCACAGCACAGAATTCTGGCTGGACGTCTTGTTGCAATGTGCTCAAGGCATAATTCAGGTTACCGGATTTGGCAAATACCTGACCAGACTGTCTGCCGCGGGAATGGTATGAGAGCTGTGGCCATTGGGATCGCATCTCGGTCACTGCTTTCTCAAGCAAGCCTGATCCGCCATCATCAAGGACCAGAACACGGAATTGAGAAATCGGATAGTCAAGGTTACAGGCTGCATGCACTGTATCCATAATTACATCGACTGACTCGCCACAGCAAGGTAGTAAGACGTCCACACTCGGTAGGTCCTCGTTATTCATGAGTCGCAACCTCTTGCGAGGACCTCCATGTGCGATATTTGCCGCAGCGACAGTCCGGAGCTGCTCTTTGCGAGACAAATCTAGAGATTGCGTGAGATGAGAAGTCTACCCCTTGGAATAAATTGACAGGCAAGGAGACTCACGAAGAAACACCCCTTCTACTAGAAGCATCGTCCATACCTGCCAGGTTGATGGAGTAAATAGGACCAAAAGTAAGCGCAAAGTGAAATATAGATTTCCAATCCATATTCCAATTTGGGCCGCATAATAAACAAGCTTCTGATATCGCTGGCCTGTCAGAACTCGCTGATCCGGAGGAAGCTCGTGGATGTTGTATCTTGACTTTGCGGACATCTTGAGATAATCTCTCATGGGCCACAAAAGGACAAGACGCGATGCTCTAGATCCAGAATGATACTTATGTCGCTATCTCAGCTCCCTGCCACCATGATAGCTTAAGCGCCGTTTGCTCCTTCTCTGAAAGTTTGTGGGAGACAGGGGTAAAAATTATAAAAATTAGCCACATGGAAAGTGAAAGATCACGGTGTATTTGTGCGCTTGTTGAAGAGGCGTTGATTTAGATCGCTCTGGCCCCAGCCACAGTGTGGAGTCTTGAACGCTTGTTCCGCAGAGAGCCGGTTGAATCCACACAGCTTTATGCATCTTGGCTTGATATTATTATTCAAAAGTTTCCGAATCCATAAGAAAAAGACAGAATGCTTTTTCAGTCTCTGGTGGGAAACTTGCGATGACAATAGATCAGCTCATGAAAGTGGATTCAGTTCCCCGAAACTATGCTGAAAATATGGCCTCAGGCTCTCAGGGGCTGCCTTCTTAAATCAATACTGGAACTTCAAGTGTGACCTGTATGGCGTGGCTGTAATGGATAATTGTCTCTCTTTTTCGAGTTACTTGCACTGCTTTGTCTTTCTAAAGGTTGAATCTATGCCCGACACATACGTCCACTAGGTGAGACAGTCCATTCGTCGGAGCCAACAGCAGTCAGCGCGTAGAAGATGCCGTGGGGATCGTACTTTGCTTTGATTTGACGCAGCCTCTGGTAGTTATCCCCATAGAATGCAGTCTTCCAGTCAGGCTGTCGAAAATCGGCCTGTGAAATACTAGTCAAACTTCCTATGTAACCGCCATTTAGGCATGAGACATGACTTACTTCGTTCAGATATGCTCCCGATTGCGGGGCCAATCTCTGCAACTGAGGGACAAAGTCGTGGGTCATCTTGTTCTGATTGACAAGCATCTTCTTGGGTTCGTTGAATTCCCACGGCGTCTTAAGATATGCGTGGACCAAAGCTTCTCTCCAAGCTGGCAGCACAGCATTATGGACATCACCGGAGACATTTTTGGAGACATGCAAGCCGTTAAGGCTAATTTTGCCTCCATTGCTAACGATATGCCTAATGGCATCAGTGAGTTGGTCATTCTTCTCCTGTACGACCGATCGTGGGATCAGCCAACTTCCGTACTGGGCCACACCAACTGTAACAGACCGCATCATAGCTTCGAAATGATCAAGGTAAGACTCAAATTGTTTCGAGTATAAGGTGTATTTTACCCCCAATTTATCCAACCCATCGCGCAATGGCTGCGTAATGTTTTCCAGCTCCTTGACAGAGATACCCGGAGCGGTCATGGGGGAAATCTGAAACGAGGTGTTCGAAATGGAGCCCATACTCATGATACCTTCATCCACAATGGCGGGTAAATGGGAGTTATAAAGCTCCAGAGCTTTGTAGAAAAGGTCATCGGAATTGTCCTTGGTCAGAATGGTCAAGTTCAATCCAGATACTGGTCCACCAGGATGCGCTTTAGATGTCATTGACCAGACAACACTGTAAGTTCCACCCCCACCACCGCTCAAAGCCCAGTAGAGATCACTGTTTTGTTCGCGGTTGGCCACGAGAAATCTACCCGTGCCGTCAATGACTTCCCACTCGAGGACTTGGTCTGCTGCGAGACCATATCGTGAACTGAGCATTGAATGCCCGCCACCTTGGCTGTATCCACCGGCAAGGCCGACTGTAGGACAAGCTCCACCGAGAATTCGCAGACCATGGGTATCTGCTGCACGGTATGCTTCGATGCCCTGAACACCTGCGCCAAGCTTCGCGGCTTTTCCTTGGTAGTGCTTATCTCTATAATCTTTAATCTCGATGTCTTTAAGATTATGCATCCAAACAGAGAGAGCACCAGCCCCAGTTGACTTCCCGTTATAGTCATGGCCCGTATTGCGTACAACGAAGCGAATGTTGTGTGTTGTTGCAAACCTCATTGTCTTCGCAACATGCACAGGCAGCGAGACGTTCACCGAATAATGAACAAAGTTCCCGAGGGTACATGGTTTCGAAACTGGGTGAAAGGGATCACAAGTTCCATTGGTAAAGAACGGGGCCATAACAGACGAAGAAGATTGGTAACTTGGAAGGTATTAGTGTAAGGATCCCAAAAATGGAGAGCTCGCTCATACTGCTCCTCTGTCTTGAACCATCCATCCTTTAGCGTTTCACACCTGTCTTTGTCGTAATTGGGGATATGACACGGAGATGCCAGAGGCACTGTTTGAATGAGACGCCCATCGATAGATTGGTTGAAAGCATTCCAGGTGGAGGCCGAGGGCCAGCACTCGTCGCCGGGAAAACATCGGCAGACAGAGTTTTGGGTAGTCTCTGCTGTTGCTGCAAGGGCAAGGAGGCTAAAGATGAGCCCTCTTTTGAGACTCTTCAAAGACGGCATTTTTGACGTAGAGACAAAATTTTTATTTGATCAAGTAGGATTGAACTTTCCCGGTCTCACTTGAGTCTGAATTTTGAGAGGCTGGTGATCCACCTGCGCGCAGATCGACGATCTGCCGCGGCAGCCTAGCTTGACAGCTTCACGCTATATGTGTAAATATACAAGAACGTTATCTTGATGCTCAGGTGATGATTGCATTTAGTTGCCTGATTTTCTCTGTCATGATTTATAGTGGAAAGGTATTTAGATGCCATTGGCTGATTTTAGTGTGTCTAAGGATGTCTTTCTCCTATGTAAAAGCAGAGTAGGGTAGGTACTGCACCATCTCATGAATAACCAGTGTCCTGATTTTGCAGGCCTTACCATCATCTACGGAACTTTTTCAACCCCCACACCTCCTTCGAGAAATTGTTTACCATCACTTCTCTTCACTCTTTGTTTCTTGCACAAACTTCATCGGCCATGGCATTCCAGGCTGATGGCACTGATGCCAAGAGCATCACTGCGTATGGAGAGGCCCGTTCAACCCTACAGGGGGAGCCTCTGAGCTCCGACGAACACCGCAAGATGACCGAGTACTTCTCCGCTAGCATGTATCTTTGTCTCGGCATGCTCTGTCTTCGAGAAAACCCCCTTCTGAGAGAGCCTCTGAAAGTGGAACACCTTAAGGCCCATCTCTTGGGTCATTGGGGGTCCGATGCCGCTCAGTGTTTCACTTGGATTCATATGAATCGTCTCATCAAGAAGTATGACCTGGACGTTCTCTTCATTTCAGGCCCTGGGCATGGTGCTCCCGGAATCCTCTCCCAGTCTTACCTGGAGGGCGTCTACTCTGAAGTCTATCCCGACAAGAGTCAAGATGTGGAGGGAATGCGGAAATTCTTCAAGCAATTTTCATTCCCTGGTGGTATCGGTAGCCGTGCGACTCCTGAGACGCCCGGTAGCATCCACGAGGGTGGCGAGCTAGGATACTCCATTTCGCATGCCTTTGGAACCGTTTTCGATAACCCCAATCTCATTACGTTGACCATGGTCGGAGACGGAGAGTCCGAGACTGGTCCCCTTGCAGCGAGCTGGCATAGCACCAAATTTCTCAATCCATGCGTGGATGGAGCGGTTCTTCCTGTTCTCCACTTGAATGGTTACAAAATCTACAACCCAACTGTCCTTGCGCGAATCAGTCACGATGAACTGACAAGCCTGTTCATTGGCTACGGCTGGAAACCATATTATGTGGAACAAAGCAACAGCATGCATCAAGACATGGCAACCACCCTTGAGAAATGCGTGCAGGAAATCAGGGAGTATCAGCACCAAGCGCGTTCATCCAATAAGCCATTCCGACCACGCTGGCCGATGATCATTCTTCGTACTCCAAAAGGATACCCTCGACAGGTCGATGGAAAGTACCTCGAAAGCTTTTGGAAGGCGCATCAGCTTCCGATTACCGACGTTCATACCGATCCGACATCCTTGTGGCTTCTGGAGCTTTGGATGAAGAGTTACGAGCCAAATTTGCGGTTTGACAAGAGTGGAAAATTGATTCCCGAACTCAGAGAACTGGCTCCAACCGGTAAATCCCGCATGAGTGCCAATCCCATCGGTAATGGCGGTAGTCTGCGCAAGCCACTCATTATGAATGACTTCCGGGATTATGGCTTCAAGGATATCGTTCCCGGACAAACGATCAAAAGTGGCATGGCTAACATGGCTGCCTTCCTGCGTGACATCATGGCGAAGAATATGACCAACTTCCGCCTCTTCGGTCCCGATCAGACTGAGTCCAACAAGCTTGCGAAGGTTTACAAAGCAGGCAAAAAGGTCTGGATGGGAGATTACTTCGAGGGAGACGAGGATCGTGGGAACCTTGCCCCCGATGGGCGTGTGATGGAGATCCTCAGCGAGCACACCTGCGAAGGATGGCTCGAGGGCTACATTCTTTCTGGTCGTCACGGACTGCTCAACAGCTATGAGCCTTTCATTCACGTCATAGATTCCATGGTCAACCAGCATTGCAAATGGATTGAAAAGTGTCTAGAGGTGGAATGGCGTGTTAAGGTCGCCTCACTCAACATCCTTATCACCGCCACTCTCTGGAGACAAGATCACAACGGTTTCACTCATCAAGATCCCGGGTTTCTCGATGTCATCGCCAACAAGAGCCCGGAAGTTGTTCGAATCTACCTCCCTCCAGATGGCAACACTCTGCTATGGGTCATGGACCACTGTCTCCGCAGTGTCAACTATGTGAACGTCATCGTTGCCGATAAGCAAAAGCACATACAATTCCTGGGTATGGACGAGGCCATAGAGCACTGCATCAAGGGTGTCGGAATCTGGGACTGGGCTAGCAACGACCAAGGCCAGGATCCAGATGTTGTCATGGCATCTTGCGGCAATGTCTCAACCCACGAAGCCCTGGCAGCTACCGCACTCCTACGCCAACACCTCCCCAATCTAAAGATCCGCTTTGTCAACGTCGTGGACCTGTTTCGACTGATCTCGGCGCTCCATCACCCGCACGGTATGCCCGACCGTCAGTGGAAGTCCATTTTCACCGACAACAAGCCCGTAATTTTCAACTTCCACTCGTATCCCTGGCTCATCCACCGGCTGACCTACAAGAGACCCGGTCAGCATAATCTGCATGTGCGAGGTTACAAGGAGAAGGGCAACACCGACACTCCATTTGTACTGGCAGTACGTAATGGGACCGATCGATACAGTCTCGCCATTGATGCGATTGATTTGATTCATTCTCTGGGAAATACCGCTTCGGGCGTGAGAGAGAAGCTGGTCAATGCTCAGCTTGCGGCCAAGATGGAGGCCCTCGAAAGTGGCCTTGATCCAGAGCATATTCGAAACTGGAGCTGGCCCTACCATAGCGAGTCTGGAACATGTTTTCATGGGGAGCTAATTGTTCTTCATGATGGTTAGGTCGAAGACGAGGATGGAATAATTCAGCGAATTGAAGCAATAGGAATAACAGTTTAAACTCTTATTAATAATGTGGATATTTGTAGCTTGAAACAAAAATCCGAGTTAGTTTCGTGTCTTTAAAGAAGCTTGGGACATTCCTACTCGAGTCTAGGTTTGCCTTGCAATAGGATTTCGCTTCATCCGTATCTCTTACTATCTCAAAATCATTAATAGACCATAACGTAAATAGATCGTGATTACAGTGGCACTGTAGATAGGAAAATCTCAGCCGTGATTGCAATCAAGGTGCAACTCTCATGATTATCTCGCCTAGGCTCACAATCTGATAAGGCTTCGGACTTCCGACTTCTCCGCGGGGTCCAAGTGGAGAACCTCAAATAACTTCAGACCCCGCGATATGGCAACATGTTCTGTACGCAGTACAGATTGGCACAATGCCACCACCTACATTGAGCAATAGGCTTGCATCGATTAAGGGAGTCAGACTGGCTGGCTCATCCTCCAGCTGGGACATCAACATTGAATACTCATCCGACACCTGTCACGGCATTATCGCGTCCATCACACACGACTCTTCAGAAAATGTTGGAACTTCTCATCTGCTTCCAGCTTTCACTCATCCTCATATACACCTGGATAAGGCATTTGTTCACAGTGCGCCTAAATATGCCCACCTTCTTCCCTCGGCCGGCACCTTCCAAGAGGCATTGTCTTTTACCACGGAGGCCAAGAGAGATTTCACAAATTCCGATCTCCTTACAAGAGGGGAGTGGCTCCTCGCAGAATCCGTCTCTTCGGGAGTGACTGCGATGAGAGCATTTGTGGAGGTTGACCACACTGTCCAGCTGAACTGTTTGAACGCAGCAGTAACGCTCAAAGATACATGGAGAAATGCATGCGAAATTCAGATTGTATGCTTTGCTCAAGACCCGATATTCTCGAGTGATTTCGGAGAGGATAATTTGGGTTTCATCGAGAAGGCTCTCACCGAACATCCCCAGATCGAGGTCATCGGAACAACCCCCTACGTGGAAACAACCATTGAAGCTGCAGAAAAGAACATCAGCTGGGCGATCGACCGGGCTCTACAACTTGGGAAACACCTTGATTTTCATCTCGACTACAACCTCGATCCAAAAAAGGAAGCACTGGTTTGGTTCATTTTGGACATTCTTAAACAGCGAGACTGGACTACTCGCTCGACCACCAAGCGTGTGATGTTAGGTCATTGCACTCGATTATCTCTCTTCAATGAAGAGGAATGGGCCCGGCTTTCTCGTATTATCCACGAGAACGATCTCCCAGTCAGTTTCGTTGGCTTGCCAACTAGCGATCTATACATGGCGGCTCCTCCTCGGCAGAATACTCAAGGGAAACCCAGGGGCACATTGAACGTCCCTGAGATAATCCGCAAGTACAACTTGGATGCCGTCATGGGCGTAAACAACGTCGGGAATGCATTCACTCCATGGGGCTCTGCAGATCCATTGTTCTTGGCTTGTCTTGGGGTCGGCATATATCAGGCAGGGACACAGACTGATGCAGAGCTTCTATACGAATGCGTGTCTACCCGCGCTCGAGCTGCAATTGGGCTAGAATCACCGAAGAATAGCCTTACCGTAAAGGAGGGCGATCGTCCGGATTTTATACTGTTTCGCGACAGAGACGACACTGGGTGTGGAGTATCTCGTCCTCGTACAAGCGTGGCAGAGATTGTGTGGGATCCTCCTGGGCGTATCGCCAGGGATGTGGTAGTCCAGGGGCGATTGCATGATCGTACAGGTACACTCTACGATGCAGAGCCCATATATCGACTCAAGTGAGCTCGCTACAATTTGCGAGATATTTATAGTAATAAGCACGTGATTACACCCCAGATTCAAGATAAACTGACGCGTGTAAGTCACTTCTCCGCGTCACAATATAGCCGATATATAATAGCAGTGCCATGCAGGGAAGAGTGTCCCATAGTATCAGTGTAACCAAAGGGTATCACTAGGCAACACCTGAGACAGTTTCGTCTCGGTGCCTGGCAACGTGGTTCGATTATGTCACAGGTGTTCCTGTCGACTGTGGAGTACGACGGAGTAAGTTATAAGGTCAAATAGGTGGAATAATCAAGATCGGATGAGTTAAGGGGAAGATTGGTGAGATGAGACTCGAGTGAAACAGAACACAAATTGGGTATCATCTGCAGAAGTGCCCCTGTCCTGTCGCCTTCCTCTACAAACTCCGCCGCATCCATCCCGAACTCCAAGTCTTCCTTCCCCATCGTCTCCCTTCTTTCCCCCTCATCCATCCTTGACTTGTCCTCCATACACCCGTTGTTTCATTACTCTCCGCATTTTCATATTCTGTATTTGCATTCCATCCCTGCTGGGCTCCCCGTCCCGTGGGGCTTTCTTTCCATTTGTCACCTCCCCGCTCTCAAGGCAACTTTGACCGCTTCATCACCATTCGTCCGGTCGCAATGTCGGCCCCGGCTCCAGCGTCGACCTCGCCGACAGTCGTGCGCAGCCATTCAACCTCAACTCGCCCCCCTCGACCTGCTCAGTCCGATCTTCCCCATCGAACACGCAGCGCAGCGGTCCGATCGAACAACACCTCCCAGCCCCCTCCGCAGGCCCACCATTCACACTCGAAAACCATCTCCTATGACCGTCGCCCTCCTTCAAACTATGCTGCGCTCGACAACGTAGCCCATCGGGACTTCGAGGCGTCCAATGTTGCCAGGATGCCGTCTCGCCGTGAACCCTCCACTGAGCGCTTACAGGAACACGCATCCACCGTGACCCGGACCGAGTCCACCCGAAGACACCAAAGAAATCCCTCGGGACAGTCACATCAACGAGAGAGGAGTGATATGGTGGGAACGGCCGCACCAGAGCGCGTTACTGACTCGTCGCAGCATGCGACCGGAACACATGGGACCCCGACCGCTGCCGCCCCGTCTCGGCGCCGTACAACAATCACGACGCCCACAGGCCAATGGGCCCTGGGAAAGACGATTGGTGCGGGTAGTATGGGTAAAGTGAAGCTGGCCAAAAATATGGAGACTGGAGAGCAGGTAAATACTTCTCCGACACTGACGGCTTGGAGTGACTAAGCCATGTTATACATTCAACGAGTACTGATTCCGGTCGCAGGTCGCTGTCAAGATCGTCCCGAGGCTCTCGACTGAGGAGCATCGCAGCACCCGAGAAACAGAAAGGGCAGACCGCTCAAAAGAAATCCGCACGGCTCGTGAAGCCGCTATTGTCAGCCTAACCAGTCACCCATATATCTGCGGGATGCGCGATGTCGTGCGAACCACGTACCACTGGTACATGCTCTTTGAATACGTCAATGGGGGTCAAATGCTGGACTACATCATTTCTCACGGGAAATTGAAGGAGAAGCAGGCCCGCAAGTTCGCCCGCCAGATCGCCAGCGCGCTGGACTACTGTCACCGGAATAGCATCGTCCACCGAGATCTGAAGATCGAGAACATTCTAATCAGCAAGACGGGAGATATCAAAATCATCGACTTTGGTCTTAGCAATCTGTTTTCCCCAAGAAGCCATTTGAAGACGTTCTGCGGCAGTCTGTACTTTGCAGCCCCCGAACTGCTTCAAGCAAGACAATACACGGGCCCTGAAGTGGATGTTTGGAGTTTCGGCATTGTTCTTTACGTTCTGGTCTGCGGCAAGGTGCCATTCGATGACCAGAGTATGCCTCAGCTGCATGCCAAGATCAAGAAGGGTGTTGTGGAGTACCCGCCAGGTCTCACGACGGGTAAGAAGAATTCTACAAGTCTACTCCTGAGTTATTAGATGCTAATGGGGGATTAGAATGTCGCCACATCATCTCACGCATGCTTGTTACGGACCCCAAGCAGCGTGCCAGCTTGAACGAAATTATGAACCATCCCTGGATGAACAAGGGCTTCAACGCGCTCCAGAGAACTTCCTTCCTCACCGAGAGCCTCTCCAGCTCCCACTGGACCCGGAAGTTGTCGAAAAGATGACTGGCTTTGATTTTGGTCCTCCGGACTACATCACCGCCCAGTTGACCAAGGTACTGGAGTCGGAGGAATATCGACAAGCAGTGCGGAACAATCTCCGTGAACAACCCACACACACCCAAGCCGAGAAGAAACGCGGCGTGTTCGACTTCTACAAGCGACGCAACTCTGCTGCTAGTCGGGATACACTATCGACTCCATCGGTAGAGGTGCTCCAATTGGGCAATGACCCCTTGAACGCCTATAGCCCATTGGTGTCCGTTTACCACCTTGTCAAGGAAAAGCTTGACCGAGAGCGAAATGAGCCTCGACCTGGTGCCCTCGGCCTGCGTCCAGTTGCTGGCGAGGTTCAAGTCCCCGAGTTGACCGCCCCGGAGGCTGCTCATACCAACCAGTATCAACTTCCAGGAGACAAGGAAACCGGCCGACGGTCCCGTCCGCGTGCCCGAACCCACGGCGAAGACGAGGTCACGGAGGGTATCAAGAGACTTCATACGTCCTCGCCTTCTGCGCACGCGATGCCAATTCCCTCGCAGTCAGAGACTCCCGCAAAGAAAGAAAGTACCGCTGCTGGCCTTCTGAGGCGCTTTAGTACTCGCCGAACTAAGGATCGAAGCCGTGATTACGAACGAGAGCGCATCAGCACCCCCAATACGCCAACCTTGAACGTTCAACCACCTGCCGACTCGGCGTCTCCATTGCACCGTGGTTTCAGTGTGCGAAGAACCCGACGGGCAGAGCCGTCTCCTACCTCCGTTCCTACTGGGGAAGGTCAACCCCAGCAAGAATTGCTTGCCGCGCCCGGCTCGGTCGAACAGACTTCGTCTTCAAACAAATTCTTGGGACGATCCACCAGCGTCAATTCCGCCGACTACCGACCTCGGAGAGCGGCCCGGAGGAGCGATGCTGACGTACTGGATGCAGAGCGCCAGCCCCCTTCGACAAGCGGTTCTGATCATTTTGCTCCTAAGGAAGCTGGTGTGAGGACTGGTGGCCGCACGCCTGCAGCGCGAACCATGTCGCTGGGTCATGCCCGCCGCGAAAGCATTCAAGCTCGTCGTGCCCGGCGGGAGGCTGCCCGGGAAGCCAATGTGCCAGAGGAGACCGATGCAGACATATCTGGCGCAGGGACCGCATTGGAGAGTGCAAACGAAGGAGAAGACCTGTCCAAGCCCGTTTTCCTCAAGGGTCTCTTCAGCGTTTCTACTACCAGTAGCAAGCCCCTGTCGGTCATTCGGGCTGATATTATCCGCGTTCTAAACCAGCTAGCTGTGGAGTATGTCGAGATTAAGGGCGGTTTCAGCTGTCGCCATGCCCCAAGCATCGATCTCGACAAGGTTGTGGATGTCAGCCCACCTAGTCCGGATCGACAGGGCCAAGTTGCCCACCGCCGTCGGATCAGCTTTGGCGGCCTTCTCGGGCAAGACGACAGCCGAGATGACAGCCGTACAACACCTCACAGGTCCCAACGCCGCACTCATGCCGCGCCAGACCGCAGCTTCACCACGAACTCGGACGGGTCTGAAGAATATGTTGCCCGTGACCAGAACCAAGGCATTGTTGGCGAGCGAGTGGTCGGAGAGACCACCACTCGCGTTCAAAGCGACACCGGAGAGAATCTGGTGCTGCGATTCGAAATTCTCATCGTGAAGGTCCCTCTCTTCTCATTGCATGGCATCCAGTTCAAGAAGGTTGCAGGCGGCATGTGGCAGTACCGAGAGATGGCAAAGAAGATCCTCGATGCCTTGCGCCTGTGAGTGGACTTGTCTGGCTTTCTTGAAGTCGAGACATGGAGATCAAAACATAGAAGCTCACCTCGAAGGGCTCTCTCTCCATGCGTGCTTTCTTCGCCTCTGTAACTACATCTGCCTGTCTTTAGGTACATTTCTCAACGACGTATCCGCACCAGCATTCATTTAGCCCCTCGGCTCTCCATCCTTTACATACTATGGACCTACCTTTCCATTGGTTCCATTTGCAATTCAGCATTAGCCCTACCGTTTCTGCATCTATATTTGCCCCCGCTCATCTACTTCAACGCATCGTTCGCCTAGACTAGGCTACCCTTCGGTCTTCACGGTGTACATTAGAGTTTGATGAAGACTCGTGTAATGGGGTTTTTTTTTTCTTTTCCTTTCCTTTTTTCTTCTGTTTGTGTAGTGTGACAGTGCCCTCGGTTTATCTTAATTGAGGACTGGGAAATGGCGTTGTACAGTTTGTGGAATATTTGATCATGAATGTTTGTCTGCAAAATGCAATACTGTTAATGCGGGTTTTTTCCGAAGGCTCACTTCAATTGAAAATTTTATCTATGTCTTTTTCTAGCGAAATCCAGAGTTGTGAAATGTGTGGCAGAAATAGAAAAAAGCGACCGGCGAAATATCTATTTTCAGGGTTGAGCAAGTAAGTCGAAACACATTATTGTGGCTTGAAACAAGCAGTCAAGGACCTTGGTTGGAATTGAGGGTGCATTTGGTTAGCTTTTAGGGACCCTTTGACCATAGCCTGTCAGGCTCCGCTCTAGGGGAGGGTGCACTGTACCGTGTTAGTCGAACGCTAAAGCTTCCGAGGTTTCACTGAATAGCGGACGCCCTGTCGCCCCCAGGGGCCCGGCCGACGTCAAAGTAGGGGGACTGCCTAGAGGCAGTACAGGGTAGTGCTTCGGGGGCGCTGCCTAGGGCTGACCAGTGGGTGCGTACCTAGGTACCCCATGGGCCTCTAGGTACCTAACTCAATCTTCTGATCCTAATAGGGGATACCCTATTAGCGAATAAAACATAGATATGTAGCTAAGAGTTTACCTGATACGCTGCGATATAGCTATAGACTTAAACTAGCGTCTTTTTTGGCTGAAAAGAGAGCCTTCAAAGGTTCGGGAGGAGCCACTTACCAGAGGGCCGCCTGATATACTTGCGCACGCCCACACAGCATGGTACCGGATTCTATATTGCTCAAAGCCAGGGCAATCCAAATGAAATAACCGTTCCCACCATCCAGGTACTATTTTCCCACTGTCTTTCACACTTTCTAGCTTGATATGGAGAATAGCTAGCATCACGTGATATAAATCCTAGCCTGGCTTTGAAACAGCTCCCTACATCCACACTTTACGATCGGTCTATTACCAGTTAGTATATCAACAAGTAGTCAGATTTTTAGATCTGTTACGATATTCAATTTAGCGAAAATCGTATAAAACCTATCGATTAGTCATCTATTTAAAAGCCATCTGATTGGGTGAATCTGGAAAACCTAGTTACTCAGCGGGTATGCGCCAAGGTATCGTCATAGAAAAGTCAACAAAGTCTCTAGACGCTTAGAAGCTCGCTGCGCCCCTAGGTTCCTCTGAAAATTATATCAACCTAGATAGAAAATGCCATATTTTTGGGGACTTTGTTTATTTTGTCCTTAGACCTTTATATAGGGGCCTCAAAGAGCCCGATGGTCTGCATAGACCTAGGCTACGACAAGACCCCTATAGACCCGCTCCGGGCACTCCGGAAAAGACTCTCTGCATCCTTGGGTTCCGATAACACTTTTTTCACCCAATCAAAATCTCTCAACCAGAATGCCCAGACTGCACCCCAAGTCAACCTAGTGATATTCCAATAAAAGACACTTCTGTTTAATGCATATACAGTTCTTTGTCTCCTATTGCTAGTTTGGCACTTTCTGAAGCCTATATCTCGATTTTTCGAATATTTTCATATATCAGGTGATCCTATGTACTGATCATAAGATGACTAATAAGTGGGGCTACAAACCATGGATTTTGGATTTTTCACCCTACTCTATGCCCTTTTCTTTCACCCCTTTAGCTTCTCTTAACTTTCGTTGTCCTTCCTTCTCCTTCTCTCCTACCTCTACTCCCCTAATTTCGCTTCATGATATTCGATGCTATTCACGTTGCGCCGGTCTAAATCCTATTGATCGTTCTTTTTCCCCTCTCGCGACAGTCGACGGTGGTTTCAGGCTTGCTCTTAGGCCTACCGTTTCCCTGATTGCCGCCACCCCTATTGCCGGTTGCCCATACGGGCATACCCGACCACCGATACGCGTGTAGACGCGTCAAAACCTGGAGCCCCACCGTCGCCTATATGGCTATGGCGATACACGGGCCTACCGTAGATGGGGGTTTTCAGTCCCCTTCTTTGCCCCTTTTCTACGATCTGACAGGCGAAAGTGACTCTGAACCTGAGAAGACCCTGGTAAGTGTTCCCTCCCAACTCCCTCTTGCTTCTCTCACTTTGGGCACCTCCTTCCTTCCCCGACGGCTACTCCTACACAACCCATTTTCTCCCACATTCTTTGTCCTAGCTCTATCCCGCATGGTTGTCTATCTCCCTACGCCCCCCTTTGTTTTTGTTTTATCATTCCATTAGCGCGTCGCTTCCCATTTTACGCACACAATTCCCAATGTCCATTATTACCACGCGGGTAATATCCGACGGACTGTACTGTGTATAGAATCGGTTATCGACGTATTTTTCTCGCGTCGAAGATGGGAGTACTCGCTAACTTGAGTTCCTGGGTTCAGCCAAAGATTTCACAACCGAAAAAAGAAGGCACTACACCCTTTGCTCTAAGTCTACCTCAAAGACCATCCACCTCGATATTACGCCTACCATCGACGTCCCTCCTTCGACTCCCGCAAAAAAGAGATGGAACAAAAGGTTCTGAAGACTTTTCGGCCACATCTCGTCTTGGGCAAGACACGCAAATGCGGCTAAACTTTAAGCCTTCGAGCAGGCCTGCGAGCGCTAGCCCTACGCCAAGTCTTAAACGTCCTCATGTGGAGGTGATCATACCATCACCATCTCAACGACACCAGAAATGCATGAAGCCCCTTAAGTCAGTGGAACCTACTGAGGATTTGCCTAATGGCTTTTCCCCTTATCGTTTCCCAACGGATACCGAAGAGGCTGAGAAAAAGCCCAAACGGGCCTATCCAACGGCGCGCGACATTAGCCGCAGCGTCGTCTCTTTTGCAATGTCGCCCAGGCCCATGCCATACAGGTCCATCACCCCGATGCAAGCTTTGCGCTATGAATTTCAGCAGAAATTGAAACGTATCAATGGGCCTGAGGTATCATTCGACATGGGCGACGAGAAAGTAGCTATGCTGTCGGCTAATTTCGGCTTCTTGAATGAGTACAAGCTCCAAGATGCTATCACTCGTGCCGATGCGGGGTTCAATGCAGGATGCACCTGCAATGGCCCCTGTGACCCTGCTTCATGCGACTGTGTGGAGATGGAGGAGGATTCGGAGAAGCGGATCTCGACATACCGTCCATCGATCAATGGACAGGTCGTTCTTCGGTCGGATTTCTTGCAAAGGAAAGCGCACCCTCGGATCTTGGAGTGTAATGAGGCTTGTGGCTGCAGGGGTAGATGCTGGAACACTGCCGTGCAGCGTGGCCGAAGCGTTAGGCTTCAGATCTTTGACACTGGGTGTCGCGGTCTCGGTATGTACCTGTAGTTCCCTTATTTTTTTATTTGTTATTTTTTCATGAACTCACTATTCTAGGCCTACGTTCTCCTGATGCTATTCTTGCGGGACAATTTATTGACACCTATCTCGGAGAGGTTATTACCAAGCAAGAAGCCGACGCCCGAGAGAACGCAGATGAGAAAAACCAATCTTACCTATTCACCCTTGACCACAATAGATACGACGCTGATGTGGTCAAGATGTATGGGGACGATTATGACAACTTCTATGTCGTTGATGGCCAGAAATTCGGCTCGCCTACGCGATTTATGAACCATTCGTGCAATCCCAACTGCATCATCGCCCCGGTTTACACCACGAACCATGCCGATCACCTGGTCTACTATCTGGCCTTTTTTGCGCTCCGAAACATCCCTATTGGGACGGAGCTTACTTTTGATTACAATCCGAATTGGGACGGCAGTAACAAGATCGATCCTAACGCCGTCCAATGTCTTTGTGGAGAGCATAATTGCCGCGGTCAGTTATGGCCTAATGCCCGTAAAAAGGGCCGCAAATCACCGTCTCCTCGACCCTTCCAATGATTCCTACGCCCTTTGTTCCGTTGGACCTTGCATCAGAAAAGCGCCTGCATTTTCGATACGTTTAATTTGCATAGACCGGCGATTTCCGCGCTTTTTGACCCTCGACGAGCTCCATGACACGCATCCATGCATATGTACTTATTTACGGTGAATGGGCGTTATGTACCAAAATATGACATCCTAGAAACATCGAATATTTACCTAAAATAGGTATTATGGTAACTACTTTTAGGGTAGGCCTATCGGTTAGGTCAGAGACGATGCTTATAAGGAGAGCCTGGACTAATATAATTGACTATCAGACCGGTCACCCCGTAGGTTTTCTACGAGTTCAGCTGGCGCTATCTTTCTCGACCATCACTATATCACGCTGACTACCAAAGCGGCAATAAAACCGAAATTATATCGAACAAGAGGATTCACAGCTTGTTGGCAATTTAGGCTATTGAAAGTACGGATATTCCGGCAACCCGCAAAGCAGCGTATTATTCTGCGGTACTATACTTTATACTACATAAGCGGATACGTGGTACACCAAATTGCGTCGAAAATCACGTAAACGGGCATAAATTACCTAAACTAAAGATGCATTCATTATATATTCAGTGGGTTCTCTGTATGGATTATCGCGATGGAGGCCTTCGATAGTGAGAAATAGCTAATGTATTATAGTAATATTTGTGTGGGTTAGAACACCACCTACAGATTATATAGGTTTCGGTCGTATTTCCGCTACATAGTACAAACTATATATTTTACGCTATATACTTAGCGTGCTAGAGCGTATTTAGTAGCGGTTAGGTGATATAGGAGGCGGTAAATATAGGCGGTCAAAGAGCGCGTTTTAGATATACGCTCGCGGCTCGATTCAACCTATATAAATAGTGTTAGAGAAACCAAAGGACAGAATTTATTGGAAAGCATTATTATTTGAAACCTTGTCTCCCCCGACGCTAAAACAATAAACATATAAAACAAGAGGTCACGTGATTTATGATTACCTAATATCATGACTACATTATTATGCAAAACTAGTAAATAGACTTTAAGGATGCTAGATCACATGATGGAATTATATCATCAGATCACATGACTCGAAAGGGTCTGTGTCGGCCTTTATTATGAGGATTGGGCTACAACCCCCAAGTTCATCTCGGGGGCATGTTCGATGCCCCGCAGGATAGGCTAAACAGGCCTAATAGATGCCCGCAGGATAGGCTCAACGGGCACTGTGCATGCCCGAAGGTTGGACATCATGGGCATCATAGGCATCATGGATGCATGGAACGTCGGCATTATTGAGGCATAGGGAATGCCTAGAGCGATGGCAGTTAGGGGCAGCCATGGGAAATAGGGGGCAGTCATAGGGGGCTAGACATTGACATGCCCATGGGCATAGTATACTTCCTAACCTCGGGACCCATGGGCGGGCCTACCTACCCCTACCTAGACATTGACATGCCCATGGGCATACCCGTCACGGGCATGCCCGGCCCGCCCATAGGCATGGTATAGGTCCTACCCTAGGGACCTATAGGCGGGCCTACCTACCCTACCTACCCATAGGCATGACCTATGGGCCGCTAAGATTGTGAACATCCGCATGGATGTTTGGTTGGTTTGCATTATAGGTCACGTGATTGATGCATGACTATATCTCTATGCTTAGTTTTGGTTTACTTCCTTCCTTTCCCTAAGTTAGTTATTTTTGATAATACACTCCTTTTCTGTTGGATTTGGCTTTTAGTAGCGCTGTTACAGGCTGAAGCCTACGGAGTGTCACGTTCGAGCACGTGACTTGACCGACCTCGACCGAATCTTGTCTTCGAGCGCTGCCAAGCCCGTTAAGACGAATTCGGTTGCGTAAGCGAACGTACGTGTACGCGCACTTTAGTATCCTCGCTAAAGCCCCTATATTTACTTCTTCTTTTCTTTACGCTTAATGAACACTACATGTGGCCTTGTTCGGTTGAATCTAAGCCGTATATTAACCCTTCACAAGCGCTCCTACTTTGGTTCTAGACCTAGCTCTATCACAAAGATGTGTTGACGCACGGAGATGGTGATGCCTTATTGACCAGGCGTCAATGGGTGTCAGTCTCTCCTGCGTACTGACCTCGCTGTCTTATCCGAATTCTATATTTGTTACGGAATAAGTCTCCTTGAAGCTATTCCTAAATCTCTTTGTCTCTTGTTCTGATAGATTGGCGGCGGTTCGCTACTACTACGCCTCCCTTTCGCTTACGTTTCTTTTTCTCTACTATATATTTATTTGTTAGCCTATCTTATATAAAAGGAGGTCTCCTATTTTATAGTTCCTAATTCCTTTAAGAATTAGTCTCTATTCTTACTATAATATATTATTCCTACCTCTTCCTATAAGTTATCTTAGACCTTTAGATAGTTGTTACCTTATCTAATCGATAGGCTTACTATCCTACTAACTAGTATCTTTAATAATTCTAATTCTTCGACTTCGATTACCTAAGGTTATAATATCTCCTAATACTCGATTATCTACCTAAAAGGCTTTATCTTAAAGCTAAAATACTACCGAACTATAGCCGATTATTAAAACTCCTTACGATATAACTTCTATCGATAAAGGACTCCTTAATACCGAATAAATTACTAAAAACTACTAACTTACTTAGTAAACTATCGAAAGACTTAAGTAATAGGTTACCTATAGTAATATATTACTAAACTCTACGCCGAAGAAGCTACGCTCGATAGCTAAGCGAATCGCCTTTAGAATTATTATAACTCCGATCCTAACTATAAGGATCGATTCGAGATTAAGTTTAAAGATATCTCTTAATTTAAGATTATATTTAACTTTTAATAGCGATAAAACTAGCTATTAGACCTTAAAACTACCTTCTAAGATATATCTTATAAGTACTACTATAATAGTAGGAAGATCCTTCTTAGTATCTTTTTTATAGATAAAACCTACTATATAAGATAGTATCGATATATTAGTAAATTAATACTAAAAGACTAGCGCTATACTAAAGGATTATAGATCTACTTTAAAGAATTTACTCTCTCTTTTATCTAGAATACTACTAATCTCTAGGCCGAAGTTTAGGTCTAGCTCGAAAAGACCTTCTAACGTTCCGATAAAGATCTAAGAGAGTTCTATACCTATCTCGATACCCTCGAGTAATATTTCTCTTATCCCTCGGAGACCGAATAGAGCCTCTTATTCTTTATAAAACTCTAGTACTTACTATAAAACTTAATTAACCTCTATATTCTTAGCCTCTTATAGACTTAGGATAAAATAATTAATATTATATACTATTATTAGGAAATCCTCTAATTATAGGAGAAATATAAATATAAGGCTAATAATAGGGAAATAAACTAAGGGCTATCTAAGCGCTATTTCTAAGGATCCTTTTATAACTCTAAGCCCTACTCTAACTTAAACTCTAGTTATAATACTAATCCTAATTACTTATATAGGCCGAACTAAGATTAATACCTATAATACTATAATACTAACGATCTAAATAAGGAACTAGTTTAAAACTATAATAATCTATCTCGCTCTTATAATAAGAACCTAATTAGACGAGATAGATAACTCCTTAAATACTTTAACTATAGTAGTAATAGTTACTTATAACCTATTTACGATTAAGGTTATACTAATATAGGTAAAGTTCTCTAGGAAAACGCTAATAAGTCGGAGTAGACTCTATATCTTCGACTCTTTACCTTTAAGTAGAGATAGCCTCCTATTTCTATATACCGATCTATATCCGAGATACTATCGAAATATATATAGATCTCGATAGCTACGCCGGAGTTAATATTATTAGCTATTAATTTATTAAAATATATAAACTCTAATAAGTAAAATAAACTAAGCCTATTATTAAGGCTATTAACTAATTCGCTATACCTATATATAAGGTCTAGAAGGTTCTAATTACTACTACTAACTCCTATAGGTTAGTTAGAACCTTTAAGTACCTATATATCGCTCTCGACTACGACCTAGACTTATAAGATAGCCCTATCCTACTCTTAATTATAACGTTATAGGATCTTAATATCTACTTTACGCTAGCGTCTTGCCTCTAGTAGTTTAAGACGCCCTCTATTATAATTAAAAAACCTTATACCTTCGCTAAATACTCTTATAAACTAGTATACGTCTTTATAGTTATCTAGATACCTAAAGAAGTCTAGATCCCTAGAGATAATAACAATAAATAACCCTCTTAAGACCTATCTAAGATCCCTACCGAGCTATAGGCGTATTAGGATATCTTCTCTTATAAAAAGATAATAACTCTTCCTCTATTTAAAGATACCGATTACGCTATCGAACTTATTACTAACTAATTATCTTCCTTTAGACTAATCTACCCCCTCTTAGAGAAAAAGCTCTTAGAACTCTGCTAATATATTAATAAAAACCTCGAGAATAGATATATCTATCTATCTAAGAGCCTTATAAGAGCCTTAATTCTATTCGCCCTTAAGAAGGATAGTAGACTCTAGTTATATATTAACTATTATAGACTTAATCGTATTTTGGTTTAGAATTACTACCCTCTCTCTCTTATTTTAGAGATTCTTAACCGCCTCTCTAGTACGAAATAGTTTAGTAAGATCGATATTAAAGATATATATTACTAGATCTATATCTAAGAGGATAATAAATAGAAAATAGCCTTTCGTATCTACTATAGTTATTTCGAATATACTATTATATCCTTTAGTCTTACTAACGCCCTAGCTATATTTTAATCTTATATCTATATAGTATTTTACGGCCTTCTCGATATCTTTATAGTAGTATATCTAGATAATATCCTTATCTTTTTATTAGATCGCGACTTATATACTAATTATATCTACTAAGTCCTTAAATATATAAGATCTATAGGTTTATACGCTAAACTAAGTAAATATATCTTCTACGAGGATAAGATCGAATTCTTAGGCTTTATTATTTCCTCTAAAGGTATTTCTATAGACCTATAGTATATAGCCGATATACTTTTATAGCCGATTCTATATACTTTCTATAATATTTAAGTATTCTTAGGATTCTATAATTTCTACCGACGTTTTATCCGAAACTACTCTAAGATTATACTCCTATTAATATCTTTAATAAAAGGGAGTATAAATAGTAAGAAGCTAGGTTCCCTAGAGCTTATATCTATAGCAATAGCGGCGTTTTACCGTATCCTCGACGTACTTAAGATAGCGCTCCTTCTATATTATTTTAATCTAGAAAGACTATAGAGACTTAAGACCGATATATCTAACTATACTATAGCTAGAATCCTCTCTTAACCTAATAACAAAGACATCTAGTACCCTATCGTCTTTTAGTTAAAGAAGTTTAATAGCGTAGAAGTTAACTACGATATACTAGATTAGGAGCTTTTTGCTATCGTATAGTCCTTTAAATACTAGTAATACTATTTCGAAGGTAGTATATCCCCTATCGAAGTATTATCTAACTACTCTAATCTTTAGGCGTTTATAAAGCAACCTAAACTTAATAGCAGATAGGCTAGATAGTACCTTCTTCTATCTATATTTAATTTCTAAATAAAGTACTATTCTAGTAAAATAAACCCTATAGATAGCCTATCTCGGCGATAGGGCTCGGATTATAAAGACGCTCCTAGAGTCGAGCTATTTAGTCTATTATAGGATCGAATAATAAGTAAAATATAGCTATCTAATTAGTAGTTTATAAGAGTTAAAGTACTTAATATAAAAGATTTAATCTTAGCTAAGACCTACTTTAATAGTAAGCCCCCTACTATAGACGTAGATATCCTAGTGTGATATAAGGAGGGAAACGAGTCTGTCTTGCATTATACGTATAGGAAAGGGTTATTATAGTATATACAAGGCGGTAAAAATAGGATAATATAGCAAAAAGGGGTAAGTTTGGGGGCTAGAGATTACGTAAGTAATCGATAGCTACTAAACGTACTCGAAATTAATATATAATAATAGTAAAAAAGGGTTTTATTATCTTATCCTCCCCTACTATCTCTAAACTCGTCCCGAGTTTACGTAATATAGAATAGGAAGGGTTAGATAAATATAAAACTTAGGGAAACGTAATAGAAGGAAAGGGTAGATATCTAATAAGAATAAGGTCGTATATACGTAGGGGAAACAAAGGAAAATAGGGTTAGAATTAGGAAAAAGACCCTTCGAAGACTATATTCGGCTAACTTCGGAGGTTTTCGAGGGAATTTTTAGAAATTATATAAGATCGGATAAAATCGTATAAAATTAGGGATATAATAATAATTAACTAAAAATTTTTTAGGGAAAATACTTTAATAATAAAGGAGATAAGGATAAATAATATAAAGAAGGTATATATATACGTAATAAAGAAGAGTATTAAGAGGGAAATTACGTAGATATATAGTATTAAGGTAGCCTATATAATAAAGAAATCGTATAAATAAAAGAGACCTTACTTCGCTAGAAAACTTCCTCTCTTAAAATATTTTTCGTACGCGTTTTTCGAGTATAATCTTAGTATTTTACCTCGTTTTCGTATATTTCCTATCGATTTACGTTATTCTTATAAGTAATTAAGGTAAGTCGATACCTTATATCGCTATTACTATCGAATAACGCCGAGAACGTAGGAAATAGCCGAGTTATATATATTAAAAGTATATACAAGTATAATATAGGGCTAATCAAAGGAATATATATAAGTATAGGCTACGATAAGGCTTATAATAAGCCTAGAGATAGCGCCTCGTCGCCCTAGGAGTCGCCGAGTCCTACTTTTCGCCTACGCTACGCTTATAGCGGTAGTCGTAGCGCTACCCCTATCCCTTATACTCGCGAGCCCTACTACGCGCCCCCTAGGAGTCGGTTCGCCCTAGCTCCCTAGGGATAAGCGATACCGAGGTAGTAGAGAGTCGTACTCCCCTAGGTAAGTTATTAAATTCGATAGAGTTTAGGGGCTAATATAGTAGGAAAGTAACTCTATCTAGTAAGGGAGATTATAAGAAGCTCCTCGACGAGTATTTAAACCCGCTACCGTACCTATTTAATAGCAAACTCGACGAGGATATTATAGTAGCGCCTATATAGCGCGATATAGACTAGCGTAACGCTAAGAGAGGATCTATTAACTCTACTAATAAGCGTCGAGGCGCCTATATCTAGTAGGTAGGGTTAATTACCTCTACTAGGTATACTTATAAGCGCTATAGTAAATAGCGAAGCCCCTTTAAGAGCTACTATATACTAGTTATTAGAGGAAAATTAATTAGTAATAGAGCGTATAGTAACTATATTTATAGTAGTAACTCCTCTCGCTACTCCCTACGTAAGTTCGGTCGATTTCGGTAGGTTCTAAGGCTAATATTATACTCGTAGGTAGATTAAAGATCCTACCTAAGTAGGTAGCTATAGTCTTACGGGTCTAGAACCTAAGTTGCCTATATCTAACGATCTAGGAGTCCGGCCGTAAGCGTAAAGATCCTAAGCCTTCTTAGGAGGAAGTAGAGGATACTATCTAAAACGTTATCGGCCCTACTAAACGCTAGTAATTAGAATCCGCTATAGCTAGCGCTATAAAAAAGGGTAAAGGTAGTACGTAGAAGTCTCCTAGGAAGATCTTACTCGAGTTCGTAGATATAGCGAAGAACTCTTACTATTTTTATCGGTCCTTATTTTATACGCCGAAGTAGCTATAGGCCTATAGTAGAGATAATATTAACTAGGCTAAGGTTTATATATAGTTTTAGGATTACGCCGAGAATATATTTAAAGTAATCCTAGATTACGTCGCTATAAAGACTTTCCTAGAGAAGAAGGACTAGTTAGAGTCCGAGAAAAAGGATAAAGAGAAGGCTACCGGATTTACTAAGGATAATAACTAGGTTAACTAAATTTATATATTATCGGAGGTTCTTAAGAGGTTCTATAGTACTTAAAGGCGCTAGGTTATAAATTATATATTTTATAGCTATTTTATACTACTACTAGGCGAAGAGCGAGGGCTTAAGCCGCTAATCGGATTATTTTCTTCTTTATCTTTATTCTTATTACCTTAAATTTATAAAATTTATAGGCTTTTATATCGGAATAACGACTATAAATAGTATATCTCGTCCTTTTAGATCTTCTTAGGTAGCGTCCTAGCTAGGAGAACTAGAAGAATTATTACTATAGTATTTATCCTTATTATTATCGGAGGAAGATATTAAGTTAATAGTAGATTTATAGTTATTTTCTTTAGAATTCTATTTATTAGAGGGCTATCGGTCGCTCTTAGGTATTTTTAGCCGCTTACTTTCGACTATAGTCGCTTTATTATCTTTCTTTTTACGTATCTTATTATTTTGCTTACGTATTTTATTAATAATATTTTTCGTAGCTACTTCCTCCTCTACCTACTTAGAGCGTATACTATTACGCTTTAATTATAGCTACTTCTTAAACTATTTCTATTCTTCCTAGGTAAATATCGATAAATCTAAGTATATTAGTAGAGGATTATTACTATCGAGGACCTTTCGTAGCTCTTCGGGGTATTTAATAGCTATATTAGCTCTATATAGCGCCGAACGAGCTACTAAGAACGTCTATAATAACTATAGGTTGTCTATATTAGCTTTAAATAACTAAGATCTATTAATTAAGTAGCGGAGGATATAGCTACTAGGCTCCGCTAGTATATATATCCTAAGCGGATAGGACTCTAGGACTTTATAGGGTCTAAACTATTTACTTTCGAACTTTTTCCCGCTCTTATTATATATAAGTACCTAGGTACTAGGCTTAAAACTAGACTTCTTTACTAAAGAATTATAGATCTTTTATCGTCGAATAGTATAGATAAGAAGGAGCTCGTTTGCCTTTATATATATATTACTAATAGCGTAGATACTTTCGAGACGATCTAGTTAATTTTAAATACTCTTATCTAAGTTATCGCTAGGGATATATAGATAGATACTATATACTAAGTAAAATAGACTATACCCTATAATAGTATACTTATAGATCCTCGTTGTAAAGAGTACTTACTATAAATAGAGGTCCTAAGCCTTCGTCGGCTTATTTATTAGATATTTTATAAGTATTTTGCCTAGAGTTCTATTTAGATTCTCTATCTTCTTATTTATACGGGGATAATAGGGAGTAGTAGTCTTATACTTAGCCTTAAGAAGTTAAATATAGTACTCGATAGTACTAGCTATAAGGTTAGGGCTATTATTAGAGTAAATCTCTCTAAAGGCGCCGTAGTACGTAAAGATATTATCGTATAGGAATTAGCTAAGGACTTCTTCGGTCGCTTTAGGAATTACCTTTGCTACTAGCTAGCCTATTACGTAGTTAATAGTAGTAATTATCTACTAATTTCTGTTAGGCGTAATTAGAAGATAGCTAATAAGGTCGATTCCCTAGCGCTCGAAAGGCTAAATTCTAGCTATAACTATATATTAAGTAGCTTCTCGTTCGAGTCTCTTCTATAATCCTTAAGAAGTTTAGCAATTCCGGTAATTTCGGGTAGTTTCTTTAATATCTCTTCGTATTAAGGGCTACTACGTATAAGGACGAATAACGCTATTTAATCCTAGGTAACCTAAATAACTAAACTCCTAGTATAAGTATCTTACTAAGTCTCTATAGACGACTAGTCCTAAGTACGGTACGCGGACCCTATCGTCGTAGGCGAAGATTAGTTAATAGTTACTTACGTCGCTACGTTTAGGCGAGTTCGGCTAAAAACTTAACCGTAAAGCGTATTTTAGGACTTACTTTACGAGTTTCTTGTCGGCTAGTAGTACCTTATTATCGAGATACTATATAGTCGCTACTAACTAGTCTTCTTTAGGTATACCTCTAACGCTTATAGTATTAATAGATATATCCTATATCGGTCGGGATTATAATATATTTATAGGGCTATCTTCGATAAAATCTAGCTACCTACTAATTACGTTAGGAATAATAGCTTCCGATCTCTTCCGATATTAAATATCTAGGTTATACTCCTAGAATTTATCGACCTAGCGAGTAAGTCGCTTACTATAGGTCGTCGTAGTCTATAAATACTATAAACTTACGTAATTAGTTATAATAGTCGTACGAGTTCTATTCTTAATATATCGATCCTATAGGCGTAGGGCTTCTTTAATAGCTAATAGCTCTTTTTTATAGATAGGGTAGTTTAATTCGGCGCCCTAGAGCTTACGTCCGTCGAATATAATAGGGTAATAAACGCCGTTTTTATCTACCTATAGGAGAACTATACTAATAGCCTATTCTAACGTATTAGTTTTAATATAGAAGGGCTTCGTTCTATCGGGTTACTATAATATAGGGGTAGTAATTAGTAGGTTCTTTAATCGTTTAAAGGTACTCTCGTACGCTATCGTCTAATTAATCGGCTAATACTTCTACTTTTAGACTATCTTATTAGCCTTCTTTAAGAGCTTATAGAGAGGGATATAGATTTTTACAAAGTCCTTAATAAAGCGTCGATAATATATAGCTAATCCGAGGAACTAATAGACTTTATAGATATTCTATAGCGTTAGCTAGTTACGAATAGTATCGATTTTAGCTTTTATCGGCCGTACGTAACTATTTCTAATAATATAACTATAGAATTCTAAACTTTTAGTAGCGAATTTATATTTTTCTAGCTTTATATAGAGCTTTTACTCCTCTAGCAACGTAAGTACTTAATCGAGATATTTATAATACTCTTCTATAGAATCTAAAAAGATTAGAATATTATCTAGATATATAACGATATACTTACCTAAAAGTAGGCATAATATATTATTTATAACTATCTAGAACGTTATAGGAGTATTATAGAGGCCGAATAGTATAGTAAGCTACTCGTACTTACCTTATATTATATTAAAAGCTATTTTCGGGATCGAACTTATACCTATCCGGATCTACTAGTATCTAGCGGCTAAGTTAATCTTCGAAAGTACCTTCGCCTTACCGATAGTATCTATTAATTCTTATATTCGAGGTAATAGGTAGCTATTTTTCGCTATTATACGGTTTAATATATAATAGTCGATATATATACGCTATTTTCTATTAGGCTTCTTAGCAAAGATAACTAGAAAACCCTAGGGACTACTTAATAGTCGAATTAGGCCCTTCTTAATAAGGTCTTCGATCTATTACGCCTATTTATTTAGCTTTTTAGCGGATAAGGTATATATATTAATATTTACGGGGGTATATCTCTACTATCGATATTGTATATAATAGGTTACTTAGGAGGGAGTTTATTAGGTAGTTCCGTAGGGAAGACGCCTATATACTTTTCGAGGATTAATTATATATAAGGATCGGAATACTTAAGATTCGGGGGCTTTTTATTACCCTCGGAGGGGCGAATAACCGTAAGAATAAGTTCGGAGCCCTTCTTACGAGAAATACGTCTATATTACTTAGCGGAGATTAGATTAAGGCGTTTTATACTATCTAGTAATATCCTTAGCGTAGACTAAGGAGTAACAATATATAAACTATATTTATTACGAATCTTTATAGTTAAGTTACGCTAATCGATAGTAGGATTATACTTTCGGAGGAAATTACGCCTAAAAATAAGCTTATACTAGTCTAAGTAAAGGATCTATACCGAGATATATCTATACTAGTCTCCTAGTTATATAAGGAACCGCGCTATAGACTTAGTTTTAAGATAACTTCTATTCGGTAGATTAACTTTAATTATATAAGCTATTTTTCGGATAAAGATATTCGATTTTAGGCTAGAGACTATCTTTTACGAGATAAAAGTATATAAAGTACCGCTATCGAGAAGTATAGAGATAAGAGAAGTATTATCTACTCGCCTAATCTTAGCAGAATAGAATATAAAGAAGTTATTTATAATATTTAAGTCGGTATCGATAATATTTAGTTCCCTCTCGATATCTTATCGAGGCTCTTTAAGAGTATTAAGCAAAGCATTATTTAAATTCGGGAGTTTATCTTTCTCTTCTTCCGTAAGTAGGTCTAATTTATCGAGTTTGTCTAGTATAGTATTATCGGACGATAACAAAGCCTTCTTTATATAGCCGATTAAGGCTTTATAATTATTAGGCCGTATTAGTTTTTTATCGACTTCTTATTATCGGATACGCTATTATTCTCCTTAGCTTTCTTTTAGGCTATAGCGAGCTTTCGGTAGTCCTTTTTAAGGTAGCTAGGCTTTTTATAGTAATAGTATATTTAGGTTTCTTATTTAGGCTTTTCCTATTAGCTATTTATTACGTCGAGATCTATTATATCTAGATTACGGCGGCTAATATATCCCGAAATTATACCTCTACGCTCGAATTTAACGAAGTAGTAGATAATATCTACGAGAGCCGTAGGTAGATTAGTTTCTTCGGCCTACCGATAGCGTAAATAGGTATTTATACCTATCTTAAGGTACTATATAAGAAGCTCTTCTAGGATCTTAATATAATCGTATTCGGCTATAGCTTACTAGAGATTAATTACGAACGATTAGAACGACTACTTATCCTACTACTATATATAAATAAATTTCTCCTAGCGTTTTTCCTTGCCGAGATACTCCGAGAACTCTTACTTAATCTAATTCTTAAAACTATCCTAGGTAATAATATAAGGGACGTAATAACTAGCGACTTTAGTCTTATATACTATCTAGATTTTAGCCGCGCGCTTAACTAGACGACCGCTTACCGATATAACTTTATCTATATCGGAGGGTTTAGCGCTAGCGTACTACGTAATCTTACGGAAGTATCTTTCGTAGTCGTAGAGGAAGTTACGGGCGCTATTATCCTTAATTTTACCTATATAGTTGTTAATCGGGCGGATACTCTTAATAATCGCTTTACGTACGGCCGATTACGTAGATTCGGAGTAGGAATTCGCGACTCCGACTACGGTACTTATAACGCTAGTAGCGAACGTATACTCGCGCTTAGCGGTAAGCTTAATAAGCCGGGATTAGGTAGCCTTATCCGATGCCTCGTACTAGGCTTATAGATATTATAGCGCTATATTAAGCGGTAGCGTCTATAGGGCTATATTAGTACCCGGTATAGTTGGGCGAATGCTCTAGCTATTTCGCGCGGTAGGGCTAGGGTCCGAGGTCGCTTGGGATTGACCTTCCTACGGCTAGGCCTGCTATTGAGCCTGCTACTGAGCCTGTTGCTAGGCCTGTTGATAGGCCTACTGTTGAGCTTGCTATTTAGCTAGCTGTTAGGCTTGCTAACGAGCCTCCTATGGGGCATAATCGGATATGTTGACGTCGGCTATACTGAAATCGGATGAGTTCGAGAGAAATCGGTTGAAATCGGTTGACTTCGAAGATAATTTTTGAAATAATTAAGATAACTTTGTGTATACGTTACCTCCTTAATATAATAGCTCCCTTCTTTATACTTCCTAGGCCCGAGACTAACCGGGCGGTCTAGGAAGGATACTTATCTCCCGTATCTCGGCCGAAAATTAAGGAATCTCGTTATATCTATATATTCCGTATCCCTTTTTGGCATAATTAAGGAGGTAGCGGGTTAATTAGGCCCGTATACTCCCTTATAATTACGTTAGATACCTCTATTACTTACCGTAATTCCTCGAAAGGTTATATTCGGAGAGAGATATTAGGCTACGGAAGGAGATAGAAGGTAGGAGAATTACTTAACTATCGGCTTTAACCGGTTAAGATCGGGGATCGTCCTTAGGGAGGCGTATTAGATATATCTAACGAACTTGATAACGAATTCGGTAACGTAATCGAGCGGTAGCGGCCTCCCCCGACCGTCCGTAGGAGGACGATCGTTTAGGACATACTACTAGATATGATATAAGGAGGGAAACGAGTCTGTCTTGTATTATACGTACGGGAAAGGGTTATTATAGTATATACAAGGCGGTAAAAATAGGATAATATGGCAAAAAGGGGTAAGTTCGGGGGCTAGAGATTGCGTAAGTGATCGGTAGCTACCGAGCGCACTCGAAATCAACATATAATGACAGTAAAAGAGGGTTTTGTTATCTCATTAGTAACTATAGATTACTTTTTACTAGTAGATTCTAGTTAGAATTATATTACCTTTCTAAAGTTAAACTACGTCTTTCGATAGCGTTTTACCCCTAAACCGATAGTTAAATAGAATAGATAAACTATGATAGAGCCAGGTCCAGAACCAAAGTAGGAGCGCTACTGAAAGCCAAATCCAACGGAAAAGGAGTATATTATCGAAAATAACTAACTTAGGGAAAGGAAGGAAGTAAACCAAAACTAAACATAGAGATATAGTTATATATCAATCACGTAACCTATAATACAAACCAACCAAACATCTATACGGGTATTTATATCCCCCCTCTTAAAACATAGACGCGCCCCGAGTCTCTTGCATAACGGAAACGACATAAGACATAGTTATTAAGGAAATAACCTAATAGAATATATCAAACAAACACGAAGATAGGGTTTTCTGAAGGTATTAGCCGATATTGAAAAGATTCGAGGTATTAAGAAGGTCGATAGTAGTATTTAATAGTAGTAAGTATAGCGGTAGTCTATTCCTTATCCGAATCTTCGAACTTACGTAACTTATTATAAATAGCCGATATATCTATACGGTTAGTATCCTTAGAATAGTTATAGGTAGAAGAAGATTGCTAATAACTAATAGAATAACTAGCGAGCTACTATACAATATATGGAAAGTCGACGTATATATAAGGTAGATTAAGCTACTAATTAAGACGGTTCCGGAGCGTAGTATTAAGGCCCTTACGGAAAGCAGAAATCTTTGTAATTGTTACGGTATTGTACAACTAGGTGCGTACTATATGTATCGATCCCAGGCATATCAGCCCTTGAGGGCTGATATAGTGGTCTTTTGGCCCAGCGGTATGACGTTGTATTGACCTGGGTGCACGTCGTAACAGTAATATCTAGCTAATCCTAACTACGTACTTTGTAAAGGGTATATTCGAACTTAGTAATATAAGTAGGAAGGGTATCGGTATCGTATTATTTAATATTAAGGAGACGGTCCTCGGCTTCCTATACTTTGTTAGGGTTATCGTATATACGTATAAGTTGATTAAGGATAGCGTAGAAGTCGTAGATATCGGTTTACTTAGCAACTACGAGTTGTAGGAGAACTATAGTCTATATCTTACTATCGAGGTTAAGGTAGACGTAGTAAAATTAAGCTATGTCGTCTCCGATAGCGGCGGCGTCGATAGCTAACTTAGTACGGATAGTAGTATCCTACGTATCGAACTTAATTATAGAACTATTAAACTTCTCGGGGTCTAGGAGACTTAGCTTAGGTCGAGAAGGACGCTAATTCTAAGACTACGCGGCCTAAAGCTATATATAGGCCTATAACTAGGTAGCTTAGGATTATATTTACTAACGAAGGGGTTCGACCTAACCTACCTAAGTCTAAAGGGTCTATAACTAATTTTCTTGTACTTATAGCTACTAACGTAGGCCCTAGACGATACCTTCGGATTCGGCTAAAAGAGAGGCGTAGAGCTCTTCGAGGTAAGCTATCTTGATAAGGGAGATAGATAGATTAAGGATGTAAGAAAAAGTAAGGGTGTTAGATACAGGGAAGAAGATATAAAAGGGCGTTTGTAAGAAATTCCGTAGGAATAACTCCTACTATCGATAGATATTAAAGGGTAGTACTAATAAGCGTATCTATATAGGATAGAGAAGGGAACTACTAGTAAAAAGGTTAACTAGCCTCTCGTACGTAGCTTACTAGTAGTCCCGTAGTAGTAGAGAGAAGAAAGAGCCTAAATACTTATTCTAAGGCCTTTTAGAAGAGGAAGTTAGTTATTATGATAGAGCTAGGTCTAGAACCAAAGTAGGAGCGCTACTAAAAGCCAAATCCAACGGAAAAGGAGTATATTATCGAAAATAACTAACTTAGTGTTACGGAATAAGTCTCCTTAAAGCTATTCCTAAATCCCTTTGTCTCTTGTCTTGTCGATTAGCGGCGGTTCGCTACTAACGCGCCCTCCTTTCGCTTACGTTTCCTCTTCTCTACTATATATTTATTTGTTAGCCTACCTTATATAAAAGGAGGCCTTCTATTTTATAGTTCCTAATTCCTTTAAGAATTAGTCTCTATTCTTATTATAATATATTATTCCTATCTCTCTCTATAAGTTACCTTAAACCCTTAGATAGTCGTTACCTTACCTAATCGATAGGCTTACTATCCTATTAACTAGTAACCTTAATAATTCTAATTCTTCGACTTTAATTACCTAAGGTTACGATATCTCCTAAAACTCGATCCTCTACCTAAAGGGCTTTGTCTTAAAACCGAAATACTACCGAACCGTAGCTAATTATCGAAACTCCTCGCGATATAACTCCTATTAATAAAGGACTCCCTAATACTAAGTAAATTACTAAAAACTACCGACTTACTTAGTAAACTATTAAAAGACTCAAGTAATAAGTTGCCTTATAGTAATATATCGCTAAACTCTATAATAAGAAAGCTATACTCGATAGCTAGGCGAATCGCCCCTAGAACTATTACGATTCTAATCCTAACTATAACGATCGATTTAAAATTAAGTTTAAAGATATTTCTCGATTTAAGGTTATATTTAACCTCTAATAACGATAAAACTAGCTATTAGACCTTAAAACTATCTTTTAAGGTATATCTTGTAAATACTACTATAATAGTAGAAAGATCCTTCTTAGTATCTTTTTTATAGATAAAACCTACTATATAAGATAGTACTAATATATTAGTAAATTAATATTAGAAGACTAATATTACGCCGAAGGATTATAGAACTACTTTAAAGAATTTACCTTCTTCTTTATCCGAAATACCGCTAATCTTTAGGCCGAAGTTTAGGTCTAGCTCGAAAAGACCTTCTAACGTTCCGATAAAGATCCGAGAGAGTTCTATACCTATCTCGATACCCTCGAGTAATACTTCCCTTGTCTCTCGGAGACCGAACGAAGCCTCTTATTCTTTATAAAACTCTAATACTCGCTATAGAATTTAATTAATCTCTATATTCTTAACCTCCTATAAACTTAGGATAAAATAATTAATATTACGTACTACTACTAGGAAATCCTCTAATTATAGGAGAAATATAAACGTAAGGCCGACGATAGGGAACCGAACTAGGGATCCTCTAAGCGCTATTTCTAAGGATCCTTTTACGACTCTAAGCCCTACTCTAACTTAAACTCTAGTTATAATACTAACCTTAATTATTTACGTAGACTAAACTAGGGTTAATATCTATAGTACTATAATACTAACGATCCTAATAAGGAACTAGTTCGAAACTATAATAATCTATCTCGCTCTTATAATAAGAACCTAATCGGACGAGATAGACGATCCCTTAAGTACTTTAACTATAGTAGTAATAGTTACCTCTAACCTATTTATAACCGAGGTCGTACTAATATAGGTAAGATTCTCTAGGAAAACGCTAATAAGTCGGAGTAGACTCTATACCTTCGACTTCTTACCCTTAAGTAGAGATAGCTTCTTATTTCTATATACTAATCTATATACGAGATACTATTAAAATATACGTAGATCTCGATAGCTACGCTAAAGTCGATATTATTAGCTATTAATTTATTAAAATATATAAACTCTAGTAAGTAAAATAAACCGAGCCTATTATTAAGGCTATTAATTAATTTACTATACCTATATATAAGGTCTAGAAGGTTCTAATTACCGCTACTAACTCCTATAGGTTAGTTAGAACCTTCGAGCGCCTATATATCGCTATCGACTACGACCTAGACCTATAGGGTAGCCCTATCCTACTCTCGATTATAATATTATAAGACCTTAATATCTATCTTACGCTAGCGTCTTACCTCTAGTAGTTTAAGACGCCCTTTATTATAATTAAAAAACCCTACGCCTTTGCTAAATACTCCTATAAACTAGTATACGTCTTTATAGTTATCTAGATACCTAAAGAAATCTAGATCCCTAGAGACAACGATAAACGACCCTCTTAAGACCTATCTAAGATCCCTACTAAACTATAGGTATATTAGGATATCTTCTCCTATAAAAAGGCAACGACTTACTCTCTATTTAAAGATACTAATTATACTATCGAACTTATCGCTAACTAATTACCTCCCTTCGGACCGATCTACCCCCTCTTAGAGAAAGAACTCTCGGAACTCCGCCGATATATTAATAAGAACCTCGAGAATAGACGTATCTATCTATCTAAGAGCCCTATAGGTACCCCGATTCTATTCGCCCCTAAGAAAGATAGTAGACTCTAGTTATATGTCGACTACTATAGACTTAATCGTATTTCGGTTAAGAATTGCTACCCTCTTCCTCTTATTTTAGAGATTCTTAACTACCTCTCTAGTACGAAATAGTTTAGTAAGATCGATATTAAAGATATATATTACTAGATCTATATCCGAGAGGGTAATAAATAGAAAATAGTCTTTCGTACCTACTACGGTTACTTCGAGTATACTATTATACCCTTTAGTCTTACTAACGCCCTAGCGATATTCTAATCCTATATCTATATAGTACTTTACGGTCTTCTCGACGTCTTTACGGTAGCGTATCTAGATAATATCCTTATCTTCTTATTAGATTACGACTTATATACTAACTATATCTACTAAGTCCTTAAACGTATAAGATCTATAGGTTTATACGCTAAACCGAGTAAGTACGTCTTCTACGAGGATAAAGTCGAATTCTTAGGCTTTATTATCTCCTCTAAAGATATTTCTATAGATCTATAGCGTATTACCGATATACTTTTGTAGCCGATTCCCTATACTTTCTATAATATTTAGGTATTCTTAGGATTCTATAATTTCTATCGGCGTTTTATCCGAAATTACTCTAAGATCGCGCTTCTATTAATATCCTTAATAAAAGGAAGTATAAATAGTAAGAAGCTAGGTTCCCTAGAGCTTATACCTATAGAAATAGCAGCGTTTTACTATATCTTTAACGTATTTAAGATAGCGCCCCTTCTCTATTACTTTAATCTAAAAAGACCGTAGAGACTTAAGACTAATATATCTAATTATATTATAGCTAGAATCCTCTCTTAACCCGACGATAAAGGCGTCTAGTACCCTATCGCCTTTTAGTTAAAGAAGTTTAATAGTATAGAGATTATCTATAGTATACCGGATTAGGAGCTTTTCGCTATCGTTTAGTCCTTTAAATACTAGTAATACTATTTCGAAGGTAGTACGTCCCCTATCGAAGTATTATCTAACTATTCTAATCTTTAGGCGTTTATAAAATAACTAAAACTTAATAGGAGGTAGGCTAGATAGTACCTTCTCCTATCTATATTTAATTTCTAAATAAAGTACTATTCTAGTAAAATAAACCCTATAGATAGCCTATCTTAGCGATAGGGCTCGGACTATAAGAACGCTCTTAGAGTCGAGCTACTTAGTCTATTATAGGATCGAATATTAAGTAAAATATAGCTATCTAATTAGCGGTTTATAAGAGTCGAAGTATTTAATATAAAAGATTTATTCTCGGCTAAGACCTACTTTAATAGTAAGCCTCCTACTATAGATATAGATATCCTAGCCGTAGAATAGGAGAGTTTCGCCGCTAAATTAGCTTCTAAAAGCGACTAAGAGAAGCTAGGCTAGGTACGGCTAATTCCTACTAAAGAGTTATATAACGCCTATATTATTAAAAACGTCTACTAGGAAGAACCTAGAGACAAATTAAAGAATTTAATTAGGCGACTATAGAGCAAAGACCTAGAGACTTAGTAGCGAAAGTATACTATTATAGAGAAGTAACTAAGGAATAAAGACTAGTCTATTAATTTAAAAGGGCTTATTCGGTATAAGCGCTACTTTTACGTCCTAACTAGAAATAATCTACGGATAAAGCTATTAAGTATCTATTATAATAACCCTCTTTCTAGCTATTTTAGGCATACTTATATAGCTAAACTTCTTAAAAGAAAATACTACTAGGTAAATATTAACCGAGACGTCGATAAATATATCTAGATATACGCTATTTACTAAGGTACTATAGCTCTACGGTATAGGCCTTATAGGAAGTTAGATATACTTCCTATCCTAAAAAGCCTATTTATAGAATTATTAATAGATTTTATTATAGGACTCTTTCTATCGATCTACTAAGATTAACCTATTAATATAATTCTCGTTATTATCGATAGGTTTACGAAATAGTCCCTTTTCTTCCTTATATCTATAACGATAATAACTATCGACCTCGCTAAATTATTCTATAATAATATTAAACTCTATTATAGCCTACTAGAAGATATTATTAGTAATCGTAGATCGCTTTTTACTAGCAAATTCGTTAGAATTATATTACCTTTCTAAAGTTAAACTACGCCTTTCGATAGCGTTTTACGCCTAAACCGACAGCTAAATAGAATAGATAAACTAAGTTCTCGAGTACTATCTTCGCTATTTTATTAATATAGAGTAGCTTACCTAGCTATAACTACTAAAGATAGTAGAGTTTACGTATAATAATACTATTAATACTATAATAGGCTATTTACCTTTCTAAGCCCTCTTCGTCTATTCGCTAGACTTTTACTATAGGATCGAGGTCGATCCTTCGGAGAGAAGTATCCTAGCTATAATAGTAAGAATTAAAAAACTTTAAGAGATCCGTAAAAGACTTATAAACTACTAGCGTAATATTACCGAAGCCTAAGCTAAATACTATAATCTTAAGTATAAACTACTTACTCTATTTACTAAGTCCTAGGCAAAGGAATATAACCTCGAGTATAGGCTAAAAACCCTTAAATATAAAGACCTTATCGGACTATTAACTAAGAACCTAAAACTTAAGACAATATAGAAACTAAATCCCCGATTTATTAGGCCGTTCCGAGTCCTTAATACTATCGGAAAATAGGCGTATTACCTCCTTCTCCCTAGTTAGTACGATCGTATCTATAATATCTTCTATATCTCCCTCCTCGAACCCTAGAAGTAACGCCCTAGAAACGATACCGATTCTATACCGATACCTAAGCTTAACAATAAAGATAAGTATAAGATTAAAGAAGTATATAGCGAAAAGACTTTTAATAGAGAATAATACTACTTAGTTAAATAGAGAGGGTAGTCTTTAGAATATAATTAATAGGTCCCTTTCTACGATATAACTAATACAAAAGACGTAATTTATCGATTCTAGAAGTCTATAAGATAGAAGAAACTATCCTAAAGAATAGGAAAAGGAATACGATTCGCTACCGAACTACTACCTATATACCTAAAGATTACTATATAACTAGACCTACTCTATAAGGCTAATAGGAAAACTATCCTAAATCTCCTTAAAGATAATATCTATATCCTAGGTCTTAGTAGTACTAGGCTCTTCCGCCTCTAAATTAGGGACGATTATCCCCTCTTTCTTCCGGTAATAAGCGGTATAACTATTAATTACCTTCTTAATAGAAGCTATAAAGATATACTTAGTACTAGCCTATAAGTACTAACTAATATCCCCTAGTAGGGCGTATAGTAAGCGGCTACTATAGTACGCCTCCTAGGCGTCGGAATAGTCCTAGATAGGGGGCGATACGAGAGAGGCGAGTTTATAATAGCGCTATAAGTAAAACTCTTCGTACTTCTAGTTAGCGTCCTATAAGAAAAAATTAGCGAAACTCTACCGAATTAGAAGAGATTTACTTACGATAGCCTTCTTTGCCTTCTTAGTTTCTATAAGTCTATAAAGGCTAGAATAAGCCTTTATAAGGGAGTCGAAGGTACTAATAAACGTAACCTAGGCGAAAGCTATTTAAATCTATACCGACTCGGTCTAGCGTAAAAAGTATTCTTAGTATCCTTACGCTAAAACTTATTACGAGTCTAATATAGTAGAATACCTAAGTTATATAGATCTCCTAGAATTCTAGTAGGTACCTATATTAAATCTTATTAGCAAAATCGCCTAGGAAAAGAATAGCAAAATATACCTAAAAGTATTTATCTCTATAGTCGAAATACTACTTATATAGGATCGATCGTATAGTATTAAGGATATACTATACTTTAAAAGTAAGGCCTTCCTTAGGCTTAAAATTAGTTAGGGTATAGCGTAAATATACTATATACTAGAAGAACTCGTAGGTAAGAGGACGTATATAATAAGAGTAGCGACCCTTAAGCGAAACTATACCGACGAGGTCTAGATCTCTATCGTTATCTAGTAATACGTCGTTACCGAAGGGCTCCTCCGAACCCTTAACCTTAGAACCTTTATCCTTAATACCCTAGTTTTCTACCTCTACCGGTATCTCCTCCGAAATAGGATTTTCCTCGGCTATTTTAAGGCGGCCGAAACGTAGGAGATTATATTTCAATATTAAATAGATAGAATCTCGAAATAGCTATAATATACGGCAAAAATTAGGAATATTATAGATAAGTAAAAGGGTAGAAAAAGAAGAAGTAGGGGAATATATTTATATTTATAATTTCTATAAGTATATAATTTCTAATTTCTCTATTTGCCTATATTATATAACCTTATAACGCCTAGGGTTAGGCGTTAGGGGGAGGAAGTATAATTATTACGGAATAAGTCTCTTTAAAGCTATTCCTAAATCTCTTTGTCTCTTGCCTTTGTCGATCGGCGGTAGTTTGCTACTAACGCGCCCTCCTTTCGCTTACGTTTCCTTTTCTCTACTATATATTTATTTATTAGCCTACCTTATATAAAAGAAGGTCTCCTATTTTATAGTTCCTAATTCCTTTAAGAATTAGTCTCTATTCTTATTATAATATATTATTCCTACCTCTTCCTACGAGTTACCTTAGACCTTTAGACAGTCGTTACCTTACCTGATCGATAGGCTTACTATCCTATAAACTAGTATCTTAACAGGACTATACCCTTATAGTAGCTATTAGGCCTATCTATATCGTAGGAATTACTCCTAAGGAGACTAACTACGACGAAAACGATAATTCGGGGGTAGAGTAAACCTCGTACGAAGTTATATATAAGGGAGGAAACTAAAAGAGTCCTTTAGTCTAGAAGAATAGAGAAAGATTAAAGATTCTTATATAAATATACCCTCTATCCTTACGGAAGCGATTATAGACTAAATAGCGCCTACTAATATATTTATCGACTACGGATATCTATATTATAACGTAGTCTAAGAGAGCTTTATACGAGATAACGAGATCTCTATAATCGTAATTCCTCCTAGAAAGATTAAAGGTATTACCGGAGTTAGGAAACCGATTACCTATATCGTACGAGTAACCCTCGATATCGATACCTACTATAAGAAGGACGCCTACCTTTATATAATCCCTAACTACCTAGGCTATAATATTATCCTAGGCCTTCTTTAGATATAAAAGAACGATATCGTTATTAAACCTAAGAAGAATAGAGTCTTTATACGTTCGACTAGAGCTAGGATCCGGAGCGTAGAATAGCGGACGAAGACTATAAACGATATTATACCTATTTTAGTAGGAGCTATAAAGGCGTTCCTCTACCGTACCGACCGTATAAGGGAATATAAGGCCTAAGAAGTCGAAGTCTTCGCTATTATAATAGTAGATATCTAGAAAGCTCTAACGCTAAAGAAGAAGGTTAACTTAAAAGAGAAACTCCCTAACTACTACTAGTATATTAAAGAACTTTTTAAACCTAAGAATATAAGTAAGCTCCCTCTATACTAAGGAGAGGGAATTAACTATAAGATCGAATTAATCTAATAAGATAGGAGAGACCCCTAGATCCCCTAGGGCCTACTATATAATATAATAAAGGAAGAACTAGTTATTCTAAGGAAAATACTTATAGAATTACTCGATAAGAACTTTATCTATATAAGCTACTCCCCTATAGCTATCTCTATACTCTTCGTACGAAAACCTAGAGAAGGGCTAAGATTCTATATCGATTACCGAGCTCTAAATACGCTTACGAAGAAGGACCGATATCCCTTACCCTTAATTTACGAGACTCTAAACTAGATCGGAAAAGCGAAATAGTTTACTAAGCTAGATATCTTAGCCGCCTTCTATAAGATCTATATCGCTAAAAGATAAGAATAGATAATAGCGTTCTATATAAGATACGGCCTATACGAATAGTAGGTAATACCCTTCGGTCTCGCTAATACGCTAAGTATCTTCTAGAAATATATTAATTAGGTACTATAGGAATACTTAGACAAATTCTATTCTATTTATATCGACGATATATTAGTTTATATAGATAGGTCCCTCGAGGAATACTAAGAGTATATACGTAGAGTACTATAGAAACTAGCCGATATCGGCCTATATCTAGATATCGTAAAATATAAGTTTAAAGTAAAGATAACGAAATATCTTAGATTTATTATATAAGCTAGTAAAGATATATCTATAGACCCTAAGAAGGTACGAGTAATTTAAGAATAGAAATAACCTATAATAGTTAAAGACATACGAGGATTCTTAGGATTTATAAACTTCTATCGGATCTTTATACCTAATTTCTCGAAGATTACGATACCCTTTTAAGACCTTATCTAGAAAGATATTATATTCGTTTAGATAGAACGCTACTAAGAGAGTTTCTAAAGGCTTAAGGACCTCTTTACCTCCGAACTAATCCTCGTAATATTTAACCCTAACCGTAGAATAGTTATCGAGATAGATTCTTCTAGTTATAACGTAGGAGGGGTACTTTTATAGTACGACGACGAAGGCCTCCTAAGACTATATATCTACTTCTCGAAGAAGAACTAACCTATAGAGTATAACTACGAGATCTATAATAAAGAGCTCCTTACGATAGTATAATACCTAGAGGAATAGGACGTAGAACTACGTTTAGTAAAGGAATTCGAGGTTATTACCGATTATAAGAACCTTAAGTACTTTTTCTAGCCCTAGAAGCTTACCGAACGGTACGTACGCTAGTTAGTTATCCTTAGTAAGTTTAACTTTAAGCTATAGTACTATAAGGGAATAGATAATAAAAGGGTAGACGTACTTTCCCGCCGAGAGTAAGATATACTAAAGGGGGACGAGGATAACTAGATATAAAGTCGTACGATCTAGCTACTTCGACTAAATTTAGAGAAACAAACGATAGCTATTACTACCGCCCTCGACTAGATCGAGCTTACTAATAACGATATAGACGACTTACGTTCTAATACCCCTAATAAACTATACGAAACTAAGGAGTCTTAGTCGTATAATAATAAGGATAACTAGAACTACGTAAAGGAAATAGACCTAGCCTATAAGAAGGCTATATAGTATATATTAGAAGGAAAATAGACGTTCCTAGCATAACTAGGCCTAAAAGCCTCTATTATAGAGTATAAGGTCGATAGATAAGGGTTCCTCTACTTTAGAGGACGAAGATAGGTACCTAACGCCGAGCCCTTATAAACGAATATTATCTAGTCTACCTATAACTCTTAGGTTACCGGCTACCCTAGAAGAGAATAAACCTATATAGTTATTACTCGCGAGTTCTATTAGCCTCGAATATCGAAGAATATCTAGCGTTTTATACGGAATTACGATATATATAGAAGGACTAAGCCCTAGAGAGAATAGAAGAAGGGCCTCTTAAAGCCCCTTCCCTTACCTAACCGACCCTAGTAGTACGTTATAATAGACTTCGTAACGGACCTTCCTCCGAGCGAGAATAATATAAATATATTAGTAATTACTAACTATATAACAAAAGGGGTTATCTTCGAAGCGATAGATACTACTACCGTAGAGACTATAGTATAGGCGCTTATAAACTTCTTAATCCGACGATATAGGTTCCCCCGTACGATTATCTCTAACCGCGGAGTATAGTTTATAGCGGAAGTATAGCGAGTTATCTACTAACTCTACTAGATCGAATAGAAGTTATCTACGGCCTACTATCCTTAAATAGATAGAGCGATAGAACGTATTAACGCTATAATAGAATCCTATATCTACGCCTATATAAACTATAGTTAAGATAACTAGTTACGACTACTTCTAATAGCCGAACTAGTAGTTAATAGCTAAATAAGCTTAGCGATAAGAGTAAGCCTATTCTTCCTTAGCTATAGCTACGACCTCTCGCCCTTCGAGCCTATAAGAGACTAGGATATACTTACGTAAGGATCTAAACATAGCCCGATCTAAGTAGGAGAAGCGATCGTATAGAAGATTAAAGAGGGACTTAACTAGGTAGGCGTATTACTAGCCTAGGTATAGCAAGAGATAGAATACTAGGCTAACCGATACTATAACGCTATACTAGAGTATCGTAAAGACGATTAAGTCTAGCTAAAGCTTAAGAATATTAAGACCGACTACGCTAATAAGAAACTAGATTAGAAGAACGCTAAATACGAAGTCCTTAAGGTTATCGGGATATACGCCGTACGTCTTAATACGCTACCTAGAATCTACCTAGTCTTCTATATCGACCTACTACGGCTCGTAAATACCGATCCCCTCCCGTTGTAGTAGAGTAATAATATATCGCCTCCCCTAGTATTAGTCGACGGTAAGAATAAGTAGGAAATCGAGAAGATTATTAGAGAGACGTAAATAAAACAAAGACGAGGCTAGAAAGTATAGTACAACGTTAAATAGACTAGCTATATATATACGACTAGAGAACTAGCCGTAGTACTAGAGGCTACCGCTACGTTAGATCGATAGCTCTAGGAAACCGAACCTTACTATCTCCTAGATAGAACGCTACTAGAAAGGACCGTAGAAGCCCTAATAAGCAACGCTAGACGACATAAAGCGTAATATTCTAACGGCGATAGGCAAAATTTTTCCGCCTTATTTAGGTATTATTATAGGACTTACGTATACGTAATTCCTTACCTAAGGATTACGCGATACTATTCGCGCTACGATACGTAACCTATACTCGAGATAAAAACCCCTAGATCCTTCGATCCTATGTTTGTTCCTTAACGATTCCTTCTTATGTTATAAGTAATAGCTAAGGTAGAATAAATCTAGTCTAATCCCTTATAATCTCGTATACGCCTCGTCCGAATAGCCTATATAAGGAGTAACTTATTTGCTTTTGTCCTCGTATTACTTAGGCGACCTAAATCCTCGACGTATAAAGAAGAGGAACCTAAGGTATCGGACGTATCGCTAGGAATCTAGGGGTATACGCTATATACTAGGTAAAAAGGGCTAAAACTAGTTATAGTATACTTATATACTCTCGTCGTAAATAGTAACTAGTATAAATATAAGTCCTAAGCCCTAGTAGGCTTATTTATTAAGTACTTAGTTAATATACGACCGAGAACCCTATTTAGGTTTTCTACCTTCTTATTTATCCGTAGGTAGTAAGGCGTTATTCTCTTATACTTAGTATCTAGCAACTTAAGGAAATACTATACTCCTACGGCTAATAGATTTAGTCTATTATCTAAGATAATTTCTACGGGCGTACCGTAATACGTAAAGATTTACTCGAAAAGGAACTCTCTAATAGCTTCTTCCGTTATGTTAGGGACTACTTTCGCGACCGGCTACCCTATAGCGTAGTCGATCGCTATAATAATCTATTAGTTCCTATTTAGTATTATCGGAAGGCAACTAATAAGGTTAATACCCTAACGCTAGAAAGGCTAGATTCCGGCCGTTACTATATACTAGGCTACCTTATATTCTAAGCTCTTCCGTAAGCCCTAAAAGACCTAGTAGCTCGGATACGTATATATAGCTTCCTTAATATCTTAGCGTATCGTAGGCTACTAAGCCTATAGGCGTAGGACTCTATTTAGTCTAGGGTAACCTAGATAGCTAAATTCCCTATATAGGCGTCGTATAAGATCGCTATATAGGATAGGCTCTAAGAAGGGCGTAATAGTCCCGTCCTCGTAGGTAAAGATTAATTAGCGAGTCTCTATAGTAGATACTCTTGCCTATATCGGTAGCTCCCTATAACTTAGATTTAGAGCGAACTTAAGTACTATATTCGTAGCCGATTTAGTTAATAGTAAGGTTCCGTCCTATAGATACCTTTCCGTAGCCGCTAACTATTCTTCCTTAGGGATGTTTATAACTATATACGCTATATTTAATAAAGCTCCCTATACCGGAATAGACTCTAATATGTTTATAGGACCTTCTCTAACAAAATTAGGTCTCTTACTAATAGTATTAGGAATAACGGTATCTAACTCTTTCCGGTACTTAATTTCTAGGTCGTACTCCTAGAATTCCGCTACCTACTACGCTAAACGCTTACTATAGGTAGTAGTTATTTATAGGTATTTTAGCGACTTATAGTCCGTAAGTACTATAGTAGTAGTCCTATTCTTAATATAACAGTCCTAGACCTATAAGGCCTTCTTAATTACGAGAAGCTCCTTCTTATATACTAGATAATTTACCTCTATAGTATTTAGCTTATAGCTATCGAAGGCAACTAGGTATAGGCGCCCCTCCCTATCTTCTTAGAGGAGGACTATACTAATAGCCTACTTAGAAGTATCTATCTTAATTATAAAGGGCTTCGAGTAATCGGGCTAGATTAGTATAGGCGTATCTATTATAAGTACCTTTAAATAATTAAAAGTACTCTCGTAAGTAAGTATCTACTAGATTAGACGAAACTTATCGGCCTATAGCGCTACGTCGGACTTCTTTAGTAACTTATAGAGTAGAATATAGATCGTAGTAAACCCTTAGATAAACCGTTAGTAATACGTAGCTAAACCTAAGAACTAGCGAATATAATATATATTCCGTAGCTTAGGCTAATTATATATTACGTACAACTTCTTAGGTACTAGCCGAAGCTTACTACTACTAATAATATAGCTATAAAATTCGAGCTCCTCGGTTGTAAAGATATACTTCTTAGACTTAGCGTATAACTAGCGCTCCTCTAATAACAAAAGTACTATTTCTAAATATTTATAGTACTCCTCTAGTAAATCCGAGTAGATTAGGATATTATTAAAATATACGATAATATATCGACTAAGTAGCGGTCGTAAGGTCTTGTTTATTAATATCTAGAAGGTTATAGGCGTATTATATAAGCCGAATAGTATCGTATGCTACTTATACTTACCCTAGGTTATATTAAAAGTAGTCTTAGGAATCGATCGCTTGCTTAGGTAGACTTACTAGTATCCGGCGGCGAGGTCGATCTTCGATAGATACTTTCCTTTACCGACTATATCTAATAGCTCTTAGATTCGAGGTAGTAGATAGCCGTTCTTAGCTATAAGATAGTTTAGGGCCTAGTAGTTAATATATATACGCTAGGAGACTCTATCTAGCTTCTTAACAAAGATAACCGGAAAACCCTAGGGCTACTCGAGGGGCGGATTAACCCGCGCTTAGTTAACTCCTCTACCTACTTAGCCTATTTATTCAACTTATTAGCCGATAGGGAGTACGTATTATAGTTAACCGGATTTATACTAAACGTCTCGATATTATATTCGATTAGATACTTAGGGGGTAACGTATTAGGTAATTCCGAGCGGAAAACGTCTAAATACTTCTATAGGATCTCTTATACTCGTAGGTTAGTATACTACGGGATTTCCGACTTTCCTAGCGTAGTATCTTCTTTAACCTCTTATATAGTAAAGAGTATTATCTCCGTACGTAACTTCCTTACGAGACGGACGTACTACTTAGTAGATAGTAGGTTAAAGCTTACGCCCTTACTATTAGATATACTAGGAGCTCTAATCGGCGCTACTATATAGGTACGACGACTATTACGAAGCTTTATTTTCCTAGTAATCAAATTAATATAGGGATTCTACTTCCTTAAGAAATCCCTTCCTAGAATTAGCGAAATCCGGAAGATCTAGGACCTAGGCTATAATAAATCTACGCTACGCTCCGAGCTATATAGGTAGGTATATAGTCGCTACCGAATATATCTTATTATTATTCGGTAGGCCTACTAGTATAGGCTTTCGAGGCCTAGTAGCTAGTAGGCGGTTTCCTAACTTTTCTATAATATATACTATAATAAAGATATAGCTAGCGCTATAATCTAATAATACGTATATATTAGGCGTCTACGCTTTCGTTCCTAGCGCGATAGCGTAATAGAGTAGGGTATCGCCTATAATATTAAGAGTTATACCGATATCTAGTATCTCTCTAGCCCTCTTACTCTATAGGTCTAATAGATTAGGACCTAGTAGGGCTAGTAGGTACGAAGCCTCCTTTAGGCGGGCGGCGAAGGCTTCGAGATCGCTACCTAGCTTTAGTTTTTTAGCTCGGTAGGGGCCTACTTATTTTAGCTAGACCTATTACCTCGTCTACGACTACTACGGCCTTATCGGCTACCGTAGCCGTAGCCTCTACGGCTTCCTCCCCTACTATCTCGGCTAGGCTCTTTATAATTAGCGCTTAGGTACCTAGCTTAGTTATAGTTATAATAGATATAAGTCTCTAGCTAAGACGAGCTACGACCGGATAGGGCTACTAAGATAGCTAGAAGTTCCGACCGGTCTAACTAAGGGTTACTTAGTATCGCTATTAACTTAGTAGTCGTAACTAATATGAAGGGTTAATATACGGCTTAGATTCAACCGAACAAGGCTATATATAGTATTTATTAAGCGTAAAGAAAGGAAGAAGTAAATATAGGGGCTTTAGCAAGGATACTAAAGTATACGTATACGTACGCTTACTTACGTAACTAAATTCGTCTTAATAGGCTTAGTAGCGCTCGAAGATAAGATTCGGTCGAGGTCGGTTAAGTTACGTACTCGAACGTAATACTCTATAGGCTTTAGCCTATAATATACCCCTCTTCTCTACCTCTCGAGACGAGATAGGCAATAGGAACTATTAATTTTACTTAGTTAGTTAGTCTATCGACCTCTATAGGGTCGCTATAGCGCTAAATAAACTCGTCTATAGCTATATTCTTCTATACGGAGTCGATCGGCTCCTAAGTCTACTCGGTATAACTAGTCTACTTTACTAGAACCTCTTATTTCCTACCTCTCCCTATCTTTTTCTATTATATAGTAATAATTCCTTCTACTAGATACTCGTCCTTACTATCTACTTTAATCGCTAGTAGCTATCGGTCGTTACTAGTCTATAAAGATAAGGGGTCTATCGCTACTAATCGGAGTAGTTCTACGTAGAAAACTAGGTAGATACCCTTTAGAATATCTAGTTCGACTACGTATAATTCTTATAAGCCTACTATAGTATATTTTATATATAGCTAGTCGAGCTTCTTTAAAGATTATTTAGTTCGGATATTCTTTAGGTTAAGCTAAATCTTATCGCCCTTCTTATAAACCGAAGCCGCTTATCGTTATCGGTTAGTTTATATCTACTATTATTCTTACGTAGTCGTAATAGTAGACTACGCCTAGTCTATAGTTTCCTTTAGTCGTTCTACGAAGTACCGCCTAGCTTCTTTAGGTAGTATCTATAGATATTTATCTATTTATAGGTTCTTACTAAGTCCGATTAGGTCGATATAGTAGCTATAGGTAAAGAAGAAGAGTAAGAGTCCTATCGACGAAGTATCGCGATTATTAATCGTAGCTACTATAACTAGTAGTAGGTCTATCTAGTCGCCTTAGGTATAAATAGTAAATATACGTAGGATCCTTTCTACTTCTTAATTTATCTATTCTATTATACTATCTATCTATAGATAAAAGGCTATAGAGAGTCTTCGCTAAATTAATAGCGTCTTATAGACTTCCTTCTAGAAGCTACTTATAAACTATAGTCCTCTATTACTTATAATTACGATCGGTAATCCGTAATATATATAGAAGTACGTTAAAAATACCTATATAACGTCTTTCGATATCGTATTCTTTATACCGACTAGTATTACTCTCTTTATTAGGCGGTCGGTAATAATAAGGAGGTTTATCGCTTTATCTAGCCCTAAAGGCGGAAGCTCGGTAATAAAATCGACTAAAATCTCCGCCTAGATATACTATAGAATTAGAAGTAGCCGTAATAGTCTATACTTTATATCGCGCTAGATAGTACTTTATCTATATATATTATAGTTCCTTAGGAATCTTTAGATATCCTTTACTACTCCTAGCTAGAAGAACTATCTCGAGAGGATTATATAAGTTACGTCCCTTCCTAGATATCCGGTAACGTATAAATTATAAATCTTTTAGATAATTCCGGTATATAAAGGCTCGCTTTTAGGGATCTAGACTTATTTACGGAAGTAGAGGAGTCCTTATTCGTCGAGACTATATTTAGCGAGGGGTATTTTAAATTAGTCTTTTAGTAGTCGTTAGTATCCTTTTTCTAAAGCTTCTACGATCCTATAATAGGATATATGTTAGGGTGAGGGTCGACTAGGTAGGAGAAGATAACGAATAGTAATAAGAGGTCGAATAGGACTAGTAGATTAACTAGAATAATAGAACTAATCCTTAAGGAAGGAAGGATTAAATATATAAGGGAACCCCTTTTATAAGGTTCGTAGGTTATATAACTATACGACCGAGGGTCTATATAAACCGGTAGGGATTCGACTCTAAATAGCTTTAAGTCGTATCTATACCGTAATAGTTTATCCCCCTCCTTTACTAGGGTCGTCTGCGACCCGTAAGGCTTTTATAGAGGACCCTAAATAACTATAAGGAAATTAAAGGAGGGGTAAATATCAATAAAAGAAGAGGTAGCGAGGTATAAGAGGTTAAAAAACGCGTCGTAACTATTAAAGGCGCGATAGTAAATATTAAAGAATCAAAGATATAAATAATATTAGAATTATATACGATTTAACGCGTATCGTAAATATAAAACTATTATTTCTCTTCTTCTACTTCTTAACTTCTCTATCTTCCTCTATCTTCTTATTTTACTCCTACTACGTCTTTTTTATTAGCTTTTTAATTTTGTTTTAAATACGATTCGCTTTCTTTTTGAAAATATCGGACTTCCTAACTCCTACTTAGGTTCGGACTCGCCTAAAGCGTTACGACGCGCCTATTCGTATCGATAACCTATAGTATATCGCCTACTTACGTAAGGTAATTACCGACTTTAAGAAGGGCGGTAACTTACTCGTCGTAAACTATACCTAGCGTAGCGTAGGCTCTTTATATTATAGTAGCTATATAGGGAAGAAGGGGCCTTACGCTCTAGTATATTTCCTATCCTTTTCCTACCTTTTTACGTTCTATTTAACTAATAAGAGTAGGTCGCCTATAGAATAACCGGAGATTTCTATAACTTCTTAGCTATAGGTATTCTTTTATAACGTATTTCGAGGGTATTTTATTAATATTTTATAGGTATACTACTAGGTATAGACCTTCGCTAATATAGATAAAGACTTTCCCTCTCTATTTCTAAAGAGCGTAGCTATAGATTTCTTCCGCTTTATAGCGGTATTTAAATAGGTCGAAAAGATATACTATTCCGCCTAGTCTATTTCTAGAAAGAAGAAGTATATTACTATAAGTTAGCGAGAAGAATCGATTTACGCCTAATTTACTAATAAGTTATAGTCCTTTATATCTAAGTATTACTATACCTATAATTCCTATATCGCTAATCTTCTTATTATATACCTAGCCCTTGCCGTTCTAGCTATATAGGGCCCTACCTAGAAGGAATTTCGTTCCTATATCGCTTTACGGCTTATTAAGGGTAATATTAGGTTTTTAGGCTAGAGGATTGCTAAGAAGGCCTTCTTCGAGGGCGTAAAAAGCGCCTACTTAGACCTTTTCGTAAATAATTTAGTAGTATTAGGTAACCCTACCGACCTTATTACCGTAGAGTATAACTATATTTTTAACTTATTTCCCCTTCTCCTCGACTAAGGGTTAGGCCGAATCGTAGGCTCCTAGGGTAGCCTTTATACGTTTTCGAGTTTTAGTCTAGGAATTTAGGTATTTTAGTAGTCCCTAGGGTTTTCTTCCTTTTAATATATTAATATTTTCGGCTTAAGCCTTTTACTTACTATATTTCTATAATATAAATCGTAGCGTTAATACCTACGTTTCGACTTCTTAAACTTCTTAATAGTTTCTTATATATTTTATATATCGTAGTCTAGGATCTATTAATTATACTCCGAAGGCTAGCCTTTCTATTTAACTAAGTAGTAGAGTTACTAACCGAACTTCTTTTTATCTTTAACTTCTTCGATCTTATACTCTTCCTTATTAGAAAGCTTAGGAATCGGTATCGAATCGGATCTACTTCGATCTCGGGATAACTAGGATTCGAGTAAGGATATATAGAATATATTATAAATACGGCTATATTATTCTAGTAGAGCTAACCGATAGGCCTATCGGCTAATATAGTTAAGGATCTTAAATAGGCCGATATATCTAGGTACTAGTTTCCTTATAGCCTTAAATCGTAGGTTCTTTGTAGATAATACGACTAATTAGCCTCTTAAGAATTCTATTAGCTTATAGCGCTTATTATAGTATTTTTCTTAGGATTTATTAGCGTTCTGTTAATAATTTATAAGCTTTTCTCGAATATTCGCTAGCTTCTCGGCGTATACTACTATAGCTAGGGCCTCCTCTCTATAGCGCTATCCGTAGCGTATAAATAGAACGATAGATTATAACCGAGAAGGGCTCGAAAAGGTAATATATCTATCGTTATATTCGTAGCGCTATTATATACAAATTAGGCGGTTCGGAGGAGCGATAGCTAAGCTAACTATTCGCTATCGATAAAGTATCGGAGGTAGTACTCGAGGGTCTAGTTAGTTCTCTCTATCTACCTATCGGTTTATAGGTAAAATATAGTCGATAAGCGGTTCTTTGTATAGGAAATATAATATAATTTTAACTAGAATTTGCTTATAAATACTAATCCTTAATTAGAGACGATACCGTCTAGCGCGCTATATAATAATTCGACCTAGTTATAGAATAATTCGGCTAGCTCTATAGCGTCTATTATTGTTATAACTAGGAAGAATAGGCTATACTTCGTAAATTAGTCTATAATTACTAGTATTATATCGATATAGCGACCCTCGAAGATTATCTCGGGTAGTCCTATAATAAAGTCTATTAATAGCTCGGCAAATAGTTTTATAGGTATTAGGAGATTCTCTAACTTACTATATAGCTTATATCTCGGTACTATAGCTCCCTAGCAAATCGTATACGTTTCGATATAGTCTTATATGTTATTCGTAAGGTTAACCTAATAGAACTTCCTTTTTAAGAGGTCTAATATATAGTTTCGCCTAAAATAGCCTACTAATAGATTATTATAATAGATTTATAATAATCTTTAATAGAGATTCTATGCCGTAGGTACGTATAAACGATTATAGAATATAATAATATTATCTCTTATAATAGACTAGCCTTATAGGCCTAGATTTCTTACCGAAATAGCGGTTTTTTGCCGTTAAGTCTCTAGATCTTTGTGAACATCGCCATGTTCAGTACTGGTAGTGGGACTACACTTTTGGTGGATTTGGGGAACCGTAATCAGGTGACTTGGAGACGTAAGGTCACGTGACCGGTGATTTGTTTTTGAACTTCGTTCCTCTACCTCCTATATTTTCCTTTCTTTAGCTTCGTTATTTTCGATAAATATACTCTATTTCTGAATAGATTTAGCGCCCGTCACAATAACGAAGCTCTCTCTTTCTTTCTTTCTGCTAGCAAGGCTACATAGCGTCGATCACTCGCGATCGATACGCTCGGCCAAGCCAGCAAACCCCACCTTAAACCGAATCGACGAACTAGAACAACCCCATCTAAACGAATCAGAACTTTAAACCGAAACTATAGCCCGCCAGTCGACAGCTAGGCCCGAAACCCGGTCGTAGACCGTGAATACCTACTAGAATAATAGTAATAACGATGTCGAATCGCTATAGAACCCGATCCCGACCGATATTACTTATCCGACTCTCCCTCGTACTTCCTTAACCGTAAATAACGACCGACGCGAATCCTTCTATATCTACGAAGAAGGTAGTATCTAAGACAACAATAAGAATAAAGAAGATAATAGAAACGATAACGCTAAACTAGATATCCCGACCTAGTTAAAGCATACCGAACTAGATCTAACTAAGTTTAAGAAAATAGCTAAGAAGGATCCTAAACGCCTCTTCAATATAATTCTAAAGCGTAAACGTCTCTAGACTATCTATATAGGCGCTAAGGATCGTAAGAAGTAGGCTTATACTACTACGACTTAGAACTACGACTAGGAGTTCGAGGCTATCTAAGCTAAGTACGAACGTATTAAGAACCTCTAGAAGAATACGGAGAAGGAATAGGACGACTTTGCTCTTTAAATCGCCCGTCGGCCTATTACTTATAAGGCACGAATTACCCTAAGTACCGAATCCTAGCCTCGTCGCTCTACTAAGGTCCCCGACCCTCCTATCCTAGATAACGGAAAGGATATAGACTTCGATATCTAGAGAACTTAGATAGAGTAGAAGCTCGAAGGTAACGAGGATTATTTCCCTACTCTCTATCTCTACGTAAGCTATATTACTAGTCGTTACGAAGGTAAGGCTCTTCGTTATATTAGATCCTATCTCCGTAAAGATATAGCCGATCCTTATATCGATAACGTTAAGATACTCGATTACCTCTAGGAGATCTTCTCGGACCCTAATCGACGCGCTAAGGCCCGTATAGCTTATTAGAACTTAAAAATAAAGCCTAAAGATAATAAGTTCGATAAATTCCTTATCGAGTTTATACGTCTTGCCGAAGAATCTAATACCCTAGTTTCCGTAAGAAAGGAGGACCTCTACGCTAAGCTCCCTTTCTTTCTATAGAACTAGGTAATACGTTCTATCTATAATAAGTCTATCTCTTTTAAGGATTTCTCTAATAAATATCGCGAATACGCTCTATTAATTAATTAATAGTAATAGAACCGCCGTCCTATATCTAGATTAGGCGGAGGTAACTCTCGATCCTCGAATACCGATTATACCCCCTCGAATTCCCCTATTGTTAAGCGTAAAAGATCGACCCCTACTAGTACTACTCCGAACCTCGCCGACTATATAGCTCTTATAAAAGAAGGCTACTACTTTACTTATAAAGAGTAGGGATACTTAAGTCGTAACTACCCTAAGAAAAAGCCTTCTATCGCCGCCGTAAACCCCGACGAATTATAGAGATATAAAGAATCGAATAAGGAGGAATTAAATATTTCGGGAAATACTAATACCTAGGTTAAGTCTCCTTCCTAGGCTTTAATATACCTCTCTTTAAGCTAGATCTTTCTAAGTTATTATTAGGATAACTACTTATTTTTAGTATATAGCTAGTTTATAATAGAAAATTAGTTTTAATATTAGCTTTAGGAGATATAGGAGTAAATAGTTTCCTCTTTATTAACGCCGAGCTCGTATTACTATTCTATTAACGATTTAGAGCGAAAGTTCGATATCTATTAAAGGAGTATCCTATACGAGGATTTAACGGCTAAGAATCGACCCCTATTACTTATATAATTATTCTAACCCTAATTATAGATAGAAGATAGTAGATATAGCTACTAATACTTATCGTAAATCTTAGAAGCTATAACTTAATTCTTAGAAGGATATAGTTCGAACGATTCGACGTTCTATTAGATTACAAGCGACGATGCCTTATTTAGCCTTCTAAGTAGTCTCTCTAGGATAAAGTTAAGACAAAACTTATCTAGTAGTTCCTAAAGGAGATCCTATAAAGACTAAAGATTAACTTAACCTATTAAGCCGATATAGAGAGAAGAGATCGTCTATTCGAAGAATCTTACCTACGACCCTAAGTACGCCTAACCGAGATTACTACGGAGGAGGATATACCTTACGTAGCTTACCTATATAGTCTAAAGCGATAAATAACTAATATCGTAATTATCGGAGCTACTAGATTCTACCGAAGTATAAAAGACAAGAATATACCCTATTTTGTTACTAATATCTATAAAATTAGTAAAATTATTAAGGAATAATTAATAATATAGATAGAGGACCCCGAAATCGAGGAATTACGTAAATAAGTTCCCGAGGAGTATTATAACTATCTCGATGTCTTCTCGAAGAAAGAATTAGATTCTCTACCGCCGTACTATAAGGGTATAGACTATAAGATCGAATTAGAAGAAGAACCCCTTCGGAATTACTATCCGCTTTATAAGATATTAACCGAGGAGTTACTCGTAGCTAAATAATATATCTAAGAGAACCTAGCAAAAGGCTTTATCGAACTAGGGACTAGTCTATTTATGTTACTAATTCTAATAGCTATTAAGCTAGGAGGAGGACTACGATTCTATATAGACTATCGGAGATTAAATACCCTTACGAAGAAGGATATTTACCTATTGCCTCTCGTTAACAAATTACTCTAAAGAATCTTAAAGACTAAGATCTTTACTAAGATTAATATCCGATAAGGATTCTATCGTATTCGAATAGATCTAGCTTCTAAAGACCTTACTATCTTTAAGTCTTGTTATAGTATCTTTAAATATAAGATTCTACCGTTCGGATTAACGAATAGACCGGCCTTATTTTAACGATTTATTAATATAACGTTAAATAAGTATCTAGACGACTTCTATATCGCCTATATCGATAATATCCTTATTTATAGCGAATCTAAGAAAGAATATCGTATCTATATCCGAAAGGTCCTTTAGCGACTCTAAGAAGTAGGTCTATAGATAGTAATCTATAAATATAAATTCGGCGTAACTAAAACCTATTTTCTAGGGTTTATTATCGGTATTAACGGCATCCGAGCTAATCTTAAGAAGATTTCTGCTATCCTAAACTAGGGATAACTAACAATAAGACGATCTATACGATCCTTCCTTAGATTCTACAATTTTTATCGACGTTTTATAAGAGACTATAATAGGATCGCGAAACCGCTAAGCAACCTTCTAAGAGATAATATTAAATTCGAATAGACTAAAGCCTATAAGAAAGCCTTCTACGAGCTAAAACGGAGATTATAAGAGCCTCTAATCCTTCGATATTACGATCCTAAAGCGCCTACGTAAATCAAAATAGATACGTTAGATAGTACTATCGGTATAGTACTATCTTAGAAAGGTTCCGATAACTAGTAGTATCTAGTAGCCTATTTCTCTAAGACTATAGATATTTACTAATAACGCTACGAGATCTACGATAAGGAATTACTAGTAATTATCCTCGCCCTACGTAAATAGAGACCTAAGCTTAAGGGATTATAGTAGGTAGAACTATTCTCGATCTAGACTAACTACTACGTATTAGAAACCTTTATAGTAAAGTAGAAACTAAGCGTAAAGTACTACTACTAGCTAGAGGAACTTACCTATTTCTACTTCTTAATTCGATATTACCTAGAATCTCGTAATAACCTTACTAACGCTCTCTCCTATAAAGATACTCTACTAAACGATAACCGAGAGATAATACTCCTCCTCTATCGATACCTCGAAAATAGGGTTTATCCCGAAGACTAATATACTTCGATCTAACCTATCGAATCCTCGATCCCTACGAACGTCGTCGAACGAGTTAAGGAAGCTAACTAGGCCGATAAGTCGATAGAGGAATAACGAACCTAGACAAAGGAAGAATATAATAAATAGATATTAGAAGATAGATTACTCTTATACGAGGGAAGACTCGTCGTACCGGATTAGGAAGATCTAAGAGCTTACTTAATAGACGAAATCTATAGGCAACTATTAATAGTATACCTAGGGTAGTTAAAGACAAGATCCCTAGTAGCCGATCGTTATTATTAGTAAGGTTAGGCGATAGATATAAATCGATATATCGATAACTATTTAATCTATAAGCGTACTAAGACGTAGAGAGACTATCTACCTAGCCTTCTATAGCCTTTATTAGTTCTATCGCGACTATAGTAGTATATTAGTATAGACTTTTACGAATTACCCTAGGATAGGAAGGGCTTTAATAAAGTCTATATTATAGTCGATCGATTAAGCAAAAGAACCGTCTCGGTCCCTTATTACCGGACAACCTCGGCTAAGGATATAGCTCTCCTATTCCTTAATCACGTCTACCGTTATTACGGAGCCCTAGAAATAATTATCTCTAATCGCGGTAGCTACTTTATTTCTAAATTCTAGATAGAATTCTATCGAATCTTAGGTATAGAACTTAAATTGTCTACCGTATACTACTCTTAGATAGATAGATAGATAGAAATTATAAATTAGTATATCGCGTAACGGTTAAGACCCTATATAAGCTATTATTAGGACGACTAGTTAGACTTTATACTAATAATCGACTTTACTACGTCTCTTCTTCTAAGTAGTTCTATAGGTATCTCCCCTTTTATAATATACTACGGATATAAACTATAAGTCTTCTTTAACTAGACAAATAGTAGTAAACTAGCCGAAGATTAGGCCTAGTAGTTATACGAAGTATAGGAGATAGCCTAGAAAGGAATATAGTAAGTATAATAACGCTAACGCTAGTAGGTAGATCGTTACCGTAGAGAGGTTAATTTTAAAGTTAGAGACAAGGTATTTATCACGATAAAGTATTAGAATACCGGACGACCCTAAAAGCTATTACTACTTATAAGTAGTCCTTACGAAATCCTCGAGTAAGTTAGATATTCTTATCGACTAGACCTACTAGAATCTATTCGAGTTTATCTAATATTCTCGCTAGATAAGCTTCGAAAAGCCTCTAATCTTCCCCCGTTGCAAGGTTAATATCTTAACCCTCTACCTCCGGAACGTATCGATAATTATAATAAATAGGAAGTCGAATATATCGTTAACTTAAGGCTTTATTACCGAAAGCTATAGTATAGAATCAAATAGACTAGGTATAACGATAATCCTACTTAGTATCTAGCCTCTAACTTAAAGAACGTACCCGAGAAGCTATAGGATTTCTATCGCGACTACCTAAATAAGCCGGGTCCCCTAATACGTCTATAGTAGTAGATTAATACGGTACTCCGGGATGAATACTTAGACAACTATCCTAATAACTACAAACCTATTATACCGCCTAGGGACTAGGCGTTGTCTCGCCGGGGGTTATAAATATCGCTATATTTAGTACTAGTAGTAGGACTATACTTTTGGTAGATTTAGGGAACCGTAATTAGGTGACTTAGAGACGCGAGGTCACGTAACCGGTAATTTATTTTTAAACTTCGTTCCTCTACCTCCTATATTTTCCTTTCTTTAGCTTCGTTATTTTCGATGAATATACTCTATTTCTGAATAGATTTGGCGCCCGTCACAATCTTCAACTTAAATCCTCTTAATCTCTAACAATAAGTCTACGCTTATAGATACTTCGAAAATATATACCTTCTCGGTAGCCTAGATAGTATCTAAAATACCCTAGGGGACGGTATAATTATACCCTAAATCGCCCTAGATAGCCTAGTTAGCTACTTCTATATCGGTCCCTTCTAGGTCCTTCCCGTTATACGGGTACTAAGGTAGGTATTCCCCCTAGATAGTTCTATTATCCCTAGCCTTAAACTAGGTTTTCTAACTAATTAGGTTATAAATATTTAAAACTTAGATAGTAGTAATTTACTAGCTAGGCGACGCTATTTTATCCTCGAAATATAACTATAAGGACGTAAGAAGATTAGGATCCTAGGCATCCCTAGTCCTTTCGAATATTCTAGATAGGATATTAGTAGGATTTATTTTCCTAGAGCGGTATTTAATAATAAAGTTAAAACCTATAAGGTATATATACTATCTAGCTTATCTACTATTTAGCTTCGGCTAACGTATAAAACCCTATAGATTAGTATAGTTAGAGAGGACCTCGATTTAGTATATACTTCCCTCTAGGTAGTAACGCTATTACTTAAAGGAATAGATAATAGCGTAAAGTTCTTAATTAGGGGTTCTATAATTAATTTCTATATCGGTAAATTTTCTTAACTAAAACGCTACCGGATGCTACCGATTCTCGTCGTCTAGCTAGGATATTATAGTAGCTATACTATACTTCGATACGTTGGGCTCGATATAGATAGGTCGTTAGGGGTCGAAGTATCGAAGGATAGGGGTAGTCTTAAAGGCCTCGATTAGGCGGTAAAACGCTATCTTTTCTATATCGGAGAGTTTAACTTATCCTAGTTTTTTACTATTCTTACTCCCCTTTAGTAGTATACTATAAAGGGTTATACTATTCGAGAGAAGTTATAGATAAAGCGCCGATAGAAGTTATAGAATCTAATAAAGACCTAAATCTTATAGAACGTTTTAGGCAAAGGCTATAAGGTAATAACTATAACCTATTTAGGGTCTATCGATACGCCCTCGGTAGAGATAATATATCCTAGGAACTTAACTTTATCTTAGTAGAAGGTATACTTAGAGGCTTTAGTATAGAGTTTAGTATTACGTAGTCGTCCTAGGACTTATCGGAGGTAATTCGTATAAGACTCGCGATCTAACAAGAAAACGAGGATATCGTCGAGGTACGCTATATAGTAGATATTAAGAAGGCCCCGTAGTACTATATAGATATAGCTCTAAAAGGTCGTAGGTATATTAGTTAGTCTAAATAGTATAACCGTATACTTAAAGTAGCCGTATCTATTATAGGCTAAAGCCTACAGAGTATCACGTTCGAGTACGTAACTTAACCGACCTCGACCGAATCTTGTCTTTAAGCGCTACTAAGCCCGTTAAGACGAATTCGGTTACGTAAGCAAGTATACGTATATACGTACTTTAGTATCCTCGCTAAAGCCCCTATATTTACTTCTTCTTTTCTTTACGCTTAATAAATACTATATATAGCCTTATTCGGTTAAATCTAAGCCGTATATTAACCCTTTATATTTATTAAGCGTCCTAAAAGATATTCCTAGCGACCCTCGCTAGAAGACGATCTCGATCGTACTAATAGAAAGGAAAGAGAATAACAGATTCCTAGCCTCTTACTAGAAGACAACCCTTAGTCGTAATAGAAAACAGAAGACAACGATATAGAACTACTAATTATTTTAATAGACAACAAACGATAGCCCCCGGCTACTTACTAAACTACGGAAAATAGAACTATAAGCCTATAGATAGCCGTCGAGCCTCGACTAGCTATAGTAATTCGCTTAGATAATATACGAATAGAGAATAGAAGACCGCTAAGTTTAATAAGAAGTAAACATATAACTTATAGCGGTACTATAGTAGCTTATAATTAACGCTATAAATAACTAAAACTAACTAGCTATAGTTCCTATAGCTCCGGTTATACTACGCTCGAGGAAGGCTATCCCCGACCCTAAGCCTTTTACTAGAAAAGTAATAGAATAGAGCTCCTAGAAGATAAAGATATAAGCTAAACTCCGCCTTAATAGAGAATTAATTAGAGATAAGGCTACGTAGATATTGTATATATACTCTCGACTAGTAGGCGATACTACTCGTAATACCGAGACCTACGTAACAACGTATATAGAGGATAGAAATCCTATAGACTTTATTATATACCTTAATAGTATCTACGGTAATCTAAACCGCCGAATATACTCTACGTAGCGGCTATATACTATTAAATAGAGAGATAACGAGAAGTTTAGCCGGTTCTTCCCTAAGTTCGACTATTACCTTACGGACTCTAGTAGCCTCGACTAGCCGGATAAACCTAAGAAATAAGTATTAATTAACGTTCTTAACCGTACGATAAAAGATAAACTAATATATCGTAATATGCCTACTACCTACTAAGGCCTCCTTAGTACCTTATATACTATTAATACTAACCTCGATACCCTTAAAGAACCGACCGGACGCTTATAGTATAAAAAGAACTTATACTTAAGTAATAGTAATAATAGTAATAATAATAGTTAGTACGATAGTAAAATAGAATAGGAAGCTATAGTCTATAATAACCGAACTCGCCTAAATAGTAACCCCCGACCGAGTTCTAGTCTACGCTCTAACAATAATAATAGAAAGTTTACTAAGATAGTAGACTAAGAAGAATTAGAATACTACCGCGAAAAAGGCCTCTACGTTAAATACGGAAGTAATAAGTACTAGGTATTAGACTACTTATATACTATCGACCGCCGAGGAAATAGCCTCTTATAGCCTTAGAAGGACTCGAATAAGAATATACGCTCGAAGAGAACTATACCGAAGGACTACGATAGTAAAAATAAGACTAAAAGCGATCGCTTAGAGGTTTCCGCCGCTAAAAGCGAGTTAGAAAACTAATTACTCCTATTCTTAGTCGCGAGTAGGAGCGGAAGAAGGTAGAAGGATTCCTTAAAGAGGAGAAAAAGTCTATACTATTTATTATTTATACTAGAGTTAATAGTATTTAGTTTATTTCTACGTTAATTAATAATAGCTACGATAGTTACGCTATAGTAAACCTCTCTATAGTAGAATCCCTAAACCTCCTACGCGTTCCTATCTCTCTATATAAGCTTGATAGAGTAGTTCTAGATATAGGAAGAATTAATAAGGTTACGTACTTTAACTTAGACGTAAATAGCCTTATATAAGAACGAGTATTTACGTATATTATCCTAAACTAGGAAGAAGTATTAATCCTAGGAACCCCTTAGCTAAAGGCTATTAATAGAGTATATATAGCTAAAAGAGGATATCTCGATATCTAAGCCCCTACTAGCAAACGAATTCGATACTAAAACCGTATAGACCCTATAAATAATCCTATACGGAAACTATAAGTTACGAAAGCCTCCTTAAAAGAGCTAGAAGAGATACTTTAAGGTATAATACCGGCTAACTATAAATATATTTACGTAGCTAAAATAACGATAGAAGATATTAATAAGGCTCTCTATCTAAAGAAAGCAATCGATCTAAAAATAAAGTTGCCTAAAGAGTACTAGGACTACCTAGAGATATTTAGTTAGAAGCTTATAGATATACTCCCTAACTACCGCCCTAGAATCGATTATAAGATTCCTCCTATTAAGGATTAAAATAGCGTAGAAGCTTAGCTACTATACGGCTCTCTCTATAGAATAAATAAGAAGACGCTTATAGACCTCCTAGGGAAAGATTTTATCTACGTTAGTAAGTCCCTAGTAGTATCCCTAGTTCTACTAGTATAGAAGCCTAGTAGCGGTATTAGATTTTACGTAGACTATCGTACCCTTAATATAATTACTATAAAAGACTAATACCTACTACCCCTAATTAAGGAAACCCTTTAAAATATAATAACTATACGATAGTTTACGAAGCTAGATATTATCGCTATATTCTATAAGATCTATATCTACCTAGGCGATAAATAGAAAATAGCCTTTTATATACGATATAGATTATATAAGTAGAACGTTACGCCTTTCGGCCTAACTAGAGCCCTAGCGACCTTCTAACGATATATTAACTAAGTATTATAGGAGTACCTAGATAACTTTATATCTATATATATAGATGATATTATTATCTATATAAGTAGGTCTCTTATCGATTATCGTCGAAAGGTTAAGAAAGTACTATAGAAGCTCTAGGAAGTAGGCCTATAGTATAATATCGTAAAATCGGAGTTCGAATAGTCTTTAGTAAAGTACCTCGGCTTTATTATCGATATAGGAAAGAGCTTACGTATCGACCTAAAGAAGGTCGAGGCTATCCGTTTGTAGTAGGTACCTAAGATAAAGAAGAAAGTATTGTTACGGAATTGGCCTTTATGAGGCTATTCCTAAACTCCCTTTGTTATATGGTCGGGTCTATAGCGGATCGCTACCGCTATACTGCCGTCTCGCTTACGTAGCGTCCCTACCGTATATTATTATATTAGCCTTCCTTAGATAAAAGGAGGCGTCCTATATCTTAGTCCCTAATTCCTTCAAGAATTAGTCTCTATTCTTATTACAATATATTATTCCTACCTCTTCCTACGAGTTACCTTAAACCCTTAGATAGTCGTTACCTTACCTAATCGATAGGCTTACTATCCTATAAACTAGTATCCTTAACAAGTATATAGTTTCTTAGGATTTACTAACTTCTATCGTATATTTATTCCTAACTTTATATCTCTCGCTATACTATTAACGAGCCTTATAGGTAAAAATATAGAATTCTAATAGGATAATATATATTAAGAAGCCTTTATTAAACTAAAAGAACTTTTTATTAATATACCGATATTAGTACTATTTAAAGAAGGAAGAGAGATAGTTCTTAAGATAGACGCCTCTAGGTAGGCTATTAGAGCTATACTTTTATAGCGTTAAGATAATAATATATTATATCTATATACGTACTACTCTACTAAGATAAATATAGCTAAAGTAAACTATAAGATCTACGATAAAGAGCTTTTAGCTATTATTAATAGTCTAAAAGAGTAGCGAGTAGAATTAAAAATAGTTAGGCGCTTTATAATCCTAATAGATTATAAGAATCTACGATACTTTAATAAAGTACGTAACCTCTTAGAACGATAAATACGATAGACTAGACTTCTTACTAAATTCGACTACGACCTAAAGTACTAACCTAGAAAACTAGTAAGTAGACTAGACATACTCTTACGTAGGGAATAGGATATTCCCTAAGGCAAAGGAGATAAATAGCTAAGGAGACGCTTTAGGAAGATATTTATAAAGATTATAATTAGAAGGAACCGAACTTAGCCGATAATAAGCGATAGCGTAAGATCGGTAGCGTTTAATATATTAGTAGTAATATTCGAAGAGGAAGACCTATAGAAGGAATAGGACTAGATACGAGCTACCGATGTATCCTATTATAAGATCGTAGAAGCTCTAGAAGAAGGATACCGACGACTACTAAAAGACTAATTTAAAATATCCCTTGCTAAATATAGTCTCGATAAATAAGGACTTCTCTACTTCCGAAAATAAGTCTAGATCCCTAAAAGCGAGCCTTTACGTACTAGAATTATCTAAAAGATTTATAATTTATATATTACCGGATATCTAGGAAGGGACGTAACTTATATAATCCTCTCGAGACGGTTCTTCTAGCTAGGAGTAGTAAAGGATATCCGAAGATTCCTAAGGAACTATAATATATATAGATAAAGTACTATCTAGCGTAATATAAAGTATAGACTATTATAGCTATTTCTAATTCTATAGCGTATCTAGGTAGAGATTTTAGTCGATTTTATTACCGAGTTTCTACCCTTAGAGCTAGATAAAGTAATAAACCTCCTTATTATTACCGACTACCTAATAAAGAGAGTAATACTAGTCGGTATAAAGAATATAATATCGGAAGACGTTATATAGGTATTTTTAATATACTTCTATATATATTATAGATTACCGATCGTAATTATAAGCGATAGAGGACTATAGTTTATAAATAGCTTCTAGAAGGAAGTCTATAAGACGCTATCGATTTAGCGAAGACTCTCTACGGCCTTCTACCTATAGATAGATAGCGCGATAGAATAGATAAATTAAGAAGTAGAAAGGATCCTATATATATTTACTATTTATACCTAAGGCGACTAGATAGACCTACTACCGGTCGTAGTAGCCGTAATTAATAATCGCGATACTTTATCGATAGGACTCTTACCCTTCTTCTTTACCTATAGCTACTATATCGACCTAATTAGACTTAGTAAGAACCTATAAATAGATAAATATCTATAGATACTACCTAAAGAAGCTAGGCGGTACTTCGTAGAACGACTAAAGGAAGCTACGGACTAGGCGTAGTCTACTATCGCGACTACGTAAGAATAATAGTAGATATAAGCTAACCGACGACGATAAATAGCTCCGGTTTATAAGAAGGGCGATAAGGTTTAGCTTAACCTAAAGAATATCTAGACTAAACGACCTTCGAAGAAGCTCGACTAGCTATACGTAAAGTATACTATAGTAGGCTTACGAGAATTATATATAGTCGAACTAGATATTCTAAAGGGTATCTACCTAGTTTTCTATATAGAACTACTCCGACTAGTAGCGGTAGACCTCTTATCTTTATAGACTAGTAACAACCGATAGCCGCTAGCGATTAAAGTAGATAGTAAGGACGAGTATCTAGTAGAAAAGATTATTACTATATAGTAGAAGAAGATAGGGAGAGGTAGGAAATAAGAGATTCTAGTAAAGTAGACTAATTATACCGAGTAGACTTAGGAGCCGATCGACTCTATACGGGAGTATACGGCTATAGACAAGTTTATTTAGCGTTACGGCGACCCTATAGAGGTCGATAGACTAACTAATTAAGTAAAATTAATAGTTCCTATTACTCGTCTTATCTCGAGAGGCGGAGGAGGGGGATATATTATAGGCTAAAGCCTATAGAGTATTACGTTCGAGTACGTAACTTAACCGATCTCGACCGAATCTTATCTTTAAGCGCTACTAAGCCCGTTAAGACGAATTCGGTTATATAAGCGAGTATACGTATATATATACTTTAGTATCCTCGCTAAAGCCCCTATATTTACTTCTTCTTTTCTTTACGCTTAATAAACACTATATATAGCCTTATTCGGTTGAATCTAAGCCGTATATTAACCCTTCATAGTATCGAGTACGAAACGTAGTTTTCTACTTGTTGTCTTCTTTAATATAGATATAGTAATATACGTCCTAGACATCGATCTTACTAAAGAACTTTATATTAGCGATCTAGTCTAGGATCTCTAAAATAAGGGGTAAAGGGTATCGATTCTTAATAGAGATTTTGTTAAGTCCTCGGTAATTAATATAGAGGCGTAGACCCCTATCCTTTTTAGGCACAAAAAGGATCGATACGCTAGTAGGGCTCTTAGAGGGTCGGATTCTTCTATTCTTTTAGTTTTCTTCTAAGTATTCTCGTAGTATCTTAAGTTTAGATTATAAAAAAGGGTAAATTAGACCGGGGCGGTTCTTCGCTAGGGATAGTATCGATAGTATAGTTAATAGATTTCCGAGGCGATATAATTTTAGCGTTATCGGAATTAAAGATATCGTAGAAGTCTTCTAACTTAGGGGGATTTAAGCGCTTTTCGGCGTCGACTTAGCTAGTTCTTTATTAGGTATCTAAATCTCTTTAGGTAACTTAATAACTATAAAGATATAGGCTTTATTTTTATAGTCCTTAGCGAATTAGTAGGGTATCTAGATTTTAAAGGAAAGGACGTAGAACTACTAGGAATTATTAAAAGCGGAGAGGATTATCTTATATCGTATTAATATTATTATAGATAAAAGAATAGGGCTTTAGTACGATTTATAGTCGATTATAACGTAGGGCTATAAAAAGGTCTTAGTTATACTATATACGTTAGTCGTAGTAAGAGGGATAGTCTATACGCTATAGGTAGTTGTTTTTATATTATTAATAGCCTCGATAAGGGGTAGAGTAAGTTTAGCTTACTAAAATTTATATTATCGGACGAACTAGTAACTAATAATATCGACTTTAGTATAGCTATCGAGGTCTACTATCGCTTTAATAGTATCTCGAATCCGTATCGTAGTATAAAGGTAGGTAGCGGTCTCTACTTAAGGATAGAGAGTTGTAGTCGTAGAGTTTACTCTAACTCCTAGTTATTTTCCTAATAATCTCTTTCTACGGTAGATTAGATAATTACCTAGACTTAGGCTTAGTAAGGATAGTTAGGCTTAAGATATTCTATACTATTATAGAGGAAGTATCGTAGTACGTATCTATCTCGATTCTATACCGATCCGCCTTAAGGTCGTCTCTAGGAGCTATAGCGATTAGAATTACCCTAGGAGTTATTAAAATTAGATTATTAGGATCTATTAGGATTTAGTCTATAGGGGTTATTAGAGCCCTCGGTAGGTCTAAAATCGCTAGTACGAGGCTTCTTATTGCTTAAGTCTCGATTCTATCTATCCTAATTATTATAGAAGGGGCGCTTCGGAGCTATTTTAGGTTTAATAAGGCCCTAATAGTAGACTATAGCTATAACTATATTATCTTATATCTCGGGGAGGTCGACTATCGATCTTAATATCTTATTTTTAAGATTAGGTTATAGCTTTACGAAGAAGTTAAAGGTATAATTCTTCTCTAATTTATAGTTAAGATACTACTCCCTACTATAGAGGTAGGAGTAGAAGTTATAGGGGTCTTAATAAGGTAGCTAATAGGCTAACTCGATTTAGTCCCGAACTTCGGCTTATAGGCTAGCTATACTCTTAATATAGATAAGGGTCTAAGCTTTAAAGATAGGCTACGGGTCGGTATAGTCTCGCTAGGTTTCTAGGGGTTTTTTATCTATATATTCCCGCTATTTTATATAGTAGTCGGTACTTATATATTTTTAGGCGCTAATAATCTTATAGGCGTCGGTATTATATAGCCTCGGGGCTACTTTAAAAATAATATCTAGGTTAATAAGCTATTCCTATCGCTTCTAGAGGGATATACCTATCTTAAAGGTAGGGATATTATCGATCTTAATATCCTATTTATACTCCGATTGGCTATTGTCTCTACCTCGGTTCCGGAGTAAATCGGCGAATAGGTTAGGTATACCTCTATTAAGGAGCTCCTAGAGTCTTTAATATAACTCCTACTATTCCTCTAGTTAGCGGATACGTTCCCGGACTACTTCGTTGTTAATTCGAATCTATTCCGCCTCGGTAGTAGGGTCTTCCTCTATAGTAGTTAAGAGGGTCTTCCGAAGCGGTTTATACCTAATTTAAGGCGGCTTACTCCTAGTTAGAGGTAGTTTAGCGTATAGCTTATATCTTCTTGTAGGTAGTCGGGGGGAGAAGGATTAGAAACTATTAGGGTAAGGGTCGACTAGGTAGGAGAAGATAACGAATAGTAATAAGAGGTCGAATAGGACTAGTAGATTAACTAGAATAATAGAACTAATCCTTAAGGAAGGAAGGATTAAATATATAAGGGAACCCCTTTTATAAGGTTCGTAGGTTATATAACCATACGACCGAGGGTCTATGCGAACCGGTAGGGATTCGACTCTGAATAGCTGTAAGTCGCATCCATGCCGTAACAATATATCGGTAGCTTATGCCTAGTCCTATTCCTTCTATAGGTCTTCTTCTTCGAATATTGCTACTAATATATCGAACGCTACCGATCTTACGCTACTACTTATTATTAGCTAAGTTCGGTTCCTTCTAATTACGACTCTTATAAATATCTTCCTAAAATATCTACCTAGCTATTTGTCTTCCTTACCTTAGGGAATATCCTATTCCCTACGTAAAAGTACGTCTAGTCTACTTACTAGTTTTCTAGGTCGGTACTTTAGGTCGTAGTCGAATTTAGTAAGGAGTCTAGCCTATTATACTTATTATTCTAAGAGGTTATATATTTTATTAAAGTATTATAGATTCTTATAATCTATTAGGATCGTAAAGCGCCTAACTATTTTTAATTCTACTCGCTACTCTTTTAGACTATTAATAATAGCTAAAAGCTCCTTATCGTAGATCTCGTAGTTTACTTTAGCCGTATTTATCTTAGTAGAGTAGTACGTATATAGACGTAATATACTATTATCTTAACGCTATAAAAGTATAGCTCCGACAGCCTACCTAGAGGCGTCTATCTTAAGAACTATCTCTCTTCCTTCTTTAAATAGTACTAATATTAGTATATTAATAAAAAGTTCTTTTAGTTTAATAAAGGCTTTTTAATATATATTATCCTATCGGAATTCTACGTTCTTATCCGTAAGGCTTATTAATAGTATAGTAAGAGACGTAAAGTTAGGAATAAATATATAATAGAAGTTAGTAAATCCTAAGAAACTACGTACTTCCTTCTTTGTCTTAGGTACCTACTATAAATAGATCGCCTCGACCTTCTTTAGGTCGATACGTAAGCCCTTTCCTATATCGATAATAAAGCCGAGGTACTTTACTAAAGACTATTCGAACTCCGATTTCGTAATATTATACTATAGGCCTACTTCCTAGAGCTTCTATAGTACTTTCTTAATCTTTCGATAATAATCGATAAGAGACCTACTTATATAGATAATAATATTATCTATATACATAGATATAAAGTTATCTAGGTACTCCTATAATACTTAGTTAATATATCGTTAGAAGGTCGCTAAGGCTCTAGTTAGGCTAAAGGGCGTAATATTCTACTCGTATAATCTATATTATATACGAAAGGCTATTTTCTATTTATCGCCTAGGTAGATATAGATCTTATAGAATATAGCGATAATATCTAGCTTCCTAAACTATTATACGGTCGTTATATTTCGAAGGGTTTCCTTAATTAGGGGTAGTAGGTATCGGTCTTTTATAGTAATTATATTAAGGATATAGTAATCTATATAGAATCTAATATCGCTACTAGGCTTCTATACTAGTAGAACTAGGGACGCTACTAGAGACTTACTAACGTAGATAAAATCTTTTCCTAAGAGATATATATATATCTTCTATAATACTAATAACTCTTCTTTATTTATTCCGTAAAGAGGGCTATATAGCGGCTAAGCTTCTACGCTATTGAGATAACAAAACCCTCTTTTACTGTCATTACATGTTGATTTCGAGTGCGCTCGGTGGCTGTCGATCACTTACGCAATCTCCAGCCCCCGAACTCACCCCTTTTTGCCACATTATCCTGTTTTCACCGCCTTGCATGTACTATAATAACCCTTTCCCGTACGTACAATGCAAGACAGACTCGTTTCTCTCCTCATATCACACTATTCTAATCCTTAATAAGAGGGATCTTATAATCGATTCTAGGGTAGTATTTAGGAAGTATATCTATAAGCTTCTAGCTAAATACTTCTAGATAGTCCTAGTACTCTTTAGAGAGCTTTATTTTTAGATCGATTACTTTCTTTAGATAGAGTACCTTATTAATATCTTCTATTATTACCTTAGCTATATAAATACGTTTATAGTTAGCCTAGGTCGTACCTTATAGTATCTCTTCTAGCTCTTTTAAGGTAGTTTTCGTAACTTATAGCTTTCGTACGGGACTATTTATAGGGTCTACATAATTCTAGTATCGAATCCGTTCGCTAGTAGGGGCTTAGATATCGAGGTACCCTCTTTTAGCTATATATATACTATCGATAGCCTTTAGCTAAGAGGTTCTAAGGATTAATACTTCTTCCTAGTTTAGGATAATATATATAAATACTCGTTCTTATATAAGGCTATTTATATCTAAGTTAAAGTATATAACCTTATTAATTCTTCCTATATTTAGAACTACTCTATCGAGCTTACGTAGAGGGATAAGAACGTATAGAAGGTTTAGGGATTCTACTATAGAGAGGTTTACTATAGTATAACTATCGTAGCTATTATTAATTAACGTAGAAATAAGCTAAATACTATTAACTCTAGTATAAACTATGACGGGCGCTAAATCTATTCCGAAATAGAGTATATTCATCAAAAATAACTAAGCTAAGGAAAGAAAATATAGGAAGAGGTAGAATACAACTTATAAACAATTATAGGGTTACGTAACCTATAACGTAAATACTACGTAATCTAACTTCGTTAAATACGTTAAATACTTACGTCCGCTAAGCATCGTATACTTATAACCCCCTAGCGAGACAACGCCTAGTCCCTAGGCGATAGAATAGGTTTATAGTTATTAGGATAGTCGTCTAAGTATTTATCGCGGAGTACTATATTAATCTATTGCTATAGACGTATTAGGGAACTAGGTTTGTCTAGGTAGCCGCGGTAGAAATCTTATAGCTTTTTAGGCGTATTTTTTAAGTTAGATACTAGATACTATATAGGATTATCGTTATATCTAATCTATTTAACTTTATATTATAGTTTCCGGTAATATAGCCTTAAATTAATTATAGATTCGACTTCCTATTCGTTATAATTATCGATCTATTCTAGAGGTAGTAGGTTAACGTATTAACCGTATAGCGGAGGAAGGTTGGATACTTTACGAAGCTTATCTAGCGAGAATACTAGATAAACTCGGATAGATTTAGGTAGGTTTAATCGATATAAGTACCTAATACGTTTAAGAATTTCGTAAGGCCTACTTATAAGCTAGGAAAGTTTTTGGCTAGGGCGTCTAGTATTCTAGTATTTCGTTATAATAAATACCTTATCTCCGATTTTAAAATCGATCTCTCTACGGTAGCAATTAGCCTACTAACGTTAGCGTTGTTATACTTACTATATCTCTTTTTAGGCTATCTCCTATATCTTATATAACCGTCGGGTCTAATCTTTGGCTAGTTTACTACTATTTATCTAGTTAAAGGAGACTTATAATTCGTAGCTATAATATACTATAAAGAGGGAGATACCTATAGAGCTACTTAGAAGAAGGGACGTAGTAAAGTCGATTATTAGTATAAAGTCCGACTAGTCGTCCTAATAATAGTTTATATAGGGTCTTAACTATTACTAATATACTAATTTATAATTTCTATCTATCTATCTATCTAAGGGTAGTATATAGTAGATAATTTTAGTTTAATACCTAAGATTCGATAGAACTCTATCTAGAACTTAGAGATAAAGTAGCTACTATAGTTAGAGATAATTATTTCTAGGGCTCTATAATAATAGTAGACGTAATCTAGGAATAGAAGAGCTATATCCTTAGCCGAGGTTGTCCGATAATAAGGAATCGAGATAGTTCTTTTACTTAATCGATCGACTATAATATAGACTTTATCGAAGCCCTTCCTATCCTAAGGTAACTTATAAAAGTCTATACTAATATACTACTATAGTTACGACGGAACCGATAAAGGCTATAGGAGACTAGGTAGATAATCTCTCTACGCCTTAGTACGCTTATAGATTAAATAGTTATCGATATATCGATTTATATCTATTACCTAGCCTTACTAATAATAATAATCGGCTACTAGGGATCTTATCTTTAACTACCCTAGGTATACCGTTAAGGGTTGTCTATAGATTTCGTCTATTAAGTAAGCTCTTAGATCTCCCTAATCTAGTACGATAAGTCTTTCTTTATATAATAGTAATCTATCTTCTAATATCTATTTATTATATCCTTCCTTTGCCTAGGTTCGTTATTCCTCTATCGATTTATTAGTCTAGTTAGCTTCCTTAATTCGTTCGACGACGTTCGTAGGTCTCGAGGACTCGATAGGTTAAATTAAGGTATACTAGTCTTTAGGATAAACTCTACTTTTAAGGTATCGATAGGATAGGAGTATTATCTCTCGGTTATTATTTAGTAGAGTATCTTTATAAGAGAGAGCGTTAGTAAGATTATTATAGGATCTAAGGCGATATCGAATTAAGAAGTAGAAATAGGTAAGTTCTTCTAGCTAGTAGTAGTACTTTATACTTAGTCTTTACTTTGCTATAAAGGTTTCTAATACCTAGTAATTAGTCTAGATCGAGAATAGTTCTATACGCTATAACCCTTCGAGCTTAGGTCTCTATTTATATAGGGTAAGACTAATTACTAATAATTCCTTATCGTAGATTTCGTAGTATTATTAATAAGTATCTATCGTTTTAGAGAAATAGGCTACTAGGTACTATTAATTATCGGAACCTTTCTAAGAGAGTACTATACTAATAGTACTATCTAACGTATCTATTTCGATTTAAGTAGGCGCTTTAGGGTTATAATATCGGAGGATCGGAGGTTCTTATAGTCTCTATTTTAACTCGTAGAAAGCTTTCTTATAGGCTTTAGTCTATTCGAATTTAATATTATCTTTTAGGAGGTTACTTAGCGGTTTTACGATCCTACTATAGTCTCTTATAAAATATCGATAAAAATTATAGAATCCTAAGAAGGATTATATAGATCGTCTTATCGTTAGTTACCCCTAATTTAGGATAATAGATATCTTTTTAGGATCTACTCGAATACTATCTATTCTAATAATAAATCTAAGGAAATAAGTTTCTACGTCGAATTTATATTTATAGATTACTACCTATAGGCCTACTTCTCGGAGACGCTAGAGGACCTTTCGGATATAGATATAATATTCTTTCTTAGATTCGCTATAGATAAGAATATCGTCGATATAGGTAGTATAGAAATTGTCTAGATACTTATTTAATATTATATTAATAAATCGCTAGAATAAGACCGGTCTATTTATTAATCCGAATAGTAGAATCTTATATTTAAATATACCGTAATAAGACTTAAAGGTTATAAGGTCTTTAGAAGCTAGATCTATTCAAATATAATAGAATCCTTATCGGATATTAATCTTAGTAAAGATCTTAGCCTTTAAGATTCTTTAGAGTAGTTTATCGACAAGAGGTAATAGGTAAATATCCTTCTTTATAAGGATATTTAATCTCCGATAGTCTATATAGAATCGTAGTCCTCCTCCTAGCTTAATAGCTATTAGGATAGGCGAAGTAAATAGTCTAGTCCTTAGTTCGATAAACCTTTTACTAGGTTCTCCTAGATATACTATTTAGTAGCGAGTAATTCCTCGGTCGATATCTTATAGAGAGGGTAGTAATTCCGAAGGGGTTCTCCTTCTAATTCGATCTTATAGTCTATACTCTTATAGTACGGTAGGAGAGAATTAGATTCCTTCTTCGAGAATATATCGAGGTAATTATAATACTTCTTAAGGACTTATTTACGTAATTCCTTAATTTCGGGGTCCTCTATCGGTATTATTAATCGTTCCTTGATAATTTTGCTAATTTTATAGATATTAGTAATAAAATAGGGTATATTCTTATCTTTTATACTTCGGTAGAATCTAGTAGCCCCGATAATTATAATATTAGTCGTTCGTCGCTTTAGACTATATAGGTAAGCTACGTAAGATATATCCTCTTCTATAGTAATCTCGGTTAGATATACTTAGGGTCGTAGGTAAGATTCTTCGAATAGACGATCTCTTCTCTCTACGTCGGCTTAATAGGTTAAGTTAATCTTTAGTCTTTATAGGATCTCCTTTAGAATCTACTAAATAAGTTTTATCTTAACCTTATCCTAGAGAGACTACTCGGAAGGCTAAATAAGGCGTCGTTGCTTATAATCTAATAGAACGTCGAATCGATTAAACTAAATCCTTCTAAGAATTAGGTTATAGCTTCTAAGGTTCGTAATAAGTATTAGTAGCTATACCTACTATCTCCTATCTATAATTAGGGTTAGAATAATTATATAAGTAATAGGGGTCGATTCTTAGCCGTTAAATCCTCGTATAGGATACTCCTTTAATAGATATCGAACTTTCGCTCTAAATCGTTAATAGAATAGTAATACGAGCTCGGCGTTAATAAAGAGGAAACTATTTACTCCTATATCTCCTAAAGCTAATATTAAAACTAATTTTCTATTATAAACTAGCTATATACTAAAAATAAGTAGTTATCCTAATAATAACTTAGAAAGATCTAGCTTAAAGAGAGGTATATTAAAGCCTAGGAAGGAGACTTAACCTAGGTATTAGTATTTCCCGAAATATTTAATTCCTTCTTACTCGATTCTTTATATCTCTATAATTCTTTAGGGTTTATAGCGGCGATAGAAGGCTTTTTCTTAGGGTAGTTACGACTTAAGTATCCCTACTCTTTATAAGTAAAATAGTAGCCTTCTTTTATAAGGGCTATATAGTTAGCGAGGTTCGGAGTAGTACTAGTAGGGGTCGATCCCTTATACTTAATAATAGGTAAGTTCGAAAGGGTATAGTCGGTATTCGAGGTTCGAGAGTTACCTCTATCTAATCTAGGTATAGGATAGTAGTTCTATTACTATTAATTAATTAATAGAGCATATTTACGGTATTTATTAGAGAATTCCTTAAAAAAGATAGACTTATTATAGATAGAATATATTACCTAGTTCTATAGAAGGAAAGGGAGCTTAGCGTAGAGGTCCTTCTTTCTTACGGAAACTAGAGTATTAGATTCTTCTACGAGATATATAAACTCGATAAGGAATTTATTAAACTTATTATCTTTAGGCTTTATCTTTAAGTTCTAATAAGCTATACGGGCCTTAACGTATCGATTAGGGTCTAAGAAGATCTCCTAGAGGTAATCGAGTATCTTAATATTATCGACGTAAAGATCGGCTATATCTTTATAGAGATAGGGTCTAATATAATAGAGAGCCTTGCCTTCGTAACGACTAGTAATATAGCTTACGTAGAGATAGAGAGTAGGAAAGTAATCCTTGTTACCCTTAAGCTTCTATTCTATCTAAGTTCTCTAAACATCGAAGTCTATATCCTTTCTATTATCTAGGATAGGAGGGTCGGGGACTTTAGTAGAGTAATAAGGCTAGGATTCGGTACTTAGGGTATTTCGTGCCTTATAAGTAATAGGCTAATAGGCGATTTAGAGAGTAAAGTCGTCCTATTCCTTCTCTATATTCTTCTAGAGGTTCTTAATACGTTCGTACTTAGCTTAGATAGCCTTAAACTCCTAGTTATAGTTCTAAGTCGTAGTAGTATAAGCCTACTTCTTACGATCTTTAGCGCTTATATAGATAGTCTAGAGACGTTTACGCTTTAGAATTATATTAAAGAGGTATTTAGGATCCTTCTTAGCTATTTTCTTAAATTTAGTTAGATCTAGTTCGATATACTTTAACTAGGTTAGGATATCTAGTTTAGTATTATCGTTTCTATTATCTTCCTTATTCTTATTATTATCTCGGACGCTACCTTCTTCGTAGATATAGAAGGATTTATATCGGTCGTTATTTACGGTTAAAGAAGTATAAGAGAGCGTCGGATAAGTAATATTAGTTAGGTTTAGGTTCTATAGCGATTCGATATCGTTATTACTATTATTCTAATAGGTATTTATAGTCTACGACTAGGTTTCGGGCCTAGCCTCTAACTAGCGGGCTATAGTTTTAATTTAGGGGTCTTCTAGTTCGTCGGTTCGGTTCGAAGTAGGGTTTACTAGCTTAGCTAAGCGTATCGATTACGAGTAATCGACGCTATATAGCCTTACTAGTAGAAAGAAAGAAAGAGGAAGCTTAGTTATTATAATAGGCGCTAAATCTATTCCGAAATAGAGTATATTTATTAAAAATAACTAAGCTAAGGAAAGAAAATATAGGAAGAGGTAGAATACAACTTATAAATAATTATAGGGTTACGTAACCTATAACGTAAATACTATATAATCTAACTTCGTTAAACACATTAAACACTTACGTCCGCTAAGCATCGCATGCTCACATAAACAATAAATAATATAGACTTTTTCTCCTCCTTAAGGAATCCTTCTACCTCCTTCTACTCCTACTTGCGACTAAGAATAGGAGTAATTAGTATTCCGACTCGCTTTTAGCGGTAGAAACCTCTAAGCGATTACTTTTGGTCTCCTCTTTACTATCGTAGTCCTTAGTTACGGTTCTCTTAGAGTATATATTCTTACTCGAGCCTCTCTAGGACTATAGAGGTCTATTTCCTTAGTAGTCGACGGTATATAGGTAGTCTAATACCTAGTACTTACTACTTCTATATTTAATATAGAGGCCTTCCTTATAGCGGTATTCTAATTCTTCTTAGTCTACTATCTTAGTAAACCTTCTATTATTATCGCTAGAGCGTAGGCTAGAATTCGGCCGAGAGTTATTATTTAGGCAAGTTTAGTTATTACGGACTATAGCTTCCTATTCTATTTTACTATTATACTAACTATTGTTATAGTTATAGTTGCTATTATTACTATTACTTAAGTACGTATTCTTCTTATACCGTAAGCGTCTAGTCGGTTCTCTAAGGGCATCGAGATTAGTATTAATAATATATAAGGTACTAAGAAGGCTTTAGTAGGTAGTAGGGATATCGCGATATATTAGTTCATCTTTTATTATATAGTTAAATACGTTAATTAATACTTATTTCTTAGGTTTATCCGGCTAGTCGAGGCTACTAGAGTCCGTAAGGTACCGATCGAACTTAGGGAAGAACTAGCTAAACTTTTTATTGTCTCTCTACTTAACGGTATATAGTCGCTATTGTTACGGCATGGATGCGACTTGAAGCTATTTAGAGTCGAATCCCTGCCGGTTCGCACAGACCCTCGGTCATGTGGTCATGTGACCCACAAACCTCACAAAAGGGGTCCCCTTATATATTCAATCCTTCCTTCCTTAAGGATTAGTTCTGTCACTCTAGCCAATCTACTAGTCCTATTCAACCTCCTATTACTATTCGTTATCTTCTCCTACCTAGTCGACCCTCACCCTAATAGTCTCACCCTAACAGTTTCTAATCCTTAACCCCCCGACTACCTACGAGAAGATGCGAGCTATACGCTAAACCACCTCTAACTAGGAGCAAGCCGCCTCGAATTAGGCATAAACCGCTTCGGAAGACCCTCTTAACCTAGGCTCTCCCCTCTCGTCTACTATAGAGGGAAACCCTACTACCGAGGCGGAACGGATTCGAATTAACAACGAAGCGGTCTAGGAACGTATCCGCTAATTAGAGGAATGGTAGGAGCTATATTAAAGACTCTAGGAGCTCCTTAACAAAGGTATATCCGACCTATTTATCGATTTACTCCGGAACCGAGGTAGAGACAATAGCCGATCGGAGTATAAATAGGATATTAAGATCGATAATATCCCTACCTTTAAGATAGGTATATCCCTCTAGAAGCGATAGGAATAGCTTATTAACCTAGATATTGCTTTTAAAGTAGCCCCGAGGCTATATAATACCGACGCCTATAAGATTATTAGCGCCTAAAAATATATAAGTACCGACTACTATATAAAATAGCGGGAATATATAGATAAAAAACCCCTAGAAACCTAGCGAGACTATACCGACCCGTAGCCTATCTTTAAAGCTTAGACCCTTATCTATATTAAGAGTATAGCTAGCCTATAAGCCGAAGTTTGGGACTAAATCGAGTTAGCCTATTAGCTACCTTATTAAGATCCCTATAACTTCTACTCCTACCTCTATAGTAGGGAGTAGTATCTTAACTATAAATTAGAGAAGAATTATACCTTTAACTTCTTCGTAAAGCTATAACCTAACCTTAAAAACGAGATATTAAGATCGATAGTCGACCTCCCTAAGATATAAGATAATATAGTCGCGGCTATAGTCCGCTATTAGGGCCTTATTAAACCTAAAATAGCTCCGAAGCGCCTCTTCTATAATAATTAGGATAGGTAGAATCGAGACTTAAGTAATAAGAAGCCTTATACTAGCGATTTTAGACCTATTAGGGGCTCTAATAATCCTTATAGACTAAATCCTAATAGATCCTAATAACCTAATTTTAATAACTCCTAGAGTAATTCTAATCGCTATAGCTCTTAGAGACGACCCTAGGGTAGATCGGTATAGAATCGAGATAGATATATACTATAATATTTCCTCTATAATAGTATAGAATATCTTAAGCCTAACTACCCTTACCGAGCCTAAGTCTAGGTAATTATCTAATCTACTATAGAAAGAGATTATTAGGAAAATAACTAGGAGTCGGAGTAAACTCTATAACTATAACTCCCTATCCTTAAGTAGAGACTACTACCCGCCTTTATACTACGATATAGGTTCGAGATACTATCGAAACAATAATAGACCTCGATAGCTACGCTAAAGTCGATATTATTAGTTACTAGCTTATCCGATAATATAAATTTTAGTAAGCTAAACTTACTCTACCCCTTATCGAGGCTATTAATAATATAAATGTTATAGGCTGAAGCCTGCGGAGTGTCACGTTCGAGCACGTGACTTGACCGACCTCGACCGAATCTTGTCTTCGAGCGCTACTAAGCCCGTTAAGACGAATTCGGTTACGTAAGCGAGCGTACGTACACGCGTACTTTAGTATCCTCGCTAAAGCCCCTATATTTACTTCTTCTTTTCTTTACGCTTAATAAACACTATATATAGCCTTATTCGGTTGAATCTAAGCCGTATATTAACCCTTTATATTTATTAAGCGTCTTAAAGGATATTCCTAGCGACCCTCGCTAGAAGACGACCCCTAGTCGTATCGGAAACAGAAAGATAACGACAAAACTACTAATTATTTTAATAGACAACGAACGATAGCCCCCGGCTACTTACTAAACTACGGAAAATAGAACCGTACGCCTATAGATAGCCGTCGAGCCTCGACTAGTTATAACAATTCGTCTAGATAATATATAAATAGAGAATAGAAGACCGCTAAGACCGCTAAGTTTAATAGGAAGCGAACGCGTAACTAGTAGCGGTACTATAGCAACTTACGATTAATACCGTAAACAACTAAAATTAACTAGCTATAGCCCCCGTAGCCCTAGTCGTACTACGCTCGAGGAAGGCTATCCCTAATCCCGAGCCCTTTACTAGAAAAGCAATAGAATAGAGCTCCTAGAAGACAAAGATATAGGCTAAACTCCGCCTCGATAGAGAATTAATTAGAGACGAGGCTACGTAGATATCGTATATATACTCTCGACTAGCGGGCGATGCCGCTCGTAATACCGAGACCTACGTAACGACATACGTAGAAGATAGAAACCCTACGGACTTTATCGCGTACCTCGATAGTATCTACGGTAATCTAAACCGCCGAATATACTCCGCTTAGCGACTATATACCGTTAAGTAGAGAGACGACGAGAAGTTTAGCCGGTTCTTCCCTAAGTTCGACCGGTACCTTATAGACTCTAGTAGCCTCGACTAGCCGGATAAACCTAAGAAATAAGTATTAATTAACGCTCTTAACCGTACGATAAAAGACGAACTAACGTATCGTAATATCCCCGCTACCTACTAAGGCCTCCTTAGCACCTTATATACTATTAATACTAACCTCGATGCTCTTAGAGAGCCGACCGGACGCTTGCGATATAAGAGGAACTTACGTTTAGGCAATAGCAACAATAATAATAGCAACCGTAACGACAACTAGTATAACGGCGAAATAGAGTAGGAAGCTATAGTCCGTAACAACCGAATTCGCCTAAATAGTAACCCCCGGCTAAGTTCTAGTCCTCGCCCTAATAATAACAATAGAAGGTTTACTAAGATAGTAGACTAAGAGGAATTAGAACGCCGTCGCAAAGAAGGCCTCTATATTAAGTACGGAAGTAGTAAACACTAGGTATTAGACTACCCGTATACTATCGACCGCCGAGGAAACAGACCTCTACGGCCTTAGAGGGACTCGAGTAAGAACGTACGCTCTAAAAGAACCGTACCTAAGGACTACGATAGTAAAAATAAGACCGAAAACGATCGTTCGGAGGTTTCCGCCGCTAAAAGCGAGTCGGAAAACTAATTACTCCTATTCTTAGTCGCGAGTAGGAGCGGAAAGAGGTAGAAGGATTCCTTAAAGAGGAGAAAAAGTCTATACTATTTATTGTTTATACTAGAGTTAATAGTATTTAGTTTGTCTCTACGTTAATTAACAACGGCTACGATAGTTATACTATAGTAAACCTCTCTACGGTAGAATCCCTAAACCTCCTACGCGTTCCTATCCCTCTATGTAAGCTCGATAGAGTAGTCCTAAATATAGGAAGAATTAATAAGATTACGTACTTTAATCTAGACGTAAACGGCCTTATATAAGAACGAGTATTTACGTATATTATCCTAAACTAGGAAGAAGTATTAATCCTTAGAACCCCTTAGCTAAAGGCTATCGACGGAGTATATACGGCTAAGAGAGGGTATCTCGATATCTAAGCCCCTACCGGCGAACGAATTCGATACTAGAATCGAGTAGACCCTACGAACGGCCCCGTATAGAAACTATAAGTTACGAAAGCGACCTTAAAAGAGCTAGAAGAGATACTTTAAGGCATAATACTAGCTAACTATAAACGTATTTACGTAGCTAAGGTAACGATAGAAGATATTGATAAGGTACTCTGTCTAAAGAAAGTTATCGACCTAAAGATAAAGCTACCTAAAAAGTACTAGGGCTATCTAGAAATATTTTTAGAAGCTCGTAGATATACTACCCGACTACCGCCCCGGAATCGATTATAAGATACCCCTCGTTAAGGACTAGAATAGTATAGAAGCTTAGCCGCTATATAGTCCCCTTTATAGAATAAATAAGGAAGAACTACTAGTATTACGAAAGACGCTTATAGACCTCCTAGGGAAAGATTTTATCCGCGTTAGTAAGTCTCTAGTAGCGTCCCTAGTCTTACTAGTACGGAAGCCTAGTAGCGGTATTAGATTCTATATAGACTACCGTACCCTTAATATAATTACTACAAAAGACCGATACCTACTACCCCTAATTAAGGAAACCCTTTAAAATATAATAACTATACGATAGTTTACGAAGCTAGATATTATCGCGGTATTCTATAAGATCCGTATCTACCTAGGAGATAAATAGAAGATAGCCTTCTATATACGATATAGACTATACGAATAGAATATTACGCCCTTCGGCCTAACTAGAGCCCTAGCGACCTTCTAACGATATATTAACTAAGTATTATAGGAGTACTTAGATAACTTTATGTCTACGTATATAGACGATATTATTATCTATATAAGCGGGTCTCTTATCGATTATCGTCGAAAGATTAAGAAAGTACTACGGAAGCTCTAGGAAGTAGGCTTATAGTATAATATCGCAAAATCGGAGTTCGAATAGTCTTTAGTAAAGTACCTCGGTTTTATTATCGATATAGGAAAGGGCTTATACGTCGACCTAAAGAAGGTCGAGGCTATCCGTTCGTAGTAAGTACCTAAGACAAAGAAGGAAGTACGTAGTTTCTTAGGATTTACTAACTTCTATCGTATATTTATCCCTAACTTTACGTCTCTCGCCGTACCGTTAATAAGTCTTATAGGTAAGAACGTAGAATTCTAATAGGACGATATATATTAAGAAGCCTTCGTCGAGCTAAAGGAACTTTTTATTAACGTACCGATATTAGTACTATTTAAAGAAGGAAGAGAGATAGTTCTTAAGACGGACGCCTCCGGATAGGCTATCGGGGCCGTATTTTTATAACGCTAAGATAATAGTACGCTACGCCTATACGCGTACTACTCCGCTAAGATAAATACGGCCGAAGTAAACTACGAGATCTATAATAAGGAGCTCCTAGCGATTATTAATAGTTTAAAAGAGTAGCGAGTAGAACTAAAAATAGTCGGGCGCTTTACGATCCTAATAGACTATAAGAATTTATAATACTTTAATAAAGTACGCGACCTCTCGGAAAGATAAGTACGATAGGCTAGGCTCCTTACTAAATTCGACTATAATCTAAAGTACCGACCTAGAAAATTAGTAAGTAGACCGGACGTACTCTCGCGTAGGGAATAGGATATTCCCTAAGGTAAAGAAGACAAACGGCTAAGTAGACGCTTTAGGAAGATATTTATAAGGGTCGTAATTAGAAAGAACCGAACTTAACCGACAACGAGTAATAGCGTAAAATCGGTAGCGTTCGACGTACTAGTTGCAATATTCGAAGAGGAAGACCTATAGAAGGAATAGGACCGGGTACGAGCTACCGATATATCCTATTATAGGATCGTAGAAGCTCTAGAAAAGGGATACCGACGACTACTATAAGACTAATTTAAAATATCCCTCGCCGAGTATAGTCTCGACGAACGAGGACTTCTCTACTTCCGTAAACGGGTCTAGATCCCTAAAAGCGAGCCTTTACGTACCGGAATTATCTAAAAGATTTATAACTCGTACGTTACTAGATATCTAGGAAGGGACGTAACTTATACAATCCTCTTAAGACGGTTCTTCTAGCTAGGAGTAGTAAAGGATATCCGAAGATTCCTAAGGAACTATAATATATATAGACGAAGTACTATCTAGCGCGATATAAAGTATAGACTATTACGGCTACTTCTAATTCTATAGCGTATCTAGGCAGAGATTTTAGTCGATTTTATTACCGAACTCCTACCCTTAGGGCTAGATAAAGCGATAAACCTCCTTTATTATTACCGACCGCCTAACAAAGGGGGTAATATTAGTCGGTATAAAGAGTATAACATCGGAAGATATCGTATAGGTATTTTTAACATACTTTTATATATATTATAGACTACTAATCGCGATTATAAGCGATTAAGGACTATAGTTTATAAGTAGCTTCTAGAAAGAAGTCTACGAGACGCTATTAATCTAACAACGACTCTCTATAGCCTTCTACCTATAGATAGACGGCGCGATAGAATAGATAAATCAAGAAGTAGAAAGAATCCTACGTACGTTTACTATTTATATCTAAGGCGACTAGATAGACCTACTACCGGTTGTAGTAGCCGTAATTAATAATCGCGATACTTCGTCGATAGGACTCTTACCTTTCTTCTTTACCTACGGCTACTATATCGACCCGATCGGATTAAACGAGAACCCTTAAGTAGATAAACGCCTACGGATACTACCTAAAGAAGCTAGGCGGTACTTCGTAGAATAACTAAAGAAAGCTACGGACTAGGTATAGTCTGCTATCGCGACTACGTAAGAATAACAATAGACGTAAGCTAACCGACGGCGATAGGTAGCTCCGATTTATAAGAAGGGCGACAAAGTCTAGCTTAATCTAAAGAATATCCGGACTAAACGACCTTCGAAAAAGCTCGACTAGCTATACGCGAAGTATACTATTATAGGTTTACGAGAATTATATATAGTTAAACTAGATATTCTAAAGGGTATATACCTAGTTTTCTACGTCGAACTACTCCGACCGGTAGCGATAGACCCCTTACCCTTATAGATTAGCGACGACCGATAGCCGCTAGCGATTAAAGTAGACGGTAAAGACGAGTATCTAGTAGAAAAGATCGTTACCGTACGGTAGAAAAAGGTAGGGAGAGGCAGGAAATAAGAGGTTTTAGTAAAGTAGACTAGTTATACCGAGCAGACTTAGGAGCCTATTAACTCCGTACGGGAGTACGCGGCTATAGATAAGTTTATTTAGCGCTACGGCGACCCTATAGAGGTCGGTAGACCAACTAACTAAGTAAAATTAACGGTTCCTATTACCCGTCTCGTCTCGAGAGGCGGAGGAGGGGGTATATTATAGGCTAAAGCCTACGGAGTATTACGTTCGAGCACGTAACTTAACCGACCTCGACCGAATCTTGTCTTCGAGCGCTACTAAGCCCGTTAAGACGAATTCGGTTGCGTAAGCGAGCGTACGTATACGCGTACTTTAGTATCCTCGCTAAAGCCCCTATATTTACTTCTTCTTTTCTTTACGCTTAATGAATACTACATATGGCCTTGTTCGGTTGAATCTAAGCCGTATATTAACCCTTCACAATAAAAACGACTACCTACGGCGTATAGATTATCCCTCTTACTACGACCGATATACGTAGTATAACTAAGACCTTTTCCTAGCCCTATATTATAATCGACCGCGAATCGTACTAAAGTCCTATCTTTTTGTCTATAATAATATTAATACGATATAAAATAGTCCTCTCTACTTTTAATAATTCCTAGTAGTTCTACGTCTCTTCCTTTAAAATCCGGATACCCTACTAATTCACTAAGAACTATAAGAATAAAGCCTATATCTTCGTAGTTGTTAAGTTACCTAAAGAGATTTAGATACCTAACGAAGAACTAGCTAAGTCGACGCCGAAAAGTACTTAAATCCCCCTAAGTTAGAAGACTTCTACTGTGATAGAGCCAGGTCCAGAACCAAAGTGGGAGCGCTACTAAAAGCCAAATCCAACGGAAAAGGAGTGTATTATCGAAAATAACTAACTTAGGGAAAGGAAGTAAGTAAACCAAAACTAAACATAGAGATATAGTTAGGCATCAATCACGTAACCTATGATGTATACCAACCAAATATCTATGCGGGTGTTTACATCCCCCTCTTAAAACATAGACGCGCCCCGAGTCTCTTGTATAACGGAAACGACATAAGACATAGTTATTAAGGAAATAACCTAACAGAACGCATCAAATAAACACAAAGATAGGGTTTTCTGAAGGTATTAGCCGATATTGAAAAGATTCGAGGCATCAAGAAGAAGGTCGATAGTAGTATTTAATAGTAGCAAGTATAGCGGTAGTCTATTCCTTATCCGAATCTTCGAACTTACGTAACTTATTGTGAATAGCCGACATATCTATACGGTTAGTATCCTTAGAATAGTTATAGGTAGAAGAAGATTGCTAATAACTAATAGAATAACTAGCGAGCTACTATACGATATGTAGAAAGTCGACGTATATACGAGGCAGATTAAGCTACTAATTAAGACGGTTCCGGAGCGTAGTATTAAGGCCCTTACGGAAAGCAGAAATCTTTGCAATATCTAGCCAATCCTAACTACGTGCTTCGTAAAGGGTACGTTCGAACTTAGTAATATAAGCGGGAAGGGTATCGGTATCGTATTGTTTGATATTAAGGAGACGGTCCTCGGCTTCTTATACTTTGTTAGGGTTATCGTATATACGTGTAAGTTGATTAAGGATAGCGTAGAAGTCGTAGATACCGGTTTGCTTAGCAACTACGAGTTATAGGAGAACTATAGCCTATACCTTGCTATCGAGGTTGAGGTAGACGTAGTAAAATTAAGCTATGTCGTCTCCGATAGCGGCGGCGTCGATAGCTAACTTAGCACGGATAGTAGTATCCTACGTATCGAACTTAATTATAGAACCGTTGAACTTCTCGGGGTCTAGGAGACTTAGCTTAGGTCGAGAAGGACGCTAATTCTAAGACTATACGGCCTAAAGCTATATATAGGCCTATAACTAGGTAGCTTAGGATTATACTTGCTAACGAAGGGGTTCGACCTAACCTACCTAAGTCTAAAGGGTCTATAACTAATTCTCTTATACTTATAGCTACTAACGTAGGCCCTAGATAATACCTTCGAATTCGGCTAAGAGAGAGGCGCGGAGCTCTTCGAGGTAAGCTATCTTAATAAGGGAGATAGATAGATTAAGGATGTAAAAAAAAGTAAGGGTGTTAAATACGGGGAAGAAGATATAAAAGGGCGTTTATAAGAAATTCCGTAGTAGGAATAACTCCTACTATCGATAGATATCAAAGGGTAGCACTAATAAGCGTATCTACATAGGACAGAGAAGGGAACTACTAACAAAAAGATCAACTAGCCTCTCGTACGTAGCTTACTAGCAGTCCCGTAGTAGTAGAGAGAAGAAAGAGCCTAAGTACTTATTCCAAGGCCTTTTGGAAGAGGAAGTTAGTTATTGTGATAGAGCTAGGTCTAGAACTAAAGTAGGAGCGCTACTAAAAGCTAAATCCAACGGAAAAGGAGTGTATTATCGAAAATAACTAACTTAGGGAAAGGAAGTAAGTAAACCAAAACTAAATATAGAGATATAGTCAGGCATCAATCACGTGACCCATGATGCATACCAACTAAACATCTATGCGGGTGTTCACATCTACGATATCTTTAATTCCGATAACGCTAAAATTATACCGCCTCGGAAATCTACCGACTACGCTATCGATACTATCCCTAGCAAAGAACCGCCCTATAGCCCGATTTATCCTCTTTTATAATCTAAACTTAAGATACTACGGGAATACTTAGAAGAAAACTAAAAGAATAGAAGAATCCAACCTTCTAAGAGCCCTACCGGCGTACCGATCCTTTTCGTACCTAAAAAGGATAAGGGTCTACGCCTCTATATTAACTACCGAGGACTTAATAAAATCTCTATTAAGAATCGATACCTCTTACCCCTTATCTTAGAGATCCTAGACTAGATCGCTAGTATAAAGTTCTTTAGTAAGATCGATATCTAGGACGTATATTACTATATCTATATTAAAGAAGACAATAAGTAGAAAACTACGTTTTATACTCGATATAGCTACTTTAAGTATATAGTTATGCTATTTAGACTAACTAATATACCTACGACCTTTTAGAGCTATATCTATATAGTACTATAGGGCCTTCTCGATATCTACTACGTAGCGTACCTTAACGATATCCTTGTTTTCTTGTTAGATCGCGAGTCTTATACGAATTACCTCCGATAAGTCCTAGGACGACTATATAACGCTAAACTCTATACTAAAGCCTCTAAGTATACCTTCTATTAAGATAAAGTCGAGTTCCTAGGATATATTATCTCTACCGAGGGCGTATCGATAGACCCTAAATAGGTTATAGTTATTATCTTATAGCTATTGCCTAAAATATTCTATAAGATTTAGGTCTTTATTAGATTCTATAACTTCTACCGGCGCTTTATCTATAACTTCTCTCGAATAGTATAACCCCTTATAGTACTACTAAAGGGAAGTAAGAATAGTAAAAAACTAGGATAAGTTAAACTCTCCGATATAGAAAAAATAGCGTTTTACCGCCTAATTAAGGCCTATAAGACTACCCCTATCCTTCGATACTTTAACCCTTAACGACCTATCTATATCGAGCCCGACGTATCGAAGTACGGTATAGCCGCTATAATATCCTAGCCGAGGAGAATCGGTAGTATCCGATTACGTTTTAGTTAAGAAAATTTACCGATATAGAAATTAATTACGGAACCCCTAATTAAGAACTTTACGCTATTATCTATTCTTTTAAGTAATAGCGTTACTACCTAGAGGGAAGTATATATTAAATTAAAGTCCTTTCTAACTATACTAATCTATAGGGTTTTATACGTTAACCGAAGCTAAATAGTAGACAAGCTAGATAGTATATATACCTTATAGGTTTTAACTTCGTTATTAAATATCGCTCTAGGAAAATAAATCCTACTAATACCCTATCTAGAATATTCGAAAGGACTAGGGACGCCTAGGATCCTAATCTTCTTACGTTTTTATAGTCGCGTTTCGAGGATAAAATAGCGTCGCCTAGCTAGCAAACTACTATTATCTAAGTTTTAAATATTCGTAACCTAATTAGTTAGAAAACCTAGTTTAAGGCCGGGGACGACGGAACTATCCGGGGGAATACCTACCTTAGTACCTATATAATAGGAGGGACCTAGAAGAGACCGATATAGAAGTAGCTAACTAGGCTATCTAGGGCGACTTAGGGTATAATTATACCGTCCCCTAGGGTATTTTAGATACTATCTAGGCTACCGAGAAGGTATATATCTTTAAAGTATCTATAAGCGTAGACTTATTATTAGAAATTAAGAGGATTTAAATTAAAGATCTAGAGACTTAACGGCGAAAAGCCGCTATTTCGGTAGGAGATCTAGGCCTATAAGGCTACTCTATTATAAGAGATAATATTGTTATATTCTATAATTGTTTATACGTACCTATAGTATAGAATCTCTATTAAAGATTATTATAAATCTATTATAATAATCTATTAGTAGGCTATTTTAGGCGAAACTATATATTAGACCTCTTAAAAAGGAAATTTTATTAGGTTAATCTTACGAATAATATATAAGACTATATCGAAATATATACGATTTGCTAGGGAGCTATAGTATCGAGATATAAGCTATATAGTAAGTTAGAGAATCTCCTAATACCTATAAAACTATTTGCCGAGCTATTAATAGACTTTATTATAGGACTTCCCGAGACGATTTTCGAGGATCGCTACGTCGACGCTATACTAGTAATTATAGACCGATTTACGAAGTATAGCCTATTCTTCCTAGTTATAACGATAATAGACGCTATAGAGCTAGCCGAATTATTCTATAACTAAGTCGAATTATTATATAGCGCGCTAGATAGTATTATCTCTAACTAAGGGTTAGTATTTATAAGTAAGTTCTAGTCGAAGTTATATTATATCTCCTATACAAAGAATCGCTTATCGACTATATTTAACCTATAAACCGATAGGTAGATAGAGAGGACTAACTAAACCCTCGAATACTACCTCCGATACTTTATCGATAGTAAGTAGTTAACTTAGCTATTACTCCTCCGAACCGCTTAATTCGTATATAATAGCGCTACGAATATAACGATAGATATATTACCTTTTCGAGCCCTTCTCGGTTATAATCTATCGTTCTATTTATACGCTACGGATAGCGCTATAGAGAGGGAGGCCCTAGCTATAGTAGTATACGCCGAGAAGCTAGCGAATATTCGAGAAAAGCTTATAAATTATTAACAGAACGCTAATAAATCCTAAGAAAAATACTATAATAAGCGCTATAAGCTAATAGAATTCTTAAGAGGCTAATTAGTCGTACTATCTACGAAGAACCTACGATTTAAGACTATAAGGAAATTAGTACCTAGATATATCGGCCTATTTAAGATTCTTAACTATATCGGTCGGTAGGCCTATCGATTAGCTCTACTAGAATAATATAACTATATTTATAATATATTCTATATATCCCTACTCGAACCCTAGTTATCCCGAGATCGAAGTAGATCCGATTCGATACCGATTCCTAAGCTTTCCGAGGAGGAAGAGTATAAGATCGAAGAAGTTAAAGATAAAAAAAAGTTTAGTTAGTAACTCTACTACTTAGTTAAATAGAAAGGCTAGCCTTCGGAGTATAATTAATAGATCCTAGACTACGATATATAAAATATATAAGAAAGTATTAAAAAGTTTAAGAAGTCGAAACGTAGGCGTTAACGCTATAATTTATATTATAGAAACTTAGTAAGTAAAAAGGCTTAAGCCGAAAATATTAATATAATAAAAGAAGAAAACCCTAGAGACTACCGGAATACCTAAATTCCTAGACTAAAACTTAAAAATATATAAAGACTATCCTAGGAGTATACGATTCGGCCTAACCCTTAGTCGAGGAGAAGGAGAAATAAGTTAAAAATATAATTAAACTCTACGGTAATAGGGTCGGTAGGGTTACCTAGTATAGCTAAATCGTTTATAAAAAGGTCTAAGTAGGCGCTTTTTATACCCTCGAAGAAGGCCTTCTTAGCAATCCTCTAACCTAAGAACCTAATATCGCTCTTAATAAGGCGTAAAGTAGTATAAGAACGAAAATCCTCCTAGGTAGGGCCTTATATAGCCGAAATAGTAAGGGCTAGGTATATAATAAGAAGATTAGTAAAATAGGAATTATAGGCGTAGTAATATTTAGATATAAAGGACTATAATTTATTAGTAAATTAGTATAAATCGACTCTCCTTACTAACTTATAGTAATATATTTCTTCTTTCTAGAAATAGACTAGGCGGAATAGTATATCTTTTCGACCTATTTAAATACCGCCGTAAAGTAGAAGAAATCTATAGCTACGCTCTTTAGAAATAAAGAAGGGAAATCCTTATCTATATTAGTAAAGGTCTATACCTAGTAGTATACCTACGAAACGTTAATAAAAATATCCTTAAAATATATTATAAAAAAATACCTATAGCTAAGAAGTTATAGAAATCTCTAGTTATTCTATAGGCGACCTACTCTTATTAGTTAAATAGAACGTAAAAAGGTAGGAAAAGGATAGGAAATATACTAGAGCGTAAGGCCCTTTCTTTCCTATATAGCTACTATAACGTAAAGAGCCTACGCTACGCTAGGTATAGTTTATAGTAAGTAAGTCGTTGCCTTCCTCGAAGGTAGTAATTACCTTACGTAAGTAGGCGATATACTATAGGTTATCGATACGAATAGGCGCGTCGTAACGCTTTAGGCGAGTCCGAACCTAAATAGGAGTTAGAGAGTCCGATATTTTCAAAAAGGAAGCGAATTGTATTTAAAACGAAATTAAAAAGCTAATAAAAAGGATATAGTAGGAGTAAAATAAGAAGATAGAGGAAGATAGAAAAGTTAAGAAGTAGAAGAGGAGAAACAATATTTTTATGTTTATAATACGCGTTAAATCGTATATAATTCTAATATTGTTTATACCTTTGATTCTTTAATACTTACGACGCGTTTTCGACCTCCTATACCTCGCTACCCCTCCTTTTATTAATATTTACCCCTCTTTTAATTTCCTTGTAGTTATTCTAGGATTCCCTATAAAAGCCTTACGGGTCGTAGACAACCCTAGTGTTATGGGACTCACGCATACGTGATTCCTTACCTAAGGATTGCGTAATACTATTCGCGCTACGATATATAACCTATACTCGGGATAAAAACCCCTAGATCCTTCGATCCTATATCTATTCTTTAACGATTCCTTCTTATAATATAAGTAATAGCTACGATAGAATAAATCTAGTTAAATCCCTTATATTAGGAATCGTTCCCTATATAAGTCTAAGAGAAGATCTCTTAGCCTTACGGTTCCTACGACGAGTTAATAATAACTACGAACCTACGGAAGCGCCTAGCCGCTATTATATATTAGAACTAAAGGAAGCGTCTCGCTACTATATAACGGAATCTTATAACTTACGATAACCTATAGGCGCCTAGCCGCTAACCTAACGATACGGTATATTAACGTATACCCTACGCTACGATAACAATAGATACCGACGACGATAGCCTACGGTAGGGTTATCCCTCTTAAGGCTAGCCGCCTATCTTTATAGCTCCTCCTATACCCCCTACGGCCCTAATAGTCAACCTCTATCTAACCTACCTAGATATAGATATATTCGACGGAGAGAAGCCCGAAGAATACGATACCTAGCGCCTTAAAGTACGTTCTAAACTTAAGATAGACGCCGTATTCTACTCTACCCTAGAGAAGTACGTAATATATACGTTCGGACGTCTCTAAGGTAGGGTAGCTCGCCTTCTAATACTATAGTTTATCGCCTAGGAAGACGCCTAAGACGAAGGCAAGCCTATATACGACTTAAAGGAGTTCTTCTAACTAATAGATCGGGAGTACTAAGACTACGATAGACACTAATACGTAATTATTAGGCTATACTAGATAAGATAAGGCCGAAAGGAACTATATAAGTTCCTAGGCGAGTTTAACTAAGTTATAACCGAAGCTAGTACTTATAACTAGCCAGACGAATAGAAGAAGAGATACCTCGAAGTTATAGTTAATAGCAATATCCTTAAAGCCTTAGTAGGAAACCCCACCTAGGCGGCGAAGATATATATAATACCTACTACGAGGTACTCCTACGAGTCGATTATTAGTAACGTCGCTTATAGAGCTTTAATAAGGTCCGACGTAGAGGGAGCCTATACGTCCTAGTAGTCCCCTCTACTACGACTCTAAAGCCGTAAGACCCCGATATAATAGATTAGGAGAGTATCGCTACCTAGATTACCGCTCTATAGATAGAGATCGCTACCCTTTACGTAGGTAGTAGTACCCCTAGTAACCCTAGCTAACGAGAACGTACTAGATAGGTCCCGTAGGAAGAGCTCGATACCCGCTATACCTAAGGAGCCTACCTCCGCTATAGTAAGATAGGTTACCGTATTAAGGACTATACCCTTATAGTAGCCGTTAGGCCTACCTATATTATAGGAATTACCCCTAAGGAGACTAACTACGATAAGAACGATAATTTAGGGGAAGAGTAAACCTCGTACGAAGTCGTATACGAGGGAAGAAACTAAAAGAGTCTTTTAGTCTAGAAGAATAGAGAAAGATTAAAGATTCTTATATAAATATACCCCCTATCCTTACGGAAGTAATTATAGACTAAATAGCGCCTACTAATATATTTATCGACTATAGATACCTATATTATAGCGTAGTCTAAGAGAGCTTCGTATAAGATAATAAAATCCCTACGATCGTAATCCTTTCTAGGAAGATTAGGGGCGTTACCGGAGTTAGGAAGCCGATTACCTATATTATACGAGTAACCCTCGATATCGATACCTACTATAAAGAAAACACCTACCTTTATATAATCCCCGACTACCTAGGCTATAATATTATCTTAGGCCTTTCTTAGATAGAAAAGAACGATATTATTATTAAACCTAAGAAGAATAGAGTCTTTATATATTTAACTAGAGCTAGGATCCGAAGCGTAGAACGGTAGATAAAGACTATAAATAATATTATATCTATTTTAGTAGGAGCTATAAAGGCGTTCCTTCGCTATACCGACTATATAAAGGAACGTAAGGCCTAAGAAGTCGAAGTCTTTGCTATTATAATAGTAGATATCTAGAAAACTCTAACGCCGAAGAAGAAGATAGACTTAAAAAAGAAACTCCCTAACTACTATCGGTATATCGAAAACCTCTTTAAGCCTAAGAACGTAAGTAAGCTCTCTCCGTACCGAGGAGAGGGAATCGACTATAAGATCGAATTAACCTAATAAGATAGAAAAGACCCCTAGATCCTTTAGGGCCTACTATATAATATAATAAAGGAAGAACTAGTTATTCTTAGGAAAATATTTATAGAACTACTTAATAAGAACTTTATCTACGTAAGCTACTCCTCTATAGCCGCCTCTATACTCTTTATATAGAAACCTAGAGGAGGGCTAAGATTCTATATCGATTACCGAGCTCTAAATATGCTTACGAAGAAGGACCGATACTTTTTACTCTTAATTTACGAGACCCTAAACTAGATCGGAAAGATAAAATAGTTTACTAAGCTAGATATCTCGGCCGCTCTATAAGATCTATATCGCTAAAAGATAAGAATAGATAATAGCGTTCTATACGAGATATAGCCTATACGAATAGTAAGTAATACCCTTCGGTCTTACTAATATACTAAGTACCTTCTAGAAGTATATTAATTAGGTACTATAGGAATACTTAGATAAATTCTATTCCGCTTATATCGACGATATACTAGTTTATATAGATAGGTCCCTTAAAGAATACTAAGAATATATATATAAAGTACTACGGAAGCTAGCCGACGCTAGCCTATATCTAGATATTATAAAATATAAGTTCGAGGTAAAGATAACAAAATACCTCGGATTTATCGTATAAGCTAGTAAAAATATATCTATAGACCCTAAAAAGATATAAGTAATTTAAGAATAGAAATAACCTATAACGGTTAAAGGCGTATAGGGATTCTTAGGATTTATAAACTTTTACCGAATCTTTATACCTAACTTCTTAAAGATCGTAATACCCCTTTAAGACCTTACCTAGAAAGATACTATATTTATTTAGATAGAATACTATTAAGAGAGTTTCTAAAGGCTTAAAGATCTCTTTACCTCTAAGCTAATCCTCGTAACGTTCGACCCCGACTATAGAATAGTTATCGAGATAGATTCTTCTAGCTATAATATTAGAGGAGTACTTTCGTAGTATAATAACGAAGGCCTTTTAAGACTATATACCTACTTCTCGAAGAAGAACTAGCCTATAGAGTATAATTACGAGATCTACGATAAAGAACTTCTCGTAATCGTACGATACTTAGAGGAATAGGATATAGAGCTACGCTTAGTAAAAGAATTCGAGATTATTACCGACTATAAGAATCTTAAGTATTTTTTCTAGCCCCGGAAGCTTACCGAATAGTATATACGCTAGTTAGTTATCCTTAGTAAGTTTAACTTTAAGCTATAGTACCGTAAGGGAATAGATAATAAGAGGGTAGATATACTTTCCCGCCGAGAGTAAGATATACTAAAGAGGGACGAGGATAACTAGATATAAAGTCGTACGATCTAGCTACTTCGACTAAATCTAGAGGAATAAATAATAGCTATTATCGCTACCCTCGACTAGATCGAGCTTACTAACAATAATATAAACGACTTACGCTCTAATACCCCTAATAAACTATATAAAACCGAGGAGTCTTAGTCGTATAACAACGAGGATAACTAGAACTACGTAAAGGAAATAGACCTAACCTATAAGAAGGCCGTACGATATATATTAGAAGGGAAATAGATATTCCTAGTATAACTAGGCCTAAAAGCCTCTATTTCGGAGTACGAGATTAATAGATAAGGGTTCCTCTACTTTAGAGGATAAAGATAGGTACCTAACGTCGAGCCCTTATAAACGAATATTATCTAGTCCGCCTATAACTCTTAGGTTATCGGCTACCCTAGAAGAGAATAAATCTATATAGTTATTACTCGCGAGTTCTATTAGCCTCGAATATCGAAGGATATCTAGCGTTTTATATAGAATTACGATATATATAGAAGGACTAAGCCCTAGAGAGAATAGAAGAAGGGCCTCTTAAAGCCTCTTCCCCTACCTAACCGACCCTAGTAGTACGTTATAATAGACTTCGTAACGGACCTTCCTCCTAGCGAGAATAATATAAATATATTAGTAATTACTAACCGTACTATAAAAGGGGTTATCTTCGAAGCGATAGATACTACTACTATAAAGACTATAGCGTAAGCGTTTATAAACTCCCTAATCCGACGATATAGGTTCCCTCGTACGATTATCTCCGACCGTAGAGTATAGTTTATAGCGGAAGTATAGCGAGTTATCTACTAACTCTACTAGATTAAATAGAAGTTGTCTATAGCCTACTATCCTTAAATAGACAGAGCGATAGAGCGTATTAACGCTATAATAGAATCCTATATCTACGCCTACGTAAACTATAATTAGGATAACTAGTCGCGACTACTCCTAATAGCTAAACTAGCGGTTAATAGCCAAACGAGCTTAGCGATAGGAGTAAGCCTATTCTTCCTTAGCTATAGCTACGACCTCTCGCCTTTCGAGCCTATAAGGGACTAGGATATACTTACGTAAGGATCTAAATATAGCCCGATCTAAGTAGGAGAAGCGATTATATAGAAGATTAAAGAAGGACTCGACTAGGTAAGCATATCGCTAGCTTAGGTATAATAAGAAATAGAATACTAGGCTAACCGGTACTATAACGCCGTACTAGAGTATTATAAAGTCGATTAAGTCTAGCTAAAGCTTAAGAATATTAAGACCGACTACGCTAATAAGAAACTAGATTAGAAGAACGCTAAGTACGAAGTCCTTAACGTTATCGGGACCTATATCGTACGTCTTAATACGCTACCTAGAATCTACCTAGTCTTCTATATCGACCTACTACGGCTCGTAAATACTAATCCCCTCCTATTATAGCGGAGTAACGATATATAGCCTCCCTTAGTATTAGTCGACGGTAAGAATAAGTAGGAAATCGAGAAGATCGTTAGGGAGATATAAACGAAATAAGGACGAGGCTAGAAAGTATAGTACAACGTTAAATAGACTAGCTATATATATACTACTAAGGAACCGGCCGTAGTACTAGAAGCTACTACTACGTTAGATCGGTAGCTCCGGGAAACTAAGCCTTACCGTCTCCTAGATAGAATACTACTAGGAAGGACTATAGAAACCCTAATAAGCAACGCGAAACGTGATATTTAACGGTAGTAGGTAAATTTTTCCTACCTTATTTAGAGGGGGGGGGGGGGGGGGGGGGGGGGGGGGGGGGGGGGGGGGGGGGGGGGGGGGGGGGGGGGGGGGGGGGGGGGGGTATTATTATAGGACTTACGTATACGTAATTCCTTACCTAAGGATTACGCGATACTATTCGCGCTACGACACGTAACCTATACTCGGGATGAAAACCCCTAGATCCTTCGATCCTATGTCTATTCTTTAACGATTCCTTCTTATAATATAAGTGATAGCTGCGATAGAACAAATCCAGTCAAATCCCTTACACCTAGTAAAGGAGGGGGATAAATTATTACGGTATAGATACGACTTAAAGCTATTTAGAGTCGAATCCCTACCGGTTCGTATAGACCCTCGGTTATATAGTTATATAACCTACGAACCTTATAAAAGGGGTCCCCTTATATATTTAATCCTTCCTTCCTTAAGGATTAGTTCTGTTACTCTAGCTAATCTACTAGTCCTATTCAACCTCCTATTACTATTCGTTATCTTCTCCTACCTAGTCGACCCTCACCCTAACAGCTATATAGAGTATATTTAGTAGTTTAGATTACTATAGATAGTATCGAGGTACGTAATAAAGTCTATAGGGTTTCTATCTTCTATATACGTTATTATATAGGTCTCGGTATTATAAGCGATATTACCTACTAGTCGAGAGTATATATACGATATCTATATAGCCCTATCTCTAATTAATTCTCTATTAAAGTAGAGTTTAGCCTATATCTTTATCTTCTAAGAGCTCTATTCTATTGTCTTTCTAGTAAAAGGCTTAGGATTAGGGATAGCCTTCCTCGAGCGTAGTATAACTAGAGCTATAGGGGCTATAGCTAGTTAATTTTAGTTATTTACGGTATTAATCGTAAGCTACTATAGGGCCGCTATAAGTTATATATTTACTTCTTATTAAACTTAGCGGTCTTCTATTCTCTATTCGTATATTATCTAAGCGAATTACTATAGCTAGTCGAGGCTCGATAGCTATCTATAGGCGTACGGTTCTATTTTCCGTAGTTTAATAAGTAGCTAGGGGCTATCGTTCGTTATCTATTAAAATAATCGGTAGCTCTGTATTATTATCTTTCATTTTCTATTATAACTAGGGGTCGTCTTCTAGCGAGAGGCTAGGAATCCCTTATTCTCTTTCCTTTCTATTAGTACGATCGAAATTATCTTCTAGCGAGAGTCGCTAGGAATATCCTTTAAGACGCTTAATAAATATAATAGGTTAATATACGGCTTAGATTTAACCGAATAAGGCTATATATAGTATTTATTAAGCGTAAAGAAAATAAGAAGTAAATATAGGGGCTTTAGCGAGGATACTAAAGTACGTATATATATACGCTCGCTTACGTAACCGAATTCGTCTTAATAGGCTTAGTAGCGCTCGAAGACAAGATTCGGTCGAGGTCGGTTAAGTTACTATTACGGAATAAGTCTCTTTAAAGCTATTCCTAAATCTCTTTGTCTCTTGCCTTTGTCGATCGGCGGCGGTTCGCTACCGACACGCCCTCCTTTCGCTTACGTTTCCTTTTCTCTACTATATATTTATTTGTTAGCCTACCTTATATAAAAGGAGATCTCCTATTTTATAGTTCCTAATTCCTTTAAGAATTAGTCTCTATTCTTATTATAATATATTATTCCTACCTCTTCCTACGAGTTACCTTAGACCTTTAGATAGTCGTTACCTTACCTAATCGATAGGCTTACTATCCTATAAACTAGTATCTTAATAATTCTAATTCTTCGACTTCGATTACCTAAGGATACGATATCTCCTAATACTTAATCCTCTACCTAAAGGGCTTTGTTATAAAGCCGAAATACTACTAAACTATAGCCGATTATTAAAACTCTTTACGATATAACTCCTATCGACGAGGGACTCCCCGATACTAAGTAAATTACTAAAAACTACCGACTTACTTAGTAAACTATCGAAAGACTTAAGTAATAGGTTGCCCTAAAGCAACGTATTACTAAACTTTACGCCGAGGAAGCTATACTCGATAGCTAGGCAAATCGCTTATAAAACTATCGTAATTCTAACCCTAACTAGGAAGATCGATTCGAGATTAAGTTTAAAGATATCTCTTAATTTAAGGTTATATTTAATCTTTAATAGCGGTAAAACTAGCTATTAGATCTTAAAACTATCTTCTAAGGCGTATCTTATAAGTACTACTACGATAGTAGAAAGATCCTTCTTAGTGTCTTCTTTATAGATAAAACCTATTATATAAGATAGTATTAATACGTTAGTAAATTAATACTAGAAGACTAGCGCTACGCCGAGGAATTATAGACCTATTTTAAAGAATTTACCTTCTTCTTTATCCGGAATACTACTAACCTCTAAGCTAAAGTTTAGGTCTAGCTCGAAAAGACCTTCTAATATTCCGACGAAGATCCGAGAGAGTTCTACGCCTATCTCGATATCCTCGAATAATATTTCCCTCGTCTCTTAGAGACCGAATAAAGCCTCTCCTTCTTCGTAAAACTCTAGTATTCGCTATAAAACCTAATTAATCTCTATATCCTTAGCCTCTTATAGACTTAGGATAAAATAATTAATATTACGTACTATTACTAGGAAATCCTCTAATTATAGGAGAAATATAAGTATAAAGCCGACGATAGGGAACCGAACTAAGGACCCTCTAAGCGCTATTTCTAAGGATCTCCTTATAACCCTAAACCTTATTCTAACTTAAACTCTAGTTATAACGCTAATCCTAATTACCTATATAGATTAAACTAAGGTTAACGCTCTTATAATATAATACTAACGACCCTAATAAGGAACCGGTATAAAACTATAATAATCTATCTCGCCCTCGTAATAAGAACCTAATCGGACGAGATAGACAACCCCTAAAGTACTTTAACTATAATAGTAATAGTTACCTATAACCTACCTACGACCGAGGCTATACTAATATAGATAAGATTCTCTAGGAAAATACTAATAAGTCGGAGTAGACTCTATGCCTTCGACTCCTTACCCTTAAGTAGAGATAGCTTCCTATTTCTATATACCGATCTACGTACGAGATACTATTAAAATATATATAGATCTCGATAGCTACGCTAAAGTTAATATTATTAGCTATTAATTTATTAAAACCTATAAACTCTAATAAGTAAAATAAACTAAGCCTATTATTAAGGCTATTAACTAATTCGCTACGCCTATATATAGAGTCTAGAAGGTCCTAATTACTACTACTAACTCCTATAGGTTAGTTAGAACCTTTAAACGCCTATATATCGCTAGATCGCGACCTAGACTTATAAGATAGCCCTATCCTACTCTTAATTATAATATTATAAGACCTTAATATCTACCTTACGCTAGCGTCTTATCTCTAGTAGTTTAAGACACCTTCTATTATAATTAAAAAACCCTACGTCTTTACTAAATACTCTCGTAAACTAGTATACGTCTTTATAGTTATTTAGATACCTAAAGAAATCTAGATTCCTAGAGATAATAACGATAAAAGACCCTCTTAAGATCTATCTAAGATCCCTACCGAACTATAGGTATATTAGGATGTCTTCTCCTACAAAAAAGCAATAACCCTTTCTCTATTTAAAGATACCGATTACGCTATCGAACTTATCGCTAACTAATTACCTCCCTTCGGACCGATCTACTCTCTCTTAGAGAAAGAACTCTCGGAACTCCGCCGATATATTAATAAGAGCCTCGAGAATAGATATATCTATCTATCTAAGAGCCCTATAGGTACCCTAATTCTATTCGCCCCTAAGAAGGATAGTAGACTCTAGTTATATATCGACTACTATAGACTTAATCGTATTTCGGTAAAGAATCGCTACCCTCTCTCTCTTATTTCGGAGATTCTTAACCGCCTCTTCGGTACGAAGTAGTTTAGCAAGATCGATATTAAGGATATATACTACTAGATCTATATCTAAGAGAGTAATAAATAGAAAACGGCCTTCTATACCTACTATAGTTATTTTAAATATACTATTATATCCTTTAGTCTTACTAACGCCCTAGCTATATTCTAATCCTATATCTATATAGTACTTTACGGCCTTCTCGACGTCTTTATAGTAGTATATCTAGATAATATTCTTATCCTTTCGTTAGACCGTAACTTATATACCGACTATATCTACTAAGTCCTTAAATATATAAGATCTATAGGTTTATACGCTAAACCGAATAAATACGTCTTCTACGAGGATAAAGTCGAATTCTTAGGCTTTATTATCTTCTCTAAAAGCGTTTCTATAGATCTATAGCGTATAGCCGATATACTTTCGTAGCTAATTCCCTATACTTTCCGTAACGTTTAGGTATTCCTAGGTTTCTATAACTTCTATAGACGTTTTATCCGAAACTATTCTAAGATTATACTCCTATTAATATCCTTAATAAAAGAAAGTATAAATAGTAAGAAGCTAGGTTCCCTAGAGCTTATACCTATAGAAATAGTAGCGTTTTACCGTATCCTTAACGTATTTAAGGTAGCGCCCCTTCTCTATTACTTTAATCTAGAAAGATTATAGAGACTTAAGACTAATATATCTAACTACGCTATAGCTAGAATCCTCTCTTAACCTAACGATAAAGGCGTCTAGTATCCTATCGCCTTTTAGTTAAAGAAGTTTAATAGCGTAGAGGTTAACTATAGTATACTAGATTAGGAGCTTTTCGCTATTATTTAGTCCTTTAAATACTAGCGATATTATTTTAAAGGTAGTACGTCCCCTATCGAAGTATTATCTAACTATTCTAATCTTTAGGTATTTATAAAGTAACTAAAACTTAATAGGAGATAGGCTAGATAGTATCTTCTCCTATCTATATTTAATTTCTAAATAAAGTACTATTCTAGTAAAATAAACCTTATAGATAGCCTATCTCGGCGATAAGGCTCGGACTACGAAGATACTCCTAGAGTCGAGCTACTTAGTCTATTATAAGATCGAATATTAAGTAAAATATAGCTATTTAATTAGTAGTTTATAAGAGTCGAAGTACTTAATATAAAAGATTTAATCTTAGCTAAGACCTACTTTAATAGCGAGCCCCCTACTATAGACGTAGATATCCTAGCCGTAGAATAGGAGAGTTTCGCCGCCGAATTAGCTTCTAAAAGCGACTAGAAGGAGCTAGGCTAGGTATAGCTAATCCCTACTAAAGAGTTATATAACGCCTATATTATTAAAAACGTCTACTAGGAAGAACCTAGAGACGAATTAAAGAATTTAATTAGGCGACTTTAGAGCGAACCTAGAGACTTAGCGGCGAAAGTATACTATTATAAAAAAGCAACTAGGGAATAAAGACTAGTCTATTAATTTAAAAGGGCTTATTCGATATAAGCGCTACTTTTACGTCCTAACTAGGAATAATCTACGGATAAAGCTATTAAGTATTAATAACCCTCTTTCTAGCTATTTTAGATATACTTATATAGCTAAACTTCTTAAGAGAAAATACTACTAGGTAAATATTAACTAAGATATCGACGAATATATCTAGATATACGCTATCTACTAAGGTATTATAGCTCTATAGTATAGGCCTTATAGGAAGCTAGATATACTTCCTATCCTAAAAAAGCTATTTACGGAATTATTAATAGATTTTATTATAGGCCTCCCCCTATAAATCTACTAAGATTAATCTATTAATATAATCCTTATTATCGTCGATAGATTTACGAAATAGTCCCTTTTCTTCCTTATATCTATAATAATAATAGCTATCGATCTCGCCTAATTATTCTATAACAATATTAAACTCTATTATAGCCCGCTAGAAGGTATTATTAGTAATCGTAGATCGCTTTTTACTAGTAAGTTCTAGTTAGAATTATATTACCTTTCTAAGGTTAAGTTACGCCTTTCGATAGCGTTCTATCCCTAAACTAATAGTTAAATAGAATAGATAAACTAGGTTCTCGAATACTACCTCTACTACTTTATTAATATAGAGTAGCTTACCTAGCTATAACTACTAAGGATAGTAGAGTTTACGTATAATAATACTATTAATACTATAATAGGCTATTTACCTTTCTAAGCCCTCTTCGGCTATTCGCTAGACTTTTACTATAGGATCGAGGTCGATCCTTCGGAGAGAAGTATCCTAGCTATAATAGTAAGAATTAAAAAACTTTAAGAGATCCGTAAAAGACTTATAAACTACTAGCGTAATATTACCGAAGCCTAAGCTAAATACTATAATCTTAAGTATAAACTACTTACTCTATTTACTAAGTCCTAGGCAAAGGAATATAACCTCGAGTATAGGCTAAAAACCCTTAAATATAGAGACCTTATCGGACTATTAACTAAGAACCTAAAACTTAAGATAATATAGAAACTAAGTCCCTAATTTATTAGGCCGTTCCGAGTCCTTAATACTATCGGAAAATAGGCGTATTACCTCCTTCTCCCTAGTTAGTACGACTATATCTATAATATCTTCTATATCTCCCTCCTCGAACCCTAGAAATAACGCCCTAGAAATAATACCGATTCTATACTAATACCTAAACTTAACGATAAAGATAAGTATAAGGTTAAAGAAGTATATAGTAAAAAGATCTTTAATAGAGAACGATACTACTTAGTTAAATAGAGAGGGTAGCCTTTAGAATATAATTAATAGGTCTCTTTCTACGATATAACTAATATAAAAGATATAATTTATCGATTCTAGAAGTCCGTAAGATAGAAGAAACTATCCTAAAGAATAGGAGAAGGAATACGATTCGCTACCGAACTACCGCCTATATACCTAAAGATTACTATATAACTAGACCTACTCTATAAGGCTAATAGGAAAACTATCCTAAATCTCCTTAAAGACAATATCTATATCCTAGATCTTAGTAGTACTAGGCTCTTCCGCCTCTAAATTAGGGATAATTACCCCTCCTTTCTTCTGGTAATAAGTAGTATAACTATTAATTATCTTCTTAATAGAAGCTATAAAGATATACTTAGTACTAGCCTATAAGTACTAACTAATATCCCTCGGTAGGGTATATAGTAAGCGGCTACTATAGTATACCTCTTAGGCGCTAGAACGGTCCTAGATAGGGGGCGATATAAGAGAGGCGAGTTTATAATAGTACTATAAGTAAAACTCTTCGTACTTCTAGTCGGTATCCTATAAGAAAAAATTAGCGAAACTCTACCGAATTAGAAAAGATTTACTTACGATAGTCTTCTTTACCTTCTTAGTTTCTATAAGTCTATAAAGGCTAGAATAAGCCTTTATAAGGGAGTCGAAGATACTAATAAACGTAACCTAGGCGAAAGCTATTTAAACCTATACCGACTCGGTCTAGCGTAAAGAAGTATTCTTAGTATCCTTACGCTAAAACTCGTTACGAGTCTAACGTAGTAGAATACCTAAGTCGTATAGATCTCCTAGAATTCTAGTAGGCGCCTATATTAAATCTTATTAGTAAAATCGCCTAGGAAAAGGATAGCGAAATATACCTAAAAGTATTTATCTCTATAGTCGAAATACTACTTATATAGGATCGATTATATAGTATTAAGGATATACTATACTTTAAAAGTAAGGCCTTCCTTAGGCTTAAAATTAGTTAGGGTATAGCGTAAATATACTATATACTAGAAGAACTCGTAGGTAAGGAGATATACGTAATAAGGGCGGCGACCCTTAAGCGAAACTATACTAATAAGGTCTAGATCTCTATTATTATCTAGCGATACGTTATTACCGAAGGGCTCCTCTAAACCCTTAACCTTAGAACCTTTACCCTTAGTATCCTAGTTTTCTACCTCTACCGGTATCTCCTCCGAAATAGGATTTTCCTCGGCTATTTTAAGGCGGCCGAAACGTAAAAGATTATATTTCGATATTAAATAGATAGAATCTCGAAATAGCTATAATATATAGCAAAAATTAGGAATATTATAGATAAGTAAAAAGGTAGAAAAAGAAGAAGTAGGAGAATATATTTATATTTATAATTTCTACGAGTATATAATTTCTAATTTCTCTATTTACCTATATTATATAACCTTATAATGCCTAGGGTTAGGCGTTAGGGGGAGAAAGTATAATTATTACGGAATAAGTCTCTTTAAAGCTATTCCTAAATCTCTTTGTCTCTTGCCTTTATCGATCGGCGGCGGTTCGCTACCGACGCGCCCTCCTTTCGCTTATGTTTCCTTTTCTCTACCGTATATTTATTTGTTAGCCTACCTTATATAAAAGGAGGTCTCCTATTTTATAGTTCCTAATTCCTTTAAGAATTAGTCTCTATTCTTATTATAATATATTGTTCCTACCTCTTCCTACGAGTTACCTTAGACCTTTAGATAGTCGTTACCTTACCTGATCGACAGGCTTACTATCCTGCAAACTAGTATCTTAACAGTTACGTACTCGAACGTGACACTCCGTAGGCTTTAGCCTATAACATAGAGTATATTTATCGAAAATAACTAAGCTAAGGAAGGAAAATATAGGAAGAGGGGGAAAGAAGTTCAAAAACAAAACACCGGTCACGTAACCTTACGTCTCTAAGTCACCTAATTACGGTTCCCCAAATCCGCCGATAGTATAGTCCCAGCATCAGTACTGAACATCGCCATGTTCACAGTTATTACGTAGCTAAAACATTGTGTAATTTGTGTAATTTATCTCCACTTTCCTATTTAGGAAGTTCTGCCTGAATTATTAGGCTATTTTCGACCCAAAACCCACAATGGGTCGGAAAATTCGACCCAAAACCCGACCCAATCGTGGGTTGGGTTGGGTTGGGTCTTGGGTTTTGTGGGTTATGGCGCAGCCTAGATACTCCGTAGGCTTCAGCCTATAACACTTCTTATATTATAAGCGATAGCTACGATAGAATAAATCCAGTAGACATTGACATGCCCGTGGGCGGGTTTACCTACCCCTACCCGCCCGTGGGCGGGCATGCCCGGCCCACGGGCATTACGGGCCGGGTCATGGGCCGGGGGGTGCCCATGGGCGACCTATGTCAATAGCCAGATCCCTTACATAAGCTATGCATCAACCCTTCATATAGGGTGCATAAAGATAGTAATTTGGCATGCAACTAGCCCGATTTCAAATCGGACTAGTTGATACTCCGCCTCTAAGCCCTAACTATCGACTAGTCTGATTTTAAATCGGGCTGGTTGATAAAAAAAGGCTCTGTACTAGTAAGATTTTAATTCGGACTGATACTGCATATAGTAATACCAAAACGGGCCTAAACCCTTTCAGGAAGGAGGCTGTCCGCCTGGGCTGGACACCTGTCCATTTAGCAGTCCTCTTCTAGGAAGGCGGTCCAAAACCTCGTAGATGCATCAGTGCCCGGGCCCGCGGTCAGCTTGGGGGCCGCCATCACGTGACGATGGGCCGGGCCAGGTTGGCCAGGTTCCAAGGTTAGTGGCCGGCTGTGGGGCGACGGCAGTCCAGCAGAGCGATAATTGCCGGGATCTCATTGGTGGGTACTTCATGTCAAACCCCGGAAAGGTTAGCGTTGTATCTTTTGCCATTTTTTGCCGTGACTAGCATGGCATTGTTATGCAGCTTGTGTGTGCTAGGCAAGAATGAATCATGCGCGGAGCAGGAGCGGGATAAATCTGACTCTGACTCGTATATTTTCTTGACGGACCCCTGAATTCCAGTATTTGACTTCTATTTGGGTTGTCTGAATAGTCAATATGGCTGTCCCGTCGCCTATATCAATTGTTATCACCGTGGGCATATTGACAGTACTCTATATCAGCCTGAAGAAGAACAGCAAGAGCAAGGATAGTGAAGGGGGTGCTAACCTCCTGAAATTGCCCCTCATTGGCGACCTTCATAATCATAAGTCGCCCATCGAAAAGCCCCTCCAGAGCTGGGATGCCTGGGCGAAAGCAAATGGTCCAGTTGCAGTGCCGAAGTTGTTTGGACTCGTCCCAATCGTCGTTTTGAACTCTGCTGAAGCGGTAACGGAACTATTCAGTCGTCGCAGTCAGTGGTACAGCAACCGGCCAACCTCCGTAAGCATGGAAATGATTACCAACGCTAAACCCGGACAATCGAGGTTCACCTTGATGCACGACTATGACGACCACTTAAAATTACACCACCGCATTCTGGCTCCTAGTCTTGGGGTCCCTGCTGCTCCTAACTACCAACCCCTGATGGAGCTCGAGTCCAAGCAATTGTTGTTTGACTTATGCAGCCTTGTGGAGAAGTCGCCCAAAGCGATCAGTACTGATTCGATTTATCCACTCTTAGAGCGTACTCAGTCGAGTATCATTTTAGCGCTGCATTATGGTCTTCGTATTCCGCGCTTTGAGGAGAAGATTCTACACGAAGTCATTGACATCCAAACTCAAGTGACACACCTCGCAGCCAATCCGGGTCTACTGGATATCATTCCGCCACTCCGCCACTTGCCTGGAACCATCTCACCCTGGAAGCGCGCATACGATCAACTCTATGCCGCTCAGGAAGATTTGTATATACGCCTGTTCAATCACGGCAAAGAGTCAGCAGGCTGGAACGCGACAAAACAGGCCATTGCCAACAGTGAGAAGCTTGCCCCAGGTGGTAGTATCCCATATCTTGACCTCGCATTCACCCTTGCAACCTCAATTCAAGGGGGCATGGAGACTTCGCCGCGCCAACTTCTTTGGCTGTTTATCGCAGCTTTACACAGACCGTATTTCATGGCTAAGGCGCACATTATTCTCGATACAGTGGTTGGTCGGGAGAGGCTTCCTCGATTCTCAGATAGAGCCAACCTTGCCTTCATTGAGGCTATCACGCATGAGCTCTTCCGCTGGAGACCCATTTCACCGGGCTCGATTCCCCGCCGCGCAGACAGGGACGACGAAATCAACGGGGTGAAGATCAAGAAAGGCTGGACTATTATGGCAAACGCATGGTCGGTCGGTCGCGATGAAAGCGTATTCGACCCAAGACTGGGCGATCCTCACGATTTCGTGCCAGAGAGATGGTTGCGACGGGATGAGGGCGGGGCCGAGAAGTTGCGAAGCGAGCTTCCCCTCCCAGTATTTGGGCAGGGTAGACGAATTTGCCAGGGTAAGAGAGTCGCAGTCGATGGAACTTTCATGCAAATTGCGTGCTTGCTTTGGGCTTTTGATATGGAAATTGTTGATGGAGAGGTGGTGGACCCCGAGGCGATGGTTGTTGTGGGATTCATGACCATGCCGCGGGAGGTGAAGTTCAAGCTTAAGCCGAGAGGCGAGTGGGCTATTCGGGTTATTCAGAGAATGGGAGACGGCGGAGAAAAGCCTGGGAGAGGTCATGGGTGTAACTAATGATGTTGGGGTGTAAATATTTTTCCTTCCAACCATTATGATCGATTTCCCTAGTCCTCTTAGGATCTAACGCGTACTGAAACAAACTTAGCCTAGACAGGCCTCAAATTTGGTAGACGCGCGACTGCATTGAGCTGGGTAGACTATATTAATTAAGTTCGGATAGGCAAGAGTCCTAAATAGGACCAGAAACACACGGCAATTCCCAAAAGGCCCAAGTATAGCATTGCTGTACTCAGCTTCGAAGTCTGAGCCTTCTTCAGGAAACTCAACATCACCATCCGACGATCCGGCCGTGGCTGACAGTAGATGAGGATGAAGGTCGCCACAATCTCTCAACACCACCATTCCATTACTCAACACCACCGTTCCAAAATCAAGCTGTGGCAGACCGCAAATAAGGAGAAAGGCCCGCCATAGTACAAACATTAACACCACCACAGGAAACTCAACAACAGCAACCCAACAACAGGAATAGCACCATCGCAGCCGAGCAAAGATCAGTTGTGCATCTCTCGGGGCAGGCTAAGCTATCCAGGCTCGTGGTGTTGATGTGCAACCCGATATTCGCAGCAGACAGATCATGCATGGCCTTAGTACAACCGAATTCCTATAGACTAGTTAGCCTTCCCCATGATCATCCCTAAATGAGCATACTTCTCTTCAAAACCTCTTCTCTTCTCCTATAACGTCTTCTCTTCGTAACCTCTTCTCTCCGAACCTCTTTTCCCCGAAACCTCTTCTCCACCAATCCCAAGTCGAGGTCGTCAAGCCTTCTCGGCTAAGTGCCAATCGTCTGCGGGATGTCAGCCACCTCACCTATCCCAAGCCGGGGTCGTTAAGCCTTTCGGCCGAGCACCGATCGTCATTCGTCTGCGGGACGTCAAAGGTTTGCAGTCATCCACGATTGGAGACGTTAATTCATATTCTGCTTGTGTTAGCTTCACCCGTAAAGGGTTACTAGTCAACAGCGCCACGAAGAGGCCTAAGCAGGTTGCTATCGTAATGATATAAAATCTAATACGCAATGTAATAATGTAGGTGTTTCCCACATTGCGCTCGTATGTATATTGTTAGCGCATCAGTTAGGGGAATATCACACCTAATAAGCACGCCGGAGGAAGGCGGCGTGAGAGAGGCGAATGAAATGGTTATTTCTTCGCCTTTGGCCTTAGAAGGTTGGGATCCTTGGGCAAGAGAGCTTTGGCACGTTTGCTGAGCCGCCTATAATAGGTGTCGCAGATCTTCTTGCCGGCAGCATCACTGTCCCATTCGGGCCTGTAGGTGAAGAACTTGCCCTTGGTATTCTTGCACCCTGAATAGGCACATGGATCCTTGGGCAGAAGACCCCTAAGTCGCTCGCCATAGGCCTCACAGATCTTCTGACCTACGAGATCGGCATCCCATTCTGGTTTGTATAGGCGAAGGTGACGGACAACTTCCGTCTTGCAGCGTGGGTTGGCGCAGGTTAGGTTGAGATCCTACGGCGCGAGCGAGACGCCTACAGCAGGGTGCGCAGATCTTCTTGCCCGCAGCATCTTTGTCCCATTCTGGCTTGCAGTTGTAGAACTTGCCCTTATAAGTGGAATCCTTGCACTCTGAATAAGCACATCGAAGGTTCGGATCCTTCGACATGAGGGCGTTGGCACGACGCCTGAACCGACCATAGCAGGATCGGCAGATTGGCTTGCCCGCAGCATCTTCATCCCATTCTGCCCTGCAAGTATACCACTGTCCCCCTGGGTTGCCATCGGAACTTTGGCAGCCCGAATAAGCACATACTGAATCCGCGGGCTAAGTTACGCGGGAGCCTCGGTGGTCTCGAAGCTATGTAGGGTGCTTCCGGGTAAAGTCATAGCATCTCGTGCATATCAACTTACCGAATCTCCTTAGGCCAGTTAGGTCGACCGTGACATTGGATCGGATTCGTCTCCGACTGCGCGACTTGGCAGTATAGATTACTGCAAACGCGCTTAGCGAAAGGGATCTGCGGCGGCTTTGGGTGACCCTATAATAGCTGCCAGACCTTGTTTAGAGGCTTCTATAGCGGCAAAGAAGCAAGACCCTCGTACTCTAAGAAGAGTCGAATATCTTAGACTATATTGAAGCTAACCTAGTTGTAAAACTAGTAATTCTGCTTCGGCTCCTCGAGGGTCGTAAACCAAATAGTTCCGATTGCTTCGGCCAGGATAATAAAGTCCCTATGCTTCGGCTCGGGAGAGAAGCGGAGAAGCGTTAGATGATCTATGTGGATGCTAGACCCTCGTACGAAAGAGTACAAGAGATCCTTCGGGCCGGACGTGCCCTTGATTGTCGACCTATATGTTAGAGTCCGGCCGCGGATACCTCTAGCTCCGGAAGCAGAGCCAATATACCCACCTTCGAGGGAGAGCCCACGGGAGGCAATAATAAGGTAAATACCGACTTTATCATCATTGTCTGCTTGTGGGAGAGTCAGCAAATCATCACGACTCTACGTCTTCTTCTCGAAGAGATCGATAAGTTCGTAGGTGAATACATAGCTATAAAGAGCTACTAGCTCATCGGTTGTATAATCCCGTAGCCGGTATGCATACTTCCCAATCATTAGGCGATCCTTCTCCTAAGGATATAGGTAGCGTTTGGCATATCCCTACAACCCTTCAATAGTTGTGCGAAGGACCTACAACGCGACAGTTCCCTACATCTGGGGAGCCACCTCGGTCAACCTACTATCAGCCTAGTTCGGCATGTCAGCAATAAGTCCTTGATTAGGATTGGACTTATTGAGGGAGGATTCATCCTCGGTCAGAAACTCCTCGTCGGAGTCTCCGAACAAAACCTCCTCGTCAGAGGATGCCTCGATCACCTCATCATCCTTATCATCTGACGGGGTCGTCACGTTGGATGGATCCAACGAAGCACCAATCTTCTCGTGAGCATCCCCCTCGTGACTCTCGGTCTCTTGTGGACACCTTTTCTTCAAAAAAGGCTCGACGGGGGAGTTTCAGGATTGACCTGATCATTGGTTCGCTTGGCGAAGTAGGAGGTGTTCTGAACACCAGGCACGCATCATTCCGACAATCTCCTGCTGGAAGTGGCAGTTCTCCAGAGTATGGCCATGCTTGTGGCAATAGGTGCAGTACTGTTATTATGTTAGCTTGCGATTCCAGTCAACGAAGTGTGAGATCATAGGAGACAGTCATCAAGATTGCTTGGTTCCAGGACTTACTTGGTTGTTCGGTCAAGAAAGAGAAAAAAAAATTGCAGCGTCAGAATGTCTGTGTTGCTGTTGAAGAGGAAGGAGGAAGGAAGAGGGGGAGGCGGTTTATATAGTTAGGTCAATTTAACTTTAGTAGGAGAAAAGTAAGAGATAAGCAAGAGAATAGTAAGGGAAGGTGAGGATAATTAAGGGAAAGCAAGAGAATAGTAAGGGAAGGTGAAGATAAGTAAGGGAAAGTAAGAGAAAAGTAAGGGAAGGTGCAAGAGGAAAGGCAAGAGGAAAGCAAGAGGAGAGCAAAAGGCTTCCGGCTGAGCCCAAATCGTACATATAGACAAACACAATAGACTCATACCAAATTTATTCGGTTGAATCGACTAGCAGTACCGACCCCGAAACCCGCCGCTTATTGGTGGGTGCCTTTCTCAAATATGTATCGATGTTGTCGGGACAAGAGAAGAGAGTGTAAGATGTTGAGAGCTTCAGCCAATTATGACGATGATGAAAAGAGGTTAAAAATTAGGATGAATCGAACGAGGTTGATACACCAACCCTAGAACAAAAAGCACCTGATATAAACGATTCTAGGAGGGAAACCACCTCCTTCGGTAAAGAAGGTCCCAAGAAGCATGTTAGATGGGAAACGTTGGATGATCTGGTGCTGTGCTGGACGGCCTTTTCACGCGATATGATTCAGCCATGAGAAGAAACATAAGAAACATGAGGCAGATACACACGTGTTATGGAAGGCGGTATGTAGATCTCGTTATCTTATCAATCATGTGGGGCGAGCATTGAGCCGCATTGAACATCACCTGGGCAATCTGTAAGCTGTTTCATCACGTTCAGAATCTGGGTGAAATCGACACCACCCGGAGCCAGCGGTTGAGGTGTCGTTTTGGAGGTTTGGGTCTCCAAGACTTGGCGCCATTGTTCTGCGTGTTCTGACTGCATTGCATCCTTGTACGATGTAGGAATAGGGATTGTGTGGGCTTTGACACGAGGTTCTGTCATGGATGCAAAGCATAAACCAGTCTCACCAATATCACCCTCCTAGCGGCCAACGGCGGCTGAGGTAGCCTTTCTCACGCCATACTTGGCGTAGTCTGCATCATCATAGAAATCCCTCTTTTTGGGTATTATGGACGTGCGACGTAGCTGGGGTTCTGGTTGCGGTGAGGGCGGAGTTGGTGCGTGCTGAATGATGGGTTCAGGTGAACTTCTGATTGGTTCGTTTGGAAATGATACTGGTGTTGGAGTATCAATAATTTGGTTCTCATGTGAGCCAGCGTTCAATGTGCGACGCAATGGCCTTCTGTGCTCTCTTTATTGGAGCCGATGGCTTTGCAGAGCTACTGGAGGCTCCACAGCGTCGTCGAACTATGGGAAGGCATGTGTTGGGTTGTGGGAGTAGGCATACGCTCCTCAATTGTAGGAATTGGAACTAACGATAGCCTAGGTAGGCCAACGGTAGGATTTGGAGGATGAGATGGTCTACCGGACCAAAAATAGAATTGGGGGATGCAGAAGGCATCGTCTGAGGCTGTGTTTGGGCCAGTTTGGGTATCTCTTGGACGCTTGTCATAGGTGCACGACGGATTGGCAGCTGACTGCGTGTCTGATGCTGGGTTCTGACAGCTTGCTGTGGGACTGATTGAGGCTATCAGCTTAGTCTCATAATCATTGGGTGTAGATTTGATATAGGCTCAGAAGGTGTACGAGCCCTTGGCTGTGTTGGCATGAGCCCAACACTTTCTGGATTCAGCTGGGCGGATATCTGGGCTAAGAAGGAAGCATACGGAGGCCGGATTTCATTTTTAGGTCTCCTGCCAATACCTCTTACCCCAGAAGCCATATTTTCCGTGGTTGTCAGGCAGCTTACGCATCTTTTCTGCGTGATAGTGGGGTCTGACACCCTTTGGGGGAGCCTTCTTGGGCTTGTTGGACCCATTGTTGTCGGACTTGGTAGAATCTTCCAGATTCTGGTCCTTGTTGGTGTCCTTGTTGTCCAATCTGTAGAACTGATGCTGATGCTCGAAAGGCGACGGATGATTCTTGTGCAATTGCATATGGAAATCATTCAAATCGAACTTCCGTGCATCTTCTCTGGACATGTTTGGAGGTGGTTGATTGCATTATATGCAATTAGTACGATTTGCTAAGTATTCAATTTGAATAATGATGATTCTTCATTCGAGACTCACGGCGGTGGAGAACTGCACCGGATTGTTAAAAATACATTTTCTCTTTTCAAAGGAAACACCAGGAATCACTTCTCCCCATCTTTCTCCTTCTCCTTCTCGCCCTCCTCTCCGGAGGAACCCTTCCCCTGGGCCGCCTCGAGGTGGGCGATTGTAGCCATGAGGCTATTGTAAAGCTCTGGGGTCAGAGTGGGAAGGGTCTCCGAGGAGGAGGCGCCGGCAGACGCGTCGGGCATGTGCACTAAAAAAACGTTAGACTCAACGATGCAACGATGTAACAAGCGCGATAAAAGCACGGATAGACACGTAGGGCACAGGGCCTTCGGACAAGCATCGACTCAGACACGGAAAGACACCGGCGACAGACAGAGACTCGTGAAGAAACAAGGGCAGGGAAGAAAGAATATCACGTACCGTCGACATCGGAGGGCGCGGAGGGGGCGGCGGGGGCATTTGCCCCGCCGCCCGCTCGTAAAGGTTTCAGGACTTATCTTGTTCCAGAATATGTATATGTGAAGGAGGAGAAGGAGAAAGAAGCAGGGGGGGGGAGTGGGTTTATATAGTTTGGTCTATTGAGTTAATCTTTAGTACCGAAGAGAAAAGTAAGAGAAAACCAAGAGAAAGGTAAGAGATAAGTAAGAGAATACTAACTAGGCTTTAAACTTAGGCGGCTATGGCTAAATACTACGTAGGTATAGGTAAGGTCCTTGTATATATAAGCATCATATCTACCTAGTTCTCCCTTCTTTTCTTCTTCTCCCTAGCTTAGTTATTTCGTTTCCGCTACTACGGATACACTTATATGATTCTTTATCACTGATCCCGTACTTAGGCATTGTGACAATAAACTTCTTGCTACCTGAAAAATAGCGGGGGTGGCCACTTACTATATTCGGGTCTGCAAGGCCAACGCATCGGTTGGTCTGTGTGCGTCTCACTTATTGATGGACTCCCCCTCGTCTTCATTTCGAGTAGGATTTCATTCTTCGTTCTGCCCTCAATTGCCCTGTATCCACTCTTTCGATCCTTTCAATAACCCTAGGAGCCCAAAAAAGAAAAAAGAAAAGACACCAAAGACAATGTCGATCATTACATATCGTTTGCATCAAAATGAACCTTCGCTTACTATCCCAATTTGCATGCTCCCAAAGATGAACCATAAATAACACATGATATCGTTGACGTCGTTACATCCGAGGCTGCGAGCCACGCTAGAGTCTACAGGATATAAACAGAAACCAGAGGGGAACGCTCTCAGGTCAAAACAAAAGAGAGGAAAACAAAACAGGCGAGTCAAAGACATTACCGGCTGGCGCGGGCAATCAACCAATGCAGGACTGCGTCGAGGTTGGTCTCCTCTTTGGCACTGATCCCGTAGCAGCTGACCTCGCGATGCGTGATCGACTTAAGATCCATTGCATCGATCAGCTCGTCTACCGATAGCTTGCCCGGGAGGTCCGACTTGTTGCCGAGGACCAGGAGCGGGATGCCGTCCAAAGTGGGCTTGGTCATCAACTCGTGCAGCTCCTCGGTAGCTGCCGGCAAGGCGGCTCGGTCGGCTGCATCCACGATATACCTGGTCATAGTGTCAACATAATCTGATTGTGTTGGCAGCTTTCGCAGATATTCTTATTCTTACACGATCGCGTTGACGCCCCGACAGTATCGCTCCCACATCGGCCGGAAGCGAGGCTGTCCACCCAAGTCCCAGCTGACAGACGTTAACTAATAGGACCGACCATGACCAAGCAGACAGCGCCATACCATTTCAAGGTGACATGTCCTTTCTGGACTCGCTTGGTGTTGAATCCGATGGTCGGAATGGAGCTGTTTCGCCGGTTAGTTGGTGGCCCACGATTACACCATCGTCGTGATCGTGATGACCTACTCAATCGTGAACTCCCCACCCTACGTGACGAGATCAGTTTCAACACGCTATACCAGAGAGGGGAGAAGCTTACTGCCAATACACGCAGCAGGGAGGACTTGCCGGCATTTTGCAGACCGATCATGGTGACATCCATCTCCGTCGCCCTGCAGGAGAAAAGGATTAGGAGGCTTCATCTGCGGGGACGGGCCGGGGTCGTTCTCCCGCGACGTCTGGCCCACACTTACCAGAGCATCCTCAAAAGCCAGTCATAGATGGTGCGAAATATCCCGGCCATATTTGGCGGGCGGTGGGTGAGGGGGATGTTCGAAGGAGTGGGAAATGAAAAAGTTTCGGATGTAATAAGGCACTATACGAAAAAGTCGAAAGAGAAAGAGTGGGGTTAAGTAAGAGGGTCAAGTCAAGAACTTGAGGAACAAAAAGTAAAAGAAAGGAAAAACCACAAGATTGTGACTAACACTATTCGAGCGCTTCTTTCACCCCTCTTCGAAAGCGACTCGAGTCACATCTAAAGGAGACTTGAAGCAAAGAAAAAAAGAACGTGAGATCTACGCACATGACCGTCGTTAAGCCCCTGACGGCTCCTACTGACGTATGTAGCGCAATCACTGCAGAACGAAGTTCCCGGTGGCGCTGCTTTTAGCCTAGTTGTACTAGGCAGCATTCGAGGTCCGAGGCAGAAGTATGGGTATTTGTATAATGCTACAGTAGTAACTATAGAGTACATTATAAAAAATAATCCATTACAGAGAGTAGTTAATGATGTAACTACAGTACATAGTGATCCTAGAAATATAGATGGCCTCAGGCAAAATGTTATAAATGTGATACCGCTATCATCACGTGATGATAACAGACTCCACCCTCGAAAAATTTCCCCGATTCACCGTCCTCGCTCCCATCCAAGCTGCCATTGCTGGCTCAATTCTCTCCCTGCTCTCTACACCCCCCTCTGGGAGCCTAGGCAGAAATTGGGCCACTATCTCAGTCGGCATTGTACCGGCCACTACCACACATATACCCCCCTCAGCTCTCATCGACAATTTTTCTCTCGGCCCCGGCCGAGACCTGTGAGCTTCAACATGGCACCCGCTCCCACCAGTACGGATTGGTCGGTTGACTTCGATTCCCTGCGGCGTGAGAACCTTTTCCAGAACCCGCCCAAGGATCACACTGCCTACCCGTCACTGGCCGAGTCCATCAAGCCGCATGTCGATTCGTTCAATGCTCTGTTCGAAGGCAGCAAGATTCTGGAGGCAGGTTTGAAGGATATTGGCACCAAGACCTTCCTTGATGGCGAGGTCGAAACCCCCGAACAGAAGGCGGCTCGAAAGGCTGAGGGCATCCGTGCCCCGAAGCGCAATCGCCTGAACGTCCGCGTGAAGGAACTCTTCTTGGACAAGCCGACCCTGCCGCCCACCAACAAGTACAGCACCAAGAACCGCAATATCTACCCCTCAGAGTGCCGTGAGCGACATGCGACCTACCGTGGCAAGCTCCGCGCTCGTCTCGAGTACCAGGTCAACAATGGCGACTGGATGGAGTCGGTGCGTGAGTTGGGTCAGGTTCCCATCATGCTCCGCACCAACCGATGCCACCTCGAGAATGCGACCCCGGAGGAGCTCGTCACGCGCAAGGAGGAGTCGGAGGAACTGGGTGGTTACTACATCGTGAACGGTAACGAGAAGCTGATTCGAATGCTTATTGTCGGCAAGCGTAACTACCCCATGTCCATCATCCGTGGTTCGTTCGTCAAGCGTGGCCACACCTATACCAAGTTTGGTGTGCAAATACGATCTGTCCGTCCCGATCAAACATCTCAGACCAACGTCCTGCACTACCTATCGGACGGCAATGTCACCTTCCGTTTCTCGTGGCGCAAGAACGAATATCTCATCCCCGTGATGATGATCCTCAAGGCGCTGGTGGAGACCAACGACCGCGAAATCTTCGAAAACCTCGTTGGCAGTGCTTCTTCCAAAGGCATGAAGAACACCTTCGTCACAGATCGTGTGGAGCTCTTGCTCCGAACCTATCATGCCTACAACAAGCATAGCCGCTACGACTGCAGGGCTCACCTCGGAAAATCCTTCCGCCCTGTGCTCGGCGTGTCCGCCGATATGTCCGACGAAGACGTCGGCACTGAATTCCTGCGCAAGGTTGTTCTGCCTCACCTGGGCAACTATAATGTCACTGAGACACAGGACTACGACAAATACAAGATGGTCATTTTCATGATTCGCAAATTGTACGCCCTGGTTGCAGGCGACTGCGCTCCCGATAACCCTGATGCGATCTCCAACCAGGAGGTTCTCCTTGGTGGTTTCCTGTACGGAATGATCCTCAAGGAGCGTATCGAGGAGTGGCTCCGCTCATTTGGCCCTATTGCCCGTGATTGGAGTATGCGGAATAACGGTGCCAAGTTCACAGACCCTTCCTTTGAGCGAGACTTCTTGTCCAAGATTGTCAAGCGTTCCAACGAAAACATTGGTAACGCGCTCGAATACTTCTTGTCTACCGGTAACCTTGTGAGTCCCACTGGTCTCGATCTGCAGCAGACTTCTGGTTATACGGTCATTGCGGAGAAGATCAACTTCTATCGATTCATCAGTCACTTCCGCATGATTCATCGTGGTAGTTTCGCCCAATTGAAGACTACTACCGTTCGAAAGCTGTTGCCAGAGAGCTGGGGATTCCTCTGTCCTGTTCACACTCCTGATGGCTCTCCCTGCGGTCTGTTGAACCATCTGGCGCACAAGTGTTACATTGCCACCGACAATCTTGATGTCTCCCACCTGCCCGAAACTCTCGTTCAGCTTGGTGTTCGCTCCGAGTCCTCTGTGGCACTGGATGATAGCGTCGTCGTCCAGCTGGACGGCCGAATCATTGGTTTCTGCTCCCCGAAGCAAGCTAAAAAGATTCACGACACCCTCCGATACTGGAAGGTCGAGGGTTCCAACAAGATTCCCACTGGGTTAGAGATCGGTTATGTCCCCAACTCCAACGGTGGACAGTACCCCGGAATCTACATGTTCTCCCAGGCGGCCAGAATGTACCGTCCCGTCAAGTACCTGGCTCTAGACAAGTTGGACTACGTTGGTCCGTTTGAGCAGCCCTTCATGGAAATTGCCTGCGTGGAATCTGACCTGATCGCCGGTCTCTCTACCCACATTGAGTACACGCCCACCAACATCCTCTCCATCGTGGCCAACATGACGCCCTTCTCCGACTACAACCAGTCTCCCCGTAACATGTATCAGTGCCAGATGAGCAAGCAGACAATGGGTACCCCTGGTACCTCCATCGGCTACCGTACAGACAACAAGCTGTACCGCCTGCAGACCGGTCAGACTCCCATTGTGCGGCCCCCGCTGTACAACGCATACGGTCTGGACAACTTCCCCAACGGAATGAACGCTGTCGTGGCTATCATTTCGTACACCGGTTACGACATGGACGACGCTATGATTATCAACAAGTCCGCCCACGAGCGTGGCTTCGGTCACGGTACAATCTACAAGACCAAGGTGCACTCGCTGGCCGAACGTGACTCTCGACGCAGCAAGTCCAAGCGTGAAGTTACCAAGCTGTTCGGTTTCGCCCCGGGTGACATGGTGCGTCAAGAGGTTCGCCAGTTCATCGACGAGGACGGTCTGCCACACGTCGGTGTCCGCGTGAAGGAGGGCGACAAGATTGCCGCCTACCACGACGTACGCTACGACGCCGCGACCGACTCCTACGTTAATGTCGACGGTGTCACGCACTTCATCAAGTACAAGGATGCGGAAGTTGGTTACATTGAGAGCATGCGCCTCATGGGTGCCGAGTCTGGCAACGAGCCTCTCCAATCCATCAGCGTCAAGTACCGAATTCCCCGTAAGCCGATTATTGGTGACAAGTTCTCCTCTCGTCACGGTCAGAAGGGTGTTTGCTCGCAGCTCTGGCCTGCCGTCGACATGCCTTTCTCCGAGAGTGGCATGCAGCCTGATCTGATTATCAATCCTCACGCTTTCCCATCCCGTAAGTTCTTAGCTCTACAAAAAGAAAGCCCCCTTGCTAACCTCATCCAGGTATGACAATCGCCCAGATGATCGAGTCCATGGCCGGCAAAGCCGGTGCCCTGCACGGCCACCCGCAAGACTCAACGCCCTTCCAATTCTCCGAAGAAAACACCGCCACCGACTACTTCGGCCACCAGCTCCGCAAAGCCGGCTACAACTACTACGGGAACGAGCCGCTCTACAGTGGTATCACAGGCAAGGAGTTCGCAGCAGACATCTACATGGGCCTGGTCTACTACCAGCGTCTGCGTCACATGGTCAACGACAAGTTCCAAGTGCGCACAACAGGTCCCGTCAACGCCCTAACCGGACAACCTGTTAAGGGTCGTGCTAAGGGTGGTGGTATCCGTGTCGGAGAGATGGAGCGCGACTCGCTGATCGCTCACGGTGCCGCTTTCCTTCTCCAAGACCGTTTGATGAACTGCTCCGATGCCCAGCATGCCTGGATTTGTCGTGGCTGTGGCTCTTTCCTCTCTACCCAGGTTGCTGTTTCTGGCTCTGGTGCTGCGCGTCGTGCTGCCGTGAACCCCGTTGCTGCTGCTGCCGCCGCTGCTGCTGCTGCTAAGGCTGCGCCGAACCAGCAGCAGGGTTCTGGGCCTGGTGCTGGTGGTGCTCTTGGTGGTTCGAATGGTATTGTTCGCTGCCGTCGCTGTGCCCATCCTGCTGGTATTAATGACTCGCGTGCTGAGGCGTGGGAGGATGGTGCTGGGCTGCGCTATGTTGGAGGTGACGATGTTACTATCGTTGCTGTACCGGGTGTTCTGCGCTACCTGGATGTTGAGCTCGCTGCTATGGGCATTCGCATGAAGTTCTGGGTTGACAATTAGTGTATACTGTTTGGGTTTGGTCTTTGGTTTACAAAATTTCTTGTATTTTGGTTTCTTTTCTTGATGTATAGATGCAGCGTCTGGTTTTAGTCGATATGCAATCGCTTTATTTTCTACTTCCGTGGGTCCAACTACACTAGGAGATGGGCAAGTGCAACCAGATTTGAGGTCCCTACTACACCTGGGCACTAGGTAGTAAGTAGGAAAGTATCTCTTTCTGGATGTATCTCTAGAATCCCTTGAAATGTCATCGAGGGATCAATTGATGCTTAGAGAATTATGACTCCCTGATCATAAGCCTCGAGGGCTCCAACTTTGACTTTGACAACATCGACAGTGCCGGCGATGCACTGGCCGCATATACCGAGCAGAACGACGGGCTAGATCTTCCCGATCTGGAGAACTCGGCGTTTGGAGATGCTTTCCACAATACCACGCTCCATATGCACTCATGACATATCCATCAGTTGATTGACCCTACTCCTAGCTGCCCAGGTGCAGGCGAAAAAGTTAAAATTAAAACCCAACTTGCCCTAGCATCACTCAATAATACACAGTATGCCCATCCTTACAACTCAGACGTCACATTCGAGAACTCGCCACGATCAAGCTTCGTCTTCCAGAAGATGGGGTTCATATCATCAAAGCCATGGTGCACCCATCCCTCCTCCTTGACATGGTAACAGTTAATGAAACCACCAGAGTAGGCATCACGGTGCATAGCCGCCAGAATAGCGCGTCGGCCCAGGTCCAAAGCCTCCTGCTCGGTCATCTCGTACTTGTAGTTCGCGTCCAGCACTCCGTATGCGAATGTCTGACCTGATCCAACACAAAACAGGTTACCTGGCAGCCGTGTGCCGTCGGAGTCGATGTAGTACAGCGCGGGGCCTTCTTGGGGTGTCACACCTGCGAGCATAGTTCCCATGCTCAGGCCGTAGCCCTTATAGGCGTAGGTCAAGTTGGCGAGAATCTTCGATGCGGCTGCGACAGTAATACGGCGCTTGTGTCGGATTTCTAAGTAGCATTAGCACCTTTCAATACCGCTGATATGCTGGAAAACACTCACCGTGCAAAGTGCACTGCTGGCTCAAATACCGCAACCAATATTGGCAATCCTGATTATCCGGTATCAGTGCTTGAACGGAATCGTAATCATTCGTCCCATCTCATCTTAACTCACCGCTGCACCACCGGCCATCGTACCCAGCAGACCGGGCGTGGGGTCCTTAGAAGGCTTGTCCTCGCCACGGCTCAACCGCGACACGGGGATGACCTTCTTCACTGTTTGACTGGCGATCCAGTTTCCGGCTGTGGCTCGAGAGTCGGTGCATACAATCTACCCAAGGAATATATATTAGCATTCCGTGTCCATGTCGACCCATGTCCGATGAGGAGAGCGTACGATGCCGCCCTGGAAGCGGAAGGCCAGGGTTGTTGTGCCGTGGGCGAGCTTGATGGGGCAGCTGGGGTTGGAGTGGTCATCGGTCATAGCACGGAGGAAAGCAGCGCGCTAGATGGAGCAAGAATATGGTTGATTAGCATTGATTTTCATCTCGCTGATGCCAGTCGTCTTTCTGGAAGCGCCCCGGGCTTGGACGGCCGGGCGACCAAAGAGGAGATCCCGGGTCGTATCGCCAGCTCATCAAGATGAATGGCATCCATCGATGGAATCTAAAACACTCACATTGTCGACGGGAGGAAGGGCAAACTTGAGGGAGAGCGGAGGCATGCCCTCAGTAAGCTCCTGCTGCTCTGCCTCGGAGTAAAAGTCATTCTGATGCTGCGGGCGCGAATACTGAGCGACGAGCTTGTCCATAATGTGCGAGTATGACGAGGAAATGAATAAATGAAGGGAAGGGTGAATTGGTGAGGTGAGTAGCTGATGGATGCAGCTCCGAGCTTGGGTTCCGCGTCACTGGGTGCCTAGGTCACGTGAGGGAGATCTACGGTAGAGACTTTGCTAAGTACACTTCCAATATTCTCTATTACTCTGTCTGCACTAATCAACGCCTTTCCTGGTAATGTGCCACCTCGAACAATAAACGGATTATACAGGAATATCAACATGGCTACAGTATATTAACTGGCGAGCGGAACGGACTGCGCCTCCGGTGTAGAAGCCTGGGGCTCGTTCACCTGCTTCTTTTCAACTGTAGATGTGGTCACTACGTTGATGACGGAGTCGGCTTCGACTCCGGGATTAACAACGTCGGAGCCGCCATCGGAAACACCGTTGCCAAGGACGGGGCCCTGGTCGGCCGTGGCCAGGGGCTCGAGGCTGGGTCGCCAGTTGCGAAGATCGTTCTCGGCATCTTCGAGCACCTGACGAGCCTCCAGCTCATGCTCATAACCCTGGCGAGTATCACCGGGCACAACTGGGGTGTCATCGATGTAGTCGAGAAGGCGACGGGCGTGCTTGGCGAGAATGATCTGCTTCTCAGCACGCTCAACCACGGCAGCCAGATGGATATCAAAGGCCTCCTTGAGCTTTGTGCGGGTCTGTGAAAAGAATCAGCTAATCCAAATTTTCCCAATTTTAATCCAGTAACATACGGTGTTGGACAACTGGGCCTCAGCAACGAGGTTCTGTGCCTCGGCGCGCACAAGCTCGTGCTCCAGCGTGGTCAGACGCGGATTGTTGGGATCCTTGTACTTGAGCTTGGCGATCTCATCGGTGATTTTCTGGCGCTGCTCACGGCTCGGCTGAACCGAGCTCTCCATGTTGCGGATGTGTTTCAGCGTGCCACGGTAATCCTCGAGGTTCTGCGCAAAGATGTCTTCCTGCTCGCCCATCTCCGCCATCATCACACCAAGCTTGTCGGAAATGTCGGAGATGGCATCATCCTCGGTGGACTCGCCCCAGTCAGACAGCTGTGATGCGATCGAGCTGCGCTCACGGCCGGCAGCCTCGTAGGCACCGATGGCTGAGTTCTCGCTCTTGATGAGTCGGCTCAGCTTGCGGCTCAGCTCGGGACCGCTGATTCCACGAAAGGTGTTGATGGTGAAGCGGTGACGTGGCTGCTCTTTGCGCGAGCGAATAGAAAGTGTGCGGTTCCTATGGGCTTTGTTAGTGGACGATGGTATGTTGCTTTGAAATAACATACATGGTGTATAATGTAAGTCCGAGGAATCAATATAATGTAGGATGGTATGTGGTATGCAACCTGAGCTGTTTGAAGTAGAATAGTAGGGAGCTACGTTATAAGAGAGGCAGGATAGCGCCTTCCTATAGATGACGATACACGGCAACCCTAATCTCGTTGCTGAGGAAGTGTTGTCCCGGTGGCTGACGTCATGACGGGAGGAGCGGAAGCTGAATTTCTGGCTGAATTCTGGCGCTGTTCCGATTGCAGTCGAGTGCATGACCTGCTTTTGAGGTTGTGAAAATGTGAATGGATGGATGAGTGACATGTGCATTGCTCATGAAGCTTGGACTAGATCCCTGGCCCGGATCGTCATTTCTCCACTGCGGACGTGGAGTCAACGATCATCGATAGTAGTTCGATCTTTGAATTTAGTCCTTAATTTCAGTTCTACAGTAGTTCTAGAGTCTGGCAAAGCAATTCTACTTTGACTATGCCTCGATGACATGTTCCTAAAAGAGGATATCTCGATCCCAGGGATTCCCTAATTGGGAAAGCCATCCCACGCCGACAAATGACTACCTTTCTATGTACATACGAGACAAAATGATCAAATAGCCTAAGACCCCTCTTATGCAGCCACGGCTCTCAAAAATTCTCCATTGTATTGTAAAGCATAAGAAATTGAGACGCAAAAAGACATCAAATCCAAGCCTTCCATAACCACACACAAAACACCTAAAGCAGACTGCATGACCCGCAGTGTGCTAAAACGTAGAATCAACCAGATAGCGCCTTTCGTAAGAAACAAAAACCAGTCTAGGACATGTCATCCGCGTCTGGGTTGTGCGAGTGCTCATTATCAGAGGCGTGGAAAGCATCTCCAAACGCCGAGTTCTCCAGATCGGGAAGATCTAGCCCGTCGTTCTGCTCGGTATATGCGGCCAGTGCGTCGCCGGCACTGTCGATGTTGTCAAAGTCAAAGTTGGAGCCCTCGAGGCTCATATCTCCGGCACCCTCCTTGTTCTCGTTATTGATCATTACCCAGTCGCCACTCTCATTGGTACCGCCGGTCAGTTGGTCACCCAGTACCATGTCCACATCACCAGGCATATCAGTGCCGGGCATGCCTTGCCCAGGTACAGCACCAGAGGCATTAGCACCGGGGCTGCCAAATTGGTTCAGCAGATGAGAGTCACTGTGGTCCATGACCATGTCGTGGGTGAATGACTCAGGCTCGTCCTTATGTTCCGGCTCAATCTTCTCCAAGAGTCCACCCTTCTCCACACATGAGACCTTGGGCTCGGGCATGATCTGTTTCTTCCAGGCTGCCTCCACATCCCGAACCACATCCTCAACCTTGTACTTGGCTTTCTCTTCCACGTACTGCTGCGGGGTTTCGCTCTCTTCCGTAGGAATAATGATGCGGCCTTCCAGTCTCCAAATCTCAGTACCAGTCTCGTTAGGGTCAGCGGCGGCATCCCGGAGACGCAGTTCCGCGTCCTTGAAGAGGGAGCTCCGGTTGAAGCGCTCCATTCGACGGGCGTGCTGCTTCTTCAACTTCTCAATCTCGGCAGTCATGTCGGCGACCTTCTTGGCGACCCGATCAGCAAACTCCTCGGCCTTGGCCGGTTCCATCTTGGTAGCCTCTGGAGCATCACCTGCCTCCTGGCCTTCGGCGCTCACAGAGGTTCCAGAAGGCGCATCGAAGAAACCTGCTGTCAATGACTCCAGCTCACCCTTCCGGCCAAGACCGAGGGAGACGGGTGTGATCTGTGAAATGGCATACGGCGATGCAAAAATCTCCTCCATCCACTCGTGGTGCTGCACGTACCGCATCTTGCTGACTTCGCGCGGGGTCAACAGATCGATCTGATCACCAGTCGAGACATCCTCATCCTCCAGGGCAAAGTCCGCGGCTGCGGCTGCCATCGCTGCCGATGAGGCGCGGTGGGGGCGTGCCATTTTAGCCTGAGCAGCACCGGGGGGAACAGCCCCAGGATGACCTTGCGGTGGGTAGAAGGCTGGTCGTCCCACAGCCGCGGCATTCTGGTAAGCTGCTTGGGGCTGGATGAAGCCCTGGGGACCCATCTGGGGTGGGAAGTTGATGGTTGGCCAGTTGTTCCGGTCGTGAAGCATGAATTCCTTGCGAGCAAGCTGGCCCTGGCTTTGCAAGAAGCGGCGCTGGGCGATCGAGGCCTGTACTTGCGGGGGAACGGGAATGCGAGCTGCCGGAACGTGGTCATTTGGAGGCGCCTTTGAATAATGGACGATCCACAGTGAGGGATCATGTGGAGCGGCGTTGGGGACTTTGGAGGAGACAATGCGATAACGCTTGCGGCAGTGAGTAGCAACATTTTCCTTTCCGGCGAGGTAACCGCTGCGGTGAAGATACATTTCAATAGTCTGTATCAACCAAAGTCAGCGTTCTGTTTTATTCATGGAGCGTTTCAGGCGGCAGTGGCCGAAGTGCGGCATACATAGCCTCGGGCTTCGAAAGTGAAGGCCTGCTCAACGTCTGCCCAGATATAACCGTCACTGGCGAAGTTGGTGCCCAATTGCGCCAGCGGCTGCCATGTAAGCATCACAGTGCCATCAGCTGGGCCATCCAGAAAGGTCCAATGCATCGGTTGTTGACGGCAGACCCGGGGTGCGCTGGTCAGGTACTCTACGGCGGTCTCGGACGGCATCATATGCATGTTAGGGTAGCCATGCCGCGAAATTAGGTGCATGTGTGGGAGCTATAGCAAGAGCGACAAAGTTAGCTTTCATATACAGAGTGCATCCCCCGCCAAGGGCGCGCATGTTGTGCCGAGCGGCGTCCTACCAATTGCCCCGGGATGCGGGTTGCAGGGTCATCCATCTTGACGCCCGTTTGCAAAATTTTAAGTAGTAAAACTGAGTCGCAGAAGGCCCTTCAGATGTTTGCGATGGTCAATTGGGATGTGTCCGATAGGGAGACGGCGGACGTGGAGCTGGTTGATGAGGGCGATGAAGCTCCTACGCGACGGGGGATATTTTTGATGCGGCGGAGCATAGCTACCAGAAGCGCATAACACCTGAGGCAGCAAGGCTACCACAATGGCTACGGCTACACTTATTAGAACAATGTGCTATAAATTTCTTTATCCTTTATTCTTTTGGTCGGAGTCTTCTATTGCAAAGGTGCCCTTAGGTCGCAAATAGTTGTATAGCTGTAAAGGTGTATATCAATGTACAGCTAGAGTATAAGGGAGTGCTTCACCTTACCTGTAGCCACAGAAAACCTGGCACTTGATCTTCAAATGATTGATGGAGTAAGGCAGAGATTAAATCAGATTAAATCCAGGTTTGATTCTACTTGACCGAGCCTAAAACAACATGTATAGTTGTTGTAAGGTAAAATCCACCACACCGCCTAACAAGTGTGAATATGAATACAACTCGACGTACATATCCTCTTTCCGAGTACATTACACCAAGTCCACACAACTTGGTATTCTTGAAGTCAAGCTGTGTGGACTCCTGATCCGGTTATAGTTCAATAGAGAGACATATTGTCTCTTGATGATCCACCACGAACAGTGGGTGACCCACTCGCCGATCAGTGATCAGCCATATTGCAACATTTCGATTTCGATTCCCAATGGATGTGAATTTTACCCCCAAAGAGAATGGATCAGAGGCTTGTCGCGTGGAAACTTACTGTGCGCAGTACACATAGCAGCACTCGGACAAGTGTCGGAGATACATAACTCCACTCAAGCTTTTGCCCTCCACACTCAACTGGGTTCCCCGCAGAGGAACTACGCAGTTCAGCCACTCCGGCTTTGGCTTTCGTGTGGGGTTATCCGTATCCTTGCCCTTTGTCGCCAATCATGCTGCATCAAACCCATTCAATTCAGCCGAGCAGGTGGTTTGTCGAATTACCACATTGCCGAAGTCTATTGCACCCCGCATATAAAGTATGGGCTTTCCCAGAGCCCGGCCAAACTCCGAGTTGCTTGCTTTCCCCCATTCCCCGTCATACACTGGGCTATACTCGCAAATATGGGCTACTTTGGCAAGAGCGAGTCGTTTGATGATGAGATTCAGCGGATGCCCGATCCAGACGTCGAGAAAAAGGTACCCTCTCATGAGGAGGGTCAACCCTCGACTGTTACGGCCGCAATCGACCCGGCGTTGGAGCGTCGCATTTTAAGAAAGATGGATCTACATCTTCCCACCTTGATGGCATTCTTTTATCTACTGGCTTTCCTTGACCGAAGTAACATTGGGTTCGTTCTCTCCGAGAAATTCACCGGAAATGATACTAACCGAAGCATAGCAATGCAAAAATTGCCGGCCTGGTGGAAGACCTCTCTCTTGACGGCCAACACTACACCTGGCTTCTGACGATATTCTACATCTCGTACACGATCTTTGAATTCCAAGCGCTTATGTGGAAGATCATCAAGCCGCACCAATGGGCTGCTTTCTGCGTATTCTCATGGGGTCTCGTCTCGACCTGCCAAGCAGCCACTAAAAATTGGCAGGGCATGATGGCTCTTCGATTCTTAATGGGAGCATTCGAGGTGAGATGGCCGAGATTGCGCAGTGACCCGGAACTAATGCGAAAATAGGCTGGCTTTGGACCTGGGGTCCCTTATCTACTCAGCTTCTTTTATAGGCGTCACGAGTTGGGTCTCCGATGCGGTCTGTTCTTATCGGCGGCTCCGTTGGCGAATACATTTGCTGGAGCCCTGGCGTATGGCATCACTTCTGGACATGTTGCCATTGCCAATTGGCGTCTCCTGTTCCTTGTTGAAGGTCTTCCGGTCACCGTGGCTGCAGTTTTGGCCTGGTTCTACGTTCCCGACTCACCAATGTCCGCGAAGTTCCTTACTGAAGAAGAGAAGGAGGTCGTCCGCGCCCGTGGTCTGCAGCAGGTCGGAGATGCTGAGCGCACAAATAAGGTCGAGTGGCGTGAGTTGGCTGCAACGCTCCTGGATTTTAAGGCATGGCTTACCGCTGTAAGTGTCCCTGCTGCGCTGCTTTTGCAATTGCTAACCGCTTCTTTCTCAGCTGATGTATTTCTCCTGCAACGTGTCGTTCGCCTCCCTTCCTGTGTTTCTACCGACCATTCTGAAAGAGATGGGCTGGACAGCAATTAACGCGCAGGGGCTCACTGCGCCTCCATTCTTTGCCTCCTTCTTGGTGACGATCGCAACCACCTGGATGGCGGATCGAATTCAGCAGCGCGGGCTGATGATTGCCGGATTATCAGCGATCGGCGGCGTGGGGTACATTTTGTGCGCTTGTTGCTCTACCGTGGGCTTGCGCTATTTTGGCGTCTTCTTAGCTGCCTGTGGAGTCTTTCCGTCGATCGCCAATATCCTGCCGTGGGTTTTGAACAACCAGGGCTCTGATGATCGACGTGGTGCGGGTATTGTCCTATTGAATCTCGTTGGCCAGTGCGGTCCTTTTCTGGGAACGAAGATCTTCCCTGACGCCGAAGCCCCGCGGTTTATTAAGGGCATGTCGATCTGTGCGGCGTTTATGTTCTTCACGACATTGCTGGCGTTAGGCTTACGCTGCCTGTTGGTCCTAGAGAACCGCCGGCTGGACAAAAAGTATGGGCCACGGCTTGAAACCGAAAAAGCTAAGGGTGCTGCGGAAGAGAATTACGGCGCGAGATTCCGATATGTACTATGAAATCATGTCATCTTACGTCCCTGTAGTTATAAGTTATTATGATAGCAAGTTCTTAAGGAAGCACAAGATCTACGGAACCATCCTTTCCAAGTCTTTACTATAGGTGCCTAGTGCCTTTATCCGCCTTGTCTACTACCGCTTGAAGTAGGCAATCTTAGCTTAGGTCCCTACCTATACCTAACCTACAGGCTAGGTAACCTATACCTACGTAGTATTTAGGCATAACTGCCTGAATCTTACAGCCTAGTACTAAGCCTGAGCCTAAACTCTTGCTTTTCTCTTACCTTTCTCTTGTTTTTCCCTTACTTCTTTATAGTATTCTCTTAGTTGTTACTAGGGTATAGCAAAAGCAAACTAAACTTAGAGGTAGATAATAGTTAGGTAGATAGATTAGTTACCTTAAATTGACCTAACTATATAAGCTCCCTCTCCTCTCCCTCCTCCTTCCTTCTTCCTTCTCCCTACCTCTAAGGTCCTCCTCTCTCCACAACAATTTTCGCTCCACACAATTTTTTTTTTTTTTTTTTTTCATCAACATGGCCAATGGTCAAGTAAGTCTGATATCCTTATCCATTCCAAGCACCATGATGGCTTCTGGCATCATTTCACGCTCTGCAAGCTCGCTGGCGTCGTTCTGCGAGCTCGCTGGCGCGAATGATGGCTGAATACCCTCATCCCTCACCTCACCCCTCATCCCTCATCCCCTCCCGGCCTACCCAACCCCATTTCCATCCTGCCCAGGGTCAGTTTCATCATCTTGGTGACTGTCTCCTATGATCTCACACTTCGTCGACTGGAATTCCGTGAAATCTAACGTAAAATATAGTACTGTACGTTTTGCCGCCGGCCCGGCCACGTGATGGCCAACTGTCGCCGCCGCTGATATTGCGGAACAAGTACGACCAGGCGTGCCTATCCCCGATGGAACTAATAGAAATAGAAACGAAAGCACCGTACCCGCCGCCGCGCCAAGGGCAAGGGTGGAAAGGGCTTAGGCCCAAGCGACTCGGGTGTTACCAAGACTACTCCTGGTTAGTAAACTTGCTTCCCTTGTTGATTCCCTGGAGCAACTTGCACTGGCTTTCCTCATGAAGTTATGTTGGGTGAATCCGACATAACAAAGCTGAGGGAACTACGTGTCGAGGTCTGCACTGAGAAGGAGGGTTGAGGAGGAATTTGACTTATTCTTTTTTAAATATGAATTGTATTTGTATAGGCGTCCTACCCCTGGTGTGGCAGTATGCCGCCATGATCAAAAATTAATGATAATTATTATCTAATTGAATCCAGATCGTGATGACTAGAACAGGTACGCACGATGGAAACATCTTGTAAGGAAAAGTCATAGAGGAGATCTACTGTATATCCATATGATGGCTGTATCACGTGACTCCCAACAGCTCTCTTCGAGGTGCTGACGTAGAAGGTCGTACTCTGCTTTGACTGTACCTTCTGTTTCGGCTTAGATATTAGCTGCCATAAAAGTAGGCGCGATCGCTGCCTGCACACTGGGGTCCACAAAACTAGGCGTATTTGTCGAGAAGTACTAGGAAGACTGAGAACTAGGCCTACTCGGAGGGGAAAATCAGAAGGGAAGAATACAGAGAGCACAAACTCCGATACATCGACCTCAGATTCCTCGATATGATTTGTGCTCTACGATAGGATCGTTCGGTTACGGCCTGGACCGGATTTACTATCAATGGGGCTGGGGGGTCTTGGCGCTCTAGGCTGACGTTAAAGATCTCAGCCACACTCGACTTTCTACTTTCTCCTCTTCCAAGCTTCTTTCTTCTTTCCAAAAAGCCATGGCTATCCTTCGGCGATACTTCTGCGATTCCAGTTATGAAGAGTGCAATTCATCCTGGGATTCTTGGGGCCGATGGGTTGCGTTCGCCGTCATTGTTGGCTGTGCCTTTGTGATCTTCTTCCTATTTGCGTGAGTAACCTTCATGAAGCCTTCCAATATCTCACCCACTAACCCTCCAACTCAGCTGCTTCAATGCACGTCGACGTGTTCGCTATGGTCAACGGCCGATAACAGGAACCGCCTGGATGGCACCGCCCCCAGGCCCTCCGCCCCCGAACCAGCCTTATGCATACTATGGCAATGACTATAGCCAGCCGCCTCCACAGTACACTGCAAACCCGCAAAGCTATGGTTACTTCGGCGCACAGGGGCCTCCCCAGCAAGGCATCGAGCTGCAGCCACCACCCAACGTCTATGGTCCCGGCCGTGAGTACATGCCTCCGCCTGGGCCTCCTCCTCCAGCCAAGGTATGAGTGCATGGGGTGAACAAAATGAGAGGTCTTACGAGACTTGGGATCGATCTGCTCCTTCTATCCACTTTGGGTGCAATGGACGTTTTTTCTTTGGGCGTTAATTTATGGGTCTGAGACGGAATTCTCCATTATGAAATATCTGCATGAGAACAATAATATTTGGCCCTCGCGGTGCATCCACTTTGAAGCATATTTGGGGCCGGATGCGCCGCGATGAGGTCTTGGTGCATACGTTACTTGAGATTTTTTCTTCCAATGACATACATACTCTGCATATCTCATAGCGCTTGACGTAGATTGTAGAATCCATAGATTGAAATCAAGATCCCGAGGCCCAGGAGAAACAGTGAATTCAAGGCATCAACCTCCAATAAGAACACCTCTACTAACTATCTTTAGAAAGTTCACATCGATGCCCTGAACAAAATCAAATTACGGAGTATAATTCAATTCCAATCAATGTCAATCCAAATCCAGACCCTTGATGCCCCAGGCCGCGGACCCGCACCACCTCCATCTCCATCTCCATTTCCACCTTGATACCAAACTCCGTGCCTCGACCAGACCAGAGATGGACATCGACGACATCCTCGCCTCCATTGACCACGGCGCCGGCGCCAGCCCTGCCTCCGCCGCACTAGACCACCAACAACTAACGCGGTTCTGGGTCGCCGAACGCGCCGTGTCAGAGGTACTACCATGGCCCGCGCCACTAATGGAGCGCGTAATGGATCGCATCCGGATGCAGGTACCTACCCCTCTGTAACCCACCTCCACAATCTACGCAGTAACTAATCTAACTCTTAGATCGAAACAATCGAAGACCTAGCCGCCTCATCAGGCGACACAGACACCCGCACCAACGCAACGCACAATCCAAACCTAAACCTCCGACTCTCAATCCTCCAAACCGACCTTGCGCGCACACAATACATAATCCGCAGTCTTCTCCGTCAGCGCCTTGCAAAACTCACAAAACACAGCATGCACTACCTAGTGCAGCTAGCGTCTCGAACGAAGAACCCCCTCCAGAGCCAGAGTCAAAGCCAGAGCCAGAACCCTAATACAATGCCCGAGGACTCGGTCCCAGATATCTCGACCGTGGATGATTTCAGTCCGCTATCGGAACAGGAGGGGGCGTTTTTGCACGCGCATCAGATGTTGTTGGCGGGGCATTATGGGGCTTCGTTTATGGGGTCGTTTCCGAGGACGTTGAGAAGGTTGGATGATAATGCGGGTGGGACTAGTATGGTGCAGGGACCGGAGGTTAAAGAGGTTGTCTTTGCGAGGTGTTTGGGTGGTGAGGTGCCTGTTGTTGTTGGGGGTGATGATGGGGAGGAGGAGGTTGGGTTTACGATGCGTATGGGGGATGTTTGGCTGGTGAGGTGGGAGGGGGTTAGGAGGGCTTGGGAGAGGGGAGAAGTTGAGTTATTATGATCTTGGTTTTTTTCCAGGTCATCATTGGGGTTGGTAATGGGTTTGACAATGGGTTTGGTTTGGGATATGGCATTCTCGGCGTTACGGGTATACATTTACGTCTTACGACTGCATAGAATTGATCAGCTTCATGATGAATTTGAAATTGAGCCAGGAAACCGCCATGCTGTGTTCTTATCTGGAAAAAAGACCTTGGCCAAGCGCCGCCTCTAAAGCCTTTTGCAAGCAACCCCAGATCATAAAACGCCCGTCGCTAATTCAGAAGAACCAAATGCCGCAATGCCCAATGCCACGCTGCAGAGGGACCGATATGAAAAGAAGGATAAGGAAGGTGATAGGTGATAGAAGATGGAGGGTGCAAGGGTATTGAAAGCTTAGGCAACGTAGCCATAAGTCGGTGGCTCCTCGGAGAGACGCTCGAGGTACTCGCGATCGATGAGACTTTCGATGCGCTTCTTGACCATTGAGACGTCGGGGACAAAGCGGGTTGAGAGCTGTGTGAGGACCTCATTCATTAACTGGGAATGGGTGAGCTGCTTCCGTTGCCTGGGAATAAGCAGTCAGTATAAGATAATCGCAAGACAAACATCAACTTGGACAAGAGAACATACTTCATGATGCGCACGATAGCAGCTTCGATACTACCGCCACGCTCATCCGCCATCTTCTTCTCGGTTTCTTTCCGTTGCTCCTGATCTTCAACCTTTGCACCAGCGACAACACCGATTCGCACTTTGACAAACGGACTCTGGAACTCATGGTTGAAGGAGAAGCGGTCTGTGGGATTGATCTCCCTGCTCATGGGAGATTTTCGCAATATTCTCGTCTTCGCAACGAGAGCCAGCGATTGTAGATTCCGAATGAGGTCATTCTTGGGAATGCGAGTGCGCTGCTCAATTTCCTCGAAAGAAAGAGACTCGCCATCTGGAAGGTCGTTGAAAAGCAACAAAATGACCATCATGTAAGTGGACACGTTAAGCTCATGCTTCTGGATCTTGCCGTTGCTTCGCTTGAACGTAGCTCGGATGTCCGCCGTGCCCATACCGGCCTGCCAGGACAATTTTCGCCCGCTATGCTTATCGAGATAGAATTTCTCGAAGCTCTGCTTGAGGCTGTCAATTTCTCGCGGGAAAATGCAGGGCAATTGGACAACACCCTCTTTGGTGTTTGCCATTATCTCCATAGGCCACATGGTACTGGTGAGGACATTGATCTCCAAATCGACAGGTTTCTGATCAGGGTCGGCACTGCGGGCAATATGATTCCTGTAGTTGGCCGTGAGATCCTCTGAGATGGTCATATCCTTGAACATGGCCTCGATTCGCTGAGTGAACTGGTTGCCCACCTCCATCTTCATCTTCGAGATCATCTGCCGCTCCGCATCCATGCTAGCGGATCGTTTCAGCAACAGTCGACGCGACAGATGCTTCTTGTAGTATGTCTCGAAGAGGTCCTTGTCCTTAATGTAGCGAAGCAGGGTGATTCCATTGTCCAGCAACACGTCAACTTCACTTTCGGTTTTGCCCTTGATACCCTTTTTCAGGTTCTCGTCGAAGAACAAGGAAAGATACTCGGAGGCTCGAGGGTTCATGTTGATGAAGTTTGCAAAGCTGGCCATGATAGAGCTCTGGAGACCCTGATCGGATAAGAATGATTGCTCCCATACCGTGTCGAACTGGCGTTTCAGGGCCAAAATGTCATCGACCCATTGAATGGCCGATACCGTCTGCTGGTTTACGGGCTTCTCTTTGCCCTTCTTCTGCTCCTCCGTGCTCGCTTCCTTTGCGTCCTTTGTCGCTTGAGCTGCTTGCGAGACAACGATAGACGAGGCATTAATATCCTGTCCGAGCTCCACGATCCGCAGGTTAACGACACGGGCGAGAGAGTCCTTCTTCGGATCGACTCTGGCGTTCAAAGTGTAGACACTCCGCAAGGCGTCGAGCAGATTGTTGTCTAGCATGTGCCGGACACCTGTCCCTTCAAGTCTGACAACCTCGTCGATGTTCTTCCGGATCAGCTCGTTATCGAGGACCTCGAGAATTTTCGGTTCGGTCATCATGGCCAGGGTAGATAAACAACGTTCCTGCTCCTCGGCAATTCGTTGATGGGAGATCCGGCAGAAGATCGTCGCATCCCCAATCTCCAGCAATCGACGTCCCTCGGCCTGGTAGAAGTCTTTACTTGTGTTGATGAACGCAGGCTCGAATGTGGAAAGGTAAAGTTTCTCACTCTCCTCTTCTTTTTCTGATTCATAGAGTCCCTCGAGCATTGAGATGCAATGCCGGATGAGAGGTCGCTCAATGATGTGACCAGCCCGCTCTAGTGAGATCATGAAAAGAATTGTGGATTCAAGGACATCGGCGACTGTGACTTGGGAGTCAGGGCGAACCGGGGCTCGGAGGACATGGTCTCGGAAAAGAGCCATGGAGACGACGTAGATTGAGGGCTTGGACTTGTCCGTGGAAATGATGCGGTCCTGTGGAGCATGTTAGATCATATCCAAGTTGCCATGATCATCCAAGCTTACCATGTACATAAGAACATCCGTGATCATTCCCATGCAGAGCTGGTGGTCTGCCCAGGCCTCCTTCAACACCGCCAAGAACTTCTCCCCCGCGGCGATTCTCTCCTCCGACTGGTCCGGGATATCCGTTGAAGCTTGAGCACGAACCAGACTCGATGATATTGAGTCGGTGATGCGCTTCTGAACGGTATCCCGCAGCCAATCCCGTTCCAGTTTCTTGACACTTTCGTACAAGTCGTCACCCCGCATCATCAACACGATTCGATATGCATTGCGGTAGAGTTCTTCGAATGAGAGAGTAGAGGCATTTTTGGTATGGATTTCGGTAAGAGATGACGAGAGGACCCCCCACAGGGAGTCGAAGTCATCTGTTTTGGCTGCATTCAGGCCCTATGATACTTGTCAGTTCAGAGCTCAAACCCCACGAAAGTGACGTACCCGACGGGGGGCCCGAATCTTGTGCCGTGCCCTCATTGCAGCCATGCTGGGGGCACGGGGTCGAAATAGATTAAGCTGGAAAGGAGAAGCGCAGAGAAGCAGCGTGGCAGAGAGTACCAAAGTTGCGCTGAGTACAATACTTGCGGAAGGCTCCGCGGAGCCGGGCAGTACCTCGGGAAATCTTTCTTCCGACCCGATCCCGCTTCCGAAGCTTCAACTCGAACTCGTTCATCATCTTCTTGTCTCTTAACAACTCGTCGTCTGTTGGGGAAAAAGAAAAACACGTGGGGATATTTGAAAGTGAGACGTTCAGTGAAAAGTTGAAATCATCAAAACGTTTTCATCGGAACTTTAAAGGGCAGCGTTACGCAGCGCAAAACAACACCAAGAATGCGACCCTTCACACGCCCAGTTCACTCCCTTCTTTCATACACATCCCTTACATCGACACGATCAACATCAACTCGATTCTCCTCACAGCTCAGTCGATTGTTCTCTTCGCAGCTGAGTCGATTGTACTATGCTGCTCCAAAGCCTTCTTTGACACGACCCGCCTACGCCTTTCCTTTGAACATCCGCCACAACTCCACATCGCGCCCCCTTACCCAGGACCCAGCCAGCCGGAGTGAGACCGACGCAGAGCGTGAAGCTAAAAATAACGAACGTCGCAAAAATGAAGAAGCCTATCGCATCACATTTACCTGCAAACCATGCGGTGAGCGCTCGTCGCATCGCATGTCAAAGCAGGGCTACCACCGTGGCACAGTTCTCATTCAGTGCCCATCTTGCCAGAACCGTCATGTTATGAGTGATCACCTCGGTGTGTTCTTTGATAAGGGGACTACATTGGAGGATCTGCTGAAGCAGAAGGGCCAAACTTTGACGCATGGTCGCACCGATGGCAACTTGGAGTTCTGGGAGGATGGCACAGTGAAGAGTTTCGATTTGGAGGGCCAGGAGCTCTTGGGCGCTGGAAAACAGTCCCCGAAAGAGTCATCTTGAGCTTGCGATATGATTGGACTCGAAGTCTATATTCGGAAAGTGTATACTACGGGTATTCTCCACTCTCGACATGGCGGGTTCCAGGCATTGACGAGGAGCTTATGATACATTTAGACAGCGCATAGAGGATGTCTACCTATTAGACCATGTCACAATATTATATCTTGTATAATACAAACCTACCTGGCCAGGTCAATGATACCAATCAAAACCACCATCATATCAAACTCATGTTCAGACGTACAAAGAAATCAGATTGTTCTAGGTATATACAACATCATCAATATCCCAAACGCCAGCTTTTATATGCCACCAAACCAGTCATAAAATAGATATGCGAACAAATAAGCCGTATCTTACCAACCACGCCTCTTACCACGATGCTCCAGCCCCTTCTCGCGACGCTTATCTCTCTTCCGGTCATTTCTCCTTCTCTTATCACGCTCATGCCGCTCAGGATCAGCAACAGCCTCAATGCGACGCTTGACACGGCGCCCTTCACGGCGCTCCTTGATAGCCTCTTGCACCTTGCTCATCTGCGCAATGTACTCCGTAGTGCCGAGCTTCTTCTGCAGCGAGTCCAGGACCTCGTGGCAGTTCGAGACGAGGGATTTGTACGTGTTCTGGAATGTCTCGTCCGAGGAACGTGGGGCGGGAATAGATGAGTCAGTCAGATGCTGCAGTGGGAGCAGGATGATTGGGAGGGATGGCTCGATTTGCTCTGCGCTGAGGTGGTGGATGAGTGCTGCAAGAAGTGCGATGGAGGCTGTCTTCGGGACGAGGACGCCAGGCCGGGTGGAAATAACCTCGCGGCGCAGAAGAGAGGAGATTTGTTTAAAGATGTAGTGGATGGCGGACTTGTTGGGGGCGATGGTATTCGCTGCGTTGTCTTCGCCATCGACTTCACTGCCGGCATCCTCTTCGTCATCTTCGGCATCTGATTCAACATCTTCATCGCCAGCCTTGTGGAACTCGAGACCGTTCTGCGCAGAGCAACGACCAAGGAAGACAAGGTTGCGGACACTCTGCATAGCCAACTCCTCTGAGATACCGGGGGTGCGCAGGGAACGGGTACTAGCACGAAGAAGCTTGATCATGGCTTCCTTATCAAGGACCAGTCCCGAGCTACTAGCCAAGGGGATCGCGCTGTAGCCAGTGGAAGCGTGTGCCTTAGCCACATCAGCCAACCACATACCAACGAGGTTTGAAGCGCAGGTCTTCACCCAGGAGTGGGGGAAGAACAGAGCTTCTTGCACTGCAGTCCAGATAGCAGCACAGTCGGGGCTCAACGCAAGCGTGGGCACTGTCTTGCAAAGCTTCGAGAACAGCTGCAAGGCGAAGTAAAGCGTCTCCCAGTTTCCATTCTCATGGTCGTCGAGGATGGGCTGCATCAACCCGGGAAGAATGCCGACAACAAAGCGAGCCTCTTTATCCTTCGGTGTCTCATCGGTCTCGAAGTAGATACGCATGGCCTGTAGTCCGATGCTTCCCAGAGCCATATTGTCAGTCTGCTCTAGCCACGAGTGCAGAGGGGTCAAGATGGTCTTTGTCTGTTCCCTGTCTGCGTGAGCAAAGAACTGTCCAAGGAGCGTGCCAGCCATCTCGCGACATTCAGGCGAATCATCATTGGCCATAGCCAGAACAACAGGCAAGAAGAATGTGCCGATGATGTCCTGCGACAGCTCCGGCCCGGTCTTCGAGAGAAGCAAGTGAATCGCTTCCAAGACAGACTGCCGTCCTTCCTGGTGCTTGTAGTCCAGGTTCTTTGCGAGGAACCCAAGCTGCTTTGACCACCGGTTCTTGGCCTGCGGATACTCAATCAGGAAGTGGATGTAAGTACCGCGAGCAAGATCCCGAGCGGAGCGTGTTTGGTTCGTGACCATCATAGTCGCAATATTGTCAACCAGCTCGTACATCTCTGGCACAACGAACTTCCGCGACATCACCGCGCGGATGAAGTTGAAAGTGACACCTTGTCGGTCTGGCTCCTCAATATCAGCAGTTAGACGGTGGAGCAGGTACGCGAGGTGGCCATCACGGAGCTTGGTGCTCTTGCGCTCCCGGATCATAGAAGAGATGAGCTTCAGCGAAGCTTGTGCCGCTTCACTGTTAGTGCTCGGGGATTCCTTGATCATCTTCACGGCTTCCGTGATATACACATGAGAGTTCTGGTCAATCTCAGGCAAGTTCAGCTTGATAATTGTGGAGAGGAGCCTGAAAGCAGAGATCTTGACTTCTTCATGGGCCTGCACCATGGCATCACCGAGGATGGGCAGGAACCCAGCCAAGTTCGCCGGGGTCAACAGTGATCCGAACTTGTTAAGCACAGCACGAAGAACATCGAGCGCAAAGCGAACCAGCTTGTACACGTGGGAAGAGGTGATACCCCGTTTATCGCCTCGCTTGGCTCCTTGCAACCTGACCAAAAACCGCTCCTCAGAGTAAGACTTCCGCTCAGCCGGCTTATCAGAAGGAGCATTGTCCTTGTAGGACTCCTTGATGACTTCGTAACAGAAGACCAGCAAATCACGGCTTTCAGCAGCGGGGTTTCTCAACAGACCAATACCGATTCTCCGCATGAGTTCGTCGATCTTCTTGACAATGTTGGAGTTGAGCTTCTCTCGCAGGAGGGACTGGAGAGGGCGCACGAGAGCCGAAAGGTGCCCGATGGTAGAGATCTTAGACAGCAACTCCATTGAATCGTAGCTCTTACTACTCTTAACCTCCTTCATCTTGCTGACGTAGTCTTCGGCTTCCTTCTCCTGACCAACAGTGCCAAAGATATCATCCATGACGACTGCAACCAGATCTTCTAAACAGTAGTCCAGGTCGCCTTGGTTGAAGTGATCGGTGGTAAATACCAGCATGGAGTGAACCGTGAAAGACAGGACGTGCAGCTGGTAACCGCGCAAGAGCGTGTTGCGCAACTCCTTCAGGATATAGCCGAAGTAGACAGGACCCAGTAGAAGAGCAATTTCATTGAGCGTCTTGCGTGCCGTGTCCCTGGAGTCTTGTGCTTTACTCTTCAAAACCTTGCAGACATCCAGCAAAACCGGAGGCAGACGGATAGCCATATCATTCTCGGGGAGGATCTTGAGAAGCTTGATCGTAGTGATGGCAGCAGGAAGACGCAAACTCATTTCAGCCTCCTGTTTGTGGTGGATGAACTCGGTCAGGAAGGGGATGAAGTTAGTAGTCAACTCCGTCGACACCTTTGCAAGAGAGGGAACGGTCTTAGCGAGCATGCACTTCGACGGCTCAGTGATCTCCATCTTGTCAGCATCGTCGTTGGCTTGGTCATTCGCCTCGTTCTTCTGGTCCATCGTGCTAGACAGAGCATCGGACATGCGACCAAGAAGTCTGAGAATATTCTTCTCCATTTCAGGCTTGCTTTTCATGTAGCCGCGATATCTCCGGAAGTTCGCACGGAACTGGGCCCAGTCCAGCCATTCAGCAAGGGAGCCAATGGTAGCGACAGCTTCGGCGATCAAATTGTGGCCACTCTCATCCTCGGCCTCCTCGAATGAGAAGTGTTCGATGAGAGGCAAGAAGATCGAGCCCAAATTGGTGGGCGTGATACGTCCTTGGCCCGCCTCACTGGCCAGACGGCGCAGAGCACGCAGCCGACGGTGCTGCTGAATGTGAAGGATATTGTTGAAGAAGGAAGCTTCTTCGTCATCACCGACAAGAAGCACATGCATGTCCTGCACAGATTCCCTCTCTGGGTTCAGCTTGATGAAATAACCAAGCACAGAGACAATCTCGGAACGAATCAATTCGGACTTGACTCTGATACCATATTTCAGCGATGGAAGCAAAACGTCGTTGACGAGGGCTTCGAAATCTTCCTTGCCCATCTCAGTGGCAGTCCTTTCAATGAATCGCTTTAAGCCGAAGGAGGCGCTAGATCGAGTAGCAAGCTCTTCATCGTCCTTAACATGGAACAGCATATTATAGAGGAGAGGTCTCCATTGCTTGGCGCTGAGAGTGTGGGCAAGGCCTTCATTGATTTTTGTGAAAGCCTGCAGACGACGCTCAAAGTCGGGCTCGAGTCTCTTCATCGAGCGAGAATTGAGGTCTGCGCAAAGCTCAGCAACTTGCACGAGCTCCTTGTCGTGGGTAGCAAAAGCAGTGAAGACTCGCGCCAGCACTTCTCGGTTCGCGTCATCCTTGAAGTAGTCAAACATGGCTGACACGGCCTCAAAGACCTGTTGAGACAGCTTGGCATCGTCCTTGGGGTTGTACAAAGGCAGGAAATGCTCGAGGATTTTCAGAAGACCAGACTTTGTCTTAGGGTTGACACGATCCGGGGGCTGTCGAAGAAGGTAGGTGGAAATACTGATCAGTGTAGAAGTCTCAAGAGAAGACTCGACGCAAGGTGCAATCTGCGACAGGGCATTGACACCTGCAAACAGGACAGGCTTTGAGGGGCCTCTCTTCAAAAGACGAGCCATATGGGAGAGCGCGTGCTCCACATAGGGAGAAAGGACTTCAGATCGAATCTGCTCTGCTGGGATGTCGGGCATTTCCTCATCTTCCTCCAGCTTCTTTCCACTGGCCAGTTGAACTAGAGGCACGAGGACCTCTTCCAAGACAAAGATCTTGACTTCATCGCGAGCCGACTCAACGCCAAGGCAGTCAATCACCTTGTTCAAAACATCCTTGTTGTGCTGCACCAGGTAAAATGTGGACCTCGGCGCAGAGGCCCAAGTGTGGAAGAGTCGGAGCAGACCTGAGACACCTTGGGCGGTCTCGATGGGGAATTGTTCGAGTCTGCCGTTGATCATTTCATCAAAGATCACCCGGACGTAAGGCGTCCACTCACGGTCTGAAGCAACTGAGAAGACCAAGTTCAGACAGCGAATACTTGTCTGACGGACATTCTGGTAAATGGCAAGAGACTTCTCATCCTCACGGTCCACATAGATCGAGCTGCTCTCATTATAGATAGCCCGACATGCTCGCACCAAACAGTAAATGATAACATTCATTGTTTGTTCGGAATACGGAATCATGCGGCTTTGCAGAGTGTCGAAGACCGTGTCGATCATTTTGAGCAAACCGACCTGTCTCCTCGGACTGGTCAACTCTTCCGAGAACGCATTCAGATTGGTTTTGCCATCCTCGACAACCTTGACTTCCGCAAGAGGGCCAAACGAAAGGTGCATGAACAGTCCAAAGTCCGCCTCAGAGAGATGCGAAAGTGTGCGCAGGATAGCTTTGCGTCTGCCTGCTTGGCCAGCACTACTGGAGCTCCCGCCAGCCTTGGAGATCATGCGGCCGTACAACAATCGAAGAAGAACAGGAAGCAGGACAGGGCGGTGTTCCTGCTCGATCAAGCTGTCTTCACTACCAACATGCACAAAGACCGCAAGTTCATCCTTGAATCTTGACTCATCCAGGATGTTGAGGAGATTCTCTTGGTAGGGCAGGACGTGCGGGTTTTTCCAAGTGAAGAGAGCCTTGAGAGCAGCCTTCTGGATCTCGGAGTTACCGTGACACAAAAGTCCAAGCACCGCATCGTGAACTTCGGGCTCCCTGAAAAGTACCTTCGGGTTCAGGAATTTCCCAAACAGGCCAAGCATGGCCAAACGGTCGCGGAAGCCCCATCGAATAGGCATGTTCTCAGGGTCCTCGTCATCGACCTTGGCATCAGGAGCGTCATCCTGGTCATCGCGCAGTGCCCAGGACAGGAACAGAGGAACAATCTGACGAGACCGTTTCTCGGCTATATTAGGAATGGCGTTCAACACTAGGAGTGCATGGCTGCGGGGAGTGGCCGGGACAAGGTCTGACGTGGTGTGGTCCTGCTTGAACTGCTGCGACAAGATGGCAGAGGGGCCCACCATATTATTCAAATTGGCAGCGGAAACACTCTCCACCTTGGCTGCATTGAAGCACTGGAAGTCACTGGCAACAAAATTGTTCTCCGAAGCGTCACCTTCCGCATCCATGGCGCCAGAGTCCCGCTCCTGCAACCACTGGATAGACAGATCAGACACAATCTTTTCTCCCTCGGGGTGCTCGCTGATGGTCTTCAAAGCTGCCGCAGAGTCCTCCCACAGTGCAGCCAGCTTCTTAGAAAACAGACCGAAGAAGAAGTAGGGCATGAAAGTCGCCATCCACTTCTGAGAAGCGATCTGTGGGTAAAGAAGTGCCATTTTGCGGACATGCATCGAAAGAGTTCTCGCACTCTGGAGAGTCAATTCGCTCTCCTCGACCTCGATAGCCAAGTCGATAGGTGACGGGTCATTCTTGGAAATCCGAGCAACTAGCTCTCGCAAAATTCGCAGAGACACCACGCGCAGCCTGTGCGACGGGCTAGCGAGGTTGATGACCAAGTCACGAGCAAAGTCATCCACGGAAGAGGCTTCCAAGTCTGAGGACCCCGGGAGGGATGAGATGAATGCCAGAATACCCTCCAAGAAGAGAGGCACACGGCACAGCCCGCTTGAAGCTGTCAAAATCGGCTGCCAGAGACTCGAATCGAGTTGTCCAGCCTGGTTAGCCAGCTCGACGTATGTCTTGAAACCCTGCCCCAGATAGAACATTGATCCGTCTTTGGTCGTCTCAGAGGCTGAATCTTGCAATGCGGACAGAATGTTTTTGTGCAGCTTCTTCACGATCTTGGCCAACATGCTAGAGTCTGTAGAAAGTGACACTGCCTTTGGAAGCTTGATCAATGCATTAAGGAGAGACTCCTCCGTCGTGGGATATTTCAAAGAGTCGTAGATGCGCGTTTTTAAGGCGTCTGGGCAGGAGACATGACCAGATTTCGAGGTTTCCGGCGTAATGCAGCCAGTCTGGTTTAGTCGCAATAGTGTTAAGCATGTCTCCCACTCACGCTCCTTCCATGAGGAGTTGATGAACTTCTGGAAGTAAGGGAGCAAGAGGCTGTGGAAACGCTCCGATCCCCACTCGGAGAAAGTTGTGCAGAAGAACAAGAAGTACTTTGACAGTGGTCCTGTTGATACCAGGTCCATGAGAGTGCGCATAAACGGCAGCATTTCGTCCATTGGTGACAATTGAATGGCGTAGGTGACGGTTGTAAGAAGCTGGGGAATTTCTTTCGAGTACTTGTCAGAGCCCGCTGACACTTGCTTCAGGAGAGATACCAGGACCTGGTGGACAGGCTTCCAGTCCTTGATTCTCTGTCCCTTGCGAGTTGCCACACAGACGAAGATCAAACGGCAACATTCGGGGATATTAGGATTCTGAGACTCCTCGGAGCGGGAGTCGATGTATTCCTTGACGGTGGCGAGGACGGGAGGAAAGGTTTCAGGAGTAGTGGAATGGATAAGATTGGTCACCACTCCGTATACAACCTCTGCCGGCTCATTATGTGTCTCACTGGCCGGAGGCAGCTTATCCAGAATGCAACGAAGAATATCAATTCCATCTGAATGGAGTCCGTAGTTGATACCCTTGATAGACTCCGAGAACATAACCATCAATCCTTCTTTATAGTTCTCAACATTGATCCCATCATCAGCCGCTTTCGAGATATCGTCAAACAGAAATGTGACAGCGTTTTCGAGAGGGGTCTTGTTCTTGTAGTATACAAGGCCAGCCTTGCGGATCAAGAACGACATGGACTCTGCAGCGAATCGAGCCACGAAGGGCTTCTGGCGTTCCCTGCCGAGGTACGGAGTCATGATACCCAGCAGTTGGCGCAGATCCGGTACCAACAGACGAGACAAGAACTTGAAGATCCATGCAAGACAAGTGAAGCTCCACTCGACGACCTCGATATCGGGGTGCGTAGCAGCAACAGACGCCACGAGAGTCACGGCGGCGGCAAAATGCTTCTCAAACCGAACACCCAGGTCTCGCGCAAACTGTGCAAGCAAGCTTAGCAGCGGTTCCATGGAGACCTGGTCTCTTTTCTCAATGTACTCCACCAACAAGCCCATAATCTTGTCTTCATGGTACAGGATCTGGGCGAGGCTCTCGGAGAGGTTATTGACACGGCGAGCGAACTGCGAAAAGTTGTCCGTAAGGTTCATTTCGACCCAGTGGTCGAGGGCGGACCGGAAGTATGAGGTGGTCTCGCCATCTTCTTCGCCAAAGCTCGCGCGGCGCACGCGGTGGATCGGGTCGATTTTGAGCTTTGCGATGCGCGAAGAAAAGCCCTCGAATCGGTGGTTCTTTGTGGTTTCGGTACCCTTTTTCAGCCGCCTGGTAGGCTTGGCCCGGGAGCCTTGTGCCACCATTTTGAAAAAGATTCGACAGGCAACGCTGACAAAAGGTATTGAGGAACTTTTCTACTGTGCCCGCATCGAATACAAAAAAAGTTGACCGGATCGGGAGGAACTTTGTTCCGGCCGCGGAGGCTAATCATGCTGGTCTAACCCGATACGGTTAGTGTAGTCACGGGTGGCCCAAGCTCCTTCGAGAAATGCGCTGCCATCCTTGCGCTTTCTACATGGTTGCATCCTGCATGAGCGCCCTTGACAACCATCATCGAAGCTGATATTTTATACCTCAGTCCTTGGTTTGGTGCCATTTCAAGCACATCGAGGATCATCAATCCTGCCCGGTGATCAGCCAGGCTAGGCTATTATCATCTCAAGATGTCTTCAAAGATGTGAGCGCATACTAATCATGACTCGGGATGGATACTAATAAAATCGCAGCATTGTGCTTGGAAGTGTGAACTGTCAATTGCAGGCCGCGTTCACCAAGCTAGCGAAATTGCAGGCGAAGCAGAACTTTGCTTTTGCAATTATCGTCGGTAATCTCTTTGGCGATTGCTCGACAGAGGCCGAGTTGAATGAGATCTCCGCCTTACTCCAGGGCAACATTGTTGTTCCTTTACCAACCTACTTCACTCTGGGCGATCACCCATTGCCAACCAGGGTTGTGGAGAAGATCGAGGCCGACGACGAAGTCTGCCCTAACTTGTACTTCCTCGGAAAGCGAGGTACCCTGAAGACTTCAGAGGGCATCCGCATTAGTGCTCTCGGCGGTAAACTTGGCAGCAGCACGGACGCCCAGTCTAAGCCTGAAACGAATGCCAGTGGCAGGTTCCAGGCAACATATAGCGAGTCGGATGCTCGCGCGCTGTTCGGAATACACAGCACAGATATCCTGATCACCAACCAATGGCCCAAAGGGATTCGCTTCGGCTCTCAGGTAGCTCTACCCGAAGACAAGAGCATGCTACCGTCTGAAGTACAATGCGTGTCCGACGTCGTCGCCACTCTCAAGCCGCGCTACCACTTCTCCGCTTCAGACGGCTTCTTCTACGAGCGCGAGCCATTCTTCCACATGCCGACCGAAGATAGCCCCGACGCCAAACCCGTAACTCGCTTCATCTCGCTAGCCGCCTTCGGCTCGAAGCAGAAAGCAATGTACGCATTCACGATGGACCCAAAAGCCGCACCACCAATCACAGTGGCAGCAGGCGTAACCGCATCACCACTCTCGGCGCCCCAGGCCAAGCGTAAAGGTCTAGCCTCTCAGCGCGAATCATTCCAGCGCTTCGCTGTTACCGACGAGGACCACCAGCGGCCTCGCAAGCGACAACAGCGCGCTCCAGCACCAGGCCCAGACCAGTGTTTCTTCTGTCTCTCCAACCCCAACATCGCTACACACCTCATCACCTCCATCGGCAACGAAGCCTACCTAACAACCGCCAAAGGCCCACTTCCTCCAAACAACTACTTCCCAGACCTGGGTTTCCCAGGCCACATGCTCATCATCCCATTGAGCCACTCGCCAACCCTAAATACAATCTCCGACCCGGAAATGCGCAAAAACACCTACACCGAGATGCAGCGCTACCGCTCCTCCCTCCACCAAATGATCACAGACCGCTCCTCCGGTAAACTAGGCGCTGTGACGTGGGAAGTCAGCCGCGGTAACGGCATCCACATACACTGGCAGTTCCTACCCGTGCCCGCAGATCTAGTCCGGGGCGGGCTCGTCGAAGCAGCATTCAAAGTCGAGGCCGAGAATCTGTCCTACCCACGGTTTGCATCTACGACTGCCTCGGCTGATGGAAGCAACGAGCCCGGTGATTTCTTCCGTGTGTGGATTTGGAGCGCTGGAACAACTGAAAGCGAGACATCAGAGGCCCAGGCAGAGTCATCAGAAAAGACGCTCATGCTGGAATTGACGCCTGATTTCAGATTCGATCTGCAGTTTGGACGGCGTGTTATGGCCAAACTGCTTGAGTTGGATAGCCGGATGAATTGGAAGGATGCGACGCAGGCGGTTGAAGAAGAGGAGGCGGATGCAGAGGCGTTTAAGGAGGCGTTTAAGAAGTATGATTTCTCCATGGAATGAGGTTTCTCAGGCTGTGCATAGCAGAGGATATGAAGTTATTGTAAATAATGAGCTGATTAAGGAAGAGATAGAAGGATTTCCAATCCACAATTGTCATTCCATGGTACATAGGTCCAAGATGCACTCGCACTATGGAGAGAGAAAAACAGAGAGATCCTGGATATCCAAAAAATGAAGATCATATACAGAGCTGTTACCAACAAGCTCAAACAGGGTGGGAGAAAAAAATCGACTCTCAAAAAAGCATCTATAATGAAAGATGAAAACCATGGTATCAAAATCATGAACCCAGCTGAGCTGAGCATATAAGACGAAAAGTAGCAAAATTCATACACGAAACACCTCGGTAAACACCTCGGCTCACCCATCAGACATCCCTAAATGTGTTGGGCGCAGGCTGCCGCCCACTCATGAGCAGAGTGGGCGGTCTATCGCGACTAGGCTCGGAAACCGCAATGCCATACTCATGAGTCTGCTCTTGTGGGGCATGCGCATGTGCATTGTAAGCGGTATACTCAGACGGGGCCTGGGACTGGAAAGGCGGGGGCGGCGAGTTGGGGATGGAAGGGGATGCGCCTCTGTACGGGGGCTGAGATGTATAAGTGGGCGGGTATTGACTAGACCCGAATGAAGGCTGGCGGGTGAAGCCCGGTGTCTGGGAACGAGGTTCAGGGGTGAGGGGCATTGGCACGGGGCTGTAGTTAGTTTGAGGGTTGTAGCCGACAGGCGAGGGCGAGGTTAGGGCGTGATAACCGCCAGCGTTGTAGTCGTCGTAAGGCTGTTGGTAGGGTTGGTGCTCGTAGGGGCTGGAGGCCATTGGGGCGCCTACGGGGGATATTGGGCCCGGGGAGCGGCGGTTGTATGGGTCAATAGGCGACGGGGTGAGGGCACCTGGAGATCGGCGGCCGTAAGGGTCCATTCCGTTGGCTAAACCGGGAGAGCGGCGGTTGTAGGGGTCGACGGCTGCTGGGGCTGGAGACGCCAGGCCCGGGGAGCGGCGTCCGTACGGATCAACGGGCGATGTGTTGAGTGCGTGGAGGGCACCAGGTGAGCGACGGCCGTAGGGATCCTGGGTAGCAGCCAGAGCAGCTGCAGGACCAGGGGATCGGCGAGCGTAAGGATCGGTGGGATTAAAGCCTCTGTAACCAGCCAGAGGTGTAGTACCACGATCGGGAGGATAATCTGAGAAAGCGGTACCAGGATGTCCTGGCGTAGCGGCGCCCGTGCGGTCCGGGGGTTCAAGGGCTCCATCTCCACGTCTTCGTGGGTGTGATCCTCGACGCGCCTATCGACGGCACCGGCCCAAGTAGGCATGGCCGGCAGCGAATCTTCATTCACCGTCGAGGTTGCTCCAGACTTGGAAGAACTGTCGAAAACAGCTGTGGTGTTTGCACCGCGATAGACTGGCGGGGCAGGCGATGCTTGATAGGTTGGGTTCGGCGCTGAAGGTGGAGGTAGGTTGTAGATAGGCTCATCGTAGTGTTTCGGCTGCTTGTTTCTGCGCCTACCGGAGGGACAGCAGCAACTGCAGCAACATCTGCAGCATTGATAGCCGCAGCAAATGCAGTTAATTATGCAGGCAAGGATGGCGATTACGATCACTGAGCCGACGATGATACCGACGATGACAGGCCACCTAGGATCTGGATTAGTCCACTGCGCATTTGACAGATGCCCATCGACTCGACTCACTTGCAGTATGACTTGGACATGCACTTATCCCAGCTAGAGAACGTGGAGGGGACCGACTCGAGATCACTGGCGGTATCGCGAGCCCAAAAGGGCATATTTGTCGGTCCCATTTCGAAGATTCAATGACAGACAGCTAGAAGCGAGACAACATTCGATTGTCAATTCTCCTGAAAAGAACGATTTTCATGTCCAGCAAAGTCGCCAGATCAGTTGCATTCGCGATATGGAGCGGGGGCAGAGGCCGATAAGCACAGCATGGACCTTGACTCTGCTCCAAAGACAGACGCCAGCGAGGTGCGCAATAGATCGCGTGGCTATTCGCAAGTCAATGAATGAAAAGGGACAAGAGTCCAAAAGATGGGCGACTGTTCGAGGGAGATTGGAGGTTCCGGCTGAGACAGGGAGCAGGGTTCGAGGACTTGAAGTCGGTCCCCAAGGCCTGTGCCCAAGATAGATTTTAAAGAGAGACAGGGCAGTGCACCACAGCAAAAAAGGGAAAAGAAGGAAAGAATGATTTGAAACAACGAAGGAGAAGATCGAATTGACAGCGACCCCATAATTTCACGCAGACTCCGCCTATCAGGGACTCCCGCATTCGCGAGAATGCGTGTATGCGCCAATCGTCATTAATGGACCTCCACCGTTTGCCGATCTTGCAATTTGTTTTGGCTTCTGCCTGAGCCACAGATATCTACGCAGTTTACGGGAAGATTGATTAGAATGAGTTTCATTTGGCTCACACAAAGGGAATCGTATCTGCAGCCTCTGGCTCTCCAGCCCTATTAAAATCCCACAGAATAAAATACTTCTGTCGCTGCCAGGCATTAGTCACTTTTTATGTACAGCTGCACAGCCACTTCATGCATATCATATGCCCGAATCCCACAGCAGATCCCTGGGACACATGTCCAGGGACAATATTCTCAGTGGGGATGCAATCAGATACAGGAGGGCCCCTTTGTAAAGTATCCAGAGCGCTCAGCGACGTCGATAATATACCAGTCGAAGATGCAGTTCGGACAGAGGGGGAATGGCGAGCATTCCTTTCGGAAAAGAACAATCGAAGATCTGTACATCGAAAAGACGAAGGCGGATTAAAAACGGCAGTAAATGTGGAAAGAGAATTAGGTTGGAAGAGAACGGAATCGCCGACGTGGGCGGGAGATTGGGAAGCGTCACTGGATGAAAAGAAAATGGCGCCATGGCCAGGACGTCTTCATGGGCAGGTTGCGTTCGGAGTCAAGGTGACATGAGGAAACATAGGAAATGTGCTCGTTTGTTTGGAGCTGTCATGAGAGTGAAGGAGTTGCCCAAGGGTCGTTGTAGAGCTCATGTGATGATGCAAGGGAAGGACCATGCAAGGAAAATCAAGGGGCCGGATATCGTATCGGGTGGAGAATCAAGGAAATCGCTGAATCGTGCGGGACTCTGAGAAAACGGGGAAAAAAGAGAGCCCGAGAGGGAGACAAGAAAGGACGATATCGTCGGCAGGATATGTTGTCGGTGATAGAGAGGCTGAAAAGAGAATTCGTGCTGAATCCACGCTCTGCGCCGCAAATCCAGGGCCATCTCGCAGAGTCGACCATTGCGCTATCAAGCACTGATGAAGAAGTTGAATGGGGCGCAAAAAAGGAAAAAGCCACCAGGGAAATGAGAAAATGCCACAGCGAAACACCTCGCTCCAACGGGGAAAAGACACAAAATTTGCTATGCACCAGGCGCCGGACAAAAATCAGTAGAGATCAGTAGGAAAGCATTCGGCGGCCAGGCGTCCGTTGAGGCACTGGGCTCTCAGCAAAGGGAGATGAGGGGAGATGGCTGCGTTCGCCCAGTCTGCAGCGACCAGTTGGGCTATCCTCCATCTGAGGAGAGTTCTGGCCGAAGGCGAAGGTCTGGGCGCGATTCAACTTGGAACGCTGCTTGACCTTGCCCAGTCCCCGCTCACAGGCGAACTCGTGCTCCTTGGCACTCATTTCGACGTAGTTTTGAGGGTAGCAGAGTGAACGGTGCTCGGCGAAGAAGGAACTATAACCCCCATCCAGAATGTACATGTCAGGATATGACAGGTGGGGGTAGCAATCGACATTAAGCGCTCGGTCTTGGTGGCGGATGAATTTCGCCATAATGGGTGCGCGGTGCGCGGAGTATTCACAGTGCAAAACCAGAGCTGTGCGAGGCTTCACTGTGCCAAATAATTCACCGGCAAGCTGGTTCTTGTCGTTAAAGTTCAGGGCGCCGTTAATGTGGCCGCCCTCGTACTCGTACTCGAAACGGCAGTCAACAATCATAACATTATCGAAGCAGTCGTTGAACTTCCCATCCAGAAGCTCAATGAATGTGTTCTTGTCAATACGAGGCAGGTTGTCCGCTTGTTCCTCGGGGATGAAGTGAGGAAGGTGAAGACCGGGCGAACTTTCGATGTCGCTGATGGACTGAAGGGGTGCATTTGTAGATACCTTGGCCTCTTTTTCGGCAATCACATCCGCCGGATGCTCAAACATACTTAATGAGCGGCGGCACTGCTTGCGTGGGCGCATCAGCGGGTGAGAGGGTTTGCGGATGGAGTTAGGAGCAGGCGAGCCACTGGTACGAGCATGGTTGAATGGAGGTCGCAGACGGGGCGGTGCCAGATTGCTCGAGGGAGTGTGACGAGAGATGGTTCTCTCTTGGGGAGGAGAATCTCCGAACATGTCCTCCAGGGAGGTAGATGTGCTCAGCGAGGTCTTGTTTCCCGCTGCGCTGAACCGGAATGGAGGTGCTTTGCTTTCTGGAGTAGGTCGGTTCATTCCGAGCTGGAAAGATGCAGCCTTGCTCTTAGCCAGGCTTGGTCGAAGGAATCCAGGACGACGTCTCCTACAGACTGTTAGACAAAGCACACACGAGGTTTCCGGATTTTCTTACTCAGGCGGCGCAATAGGAGACTCCGTGGGGGACGCTTCCAGAGGGCTGGGACCGTTCGACGGCATGGGAGACTCCAGCGGAGATGCCATGGGTGAGCCATAGGGTGAGGGCGAGTGTACTTCAAACTCCGTTGTCATAACGAAGGCAGGCTTGTGAGGCAGCGGAGACATATCCATGACGTCCATACCTGGGGACGAAGGCAATGGGGGAGTGGTCATCACATCATCTATTCTAGTCTCAGCGAGGCACCTTTATAACAAGCACATCAGATGGGAGTTCCTACCATGACCATTGGCATGAGCAAGCATGCTTGAAGAGAACAAAGACCGACGGGGAGTAGCAAGCTGCGGGCTAAGAATAGAGTCAGTATACTCTGAATGCCTCTTTGTCCGGCATCTTTGTCCGGCACGGGCCACACACCTTTGATCAAGTGAAAGTTCTGTGACAAGTCTGCAGCCAAGCTCGTTGTTGGAGAAGAAGACCTCAAAGGATTCATATTGAAGTAGTCAGGACCCGACTTCTTCATGGACAGGTCCTTGAAATTGAAGCTATTGGGGCCGAACCCCGACAAGGTTGGATACGAGATAGGGTCTGCCCGAAAGCAATGGCCGAACATCACGGATGGCGGCTGCATGGCCGCCAGCGGAGATGAGTGTTCCATATCTCACCGATGTCGAATTGTACCCCGGTCCAGATTCTGACGTAGTACCGTAGTACGGTTGCGAGGGAATCACCAGCTGAAAGTACAGTCCCGCCGCGATAGTTTTGCAGTTCCTAGCACTGTCCTGCAAATGCAATCCGATCCACTCCGACTTGAAATGTCCACGTCAAGGACGAATATTCCCAGCTACCCAGACCGAGAAATCCCAGATCTCAAACCCTCGATCCACAGCGACAGTTTTGTATCCGAATGAAGGGGCAAGCTTAAAGAGCCATACTGGCGGTCGAAGTCCAATCTGTCGGTATCTGCAATTGAGAAAAGCCACAGCTCGTGGGCCACGGTAAAGGATGGGAGAGTACAGGGTCAGGCAGTTGATCTGAAACCTGTAGTATGAAGGTAGAGGGAGGAGGGTTGTGAGGGTCGCTGGGGGTTCAAGAATGTCGAATGTCGAAAGTCGGATGTCAAGACAGAAAAGAAAAGGTGGAACAAGACTGACTGAAGAAAGAAACCTCGTGAAGCTGAAGGGATGGGTCTGTTGCAATGGCAACGCAAGTGGGGAGGATCTCCAGATAGGGTACGATACCGTTTTGAGGCAGTTGAGTAGGGACAGACGTACTGCGGGTACAATACGTAATTTCACTAAGCCTAATAGACCATGGAGTATCTACTCCATAGTCTATGGTATGCAAGTCCTTCAATTCTTTCAATTCTTTTCTTTCTTTTACTTTTACTTTCCGTCCATTCATAGTATATGATTTACCCCCTTGGAAAAAGGGTGCACCGTGTGAAATGGTTCCAACGGGTTTGGCCCCAGTCTGGTTGCCCGGGCTCCCTTGCCGCCCATCGTCCAGACTACCGGCTGCTCAGCAACTGCTCACCTATCAGAGGTCACTTTGTACCCTATTTTAATTCTTTTAATTCCTTTTAAATTCTTTTTCTGAACCATCCTTGGCGACCATGTGTCTTGATGATAGCTGGTTATCATCCCTGGCCTTGCACTACTGCGTACATATGTAGATACTCAGCACTCAATGATCAATGACTCAAGGATTCTATGAAGATCAAAAGCGAGGAGATCCATATGACTTTCTGCTGTACCATGGATGCCTGAGTTTTGACACTTTTCATATTTTCGTAGTACGAACCTCGGAGCAATTACGTTTCTCAGGTACCAAAACGAACTTTCCGTGCATCTTCCATGGGTCTTCCGTATCCACCACAACTGAGTTTTTCTCTCTCACCCGTGTGTGTGAACACAGTTCAGCTGAAACGGAGCGAGATCGAGTCTAAAAACCCAGAACTCCACTCTTTCCACTCATTCGGTAAAAAATCGAGCTCGGCAAAAGCCAAAATGAGCACAAACGAGCTTCACAAGGTTCAAGATGCAAGTGATGCATCATGCAAGGACGAGCATGACTTGGATTCCCCCGGAATGAATTATTCTGCAATAAAAGACCTTTCAACCACTCCCTCTCTCGGTTTATTGCATCTTGAGACCCTTTACCCGGTTGGGCCCTGCAGAACTCATGAATGGCGCATTGCAACTCTCGGCCGATCATTGTCCGTGATAAGCGATCGCTAGGCGAATCAACCGAGGAAGGGAATTAAGCCGAACAAAGCCTACAATCCCCGGAATTGACGTACCAAGACAGTCATTGGCTAGCGGAGCTCGATGGGAATCTCACGATCGCAATCCGCGATTTCACAAGCGGCAAGATCATTACCCCGTTGGGACACAATTAAGCAGTGCTGTACCCCACTATCCCAAGATATGTAGCATCCGGCAAGGAATGGGAAGCTCATACTTCATGATGATGCCCTTACTTGTGCACGCATTCCTGAGAGCAGGGTAGATCAAGGGTCCGGCGAGGGGAGCGTTCAATGTCGCGTATCCCTTGGGACCCCTTGGTACCCCAGGTCCATGTTTTAGCTATTAAGTGCCTTATTCAGAGCCCTCTATTGAAACCTTCCGTGCAACCTCTGGTCGCACGGTCAACGCAACCCTTCCATACGTCGCGAAGTGCAACGGGGTATTCTATGATATTGGAGCTTGCTGACGAATATCCGATTAGGGTATCAACTGGGCCAAGCTTTCAATTGTTGCGCCATGTCACTGAACTAACACCTGGATCTATGTTTAGTCAAGAATTGGGTGCGTCGCGTCTTCGAACCGATTATCTCCGAGGCAGACTGGAGTAAGCGCTCGTCACCGAGATCAGATCATCGACCCTGATGAGCGTCGTTCATGATCCGGATCTTGTGGTATCGAATGCGCTAGGCAAACAAGAAAAGAGCAAAATTCACGCGAATTTGCCACCATGATATCAACGCGGCTCTGCGATGGACCTGAAACTCCTAGTGGATGGAGTTCGCGATAGTCTGTCCACTTACAGTGGACAGCGGATCGCCCCCAAGCTGCTGCACCCCACGACTTGCTATTCTGGGAGATCGGAATGAAACGCCGGTTGATTCTGCCCTGTCATCCCAGACAGCTCATGGGCCCGTCACCCATCAACCTGCAGTCAGACGTGCTCTATCACAGACCTGGAGCAGCCCCGTATCAATTGCGGTGTGCTTGGTGTACCCGGTGTACTCCGCGCTCCTCCATGATGTCGGAAAAATCGGTCAAAGTCGCTGACCCCATGTTGGTCCGTGGTGCTACGTCACTCACGGCATCCGGCCTCGATCGTAGCTGATCTTCTCAAATTAGTCTGTGCTTTGTAGCCGGACTCAAGGAGGCTATGACGGTTCATGACGTTGAAGCCATTGGCGCTATTGTTTACCATGGTGTCGGGACCGGTCGCTGGATCGTGTTTCCTTTGTTTACATTAGGGCTCGGATAGCCTCGTCTACAGCTGCCATGCAGCACCAATGTGCCGATGTGCCAATCACGCGGGTTGCTGGCTGCATCATGCTGGGCTGACCATGAGTCTTGATCAATCTCGGCCGGGGTGTGGTCGGCCTTGTCCGATCTCTGCGTCTCCGCTGCGCCACGACCTGCTCTAGTGGGGTCAGGGTGGAATTAGGATGATGTGATCCGTCAACTGCGTCACCAGTGCCATGTGCAACGGACCAGTCGCGAGCTTCCTATAGCCGATATGGCCTGTCGCAGCTGCGGGGTTTATCACACCCCGTGCCTAGACCGGGTTGACTCTCGTGGGGTGATGTCAAATTGTCGCGTCTTGATAAACAAACCAAACTCTCGGGAAACGCGAACACCATGCGGAATCCCGTGACTGTCAGTGACATCAGCCATAACAAGATACACATCCAGATCTTGATTTCCATCGATTATTCCTAGGGCTGTATCTGAATACATTGTCAATACTTGAAATACCCATACTCACGTCTAGGCCGTCTAGGCCGCCCATCCTTGTCTCTTCACCCTCAATTTGTCGTCTATACTTACTTAGCCCGACCACCGGATATCCCCGATCTGCGGCACTATTGAATGCCCCGGCCCCGAAGCCCACGTCCCCTCAATTACGTGCCTGTCAGCAGTCGAGACTACTTGTTAGCAGCCCAAAGGCCCCCTAAAGCCATGATGCTATCGCCTGTCTAGTGAGCAGTCTACGCTCCATCCAGCAAAGGCAACTCCACTCTGCGCATAGCCCTGACTGTGGCCCCCAACCTACGGCGTGTTTCCGCGATAGATCACAGTAGCCGATCCTCCCGCAATTGATGTGTAACGACTTTATTTTCATAGTGTAGCACAACACAAACATATGAACGACGATCTTCATGTCCACCTACCCAATCCACATCGCCATACTACCGACAGCTCTGCTCAATTATGCAGCCGCAACGGTAGCTGTCAGATCGTAAGATCGTGGATGCATGGTAAACGCAGGGCGAGCCCACATAGACCTCCGCTCCGTGCAACTGTCACATCGCTGCAGGATAGAGTTACAGGAGACGCATGATAATCAATGGGGCTCTGGACAGCACGATAGGCAAGTTGATATATTCACCGTCCCACCCTCAGGGTCGCCGCTCCGCGGAGTTTATTCTCAGCACAGTGTATGTATCGACCGAAGCCCTGTGTCGTGCGAATTTATTTGCCACGAATCCGGTGATCCGCAATTCAGCCTTTTTGCCTTGAGACATATTTTCGCTTGCAATGCATCAGATTTCAACTGTATTTTTGGTCGGCTGGACAATGAGCACGCCAAACCGTTAGCCTGTGCGGGTACCCTGACAACATCGACGGGGAATCGGGAAGAGGCAGCTATGGACCCGTGTTTGATGGTGCTAGCTAGGTATGCTTGTTTCCGAACGGCAATCTTGGGTTGTTGGGTATCATGGTGGGTTGGCTTCCCCTGAATATCGTCAGGAGAACCATGGAACCTGTCAAACTTTGAGATACTAGGTACCTAAGCTACGGTTTACGATCATGTCGTATTTCCATCAGCTGAGGTACAGAATATGTCAATACATTGTTTTTGATTCTTTCTGTCTGTCCAGACTCATTGTATACTTGATCTGGTGTTCTCTTGATTTTGCGGATTGCCTAAGGCACCAGGCGTTGACTGGACAACTGTCAGCTGGGCAGTCTTTGGAGCAGCTATCCCAGGTGTAAGTAGAATAGATATTGTTTAAAATATCTAATCGGAACTGCAAATGTGCTATTGCAGCTTACAGTATAGATTTAAATCGTATGGTCAGCACATTCAACGATCGGATTGAAAGACTCGAGACGAGGTATATATCTCCGATATATCGGAGCAAATTCACCTCTCAGCCCACCACAACGAGCTTCAATTTGAATACACTTATCAATTAGCACCCAGCATCCATACCCAAGTACACGACATCAATAATTCCTACAATTCTCCCCGCAATAGAGTTAATTAAACAACCGTAGCTCGACCTGACTAATCATCCTTATCGTTATCGCTCCGCGCTAAACCCAAAGAAGCAACCGCCGCCCGAATTTTCTGCGCCTCGGCCAGCAATGTTCAACGGCCAGGAGCATCCGCTCGACCAGCTTCAATTCCGAAGCCACCTCCTTTGATCGCCATATTGCAAGCCAATTGGCTATCATAACCATCTACAAAATGGGTTTCAAGCGGCGCCGCGAGGGCTACAATGTCGACACGAAGCTCGTCGAGATCTATGAGGACCTCGCCAGCGAAAAGGACGAGATTCGCCTGAAGGCTGCACAGAGCTTGGTGTCTCAGTTCACCCCCGACAACAACCCGACAGATGACCAAATCAAAAAGGTGCTGCAGCGACTGTTCCGCGGTCTTTGCAGTCCCCGCAAGGCTGCGCGCATTGGGTTCTCGATTGCCTTGACGGAAGTCCTGACGCAGATATTTTCGGTGAAGCGCGAGGAGTCGCAGCTTAGCCTTGAGGATGTACTTAAGCTCTGGGAGACGCAGACAAATGCCACCGGTGGCGAGTCAGGACAGGTATGTCTAAACAGCCAAGAGAGAGGCCGAAGTGGTCATGCTAATTGAACTTTGCGAACAGGAACAACGCGACCACCATTTCGGCCGTCTCTTCGGTGCTGAAGCGATTATCAAATCTGCCGTTCTTTTCCAATCTTTCGTACCGTTCACATACTGGACCAAGGTCCTTGATCTGATCTTCGAACTCGCCCAGAAGAAGCCCTGGCTCCGCGAGGAATGTGGATGGATTATCTATCGCTGTGTTTACGACCTGTCTACGCGCAAGATGGATGTCAAGTTTGTGGAGGCTGCTATCGACCGTCTATGCTCGTTTAACCTAGCCCCGACCCCAGAGGGTGTTGCGATCTGGCTGGCTGCCAAGGACATGTTCCCCAAGGCCAACTTCCCCTCTAAGATCTGGAAGCACGATGATCCGCTAGATCCAAAGGAGCGCAGCGGTCTATCTAGGATTATGAAGGAGTCTTCTTCTGAGCAGGGCGAGGGCGAGAACAAGGCTAAATCTTCTGGGGTGTGGAACTCTAAGCTCCACTTTGCTTGGGACGCGGTTCTGTCGCGGACCAGCGACGGAAGCTCCAAGTCCAAATCTGCCCGCTTGAGCTTCGCTGATTTCTGGCTCGAAGTCGTAGACAATGGGCTGTTTGCCTCTGCCTCGTCGGAAGAGCGCAAGTATTGGGGATTCCTTCTATTCAATAAGGTCCTCAACGACGGCTCGTCGCAGCAGGCATCTCAGATATTCACCAAAAACCTGGTCCGGTGCTTGATGAATCAGCTCGCCGTTGAGGACCGCTACCTACACAGGATGGCCGTAAAGGCCTCCAAGGCAATTCCTGCCCGTGTGTCCAAGGAGCCCAGCTTCGCAGCTGCAGCTGTGCGTGGGCTAATCAAGACCAGTGGCACGATCAACTTCGACCAGGCTACTAAGACAAAGACTGTCGAGAAGATTGTGACCGAGGCCAATCTCGAAGCCCTGCAGGAGATTGTTCCCATGCTTGAGCAACTTCTCAGCCGCCCTGGCACAACCGATGAGAAGGGTGCCTCATCCAACCGTCAATTCATTGCCCACCTTCTCCTTTCAATTGTGCGCTCGAAGGCTTCTACCGGTGATAAGGACTCTGAGGATGACTACCAATCAGTACTCGAGCAGATCCTGTCCATCTTCGTGCGCTTCGCATATTTCAAGGGCGACGGCGCCCGCGAGTCTGTCCCCGAACCAGCCTTTACCGAAGCGACGCAAGAACTTTTACGGAACCGGATCAACTCGTCTCTGAACAGTCTCCTCGCATCGCAGAAGTATGCCACGACCATTCCCTACGCCGTTGTGCGCCAGATCCGCGATGGAGCCAAGTCCGGAGAGTACGGCAAGTTCATCATCAGCGTCGATGATAAGCTGAAGGAATCCGTGAAGACCGCTTTCAAAGCGCTGAAGAAGCTCTCTAGCAAGGAGAAGAAGGGCGAGACTTCTAGTATCGCCGCTTTCAAGCTGCTCTACTCCATGACTGTGCTGCAAGTGTACAGCGGTGACGCCGATGCCGTGTCGATGCTGGATGAGCTGGAATTCTGCTACACCAAGTTCTTGGGTGACGAGAGCTCAAAGAAGAAGGATACGTCCGATGCCTCGGACGCGCTGGTTGAAATCTTGTTGTCCTTTGCGTCGAAGCAGTCGCAGCTTTTCCGTCGTATGAGCGAGCAGGTGTTTAGTGCTTTCGCAGACCAGGTTACTGAGAATGGCTTGGAGTCGTTGATCTCGGTATGTATTTGCGATCTCCCAGACCCTTTGTTTTTCCTAACTGTTCTTTAGATTCTAGAAGCCAAGGAGAGCTTGGCTGGCCAGCAAGAGATGTTCGACCAGGATGACGATGATGATGTCGAGGAAGATGACGAGGATGAAGAGATGGTCGATGTTGATGAAGAAGACAGTGACGTTGAGGTCGTCGAGGCAGGCGATGCCTCTGGAGACTCCGACTCCGATGAAGAAGAAGAGGAGGAGGAAGAGAACGAGGAAGACGCCGCCGAAACCGCCGCTTTCGAAGCCAAATTGGCCGCTGCTCTCGGCACCCACCGCGCAGACCAGGACCTCAATGCTGCCGAGTCTGATTCCGACGCCGACATGAACGACGACGAGATGGAACAGGTCGATGCCCAACTAGCCAACGTCTTCCGAGCCCGCAAGCAAGCTGCCTCCCAGATAAAAGACAAGAAAGACGCACGCGAGAACATGGTCAACTTCAAGAACCGCGTGCTGGACCTGATCGAGATCTTCGTGAAGAAATGCCACACCCGTCTGCTCGCCCTGGACCTCCTCCTACCCCTACTCCGACTCGCCCGTCGCTCCTCCGTGAAGCAGATTGCCGGCAAAGCCAACAGTGTGCTGCGCGAGTACACTAAGTTGTGCAAGGGCAACGCCGTGCCCAAGATCGATGGCGAAGCCGAGCCCATCTGGGAGCTCCTCCGCGCCATTCACAAAGAAGCCAGCCACAGCGGACCTCCTGCGCATGCAACTGCCGCCAGCCAGGCGTCGCTGCTCGTGGTCAAGGTACTTGTAGCGGACGACAAGGCCGCCATCGAAGGCGTGGTGGACGTGTACGCTGCAACCAGAAAGGAGCAGCTACGCAGCACGAAGTGCCATGTGCAGCCATCCTTCTTTACAGAATGGAATAACTGGTGTGTCTCGGCAAGCAAGCAGTTGAAGAACTAGAGGAGATCATGTATGTACATAGTACCTATCCACCAGGATATTACCTATACAAACGTCAAGTCATATTAAAAGTCAACTCATATCTCATAACGAAATACGCCAGAAAACTTAACGGAAGTTTCTGAAAACCAGCGTCACATGGTGAACCTGTTGAACCCCACCTCCAAGGGTATAAATATCTCCTCCACCACCTTCTTTCTCTTCTCTTCTTCTTCTTCCCCGCGGACTGCCGTTGGTATAAAATCCCTAAGGAAATTTCCCTTCCCTTGCCCATCTTCCCCTACCCTACCCACCCACCCCAAGCTTCGGCCCTGAAGGTACCTTTGTTAGTTCGCCCTGATGTTGAGCGAGCTAAGAGGGTATCCTGAAGGTTGAGTCGTGTAGCTCACGTAAGTAGCGTAGTCGTACTCACTGTTATACTCAGTTTTCCTTCGTAGCGTAGCGTAGTTGTAGTACGTATGTGACAGTTGTTTACTCTTCTCCCTCGTAGCGTAGCGTAGTGTAGACTCGCCATGCTAGGTGATGAGTGACTCGAGGTGTATCTGATCTACGCAACAGCCCCGAGACCAGAGGGTGGGATGTCAAGCCGATGCGTCGTGCTTCATTGTGGGAATACTACGAGGCTCTCTCCAGCGCATCCACCGGGGTTGCCCACTCCTTGGCATCTGCTCAGTTGATGAGCCTACTGATTAAATGACTCCAGCAACTATGGGAGGTGAGTCTCACAGGCATATCCAGCATGCAGGACACTGATACAGGCGGGTCCCAGGATTGCATCGACTGGAAGGGCAGGACGTTGAGGTTGCACCTGGTGTGCCACTGCTATGCCACTGAGTTTCCACTGGTATATCTCAAAGGGACGAGACGCTGAACTTGATATACGAATCCATCGCCTTCACTACCATCGGACACAGGACAGGGCCAAATACCGTGGGAAACAGATGGTCTGGATGGCCCGGTTCTTGCTACTCGCTACGCTGGCTGGAACAATATCTGCAGAGACTTTGGGATCTGTGGTGGCCATGGGCTCGTAGGTCAGTGCTGGCGATGGCGATGGCGCGCTGGTGGCTTTGGTCAGCATACTACCAACATACATCTCCCTTGTCAGCAAGAAGTAGGTGGTTATTTACGTTAAGATACCCGAGCAGACAAAGTTGGCAAACTATCGTTTTCCTATCACTCGGTGTTGGATCAGGTCTTGCTCAAGTTGTTCACTCTGGGGAAAAAAAGAACGTTGACCCAATGGCACGAGGGCTGAAATAGCGCGAGACGTTTTGATATTGACATATCGACGTTAAGACTGACAACTACCTTGCTCAGTCAGTACCTAAGACATGTTTTGGTATCGAATGTAGAAATATCAGACAGCGCTATAAGAATATAGAATCTCTCACTCAAAATCCCGTAATATACCGATGCTCACCCGTCTCCTCCAAAACCTCCAACCGCATACCAACCTCCACAACACCCTCACTCCTTGGTGCACTCAACATCCCAAAACAAGGCTTCCACTTAATCCCCTCATCAACCCTCCGATACGAAACCAGCGTATCCCACGGCTGTTTCTTATGCTTTTCCGCCGTATCCGGATCCACATTCGGCACCTGACACCTTGCACACCTCGCCACGATATCCAGAACCAGCGGCGCTTTATTCTCCGCGCTAATGCAGACAGTCTTCCACGAATCCTCGACCCAGGGCCTCTCACCCCGGACAACGATATTAGGCCGGAATCGCTCAACGGTGATGGGGTCTTCACCCTGTCGACGAAGACGAGTATTCAACTCACACAGCGATGCTTCCGAAGCAATGAGAATGGGAAAAACATCTGGGAACCCAGTTGTCTGGACACGGCCTAGCAGATGCGGCGCGCCATTGCCCTTTAGCACCCGGGGCGTAGGACCCTTGTAAACCAGGGCAACTGGCATGCCCAGGAATGCAGAAAAGGGGGCATTGATCTCGTCGTTGTAGATATACCCATCTGTATCAGTATCCCAGATCTTAACGGGTGCCAAGGTGGTGTTAGCAGCCAGCCAAGCCGGCGATGGATGACATGGCACGCGGACGGTTCGCAGATTATCAGCGTCTGGGATAGTAACTAGTAGGTCCTGGCCGTCGTCGCTCAACCCCGTGCCGATGCGCGTCATGTCTGGGATTTGGCGGATAGTCAAGAACTCTTTCGTGGCGGCGTCGACGAGCATCCAGCGGCGGTCGAGGTCGAGGCCGTGCTCCTGGAGCACGGTACTCTGAATCTCGAAACCGCGGCAGGATTTAATGGGGTACATGCGTAGCGAGATGATCTCGCTGGATTGTCGGGGCTGGCGCCAGAGGCGTGCGATGATGGATTGGGTCCATCCTTTTAGTTGAGGGATTAAGAGGATTGGGAGGACTAGAAGTCCTAGTACTAGAAGCGAGACGGTGTTTGTCTCGAGCATTGTTGAGGTGGTGAGGAATTGGGAAGAATTGAATTCAATGGGATTTTCTTATCTAGAACTAACTTCAGGGCGTTTTGCCGGGAGCGGGGAAGGCCCGGTACCTTTGGAGTTGATTTGGGGCTCTAATGTAGAATTCGGTATATTATTGGAGAATTCCGTTGCTCTTAGAGAATATTTATGAGTCATTATATGCACTATCTAGGTTATACTATTATGAGCATTCTAGATCATGCAGCATTCTTCTCATCGATCCAACAGGTCACCAAAGTCTTGATCAAAGCCAAAGCAATGGTCCGTCCCAGTTCGATATCGGCATCCTCCGAAGCAGCAGGAACATGAAGGAAGACTACGTTTCGGTCCTGACCTTCCATCAAAGCCAGGGACAAGCTGGTATAGAAAATAAAGTCACAGAGATAATGACCCGGGTCATTGGAGATGCGGAGATCAGTCCCCGGAGCCAGCGATCTCCACGTCTCCAAGAAATGGTCATTCGGCGGGTAAGGGCCCTCCTTACCTTCGGCCGCGGGCCCAGGTGTCAGGGTAGACGGCAAGCCCAACTCCTTCCAGCGCTTCTCGCCGTCCTCAAACCCAGTGCGGCCGTCGATATCGGTGAGGTTATAGTCGTCGCGATGCGCCGTGGACTCCACCGAGTAGTAAGGCCTCGCCGATGCCATACCGATATGGAGCACGAGATCCGGTCTATGACCGCCATGTGCCGCGGCATAGTCCTTCAAGATAGCCGGGAGAGCTTCCCGAACGGTCGCATAAGCGACGGTGATCGGAGTGGGGTGCACATGAAGGGAGACGCGGCGGTCATGATCACCCTTGGGGGAAGGGAAGGAGAAAGAGGACGGGAGGGAAGAGGCGATCAAATAGGAGGCGTTGACAAGATTTGTCTTAAAGGGCTGGTTACACGGAGTCAGTTATGTTCGGATTCGGATTCGGTTTTGGGCTCAAGTGCGAGGCTATCTTCACTTACACCAAACCCTGTTATCAATACTGAGATCTCTTTTGGCGCAGGCTGCGGATGAGCTGGGCTGTCTGAAGCGGAATGCAGCGTGGATGCCACGGGGTCATAGTCTCCCATGTTGATAGATATTTAGTGCTGATTATGGGATTAAAGGATGTATCTTGTATCTGGAAAGAGGGTGAGTTGTCTTCCGTGCGGAGAAATCGAGATGAATGCGGGGTCTTGGCGCTGCAGGATCCATGGGTTCGTATCGGTTAGAAGCATATGAAGGGAGTATGAGATAGCTCATTTGAACTGACATTGAACAGACATTCGCTTGAATAATTATGTATTTGAATTTTATGCTTCATATTTAGGTATATGCATGGCTGGGTTGTTCCATCTCTATACCAGATCACTCTGGATGCATATTCATGCGTGACACCAAAACTGGATCCCCCTGTGGATTTCATTCCAAGCTTCCCGACTGCAAAAGACCTGGAGAAAAAGGAAGGAAATGTATCCCAGTCGGTTGGAGATGCAACCCTCGAAATACCTCTTCGGGCAATGCGCCTAGGATTCTCTCATTCTCATGCTCGACTAGCATAGTGCTTAGTGGTACAATATACAAATGTCGAATCGATATTTACACTCGGAACCTGCAGATCCGGGCTTTCTAACTTTTTCTCTAGATCGTACTAGGGTTCGGAAGGTCTAGCATCCGTGGAGAATAGTTTTGCATCGACTGGGTTACACACGAGTAATCTACAAAAGGGCTTGTCTGGCTCACATCTTATACTTCTATTTTCTTATACTTCTAACTTTGCATTTCTCAACTTTATTTGACAGCTTCCTCACTTCTCAAGTATGGCCGTTCTGATCGAGCTATTCGACACCCCTTATCTGGTGCAAGGCGTCTGCGTCGCCCTGGCGCTCGTCTTCGTCTCCAGCTTCTGGGAGGATATTTCCGACGAGATCCCGTACAGACGCGTGCCACTAGTAGGCAAGAGTTGGTGGGATCTTAGCAACCAAAAGGCCAAATCGCGTTTCACCACTTCCGCACGGTCATTGATTGCCGAAGGGTTCGCAAAAGTAGGGATATGAGGAAACGGTTTGATCTGAGCAATCAATGTTGATGAATAGATATAACAGGGCATCAATGTGTTCCAGGTGATGGGCATGACCAGACCGTTGATTGTTCTTCATCCCAAGTACATTGACGAGATCAAAAGCCATCCGCACCTCACTTTTGAGGGTGCTTCGCGAAAGGTTGGCCGTATCCTCCTGCTTGGGACTGGACTGATCTATTCAGAACTTCTTCGACAATCGCATTCCGGGCTTCGAACCGTTTCATGCGCTGGGGCCTGGTAAGGTCCTTCTCGACACGGTCCGGATCAAATTGACCCAGGCGCTCGGTATGCCACTTCTGTCACCAAGTGATGGGACACTCTAATGTGTATCAGGCTCTCTGATAATCCCACTTTCCAGGGAGACGGCCGTTATAGTCAAAGATACCTTCCCTCCTTCAAATGGTATGCGGACAAACCCATTGACAGAACCTAAGCTGACTCGTTCCAGAATGGAAGACATATAACTTCTCCCAGAAGGTCCCGTATATCGTGGCACGGATGTCGACGCTGGTCTTCATGGGGGAGAAGCTCTGCCGTGACGAGGACTGGATCGAAGTCTCGGTGAACTACACCATTGACGCCTTTATAGCTTCCCGCGAGCTGCGCCAGTGGCCATCTATCATGCGTCCGCTAGTGCACTGGTTCCTACCGGCCACGCAGAAGCTACGGAAGCATTTGACCGTCGCGCGTTCCCTCATCGACCGAGAGATCAAAAAGCGCGAAATGATTGGCGCCGGCAAGCTACCACAGGAGGACCCGCCTCGTACTCGTGAAGATGCTCTCGACTGGATCGAGGAGCTGTCGACGGCATACAGCGATCCTTTGGACCTGCCCAGGTGCCAGGTTTCATTGTCTTTGGCGGCCATCCACACCACTTCGAACTTGCTAACCAACGTGATGTATGATTTGGCGACCTACCCGGAGTATGTGCAGCCGCTGCGCGATGAGATCCGCGCCGTCGCTGCTGAGGACGGGGTGTTCAAGAAGACCAGCCTGCTCAAGTTGAAGTTGATGGATAGCGTGATGAAAGAGTCGCAACGAATCAACCCCGTGAGCACTAGTAAGTACATCGTCCGTTAGTGCCAGCCTCCACACTCACGATCAGCCTCCATGAATCGATTCGCACTAGAAGAGATCCCGCTATCCGACGGCACAGTGATTCCCAAGGGCGCACTCATTGCCGTATCAGCGCACATCCATGAAGACGAATCCATCTATCCGAACGCGCGCACCTACGACGGCTATCGCTTCTACAAAAAGCGTCAAGAGCCCGGCAACGAGCATCGGTTCCAGCTGGTAGAAACGACGCGTAACAGCCTCGGGTTCGGCCATGGGCGCCACGCGTGCCCGGGCCGATTCTTCGCGGCCGCGGAGTCGAAGATTCTGCTCATTCATCTGCTACTCAAGTACGATTGGAAGTTCAAGGAGGAGCGCGGGCGGCCCAGGAATCTTGAAAACGGCACCGAGGTCATTACCGATCCGACGATCGAACTGTTGGTCCGGTCTCGCGTGCCGGAGATAGACCTGGCTGCGCTTGGGGAGTGAGGCGACATGCGGAGCTGATCGCCCGTGCGCTCCGTGCGTTCTGGGATGGTTCTACGCTCGAGCAAAAGTTTACTTGTTTTCCTGCGGTTCGGGTACATTGTATATTGTATAGCTGCAATTTATGTACTCGGATTGAGGTTTATCTTTAGCTATGTAGTATATTCCGAGCAGTGTAGTTAGGGTGAGCATTGGTTTATAGAGTGAGATCGACTGTACAGTGTGGATCCCACTGCGAGCACTGGGCCATGTTTCAGATGAAGAGAGACTCGCCACGTGATGTGTAATGTGTAAAATACACGATTAACGCGATCTCGACGCGACGCGACGGTGGAGTAGAACTTTCCCCAAAAAAGGTAGAATTGCTTTTCACATCGAATGACGATGAGGTCCACACCGCACAATGAGCAAAGACAAAATTAGGGATTTCTCGATCTGTAGGACCTCTGCACAGAGAGGAAAAGAACAAAACTATATATCCTGTAGCTCCATTGAGCTACCTAGGTATAGTTCATAATATGTACTCTATGTAAATAGTGGAAAACTCGAACCCACACATCCTACATCTCGGATCAGCCCTTGCAGCGCTTGACTTGAGATTTCACTCATATGACTTAGGGGCTAACCGAGCCCACGATCAAGAGCTTTGATGGAGCCCGTGGTCAGGGCTCAAATGGATACCACTGGGTCTTTCCCAGCCTCCCGTTACCCACATAGCTTCACTTGGTCAGTTCTTGGGTACAGAGTATGCAGTACATAACTACTCTGTACTGCGTACTCGATACCTTCTATATGCATCAAGTAAGGTCAACATGCAGCTACTCTGGGAACGACTCGAGGAAAATCTAAACAATAACAAAACACATTCCAGTTGAGTAGAACAAAACTCATAGGATTTTTGATTTTTAGTTTGAAAGTAGCGCAATCTCTGTGTCCACTTTTGACTTGGTCACCAAGTGTACAACTAAGAAAGTACTCCGTACTGCAGCGCAAGTCCCAGGTACACCGCTGGCACCCGCACACAGCCTGTGTCCCTAGGTACCGGTACCCCCTACGCTAGAGGCCCAATCTTCCTTCTCTCTCTCTTCCCTTTCCCTCTCTCTCCTCTCACCCCTCTCACCCTCTCACTCCTGCGAGTAAATCTCGCAGCAGTGTTCTCTTTTCTTTTGTGTTCCTTCACAGTGATGACGACTTTCTCCATTCCCTCTTAGCCGGGTGGAGCCGATGTGATCTAGTGATATTATCCCGAGTATCGCTCTGTTCGCGCATTCCGTGTACTCTGATCACGCGCAACCGCTGTTTCCTTCACCGTCCTCTTTGCTCTCGTTCCATTTCCTTTTTCTTTTTACTCACGATTCACGACCAATTCCACGACCCGCGCGCTTGATTCTCAAAGCTGCAGCCAAATCGACTCGACCACCCCTCCCAGTCAACCATTCGCCGATATCTCTCACAATATCGAATTGATTGACCAAACCTTTAACTTTGCGAGCGCAAGGCCGCGAGTTCATCATCATGGCTCAACGTCAGCTCTCGCGTACCCTCCCCAAGAACTTCACTTTTCCGTCTCTCAGCGCCGACGAGCCCAGAACCCCCGAACGGCCGTCCGCCTCGATCGACGTTCCCCCACCCCCACGCCACTCTTTCTCCAGTTGTCGCCTGCCCCGAGTCCGCATTCGATCGGGTACCGATGTTTGCGCGCGGATGGACCTGGATCTCTTCCGGTTCCAGGGTAACCAGGACGTTCCTCTGCCCTCCATCGAAGTGAACCAGCAGGGTATTGCACCGGAGACAACCTTCTCCGATGAGCCTGTGAATGATGTTCGCTTCCTTGCACCTCCGCGTCAGCGCATGGCTTTCAAGACACCCCCGGCGCAGATTACTGGCGCGGAATATGACGCCTGCGACACAGAAAGCGAGTGGCCGTCGTGGGATCAGTCGCCGTCCGCGCACAACATTCCACGCCCCAGTTCCGCCTGTTCGAACAATTCCGACTCTTCTGTTGAGTCAATCGAGACTTTTGCATCGCGACCGTCGGTAGGAGGAAGCTGTACAAGTGCTGAGAGCGACTTCGACTCGTATTTCCCTCTGGAGTTTCCCAAAGAGCCCGAAATGAGCTCACCTACCCTGCCTAAGAAACACAGGGTGATGCGCTCGCAGACAAAGGACAAGTCGTGGACTCGAGAAATGGACAACCACCTGTGGAACACCTACCAGATGTACCTGCAGGACCCGACTATGACTCCTTTCAAGATGACCCCGGGAAGTATCCCGCCGCTGGGAGTTACGTCTCGAGTCTCGCGCCGTGCCAAACGGACCTGGGAGAAGAGACATCGCATCACCGAGTCTTACCCCATGCGCTCCGCCGACCGCAGCGGCAGCTCTACCCCTAAAGCAGTTGACGATGCTACCCAGTCTGTATGGCCCAAGTCTGATTCCAAGACGCGTCGACGACTGAAGCTGCTATGTCGTCGCAAGTTCTGCATTAATCCCCACTATCAGCGCATGATGCAGTCTCGCAGCCCAGAGCCTGTCGCAGACATGCTCGGCGCAAATACACAGGCGCATGTCCGTGACTTCGCCGACAACAGCACTGCAGCCTACGGCACTCGTGATCTCGGTGTTTCTCTTATTTCCACCTATGACCCTACTCCACTGGCACAGCTCGCGGAAGCTCCCTTGCCCGAAGTGACCAAGACCGAATGGTTTGGCAATCCGGTGCAAGGCACATCTGACAACCTCATGCCGCCGCCCTCGAACCAACACCTTAATGCTGGGGCCGCTCACAAAATCCCGCGCTTGGGGTCTCCGTTTGTTTACAGTACCTGGGGACCTGGAGGCTCGAATCGCCAGGTCCATGATCTCGTTCCCCCGGCCCGGACAATGCACGTGCCCGGCCGCCGTGCTCGGCGCAACACCCACTTGGTGGAGAGGACTCCTAGAGATTCTGATGATGTGTTCTCCAGCGACGTGTATGGGGACAAGGATCCCTCTAACGCAGAAGTAGAGCACCGTTTGGAACATTATCTCCGTGACAACAAGTTCCAGAACATTGGTCACGGCCGAGTCCGAATTCGCAACCGCGGTGCCACCACGAGTGGTGCCGTTGCTCCAGTTGATGTCAACCAGCTTTTCTCGCCTCCTTCCTCTCTCAATTCATCCCAGGCCGAGGAGACCACTCCTGTCTCCAAGCCGCCCAACCCATTTTTGAGCTTGCAAGGAGAGAACATCAAGCGACTGGGCTCACCATTCAAGCTGGATGGCGGATTCAAACGTCGCGACGCTCCGCGCCGTGTTCGACATGCACCTTCGCTCTCCGATCCCTTCTCCAGCGGTGGAATTCCATCCTACCCAGGGCCTTTGGCCAACCCTTCTCCGATTCAGGAGCAGGAGAAAGCCACTGAGCCATCGCCGCAGGACCCCTTCGAGGAGGGACTTTCTGATGCCGAGCGTATCCGCCGGCAGATCTTGAACATGCCATTTGTGCGCCAATAGAGGCGTATTTTCCCGCTGTCAATTCGTTTTTGCGAGATTCCCCCATTGCATAATGACCTGAACGACCGAGATGGGCGCTTTGTTTTCGTGCCAGCCCTTCGCAGCCTTTTATTTATGACAGCAACGGCCTTTGACGACTGTAATGATACGCTTGATGGCCCGAGTTACCAGATCCAGCCTGGGACTTGGGCAGACCTGAAGATTTGCTTTTCCCCTGACCTTCACCCCCCGAAGAGAAAATTGTGATGGGCTTTCCCTCCCGATTTGCGTTGGCACCTGCCTTCCAATTGCGACTTGACTTGACTTTCAAGTTCATGCAGCATCCGACTGTTGTGCGTCACTACTTTGTTCAGCATCTCCAGTGCACAGCCGACTCCTATCGGGACTTACTTTCGTTATCCTGCCACCATCCACAGGATCTTGATGTCAATCCAGTTCATGGCAACAAATGTCCTGACATGACAGAACAGCTTTGATCATCAAGTTCGAGTCCACTCCCTTTCAAAACTCGGCAGAGTTATTTTCCTTTCTATTCTACACGAAGAAAAAAACACAAAGAAGAAGAAAAAAGCCAAAAACGACATCGAAAACCAACAAAACCATCTCTTCTTCGCCATCCGGGCGATCCATTCTCTACATTTTCTTTACGTCTTTATCCGTCATTCCAGCCGTCACCTCGTGTCATTCATCAAACACCGAGACAAGACGCAACTGGAATCGACCCCTCGCCACTATTTTCTCTTCGGCCCCTTCGGGACCTCGGGATGGATCCCAAACGGAGAAATCCCCGTTCCACATTCCCTATTTGAAATGTCCTCTTAAAAATGTGCAAGACGATACATATGCAAACCTCACATAGACGAAGCCACGAAACGACCACATGACTTTGTTGGCACACGACATTCCTGAACGCAAGCGAGGTGTTTGGGTCCGATTCTTTTGTGGTTTTTGAATCTTTCGCTTGTTTTGTTTCTTGCATTTCCCTCCATCTTTTCGTGGATCTTTGATATGCCATCTATGGAATTGTGGTTGGAACTTTTGATTTTGCAAGATTTGATCTTTTTACTTTCTTGTTCGCGGGCTGTCTGTTTGTTACTCTTCACTGGACTTTGCCAGAGTACGGATTTAGCTTTGCTTGAGCTTGGGTGTCTGCCTCGTTGAAACACCCAATTTATTATCTTTTTCAACTGTCTTTGGTAGATTGGTTCTTTGTAAATTGTAGGCAAATTCAGCACTTGGAATTTGCACTAGGGTTAGATAGGGTGTAAGTGTACTCGAGGAGACGGGTTTAGTTCCCTGTTTGATGGCTTGAAGTCAACTTAGATACTGGAAGAAAAAGATAAGACTATGTATGCCAAAGATGGATATAAACAAATAAAAGAAACACAGGGGTATAAGATCTAAACAGAACATCAGGGTAAGAAAAGACAAAGAATAGATCAAGTGCGCTCCATCTTCTTCTTCCGCTCCGAAAGCAACGCCTCAATCTTCCTCAACTGCAATGCAAGCCCCTTCTTCTCAGCATTCACAACAAGCCAATCCTCCATAGCCTCGCGCAGGATCCGCATAGAATGCAACACCGGAAGAGCAGGGCCATTAAAGTTCTCAGCTCCAGCAGCATCCCGCTCCAAAGAAACCCATTTCTCAGCACCAGGGTTGAGAAGCAAATCAAAGACATCCGCCCACAGCTCACGGTCCCAATAGCGCTTCAAGGATTCGCGGATCCGATATCTGGTTGAAGTGCCAGAGCTGGTGCGGACGGCGGAAGACTCGAGGTATTTTCCGAAAAGAAGGACGTGGATAACGCCGGCGATGCCGTACAAATCGATCTGGTGGGTCCAGGGGCGCATCTCGCGGATTTCGTTGCATTCGTGTGTACCTGTTTTCCAGTCTGCGATGAATTGGACGTTGGGAGCGAATGCGTTCATGTCGATGCCCCGGCCGAAGTCGATTAAGGTGAGGCCTTTCTTTCGCCAGCCGAAGACACCGTTTGGGGAGTAGTGGATGCTATCGCGGGAATCTACGGTTGGTTCCTCGGTGCCGAGGTCCAGGAGGGAGAGGGCCTTTGTAGGTGGGTCTTCTTCGTCGAGCCGGACTAGACAATTGTCTGCTTTGATGTCGCCATGTAGGATGCCATTGGCGTGGAGGGCTTCGATAGTGCGGAGAAGCTCCACGGAGAAGAACATGGCGAGGGATTCTTCGAGACCGCCTTCGCTATGGTGAGTTGAGGATATGGGGTCGTTGCGGAGGATGTTGACTAGGTCGAGGAGTGTGCCTTGGCCGCGGTAGTCTTCAATCAGAAAGCTTTCTCGCTGGTGTACGTGTAGCTCGTGAGCCCGGACAATGCTGTCTGTGGCGCGTGAGTAGCCGGGGGAATTGCGTAGGCGTTCGTGAGCGGTGCGAATTATGTAAAATTCCCAAGCGCTGGAGGGTCCGTTTTCAACCTTGACTGCTTCGAATGGATATCGGCCTGTGTCGTAGGGAATTGGCTTTTTGATCAGGGAATCTCTTGCATTTGAAGTTGCGTTTTCGTCGTCAGATTCGGAGTTGTAAGACTCAAGACTGTCGACACTTTCGGCTAGATAGACCGGGGCATAGGCGCCTGCGCCGAGCTCACGACGGATGATGTAGCTTCGCTCGGCTCCGGGGAATTCGAGGATTGGAATATCATATTTTTCGTCCTCGCCGCTCTTGGACCGCCTGCTGTGGGCTTTCACAAACTTTTGAATCATAGAAGCGTAGTTGCTGTCCTGAATATGGCCGTGATAGCCTGCATAGGCCGCGAGTGGTGGGTCCAGAGAATTCAAAATCGTATTGCGAATGCCTTTGTCTGTTGGGTTGCATTGCAGTTCCTTAATCACAGCCTCCCGACGGCGTTGCCTTGGGGCAAGAGCTTTGAAAGCAGTCGGACTGAAAGGGATATCTGCTGAGGAGGCCACAGTGTGGTCTCCGTGATATGGCGTAGCACCTCCCAATGGACTGGACAATAGCAGATCGCCCATCTGTGGTACACCGCCAGGTGTTCGAGGTCTGGATGGTGTCTTAGCATTGGAAAGAGCATTCCGAGCAGCGGTCATGGAGATAGAGGACTCAGTTCGCTCTACGATGGGGGTCATGAATGGCAGGCGGTTCTGAGCCATGATCACAGGATCTCTATACGTCCCGCAGGGCGGAGCATAGTCCTCTGGCATCTGGGGCACGAATCCCTTTCGTTCGGGCGTTCCATGCTCGGAATCGTCGGGTGGTCCTTCACTTCTAACGGAATGGGAGGTGGCGTCTGCAGATTCGGTGCTGGGGACATCTCGACTGACACTGAACTCTGTCCAGTCGTCTCCGACAACGCTACCCGGGTGAGTAGTGTCACCGTCGCCATATTCGGTGTCATCAAGAGACTTGTGGAATGTTTGTGTTTCGTCGTCAGCAAAGTCGCTCGAAGTTGCAGAAATGTGGCCAGTAGTGTCGGCAGTACTAGCGCAATCGTCATCGTCATAGTCACTGCCGTATAAGCTATCGGCTACATCCTCCTCCTCCGCTTTCAAAGGTTGGTTGAAGATGCTGTAGATTTCATCCGTAGCGGCGCGGGTGTGCATAGTCATTGTCGGCTCCCTGGTGCTCTTCCGACGAATCTTTGAGGTCGTAGGGGAGTCAAACTTCATTTTGACTAGAAGTCATTAGCATCGATCTTCAGAAAGGTTGTTCAATAGCAAATAGTTACCAGTCTGGGTCTGGGAGTCCCCGTGGACCTTGAACTTCCTTGCCTTCCCAGATCTGCCTTCATGATAAGGATCATCCTGCGCCGGGGACTGAGACTGCTCATCAATAGCCGGCTTTTGGTCGAGATGCTCTGGCAGGTTCTTATCAACAGGACTGGGCGCTTTGGGCTGTGTCGGTTGCAATTCGCTGCCAGAATTTCCAGAAATCTGCCGCAAAGGCTCCTTCTGAGTCCGCCAATTCTTGTTCATCCAGCCTCGCTTGATAGCTCTCAATTCCTCGAAGCTGACCTCGTGCGCAGGATTCTTGAGGTCGGGGTATACTGCTTCCAGGTCGACAAACACGCGTTCTCGTCGGCCAGTTCGTGGGTTTACCGCTTCCCTTACATGGTGTTCCGGAATATGCTTGGGGACACATGGTTCTTCTTGAGGAGGATTTGGATTTGACTGTATACACAGAATCGAAGCACATAGGTCCCAGCAATTAGTCCTGTGATCGTAAATATAATGAAGGTCTGAATGGAGATGAGCAACGTAAATTGCAACTTACCTCGTCCCTAAAAATGGCCATCTTTTCTTTCGGCGCTGATTTCTTCCCTGCCTTTAGTGTCTCTCCAACCCACGGCTTTGCCTCCACTGTGTTCTCCTTCCTGCGGTCTCGCATAGACCCGATGCTTTCCCAACCCTTCGTTGCCCCGCTCGCAGCCGGCTGCTCGGTCGCAGCTGCATCGGAATCAGAGAAAATGGCCATCTTGGCCTTTCCAGATTTAGTCTTCGTAGCACCGCCCGCCGGAGGTGGTGGTCGGGAACCCTGCGGGTTTGCAGAAGTATCGGTGGATGCAAACGGATCGATCTTCGCGGCCAGTGCGGGGCGGACAGTCGGCAGAGCAGGTGAAGATGGGCCGGCGTCCTGTGGTCGCTCGTCGTACCGATGTTGGAATTCACTGTATTTTCGCAGCAGCCGCTCAACCGGCTGCGCCTCACGATCCACACCGAGCCTAAATACCTCGTCGGCCTGAGTCCAGCGTCCAGCACCTTCTAACCACGCAGCGAATTCCTCGTAGAACAAGGCCAGGCCCTCACCGATGTGATGCCGCGCGAGGAACGCAAATGTCTCACGAGGCGCATCGGAAAAGAGTCTAATGTAGTGAAGCCATATTTTGAGGTACCGTGGGTCATTTTTGTAAAGTGAAGATGACAGGAAAGATTTCGTCGCACGTTCGAGGAGCGGGAGGAGACCGGACTCTGGGGTTGCTTGAGCAGAGGGATAAGCGTTCAAAGTCCATTTCACGTAGCGGTCGTAAACGTCGAGCGGGTCGTCAGATTCCCCTATCGATTGCAATTCATTCTCGTATTCTTGGCGGATAGCGCCATTCAGTGTTCGTGTATCGTTAGGTGAAGGCGACGCGAGACTGTCACTGTTGCTGCCACCAGAGAAGATGCGGGCGAGTTCTCTGGCCGAACGGCCGCCCGGTAGTGATTGGACATTTTCCTTCTGCGCTTCAATAATGTTGAAGTCGATGAGGTCCTCAGAGGCAGCCATTTTGCCTGAGTCGTGCAGCAGACAAAGTTGTCGAGGGGCTCGCACTTTCTTGTTTAGTTATCGATAAACATCACATGACTGTTGCCGTGGAGATCCTCACGTGACGTGGGAAAGTTGATTGCGAGGCGCTCGATATTGTCTTGACTATTTGGATGAATATTTATCTGAACAGTTGAGATGTGAGATTTTCATAACATCGAATTTAGCTTGTTTATTAACACCGAGTTTAGCTTGCAATTGTATTGCTGTTGCGGACCAATAGTGAAAGATTCCTAAACTCCTGGTTCAACCACACCCAATCAAATTGAGGATCCATCACTCTGCAAAGTCCGGCCTGGCGTCGATCTCCGGACACATTCCAGTCTTTGGATACGATGCCTGGCTCTACACAGGACGAAGCATCGATCCCATCACCATCACATACAGCTACAGAGCCCAAGGGTGGCCACAAACGGAATATCAGCAATGGGACGCCAAACAGTTCTCCAGCGAGACGATCGAAACGCCAAAAATCAACCATCAACCTAAAAGAAGCGTCATCTACCGAGCAATCAGAAGAAGAGGCTGCTCCCAAGAAAGAGACGCCCAAGAAATCTAGGCCGACAAAGAGCATTCGAGCCAGGAAATCCCAATCTGCTTCTGTCAAGAAGGAGGCTGTTGACGACACAGATATTGTCTCGGCCATCAAGACAGAGCAGCTACAATCTGTGACTAAAACCGAAGAAGACGGTGTCTCTGTGGAGACTGAAACCAAGGCGGCTGTGACTACGCAAAAGAAACCTGCTCCTTCTAAGCGAGGAAAGAAGACAGAAGCCGAAGCAATGCCGTTGGCACTACGAACCCAAGGGCTGAAGATGTTTGTCGGTGCACATGTCAGTGCTGCCAAGGGTGTCTTCAACGCAATACATAACAGCGAGCAAATCGGGTAAGTGTCGCCATCTTGCAATATTGAACTTCAGATTAATCCAAAATCTAGAGGCAATGCAATTGCTCTGTTTCTCAAGTCGCAGAGGAAATGGGATAATCCAGCCCTGCAAGATGACGTTCGAGATGAATTCCGCAAGCTGTGTGCTGAAAAGAACTACGACGCATCCAAGTGAGTTTCATTCATATGCCCTACAAGCCAAACAATAATCTAACCATTTGCCAGGTATATTCTCCCACATGGCTCCTACCTGGTGAACCTAGCCCAGAGTGACAAGGCCAAGTCCACACAAGCCTATAACTCATTCATTGATGACCTCCGCCGCTGCGAGGCTCTCGGTATCACCCTGTACAACTTCCAGTATGTCCCAAAGGCCTCCAATCATGTACACTTTATATTAACCCCATGCAGCCCTGGAAGCACAAACCAAACTCCTCTCCCAGAAGCCCTTTCCCGCCTGGCCGAAACACTCACAAAAGCCATAAGCGAGACCTCAACCGTAGTGCCCGTTCTCGAAACAATGTGCGGCCACGGAAACACAATTGGCGGCTCACTCTCTGAATTCCGAGACCTGCTCGCCCTAATCCCAAAGGAGCACCACTCCCGCATTGGCATCTGCATTGACACCTGCCACAGTTTCGCCGCAGGTTACGACCTTGTCTCCCCCGAAGGGTTCAAAGCCTTCCTAACAGAGTTCGACGAGCTCATCGGTATCAAGTTTCTCCGCGCTCTGCACCTGAATGACTCCAAAGCTCCGCGTGGTAGTAAACGAGACCTGCACGCGAATATCGGGACCGGATTCCTCGGTCTGCGCGCGTTTCATAATGTGATGAATGAGCCACGCTTTGAGGGATTGCCTATGGTCTTGGAAACGCCTATTGATCGGGTGGAAAGTGAGGAAGAGGGAAAGAAAAAGACGAAAAAAGCATCTAAGCGTCCTGCTAGTGCTGCGCCGCCTACTGTTCCGGATCCGGGCGTATGGGCGCGGGAGATCAAGTTGCTCGAGTCACTTATTGGGATGGATCCCGAGGGCGAGGAGTTCCGGGCTCTTGAGGCGAAACTTTCGGAGGAGGGGAGGGAGATGCGCCAGAAGCAGATGGAGCAGTATGAGCGTAAACTAGAGGCGGAGAAGAAGAAAGAGGCCAAGGAGAAAGGGAAGGCGCAGAAGAGCCTTATCGATATGATGAAGAAGGCTGAGAAGAAGTGATCTGGTGTATGGCTTGTGACGTTCGACTACGTTATCAGATAGCAAGGTATGCCTTACAAATTCGAGTATGAAGAAAATCGTGATATTGTTGAAATGGAAGGGGCCAACAGCCAGTCAAGCCCCGGAAGAAAAAAAAAAATGAATTGGTGGTATCAGTCAAGCCGCCTGCAATGAATACAAGTGCCTCAATGCAAATAACAAAACACATCTATTACCAAGCCCAATACACTCATTGCTGCATTAAACCAAAGACAGCGTTGTAATGGCATCGGTGATATGCCAAGTCCGGAACTCATTCTAGGCGAGTCGCAGACATCAATCCAAAGAGGTCCAGAGGGCAGATTCCCGTACAGATAACCATGAGATCATCTGGCTTATAGATAAATCGTAGAAGGGAGTCAAAATTGAGAGATAAAGGCTACTGTGGGCCTGGGGTCTGCTGTCGAACCGGTGAAATTGAAGCGGTCGAATGGACGTCGGGAGAACCCTCTCGTTGAAGCGCGTGAAGGTGCGAGAATCCTCCTGCCTCCGCCATTGAGACAATCGTTGGCGGGGCCGATCTTATGGGAGATGACGGTCCGTCATCCTCGGGAATAGTCGCGGTGGAAATGCTGAGGTTGCGCCTGGTACCGCTGGCGCGAACACGGAAGGACCGCCGTTGATCACTGGGAGAAGCATGCAAATCGTCATTCAAAGGGCGCGGTGCGGGACTGAGCATGTCCGTATCTTGGTTGGCGAGTCGGTTGTATTTAGCGGACTCCCCGCCGCTCGGTTCGCCGCCGCTAGGTCCATCGTCTTCACTGTCGGAGTCTGGTGTTCCCTCGCGACTCGAATAGTCCGCGGCCTCGCTGCGCATCCGAGAAATCTTCATGTAGTTGTAAGCACCGATGCTGCTGATGGTGACTACTAAACCGGTGATGTTGACGGTCGTGAGCTTGTCGTGGAAGACAACGCCTGCGGCGCTAATCGTCACAACTTCCTTGAATATACCGCAGATACTCAAGGTTACGACAGAAGAGCGTTTCAAAAGTGCAAATTCGGAAGATATCATGCAGAATGCAAGAATACCAGGGAAAATCAGCAAGACGGCACCGACGCCTGTTCCGTGTTTTTCGGCAAGACTGAGGAAGCCTTGATAGATTTCATGAGGGCCCTCGATGGTGAGGGCAATGACAGTTAGAGAAACGAACATCACGGGCGTGAGGAGAAAGAGCGTTGAGAAAGGGTTGGACGTTGCGGGATGTCGAAGTAAGAGGATCTGAGTTAGACCCCAGCGGAAACCCGAGAAGAACGCAGAAGCAATGACCAGTGTAAAGCCGAGTGCATTGAAAGCAGTCTCTCCAGCGACCATCATCACCACACCGATCGTCATTGTGGCAATGATCAGGATCAACTTAAAGGAAGGAGTTTCGAGGCGGAAAAGGAAAGCAAAGAGAAGAACGAAGGCGAGTGCGGAGGATTTGCACATTGTCAGGAAGGTGAGAGAAATGAACTTGAGGGACATGTTGCCCAGTCCGACATCGAGAGATGTGGCAGTACCGCATGGTACGAGGCGTGTGAGATAGAAAAGCTTGGTAAGGATAGGTTGATTGGGTTCGTGGCTCCCCACGGGCGAGTTCGAGGGAGACATAGGCGGATGGCGAGGGCGCAATGATGGAATGATCCATAATAAAAGAGCGGAGAAGGTAAACTGGACAAGCATGTGTAGGCTAGTTGTGAAAAGAGGGAAAGGAAAGACGATGTCGTTTTCGGAGAACATCCATTTGTTATACTGTAGAGGATCAGATTAATATTCCGTATCACACACAATATGAGGGAGAGGAAGGTCACTCACGATGGAAATGGACAACGAGAAGAAGTACCACATAAGGATCAACATGCCATTGACGGATAGCTTCTTGACGACATTTCGATCCGCCAGACCTAACTGGAAAATTGATCGAGTCGACTTGACGTCTGCGATGCGGGCATCCAGCTTTCTGCGTTGTCGACGACGGCGACGGCGCTTACGCTTTTGATTTGCCGTCAGACCGGTTTCCTCATCATACTGGTCATCGTCGGAGCTCATTTCAATATCCCGATTATGGTCAATAGCCGATGATAGATCAGATGCATCCGTGTCCTCGGCCGTCAAGGGCTCCTGTTCGTCCCACCTCGGCCCGGGATCGCCAGACCGTAGATTCTCATCCCTCCCCGGGGCTGCCGGCTGTGATGATCGCGTCGCCCCCGTGAGCATCGAGCTGCGTCGGCGATGGTGGTTGCCAGGCGATAACCCCATTTTCTTTTTCCTTTAATTCTTATTTTTAATTCTTTTTTTTCGATGGGGCCTAGACTCGGTTCAGAAAGGAGGGAAGGGAGAGACGTATTTGCCCCATGAAGGGTGCGACCGGGAGCTGTTTTTCACGACGGTGCACCCTTGGAGTGAAAAGGATCGAGGTTGGTAGAATCGAGGTTGATAAGGGAGCGAACAGGAACAGAGAAAAAGAAGGGCAGCAAAAAGAGAAAGGAGTAGCGATCACGGGGATTGAAGATCGAATCTTCCCCTTGCAAAGGCGGTGTTTTCCCGTTTCTTTTCGCTGACTGGTCGTGACTCCACTTCTCGATGATCCACAGTCCGGTCGATCCGGGGTCCAAGGGGGAAATCCTGCACGAGATTCTCTTCTATCTTCACTGGTGGATTGGCAATTCCGGAAGGCAAATATTGGATTCGAGATAGTGAATGGGAATGAAGGCCTCCAGGTATGTTGTGACATGAGGTCTCATGGCTTCTGATCTCTGAGCTTGAACTCGGATGTTGACAAATGGACTACCGTTTATGGTGTTTTGCTATTCGAATTCATAGCATGTCCTTGACCTCGACTCCAATACTTCCGAGTCAACATAATGACGATGTACCTCGCCCAAGTTGACTGCTGCTCCTCCCTCTCTGCTCATTGGGGGAGACATTCGGGATAACATCTCCCCCAACCCAAAGCCCATCTTCATCATTACGTCGTTGTTCCCTATACTTCCGGTGTATATAGGCCATAGCCGGTGAAATAGAGCCGACTTGAGCTTGCTTATTTTTCTCCTTCTCACACATCACCTTGCAATTGCACCTACTAGTTGATCCTGCTATTATTTTCAATTGAAGCCCACGCGGTGGTACTCTCGACCAGTCCAGTTCATCACTTCGTCATGCCGGAGTACGAGTATACTGCCATTGAAGACTATGGGCTGATCGGAGACATGCACACCTGTGCTATGGTGAGCAAAGCTGGCAGCTTGGACTATATGTGTTGGCCAGTTTTTGACTCGCCCTCGGTCTTCTGTCGTATACTGGACAGCAAGAAAGGCGGATACTATTCCATTTCCCCTCAAGCGACCGTGGAAAACCCCCACAGCAAGCAGCGGTACTTGCCATATTCCAACCTGCTGGAAACTCGCTGGACCAACAACGATGGTGTTGCCACGATGCTGGACTTCTTCCCCGTGACCAACAAGAAGGGCGGACATGCGGTCCGTGTGCTATCGGGATATTGTCCCTGCAATGAGCCCGAGACGAATCGCTTCAAGTCGGGCCTACAGCACTCAGGTCTGATCAGGAAGCTGGAATGTAGTCGTGGCTTCATGGACATGCAGGTGGAACTTTTCCCCGCGTTCAATTATGCGCGAGATGGGCACATGGCTCGCGCGAAACTGCAGAACGACATGAAAGAAAACCAGCTTCAGACGGTCCATTTCGAGTGCGAGTCGCAGCGACTGCAACTCGACATCTTCGGCGATTCGCGAGAGCCCGATAGGCTTGGGTTTCCCAAGGTGAAATTCAGCCTGGAGGACCGGCCCGAGATGAAGGGTCGTGGATTCGTGGCCTATATCCGGCTGTCGGAAGGACAGACAATGCACTTTGTGCTGCACAGTCCCGACAAAACGGTTCCCAGCACGGCAATGATTGGGGCTTACCTGACAAAGTTGGAGGAGGAAACCTCCGACTACTGGTCGGAATGGACTCGCAAGTGTTTGTTCCGTGGCCATTACCGCGAGACCGTGGAGCGCAGCCTCTTGATCCTGAAGCTGCTCACTTACAAGCCCACGGGGGCCATCGTTGCAGCCCCCACCTTTTCTCTCCCTGAAGATCTGGGCGGCTCGCGTAATTGGGACTATCGTTATTCTTGGGTGCGGGACACGGCCTTCACGCTATACGTCTTTCTGAAAATGGGCTACAGGATGGAGGCCGAATCGTATGTGAACTTTATCTTTGAACGGATCTTCCCGCATGCTTTCCAGAGCGAAGACGCCGGAACCAAGCGACCCTTCCTGCCGCTGATGTTTACGATCCGTGGCGAGTGTGACATTCCCGAAGTAGAACTGGATCATCTTGATGGATACAGGGGAAGCAAGCCCGTGCGTATTGGCAATGCGGCCGTCTTCCACACCCAATTGGATATCTATGGGGAACTCCTGGACAGTATCTACCTGTACAACAAATACGGGAATCCCCTCACTTATGACCAGTGGATTGCGATCCGGCGCATGGTGAACTTTTGCATCGAGGTGCGGCACAATAAAGACATGTCTATTTGGGAGTCCCGTGGTCAGATTCAGAACTTCATCTACTCAAAGATCATGCTCTGGGTGGCTCTGGACCGTGGCGTTCGTCTGGCAGAGAAGCGCAGCAGTCTTCCCTGCCCCGACCTCATCCAATGGATGAAGATTCGCGACGAGCTCTATGATGAGATCATGGAGAAAGGCTACAATCCGGTCCGGGGCCACTTTTGCCAAAGCTATGAGGGCCGAGAAGTGCTGGATGCAGCAATCTTGATCGCCCCGCTAGTCTTCTTCGTCGCGCCCAACGACCCGCGTTTCATCAGTACCCTGAAGCAGATTTTAAAAAGCCCGGAGAACGAGGGACTGACCAGTGCCAAAATGGTCTTCCGATATGACCACGTGAAAGCTAACGATGGTATCTCTGTTCCACATCTTACCTCATCGACTCATCACTGACATTCGTGTTTCACAGGCCTGACCGGAGGCGAGGGTGTCTTTATCATGGTTACCTTCTGGCTGGTTGAAGCCATGGCTCGGGTGGGAACTCTCTCTCTCTTATTTAATAACACTGACTTACTCTCTGTGTATAGGCCTCTAAATATGACGTCTCGATTCCCAACATCCACAAGCTCGCGCTCGCTCATTTCGACAACGTCCTGTCCTATGCAAATCATCTGGGCATGTTTTCTGAAGAAGTGGCGATCTCCGGTGAACAGATGGGTAATACTCCCCAGGCGTTCAGCCACCTGGCCTGTATCAGTGCCGCCATGAACCTGGAGAAGCAGGACCGGGCGGAAGAATAAGCGTGGATCAGACTGTGAACCGTGAGTTGAGCCCATCCCGAAAAATTGTTTGTGCAATTCTGCGATTCGAATAGAAGTAGTTAGTCCGCGTGTTATTTCCGATTTTTACTCTTTATCTCTAGTGCTGTCGTCCACCGGAGAGAGCTCTAAAGACCCTAAAGGGTACTTAGGCAGCGATTAGCAATGCCTTACAAAACTGGAACAAGAGCTAGTACTGTCTTTATCTACTCTTTTGAATCCGCAATGGCTAAATTTATATCTCCATACTGTAGCAAAGCTATTACGTAACCCCACCTCAGTGATCCACGGGGTGTCGGGCGATCACTCCACTTAGTTTCCCCAGTCCCCTTCCTCTCCTCAAATAACAGAACCTCCCTTAATTTCGGACTATTGGCATGCCATTAATTGCTAAATCCTGCTCTGGTTCTGTGCTCTCGCTTTAGAGGCCTTCCCATCTCATGGCGTGCGCCGGCTCGGACTGGGCTGATCGCCCCGGCTCCGATCTCGCGTCGTCGGATGAGGAGGGTTTCGTCTCCAGTCAAAGCACTGCCTCTGCGGAACCTGATGGCCTCGCTAAACACCATCTCTCGACTGCTCTCGGCAAGCTGCATCTGCAACGGGCGGATTCGAGCCGCAGCCCTGACGGACACAACCCCACTCGGATCTCGACGCCAGGCACTGGAGCTTCAATGGAGGTCACAACGGACACGGAGATGAGGAGACCAATGCAGCTTTTGGAGTTGCCGTTGGACGTTCTCAGGTATATCGTAAAACAGGTGAAGAGCTTTCCGTCGTGCCGAAACGCTTCGATTATTCCCATGTCATAGGATTGAAGCTGACAGTTATGATATGTGATAGGTTACACACACGAATGACCTCACTTCGCTGGCTTTGACGTGCTCTACCCTCCATTCTCTCACAGTCCCACATATGTACTCCCGCTTCGACATTGTCTGGCCTGAATCGCTAAACCCAATTACCGACGATTATGCCGGAGTGGATGCCTTGTCATATGGTTTGTCAACCCTGGTAATGGGAGAAGATGTGTTTCAACAACCTCCACCGCCCAGTTACGATAGGTCGAGGTATACATGTTCACACTGCGGCTGTGACGACTTCGGGCATCAGTCCTCCCGGGCGCGTAAATCTGGATCCGGGTTTCCACCGCGACGAGGAAACTATTACGCGCAATACACTCGCACGTTCTCTATCGGAAATGGTCCCCTCAGCTGGGTCCAGGAATACTCGGTGAATAGAGAGGTGGGCAAGATGCTGGGCACACTGGTTGCCTTGGCTGTAGCGCGGATGATCAACCTCGAGGCGTTCATCTGGGACATGCCAACGGGGGTAGTCCGGGAAATCTGGCTCGCGCTTGCGTCGCTTGCAGACCGACCAGGTCACCGTTGTCGCCTGGAACGCATCTGGGTCCGTTGGCACGATAACTCGGAGAATGTTCTGCGCGTGTCCGACGCGACGCTTTCGACAACACCACCCGCAAGCCAGTTACTACAGAAATACAAGCATGTGGAACACCCTTCCCTGTCTGTACTTCCGCCGCTCAAAAGCGTGACAGTTCTTGACATAGATGAACCGGCCTATGTGGAGGAGCTGGGTGTCCTCATCCAACGATCTCGCCGTTGTTTGGTTGAACTGCGAATCGGAATTGCCCACAAGGCCCATATGGCTAACTGGATAACTTGTAAAAATGAGCCTGATCTTCTTTGGGAGCCATTGATGGGCTGGCCGAAGCCTGGTGGGGTTCTCACTGTTCTTTCCTCGTGTGCGCCCAAGACTCAACGGTGTGAAAATGTCACAGCCTCTCCGGATACTGGCTCGGCATCATCGGATTCCCCGGAGCCAATATCTCAAGACTTATCCAAGAATGGGGCTTCACACAAACAGCAAGCTTATCGCCCGGTCCCAATCAGTCTAGCGGGGTGCCAAACCCAGCATGCTCTCATTCGTCACCTACACGACCCCAATTGCAAGATTATTTTGCTCAACCTAGTGACGAAAAGCTGAATCTTGAAGTCCTGGAACTGGAGCGTGTCCCTCTCTCCATCCCAACTCTTCTGCCAAGTCTCGACTGGACTCGACTTACCACTCTTACCTTGATGCGATGTGAGGGTCATGAGAATCTCTGGAGAGCACTTCGTCGGAAGTATGCACCCCCAGCAATGCCATCAAAGCGGCCACAAAACGGAAACCAGCGTCGACCAAGCTCCAGCATACCTAACACACGGGAATACTCCCTTAAAATCAAGCATTTGCGCACTGACACCGTCTCTCCCTATCTCATGCTATTCATCAAGGATACGCTGGCACCAAATACCTTGGAAAGCGTCTACTTGAATGAAGGACCAGGCTATGACTCATCCGTCCCTATCGAGGCCATCTACAAGCACATTCTTCGCAAACACCGTCTAAGCCTGCGAAAGGTTTCGATTGATGCCTCTGAACGGTTTGGGGGGTCAGAGAATCGGCACGACGTGGACAGCACTCACTGGCATAAGTGGATGTTCAACCACGAAATGATCTCCTTTGTGACAAGCGGGCGAATGCCACAGCTGAGAGAGCTGGGAATGGCCATGCATTATCGGGACTGGGTACGACGACAACATCCCTACTAATTTCATGTTACCCGACAAAGCTAACCTCTCATAGCACCATTTCCTCCAGAGACTTCCACATATGCCCCAGCTCCACGCCTTGTATCTGCTCAACATCAGCCGCAGCTTACACCGCGATCTCAGAGAGCTTGCATTGCAGGTCCTCGACATCGTCAGCATCCGCCCAGAGCTGAAGATCACGTACATCGGCCTCGAGACGAAGTGCTATCAGATCCTGGAAGCAGGCTCCAATGGAAGGAATGAGTTTGACGATCCTCGAATGAATGGTCCCTCCACAATGAACGGCGATGACTCAGTCTTCGATCCCGCCGACCTGACAGATGATGAGGACGATGACCAAGACGCAGGAGACCAAGATCCCGACCTCCTCTCCAGTGACCTCTCGGACGACGACGATGACTACGACGCTGAACTAGAAGAAAGCATGTCCCGGGCTCGGTTCAAGCTTCAGGAAATCCTCTTTTACGACGACAAGATATCCATTTTCAAGGCGCGCCATGGTGTGATTTGATAGGCTTTTGCTCTCTTTTTCTGCTTTCAATTTAGCATGCAGGCATGGGGATCTACGGGGTCGTGGCCTTTGAGTTTCTTCTATGATACCACGTGGACATTAGTTAGGTTTGGGATTATGCAGCTGTGATGCAGATTAGCTATCTATTTGACTGGCTTTGTAAATTGTCTATTGTCCTTTGATAACCTGCTCTAGATTTGCTAACGTTGTGTAAACCAGCAAAATATCCATGCCAAGGCTGAGTTCAGATTAAATCCTTGCATGCCATACGTCTAATGCTGGCTTATTCTCCTAGAAGGCTAACTATGATTGGACGCCATCACAGAGACCCTCCCCAGACACCGGATGAAGGCAATTATGGGCCCGAAGGGTCGGTAACCGCATCAGGGAGAGTACCAGGAGATCAACATCTAAGGTTGCAGCGTGGGGAAAACACGGGGGCCTTGGTAGTAATCGGCTATTGGTACATTTGAGGTCGAGAGTGGATCTTGATGCTTCTGGGATCTGGGAGATCCTTGTCACGACGTGAAAATATCGGTCGAAATGAGCTATATCTCACCGACATTCTATAAGATCATAATGTGTTGTATTCAGGCATACAAGTAGAGAATCAACGAAGTATGTAAATATGCCATACTCTATATCGGCTGAATCGCCAATTCGGGCGTGAGATGCATGCGAATGGGCCCTTGGCTTCACTCCGGTTGCCTACCGGTCTTCGTTGGGTAAATTCGTATAGCCTCCCAGGGCCAAAACAAATTCTATAAGCCGGTTGGCGTCGGAATAGCTTGACGTTGAATGTACCGGTGATGACATCCCGCGACTAGACGGCTGATATGCCCTTCTGACGTCCCTTTGTAAACAAACTATATATACTTCGTACATTAGATGACAGTCCCCACGGGGAAACTGGGATTTAACCGTTTCCACTCCGAATTCTCCACGGCTCATTTTCAGCCCAACTCCGATTAGAGTGGAGCAGTTTAGGCCTCACGGAACCCGTTCACCGAACGTGCCCCTCGACTTCTGCTCAGTCCCCGTCTCCAGCGGATTCTATTTCCGAACGACGTCTCCCTCCCCTGTTCGTCTCACCCTCAACAATTATGGCTTCCTTTGTGGAAGAGCTGTGGTCCAGCGTCTTCACGCCGGGCCCCACCCCAACACTGTTAATCGCGACCAACGTCACCTTCGCCGCTCTCCAGCTCGTCCTCTTCATCCTCCTCCTCGCCACCTACAGCCTACACTTTGTCGCGCTGTCCGTCATATCCGCAGGCCTGTGGTACTCGATCAACTGGTTCGCACAGGAAGTGCGCGCTGCCCAACTAGCCCAGGAAGCAGAGAAGAAGCAGGACCCCGACAGGAACAAGGAGGGCGACAGCGACACCGAGACCGAAAATCTCGGCAAGCCTTCTGCCGCCGCCACTGGTAGCCGGCTACAGCCCACTGAACGCGAGCCCAAGAAGCGGCTCAGTTCGAGCGGATATAGCTCTGGCCACGGAAGCACCGACAGCGAGTGGGAGAAGGTCGAGGATAACCAGGCATGATCTATACGAAGAATACTGCTGCGGGCTACATGCGCTTTTTTAAGCCCCTTGGCTCTACTTTCGACGGCCTACCGTGTCACCTCGTTCGGCTCGTCTCGCACCGAGATTTTCTCGGCACCTTTGTTGTTCTTCTACCGATTTGGTCGATGCCCCGCTTGAGTTCAATACCCTCTTTGTAACACTATCTATGTACTAGATTAGATAGAGCCCATATGAATCTATATAGCCAAGATGTTAAGATGAACTTGAATATAGTCTCCGCTCACGCCGAGGCATGGATGGGCTTGACACTAACTGGCTAGACCCGCTTGTCACGCTACAGACTAGGACTCTACCATAAGAATCTTTGAACAAAATAGGATTGTCTGACCATTGTACCGTTTTCCGGTTGATAACCATAGCGACGCCATCTTGACCCCTGCTGCAGCGGCGGAGCTAGAGACAACACCTGCTGATGTCGATCATTGCCCGCAAGGAAAGGGGTCGGGGAGGCGTCGCAATGGTCATCAATCGAAAAACTGTATAATTGTTCAAAGATTCTTACGGTAGAGCCTTAGTCTGTAGCGTGACAACGACCGTTGACCTCACCCTTCAGGAGCCAGGAGGGGCGGCGGAATCGGCCGACCAGACACCGGAGACGAGTCGGTTTGACGAAGGCTATGGTAGGGCAAAGGGATATGGTCCATCAGACGATGGGCACGCCGGGCCACGCCGGACCACGCCCCCTTTCCCTGACACTACGGGACGTGTGGCAGCTGGCGACCCGAAACACATTTAGGGGAAGCGGCCGTGCGATCGTTCGAAGTGTCTGCAAAGAGTGCATCTCCTCCTGGGCGGTCCAGGATGTTTATAGTCCCAATTACTTCCTCGGTGAAGTACGCCCCCACAAATATTGGATGGTTTTCGAATCCAATATTTGCGGGGGAGTACTTCACCGCGTAAGTAACAGTCGGTGGTTGATCGGGGGGCTTGGTTGAGGTTACAGACTGTACATGGCGTTAAAAAGTCTGAAATTTGCCCTACACCGTTTTGCTCTACCGCCTACTGTATCAGCTTACCGCCTTTGGATATTCGCTGTACTAATGCGGCCTGAGGCTCCCAACGAGTCAAGCGGACATGCGTGATATCTAAAGAACGAACACTGCGACAATCTTGCATTTCTAATTCCTTTTCTGAGTGCAAATTAAGTAAAATAACTAGCCTGGTAAATAATAAATGAGTGTATCGTATCTTCCAGGCTAAGATAATATTCATACTTGATCAGTACACGTGACCACGCGCCGACTTCCATGTCAACCCAAACACTGATCAATCAACAGCACACAGCTCGCGTGCTCGAACGGTTGAGCATCCCGGTTTTAGTGTCACGATGCTCAACCATCCCTGATCACAATGCTATCCACAGTTCCCCTCAATGTGGGACGCAGACGCGTGTTCGGCTCCGTCTTCTCCCCCGCATCACTCGAAGCTCGGCCACCGTTCGCATCCAGTTTCGATCACAACCAAACGCCGTTCGCCCCATTCCAATCGAATGACTCATCGTCAACGATAAAGGCCGGATCCCAGGCCGCGTTCTCACCTGCCCAACAAGAACCGCTCGCGGACCGTGAAGCCTGGGATCAAGCGTGGTCTGTGGCAACCGCCTTCCTGTCTGTGCCCAATGGCGGGTTTGCGCCAATCTATGAAGCCAGAGAGACCGATGGAAGTGAGACATTGAAGGATTGGAACAGACTCAGCCCTCCGTCCAAGGAGACTGGCGAGGCGCTGGCGTATTTAACCGCCGCAGCTCAAAACAACAGGTCCTTTGCAGGTGTGACGAAACCGAAGGATCTGATTAGCTGGTATGGAGATGAAATACGGAGACACTTCCTGACAAACCTTCGTGGCGGGCTCTGCGAGGTATGGACCTATGGACTTAGGGTGACGTCTGCCCGCTATTTCGGTACTGACCGTTATACAGCTTCTGCGAAATCCCGAGAAAGACAATCTGTTGCGAACGATTGTCGACTGCTTACAACTTGCGCGTCGTATTTACTTAGCGCCTATCGTACACTACGTACTCCCGTTACTACCAACATCCGAACAAGGACGAGTGTTGACTCAGTTGCAACGAGGCTTCCACACTGTTGTCTCATACTCTCTTCCTTGGTCAGTGACTTCGAAACTGCTAGCTGAAGATCTCGCACAAGAATCCTTGGTTATCTTGGGAATTGATACCTTGCTCGAAGATTCACAGTCGGATGAAAGCAGCCAGGATGGCATGGACGTGGACCGAAAGTACTCCGTCTCGTATGAGCATTGGAGGCAGGAAAGCACAGAAGCTCGAGCACACGTAATGACGGAGGGCGAGTCAGAAAATGTCACAATGGCTAGAGATCGGCTTCTGGCTTTCCTCAATGGCTTGCAGCTCGTCGGACTTGGTGGAGACAAGGCCCAGAAGGTATTTGCCGGCGTGATGAACATCATGATGACCGAGTTTGTGCGTGCGGCATACACGAGAAAATGGGAAACACCGACGTCGGCTACTCAGCACCTACGGCATTGGATTGAAAATGTTTTTGCGCGGCTTGCTGTGCAGGTTCTTGCTATCATTCACACGCCACCCCTGGGAAATCAAACAGCCGGTGGTCTGAATGTGAGCTTTGGGGAGGTGGAAAAGTGGCAAGAAATCGGCATTGCTCGTCTAGGAGCCCTGCGAACCAGTGAGCTCTTCGATGTCATTGTGGAGTGGCCAGCGAGCAGTGGCGCTGTCGAGGATTTGCGGCACTTTACAACGCATCCGGCGGCACGTGCCTATGTCACGCAGTCATTTATTGCAATCCTGAATCAGCGACTGCTGCATCCTGGTGCCTCAACTGTCGAGATCTTGCAGTTGTACATTTCAATTATCCGGGCCTTTCACCTCTTGGACCCGAGGGGCGTTCTCCTTGATCGCATTGCTCGGCCAATTCGACGATATCTGAGAGACCGCGATGACACTGTGAAGGTTATTGTCAGCGGCTTACTTGCTGAGCCACCCACTACTGATAAACAGGCACTACCTTCCAGTAGCGACACCTTGGTGGAGCTGTCGACGGAGTTGGTCAAGGCACACCAACTCTCTTTGCAGAGTAATACGAGCGAGCTGGACTGGGATGATATGAACTGGATGCCTGACCCAATCGACGCTGCGCCCGACTATCGAAAGTCAAAGAGCTTCGACGTCATTGACAGTCTTATCAGCCTGTTCGAGTCCAAAGAAACCTTTGTCAAAGAACTACAGACCCTCCTTGTCGACCGTCTATTGCAAAAGCGCGATGATTACGACCAGGAGGTCTCTGTCTTGGAGCTCCTCAAGGTCAGATTCGGCGATTCGGCATTGCAGGCGTGCGAAGTCATGCTCAAGGATATTTCCGACTCCCGGCGCGTCGATTCCAGCGTACGTAAAGACCAAGGTCTATCCAAGCCGCCATCACGCATGCGCTCCAAGCGCTCAGCACAAGTCCACGTCCCCGAACTGCACGCCAAGATCCTCTCGAGCTTCTTCTGGCCAGAAATCCAAGATCAAGAATTCAAAGTCCCCGACGAGATCGCATACCTGCAGCAGCGATATTCCGCAGGCTTCGAGAGTCTCAAAAATTTACGCAAACTGACCTGGCGCAACGGCCTGGGTCAAGTAACCGTCGAACTAGAGCTAGGCGACCGCTCCTTTGTCGACGAGGTCTCCACCTGGCAAGCCACCGTCATCTACGCCTTCCAGTCTGACGACGAGGATATCACAAAGACGATCTCCGACCTCGCCTCCGAACTCGACATGGCTCCCGCTCTCGTCCGCAGCGCCTGTCTCTTCTGGGTGAGCAAGCGCATCCTTAGCGAAGTGCACCGCGATACCTTCCGCGTGCTAGAGTACCTCCCCGTCGAAGATGAGCAACATGGCGCAGGTGAGGCCGGCCCTGGCGTCGCAGGACCCGCCAGTCCATCCGTAGACACGGCCAATGCCGCCGCCGCCGCAGAGGCAGCAGCAGCGGCGGCTGCAAAGGAAACCGCGGAGGCGGCAGCATTGGAGAAGATGAATCTCTACTGGCAGTTCATCCTGGGTATGCTCACCAACCAGGGAGCTATGCCTCTGCAGCGTATTGTGATGATGCTGAAGATTGTCGTTCCGGGTGGGTTTCCATTCAGCAATGAAGAGCTACGTGATTTCCTAGCTGGGATGGTGTCTAAGGGGAAGCTGGAGATTGTGAGTGGTGGCAATTATAAGGTTGTGCATTAGGCGCTTATGGGTTCGCATGGGTTGGCGTCGAGGCTTGACTTGTGGTCTGTACTTGTATACCCTGGATGAATGATGCGTTATTTGATATCAAATGTCCCCATCGTAGTTTACTTTCAAGTCTAATAATTCAAAGGCTACATGGACCCGGCAATAAGACGAGGAATAAGCAGCGACGGAAAATGCAAAGGCCAAGACTAGACAGAAACTCTTGATAACATTCAGCTATTTTAGGCATCACGAGCTACAGAAACCATCACCACTTCCATTAATAACCACTGACGTGGAAAAATGTAATTTTAGAATTTTAATCATAAAATAGGTATCTATCAACACATAACTCATAACCCATTACTCTGCATCAAGAGGAGCAACCGGCGGCTGATCATCAACCTGAATACCACCCCTCTTCTTCTCATTACTATCCCAGAAAGGCAACTTCCAACCACCCTCATGCGGCGTCGCCAACCAAAGACGCATCAAATGGCGTCTGGGCGTAGGCGGCGCATGATCCGTATACGCAGTGCGCGCATGCAAAACATGCGAATTCGCCAAGAACTGGATATCACCGACCTCCAAAATCATGTGCAGACTGAGACGGTTGCAGGTATCCTCGAGGACCTGCAAGGCCTCTTTCTGGGCATCGGACATGGGGGGAATGATTCCGGCGTCGGAGAAGCGGCTCAATGAGCGCACGTAGTAGGGGTCCCACTTTGTGTAGACGCGGGGGTTATCGCCGCGCTCGAGGTAGACGACGCTTGTGCGGATGAATTCTTCTTGTCCCTTGCTGGTTTCGCCTTTGCGGTCGAAGTACCAGATTGGTTCGGTGAGGGTCTTTAGGACGTCGGGGCGCTCGACGGCTAGGGTGTTGTAGACGTGGTGGGAGGAGACGATGTCGGATTCGCCGCCTTCGAGGGCTCTGTGGATGCAGAGGAGGCCGACGATGTCGGAGTCGTCGGCGTGGAAGAATTGGCTGGAATTGGTTAGTTAAGTCAGGATCCTGCTGGATTAGAGTAAGGACGTACCGAGCGTTGGTGCGGTAGATGCGCACTTTGTCAATCTGGGTTGCGTCTTCGCCGAGATCCTTGACGTGGCCTAGGACGTGGCCGCGGCTGTTCTGGCTGACGAAGTAGCCCAGGTAGGTGCCCAGACCCATGTATGCCACGGCGGACTTGTGGTTGCCCCATTTCTCGACGGGGAAGCCCTTGAATAGAATGAAGCCCTTGCCGTCAATGATGTCCAGGCGCAGAGTTTCCAGGTAGTCTGCCAGGTTGGGGAGACGGAAGTTGCTCTATGATATGTTAGTCGGGTATTCAAGTCTAGTCATTGTGTAACTCACCTTGGAAATGCCGGTCAGAGGGGTCTTGGATGCGAGGAAGGCGTCAGCAGCAGCGCTCAGCTCCTCGATCTGCTCAGGAGTGAAAGTGTGTGTCCACTTCTCGGGGTTCTCGCGGTAGTCCTCGGCCTTCCATACTGTAGGGCCGGTGATCTGACGGGGGAACTTGTCAAAGGGACGGAGGTGGTCGTAAAGCGGAGGGTGCTGGCCAGTGGTTCTCAAGCCATCGGGGAAGATGTCTAGCGGGGCATCCAATTTATGAGGCGCCGTTGGCAGAGAATCTGTCGCAGCGGGAGCCATGGTGTATAGTACTTTTGTCAGAGTATGAAATAAAGGACAGCGTTGAAACTAGTGAGACAGGGTTATATGAGCCTATTTATATTTCAAGGTCTGTGCCTACCGAAGTAAGTGGCATGCACGTATAAGATGTCGTTATACTTCGCAGTGAGGAATCCAGTGGATGGAATGACGTGCGAGGGGCGCTATCCCCGCTCTGATAGGATGACATATATAGGCTTCATGGGATAAGATTGCAGTTACGGTTCCCGTATGGAGAATAATCGCGACTTGTGTTGTGCGTTGGGTTGATTGGAGCTTTGGTCGTTGATGGCGCAATTTGCGGGGGTCGATGTTGTGATGCCCACGGCCGATCGCGAATTGGCTCGGAACCATCAGAACGTCTTGCATCTTGCAAGATGAACATCTGTACAGATCTGCAGATTTTCTGTGCCATTGAAGGAGTATGAGGGAGAATTTGTCGAGGCTATAGTGAAACTGGCGAAATTGGTGTAGTTGGAATTGGACTAAGCATCAGTGGGAACCACAATGACATCTGATAAAATAACGGGCTTTTACGGAGACCTTCTCCAGTATCACTCGGCCGACAGCATCCTTTAATATCCAACTTTTCGTCGTGACCGATCCTTGGTGCGCGATTCGCCATTGCGGACTATACAGTTTAGGAGTTGACTGGAACCGGGTTCTAGAGAGTCCAGACCTACAAGGTCCATAAACCTGGTGAAAGGTCATACAGTCGACTTATAAAGGCAATTGCACGGATGTGACTGTATTCTAATCCCTTCGGACCTAGACAGCGCGTGACTACAATATGACTATGCTAACCTCCAATGGCAGATAACAGTGCAATTATGCTCGGTAGAGATGGTCTAACACCTCTACACCAAATCAAACAAGCACCGATACAAGAGTACAAACTATAAACCGATATAACTAACTACTTCAGAGCAACCCGTTACTAACAGCGCTTGGCACCAAATGCTTCACAAGGATTCGATTTCCCTTTTGGGCCGCGCTCTCCACCAGATTACTCACGGGAATCCGTTATCGTGCGGTATCAGTGGCATTCGACATGGACTTTTGACAGTTCAACAACTCACGTCCTCTTTCTTTCGATATCATTCCGCCATCTTCGAACTGCCTTGATATCTGTTTATATTGGCATTAATATTTCGGAATCTACATAGCTTCTGCATATGGCCAACCGCCTTCATGTCGCCGTGTTAGACACGGACGTCCCCTGCTTATCTGTATACGCCCAGCGTGGTCTCTACAGTTCCCAATTCCGCGTTCTCCTCCAAAATGCGGCAGAGCGTTTGAACAAGAGTGCAGACATTCAGCTGCAAAATGGGCCCCTAGCGGTGCACGTCACGGCCTTCGATGCTGTGGGAGGCGCACTGCCACCTCTGGAATGCCTGCGCACTAGTCCACGATCCTTAGAACCGAACACCGGGCCGTTCAGTGCGATCGACGCAATCTTAATCACCGGGTCTGCATACTCGGCTTACGATCCCTATCCGTGGATCGTGCAACTTCAATCTTTCACTCAGACGGTGTATGCCAACTACCCTCTGGTGAAGATCTTCGGCTCCTGCTTCGGCCACCAAGTCATCGCGCAGGCTCTACTGTCGGGATCTGCACCCACAGCACCTGCAGCAAACTCGACATTTCACGTCGAGCAATCCCCGAGAGGCTTTGAATTTGGTATCCAGCCAATCACTCTGGACCCATCATTCACCGCACACTTTCCTCCTCTGGTGTCACAATCCCCCTTCCGCATCCAGTTGATCCATGGCGACCAAGTAGTCCCAACTCCCGAGGCCGGAGCTGCGGCTGCTGCTAGTAATACGCAAGTCTCGCTACCAGTTCCGTGGATGAACATTGGCAGCAGTGCCGCATGCCCCATCCAGGGTCTCTATAATCCAGGCCGGGTTCTATCCTACCAGGGCCACTTCGAATTCGACACATTCGTCAACCGCGAGCTGTGCCAGGAATTTGGCCGGCGCGCAAACTGGCCCGCGACAGCCGTGGCCTCATACGTGGAACAGATCGAGCGCTCGCTGGTTCCGGGACAAGATGACAATGACGATTCCAAAGCTGCAGCGGAAGCAGTGCTGCTGTTCTTTGCCGGCGAAGATCAGCCATCTAAATTAACCGCCATTGCCCCCAACGGGATGATTACACCTCCGCTTGACTCCCCGGCTGGTGGAGCGGGGCTGATGTATAGCTGAAGCAGTAAGACCATGAGACGGTGCTTGTTTCAAACACATCTTTTAATTCAGCCTCGCCAACGTCCCGGCAAGGGCCTCGCCTGCGTCAAACATCATTCTTCTCAAATTCAAGGCCCTGGGTAGTGGCGATTTAATTGAGTTGCCTGGTGAGGATTACGATGGATTCGCATGGTGCATGGCGAAGCTGGTATGCCAGTCTGCAGGGAGGAGGCACATAGTGCATAGTAATAAATACCTATGCGATAAACCTCTATACTATGAAGCTGCAATACAAACCAACCTCTAAGGGACAGCCGAAATGGTAAATAACGAACTAGACAAGATCAATACCGCCCTAAGCGCCCCAGCCCAACTCCACTGCGACATCCCCGCCCGTTTCGGGCCTCCACCCACGATAACGGAGAAAAGAGCACCTTCGACCTTCTAGAACAGAACGCCCAAAGCTACCGTGTACCAGGGTAGCGGAACTCTAGACAAGGGTACCACAGGTACAGGGGAACAGAATTTTCTTTTTTACTTCCATAAATCCCCTCCTGCACGAGCATCCACATCCGGGATGGCACCCTTGCGGCAACGGCTGCAGGCCAATGGAGTCGCAGGTAATGGGAACTTTGAGGTCCACAGCTTTGAGGCGAGACCCAATCAGGCTGCTTTAAGATGCTCTTCATCGGCATGTGCGTGGGGTCGGTTATACCATGTACCGCGTAGTATTACGGGTTACGCTTTAAAGTTGGAGCTGGAGCTACCGAGTTTCTACTGCGTGTTTAATTTTGCTCAAGTTCCGAGTTTTTTCACGGTTTAGTAGTTCATCTCAATCTAGTATATCTGGATCCTAGATAGGTACAGAATAAGAGGGAACCTTGGAAGTATAGGAGCTTGGTATTGCCGGGCACGCCACCCGAACTGGTACTTGTTAAGAGTTCCTTCCTGGTTGATAACCAACTAGTTAACTACCTAGGTAGCTTAACTAACTAGTTTTTGCATCTGATTACGGATCAAAAGATTTCAAGGTATGTAGACACTTAGAAATATCTATTAGTACTTCATTCCTTAGACTGATTCTTATCATGATGTGGGTAATACGCGTACAGTACGTTTAGTAATTCGCCACCCGGAGCTCCCCTCCCTCATTCAGGAGCTTCTGGAATTTCGAGCTTCGAGAGCTGGGGAGAGCTTCGGAGGGGCCGCTGATAGCGCTATCGCCCACAATCTCCTATATCGCATTATCGCTATATCCTGTCCCCTGTACTGTAGTCTATACCCGCCCTTCCCTATCTAGAAATGTCTTAGCTAGAAAATATCTTCCAGCTGGTCATAGTTCCGTTCCACCGGGCTTTCCGAGTCTCGAGTGTAAAGTGCGAAAATGACCGTACGAGCAAGCTCAGGGCGGGTAAGATAGTCAGCTCTATGCACGGGTGATGCATGAACATAGCTTACAAACCTATATAAAGGAATCTACAAATATAAAGATGTAAAAAAGATATAAAGGAATTCAAGAAAAAGTTATAGGAGAAGAGAAAAAAGAAAAGAAAACTGATCGCGGGGACTGTAATTACGGTAATACGCAATACCCAACTCCCACCAGCAACGGATCGAATCCCTCGAATGTACTTCGATGACTGTATGAGCCGCTTTCTCTTCCTTTTCTTAATTTTCCCCATTCTTACATCTTCCCATGCGCATATCCCCGGCTTTCTTCAGCCCTTTTCTTAACCGTGCTCTTTTGTCCATTTCCTTATCGTATTCTACTCCCATCCCTATCTCCCACCCCTCTTCTCCACGAGGGTCATATGCACCATGCCCCCTCGAAGCTCGTTGACCGGCTCCTTCTCGGTCACGGACGCCAACAATGAAGTGGTCTGTCCTTTGAAGAATAACGACGGCTCCAATTGTCGCAAGCGATGTCTAGGAGTGAGTCGCTTCTTTTCCCCCCGCCCCCTCTCTCAAAGACCTCCCCACCACCCCGGCCAAAATCGCAAGCTCGACGGCGAATTACCTCTGCCCTAAAAAAAGGAATATCCGTAGGCTGTGCTCTAATCTAGCTGGTCCACAGGAAAAGCGTTATCGCTCCATGCAGGAGCATATCCGACGTGCGCATCCGAATCACTACATCCCGAAGCTCCCGGCTACCGAAGAGAGCTTCCTACTGATGGTCAATACTCCACCTGAGCAACGTGCCCAGCTGTCACCTCCAGAACCCGCTCAACTGCGGCGCCCTCGCGGTCTGTTTACTTGCGATTTTACCCCACTTGGGGCTCCCTCCGGCATTGCTGACGGCCACCCACAGATGTGGCGGATAGAGACATCTATGTAGCTGACGCCAGTTCCCCGGCGACACCGCGACCTCTCGACGAACCTGGCCCCGCTGCAGCCACAGCAGCCGTCGCCTTGGCGCAACTGCACCACCACCGTCTTGCCTCCGACTGGGATACTGACATGGTATGTTGCGCCGTCAGAGCCTACTGGACTGTACTTACCTCGACTTGCTCAGGAAACACACTCGGACACCGATTTACATCAGGGACGCATGCGCTCCTCTATTGAACTGCCCTCGCTGCGCGACCACTTCAAGCAAGAATCCCTGCCACCGTTCTCGGCGCCTCGCCCGCGGGAACTCCTTCCGTCTATTCTTAATCATTCGCCCCCCGGTCGCTCAACCACGCTACCCCCGATTCAGCGAAGAGATCACAAGCTTTCCCGGCCGCGCAAATCCTCCATTACGCAATCGGCCCGAAAACCTAAGCACGATCGCGGGAAATCGAAGGAATTTGGTCGGCGCCCGAGTCTCGGCGACCGTAAGGCCCTCTCTGCTGAGCCGCAGACTGCGGCATGGGCGCAAGGCAAGCGTTGGGAGGATCTGATTGAAGCAGCGACCTCGGCGACCGAAGCCGACGATGAACCGTACTCTGAAGTGAGTTTTTCTTTTCTCAAACCAATCGGCATGTGTTTCCCCCGAACATGCGACTAACTTGGGCCCCAGGCTGGTCGATCTCCCACAATTGCCCCGCTGCTCGCTAATGTGACGTCTGCCCCATCGGGACCGAAAAATCGATCTTCCCTCCCACCAGCTTTCCAATCGGGTCAAGGGCTCCCGCCTCTCAATCGACAGTTTCCACCGCATTCATATGCCGCTTCGCCATTGCACAAGTCACTTACACCGCCGCCATTTGAAGGCCCCCGCGGTCGCGATAGTGACCTGGAACCATTCCCATCAATTGAATCATCACTAGACTCCATGTCCTCGGCATCGGGAAAGAACTTCCCATCGGCATCATCAGGCATTGCCCGATCTATAAATTCTGACTCAAGTCCAGTCATGAACCTCATCCCACCCGTCTCCCAGCGCCCGCACCACCGTTTCTCGAACCCGACTCCCGCATCATTCCGCAACAAAGAGATTCAAATTTACTGCGCCAATTGCAAGCGTGCCTGGGCACTGAATGAGAGCTATGCCTGTACAGAATGCATCTGTGGTGTCTGTCGTGAGTGTGTAGGCATGTTCATGACAAGTCCGCCAGCTCAATTCCGAAGCCCGGGCAATGGTGTTCTGAGCAATATAACTTCCGCGCCGACAAGTTATCCCGCCGCCAGAGGTGTCCGCGGTGCCGGACGGTGGGCGGAAAGTGGAAAGCTTTCCAGCTGGACTTTAAGTGATCCATGAGCTTGCTCATGGTCTTACGGATGTAATGACTAACGCTTGATATACACGGTCGTTTCATGTTCTTTCTTTTTCAATCACGGCCAGCCTCGGTGTCAGGACACGACATCGCATTCATTCTATAATCTCGGTGCAGGCCCCCGATCAAAACGAACAAAGCTGGTCTTTTTCACCCTTTCCTTCTCCACGGTTGGCATTGGATAGGTTCATGTGTTTACGTTTATGTTTCTTGGACATGAGTTATGCACTTATTGTGACTTTTCATCTTTTATACTGCCGTTTGATGTTTCAAGTTCCAGTTCCTATAGAAAGAGTCCGGTACATATACCACTCGCACGAAATTTATACAAGTCACTCCTCCCAAATAACACTACTCAACCCTTCCGCCGAACCAACCTTCCCCGGCTCTCCAACCTGCAAAATAGCAACCTTCTCCCCCCAAGATCCCCCGTCTCCGGATCCCGACGCATAATAACCACATTTGCACTCGCCTGATTCCCAATAGCAACCAGATCGCCTGCCCTATTAATCGCAAACGTCCTCGGCACCTTTCCAAACGCATCTGTCTTGTTTCTTAAAGCCATAGATCCATTCGACCGATCTAAGGTAACCATAGAATCCGAGGGCTTAAATCCCTGATCACTGCGAATCGAAACATAAAACGTATCCCCGACTATACGAATTTCTGCGGGAGTCGCTCCCTTAGGCATCTTATTCCCGGTATACGGAATAAGCGTCTCCTTCTTTTTGAGATCGAGACATCCAGAGCGCGTATAGGCCACATCAAAGCTCATCATAGTGCCACCGATTTCGTTAACGATATACATCATCGTCTTGCCCACAGCCGCAATCTGTCTCTGGTGCGTTATCCGTCTAGGCTTATTCCTATCGTCTGTCCAGAACACGCCGTGTCGGGGCCCACTGCCGAATGTTACATTCGTGGCGGGGCATTCCCGCAAATTGCCGTCGGCAGAGATAGCGTAGATGCGAAGCAAGTCGGCGCCTAGGTCTGGCGAGATCAGGAATGAGCCCGTTGGGTCGAGGAAGACTTCGTGGGGATGGGGCGAGTCCTGTTGAGCCACGGCGCCTGGATGGTCCATATGGAAGTGGAATACTTGCTTGCTAGGCGCGTTTGGTTCTAGCGGGAGATCGTAGGTTGAGACTGCAGAGCCCTCGCTGTTACACGTTAGTTTATACGTTCTATTAGAATTGGTTGTTCTTACTAGTGCGCGATAGCGAGATATTTGTCTCCCTTAGCATTCTCGTAAATAACGGAGTTTACTCCACCACCGATGGTCTTGGTAGAGGCGAACTCGTATAGCTTGCCGTTTGGTGAAGCGTGGTAGGCTGTTAGGGAGCCGTGGGTTGAGGGGTCGGACGTGCCGTCTTCGTCGGAGCAGTAGAGCACTCGCGTCTCCGAGTCGAAGGTTAGCCAGCTAGGCATCTTGCCGCATGTCTTAAGCGTGTCCGTAAGTGAGAGCTTGTCGCCATCTAGAGTCAGGGTGTACACATTGCCGTTGTAGTGTGTTGCCCAAAGGCGTGCTGGGTGTGTAGCGGATGCGAGGCCGAGTGCGGCGAAGAGGGTTGCGTGTGTGAGGCGCATTTTGAATTGCGCCTTGAAATAACCTGGGAGTGTGATAGGATTAGGATTCGGGATTAGTTCTGGGACGCCCTTGTATATGAGTGGACGCGACACGCGGGGATGATCAACAACGGAGCTCGGAATTTCTCCCCTGCGTGGAATAACTGGAATGGATCTGCATGTCTAGTGGAGATGGTGGAGTCAAGGGGCAAACAAGTACTAGGGTTGTATTAGGTTGGATATAGTAGGATACTACCTTGGTCGATAATGAGGCTGGGTCGCAGGTATCCTGGCCACATGTTCAGTGGTGAGTCTGTAACCTTGGAAGTTACCTTTACATTATATAGTTAGTAGACACTTTCTATGAAGGACGTCATATCGTCTTAGCTTCGTACTTTACCATAAAGGGAGTCTTCGCGACTATCTATAGACCCCAGATTCACCTTATTACGACTTCATTGACTTTCAGCCCTTAATTGCTCGGTGAATAAGTCCGTAGGCCACATACACATCCTTGGGATTCGGACCTATACAATGTAAGCGAAGTAAATTATTTCTCTGCGATCATCACATAGCTCCGAAGCAAAGCAAAAGACCTTTCCCTGATACTCTTCATCTACCAGGTCCACTCTCCAGGGCGCTTTTCCCATCCCGCTCTGCGAGCAGACCCTAGGTCAACCAAGCCCCACGCTACGTATCTCTGATCGGACCACGGCTCAAAGTCAACGCGGCAGGCAAACGTAAAGCCTGAAAATTTCCTTCAAATTATTAGTAAAGAACAATTTGCTCCTAGGTACCACATACAGGGTCTTGGTATTGTCATCATAGATAAGCTTGCTCAAAGTATGATCCGCGATCGTCCACCCGAGCGAGATCATACTCCTTTATCTTATTAGTGTTAAGTCAATAGAGGGGGATAAAATTACATACTGATAGGCGTTCCGGAATTTGTCTCGGATCTCGGTGCGCTTCTTCTTGTCGAAGCTCCAGAATAGATCTGAGTTGAGGTGTTCTCCAGGTTCCCTGGCCCAGACGAAGTGAATAAAGTAGCCCCGAGGGACCATGTCATCGTCACTTTGTTCTCCTATCTCGTAGGCAAGCAGTTTGGGTACCGCATTGGACGCTTGCAGTTCCAGAAGTGCGTCGTGCTCCATATGCTTCTTCGGCACCTCCATGGCCTGGCGGCTTCTCTCTTCGCGGCTCTTTCTCTCAGTACCACCATAAGGAATTTGACGATACATGCGGAGGAACCCCTGCTTCCTCTCGTCGTCTTTGAGGTGGCAGGCGAACTTTGCAACAGCAAAACGAGGCACAGACGCGGGGGCTTCCTTCGCCCTCTTCGGATAAGCTCTCCCGGAAAGATACTTGTCAAGAACCCAGTCTCCCCCATCGCGGATAGTGATCGTCTCGCCTTCGAAAGGCTCGAGATACCCTATTTCCGACATTGGGAAGATAAGAGTAGATGGAGTAGATAAAGTAGATGTATAAAGTGGGTATGGATGTGGAGACACTAGAAGTGGATATATGAGTGGCTGAAAGTGACTTAGAGTGGGCCAGTTAGCATAACGCGGGCAGTTAAAGGCGGTATGTAAAGCGGTGCATAGTACCCTTTCACCACTCGAACATGTAGTATAGCGGTGAATTCACCTACAAGGGTGTGTCTTAGCGCTGGAGAAGGAAGATTGTTTTCCCGAGCTAGCATTATGTTGCCCCTTTTTTCACGACTCATCTCTTGCTCGCCTCAGTTTTGCTTAACTGTCCAAAAAAATGTCTCAAGACCAGGACCGCGACGAGGCTTCAGCGTCGCCTACGCTGAAGCCTACGCTGAAGCCTACGCTGAAGAAGCGCCGCATGCTTCATGAAGAGATCACATATTCCTTTGCAAAGAAAGATGAATCAAACATCCTTCATGAATTGGGCTACATCGATCAAAGGAAGGAATTTTGGACCCATCTATACGTGCGTCGAGGGCTAATCAAAAAGATTGTTGCTCGGCATCTGGGCCTTGCGTCTGCAGAGGCATGTCATGTGACTGATCCGGGGGACTGGTTAGAAGGAAGCTTCAATGTTTGCATCCGTGTTGATATTGATAGCCGAGACCCAGTTTCCAAGCAAGTGATGATCCGGTTCCCTCTGCCATACAGGATTGGAGAGGACTCACATCCGGGCAACGCAGATGAAAAACTTCGCTGTGAAGCCGGGACATATGCATGGCTCCAGGAGCATTGTCCAGATGTCCCCATCCCAAAGCTATACGGGTTTGGCCTTTCTGACGGTCAAACTGTACGTACTTACCTAGCATATATTCTAATGGAGGATCACTACTTACAGCCCTGGGCAGTTCACGGTTCTCGACAACCTCCCTTTTATGGCTCGCACTGTGCAGTACCTACGCCGTCAATTGTTGAAATGGCTAGGTTACCCGATTCCCTCTCCTTATGTTCCATATCGGCTTGAGGAAGCAACCCGACTAAGGACTGGTTACATTCTGATTGAGTATATCAATCCGTCACGGGGGAAAATGCTTTCCGAGACATGGGAGGAAGGACGCCATAATATTAAATTACGGACAACGCTTTTCCATGGTCTCTCTCGCATTATGCTAGCAGTAGCGCGGACTCCATTACCGAAGATCGGCTCTTTCATTCTGGATGAGAGAGGATACTTAAGCTTAAGTAACCGGCCTCTTACCCTTCAACTCCACCTACTGGAAAACGAACATATTCCGGTTGATATACCGCGGGATATCACCTATTCAACAGCTGATCCATACATCAACGATGTTATATCATTTCATGAGAGCCGCTTCCGTCATCAACCTAATGCTCTCAGAGATATGGAAGATGGTTTCTATCAAGTATGTGCATTGACGGTCATGAGAAGTGTCTGGCCTTGTTTCTTCCGTCGTGACCTTCTTCGAGGGCCTTTTTTCCTAAGCCTCACCGATCTTCACTCAAGCAACATTTTGGTGGATGATGACTGGAACATCAGCTGCGTTATCGACCTTGAGTGGGCCTGTTCTCGCCCGGTGGAGATGATCCATCCCCCGTACTGGTTATCAGGTCAAACTGTCGGTGACATCGATCCTGCCTACGAGGGTCTCCATGAAGAGTTTATGAGGGCCTTAGAGGAAGAAGAAATGCATGCTTTACCTGGACTAGAGCCACCTGCTCAACTATCTTCTATTTTGCGGCAGGGATGGGAGAGAGGGACATTCTGGTGTTCTCTAGCGCTTAATACCCCAATGGCGCTATTCGGTATTTTCTACGATCATATCCAGCCACGCTTCATGAAGGCTCATAAGCATGACGACGCGTTCTGGCGAATCACAATGCGGTACTGGACGTTCGATGCGTATAAATTCCTCGAAGACAAAGTGAAAGACAAGGAACAATACGACGAGCGTTTGCTTGCAGCATTTGAGGAGGGTTCAAATCCCGAAACCCATACAGCTTGACAGTGTGTGTTCATTTATTTTTTCCCACTTTCGCCTTGTTTCTGTCCATTCCCACTTTCCTTAACATTTTCTTTGATGGCACCCGTTGTCGCACCACCAACCAAACGCTTATTTTCTTCTCTGTGTTTTTTCGCAGCGCGTGCCGAAGAACTGAGTTGCCGAAGATTTTTAACACTTGCTTCGATAGCTTCGTGAGGTACGCCGTCGTAGCTTGAGTCGGAGCCTCGGTTGCTCATATTTGTCAAGATTTGGAAGCCTTAGTTTAGTGTCAGCTATCTGCTCGAATCCATGTGTGTTCTTTTGTATTCGAGACGACCTGCCTTAATAATCGTAGTAACAAATTATCCAAAGGAGTTGGGAGGTAAAGGAGGGAGTCGAACGCAAGCTGGCGAAACTGTTATTTAGTCATTGTTCCGTTGGGCATCAGGAAAGACACGAACAGGTTATAGTAAGCTGAGGATAGTAGAGCTAGGCCTTTGCCGTGTTGGCTTAGGATGGTGACAGTTGCAGAGGGGGATCCAGGATTAAATAGTAGAGTTTCTTACCCAGAAGCCGGCTTATTCGTATGCCCTCAATTTCTGCCTATTCAGCTGCGGCTCAAACGCTATAGTAGGGTCTTCGTCTTCTCTGTCCTATCACGCGGCCTCCTACGCATGTTCTGCCCTTGTCACTGTTGGGTTGAGATGCAGGTTTTACAACTGGAATCCCCATCCAACCATTTGAGAGCTAATGACGCATAGGTCAGCCACATCCAAGCACTGGAACATGACATTTCTTTGTTGTAGGAGACGGCGGGTATCCAGGGCTCTTAATTGGTACTGAATGTGTCCCTTCTTGCATGACTCTGTTGCGGAATACCATGCTCAGTGGTGGATCTGCACACTGATGGGGGCTGTCACCTTAAGGCCACCAATCGGTAGGCATGGAGCTATCGACCGAGGCGCGCTAATACAACTTGACTGCACTTTATGTAGCATAGCCCGCAACATAGTGTTGGTTTGTTGGCCCAACCCTGTCTATATCTAGGTATATCTCGGGGAGACACTGAATTTGGAGCGGGGAAGGCACATACACAGCTCTTAAGAGCTAAGCCCAATACAAAATGGCATGTGATATACCTACAGGGAACGACTCAGCTAGCACAATTTTTAAGTTGCCGATTGGATCAGTGATTTGTGGCATAATTGATAGGTTCTGAATCGATGATTTACCCTGCCTACCATCGCCTTGCTTATATGGCCACAGTGCGTATTGAATACTCCCTCTGGCTCCCCTTATTTGTTTCTATTATGGCATCTCTGCCAAGTACATATTGCGTTATCAAACAGATATGTTTCATTTCGAGTAATAGATGTAATAAAGAAACCTATATTCTTATTGGTAGGGCCAGACCTTCGCATAGTATTTCCCGTTGGTGTTCTTTCTAGCCAAGTTAATGAATTCCTGTTTGAAGTAATTGTTCAACTCCATACATAGCACGGTCATAGTATTCTGGACGAACCATGTCACTCAATGGAATGCGCACATCTCCTTCTCAGCTTGGTGTTGTAGAAGCTCTTGTTCAGTAAGATTAACTGGACACAGGGCTTCAGACATACGAATATACGAGGTAATTAGGGCATAAATCCCTCCATATAACGATATTCCGGAGACTTTTACAATGGTAAGGCACAGTGCCGCTTGATTGAAAAAGACATGAAAAATATTCTGCGTAACGCCATGGCTCGTAATCACATCCAGGGGCAGAACCCTCAAAACGCTCGCTGAACATAGCAGTATAGATGAAAAAAATCAAATAACCTTTGACAGGATAACCACGGAAACCTCCAGCGCCAGCAGAAACAGTAACGTCCACAAGGATTGGGTATCAGTCGAAAACATGAATACCTTCCCTAGTCTGTCCGAATTCCCAGTACCTGGAGGTAAAACTAGAGAAAAGAGAGGGCGATAACCACGCCGCACAAACAAACAAAAACCAGACCCTTTTTTGGAAATCTCCGAAGTCGTAGAGATAGGAGATAGTCGTACAACGTAAGACGTCGAGATAGTCGTGAAAATGTAATAATACAACAAAGGAAACAAGGCCACGGATTCATGTTGGAATCAGACGCGGCTGAACTGCGTCCACACGGCGCTCAGCCAGCCGGCCGGAATGCCGATTTCAGAGGGCGCATTCAGCGGGAGAGACCATTCGCTTCCGTCTAGGAAGGCGAGGACATCGTCGCCGCCGAGACTGGTTGACAGAAGGCTTGTGTCGGGGCCTTCGGTTGAGGTAAGGGGTGGGGAGGGGGCTAGACCAACTGGACCTGGAAGTGGAAGGACGGGGACACTTTGTGCGGCTGCGTTGATGGAGGGAAGAGATTGGGTGTATGGGGTTGGTGGGATCGAAGGGCGGGATGGGAGCCATGAGTTGATGGGTTGGAGGCGGTTGCTTGTTGCTGTGAGATAATGGGATGGGGATTGTGTTGTCGCTGTGATGGAGGGTAGGCTTGGTGGGGATGAGGTGTACATCGGCCCATCCGGGTGGTGCTGTTGCAGTGATGGCAGCGAGTAGGGTGACTGAGATGGCATAGCTCGGCTATTGGGGAGAGGTAGGCTTGGGCGGCGGTCGCCCTCATGGCCTGGTAGAGGCATGCCGGGGCTGTTGACTGGTATCCATGACTCGCGACGACCACCGGCACCATCCAGGGGCTGGTCGCCAGAATCTCCCAATTCGCTCTTCACGGCGTTGCTACCAGCCTCACTGGGGATACGCTCACGCATTGGCTCTCCAGCCATAGAAATGGCAGTACCATCGTCCTCTCCAGTCTCGAGCTGGTCTTCAATAGATCCGAAATCAAGGAAGAGTCTCTCAAGCAGCTTGAACTCCTCCAGGCCACCTCCACCCTCGCGGATCGCGCGAACACCATTAGTCATACCATGGTCAGACGTATCAGAAATGCTGTCCATGCGATTACGAGAATAACGACGGTAGTCACGCTTGACCTTGGAAAAGTAGCTGTGCAGACGGTTCAGGGTGCGGAACCAGCCCACAGCCATCTTCAGACGCGGACGCATCTCTCGTAATATATCCAGAGCCTTGCGAGCCTGCACTGCACCGGGCTGGTGGCTATCATGGCTGGCAGGCGGAGGCCTGGAACCCATCAGACCACCAGGATCCATGTGCGAGAAATGTGTGCTATAGACACCGATAAAAGCAGCGTTGTAAATCGCGAATCCGACAAGAGGGTTCTCAACAAGGGCCCCGCGGGCTTGGCAGGTGGCCACAAGGTCGACCATTTGTCGAGCCGCTTTGAACAGCTCACGGGCACTGTCACGCCAGAAAGTATCTGACGGGCCGCTGACCTTGTCCGAAGGGAGCAGCGGCTCATCCAACGGACCCACAGGCTCACTGCATCGAAGTGGCAAGAAGGGAATATAAGCACGGTGTAAAACAATGACGGACAGGAAGTAGACCACATGCATCACAGTATACGAGGCCAGCGTCGTCTTGTACATGATGTGGGTGTCGGTATTTCGCGGTGAATATTGCAGGTTACGAGATAGGCTTTCCTGGAACTCGTTCAATTGCATGCGCAGAGATGCAAATCGCGAGTCGGGATACCACGGCGGATGTTGCTCGGTTCGTCGACCTCCAGCGCAGGACCACTTGGCAATGCTACCCCAGATGCGAATAATCCGAATGACCCGACTGAGCACAGATTCCTCTGCGCCGACCTCCCACCGATCGATATCCTCCTCGCTGGAGTCCTTTCGGCGTGAGATGGGGGACCACGACTTGCCATCCGACGTTCCATTGGCAGCCGGCAACTTCTCATCACCGAAACCGCCTAGACTCTGACGAATACTGGGGATTTGCATACCCTGAGAGCCAAAGCTTGGCGGGCGGCGCACGGTGGGCTCACTCAGTCGGGCCGTTCGTACACGCTCGCCAAAAGCAAACGCATTATCACTCGGAAGTTGGATGCCAAGCTCCTTGACACGAATCATGCGTGGTCGATATTTCCCACTGCTCAGACACCGGTCAAGAATAAAGCAGGCCCAGAAGGTTCGGCGCTTGGTCTCTTGTGAAATGATATCGTCGGAGGTCTGCTCCTTGGTCTCGGCCCGCCGCGGCAAGCCAAAGTGATCCTCGGACCGGAATCCAGGCGAAAAGCGAGACGTCTCGCGAGAAGGTAACTCGTTTTCCAATTCGAATGGCAGGCCCATAGCCTGTGCCAGTCGTATCGCCATGCCGACATAAACCCAGGCGCTCTTTCCGCGGCACATTCCCCACTCATGAAGAGCGAGCATGAGTAGCGCCTGCACTCGCGCGAGGTCGGGCACCGCGAGACTTGCGCCATCAAGGCCGGCCAGCCGGCTGCGCAAAGCCGTCGCATAAAATTCAGACGCGGCAAGAGGGTTTGAGGAATGACCAGGCGACGAAGGTGAGTGGTAGGCGACCAACGGAGGGTGAAAACGGGCCGTTAGGGCCAGCACGCCCAGCGGGATCAGCGAAGTCGACTGATCTGACTTGGGTGCAGTTCGCACGGGGTCTTGCCCATCAATCGAGACGGGCGCCGGTGTAGATAGTTGCCGGATCTGACCGAGGAAGGTAGCAGGGTGAAGGAAGGGTAAAAGAGTAGCGAAATGCGACTGGAACAAATCGAAGACAACTTCCCAGACCTTAGCCGTGAGAATGGATGAATCGAGCGCATCGAGACCGGCTTTGGGACCAGCAGTGGCGCCCGCGATCCCGGCCACTTTGCGCGAGCGCACTCGTTTGGGACCGTCCCACTCGCCATTCCGGTCCTCGCCGTCTACCAGAGCCTCCAGATTTCGTTTGGCGCCGCTTACACCGATGGCCGGGGTTGGATAGACGCAGTCTCGACCGGAGGATTCGCAGGCGCGGCAGGTGGTGTCGATGCCGGCATTGACGCACTTGATCTTACTGCGCCGGCATCGAGCGCAGGCAATGCTGGACCGCATGTTTATCGCAGCAGACGCACCGTCTGCGTTGCGGACGAAGATTCGGGTTCACTCAAGGTAGTTTGCAATATTGTTTTCTTTTCCATTCGAGGTTGGCAAAACCGGGGAAAGGTGGTGAGAGTTGAGCGTTACTTGTCAGACGGCAATCTTCAGGTGCTAACGTTCTTCAGGTTCCTCGGCTTGTGGGGGAGGGAGAAAGTTAGTACTATATCCTAGTATAGTATAGTTTAAAGCAGTATATGCAGGCATTACAAACGAGAGTACTTACTGTCAAGGATGCGCAGCAGTGAGAATCCGGGGAAGCAGAAGGGGGAAGTGAGTAAGAGTGTACCTGGGGGAAGAAGGCGGGAATAGGCGGAGTGTGGGGGAAAAAGCCAAAGAGTCGGGGCACCGGACCGGGAATGCGAATTTAGTCGGGAGGGAACGGAGGTCGAGAACACCGATGAAAAAAGGGAAAATGGGAAAAAAAGAAAAAAAAAAGGATAAAAGTCAAAGAAAAAGATGGAGCCGAGAGCCGCTGGGGTGAAATTGCGGAGGTCCAACTATGTAAGGAGTGGATCCCTTTCCGGCTGCCGAAGCTGGAACTAGAAGTATGTACTTAAGATGTGTATACAAGGTAGGTATACTATTACTTTACTCTATTGCTTATTGCTTACTGCTTATTGCTACTGCTTATTCTTTGCTTATTGCTAAATACTATGCCGAAACTTAAGACTCCGACATACAGTACCGAACACAGCAACCGTGTGGAACAGGTCAAACCTGTGGTCACACATCTATTTCCTGACCGGCTGAATCCCAATGATGATCCGGTCATTTTCCGTCATCGGGGGTTTTGTCTCTCGTTACTAGGATCTCCCCCGTCTCGTTCTTTCTTTCCTGCTGTCTGCCCGATCGGCAATTGTGCTTCCCGGACGCAAATCAGACATGCCGTCACGGGAACTCCAGAATGGGTCAAGCGAGAAGTTCGGAGAGTACAGCGAGAGCATAACAGTTGACCCGAGTTTGGATAGGGTTTATCCACATGGTCAAGAGGAACATCCCGAGCTCGAAAATCCGTGATTCCTCGGGTATTCCATTCCCCCATTTCGTACCAATCGATGAGGGTTCCTGAGTCCCCGGGGCACCCCGCGGGGAAACTGCACGATCCGCGATTGATCCTCCTTCCTACACTCCGGAAGTTACATCAGTACACTAGCTCGTCTGCATCGCCGTAACCGTTGATTCTCGCGGTCTACCGTGTCACGCCCGTGCCCCAGCTTTTGCCGGTTTGACCGACCACCAAATGTATCACCGAATCAAACAACCGAGGCCGAACTGCAGAGCATATATGTGTCGCAGATGCAAATACCAGTTGAGAGCAATTCCCAACTGACAACTCATACTTACATCCCCCACGGCAGTCCGCGTTTCGGCCCCGTCCGACTCCCTTGATTGGCCCCCAACGTCCGAGGCGAGGCGCCAGCGAACCGACCCCGGGCAACCCCGCATTTGCTCAATTCGCATTAGTAAAGTCGGCTCTATCCCGAATTCTTCTTACTTTCCTTTGGTATACCTTCTGTTCTCAATTGGGATAGTAGAGCACCGAGTTTATGCGCTCCATTCGATCTGTGCATTCTCCATTCGATCTCATCCCGGCCCCATCCCCCGGACATCAGAACCCCGTCGAATCAGCAGTCACCGAATGATCCCAGCTCGTCATGTGGCCCGCTGACGGGATATTTCTTTTGCCTCGTGTCAAAGCCCGGTGGAGTCCCTTTAACTTTCCCCGGTGGATATTCGGAGCAGGTACCAAAGACCAGTGCGGAGTGGCTTCAGAGGGGAATTTAAGCAGCACGCTCGTGTTCCCAAGCCACTTCAGGTATACCGTAGCACTTCTTACCGTTTGCCATTTGCACTACCATTTGCAGGTAGCACTTTACACCGTCCAGCATTTGCAACCATACAAAGAAAATACTACATTTCTACATACTTTCATTTGTCTGCCATTCTCATCTCCTACAATTTCCGAGGGACTGTGTCCTGTCTCGCCAATCCTCATTCCTTCTATTTTTCTTGGCTTGGGGGCTAATTTTCCATTGGCAAATGACCGGGCAATCCGAGCCCGGGAAGCAATGAAAAATCCCTTCCACCTCGACATTAATAAGAAGAAACTGAAGAAACTCGCGCAATTCCCCCATTTCCCTGGCCCACTCGAGTACCAATTGTTAACTACGAACCGCCATCTAAACAACCTTTTTGCCGAACAACGGGTTCCGTGCCGCGCTCCGGACTACCGAATCGGTCCAGCATAGACACACTTCGGCCCCGATGAGCTCATACATGACCTACACCCTGCATCAAACAGGGCACCAAACAATAAAAATTGTAGAATAAACAAGATCAGGTCCTGACCCTGCTGATCACTTACCCACTGCGAAGCAGAAAATACACGGTCGGGATCTCCCACGGTGTCCCTACTTCCCCCATGACGCGGAGCCGTGTCGGACCGATCATGCCGTAAATCCATGAATAGCAAACCACTCAGCACATCCGTCCAAATGGCCAGTGACCCCCACGACGAAACATGTAAATGAGGAAACGTCGGCCCGAGAAATGCGTAGCATCGAATAAATGATGTTCCTTCGTAGGTTATTCAGTTCCCCACATCGGTTCGGGTAAAAAAATACCAGGCAGGGATCCCGATTCCGAGTCGATCTGTCAATTGCCGTGCATCATCATTTAGCCCGGGTTCGTCAATGTAGGTGTTCCAAGGTTATGTTTCGTTTCCGACTTATGCAAAGATGTGGAGCAATCAGTGTATGACTATGGATACAATGCAAAATGCATGATTGAACAATGTGCTATACCTAGGTACTCCCGAGGTTAGGTTTAGTCTCGGCTCGAGTTACCTAGGTAGTGCTTATGTATGTTCGATCTTTAGCTGCATCTGGAATGCTCTCTCCCCGGTTCGGGGGGATAGGATTAGGACTAGGACTAGGACTAGGTTTGGGCATGGTAGACGTATGTCCGCTATCTGCCCACGGGGAACTCATCTCCGGGGTTTTGGTGTGAATTTTGGCGTGTTCTAGCCTCCCTGAAGGATTGGCCCGATATATATCCGAGAATTATCCCTTTAGCCTGGGGTTTAGCCTGTGCTGGTTCTTGGCGAGTGCTCGTGATGGGATTGGGAGGTAGGTGGGAGCTCAGGTGGTAAGTACTGGTAAGCACTCCGATTTGATGACCTGGTTTGCTACCTATGTATTCACCTGGGTAGGTAGGTTGAATTTTAGCCGCGAGCTCACATCCATGCGAAAATTATGTCATATTCTGGCTTAGACAATCACACCACGCGGAAAGTGGAGACTCACTGGCAGCTTGCGATTTGGCTCGCGAACAAACATAAAATCGTACATAAGAGAAGAGACCCCGCCACAGTTAATGCTTTCCTCCCAGACTTTTGAGGTATCAAATTCTACCAGTTCAAGGTCGACAACCATCACTCGCCCATCATCCACTGCCAAAAAGTTGTCCAGTTTCCGATCCGTGTAGTGGACTCCGTGTAACCATAGGGCATTGAGGGCCTTCTCGAGCTGTTCTTGAAGATCTCATCCTTGCTTTGAGGGAAATTGCTGCGAGCGAGGTCGAATAGAGTATGCCCCCGACAAAACAAGTGCTGGTGATGCATCATACGTCGCTACGCCGTGTTGGAATGACCCTTGAATAGCCTTCAAGAGGTCGTATGCTTTCTTTTCAGTCTCAAGCCCTTTTTCCCAGTCGACCTTTTGCTTCTTAAGTTAATAATCGGTGGTAGAAACTTTTCAGGCCAACGCGATTTTATCCGAGGGCAGAGGGCAAGGACAGGTTGGATCAGCGCAAGGGAGTTGTTCAAGTTCCAAACGGTACACTGTCTGGCGTGGATCCAGTCGCTCGGCCTTTTTGCAATGACAAGCCGGCTGCCTAGGCGAAATTCTTGATTGGTGTTAGCATCTGTAATTAGAAAAGAAGCTAAGCTGGCTAGCTTACTAGAGGAAGCTCGGCTCTGCGTGGGACAGGCTCATCATTTTCATGCATAGTTCGAAGGAGGGGGAGTGATAATTAAAAGGAAAAGGATGTTGGAGGGTAGCAAGCAAGATATTAGATTTCTAGCAACTCGGATCCAGTGCCATCGAGAACATCGTCTCTCCGAACAATGGTAGTGGATCCGATAAGGCGTGCCTCAACACTGAACTACGATCAGTGAGTGAAAGATGGTCAGAATAGAGATAGAGGCGGGATACGTACCGTATGCTGGAGAGTGTCGTTGACTGGTTGAAATGTAGTAACTGCATAGCGCGCTTTTGCCTTTGCCGGTCGGATGTCCTCGGCCCACGGATAACTCTGTCCGTACTGCTCAATCCATGATGGCTTGTGCTTTCGGGATTCATCCCACAGGCCCTCCCGCGGACGGGGGCCAAGAACCATATTTCCAGCAAACCATACGGTAACCTTCTCCGGATCTGTCAGCAGCTCTCCTTTCCGGTAGGCCGAAAGGACAGCGTTGACATTGCGGATGTCTTGCTGGGGTACTAGGCCTGGCACAAACGGTGGCGGGACTCCATTCCGGTAGCGGTATTTGAGAACCCTCATTCTCCAGAGTACAGTAGGGTCGAGGTGTTCAGGTTCATTAGGGTCAATGCTGATTAGATAATTAGTAGATTCCACTTAGGCGTAAGGCGGTATCCTTACGGAGGGCCGGGGGGGGGGGGGGGGGGGGGGGGTTTCTCTTTCGGTTCTCTTCAACATCTGCTGGCAGATATCCACATTCACTCCACGAGCAAGGGTCTCCTCGATCCGCCTCTTGGTTTGAGCACAATGCCTAATATATGGTTAATCTCACATACACATATTTGGGGTAGACAAGACCATACTCAGTGAACTTAGGGTCAAAAATGGCTCTCTCCACTTCCTACTTTGGATATCGCTGGAGCATTTCGTCAATAGTCATCCCTTGCTTAGACATAGCCCCCTCGGCTGTCTGATCCAGGATAGGATTCAACATTGTCAGAAGGTGTTAGGGAGAGTGGCTGGTGTGTAGAGGGGAGATGTTTAGTATGTGGGGGAGGGGCAGTGACATACTACGTACAAGACATAACGCCAACAGTGCGGCTGCAAGCATAATAGATATCACAATGTTAGAGGATATAAGGAAATATATAAGACAAAGAGCAAGGTAAGAGCAAAGTAAAGATAAAGTAAGGGCAAAGTAAAAGTAAAGTGAGAGATAGAGATATCGATATGGAATTATGCTCTAACCTTCAAAGCTTGGAGTTACAGGAAGTTGGATCCAGTACATCACTTTTTGGCAAAGGGCTAGGAAAAAAGAGAAAGAAACATTACATCGTAGCTATTCTCAAAGATATCACACAACCGAAGATATAGTACACATAGGGGAATAAGAAGATAGAAGGAAAGAAAACCCAAGATATGAGGGAGTCGATCAAATGAACCTGTAACAAAAAATTAGCATCTCAATCACCTGAATTGAATCAGACCCAACATACCAAGCGGCGATAGCGATAATCAGATACATCATCATAAGCAAGACACCCTCAAGCCAGTGAGACTTGCCATCAGCAATAAGGTAATTGACAAGGAGAACAGCCACGAAGAGAACAATAATCTGAAATGGATCGAAGTTGAGTGTCTAGTGTTGTTAGTATCGATTCATTGAGTGTGGGGTTGGGAGTGCGTTACCATGCCATCAACGCCTATAATCCAACCCAGAACAACAGTAAAAGGCAAGACTAGTAGTGCAATCTGCATACTCGATCCAACTGCCACGCCAATCGCAAGATCCATTTTATCCTTGCAGGCGACGGTCACGGCGGTGGCGTGCTCGGCCGCGTTACCGACAATAGGAAGGAGAATTAGGCCGACGAAGGTTTCGCCGATGTTGCCCGTTTTGGTCAACGCATCAATAGAGTCGACCTATTCTAATTAGCACATGCCAATTAACCAGAACATACTGTGACTTACCATGAATTCAGCACAAACAGCCACAAGCGCAGTCGAAATACCAAGTGTAATCAACGCAACGAGGATAGTCAGCTGCGGCTCCTCGGCCTGGTCATCGGGATCCTGAAGCTGGACCTGCTGCGCATTCTCGCCGCCCACGGCCGCTGCACTCATTTTAGCGATCTGGGCGATTCCGCGGTTGGCATCGCCTTCGCCGATCCGTTGGCGCCGTTTTTCGACCTTCGGACTAGGGCGGTTGTACATGTCGACGTGGGATTTCAGCTGGAAGAAGAGATAGCAGCCGTAGGTGATTAGGAGAAGCACACTGGTTCCTCGGGAGAGAGGGGCGGTATTCTCCACGTTTGCTAGTTGAGATGATTAGTTATGGTCGAGAGTTGGAACAACACGGCTGAAATAAGACTCACCGGTAGTAGACCACCTGTGGAACGCAGTAGGAATGATTAAACTGCCCACAGCCAGCGCAAGGAGACTAGCTGCAGTCTGCGCGACAACCACGTTGAAATGCTGCTCCATACGGTTCACGCCACCGAAGAAGAAACACATCCCCATGACAAGCAGCAAGTTCGAAAGCATACTGCCAATCAACGAGGTCTGCACAATCAGAACCTCCTTCTTGACCAGCGCAATGATAGCAACAATCAACTCGACCGCGTTACCAAATGAGGCGTTCAATAATCCACCAATCGTCTCACCCGTGCGTAGGGCAATCTCCTCCGTCGCGTAACTCAGCATTGCAGCGAGGGGAATAATCGCAATGAAATTGACCACGAAAATGGCAATCGGATTCGCCTTGACAACATGCAGCGCAATGCCAGCCGGCGCAGCCAGGATCAGGACATTGATCCAGGAGTTCAAGATGGTTGCGCGTAGCTGTGACGCCACGGTGAACTTGGGCGTATTGATAGACTTCTCATCCTCAGATTCATGCTCCGACGGCCTTCGCCCAAACTTCCAGGCGAGTCGATTGCGCGGTTTGGCGGGATCCTCCTCAATGCTTCTGGACACGTTGATGGGCTCCTGGCTTGCGGTAGACGGGTCCGGGCCATTGGTGTACTGGTCGCTGCCGGCAGACACGGGCGGGTAGGTGTTCGAGTGTTCAAGGCCGGTGATGTCCCTGGTGAAATCGCGTCGACGATCAGTGTCGTGGGCCAGGTCGCCCAGGCTACGGGAGGCTTGCAGTTCCACGTCTGTGGATCGGGTGCGCAGGGGTTGTCTGCGGAACTTCTTGAATGGGTTATGCGACGGCTTATCGTCTTCATCGTACCAGGCCAGATGGCTGGCTTGACGGCGGTAGATATCTATTATGGTGTGAGTATACTTGCATTCGAAGGGATAGTGTATAGGAAGAACTCACGCATTAAGGGGTGTTATTACTTGAGTGATACTATTGAATAAGTTCAGGTGAGAATAATCTAGATGCCAATAAGTACTGGTGCAAGATCAGGCAGCGGCGTCAAGTCGGGCCTCTGCGCCACCGCAGCGCTAGGCCACAGGAACACGTACGAGCTGAAGTGTGTTTCAATAAGCCTAAACCCATATGACTCTGGTGGAGTGAGGCGAGTATTACCGTGGCACAGCCTCAGGTGCAGCCACAGACTGCTTTTAGGGGCGGACACTAGGGATGATTCAAGAACTTTGGGACCAAAGGGACTTTGGAAGACACGTTTTCCTTCTCTCTCTTTTTTTTTTTTTTTCTGTTGTCAAACACGTAAGGGGTGGAAATGGAGGTCGTCAAGCAAGGAGTAAGGAGTGGCAGAATCAACAAAAGCGAAGGGAAGGAACCACGAGAGAACCGAAGGGAGAGGATAAAGGAGAAAAAGAAAGCTGAAACCAGTTACTTTTCTCCAAGGTTTGTCGGTGTTGACACAGCCACGCAGGGGGACGATCGTGTGGAGATTCAAGCTTGGCAGATGCTTTTCCACTGTTTGGCAAATTGTCTTTGACACTGAACTACGCAGGAGTTAACTAGTTAGTTTGCAAATCTGCTGGTTTCCTTCATTTCCTTGGAGAACCTCATCAAGTCGTGTGTTGGCAAGTTGGATGAAATGAGACAAAAAACAAGAAAAAGCTTTGACTTGCTTGGCATCTCTCACGATCGTCACTCTTCTTCCCGATGAATTGGAAATGTCCAAGTCACCCAGCATCGACGATCCGGGATTCCCCAGAGAGCAGCCTATTGACATGTTGACATTCAACATCGCACTGTGGCACGGAGATGGTTGTGTGTTTTTGATCGGAAATTGAACGACCCGTTCCCAGCACATGGAAGCGATTAACCGGTTGCACACCATTCGCTCGATCCGCAGGGCTTCAAGTTCGTCAATCAGTTCTGAAGGAATGATGGAATGATGACCGTATCATCATTGGATACACGAGTTGGTTGCACTTGGATGGCGCTACGTCATTGGCTTGATCGCCAGGCCGCAGTGTCCAAGATGGGGATGGGAGGGCGCATCACTTTGCAGCCACATCAGTCACATCGGAGTCATCAAAGTCGGTGAGTGCCTTCTATGCGATGCCCGATTTGTGTAATCTGTAGGCCACGTTAGCTCCTGTGGCTGGTAACTGGGTTGGTGCTTAGCGCCAGGATGACTGGGCTAAGTAGAGTAGAGCGCGAAAAGTTTCAGAAAGGCTGAAGGAATGGGGACCACAACCTCTTATAAGGCTGAATTAAAGCACCCGGGCACTGGTCACTGATTATGATTATCCCTTAAGCGCGACTCAGTTCAGGTTTTGCTTTGTTATTGTTGCTGCCTGGCGCCTCTAACTGTTTTTAGGTAGTTTGTTGCATTTGATCTTCTTCCTGCAGATGAACACCAGACCTTCGCTATGCTTTGAGCCTCAAGCGTGTGTAGTCTCATCTTGGACTTCCCATCTTCTCGCCAGTTAGATTAACACTTGATGATTTCTACTTTCTTTTCACCGGCCAGCTTTCTGGACCATCTCAAGGGAGAACTAGGTGGTTGGTTCCATTCTGTATAGACCTGGTATCTGCCCAAATGCTCCGGCAATATCCCACGAGACAAGGTGTTCCAGCAATAGGCCTACGCATTGGTGACCTACATACAGCACCAAGGTTCACTATACCAAGCGAAGGAAATAATACTGCTGAGAATAAAAAGCAAAGCATGAGTAACCTTCGAAATAATCTAGAGCAACTATGGCTTTATTCCAGAACCCCTAGCGACCCCCTTATACAGAGTACATACATTGTACCGCAGGCAGACATATACGTCACATCGGCACGACTCCATAAAAAGGAGACCCTTTGAAGATTCTCGCCCAGACTATTGAACACTAAAAAGCTTGACCACGAGAAAACGGAGCAGCCGATTTTGCGGCTGGCCAACCACTCTGAAGTGAGGGTGTCTGTGCCGAGATACAGGCTCCATTGATATGCGTACTCGCCCCATCCGGCCCGCGCTGATAGTCAGGGAAGTCTAGGCACAGTGTAATGAGAAAGTTACAATAACGCAAGATCGCGCATCAACAACACCACCACCAACTAGTAGTTATGTGTGTGCTCTATACTTCGTTAATTAATCTGGAGTGCCGTCCTTGGCTTTCATGGCGCGTGAGACGGGACAGCATCCCCGGCTCCACCCTAATTGCCACGATTAATCTTCCATTTCAACATCTTTTTTTGGATACATACACGGACCAACAGGGTGATGCCGGAAATGAAGTTCTGCCTGACGTCGACTGGAATGTAACACGCCACATGTCGAGCTAAGTGTAAGACAGATTCGAAAAAGACGGTGGCTGGCCAGAAGATTACGACTACTGCGTAGGTAGCTTAGATAGGGCACAGATCTTTGAGACCACTCTGTAGATAGACCTCTGTAGGTATCTATATATCTATAGGGTACGGGCTGCAGTCAGGACACGACGAAAATAGAAAATGGTGAAACAATGCGTCCCAGATTCCAATCGACATCATAGGAACACAGATCGCCCTTGGCGAAACAAGCTTTTTTGCCTGGAGTAAAGGATGATACATGCTCCATACTGTGTATGATCCGTGTCAGGACTAGGCCACATTCCCGGCAGAAGGCGCTTTTTTCCTTTTTATTTTGTTTTGGTGTGTTCTGGGATGAGAACTTGGTGTAGACTCGCAACACTGGCCAGTCAGAATCCAGAATTCACTCGGTATCTCCTGCTTTGGGACGGGGACCAGTGGACCATGGACGGTTTACTAGCGAGATACATCGGTGGAGACGAATGTCTCAGGGGCACCGCTGATGAGAAGAGATCATTGGCACAAGAATTGAATACTCCACAAAAGGCCGAAACAGTGGAGCATATGAAAACCAATCAAGGTCCAGTCCAGTCTCACAACATCCTTTGTGCTGGATCTGTTTATTGTATGGGCCTCTACATACTCCAGTGATATGCACACCCACCCACACAGCCCGCTTGATGATGCGTCGCGCAATCGAAGAAGAAGGGAGAAGGGAAATCGGAAACTAGAAAGGGAAAGGGAAAAAGGTACATGGCCTCCCAGCGTCATCCAGGGCATGGCAGAAGTACCGGAGTACCCGGCCACAGGGGGACACACTGGGAACACACTCTGGGGCCCTTTGTAATCCACTTTCCTCTCCCTACCAAATCACTATTATTCCCCTTCCTCCCCCTCTCTCTTCCCTTTCTTTCTTCATCGCTTTCGGTCGTTTATACTATAGTCGTTCATTCCTTCCTTTCGTTTCCTTACGCTCGCTTACAATGAAATACTCCATCCTCGCCGGCCTGTCCCTCTTGGGATCGGCTATGGCCACTGTGCCCTCCATTGAAATTAAGGGCAAGAAGTTCTTCTACTCCAACAACGGCACCGAGTTCTACATCCGTGGTGTCGCCTACCAAGCCGACTACAACTCCCGTAACGGCGGCTCCGGCGGTAGCAATGACTACGTCGACCCGCTGGCCGATGTTGAGAGTGCAAGCGTGATATCCCCTACCTGGTCGGCCTCCGAACCAACGTCGTTCGTACCTACGCCGTCGACCCTACCCAGAACCACGACGAGTGCATGAGCGCCCTGGCCGATGCTGGTATCTATGTCATCACCGATTTGTCCGCCCCCGACGAGTCCATTATCCAGCAAGACCCCTCGTGGAACGCCGACCTGTTCACTCGCTACTCCCAGGTCGTCGATGCCTTCGCCAAGTACCCCAACGTCATCGGTTTCTTTGCCGGTAACGAGGTCGCCAATGCCGTCAAGAACACCGACGCTATGGCCTACGTCAAGGCCGCCGTCCGTGACCTGAAGTCCTACATCAAGGAGAAGAACTACCGCTCTTCCCTCGCTATTGGTTACGCTACTGACGACGATGCCACTGTCCGTGACAACATTGCCAAGTACCTGGTCTGCGATGACGCCACCGAGTCCATTGACATGTTTGGTTACAACATCTACGAGTGGTGCGGTGACTCTAGCTACCAGACCTCCGGTTACCAGGCCCGCACTGAGGAGTTCAAGAACTACCCTGTGCCCGCCTTCTTCTCCGAGTACGGCTGCAACAACCCTCGCCCTCGTAAGTTCACCGACGTGCCCGTCCTGTTCGGTCCCCAGATGGACGACGTCTGGAGCGGTGGTATCGTCTACATGTACTTCGACACCGGCAACGACTACGGTCTGGTCTCGACCAACGGCAACTCCGTCTCCACCCTGCCCGACTACAGCAACTTGTCCAAGCAGATGCAGTCCGCCACCCCTAGCGGTGTGAACAGCGCCGACTACTCCGTCTCGACCACCGTCGGCCAGGCTTGCCCCACCATCGGCTCCGACTGGCTCGCCGCTAGCAAGCTCCCTCCCGCCCCCAACGCCGACCTGTGTGAGTGCATGTACAACTCCCTGGACTGCGTCCCCGTCGACGACATCTCCGACAAGCAGTACACCGAGACCTTCGCCTACCTCGGCGGCACTGACGGAGTCCTTGACGGTGTCACTGGCAACGCTACCGAGGGTACCTACGGCACCTACTCCATGTGCAACAAGACCCAGCGTCTTGCCTTCGCCATGAACCGCTACTACGAGATTAACGGCAAGTCCTCCAAGGCCTGCGGCTTCAACGGCGCCGCCAAGCAGGTCTCCGGTAAGTCGGCCTCTGGTGCCTGTGCTTCCCAGATGAAGCAGGCTGGTGCCGCTGGCACTGGCACCGTCGCTGGCAGCCTCGCTGCCTCCAACGGTGCTGCCTCTGGTGGTTCTGGCGCTGGCTCTACCTCCACCTCCAAGGGTGCCGCCGCCAGCTTCGTCGGTCCCCGGGCCGTCCACGTTGGCTCGTGGCAGGCCGGTGCCTACCTGGTTGCCGCTGTGGCCTCCGGTGCCTTTATGATTATGCTGTAAGCCAGGTATAGAAAATTGGCTCTATACGGTGTGAAATTTTTGTGTATTTGGTGTCCCAAGGTGCGTTGTTGGTAGCTCGTTTGGTGGGCTACCAGCGCGTGCCTTTTCTTGTACCCGTCCTCTTTAACCCTGTTCATATATAATTTTGGTCCTGAATGCAAGCAGGTGTTTTCTATTACCAATTTCTTCTTTTTCTCCTCTTGCTTGGTCCTCCATCTAAAGCTGTTTGGAAAATGCACTGAGCGTGTTTAGATTGTAGCCTTAACTTCTTTACTAAAAAATCTTTATCCATATAATCATTTCACCGTCTTCCTAGGAAATTAAGCCACTTGCTATACGCCAGAATAGAAAGTACCTCTATGCATCATCAAAGTAATTAAACTAGATAGAAGAAAGAGCGAGGATTCCCGAAGACTACATAACAACGTCAGGGCCACAATTGTCCAGCTTCTCCTACCCTCGTGACATGCCAGCCCTACATCACGTGCCATACTTCACACCTGATAAGACTTACTTGAGGGTCTTAAACTTGGGTTCAACTGCACCACCGCCCCCCGGGCTGCTACCAGCCCGCCTCAACGCGATAAGGCTATTATAATTCGTTAAACTTACTTTGGATAGTGCATAGTGGGGAGTTTCCACATTGCTCCATGAAACGGTTTGATTTGCCGAAGCGTGGAGACTTGATGAACTAAAATATGAGCTAAGATTTAGGCGGCCCGAGCCCTTCTTATTGGCAGATGCGTGCCTCGTGGTCTAAATTTCATATCTATCAATATAGCTACTGCAGGGAGACAAAGCAGGCTATAAATGAGGCCAAAAATCTCCTCCTTCAGGCAACCTGCTCTTTTGAAACATATTCAACCTGATTCTTCCAGTTTCCAAAAGTTTGAACCGCAACATGGCTAGTGTCCTTTCGGAGCTGATTTCTATCTTGACGTCCGCTCTGTCAAACCTCCCACCTCCAGAAAAGATCCAAGATGCCGACCGCATGCAGCTCCTGGGGGTCATCGGCCAATTGCAAGCAGCGCTAGAGCCTCCCCAACTGCCTATCCAGCGATTTTGCTTCTCAGTATGGCTCCTCCAGACTTGAATTACCTATGTTATCTGTCTCATTGAAGAGATCACTAATTTGATCTTGGGTAGCATTATGGCATCAGCGTCATCCGGATAGCCCAGGGAATGGGGATCTTTGATGCGTTCGTTGAATCTCAAGGCAAAGATATGTCATTGAAAGAGCTGTCCTCTAACGTCAAAGGGGACGAGAAGCTTCTGAGTAGATGCTCTATTTGATGTTGAACTGGGATTCTGTTGACTATTTCTTAGGACGTATTATGCGTTTTCTGTCTGCTCACCATATTTTCAAACGAACCACGAGCGATTCATATAAGCCTCTGCCCTTAGCAATGGCATTTGGAAACGGGTCAGCACCCGGGAACATGATCAAACACTTGTAAGTATTTCAGGCTGTCTATATGGTATGGTGCTTACTAACAGTATATTCCAGCCATAGCGGCATGCAAGTATCGGCGAAGCTCTTTGACTACTTTGAATTGAATGGCTACAAGAACCCTGAAGACGCATATAATGCTCCTTTTCAGCTCGCCTACAACACCAAGAGCCATTACTTTGAATGGCTGAGTCAAAATCCCACAATACAAGAAGTCTTCAATTCCGTGATGACGCAGAGCCAACAGTATCGCGGTGCAGACTGGTTCGAAATTTATCCTGTACAGGAAAAGCTGCGAGTTTCCCCGGAGCAGGTTTTGCTGGTTGATATAGGTGGTGGCGTGGGCCACGATATCACGGCATTTAAGAACCGTTTTCCAGATCTTCCGGGCAAGCTCGTCCTGCAGGATCTCCCTCAGGTGATTGACACCATCAAGAAACCTCTGCCTGAAGGGGTTACGGCTATCGGCTACAGCATGTTTGAGCCACAGCCTATTAGTGGTGCTAGAGCGTACTATATGAGAACGGTCTTGCACGATTTTCCGGATAAGCAAGCTCTGGATGCCCTTGCACGTATCCACCATGCCATGACAGAGGACTCTATCTTGTTCGTACATGAACATACAATGTCCGATGACCTCGATGTCCCTCTATTGGCCGCGACACTTGATATACACATGATGGAGATGTTCTCCTCTCTAGAGCGAACCGAAAAGGAATGGATAGCTCTTTTGGAAAAGGCTGGATTCAAGGTGATAAAGGTCTGGAATGAGGATTCTGTTGGACAGTCTACTGCTCTGTTTGAGGCTACTCTGCCCTGAATATTGGATTGAAAGGAGCGGGGTAAAACCAAGTCGGACATTATATCAACCACGGTTTATTTGGTTCATTCACATCGACATTGACGATAATGAAATGAGTTTTCAGATTTAGGCACTCAGTATTAGAAAATGTTTGCGAAGCAAATCAGCTCCGCGAATGAACGACCAGTTCGTCGACTGCTGCGTCAACATCAATGTGTTAAACAGAAAACTGGACAGCTCCTCTTCTATGTCGGCGTCTATAATCGAGGTGTATAATTGACCACGAGTCCGTAATTCTGCCTTCAGACTTGTTAAAGCCATCGAGAGGATGATGTTAGAATTAATGATTCCCTCACAGTGGGGCCAGGTCTGCAAGGTGTGGATTGCCTGCAAGCGAATTGAATAGTCTGGACACTGCGAGGCCACCACCCACAAGCCCGGGAGGACGCCATAATCCAAAGTAAATGTTGGGCGATCAGGACATTTGGCCAGAAACTCCTGATGTGCCGAGAATAGGGTGATGTAATCTGGTATCAAGCTTGCCGGCACTTGTCCTTTGATGAGACAGGTCTTCAGACTGAGGATCTGTCCAAGGCTCTGGAGTTGAAGCAGGTCGATAGCTAGCTGGTCACGACCACGAAGGGTATGATAAAAATCGCGATAAAATATCCCAAAATGGTACTGGAATTGATAGTTCAGAGACAGAATCTGTTGCTGCTCCTGAAACCACTCATGATATTCTGCTGCAATTTCAACAGCGGATAACGGCCAGCATCGGGCGAGAAAAGGGATACCCATATTTAAGAGAAGAGTCACGCTTTGATATACATCTGACACAGCTTGCATTTTAGAAAAATGATCCAGGGTAGTCACGCCATCATCGATTCCAAAATTGGTGAACATGAATGGGGTGCCAGGCCCGAAATGGGCAGATTCAATATCGAGTCGTCCGAAGATGTGGACCAGCGAACCGTCTATGCTAATTGTCGAATGATAGTCCTGCGTCTCTTTGAGGATGCGAAGCCCACTATGCAAGTGTTGGAAGGCATTATCATACCGTCCCAGTAACAGCTCGGACATAACAAAGAGCAGGCAGCATACCAGCATAACTTCCCGGTACTGAGGATCATTCGAAGCCTGGCGTTGGGAGAGATGGGTATAAGCTCGCGAGGCCTGCTGAAGTGCGAAGCGATGACGAGCTCGCTGGAGGTTTGCCCCAGACAAGCGCATTTGGTTCGCGTCCGAGTCTTCGTGAAGGGCACCGAGCATATTGGCGGCATGATACACAGCGGGGTCGACATGACTCATCTGCAAGATAATTTTCTGCCAGAGAGGAGAGTCGAAGAAGGCTCCAAGGCCAGGAATAGAGCAATGTCGAAAGTATGAAAAGCACCGTCGCTCATCCATGGTAGTCACCCACCCCGGGTGAGGGAAAATACTCTCGGTCAATGTGAGAGCTCGCTTCCTAACAGGCAAGCGATGCAAATCATAACCATCGCATTTACGGCCGGTAGATTGGCAGTTGTTGCACGTCCCAGGAGTTTCATCACACTTGACATGTCGAATGCTGTTCATCTCACCAGTCAGTACTGTTCTATTTGACCCCGCAGGAGCAGGGGATAAACACACCGGCATGTTCGACATCCGCTCAACGACCGAGTGCTGCCTTTCCGGCGTCGCTTTATATGCAGCATCACGGACGAGCTCCAAGAAGGATGGAGGATGGAGGGTTGAAAAACGGGTTTCCAAGCTGGCAGCCTGAAATGGTCTTCAGAATTCAGCTTCAGCTTCCGCCGAACAAGGGTTGGGGGCGAAAATGTGCAGCGCACTCACTAGTCAGACTTCTGAATTTCTCTTTGGCTGCGGGGCTGAACTTGGTCAATGTTATCCTCATATACTTTGAAATCAGAAAATAAACGACGGCAAAATGCCGATCAACTTTTCCATCTCGATGTTGTCGCGGTATATACTTTTCATTCAGCCAAACTTTTCCTGGATCTGTGGCAGAGACCACATTCTACAACTTAAAGTACAGTACATCTATAAGTGCACTAAAATGGCGTCAAAAGTAGCCGTTTTTGGCACCTAATTTACCGTACTTAGCGTTGTGGTGTAGGAAACAGTTTGGCAAACCCTTTACAGACCTCTAATATATTGTGCTATTGCGGATTTTACGATAGATTGTTCTTTGATTGTAGGCCATGTCCAAACTACATACCTATATTATCCTACATCACGGCAATAGACATCTAATTCTTTTTATTGCATCCTCTATACAATCTCTTTTTCACTTAACGTTAGTAATTCAAAACTCCACAACAGGCTTTATAGAGGCTGTCTAGCACTCTGATAACCCTTTTATTCACCCTGTTCCTTTGTCAAGGCTTGCTTTGAGGCCTCCGCTAAGCTATGTGGAGTTAAACAGAGAGCGGAGAACGATGCATATAAAGAATAATTGTCCTTCTCAATATAACAGCTGCCGCACATCCAAAGCATGTAGTCAAAAAGTTCCTTTTCCAACCACGTCTTTCTTTATCCGGTCATGTATCACGGCAGAGCAGGGCTACGCCATGAGTAGATTCTCGTGATTTGGCTTATAGAGTCATGTGTAGGAACCAAGTCGACATCTCATGCAATCTGGTGCCCTTGAGGGTGTTCATACAATCTTCTTATTGCGATTGATCCCCTGAGGTATAGGCACACAATGACCGGAGCCCAACAACATGAATAATCGGTAATGGGAATAATGTAAACCGAAGACCGGAGCCTAGGGGATCTTCCAGAGGTTGCGCGACTCACCTCACCGTCGATTAGTCGTCGGATCGCCTCATTGGCCGATGGGGACCCGCGTAACGATGCGATGAGTCGTTGTTGATATCCCGCTTTTGCGACTCTGACTTCCTCGATCTCTCCATTCCCATCTCACCATCTCACCTATTTCCATCCTACCTTCATCCAAATACTCTCAAGAACGTGCAGCTATGTCTGATCCAAAGCCCAAACGCAATCGCCCGGGCAAACAAAGGCGAGACCGAGCACATCGGAGGCATGAAAGAGAGGAACTTGCACGCCTTGGCACTCCTGTCCAGAGCGACGATGAAACTTCAGTCCAGACAGTCCCAACAGAGGGCACTGGGACTCCTGCTCAGACAGGCAAAACTGCCACTCCAGTCCCGAGCGAGGACAACACGACTCAAGTCCCAAGTGAGGGCAGTGCAGCTGCAACTCCAAGTCTCTGGGCTCCAACCCCAAGCCTGACCGAGGGCAACGCGACCCCAGTGCCGAGGCTCTGGACGCCAACCCCAATCCAGAGAGATAGCAAAGGCCATGAAGCTCCAGCACAGAGCGACGTCCCAACCCCGATGCCGAGCCTCTGGGCGGCAAGCCGAGTCCAGAAAGATGAAGACCAGAAAGATGAAGACCAGAAAGATGAAGACCAGAAAGATGAAGATGGCAATCAAGCTCCAGTCCAGGGAGTCTCCATTGCACCTCGAATGGAAAGCGAAATTATCACGATTTCAGTCCCGAAAGAGGGCACCACAACTCCTGTCCAGAGAGAGGGAGACGACAATCAAACTCCTGTCCAGAAAGATGAAGATGACAATGAAACTCCAGTCCAAACAGAGTCCATTGCACCTCGAATGGAAACAGAGAGCATCACGACTTCAGTCCCGACAGAGGGCACCGAAACTCCCGTCCAGAAAGATGGAAACGGCAATCAAACTCCAGTCCAGGGAGGGGCCATTGCACCTCGAATGGAAAGAGAGAGTACCACGACTTCAGTCCCGACAGAGGCCACCGCAACTCCCGTCCAGGGAGAGGGAGGCGGCAATAGAAATCCAGTCGAAAGACGCGGCAGCGCAAAGCTATTCCCGATTTACATGCCAGCCCCAATTCCGAGGAGTCGGGCGACGGCAGGCCCAATCGACAGGGACCTGGATAAGACCCCAACACAAGCAGACTACACCAAAGCTTCGACCTCGGAGAAGTGCGCAGCCTCAGATGAGATCAACTTGCTCTCGGCCTTCAACAAGGTGTTAGAGAGTATGGACATGCTCAAAGACCCTGTGACCCTTCTGGATGAGATCGATTACGCCTTCATCAAAGCCAAGGTTGATGGGCGCGCAGCGTTCATTCCATACGTCGTCAATGGATTTCCCAACGACGAAGCGCCTCACAGGATCATGCTTGAAATGCAGCGGGCCGGCGCAGGTGAGTACCATCATGTCGAGGGTTGTTTGGTAGGACCAGTTGCTGACGTTGACGTCGAACAGATATGATTGAACTTGGAGCCCCATTCGTCGACCCTGCTTTCGACAACTCGATCTACTATGCTATCTGCAAGAGAGCGATGGAAAAGATGGAGGCAACTGACTTCCTGACGTTGGCCGCTACTGTTTGTCAGGCACGAGACGCGGGATTGAAGATCCCCGTGCTTGCCAGGGTTCATTCGTCGATGGTGCGCGAGTGTGGTGCGGAGTATATCGCACGTAAATCTTCTGAAAACCACATCCGTATCAATGGGATCATTTGCCCCGACGCGACCTGGGAGCAGGTGAAAGAACTGAGTGACGCCTGCAAGTTTCGCAGGTATGTGAATCTGAGATTAGAACTTGGTGACAAGAAGAGCTGACACGTTTTTATCAGTGTTGCGTACATGCCCCACATTACTCCCGACCTGCCCGACACCGATGTGAAGCAACTGTGCAGCATGTCCAACGGGGCAGTTTACATCGCGGCGGGCTCCTTTCTCGCAGACGAGGACCAAGGGTTGAGCAGCGCACTGCTCCGAGTCCTTGACCAGGTTCACAACCGAGTCAAGGAGTTCGATGGTTGGCGGCTGGAGTTGGGTCAGGGCGATTACCAAGCTTCCCTCCAGATGGAGGGTAAGGCTGAAGGTCTCGTCCTTTCCTACGCCAGTCTCAGCGCCACCATCCGAGCCATCGACAGCGTGCTGGCTCGTCGACGTCATGAAGACCCCGTCTTCATGACCGACCCCTTGGTCATCGGGAAATGGCTGCATGCCATCTGCATTGCAGCCAAGCCCCTTCGCCTGAAGTATCTGGAAAAGTTCGTGAAGGAGGTGATGGAAAACCAGCGAAAGGCCAAAGTGAACTACCGTTCACTTTAGGCTCGCTGGTCCCTTCACGGCTTCCCATTTGCTTCAGTGCGATTGGGTTGGAGCCTTGCCCGGTGTGTCAGGAGGGCGTCAGGAGTGAGAGGATAGGAGGAAGTGAACACTCTGGAGTCAGAGGACTCAGAGTTCGTCGTCACACCGATTGCCTTCTTCCATCCAATATCATCGGTGACTTTCCTTTGCTTTTCAATGTACAGTGAGACCAATATCTATCGCTTCCGAAGTCTAAAAGCGATAGCATGCGAGGAACAAGTGAGCAGATACGTGACAACATAGGATATCAATTCCATTGAGATATCAATTACATTGCCCACATCTAATGACCACTGAATCACTCTAACCAAGAAGCTTCTTGCCTTCCTCGCTGGAGGCCAGACTAGCAAACTGTATGCCCCGAATAGCATGCCCCTTCCACATAAGAAGCATGACAAAAAAGTAAGAAAACACTGCAAAGAAAGCCATCATACCGTATACCCAGCCCACATCCACCGCCGCGACCCAAGGATTAATATAGAAGCTAATGGTCAACCCATAAACGATGCGATAAGCACCGATCACAATACCCGCTTCAGCAGGATACTTGGTGAAGCACTCGACGACGTAGTTGACCGTAACGGGCACACTAGCCAGGGATCCAATGGTAACCAGAAACACCGCCAGCGCAAGCACCATATAATGCAAATGATACTGCAGTGCAGCGCCGAAGATTCCAAGACCGATCGGGTTGATGACTAGACTTGGAAGCCAGAGGACGTGAAGGCGATACTCGGGCTTCCATACCCCATTGTTATAGCGTCGTGCCAGAGCGAGTGGGATGCGGTCATTCACGTAATGTCCGAGGAAATGCACGACGATAATACCGATCCAGTGGCAGAAGGTAAAGGCGGCATTTTGCTTGAGCGTGAAGCCGTACCCACCTGCTGCGATGGGTTTCTGGAGCCAGACTGGTGTCAAGGCATTGACACCGACGTAAAATCCGAATGAGATTAGAGTGAAAATACCCATGATGATTGTCACCGGACAGATACCAATGAGGAAGGGAATGATCCCGACTTTGGCCTGGGAATAGTGTTAGAGACGTTATCTAGAGGAAGTCGGAAGACATACGGTTTCTTTCCAAGTAGTCGGCATGACAACACTCTGTCCGAAAAAGAAAGTCGCAAAACGATTGGCGACCAGTCCTTGCGGTACTTTAGGGTTATTGTCCAAGTGCTTGCGGTCAAATCCGGTCTCTTCAAGTAATAGGAAGCAGCAGATAAGCGTGAAGCCCAAAAGACCAACAGTCCACCAGAACTCCACGGGGAAGAACGCATTAGCTGAGATGAATCCGGAGAAAGTCGGGCCAGCAATAGTACCAAAGAGGAATGCCATGTGCAAAGCAGTAAAAGCTCGACCACGCTGATGTAAGAAGAAAAGATCCGTGACGATGCGCGGACCAAGGACCGTGGGGACAGCACCGAAGAAGCCAGCAAAGAGCCGCGAAATGATATACGGGATGTAGTCGTCGGGGTGGGTCATGACGGCGGCCCAGACCTGACAGACTAAAGTACATAGTATGCACCAGAAGATCACCGAGCTTCGGCCCAAGATGTGTGAGATTGGGGCGAAGAAGAATGGACCAGCGGCCATGCCTGCTAATGCGGCGGAGTTCTGGATCATGTTAGGCGAGTCCAAGTATCAAACTGGATAATTGTCACGACATACCGCGTAGGACTGTTGCACCTTTGACTTATGATACAGCTTCTCCTGATCCACAAGGTTGAGCTGCCCGGACAAAGGGGCAACAGCACCGGAGAAGGAAGCAAGGCATAGCACGGCGAGAATGACATATTTCCGCCTCAATGACCAGTTCTAGGTTATAGTTAGCAGCTACGATACTCGCGGCAAACAATAATTCCCAGGCTCAGGGTTAGATACCAGAGGATCTCGAGGGTGAGTACTAGGCTGGGGGATCAAGACGAGTTGATGGCCATCTGTGTGTTGAGCAGACAACTCGACGTCTGTCTCTTTCATGCCCATGATTAACAGGTCTGAGTCTGAGGACGAGTGACTAGCCAAGAATTACTAAAGTGTAACTCCTAAAGTGTTTGTATCATCCCTTTTGCGTTTTGTGGGGCTGGAATGCGGAGTCCGTGCGAAATCATTGTAGTTCGGATTTTACAGTATAACTAAGCGATACAGAATCTTGACCTCGAAACCAAGGCTAATGGATCAGAAGAATGTCTAGGTAATACGTACTCACTATATACCTCCATATAACTAACTAACTAGACCATATGGGCTTTGTCAAGAACTTCGGCTATAAAGCCGAACCCGTTGTCACCGCAACTCCACTCTCGGCGAAAAAAAGTTCAAAAGGCCGAACTGCAAGCACTTTTCACATGGATAATCTGAAGTAAAGGCCGTGATTTTTAGAGGAATAAATTAGGGAATGAATTCTAAGCTGTTTATGAAGTATCTAGATTACTGAAATCATGATAGCTACGAGTCAAAACTAAATACATAATTGCACTACATCTAAAGCGGGGGTCTCCAACAGTCGGCAACATAGTCAATTCACCGAAGGGCCCGAGATAAAATGCAAAAATGCCCGATTTGCAAGCTAAATTTTCATAGATTTGCAAGCTGCATTTCCATAGGAAAAAGTAATGATATACCCATACTTTAATCCCTACTAATCCCAGTCATCTATACTGAAATGGCCGACCTCGAGTGTCAAAAGCCGGAGCCACGAGTTGACTCGGAGAATTCCCATCATAACTCCGACACAGACTCAAATACGCCAAAGCCCAAGATACAGAATGGCTACAACATCCCATTATGGCGAAAGTGTCTCATCTTATTCATCGTCAGTTGGATGACTCTGGCAGTCACCTTCTCCAGTACCTCGCTGCTGCCCGCAACGCCCGAGATCGCGACGGAGTTCTCAACCTCCACGGAAATTCTCAATGTCATCAATGCAGGCGTGCTGATAGCCATGGGCTTTTCATCATTTATCTGGGGCCCCATTACCAATGTGTTTGGGCGCAGAGCTGCCTATAATGCGGCTATCGTCATCCTCTGCGCTTGTTCTGCTGGCACGGCGGCGTCCATTAACCTCCACATGTTCATTGCGATGCGCCTGATTAGCGGCTTCACGGGCACTTTCTTTATGGTTGCTGGACAGACTATTATTTCGGATATCTTTGAACCGGTTTGTCTTTTTCCATCCCCGAATCTGACGGAGATTGATATCGTTAGGTTGTGCGCGGTACTGCAGTGGGTTTCTTTATGGTTGGATCCGTCAGTGGACCGGCTATTGGTATGTTGTTAGGGTTGAGCTTGTCTGCGTTATATACACAACTGACAGTATTAGGTCCTTGCATTGGCGGAGTCATCGTTACATTTTCGCAGTGGCGCATCATCTACTGGCTCCAATTCGGCATGACTGCACTTGGCCTAGTACTTTCCCTTCTTTTCGTGCCAACAATCAACAACAAGGATGCAATCGAAGCAGCAACACAGCCGCGAACCGTCCGCTCAGTCTTGAGCATGTTCAATCCTCTTCGCATTTTCAGACCGTTCATCTACCCCAACATCTTCCTCTGTGTAAGTCTATATCCATGGACTGAATTTTTAGAAGCTTACTAGAATAGCACCTTACATGCGGTCTCCTTGCAACATTCCAATACGGGATTCTCACATCGGCTCGCTCAATCTTCAACCCCCGCTTTCATCTAACCACTCCGCTGGTTAGCGGTCTCTTCTACCTTTCCCCCGGAATGGGTTTTCTTATCGGAAGTGTGCTGGGTGGTAGACTTTCAGACCGCGCCGTGAAGAAGTGGATTGTCAAGCGTAATGGCGTGCGTCTCCCTCAAGATCGCCTGAACAGTGGTCTCATCACTTTGTTCCTTGTGCTCCCTGGCGCAACTCTGATTTATGCATGGACGCTAGAGGAGGGCGTGGGTGGTATGCCGGTACCAATTATCAGCGCTTTCTTCGCTGGCGTCGGATTGCTGGGCACGTTCAATGGGTTGAATACGTATTCAGCTGGTGGGTTGGCGAGTACATTTTGTCAATTTGTCAATTCGCTGACAGATTGCAGAGGTGATGCCGCATATTCGTTCAGAGGTGATTAGCGGCAAGTATGCCGTGCAGCTTAGCTTTGCCGCTGGGGCCACGGCGGCCGTCGAGCCTTTGATTAACTCTATCGGTGTTGGCTGGACATTTACAATTTGTGAGTTGCTTGCCAAGTAAAAGCGATAATATATCCCTTCTAATATCTAGCTCTAGGTGTTTTCTTTGCTCTTCTCGGTGGTGTCTTTGTCTTCATGATCGTGAGATGGGGACTTGACATGCAGCGATGGGTGGAACGAATGTTTGGCCTTGATGCCAAAGCCTAATCATGACGATAACCCTTTGCATTGCATTGCATCTTCTCTTCATTGCATATATACTGCATCATAGAATACATGGACATAGACATGACTGATGAATGTTTAGAAGACGAATGACAGCGGCGTATTCCTCTCTATTTCCTTCAACAGCTAGTGGCATAGGCCGACGTTGACTCCACGGGTAGAGCCACTTGGTGGTTTGGGCACAGTATCTAATATATGGTTAACCTCACGTCTAACTCTAAAGATTAGACTTTAATATCTACTTCTCTATCTCTCACCTTACCTTTACTTTACCTTGAGCTTTGTTGTGAGGGACCACGTGACTCTCACGTTTGACAGCTTCCATATATCATGTTAGCTAGATTCCCCCTTCTCCATGATTCTTTCCCTTCGTGCTTCCCCCCTCGCGTAGGGTAGATCATCAGCTCTCGAAAGCTTTACCTACTTTATCTTCCTTTGCCCTTAATTTACCTTTATCTTGCCCTTACTTTGCTCTTTGTCTTATATTTCTTCTTATATCATCATCCTACTTCCCGTAATATACTAGACTGTTCACTCCTCAAACAATCCTCCCCTCGAGGCCCACAATATCAACTTCACAGCCGAGATTATAGCCAACCTCGACGGATCCGCGGTCTGGCCGGCGCTATGGGTCTGACCGGAAGCTTCCAGCTCCGTCGCCTGTTTTCCTCTTAGTGTCCTTCCACCGAGCGGGTGATTAAGGACTCTGTCCAAGACCGGCAACAGGACTTTGGGCAGCCCGACCTACCCAAGCACCTCAAAGCCGTAAGGCCGGTAATCGACGCAGTAGAGCGGGCCGGCCAATTACAGCGGCCTTGCCAAAAGAGAACCCACTCTCAGCTCCCTCAAACGTCACCCGAGGCAACTACTTCGATGTACGGCAGATGTGGTGGACACGGCAGTACCTGCTTACCCGTCCCTCAGACCTCGGGGCTCGCTCTCAGCTAAAGCAGGTCCCGCTTTCCTTCGACGCCAAAGAAACGTTCCTCGCCTGGAAGGTTCTCAGCTACTTTCACATCCAGATTTGGCGGAACGCCAACTTCTCTGAAGAGCACCCAGATCACCTTGACTCGGTTCCCGTCGAAGCCCTTCCAGATGACCAGTACAACCAGCTAGTCATGGATATTAGTACCGCGCTCGACAGCCCGCCTAGGCCGTATGCCGGTACGGGTGACCTTAACAACGTGTATGCTGTGGACAACGCCAAAAGCCTGGACGATATCCTAATCTCCGGACCTAACATCAACACCGGAAACAACGCCAAGGCTGAAACCGCCAAAGAAATTATCAAACCGGTAACAGACCAAGCTAAGCTTCTCGTAACGAGGGAAGTAGTTAGCAAGTTGTTCAGGGCCCTATAGCATACACGTTGTTAAGGTCACCGGGACTCGATGCAGTATCGGCAGCCTTACCTTAACAACGCGTATGCTATCGGGCTCCGAACAACTTGCTAATTTCTTCCCTCCTTATGAGAAGCTTAGCCTGGTCTGTTACCGGTTTGATAATTTCTTTGGATAAGCATTGAAACTCTAGTAGATAACGGTCATCCGACCGAGGGGATACTATAGACGTAGAAATATGTCTATATCCGCCCTCACCTCCCTAATATCACCCCTATTAGGATATTCGATGCTCTAATGGACCGATTTCAATACGTTTTGGATAGTCACCTCGATTCTTCGAGCCGGCCGGCATAAGCCTCCTCTCTGTTAAGAGAGTGGTTGACTAGGTAAGAGCAAGAAGGTAAGAGTTGAAACTAAACTAAGCCTTGTTAGGTGAGAACTTGCCCGAAATCGTAGTAGAAACCGAACGTCTCTCTAATGGTTCCGTCATTGAAACCCATCTCCTAGACCGTCTGTTTCCCATAACTATCCTTCAACTACCGTCCTCGAATTTCACCTTTTGAGTCATCCATGGCTCCATCAGAGCCACATCCCGTTTTCCTAATCACCGAACTCCTAGAACTGATCCTACTCAAAACTGACATACGCACTTTACTTACGTCCGCTCAAAGGGTCTGTCGCAAATGGTACAATCTGATTAAGCATTCGCATGACTTACAGGCCGCCCTGTTTTTTAAGCCCGTCAGATATACCCTACCACGCGGGACGCCGGGCATTCGCAACCCGTTACTAGCGCAATGTATTTGGCCATGGTTTTACGGAAGACAAGCACGTTTACGGAGACCACCCCCAGTAGAGGGAGGGGCGAAGATACCTCAGATTAATCCTAAGGGCGATAGACGCTTTCTTCAAAAAGGAGCAAGTTGGCAGAAAATGTTATTTTCAGCAACCTCCTCGATCGTGTATTGGATTTGTGGAGAAAAATGGAAAGGATGTTGATGGTCCGGCATACACCGAAGTAAGAGTCCAGCCAAAAGAAGGCTATTTACGAATGTGCAACGTGGTCTCCCCTTTCTGTGATTATAATCTTTCGCCCTATCTTCACCCTCTACCTGAAGAAGGACTCATCTGGCACGGACGTATCGATGCAAAGGATTCCTCGCTTCTTGATGAGAGAGACCTCAGGGAGTATGGAGAAATCCCGCAGAGCCAGATAGCCTATGCTACATCAACATATCTACAGGACTGTGATATCGTGATTTTCATTCGGGAATGCTCGGGTGTGCGAGGGCGTTGGATCAGCTATCGTGCCACTCACTTGTATGTCTGGCTCTATTGTCTCTATATGAGTCTCGTCCCTGGGCAAACTTCTATTCCTGTGCCGGTGACCTAGCTTTGTGAAAATATCGAAATGGAATAAAGAGGCTAAAGTCAACGAAGGGACTAATATTTGCTGTACTTACGAATGTGAGGAGGAAGGCACGGTTGCTTAGATTATTGGGATAAAGTTAGTGAGGTCTGAAATAGAAGGAGATAATAATACGATATTGGACTGGGAAATATAATACCAAGTACCTAGATATTTGCAAGGCCCCGACATTTATCTATGTAATTTCAGCAGTTCATATCCAGATGTGAGCTTATGGACGCCGTTACGCCGACAATATAGCCCTGGAAGAAAGATTGCAGGCCAATGGCCATAGTAGCTGTCAGGAAGGACAGACACTCCTGGAAAGTGGGACTGAAGCATTTTGTGCGTGAAAGTATATAGGCTTCTCGTCGACAGTGAGACTACTCTCAGGGCCTTTCCCCAGGTCTGAGCCGGAGTATGCGCAGAGGGAGACGATGGCGGGATATCCGACAGAGATGGCGGTTTTGGAGCCGATTATGCAAAATCTCTGGCTCATTCGGATATAGACTTGCGGTTGTTGCATCCTGTTGATGCGTTTTCGAATGAGGCGAAGAATCTTTATACGCGTCATAAGTGGTAGGTGGTGCTTTGGGGATCAGAAATTAGGCGTATAAGTTATATTTGAATACCATCTAGTCCCAGGGTTATGATACTGGCGGTATTTGGTATGATAGGCTGCGGTTTAGTTCTTGGTTAGATCGGATTGCGCATAAGCTGCAAAAAGATTACTGAGTCCCAAGGTTATTGACGGGCGGTTATTATGCCGACAGGGACAAAAGCCCGGGTGGGTACCTTGTCGAGGTAAGCACTTAGTTTAAGTTGGCCGGATGGATTAAAAGATTGAACCCAGAAATTCGAGTTAACAGAGGCATAGACGTGAGGCGAACCCCAGAAGAGATATACCAAAGAACGCCCGCGAATGAACACTGGGGGTGCATATACTTCCAATGCTCATTCCGCAGGTGATGTCTAACTGTAGAATTCAAGACGCTAGATCAAGTGCACAGATCTGCAAGACAACATCCTCGGAATGAACATATTCAGAGGCAATGTGAGTAGGAATGATGATATTAATACGATTCACCACGTATCATTCAAACCAGCGTCGCAAAAGCAGTATGGCGGATACGTGAGTGGGGATCGGGCCAATTCAGTGTCAGGAATCAATGTCCAAGGCGAATCTCAAGCCATGTCGGGATATGATATCCCTACAGACAAGCCAGGCGCGCTGTGAGGACCCATCCTTGGTAGACATCTCGCGCAGCCACCGGGCAGCCTTCTGGACCTTGTTCACAAGAACTGTAGCCTCGGGGGTTCCCGGCTGTCTCCGGGTGAGGAGTTCGATCAGAAGAACAGTGATAGACTGCATGACGTAGTGCAAGGCACACCACCAGGGAGAAATACCATAGAGCCAGGATGCATCTGCCTGGTCCGGAAGGATGTCAAGCATCTGGATTGCCACTTGCACGCACATAGCCGCCATTTTCTCGCATATCGATTCCGGTGAACCGGTAGCAGGTGTGTTCGTGAGGTGACGGAGACATGGCTGGGTGATGACGAGCTTAGTAGTGTAGAAACGGAAGGCGAGACAGGCGCGCTGCCGCACAAAGGGAAGACTAGGGTCTAAGTCTGTAAAGGTAAATTCTGCCGGAAGACGGGTGAGCCAGTTGTCGACATGGCTGTTGAAGGAATTGATCTCCAGCTCCAATTTCCCCCATGATTGTCGAGTAACCCCAGGAGCGTATAACCTCTCGATAGCCCGTCGCATTATTCCCGCCAAGTCTACTGCGTATAAGAAGTAGAGCGAGATGTTGGGCGTAGGGTTGGCGGAGGAAGCCCAATCCATCGAGGCACTCGCAAATCCAGAAGTGTCGCGAGAGGAAAGAAGGGAGTTCATTAGATATTTTCGGATGCCCTGGTCAGTGATGAGTTGTACAACTTCTTTGTTCCCAAAATCCTCCTCTCGATAGGGAATTGGAAGAGGTGTGGTACAGAACTCCTCATCAGAGCTTGGCGGACGCCCAGTCATCACGCATAGTACCGTATCCAACAAGAATAACGCCCACCACACGCGGTACCGAGTCTCCTTCGAAGAGTGGGTGATACTGTCGCTGTCGCTACGAAGGTTCAGACCCATTGCCACCGCGGATCGAATCGCAATCCCAATAATTCGCCATGACCTGGGAAGAGAGAACAGCGGTTAGTTGGGACCCAGTTGCGACAATTCGAGATAAAAAGAGGAGAGGAGACGGACCGGTTGACTTGGCCAGTTGAAAGGAGGTAGAAGGCAGCCAGCCCTTCGACCTGCACCTGCTGCAAATTGGGGTGATCCAGCAGAGCCACATTGCCGATACTCAGCCGCCATGCCCGCGCAAAATACACTAAATCATCGTCAGGATCCACGAGGGGTTGACTGTCTGCGAGCAGCGAGTATTTCGCCGCGATGGCAAAGATCAGATTCAGCACTCCAAGCCACCTTTTCCCAGGGCGCACATTCGGACTGGAGTAGAAAGACCGGTACTGTCTCAGAAAAAACTCCTTGCCGACAATGGGAAAGGAGTGATGCACTGCTTGGAAGTAGTTGTTGACGAGCTTGTCAGCAAGGTCTTGTGGAGGCCGCTGCATTGGGTCGACCTTGATGAGGATCGAGATCTCGCAGTCGTCTTGAAAGTAGTTCAGGGACGACATGGATGGCCGATCGGGACTATCGCCGGCGGGAGTTGCGCTTTCCTGATCGAGGTCTCGCTTGAGTCTGTACAGCCAGGCCATCTCTGAATGCTCGCCCACAAATCCCATGGCCTGAATCTTTTCATCGCGGTTGAAATCCTCCTCGGTGTGATCAATCGTCAAGGGATGGCCCGAGGGCCCGGCCTCTGGATGAGGCCCGGAAGAACTGGAAGTCTGAGCATTCTTTGATATAACATATTAGGGGAAAGATCGGGTAAACTAAATGGAATGCTCATGCTCGTTGGAGGAAGGCAGGGAGGTGGACTCACTCTGACTAATGGGCCTACTGGTGTCCGATCAACAAGTTGAGCCGATGAAGAATCAAGCCTCGGGTAGAGCTCCCGTAGTAGAGTTTCGTAAGTATTGACTTGCGTGGAGAGATCATCCAGCTGCCTAAAGCCCAATTAGAAAGACGACCGAGAAATTAACCCACATGTCCACACGCACTTTAGCAGTTTCTCCCGCTTCCGATCACCATACGAGCACGGCATTCCGGAATCCTGACATCGTTGACAAGAAGGGCGATGACCGCTGCACTTGGCCTTTTGCTCTCGACAGTTCTCACATGCACGGCTGACTCGGCCACTATTGGCAGTCCAGGTACTAGGGTAGGAAGTCCGGGGGATGGCAACTTTAGCATTTCCATACGGATTGCCGGGGCTGGGGTCATCACGACCAGGGAATCGGTCGGTATTGGCAGAAAAGCCAACGGAAGATGGCTGTGTCTGTGTCTGTGTGTATCCAAGAGTCCAGTCATAGAAAGGTGCCGATTCGTTTACATTGTCCGGGTCTGAAGCGTCCTCTGGATTCGGCGGGCGAAAAGAGGAGTTGTCACTCATCGCGCAAAGGAGTGACTCGCTGGCATACTCCGTGGGGAAAGATACACGGAAGGCGCTTTTCGAGCCTAGTGGATTCAAGCCCTAACGAGGGGCTGGAACTGCGCATATCCTTTTTTTTTTTTTTTTTGGCTTTTGGCTGATCCCGATCCACGGTATATGCCGAATATGCATACGGGGAAAAGAACAAAAATGGAAAAAATGAAAAAAAAGTAGGGAAAAAACAGGGCATGCGCCGTATAGCAAAAGGAAGCCGAAATTGGGCCGGGGACCCGCGAAACCGAGAGCTGTGGTATGTCGGATGTCAGAGCCGCACGGTTTTGCCACTCAACATTGTCTCCGGTTTCCCCCAACACGAAACTTCTCGAAGTTGCATCCACCAAATTTGGTATTTTTGCGAGAGTCCCTTCGATGTCGAGCTTTGGACCCCGTTTTTGCTTTTTGCTTTTCTTCTTTTCTTCTTTTTTCTCTTTTCTTCCCCTCGGCGTGATCTGCGCTCGATCAGCATGCAAAAGGTGTACACATGGTATAGCGATATCAAGGTAGCTCGGCAATCAAAGACATGTTATCGTGACCCCGAAAATAAACCGATGCGTGTGGCTCCTCGATCGATTTTCGGCTCTGTTAGAACCAGGGACTGCGCAGGCTGTCGTAGATGCCACTGGTCGAACATAGACTGGCCTTGACTCGATATGGCTTGAAGTCAAGCATGGTTTCCTTTAGGGAGGACTGATAGAGATCTTGAGTCAGTGAGTAGGGCGGAATTCTCAATTAGTATTGGCGTGGTCATTAATAGTTCCGCTGCCTTTCCCCTTTGGACGGTTAGGGTTAACCGAAAAATGGGATGACAGCTCGCAACTTGTCCATGAACTTTCCTTTTTAGCAAGCATGACACGGCAACATTCAAGTTCCTCCTTTCTGTCCCCCTTAGCCTGATTTCTCAAGGTCCGCAAGATGAGGGTTCCTTTCACACAACAACAACGCGAAATGTAAAGAGACCCCCCAAGTCACGATTAGACGACAGCCTCGAGAGAAGAAGCCGACCCCGACACCGAGTCCAGGATACCGTCGATAGTTAAAATAGAGAGTCTATTCAAGAGGCAGATTGGGTTACAGCTTCTCCGAGAATACAAGCTCGTGATCTGTTGGGAGAGAACAATGACACAGCAGGCATCGAGCGCTTCAACACTGTGGCAGTCGACGGTGCCCAGTAATAACTTCGGCGATGGAATATAAGAACACACGCAGCTTTCGGCAGTGAAGATCAATGAGATCTAGGGAAGCCAGGAAGAAACACCAGGCACAGGGGTGTGAATTACCCATCGACACTTGTTGAGGTCTACCGGTAAGTCAGCTGAAGCCTTGAGTTACCAGTAAGAACATGCCGATTAATGTCAAGATAACCCACGCCCTTCCTGGCCTCGCGATACACCCGAACCGTCTTCACTCGCAACGGCCTGCCACGAAGACGATAACACGAGCCCAACAGCCCGATTGGACCAGTCGCACCCTTCGAATGATGGCCTGCTGGGAAGACAAGATGCTTCCTCTTGGAAATACTTTGTTCTCAAGCTCGGCGGAATATAACATCCGCCCATGCCCAAAAACTTCCCGAGCACCGAGCAAGCATTTTTTCAAACGCCGCACACCCACTCAGATAACTTCGAACGCGATCGAACACGTAGGAGGAACCTGATAAGGAGGATTCTCCTCGGGTTTGCATCATTCAGTCACCCCTGAGGGCTATCACAAAAGCTCGGCGAAGAGCTTTGGCTGATACTGCGCTGCTTTGTTCGAGTGGGGACTTCGGGCGATGAGATGCAATGTCGTTACGGCCTTCGGCAGTATGTCTTCTGTTGATCTCGAGTGTAATACCAGGGCATTGCGGCGGATTCCCACGCTTTCATGGACATTCAGAGGTGAATAGGAAGCAACAATCTCACCGTGGCTTCGATACAATGGGATATTCGGCAACGTGGGCAAGCTGCAAAAGTTGGCAAGCTGCAAGGAAACAGATGAAAAGCAACGATGGTCAGAAGGTGGATGCTCCGTGAACTGCAATTTCATGATCCTGAATGCTTGCGTGGGTACTGCGTTAGAGTTTCCGGCTTGAAAATTCGCCACTTGAACCATTTCTGACAGACATGGCAACATGTCGACATGCCAACAGCCATCGACTGAGTGGTGACTTGTCATGATTTTTGAAACCTTTGTCTAGGTGTGACCATGCAGATTGTCGAGTTACCTTTTCTGGCTTTTGTTGGCGCTGCAGGGATTCGGACATCCATTGGAGTGGCACAGCCTTTGTGCTTAGCCCGAGGCTCAGCAGAAGCTCCATGGCCCGAATCAACCCATCCCTTCAGCGGCTCGCGTTGTATCGGAGTATGAGTCCTGCCATGCCGACATTCATCGATCAGCCCTGTGGCCAGGACAATTGCTTGTCTGGATGCGACCGGGTAGATCCAGAGCTTGAGCTGGTACCATGGCAGAGGGGCCTTGTTTGGTTCATTGCAAAGGATAACTGCTCTTGATGCCTGCAAGTGCAGATGAGAAGAAGGTAGGGAAAATATTTGAGCAGGGGAATGTGATTTCATTTTCAATGTGGACATGTAGTTGGATCGCCGCCCGGAAAATGATTCCGCTTATTGTCGGAGCCTCATGGGCCATTTTAGCTTGGGCTGAAACCCTATTGGAGCCTGGGGAAAGATATCTCTTGTCTCCACCATTTGAATGAGGAGAGCCTATGGATTGCAACCTGTCAATATGGAGTGCTGATGGGGCTAGAGATGAGCACCCAGTTCGATGGGGCGCACGGCAGGCAGAACGATTCTACAACCAAACAGAAACCATGATCCCACGGGCCTTGCGGGATTCGATTCACGGGATTCACTTCGCAGTGGGTCACTTCCTCGACATCTGAAACCACAGTCACCTCTTGGTCATGTCCCAAGTCGATCCTAAGTCGAGAGATCTGCATTGTGCCTTTGGCTCTTTTGCCACCCACCCTTTAAAGGGCCCCGTCAACTTTGACTACAACTGATTTCTGCCGCTAAGTGATTGTCGATTATGCTAATTCCAAATAGGATGCTTTATAATGGTTGGCCTATCTAAACCATTAAGTGTGATACGAACAACACTGGCCTTGCCTGGGATATACCTATGCTATGTAGGTTATTGCTTGAAAACGGCATGGAAAATAGGTGTTTCTGTACCATTTGTCCTGGAGGTACCTAGGTAAGCAAAGTAGGTATCGTGATACCTAGCTACCCCAGAGTCCTTAGTTTATCAATCTCGGGCTTCTGTATTCCATGACTATGTAGTCTCCATAACGTCATTAGAGACCAGATATTGTCTAGTTATGTATCCGACCTCTTTATGCTCTTCTTTATGCAAGTCTCTTTATGTATATGGTTCGGATAAATGGAATATCCGATCCCCGCCTTATCGGAGTTACGCACGTGACGCCCATATCTTATCGGTCGTTCTGGATCCGCATCAGTCCAATTGCGAAAGCTCCGGGGAAGCTCTCAATTTGCCCCCTGCAATGCACGGGCACTGAAAAATCATGTCTCTGCGCGGGCCCATGCGGCAGTCTCACCTCAGGCAGGTGAGTGCTGCGAGCTTGGAGACCCTCTCGACTATCCGCTCTCTTGATGCATCCCAACGCGAACATGGCTTCACGCCCAATGAGCGCATTGTCCGGCTGTCCTCCAGCTTGATCCGGCACCAATGTACGCTGTGGGTTCATGATGAGATGTTTTCACGCGACGAGATTCTCCTGAATCCATCTGCCTTGGGCGAAACGAGAGTTCAGGTCGGCGATGTGGTGGAGATTCTGCCTATACGGGCGGCTGGAGATACGGCCCATTCCGCATTGAAGCCAGATGCAGCTGCGAAGACGTGTTGGGAGTCACACGGTGATACCAACTCGTCGTCACAATCGGAAACCACCTCGAAGTTCAAGACACCTCTGCAAAACCGCTGTTTGTTCGTGGTCAAGCCCCTCCCGCAAGATATCAAGACGCGCCATCCGAGGCTAGAGATCTCCGTGACCAGCAGCGTGGCCAATATCTTTGGCTTCAAAAATAGGACACAGGTCTTGCTGTCAATAGTTGATCGCGAACAATGTGCCGCGTCCCATGTGGATATCTCTTTCCGCGATCAGTACATGGTTCGATCTGACATGTGGAGGCTGGTCACGTCGGAACTGGTTGACAGGATCATTTACAAGGGACAGAAAATCACCTTCATGGGGAGTGTTAAGGCGACTGTCAAAAATATCTTCATCCGGGAGAAGAAGGTTCTATCCGGGTACTTCTCACCAAACACTATCCCCGTGTTCCGCAGCGAGTCGGCCAAATATGTCCTATTCATTCAGATGTCAAGAGAAATGTGGGATTTTGACTCTGAAGGTTCGGGAGATATCCTCTTCAGTCGGGTGATCAACGGCTTCTTGCCCGAGCTTTTCAAACGTTGGGCCAGTTCCGATGCAAAACATTTGGTTACTATTGTGCTTTTCACCCGAGTCGAGTATGACGCATCTATCCATCCAAGTTTGACGAAGCTGGACGCCGGGAGTTCGAACAATAGCTCTGGTCCAAACAACGTTCCAACTCGGGATTTCTATCGCGTTGTGGTGAACGACATGGCTAGTGGCCATTGGACTACAATTTTGGACGAGCTGAAAAAGAATTTCCGAACCTTCCTTCGGGATGTCTCCATCCTAAAAACAGATGATATGGATGCCGCAGCCGGGAGCGGAGTCAAGATTCCTTCCAAGCCCCATACTGCGACTATTGCCGGGCGACCCAGCACAGCTCTGCGCGGCAACATTCTCGAGGCGATCCATCTTGCTTCTGCGCATTTGGCCTTTGATCACATAGATCGAGATATGGTCCACACCGGCACATCCATCATCGTCATTACTCCCGGGAGTGGCGTGTTTGAAGTCTCCTATGAGTCCCTAGCCTCGACGACGGAAGCGCTGGCAAACCGTGGGATAGCCATTGATCTGGTCTGCCTGAGTCCGATGCCTCTTCATTCGGTACCTTTGTTCAAATACCGAGATCCTGTGGAACTATATTCGGGTAATACGACAAGCGCATGCAATACTCCCAAGGGGAACGCGTCGCCAGAGGTGCACCATTCAATATCAAGTCTTGTCAGTAGAACTTCCTATCTGTCCCCAAGTTCCTATCTCTCAGCTACGCGAATGCGAGACCGGGGAAATCTTCGCTTGAGGGATTGGAGCTACGGTATTCCTCACTGGCTTGATATCTCCTATTGGAACCCCGAAACGTATCGAGAAACGCGGAGAATCCTAAAAAACGACCCCAACGCTCCGATCCCATTTACTGTGACTCGACCATCCAAAGCCTTCAAACCACGGGTTCGCATGTACGAGATTCAAATGATGGGAGTCATGGAGAGCGAGCAATCGAACATCTCTATTCCCTACCTGCTTGAAGGAAACACCATGTCACGGCTTCGTGGATCCTGGCCTAGGCCTAATCCGATCGCCCATGTTCCGTCTAGAACTCGATTCGCCCCGTCGTCATTGAAGGCACACTACAGTGATAGCCGTCGACCGGAGCCGTTTCTAGAAAGCGTCGCGGACCAGACCGAAAGTCAAACCAGTGGACAGCCAAAGTCGCGCAAAGCTGTAATGACATGGATGGATCAGTACGATGACAATATCTTCTCTGTAAGACCGAAGCGTCGTCAACTCCAGAGACCCAAACCTAAACGTCTGAGCGAGCCCGAGGTTCAGGTTGCCGGGGCCCATGAACGGATGTCTGCACGGTCAATTTTGCACTTGCGGGAGCAAGAAATGGGCGGAAATGAACACACTCAGTCTTTGCGTCCACGCAGGCTTGATGGATCTATAGCCACTCCCAAAAGCCCCGTCTCCGTATCCTCAAAGAGTTCGTCCCCGAACAAGTCCGCATTAAAGTCCGCAGCGGCCCCGAAGAGCTCAAGGATCTCAAGGACAATCAGCTTTGCTCTGCGTGGCTTGAGTGCTACTCCTCCCCGGGCTCAAGCAAGCACAGGCGTCCATGTCGAGCATGCCAATGCATTGCCAATGTCAAACCAACGCCCCTCTGGTGGGACATTTTCCGACACGAAAAGCATTACCTCTCTGAGCCTCTCAGAATCCACGTCGACGCCTACTATCGTTGATCCAACGTCAAGACCATCCACTCCTCCGAAAATTCCCATGGATTCAAAGGTGACACCTTCGAAACCCATCTCCATTAGAGGTCCACTCAAAAACCTTGAGACTGAGGAACTGCCCGAACGTGGTGGCGGAGCTCAAGGCTCGCTTCCTACGTCCACGGCCGAGGCCCAATTCAATGAAGAAGGTCGTGAAGAAGGACCGGGTCGGCCAAACGATCACAAAATTGCGATCACCCCCAACCGTGGCTCCCGTGACACATCTGTGAGAAACTCACCAAGCAAAGCGCTGTCTCCGTGGGTAAGATCTGTCAACCCTTGTAATACCCCGAAGGATGTGTTGCGCAATACCAGCTGGTTTGGTCGTTGGCAACATGCATACCCGCGCCCTCCACATGTCGCTGTGGTCAAGTGGAAAAGTCTGAAATCGCCTGCGGTCCTACCCTTGACGACGGAGGAGTTTCCCACGGCCAGTGAGCTTGCCTCTGACTATCTGCAAACGCCATATCGTGTCTTTCCAAATGACGATGCGGATGGGTACGAGGCACCCAAAACACGCGGAATTCTTCTACGCGAGATGATCTCGCTGAGATTGTCTCATGGTTTCCAAATCGTCGTTGGCAAGACCGTTGCTGAAGTCTCCGCTCAGCCTGCTCTTGGGTCATTGAATGTCTTCGACACCCGAGGACTCGAGCGTGACGGTGTAACTGTCTTCCTCTCCAAAGGCAACGCTATTCACCGTCTTGTCTGCGTACACGGGGGAGAAATCGAGGTGACTCGCTTCACACATCAAACAGCCGCCACGCTTGCATCTTGCAAGAAGGCCAATCTCACTCTCTACCAGCCGGCTATGAGGACAATTCTTAATCCCGAGTACGAAGTGAAAGACATCAAGCTGGATCCCACTGCCGAGGAATATAATTGGAACTACGCCGACAATTACGTCGCTGGCCACAGGGATTACTTACACAGTCCAGCACAGCAGCTACATTTTTGGCGGGTGCGATATGTGTTGATCCCGATGCAACTTTATCCTAATTCACGTCGGCATCTGCAGCCCTTCAATGAAGATAATGAAGAGGAGATTCATTTGTTGGGTATCAGCCATCTGACCCATATATGGCAACGTCACAAGTATGTGTCGCCCGAGGAGAAGCGTTTCGACACGTCAACAAAGAAGCGAGATCAAAATCCACTCAATATCATGTACCAGACCCGCAACCCGTCCGAGGTTGTTGCGGCTGAACTTGACCGGGTGCTGCTCACCGACCCGAGGCTCGACAATCCACCCGCCCAGCTGTTACCTGAGTCCGAGCTTCTCGAAAGATCCAGCGTCAATTTGTCCTCGCTCGCGCAGATGATTCAGGGAGAGAAGGGTGTACGGATGATGGACCGCCGCTGGCATTGGCGATTGCACTACAACTGTTTCATTGGTTTTGAGTTCACAACGTGGCTCCTGCAAAACTTCCGGGACATCGACACACGTGAAGAGGCCGTCGACTTCGGCAACGAATTGATGAAGCATGACCTTTTCCAGCATGTCGAGAAGAGACATAATTTCCGGGACGGTAACTATTTCTATCAGATTTGCCCTGATTATCGTACTACGCGGCCAGAATCTCGTGGCAGCTGGTTCCCGCAGCTCGGCAAGTCAACGCCCTCGACTCCTGCCCCAGGGAATGTGAAAGACTCCCCTTCCAGTTTGCACGCCCGCTCCGACGACGCGGACGAGCGGATCCCGCCCACGCCGACCACACCGTCAAAGACAAAGAACAAGGTCGCTATCCTGCTGTCTAAATCACTCAAGTACGACGTGGACAGCCGCAAGCGCTCGAACCGGCCCGAGGTCATAGACCTCCACTATGACCGGCTACACAACCCCGAGAACTGTTTCCACATCGAACTCAGCTGGATGAACACAACACCCAAGCTGATCGAAGACGCCGTCCTCTCATGGGCCGCGACAGCAGAGAAATTCGGTCTTAAGCTGGTCCAAGTCCCAATTGCAGAAGCTTCCGCCATCGATAAAACCCAACCATTCCGCAAACCCTACAGAATCAAACTAAAAGTCCCACCCCCTAAAGGACCAGTCCACACAGTCTTCAACAACGCCTCCTTCGCCCAACCCGGCCCTCCAGACGCACTTTACTATCAAAAGAGTCTGCTTCGCAAATTCGATTTCGTCCTAGACTTCGAAGCAGCAAATGCCTTCCCAGTCGACGTCGAAGTCTCCTTCTCCTGGGGCAAACCCGACTACAAATACCCCCAGTTCATCCACCGCACAGGCAGCATCCTAGCCCAAATAACCGATGACGGCGACTTCCTCCTCCTAGCCAATCGACTCGTCAGCACACGTAGTGTGGCAAGTCGCGACACAGGCCGCTACGATCACAGCCGAGAGTACCGCACCTCACCCCGTCTGTCACCGCTCGCAAGACCAATTCCCGAAGCGGGCAGTCCCATATCTCTAGGGCCCACAAATATTGACTCCGCGAACCTCTACCGCGCCCCAGAACATATTCTTGCCGGTCTAGTGGACTTTTGCAATGACACCGCACAACTGGAACAATTCTACAGCGAAAACCACGCTCGTCCAGTCTCGAGCAAGGTCGAACCTGCCAGTCATCTAGATGTGTCCATTCCGTCCCTGGAGCTGCCTGCCAGCGTAGTGAGTCACCATATCTCGCCACCGCCAGGCTTCCCGTCTAGGATTACGCGGGGGGAGACCTGGGATGGGTTGATGTCGCCGCGTGCGAGGGCGAGAGGTGACAGTCTTATCGGGAGTCCTCGGAGTCCAAGAAGTGGGGGTTGCGTCCTCTTGAGTGATTTGCCGAGGTGATTTTGTGATACCATATACATGTTTTTGTAGCTGTCCATACTGTGATGATAAATATTTATAGGGCCTTGTGGGGTCTTGTTTTCTGTCACTCTTTAGCAAAGCACCTACAGTGATCCGGCGTATTAATCCGACAGGTAATAGATTTGTACAGACCTCGGAGCTTCATTACTTCTAACAACTAAATCAAGAACCTATCAATCATCATTCTTATTGTCTTCTCTTTGGTCTGTCTAAGAACGGCAAAATTTTGTAACTACGGATTTAGAAGTATAGTTTAACGTTTCCACTCATCCCGTGGTTCTTGGATATTCATATATACGATCTTTTTAATTTCGCTATTTAGGGTAAGAAGACATGAAGATGAATTAAGGATAAAGTGAGAACAAAGTAAGAGTAAAGTAAAGTGAGGATAAAGTTACAGAGAAGTAAATAGCGCATAGTAAATTATATTCCAAGCCCGGTATACTAGCTACGATTCTTTCTTTCTCACAGCTATCGACACCGCAAGAGGTCTTTTTCTCCTCACCTCTTCGTACGTCTCGACCACTTTCAGTTTCTTCCGTTGTCATGTTCTCACATCCTCTGACACCTTCACTATTCACTTCCCCACTTACAATCATTTCTCCACCTACATCATCCTCAATCATTTCTCCACCTACATCGTCCTCAATCATTTCTCCACCTACATCGTCCTCAATCATTTCTCCACCTACATCGTCCTCAATCATTTCTCCACCTACATCGTCCTCAATCGTTTCTCCACCTACATCGTCCTTCACGCCTCGGGTCATAGCGAGATAGGATTTCCTCTCACTTCTGAGAGTTCGAGGTTCACCTTTCTGACGCCTGATCTCACTTTACTGCAAAGGTCGCAGACTACGACACTGTGCGTCGAGGCTATGGCTACCTCGAGCAGATGGAGGTACGAAACAAATGGGAAAAGGAGTGTATCGAGGAATTTCTCTCCTCTCGGAACCAGCCGGTATACACTGAGGAGGTACCGGACAGATCGGATTCCGTCAACCCGCTTATCAGGCTGGTCACCTAACCAGTCTGGTCGGATTCGACTGCCTGCCCATCATCCTTCGCCTCACCTCCCTGTGCCGAGAGCCCGGTCATGAGATGCGCGCTGCAAATGACACTACAGTGGTTACTGGTGGTGACATCCCCCCACTAGCGGTGACCACTGTCGAGCTGCGCTACTTGCGCAAAACCCAGATTTCCCATGACCGTGTCTGATAACCGAACGTCTATACAAGGGAATGACCGAGGCTGATGAGGGTGTTGTCGAGGGCGGCACCGAGGACAAGAAAATTGCTGCCATCAACTGGTCTACTTTGCGACAGCTCTGCCATCTGGCAGTCAACCCTAAGCTTGACATCTTTCTCCGCCGCTCTAACAGTCACGTTCTCTCTGCCGAAATTGGCGCCTTTGGGGACATCGGTGATGACCGTGGATTTAACTTATTCTTTGCTCGCACAGTAGAGGATCGCGCTCATTCGATCCCGACCAACCGAATCGCCGTGGTGAACTATTTGGCCCACGACTGTCCCCGGTTGCGCTTCCTCTTGCACATACTATGGTCTGAGGGAACTCTCGCGGAAACTGGCACCCGTCCCAGAATTATGGTCTATTGCAACTGGCCGTTTACGCGCTGGCTAGTGGAGATGTTCTTGGATGCCCTTGGAGTGGAGTTCCAGGTCATCCGTGCTGGCATGTCAGTCGAGGCGCGGTCTCTGGTAATTCAGCAGTTTACAAACCCAGAGACTACCACGACGGTGCTCCTGACCACCTTCAACTGCGGCGCGCTAGGGCTGAATGTGCATGCGCAATACAGCCGCATTGTGCTGATGGGGGTGCGCAGAATTACAACGTTGTCTTCCAGACAATTGGGCGCATCCACCGACTCGGACAGCGGGAGCCACAAAAGGCGTGGATCCTATTTCAGGATCACACAATTCAGCGCTTCATGGAATTTAATTGCACCAAGAAGATCCTCCCGCAGATCGCTGCCTAGTTACGCCCTTTCTTTGAGGGCCAGGTCGCCACCTTGACCACCGAGCCGGGTGACGATACCCAGGCCGAGAACGACAGGGCGGAGGACCAAACCCTCAAGCTGCTCGCCTATAGGGTGATATCTTATCTTATCCTTACTATATCTTTACTTTGTCTTTACTTTATCCTTACTTTACATTCACTTTGCCTTCACTTTGCTCTTTGTCTCGTATATTTATTTCCTTATATCCATATGTAACCTAGCTATCCTATACTAAAGTTGTTAGAAGACTCGACTAGACTATCTTTATAGAATAGGACGTAGTCGTAGGAAATCAACCATCGTAAAGTACCATAAAAAATAATTAGAGACTATAAATATTTTCATTGTACCTAGGGAAACCTTATCTCGTATTTTCCCCAACTTTCACCTTCATACCTAACCTACATCACCCACACAATTGTTTGGCTGCGGGTTTGACAGCCATCAGAATTTCCCCTTTGACTAGGCCTTTGCCCCTCATACTCGTCCTCTGCGTGTCGATATTGCCAAGTGTCGATGCCGCAATCACGCACCAGCTCCATGCAACCATCCAAGAGATGGGCCTAGTGTCAAACATCTTGTCACGGTCACGACGGCAGCCACAAGACTCGGTGCCATCCGCGATGTTGCGCACTTACCAAAGGCGGATGAAGGATTCGGCTTCATGACGGACGAGCATAGACAAATTATGCTTGGTCAAGGAAGATAGCGGGTTGATCCGAGGAGATCAGGTGTCCTGTGGCTATGAGACCCAATTTCATGTAGAGGTTGATGTCGACGGCAAGAAGGAGATCTTGCGCGGGCGCCCCGATTATTCTCTCTGGTTCGGGGCACAGGCAGACCTAGAAACTGACCTGGTTATTGTCGAGGCAAAGACCACCGAGCAGATTGGCCATGCCAGAGACAGGTGCTGGCGTATATGGTAAGTCATTCATATTATACTAAAAGCATCGCTAATGCAATTTCTAGGTCTCGTCCAAAGAGCGTCAGAAAGCTAACACAACCGTGTACGGGATTACCACCGATGGCAACAGGTTCTCTTTCTACAGAATCGATAAGAACGGCAAGGTGAGTCAAAGAGCACCTCATTTCATATTACTGTTGTCTGACATCCATAGAGGTGCTCAAAAAGAATTGACTGGGATCAGACCGAAGAGTTGGTCTCCTTGTCCAGATATAAAGATGGCTTCCGAACAATCTCCGACGGCTACCCGGGAAGGTGCCTTCCGATCGCGGCAATTCAGCAGGCCGGAGATGACACCCCGATGGATGCTGCCCATTGTTGTATGATCGAATCATCATAGTGTTTAGCTTTTTGCATCTTTATCTTTGTTCCGATACATTGGTTAACAATGATATGTCCGATGGACTTTTGCTCATGTTGATGTTTTGTCAAGATCCGAGCTGGCCGAGCTAAAGACCAATCAGCTTCGCCCCGGGCATCCAGTCAGAGAATTGGCTCGAATTCAAGCACGTGAGATTTGACGAAGGTCACTTTAAGACTCGATCTCCGGTATGGAACACAGGAGTTCGAAGCGGTAACTAGGTAAAGCGGTATAGGATTTGCCAAGGAATATCTTTAAACTAAATATGGGAGGATACCTGATTTCTGAGGCATGGATCGAATCATAATGTAGGACCTAGGTAGCTTTGAATCAGTCTGAAGTGATGCATGATGCATATGCATATGCATATGCTGCTGTGTAAGAGAGGACGAGCACATGTCAAATATCGAGATCATGTGTCCTCGTTGTTGTTCATCTTTCACCGCCCTTTCCTCTCCACCCTTTCTACATCCCACTCCCCACTTCTCTTCTTCAACAACTTCTTTTCTTTGTGCAGTTTCCAATTGTTCTGTGGGGTCTCCGCTGACCAACTTCCATGACCCTCTTCCCCCACCTCGTGCTGCACATCCCACTTTCCAGCCCCTCGTATCGTTCCATCAACGCCAAATGATGGTCATGGTCCCTGTCCAGTGGAATTAAGCAATGGGTAGATGCAGTCTAGTCCTGTCTGGCTGTCTGCTACCCATCACAGCATCTCGTGTTTTTGCCTAATCATTTCCCCTCTTTGCTTACTTTTGACACTCCCGAGCACCTTCCAACGACGGGAACCCTCCCGAGGTCCCTCGCCATGTTGGGCAGACTCTTGAGCACTGCCGCCTCGAGCTTGAATCCGGCAGCATACTCTTCACGAAATCAAGCTACCCCTCTAGAATCCGTGACCGAGGAGGAGCACACCTCCGGCCTTCTTTTCCCCGATGCCAGCCTCCTCCGCCGATCCAATGCCCATGCCTATCCACTACAGACAACGTTTCACTCCCCGAATGCATCGTCCGCAGGTGCTTACGATGATCGTGGTGGAATGGAATTAGACTCCTTGAGGGACTTCCGAGTCATTGTAGCTCAGAATGCCTTGGGAGACCGCGATGCATGCGTCCTGCTCGACACCCGTGCTTCTTCGGATTCTCCTTCGACTGGCCTCGGAATTGATTCGCAGGGTGGAGAGCAATCAGGCCCCAGACATGCTCGTGCTGTATCGAGTCTCTCGCGTGGCACTCGGCGGAATTTCCTGAACCAGGCCTCAGTGGTTGAATCCAGTCCTCTGTCTGCCGCTGCAGATGCACGCAGGTCAACACCTGCAAGCCCCGGTGCCTTGTCTCGTGCTCGAGGCCGCAGCTCCACGCTTGCACCATCTGGAACATGGCACGAATCCGGCCACTCCCGGCATGCGGCCGATTCCAATGATACTGGTCTTCTCAACTGCATATTCGGCAGTAGCGCCTTTAGCTACCGTGGCTCGTCCACTAAGATGCACATCATATCTGCTGATGATGAACCCTCAACGGTGATGAGTGTATCACCTGCTGCCCGCAGCCCACTTGGCCGCTCCTATACCACTGGGAGCCCAGGCCGAGGATCAGATGGCAAGCCACCATCTAAAGTAACGGTTCTTGTTACTCGCATGTTTAGCGTCAACTTCCCAGAAGGCGCCGAAGCGTCGGCTGAGCGACATCACTACGCTAATTCTCTCTATCAAGAGTCTTTGCCCGAAATGGGCTTTCCCTTCCCGGATGTTTCTAAGCAACGGAAGAAGATCAAAGAGAAGAAAACGCCCATGTACGCTGTTGCGATTACTATTCAGGTTCCGTTGCTGGCACGTAATGCGCAACGGCCCATGTCAAGGTTCAGTACATTGGGTCCAGAGGCTCATCGAGCGGGGCTGTCTAGCTCGCTGGACTCGGACTATCGATGGCCTCCAGCATTGTTCGATGATAGCCTCTCATCAGCCTCTCCTCCTGCGAGCTTGGACGAGCGCCTGGATCTATTGGTTGACCACTGGGATGTTATTACCCGCACTTTATCTCACTTGGAGAGACTCGCTCGCAATGAGATTCTATTCCTCCTGAGGAAAGTGGACTCGTTATCTGGGCCCCACCCGAAACCCGCCAAGTCTCCCAACATGCAGCGAACTAATCAAACCATCGTGCATCTGCCTGCCAACATTCTGTCCGTGAATTCCAAACTTAAGGAAGAAGCTATTCGCAGCACTCGCCGGATTGGCTTGGCCCTCCAGACTCCATATGTCGTGACTGGCCAGAGTCGGTGGGGTGTATGGCGGGAGGAAGGTCGGTCCATTGTTCGTGGCCTCGGAGATAAAGAACAGAACTTCTTCTTCCTCGTGTTGCTGACGGCATTCCTGGGCAATCATACCGAGTGGCTGCATACTCTGGGCCCGGAGTGGTATCGCCGCCGGCATAATCAACAGCAAAAGGCTCAGCAGGATACGGATCCCATTCTCACCCACCGGACTGTGATTGTTTGCCCGGACAAGATGACTGCTCGTCGTTTGATCTTTCTGCTCTCTGCTTTCCTTCCATCTAATCAGCGCCCGGAGCCTCTCCCGTCGCCACTTAGGCCTGGCACATCAGCTTCCGTGCGGGCTGTCTCACACAGTCCGCCGGGCGTGCCTATTCTCCGCCAGGAGTCTCTGCGAAGAGCAATTGAACGACGATCTCGTGCTCAAAGAATGAATACTGGGGAGTATGAATATCATCGTCGCTCAATGAGTCTCTCATCCCAGGATACGGCGCAGCGGTCATCCGAGGGAACTGATACAGCCGTTACGCCTCAGCCAATCTCAGCCCGCAGGGGATCAGATGCTCGTTCAATCAGAACACTAGGGCCAGCCATTCAGACCAAAGATATCCGGGCGCAGAACACGAGTGGGGCCACCACTTCCATGACGACCCAGAGTAGCACCGTCCCGGTGCCCCATTTTACATCGCAGCAAACTAGCTCTGACCAAGGACGCTTCGAAGGCAGTGCGGTAGATGCGAATGAGAGCCTGGCCTCAGAGAACTTGCTGAAGAGCCTGCAAAGAAGTGATAGCTCGATAATGAGCTCAAATGGCAGTGTCCCATCTACAGGAGGCCGATGGGGTGGTCTTTTCTCCGGACTCTGGAGTTCGAGACAAGAATCATCCACTGATGGCAGTGATACGTATTCGGCGTCTGCAGCAGCTCGCAAGCGATCTGTGTCCACAATTGCTGGTCCACCCACACGCGGTGCACCCACCTTGAGTCAAATGGTCAAGGAAGTCAGTGAGGAGGAAACAGAGGATCGTCAAGTGACCGCGCCCAGTGGTAATATTTCAATTCCAACTGCATTAGCCGCGTCTCACGGCCCAGAGGAAGACTCACCGGAACTATCCGCCGTCACGAGCCACGCTCGTGAATCTCATCTGAAACTGTTTGTCCGGGAAGAGGAAGGTGTGGTCGATGTTGATATTCCGCTTCCTGGTTTCCTGTCGCTTTCCTCCTCGGGAGATTCGACCATTGCTTCCCCCAAGAAGACCCGAACATCAGTGACTAGTGCAGACGCGATGGCGTCAACGCACAGCAGTGGCTCCGGCTTCCACGGTTCGATGAGAGAAAATGACGGACCCAGCGCCCACGTAGCTGGTTGGCTGAAGCTTTTCCACGAGGATTTCTCCCTGCAAGCTGTTCGACCCTATGCCGCCCTTGAAGCGGATATCAAACGCGCGATGCAAGCCGAGCCCTCCCCGTACATTCCCGCCACGCCCGATGTGGACGGGTCTGAGAGATGGGTGGACGTTGCGACGACGCTGATCGCCTATACTCGGAGTTCAAGTGTCAAGCGTCTCCGATTGAGACGTAAGATTATCGTGGGCCACAGTGGTTATGGGCAGAGCCATACTCCTCCATCGCCAGCCAGTGGCCTCAACTCCAGCCGTACTCCTCCCATTTCTCAATTCTCGGGCTTTTTCGGTTCGGGCAAGGTCCCTGATGGTCCCAGCGAGGGACAAGATTCCTGTTTCGTGGAAGAGCGATTCATCGAAGAACCAGTCATGGACCTTGATAATATTCTAGTCGATGCGGTTGAGCGAGTTCTCGGTCAGAGTGGCTATTCATCTCTCGCGCATTCGCGAGCTCCGTCTCCCTCTCGTGCTCGCAGAGGCGAGGATAAGAGCCAAAAGACAACCCGTGGTGAAGAGCAACCTGCAGTCGAGGTTCCTCGCGGCGAGTGTCGCAAAATGGTGCTCGGTGCTCTGGAAGAAGTTGTTCGTCTTGTCACTGCGGAACATTGCCGCGAAGATGTGGACAGCGAGCTTGGAATCGCTGACCGAGAGCGGAGAAGAGCCATGGCCGGTGCTGACAACACTCTACGTGAAGGCATCCGAAAATGGCTTCTCGATGTTGAAGAAGCTTGGTGATTCAGCTTTCGCCTTTCTTTCTTATTATCCTTACGATCTTTTTAATTTGGGCATTTGGTTGTTCGAGGGCATGGGGGATTGCAACCCCAAGACTCCCTGGCATTTGTTTCACTGCATCCATGCAGCGCCTTGTTTGATTATGATACCCAGTTTTTGCTCAAGCCTACATCTTTGATAGCATTTAGCATCAATTGAGACCAACATTTTGAAATAGCCTTCCAATTTCCAAGGTTGTTAAGGATATACAGTTTTAGGGTTGCCCCTGTTGAGGCACATAGGAATTGGAGATGTGGAAGAGCTGTGTGTATTGTAGAATAGAACTAACTTGTGTACAAGGAAGTACAGGATAGAGACTCCCCCGGGAGCGACAACTGACAGCTCCCCCATTTTCCATCTTCGTAGCACTGGCCTCGTTAAACCCGTTAAAAACCTCTCGCTAGGAGAGGAAAAGATGTGGGAAGAGTACCAGTTTCAGCTTTAGTTGATATCTCAATCAGAATGCATCTCTCAGTTGGTCCATGGATACTTGTTATCCAAGCCCAAGAATGGGAGATCGCCGAAACGGATGGTGCAATCATCTGTCCTCTGTCTTGACCCGATGTCGATGTATCGGTGTTATAGAATAGGTGTTTGATGTAGACTGGTCTCGCAAGTACTTGAAAAGGTTCTTATGAATGGACAGCATGCGAGGGCGGTGCTGCGGTCGTCGAAGTGGTCGTCGAATTTGCTATTTCCCCCTCTGAGCTTGAGGACACAGACGCCCCAGACGTTCATAATTTGACTCTTCCAGAAACCTTCCACTTGACCACTAAGGCCGAGCTGAACTCTTCAAAATCCTCTTCCAAAAGCCCCTGGTTGGCTTTGCGGGAGCATGACGAGTCATTTTCAAGATAATGTCTAGCTCGTTTGCATCCCTCCTTGAAGAAGCATAAAACCGGTTGAACTCATTATCAGTGAGTTTTTCCATAGCCGCATAGACTTCGGTGTTTCTAACGGCACATTCCTTGAGAATATTTGCCAACTCTGTAGTTACCGGTACCATGTCTGCACATAACTGACTGCAACGTAGAATCAACTCCGCAGCCTGTTGGTACCTTTCGGCTATAGGCATCTTCTCTTTCTCTCTCTCGCGGTTCAAGATCGAGAGCTTTTCAATCTCTAGCTCTATATTATTGAGCTGTTGGAGTAATATCCGGCGAGTGTGCTCATTCTCCATGATTGAGGTGAGTACATCTTGGCTTCGCTGGTATTGCGGAGTGGGGTCATGGTGGCATGAGTCGTATGGCGGAGGGCAGTAGGGGACTGTCTCTGATTCTTGTTCAGACATATTTAGGAATGCTTGAATAACTTTGTATGGTAGGGGTAGGTTTGGTATGAGGGAGGAAGTAAGGATTTTTGGAGAGAAATGTGGGATATATGGCAGAAGAACATTATAAGTCATGGCTAGGCACAGCCGCATTTTAGAGCCATGGTAGCGGTACCTACTAAACTAATTTGAGTAGAAACGTTGTTGCCGTTCTTAGACACTAGAACCGGAGAGAAGATAATAAGAAGGACCTCGATGATTGATAGGATTCTTGAGTTAGTTGATAGAAGTAATAAAGCTCTGTACAAATCCACCTAGGTATTACCTGTCGATTAATACGCCGGCAAAAGTGGAAAGCTGACTACCTACGGGGTCATTTCGATACTAGGCATTCCTGTGTTTAACTAATATGCCAAACCAATATATAATTCGTGATCGTACTTAGTCTACCGAGCTAATCACATCATGCTTTCGACTGCCGCTTGACCTTGTCCACGAGCCGCTTGAGATCTTCGCTTCCTGCCTCTTTAGATGCCTTCTTTTGCTTCTGCTTCTTGCGATCCCGGCTCTCGGGTGTAACCTCCATCTCACCGTCATCCCGGGTTCGCCGGCGCTTAAGACCTTCGTCGAGTAGGGCCTTCATGCCGGAAGTCGCCTTGAACCGGGGATTGGTCGGATCGATGGCAAACTCGTGGCTGTCGTACAGACGCGAGAAACGAGGATCAGCGACATCCACGTGGAAGTCATCTGTAGCCACGGGCTCCTTGTTCTTCGCTTTGCCCTTGCTCTTGCCCTTCCGTTTCGCCTGTTTCTCTGCCTTTTCAATTTCGTTCATGTCGAAGTGCTTAATGTTCGCCTTCTTGTCATCCACCATCAAAAGCTCAAGTTCGGCGCGCTGAGCAGCGGAAGCAGCTTCTTCGGCAGCGCGTTCTTCACGCTTCTTGCGCTTCTCCTCCTTGCGGCGCGCCGCAGAGGCGGCCTTGCCGTCGGGATCTTCGAAGAATGGATCGTTGAAGCCCATGTCTTCCTCTGCGTCTTGTGGCGCCTCAGTCGCGGGAGGCATGTGATTTTCATTCTCAGCATCCTTGTCCTCGGCAGATGTACCCTCTGCTTTAGCCTTGAGTCTCTCCTTTCGTCTCTTCTTGCGCTCGCGCTCCTTCCGAACGTACTTGTCGATCGTGCTTTCTTCGACCTCTGGCTCGTTTTCAAAAATGCTATCCTTGCCATGGCCACCGGCAAGGCCGGATGTAAACGTAACTTCCATCTCGCCAACAGGACCAGCCGACTTGGAAGAGCGAGTAGGTTCCGTACTGAGACCAAGTAACGCGCGCATGCGCTGTCTCTCAGCCTCGCGCTTCGAGAGCTTGCTGGTTGTGCCATCACCGGTGGTAATGTCCACTACTTCCACCCCTCCATCTTCTTCGTCCTCGCTGTCGGAGCTGTCGCTTCCGAGGTAGGCCTTCAAGTCATTCTCGTCGATATCTTGTCGCGAGCCCCGGAAAGCACGAGCCTGGGCTTCCTTGCGTGACTTGTCGTCCGCATCCCATGTCAATTTGACTTTGCTGTGCTGTAGAGCATCTGTCACGAATTCGTTGGGCTTGTAACCATCGGGGATTCGGGTGCAATCGTCCCGAGGCTTGTCGTCATCGAAATCGGTGTCATCAGGTACGAAGCGAAGGTCAAAGAAATTGGCGCTGGACAAATACTCTGCGCCGTCCACAAGATCGTAGACATGCTTGGCAGCGTCTTTGGAAGAAAATGTGAGGATAGCGTAGTAGTAGCGCAGTCGTTCAAGCTGGTACTTTCGCAACTTTGTGGAGTTGAACTCCTCGCCGTCGTCGTTCTTCAGCATTGACTTTTTGATTTCCTCCTCTTCCTCATCGGAGTCAAGCTCTTCTTCCTCTTCCTCGTCCTCGCTCACATCCTTTTTCGAAGATGCGAAAATCTCCTTTGGGGGCCCTTCGGTTTCTTCTCGCTCCATGCGTTCCTTTCCAAATTCACTTGGGTAAATCGCAACCTTCATAACACGGCCTCCAGTCGGGAGGAAGCTGGAGAAGACAGCCATCAGGTCTTCGGCCCGAATGTTATCCCAGTCGAGGTTCACGACGGCTATCCGTTCTGTGACTTCCCCCAGTGGGACATTTGACTGCTGCTTGTCTGGGAATTCGAGCTCCTCCTCCGCGTCTTCGGCTTCCTCTTCCTCCTCTTCACTGGAACTTTCTTCATCGGATGAAGACTCAGAGAAACCACCATCTCGTGCGGGATCAAATGAGCGTCCCTCAACCCGTTTTAGCTCCTTCTCCACTTCATCATCATCGGCAATGCTGGCTTTGTCGTCATCTTCGTCCTCCTCATCCTCATCGTCGTCAATCCGGTAGAACTTCTTGAGCTGCTTCTTGGTATCATCACGCGCCAACTTGCGTCCGTATCTGTCGACAGCGGCATTGCGGGAGAAGTCCTTGTCGTCAAGCATGTGCGCAAAGCGCTTGTCGAGTTTGACATGGGTCTGGCGCTTGCTGGGGAGACGGTAACGAGGGTCGCTCTGGATGCTGGCGAATCTGGGATCGGCTATTTAGATTGATTGTCAGTGATCATGACCCTCTCCACGATCTGAAGTTGAGATACGAGCAATGGTCAATACATACTGATCACCGGAGCGGCTTCGCCTTTGGCTCCTCCAGCCTTCTTGGACTTCTTCTTGTCCGGACATGCCATCGTGATCTCCAATTCTGACTTTCAGAATTTGGATGGCACAAAGAACGAAAATTTGAAGATAAAAACTTAAAGAAGCAATTGAAATGAAATGCTTCTCGACCGCGGACAAATTTCTTTTTTCTGCCGGCGTTTTGAGGCGGTGACACGGCACGTGCCATTGTCCGGAAAAGGAAAGGTCACACCTGCGGACTTCCAAGGCTCAGTTCTAAGTGTATAATACTGCTGGAGAAAGAAGCTGTAAAATATTCATATGTTCATGATTTTCGTATATTTGCAAGAAGCACCTGGGCAATGCAAGTCAACAGTGCGCTATATATGCAATAGTATGTCAAGCTACGAATGATTGGGGAAAAACTAGCACCCGAAGTATCGCTTCTCCATCCACCGCGGCTCTAAGTCCGCCTCAATGCGTCCAACAACGACATTGATTTTGGGGAACACGGCAGTCAACCGCTTGAGACCCGTCTCTCCTGCGGCGCAGGTAACGAAGACAATTTTCTCTTCTTTCACGCCGTGGTCAACCAAGACGCGCACGGCCATCAGTGCAGCTCCTCCGCTGGACATCTGAACATCAAGAAGCATAACCATAGAATGCTCCTCAATTCGGTGCGGTAGCTTCAAGTAATGCAGCTCCGGTTCGGCGCTGTTCTCGTCCGTCTGGATCAGGACCCGGCCGGTGATGCAATCAGGGATGGTTCGCTTAAGCGCAGTCTCTAGGCACGAGCCTCCACGTAGAATAGCAACCGCCGACACAGTCCCTTCTGGTTTGAGACCCATGTACGCGTTTCCTTGCGGTGTTTCGACATTCGTCGAGAGATACGGCATCATGTCCAATGCCCTAGGAAAGGTAAGCAGAGAAGCGGTGCACATGGGAAATAATACTCATACTTTTCGATTAGGATCGAGGCAATTCGGTCAAAGTAGAACACGAAATCTACCTCCTTCGTCTCCGGGTCTTGCAAGATCGTGTGCATTCCTTGGACCTGTGGTGTCGAAGGCAGCACGTGTACGTTCGGGGGCAGCTCCACTTTGGCTGCAATCAACCCAAGATTGCGAAGCATTTCGGTATGCTGATCAGACTTCTCCTGGAGCATGCGTTGGATGTGCTTGACCACCATATCTGACCTCGTTAGCGGGCGAAGAGCTGGAATCGTTGAGGGAATGTACCGATGGCGGTTGTATTCTCAATGCCACGAGGAATGATGATGTCTGATATAGGAATTAGATTATCAAGTGCAAACATTGGAGGGCATAGACCAACCCGAGATGCCACGCTGAGGCGACACATATTTGGTACAGGACGGCTTCACAAAGGTGAACCACTGTTTGACGATACCATCAATGTCTCGGCCTCGTTCACGAACATCACGAAGGACTAGAATATATAAGTCAGTAAAAGACACACTTCAAGCAAGTAAGAATCACGAACTTCTTCGACCCAAGCAGACATCCATGTCGGCCTCAACGAAGATCTAAACAACATATCAGCGGTATTCGATAAACCCAGGGGAAGTGACGTTACCTTGACATCGAGCATTTCGGTAATTCTAGGGTCGTGAAGCGCAAGAATTCCCTCTAATATCAATACTCGGGGCGAGTAGAGTGTAGTCGTTTGGGGCTGACGCTGATGATCGGCGAATGAGTACACCGGGATATGGGCTTTCTTCCTTATAACGGAGTCCGGTCAGATGAAATACAACGTAAAGCCCAAGGTAATGGATAATTACCCTTGCTTTAGATCCCTGAGGGTGTCTACCAGAAGGTCGAAGTCAATCGACTCCGGGCAGTCGAAATCATATTCATTTGCATGCGCTTTGCGATGCTCATCGGGAGTCAGAGTCTTGTAGAAGGAATCCTGCGCGACTACATGTTAGAACCGTGTCCAAAGCACGGGGTCATTTCATATCGCACCATAACAAGAATCACGACCCAGGGCAGGTTCAAGGACTTGACGATCTCCATGGCCACCGAGGTCTTTCCAGATCCGGAACTGCCAGCGATGCCGATGATGCTCAAGTCCTTCCATGGTGGAGAGTACTCGACCTCTGTGGAGAGTGCGTAGAAAGGAGAGATCGACTCCATGTCTACGGTGGTTTCCTCCTCACACCATCGAGTACCAGAAAAGAAGAGACGAGAGGAGGTACTTCGTTTATCGTGCTTATCGTCAGGTGAAGTGATAGATCGGGCTTAGCGCGTGGGGCCATTCGCTTCGTGGCTGACATAATCGCTTAAGTCATTTTCTTTCCTTTCTTTTCTGCATCTCTTCTTTCTTCTTCTCTCACTCCAGGGCTTTCCTCTTTCCACATTTCTGGTCTCTGCCTTCTTCCCATGGCTGTTGACTTCCCAATTGCCCTTCGGTTTTACGGCTAGTGGCTTTTTACCATGGCCGCTAATCTTGTATGACTCCTCGGCGTGTTCTCACCCGTGGTTGCTGGCTTTTAACACCACACAGATGTCTCGCACTCCCTCGACGACCACGCCGACATGGCATCAGTTCGAGCGGAAGGTCGAAGAGGTCAAGCCATCCAAGACGTGAGTTGCCTCCCTTACCCCCTCATCCCCCGCTGCCCTCACCGGCCGTTGCTGGCCGTTGATATGATGCACCTTAAATCAAGTTGGGAATCTCTCTGAAAACACTTGAGGAGAACAGAATATGACTTGTCTACCTGATCCACTGCCACCTCATCTCATTGGTATCTTTCTGGGTTGTTTGTGACGATTCGCTAATACCATGTTGCAGTGATATCAACTACTTGGTCATGGACTACCTCATCACCAATGGCTACCCTGCTGCTGCTAATAAGTTTGCGGTCGAGGCCAACATCCAACTTAGAACGGATCTGGAAACCATTCAGGAGCGGGTTGACATTAGGACTGCCATTCATTCTGGAAACATCCAGCTAGCGATTGAGAAGATCAACGAGTTGAACCCTCAGGTAAGGAAAAAACCTCCTCGACATCATCACACAATTTTCTTCCCCTCTTGCTCTTATGATTATTTGTTTCATGCACCACTCCTACACACCCTTCGGGGAGTTGCGGAAGAACAAACATCTTCAGTCCTCAGTATGAACAGCAACCACAAACCTCAAATGGCAGCATCACACAGTTGTGTCTTGAATGATCGCTGACTCGATTTGACAGATTCTTGATGAACACCCATCCCTGCACTTTGCACTCCTGCGCCTGCAGTTGGTAGAGCTAATCCGCAACTGCACATCCACTCCAGATGGTGACATCAGCCCAGCGCTTGAGTTCGCGACCTCGCAGCTAGCCCCGCGAGCCCCAACAAACCCACAGTTCCTGGAGGATCTGGAGCGGACACTGGCCCTACTCATTTTCCCGAGTGACAACCTTTCTCCGTCTCTGGCTGCCCTGCTAGACCCGGGTCTCCGTAAAGATATCGCGACGCAAGTCAACGAGGCAATCTTGCAGAACCAGGGCTCCCGTAAAGAGGCGCGCCTGCGAAACCTCGTCAAGCTGCGCGCGTATGCGGAAAACAAGGCCCGCGATGCTAAGAAGGATATCCCAGACAAACTGGATATCGGCTTGGTCAGCGAATCTCACGGAAACAACCAATCTAGTAATGCTAATGACTCCAACAATGGTTCCAGCCACAATGGGACCGGCGACACCATCATGGCTAACAATGGTGACATTGACGAGTATAACATGATTATGTGATTGTCAGTGTTCCAGCCTTTTGCATGCGTCGGATGTTTCGGCCTTGTCGTCAGTTGGACAAGAGCCCCTTCTTTCTTTTCTGTTTGTTTAGCGAGGCGCTTTGGGGGCAATCTTATTTTACCGGTGTTCTGGCGAGAATCCCCTACCAGGGTTACAATACATAAATTTCGCGGACATGTCTGTCTGCTCTTTCATTTTCATTTTGTTCCATTCCGTAGTTTGATTCTCTATGATTCTGAGATCTCTTCTGCTGACGAAAAGGTAGAAATCTCGGTAGTAAATTCGTTCGGAGCCAGCCCATTTAACACTACCTACTTACACAAGTAGACTGATGCAGGGACAGAAAGCAAAACACAAGGAAAACAAGTCTACATTCCCGACTCAATCCATGCAAAGACATAGAGGAACAAATAATGGCCTACGAGCATCTCTTGAACCAGCAAAGAATTAGATCAACAGGAAGGACACGCACAAGACCACCTGTGTCCACGCCTTATTCAACATATTCTCAGTCAAGAGTTCATCGAGTAGTGTATTGAAAATGGTAGTGGTGTAAGAAAATGGTCGAAGTGTAAATCCTTAGAAACTCATCAGATCTGTTCACAGAATATGTTAGTCCAAGCAACGTAGTTCTCGAGAAACGAAACTCACCTCTTCCAAACAGGGCACGCTTAGCCCAGTCCATGGCCAGCATACATCTCGTGCGGAAGCTAACACTCTCAGCGAAGTAGATACTGCGCCAGAGATACATGGCAACCACACCTCCACTGAAGCTCATACCGCCGAAGTCGAAGATAGCGGCGTTGCTAATATACGCCAAGCTACCGAGATGCTTGTACTTGAAGGCTTTGTAGACCGCCTCGTCCAGGTCACCGTAATTGACCTCGTTGGCCTTGAGACCAGGCAAAGCAGCCGCGATCTTGGTCAGCTTGCGGCCAAGGTACACGCCCTGCTGGTTGGCGCGCTGGGCGGTGGCGGGCAGGGAGGTGAGCTTGGTATCGATCTGGTGAAGGAGCTCGGAGAGCTCCTCGAAGTCGAGGGTGCCGGAGTGGTCCTTGTCATACTGCATGAAGAGGCGGTCCAGACGGCGAAGATGGTTGGCGGCTTGTGGGAATCGCTTCTTGACTCGGTTGGCGACTTCGCGCCATTCGGAGAAGGTTAGCTGCACCTTTTCGGGGTCCAGGCCCTTCTCCCAGGCGATGGTGCGGAGGAATCTGACGATGTTTTGGGCCACGTTATTCTGCACTGTCGAGCAGTCGCCGATGGCGTAAACGTCTCCCAGGGGTGCACCGATTACGCGTAGATGGGTGTCAGTTTCCAGTGCGTGCTTATTGTGTTGTCCATCCAGCTTTTTGCTGAGGGTATCGCAAATCGGGGCGCGTGCTGAATCGCAGTCAGTTCTGTCTTTTGAAGGGGATGTACCGACGCGACGTACCAACTCCAGTGGACCAAAGACAGAATCCCGTTGGAACCTCCTTGACAACCTCTTTGCCGTCTTCCACCTGGCTGAAAAGAACACGGTCCTTCCTGACCTCCTTCACACGGGCATTGGTCAATACCTCGACGCCATCACGAGCGAAACGGCCCTGCATAATATTAACATTAGAAAGAAGCTCTAGTTGAATCTCAAGAAGACCGAATACATACCTCAGCATATTGCGAAAGCGCCTCATCGTAGGTATTCAAGATGTGAGACCGGCTCTGAATGATGTGAACAGAGATCTCATTCCGAACAATCTTCGGGAAAGAATACAGCAGGTCCTCGTTGAGCAGATCGAACAATTCAGCAGCAAACTCGACACCCGTCGGGCCACCACCACAGATGACAAACGAGAGCAGGCGTTTGCGCTCCTCGTCAGTCGTGGTGGGAAGACAGGCAAGTTCCATGTTATCCAATACCTTATTTTTGATTTTGCGGGCGTCATCGATGGTTTTCAGGAAGTCGCAGTGCTCCAGGCCCTTGACACCATGCGGGTTCGTAATGCAGCCTAGGAGATCGTGTTAGTTCATCGCCTCTGTACTTGCAGGGTTGAGAGCAGTGAGTAGAGAGCTCCTCAATGTGTCAAGACCTACCAACACCCACAACAAGCTTATCATAAGGGAGATAAAAGCTCCTCCTCACCCCATCGTTATCCACCTGGGACACCTCGACGAGCTTCTCCGAGAAGTCTACATCTGTAGCCTCAGCCTTCAAGAAATGACCACCAACACGCTCAATAACCCGGCGAATAGGCTCCACCAAAGACTTCAGACCCAGAGTGCCTACTGTAGCAGAAGGCAACATAGGCGTGAACAAGAAGTAGTTGGTAGGCGAAACAACAGTAACATGGTAATCACCCGGGTTGAGGTTCTTCAGCAGCGCAACACTACCCCACCCCGTGCCCAGAATCACCAAGCGCGGCTTATCTTTCTGCTCAAGCCTCGATTCCGAGTCATAGTCACTAATAAGGAAATCGGCAATGGGCAGATTCTTTGGGCCACCAATACGCGGGTTGAGCGCCAATTCGGAAACAGGGATATCTTGTGAAATGAAACCCTCACGATAGGTGCTAGCATCGTAGACAAAGAACGCGATGACGACAAGGCTGGTACCAACCACAAAAAGGCCACAGGAAGCGAGTGACTTGTAGATGATGTTCAAGGCTCTAGATCGGCGTGCATGCGTGACCTTCGCTGTGGTGGTGACATCGGACTTGGAACGAATCGAGATCAATGCATTGAGGGCTGGGCCGAGGGGACGCCGTTGCAGAGGTCGGGTCGTAAGATGCAAGGCGCGAGAGAGAGGGGATCGCGCAGTCACGAAGGACTTTGGTTCTAGTCTCGCTGACAGAGACGCAATTGACCGTAGCGCGAGGCCGCCCGAGCGCCCCCGGAGCAGCGCTACGCTCATGGTGAGTAGGCGGGCGCAGGATAGCTCGAGAGCAGCAATGCCAAGCGAGACGGTGCTGGTCAAAGCCTGTTGCTCGACAAAGGATGAATGTAGCTTGGGAAGAAGTAATTACAACGAGAGAATAAGAATAGCTACAAAAAGAAGTTGGAGGAGGGAATTGCCAAATGCGACTAGTTAGTTAACTCACAACAACCGCAACGTCATTCAAGATCACGTGCAGGACGGAAAGTCGGCACAAAATCAAGTCAAGATCAAGACAGGTTTATCAAGGAATGATACTAACCTGGAATGTCTTTTCTATTGTCATATTCACTAAGCCAACGGAAATAAACTGCCCGAGCAAGCCGACCTAACAGCCCTAAGCAAATGAACCCCTTCCTTATCTTGCGCCGCCGCATGCATAATGAGGTTCAAGTAAATAATGTATCCACCTCCGGGTTTAGAATAGAAAAAAGCCAGTCCCCATAAATACAATGAAAATTATAGATCAACTCCCTCCTCTCCAGATATGCAGAAAAGAAAGCAAAGTGAAAAAAAGAAGAAATATAAAAGTAAAAAGGGATATCAGTTCAAGTCATCCATGATTGGCGATCAATCCCAGCCGTCCGGCTCGGCACTAAGCTTCTTGCCAACGGAGCCTTTCCGGCCCTTGGGTCGCTTGTTGAGCCCAATGCTAGAGACAGAGCTCTTGCGCTTCATCGGTCGGGACCCACCGAGGCCAGGAGCCATATCATCAAGATCGCCCGGTGCATCGAAATCACCATCATCGTTGTCGCGGTTCACCTTGAACTCCTCGTCGATCGCCAGTAAAGTGGAAAACTCGCGGCACTTGTTCAGCATAGCTTCCTCGCTGTTCATAGAAGCCATGTTTCGGATAATGGCTTCCCAGAACTTGTCACCAGTCACACCGTGCACCTTGATCGCAGTCTTGTTGAGCTCCTTAGTGGCAGGCTTGCCGTCCTTGTCCTTGGTATGAGAATTGACCGCGTACAGGCGCCGCAGATACGTTCGTGCTTCCCAGAGCATCGACAGAGATGCTGCAGCAGTGGCCAATCGTCGGAGAGTAAGGGGGTCGACCTGCCGTGGTGCGCTTTGCGGCATCGGCATTTGCATCTGCATCATCTGCATTTGCAGCTCGGGAGTAAGCCCCGCCATGCCATCAGGAGTCTCGACCACTGGTGGTCCGATGGGAGTAGGGAAGATATCGGTCTCAATGGCGTGGGCAATGACCGTGCCGGTCGACGACACAATCCGTTCCATAGCAGCAATGGTAGGTACCAGCTCAGCAAGCTGCCCATACTCGAAATAAGCAAGGTTATGGGAGATGAAGCGTGCTAGCAAAAGATGTTCTGGAGGGTCTCCTTCAACGACGAGTTTCTTCAGATCGAAGCTAACCTTTGCGCAAAGATTCGCGAGGAACTTCTTCTGGTAGCGGCTGTTGCTGGTCTTGATAATATCGAATAAGGGTGCCAACTTCGAAACGTAAGGTCGAGCGGTTGCACCGTTCGAGTCACCCACAACATCACGCTGGTAGTAGAAGGCCTCCTGCACCGACCGCATGTACTCTCGTTCAAACATTGATTCGTATTGCTGGTGGAGTTGCTTGTGAGTGTCGAAAGCAACCTTGGAAATTGCTGGCACTGTCGACGTCTCTAAAGAAACAAGAACACCGGCGCATTCTTTGGGATGCACCAATCCTTGCCGATTGATACTTGCAATAAGCTCAATGGCAGTAAGCGAATAGGCATCCTGTCGCGATTGTGCCACTTGAACCATGTTTTTGAGAAAGTGTTGAGCGATCAAAGCAGCTGCGCCATCGTTATCACTGGCTTTCAGTGACCCTGCCAACCGGGTGGAATCATCCTGGGAGTCTTCGTTCGTGGTCTGCATATTCTTCTCAGACTTACCCTCGTGCATGGCGAAAAAGTCTGAAAAGGAGCGAAGAATGATGTTGTGCAATGCTGGAGAATCTTCCTTAAAAACCTGAAGAAAGGTCTTCCGCGAGGGTTCGCGTCCAAACTGGGCTGGCCAGGATTGGCAAATGGATCCCAGACTCTCCAGGGCCATGACTCTGAGCTCAAAGGGCTGATTGGAATACGTGAACGGAAGGATTGAGTCCACCATAAGATCAGCCACAGTTTTGCCGCCCCAGGTCGGAAACTGGGCCTTGAAGTGATTGGCGTAACTTTCAAGGTCACAGTGACGGCCGACGCAGCCTGCAATACGAATGTAGCTTTTAGCTCGATTCGCAACCTGAGAATTTTTCTCCGCGGACAGGTCAACGCTCTTGTACTGCTGCAGAGGCTTCAACACGGAAATCGTCAACTTGACCAGTCTGTCTGTGTTCTTTAAAACGCCGTTGATGGTCCATAAACAGGCCATGACTTCATTGAGCTCTGAACGAGCCAGCTTGGCGACGCTCTTGAAAAGGTCGTTCTGCACCTCCTTAAGGAGAGTGTTGTGCGACGAGGATATTTCAGGTAATACACAGCGATAGATCACGACCACAGATCGGAAGATAAAGAGATCATCCGCGGTGGCCAGATGGCCGATATATGGATGCAAAGCCTCCAACTGATCTGGTGTGAACAGCTTCGCGTCCGATTTGGCAAATACGGTGATTGTCTGGAGGAGAGCCTGCTGAAATTCTTTCCCGGAGGCTGCTGCGTCTTCAACCAATCTTTGGAACATGATGGACACCATGGATTTGCAGACCTTGAAATTCATCGGCGCGGACTTGGACTTATCTGAAAGCACAGCTTTCAGACAAGTGCTGAGAGAGGAAAGCGCAGTGTCACTGCGTTGGACAAGACCGACAATCAAGCCGACCTGCTCCCCAAGAGCCATCTTTAGCTTTGGTCCATCAGAAGTGGAATCGATAGACTCGTGGAACGGAACCAGCCAGGTCTCCTCGAAAGTCTGACGAGCCGCCGTGGCCACAGTGTCCTCGTGATCCCCAGTACGTTGGAGGAAGCTGTCAAGAATGGCCAGCTTCAATTCTCGCCGATGCGTCTTGTGGTAGAGGTCTTTGAGGAGGCCGATGCAGCGTTTCCGAACACCAACGGTTTGATCAGCGGCGCAAGCGAGGATACTGCGACACCCTTCCTCTTCAAGCTTGGGCCTAAGCGCGATACATTTCGCAATCAAGGATAAGGCAGAGTCACGGACCATAGGCGAGGCGTCCGTTGTGCAACGAAGAATCAGGCGCATGACTGCCGCATCTCGATCGAGGAGATTCGGATCTTTCTCCAGCATGTAGATAACACTCTTCAAGCTTCGACTGCGGATCTTGGCTTGGTCACTGCCGATTGAATTCAAGAGTACCTTGAGAATCGTGTCGAGAGCCTTGCCAAAGCTTGAGTTCAAGACCGTCAAAACATAGGCAAACCGCCCATGAACGTTGGAGATGGTGTCAAACTGTTTGTGAGTCTCGAGCCAGCGAGAGTCAGAGAATGATCTCGAGAGAAGAACCACCAATTCATCAGTCATCTGGTCATGGGCCAATTCCTCCTTGTCCTCGGAGTTGTAGTATAGGTTGCACACAGTTTTTGCCCAATGAGCCAGATAATACCCACGTGCACTGGCTAGCTGCGAATTGTCGAAGTTTCTCTCTTGCGAAAGATATTCGAGCGCCATCCTGTATGGGCCCCTTGGAGCTACCAAATCCTGTGGATGCAATGCCCTGGAGGAAAAGTCCTCAAATTGCTGCTTTAGTTCATCCGTGAGGCCACCTTCAGAGTCTTCCAAGGCAGGGAGCATGTGCTGAGCAGTCGCAATCAAATCTGAAATGGCAGAGCCCATCCACCCCAGAAGCTCGAGGGCCATGCTCTTTGCTGTGGCCGGGCTTTTGTCGAGATCGGCGATACCAACCATTTGCGATGCCATGATTCGGAGGAGAAGCTCGGCGGCGGGCCAATCGGTGGACCCAAGGACGTTGATCAGGTCTTCGGTAAAAAGGTCAAGAATGTTTCGGTAGGGCTGATCGCCGCTCTTGGTCGATGTCATGGCACGTTGAACTATAAACTTGACGATATATTGCGCACTGCGCACCGCATTGTCGTATAATCTGTTGACTTTGGCCGCCAAGCGCTCCAAGGATTCGTCTAACTCTTCTTCATCATCCGAGCCTGCGTTATTCTTGTCTTCGCCGTCACCCATCAATTCATCATCGTCTCCATCTGTCTGAGCTTGCAGACGACGCTTGGTCTTCGATGACCTGGGTGTTTCCAAAGCAGTGGTTTGCACGAGCTGAAGTACAAGTGCAGTAAGAAGCTGAATGTTTTTGCCATCTGCGAGTTTGAATTGTCTCGCACTTTGGCGTGTAGAGGGAAGCTTCTCCAACGAGCCAAGAATTTCATCCAAGATGTACGGACGCTGTTCGGGATACTTGGAGAATATCTTCGCAAGGACGTCCATTGCTCCACGTCTTGCTGGCTCAAACTTCTGATATCCGATGGTGGAATCTTTATCATTGTGAGCATTTTCGACGAAGATCAACTTTGCAGCAAAGAATTCGGCAGCTGTGACTGTTCCTTCCGGAATCTCGATCCGAGACAAGAAGTCTGCAAAAAGAGTAAGCACCTTCTTACTTTGATGAATCAGGCTACCAATGATTCGCTTTTGGCCCGAGTAGAAAGAAAAATACTCAGAGTCTTTGCCACCAGACCGTGCCTCGACAGCTGGGATAATGCAGTGATCAAAAACCTGATTCAGCACTGTTGGGATGGCCTCGATAAGATCTTCTGGACAAAGGTCTCGTTCAGTTTGACGACTAGACATCGTTTGGAGAAGAGTTGCAATGGCAGACAAAGCATTGAGCACATCCTCGACTTTGCCACCCCATTCCTGCGCTTCAGTCTCACTTGAAGGATCCTTCAAACTGAGATCTGCAGCCTGAGCAGCCACTATGGGCTTTTCACAGAGTTTTTGGATCCGGTTGAGATAATCCGGGGGGATGTCCTGTAGCCTGTCGAACGCATTCACTTTCCGTATAGCTTTCTGGATCCGGTTATGAGCATCAGTGGATAGTAGAGCTCCGTGCACTTCCAGTGATCTCGCATTCACGAATATAGGGTCCGCTCTGTCAGGAGGTGGAGCAATTGATCCATCTGGCTCGATCTGATCCTCAGCTTCTAATACTTCGAGGAGAAGGTCCTGCAGTTTCAGCACAGCATCATCTGCTTCCGCCTTCTGATCCTTCAAACACACGGCTGTCATCGTGCTGTAACTCTCGGTATTCGCTTTTGGCTTTTTGGGTTGGTTATATTTCGAAGGCATGGGTTGGACGGGAATGACCACGGATACTTGGCTGGACGAAGGAGACTGCTGATAAGAAGCTGAAATGGATCGATTCACCTGAACTGCCTGTTGGTTCCTGGCGGCTGGGGGCTTCGAAATCGGTCTCTTCTTCTCGGTTTTGACTTTGGGCGAGGACGTATGAGGGTCTGAGACTAGTCAGCGAATTGTCCAAACTCCCTCCAGATCATTTCAAGCTCACTCACATCTGAATGCTATATCAGTAGAATCAAGCATCATGCGCGCAAAGGCGCCGAGCTGGTTTCGACTATTCGGAGGGTCGTTGATATCATTCGAATTTAAAGGTTGGCTACGGCCAAAGATAGGAGGAAGCTTGAATTTGCTTTAGGACAAAAGGTTGTCAGTGAAAGTTGAGCTAGTGGGGTCAAATAATCCTCACAATTCAGTCAACTGCTCCCCCTCCAGCAATTGTTGGAGGTATTCCCGCGATGTCTCCAGGCGATTTGACTCGTCCTGCCCTGACTGAATCTCCTCGTCTAGCTCGCTCAATGTGTTGCGACCAACTTGAAGGACATGGTTTATCGAGGTTGTATTTGATGGCCGGCCTACATCAGGGGGGATGACGCAGTCTATAAATGGGAGTAACAGTCAGACACAGTTCCGCAGTTATTCTGGGGCTTTCATGGAACGGCAAACCTAAACCGAAGACAGGAGCACTGGACATGGATGAGTACTGCAGCGCCTCATCCACGGATAGCGAGCGGGACTGATTCTGCAGAGACATGTCGGAGCCAGAGGCTTGCTGTGGCTGTGAAGAACCATTTATGACGACCTCAAGAGCCGAACGTCCATTTTGATCCATGATGGCGGTTACCAGTCGAAAAGGGAAGGCACTAGTCTCAGGAGGGAGGACCTGCTCGGGGGCAGCGTCATGACAACCGGCGCGAGCATTTATGGAATACTTCACGTATTGGCTCTCTACCGAGGTAGATGAGATACGAACAGAGAACACCAGGGGCTCATAATGAATGCATCTTCATCACTTTTGTCCAAACTGTCAAACTGCCGGGCGGTAAACTGTGTCAGAATTTACCTACCGCCCGGCTTATGCGGCTAAAAAAAAAGTCTCCATCACTTTGACATTGATCGGCTTACTGATTTTGTGCACAATACCTTTATCGGCGAGATCTCTACATTGTCAACGTCACTGGCAAAATGTCTGTCATAGGTTCCTTAATCTTCTGCACCGATTGTGGCAATCTACTACGAGAGTCCACCGGAGATGCAAATGCGACTCTACTCTGCACAGTTTGCGGAGCCCGGAACAAGGGTATGTTTTTGAATTGATCTTTATATGACATTTCCTAGTATCATATAAGCTAATTAGACTTCAGATATCGTCCCTGACACCATCGTCTCGGAATCGAAGCCCTCCGCATTCCCCTCAGCACTAAGAGCCAAGCGATCTGCAGTCCAGACCCTATCCGCCGAAGACCGGAAAACAGAGGCCGTTACAGAAAAGCTCTGTGAAAGGTGCGGCCGCAAGGAGATGTTCTTTACCACTGTCCAGCTACGCAGTGCAGACGAAGGAAGTACCGTGTTCTATCGGTGTGTTTGTGGCTACAAGTATGGCATCCTACTTCCCTTCTTACTGAGTAACACTACTAATCTTCACTACAGGGAAACCTCGAATAACTGAGCGGAAAAAAGAGGAATGTACAAAAAAAATGTATATTTTGGCTGTATAACAGACTGGATAAGAGTATCAGAATAACGACGTCACGACATTTTTCATTTTTTCATTCATTCAAGGTTCCGTCATGCTGCAGAAACTGCAGTAGCATCCGGTACCAGTGCGTACTCAACCTGGCCGCTCTTCTCGAACTCTGCCATGTCAAGAGCCACAATCACACTATCCCGCACCACCTGTTCGGGGTCATTCAGGAAACTCTTTAGAGTATCCTCAACACCCTCCTCGTCACCCAAACTACCAAGAGCCTCGGCAGCCTCATGTCGTACCATACCCTGTTCCTTCAGGTCACCAAGGCATTCTGTGAGCCATGGGATCGAGGCTGGGTGGCAGAGTTGTCCGAAGACGAAGGCGACTTCATGGCGGAATAGAGCCGAGGGGTCCTTGAGGCCCTTGGCCAAGGCGTTCACGGCGTCTACTGCTGTGGGAAGGTTGGGTGGCGAGGCGAGGTCTCGGAGGCCGAACATGGCACGGTATCTTTGGAAGAGAGGGAGCTTGGTGTTGAGTAGTGTCCTCTCCAGGTCCGGAATGGAGGCCTCGCTAGCCTGCAGCGGCATGGGGGGAGCGGGATCAATAGAGGTGAAATCACTAGTTTTGACAAATACATTAGCATTGCGCATACAATGCACTGCGCATATCGTAGTGCTGTAGAAAAACATACCTGGGCTTCAATTTTTCAACTTTCTTCTCTTCGGAGTTCTCCCAGAGGATACGATCGACCGCAATATCGCAAGTCTCCCGAATAATCTCCAATTCATTCTCATCATCTCGCAGCTTCTTCAAGATGTCCAAGCTGTCATCAAAACCCAGGGCACCAAGAGCCTCTGCGGCTTCATGACGGCACATCGCATCCTCCTCGACATCCTTCACGACCTTCTGCAAGTATGAGACGGAGTCATGGTTGCGGGTCTGGCCGAGGCAGTACGCAAGCTCGTGCTTAAGCAAAGCCGAGCGCGATGTGAAACCAGCAGCGATTGCCTGAATGGCTGGGAGGCTCTGCTCGGTCGGTGGCTGCAGGCACGCAAGGTGCTTGAGGGAGAAGAGGGCGCGGAAGCGGCGAGCGAGGGGTTCAGATTCGGAGGTGAGAACCTTGCGGAGGGTGAGAACTGTCTCGTCGACGGCGGCCTCAGTCGAGGGAGACATTCTGTAGAGAAAGGGGGAGCAAGTCCAAAAATAAAATGGTGTGTTTCGTGAAAGCGCAATCTTTTCCAATCTTTTTGATCTTATCGTGGATTTTTAGAGTGGGGTGGGCGGGGCTACGCCGATTCGGATGTGGTTGGTCCAAATTCTTCTTTCTATACTTTCGCATAGTCTTCCTCCTATGCCTGTTGTTTTCCCCTTGGACTGCCCAACCATGTATACCAGGCATGTCGCGTTCTTTGTACTCGGGGCAGTGGCACCTCTCACAAAAGCATCTGCGTACACGTGGAGTTGGTTTCGAACCGAGTGATGATTCAAGAACAATTCCAGCAGTGAAAAGCCAGGATAGTGATTGGCCTCCTGAATAAGGGTCAGCACTGCGCCAAATTTTATCTCACCTTTACAGCGGAGACACTGAATCATTTCGACTCGATCTTCGCTACCTCTTTCTGTTGTCTCACGGCGTTCCCGAGAGTCAAGTTGTTGTAAGTCACATCTTGCTACTGTCCATGCATGGATGACAAGAGCGAATCGAGGGTCCAACTGTGGACTATATCTTTGTTTACGTGGATACCATGCTGGTCGCAGCATCAACTGCCAATCTTCTCGAACACACCAAGCATTATATATCCTCGAAAGTATCGGGCACGGGCGGGGTAGGATATCTCATGTACGCCATGAACGTGTCGAGGCCTGTTCCCTACGACCTCCCTGTCTGTCACCTCTCGCTTCCTAAACACTGGCCACACTTATACCTCTTTACGACGCATGAATAACCATCTCCATCACTTGAACGATTTCCGGATCACCTACCGAGTGCTGACCCTTGGCCACTCGACGATGCCACGATTTCCACGATCACTGACAATACTGGAGATAACGACGGAATTCTGAGGCATTACGTAGATCATACGCGTCATTCAACGCAGAGGAAGAACCGTCCTCGGATGCGCCGAGTAAGGACCGTTGGGCTCAGGTGCTCCAGCTCACTGCTGCATTAGCTAGGTAGATACGGCTTACACCGTCAAATGGCCTTCGAGCTACAACAAGCGAAACATGTCGATCATTGATTGTCTCGGCTTCGACCCCGGCTGTAGTTGTGACCGTTTGATGCTTATCGCTGCACCCCGACGATCGCTACGGCAGGATGTGCTGACGTTCACGACGCCAGTGGGGCAGCACATACGTCGACCACGGGCTCTTGGACCATGGACTTTTTGACGTGCTTCGACAATAGACCAATCGATGGCCATCCAATTCTAGCTTATCTGCGGCCAGTCGTAGTGTGACAGTGATGATGCAATACTTTATGCGGAAGAGGCGGATGGAGAACTCAAATGTGTAGTGCTATCCGTTAAGGGTAGAAGGGTAAATAGTCATTGCTACCTAAGCTTCATATAAAGGGTACTTATTTGGCTCACGGAAGTAGCTTTTGATTCATTTGAATCCTTTCAAAGGCCTCAATTTCACAAGAGCAGCATCTTCGGAGCCCATCATGTCCGCTGACAAGTACTATACTCTTGCCGAAGGTCTGTAATAATAAAACGGTCGCTGGGAATTTCAAATACTGACTTCATAAAAGGCTGTCCGATGGCAAGCAGCAGCACTGCTGTGCTGCTGCGAAATGGAAGCGGTGCTAGCCTCGGTCTGCTTCAGGATACCCAGCTCATCGAGAATCTCGCGCATTTCAATCGCGAGAGAATTCCGGAGCGGTAAGAGCACATAATTGGTATGCGAAGTCTAGCTGACAGTGGAATTTACCCAGTGTCGTTCACGCAAAAGCAATTGGGTAAGCCAATCCGTGTATGTCTATCCTAGATCAACGGACTAATCCATATCCCCATAGAGCATACGGAGAATTTGAAGCGGAAGCCGACTGCTCCGACATAACATGCGCCAGCTTTCTCAACAAGGCAGGGAAAAAGACTCCGCTTCTTCTCAGAGTCTCCACTGTTGGCCCGGAGTCGGGCTCCGCTGATACATCACGAGATGTACATGGCTGGGCAATGAAGATGTATACTGATGAAGGAAATCTAGACTGGGTCTTCAACAATACCGTGAGCAAGCTGGGTGAACATATAAGATGACCGTGTGCTAATATCTAGCAAGCCGGTCTTCTTCGTTCGGGATCCTATCAAATTCACCTCCATGAACCGCTCTCACAAGAGACACCCGAAGTCTCATCTTTCCGATCCGAATATGGTACGTGGCGGTTCACAAAATCAATCCATACAATATAGCTAATTTGACATTTAGTTCTGGGAGTATGCACATCCATTGAGTTTGTATACAATACCTGCTGACATCTTCTAGCTTCCACGTTGGAAACCCTGAAGGGATCCATCAGATTCTGATTCTCTTCAGCGATCGTGGAACACCTCGGTCAGTTCGCTTTCTGAACGCCTATAGTGGGCACACCTACAAGTTCACCAAAGCGGTAAGACAAACTAAAACTAAGTGGTATAGCATCGGCTAACTTTTGCATCAGGATGGTTCTTTCAAATACATCAAGATCCACATAAAGAGCCGGCAGGGTGTCAAGAACCTCAGCCGTGATGAAGCAACCAGGATTGCCGGAGTGGATCCCGATTACATGATTCGCGATATGTTTCATGCTATTGAGAGAAAAGAATATCCTTCCTGGGACGTCTTTATCCAGGCTATGGATCCCTCCGAGGCCGAGAAGTACCGGTGGAATATCTTCGATATGACCAAAGTCTGGCCACACAAAGATTACCCACTGAGGAAGATTGGCAAGATAACCCTCAATCGCAACGTGAGTTATCAAGTTCTCTTTCTTTGCTTTAGAAGACTCTAACCATGCATATCAGCCCCACAACTATTTCGCCGACATCGAACAGGCGGCCTTTTCCCCGTCTACTATGGTGCCTGGCTTTGCGCCTTCTGCCGATCCCGGTAAGTCAGCTTTCAATCACATCATTTGAGCCTTGCCACTGATTATTCCTAATCTAGTCCTCCAAGCCCGTCTATTCGCCTATCCTGATGCAGCACGCTACCGACTCGGCGTTAACTACCAACAAATCCCCACCAACGCATCCAAGGCGCCAGTCTACTGCCCCTTCGAACGAGACGGGGCGATGAGAATGGATGGCAACTACGGGGGCGATCCAAACTACGTTGGCTCGTCTCTTCAACCGACCAAGTACTACCAAGACGTCAAGGGCGTCAGCGCCAAGGCGCTGGCACTGCATACAGAGCACGAGAAATGGGTTGGCGAAGTTACAAGCTACGCTAGCCCTATTACTGATGATGATTTCGTCCAGCCTGCTGCTTTGTGGAATGTTCTTGGCCGTGAGCCTGGTCATCAGGACAGAGTCATTGCAAACCTTGTCGGGAGTATTAGGGAGGTTAGATCGGCCGATCTGCGCAATAAAGTCTATGGTTTGTTATCCTGGGTCTCGAGATTGTGAGGGCAGTTATACTGACTCGTCTACAGCGCTGTTTAGTCGAGTCAATAAGGATCTCGGGGCTAAGCTTAAGGAGGAGACTGAGGCTGATCTCGAGCAAGACTGAGGCTGATCTCGAGTCATAGTGCTCTTTGGTGTATTTCAGTTTCGTGAGAATGCAAGTTTGGTTAGGCACAATGAGATGTTTGAACTGCGAGTTAGACTTAGTATCAAGTAGGAACACTAGATTCAAGTTCTTCAACATAAACACGAACGAGATGATTCAAAGATTCGTATTGTGACTGCCAAATCAATCTAAGCATGGCTTAGAAACCCAACTTGTGCTGACGGTTACAGTCCATCCTTATGTCTCGAAGATTTAGAGCAGTGTATTTGGCTTTCCCCACGAGCAACCTAGAAGAAGCCTGCATCACCAACTCCAGATACGGTAATCACTGCGGCGCACCTGGCCACGAAATATCCAATTGTGGCAAGACTACTAATCCAATAGGACTAGTCGAGGAATGACCCCACCAAAAGATACGGCAAAATAGACTTTCTCTCCACATCTAGCGTGCGTGGCTCCAGATCTCAATCGATGACGCGCTCATTGTTCCAGCGGCCTATTATGAGAAAGTCGCCTTACTGCAGTTTATCTGAGGCTTTATTCGATGATGCAATTTGAGCCAGCTCTTATTTATAGCTCAGCTTTCATTCCCCGCCTTTCATTCGGTCCATCTATCAACATACCATCAATCACTCAGGTACATATTAAGAGCTTCTTTTTGGTGAATCTCAGATACCATGGCTGATAGTGAGTGCTCCCAGTCGCCTTTCACCGTGTGTTCTTAGAGTTGATCATTGCAGAGTCGAATCCCATCCAGGAGCATGAACATGAGAGTTTCTTCGAGAGAATCCTCCATCACCACGGTGGCAACAAGGGCAAGGATGACCACAATGACAAGGAAAGCCAGCAACCCCAGGAAAAGCAGGAGGGCGAGATGGACAAGCTGAAGGATTATTTCCACAAGGATAAAGAGCTCGAGGAAGAGGGCCATGAGTACGGTGACTTGATGTAATTGGTCCACTAGAGAGATCGGATGAACAATTGAAGATATTGAACGTTATCATTTCGGAAATGTTCTTGTCGAAGGTACCGCCCCGCAAGGACAGTTAGCTCTATACAACCATAATTCCCGTCCAGGGGGACCTCTTCCAAGTGTACTGCCAAGCTCGAACTCGAAAGCAGGATGAAGCCCATGAAACTGAAAGTCCCCAATTCGCTCAACCCTTTCAATGCCTAGGAAATCTGATCATTGTATGGAATGAACTTCACTTTGATGGAAAGAAAAATATGCAGGTATGTACATAATACACGAGAAAAGCGCACTCATTTGGTCTTGATGTGCTTAAGCTTCTTAGGCTCGTGCGAGAAGTTGTTCGCATAAGACTTGGGAACGAACCGGCGTTCGTTAGGCTCCTGGACAAAGTATTCGTAGCCCTGCTTCTGGGCAAAGGCGATGGCATCTTCCTTCGACTTGAACTTGATGTTGGTGCCCTGCATGCTATCCGCAGATGACTGCCAGCCCATCAGCGGGTTCTCCCAACGGTGGCCCTTCTGCAGGATATCCCAGTCCATCCGCCAGTGGTGTCCGTGCCAGTGGCCGGACTGAGTCGCGGGCTTTGTGGGACGGTAGATACTGCGCGCATCGAATGTTAGTTCATATTATGCCGGGATGTTGTTTGGCTTTCGGCTTACCGGACAGTGCGGGCCTGGAGGTCGGTAGGGGCGCCGGAGAGAACAGCGGCGGGCAGAGAATCGCCAGGCTCACTGCCATCCATCACACGCTTGGGCACCGGGGAGAAGGTTCTACGAAAGCATTATTAGCGAAAGGGTTTGCAGCGGTGGCAAAGGCAGGGAACCATACGAGGTGCCGTGGTCAATGGTGGCTTCGTAGTCCGGCTGGTGACGAGTCATTGCCTCAGCAGGGCTCTCCTTGCTGATTAAGGAGCTGCTCGAATGGGTCGTGGTAGGAGCCTCGGACGTGTCGGTCTTGATGCCAGGAGCAAACTTGGACACAGAGCGGGCATTGACGGGAGCGACCAGGCGAGTCGCCCGGAGGCCAGCAGCACCTCCAATTCTGAAGAGCGACATTGTGTGTAGTGGAAGGAGTGGGGTGGGATGGAGGCAACGATAGTCAAGAGGAGGTGTTAATCGTCAATCGCAGAGTGCAGGTCACGGCACATCCGAAAAGGGTTTAGCGCACTTGGCTCATCCGACCACCCGCTTCTCGGCCAAAGGTTCTCTTCCTCCTGTATCATCTGTCTACCCCAGTTCACTTGCGCTGCGAATCACCGTAAGTTGCCTCTGACGGGTTCCGTGGATATTTTGGACCCGGCGGCCTTCATTGCGACAAAATTCTGACACCTTCCAACCAGACAAGATGAGCTACATCGTTCGCCGTGGTCTCTCGACCCTGATCCCTCCCAAGGTACGAACATCCAATTGATGCATCAAACGGCTGTCGCATGCCTTACCTTATGATACACATATTATAGATCGCCTCCCCCAACGTGAGTTACCCGGAACACCTCGTGCCTACAGCCGCTCTCTACACCCCTCCCGGCCCCGTACCTTCCCGAAGTCTTTTTTCGTGCGAGCTAAAGACGACATATGACACCCTTTCCACCCTGAACGATCGCTAACCCACATATAAAGGCCATCGGCGCTGCCCAGGATGCTGCCCGCATGGAGCGCGTTGTGAACTTCTACGCCGGTCTGCCCCGTGGTCCTGCCCCCCAGGCCAAGCCCACCGGTCTCCTCGGCCGCTACCAGGCCCGCTACTTCAGCGGCAAGAATGCCTCTGGTGTCCGTGAGTATTAGACTATCATGAGGCTGGAATGATACAGAAACTAATTTGAACAGCCCTGGTCCACGCCATCGGTGGTATCCTGATCCTCGGCTACAGCATGGAGTACTACTTCCACCTGCGTGAGTATCTCATTGATCTTGTTATTCTCCGCAAGATTCACTGACTGTTGGATAGGCCACCACAAGAACCACCCTCACTAAATCTTCTCTTTTGATTAAATGAGGAGGAATTGATGTATATGCGTCCTCTGACCCAGAGCAAAGCAGTGTCAGAATTAGAGACTCTTTGAATCTCAGTGTTTCATTATCACGTATTTTTACTGGTCATAGCTTCTATAAAGTACCTTACACAGTAGAAGTGTTCTAAGATCAATCTTTGGCTTGTCAGGTCTCTACCCTCAGTTGCTCACACCTACCTAACCAAGCGGCATTATCCTAGGTTAAAGAGAGGCTCAAATGAAAAACACACTAAGCCTATCTGAAACTTAACTAGTCGACAGTCGGTGACTGCTATGACATAGGCACGTCTAAAACACGTAGTTGCGGATGAAGGTCTCAGCTAGGACCGGGACCGCACTAACCGAAAACAGCCTACCCTCAGCTTCAAACCCGAGATCATCTCAACGAAACACTCCCATCCATCACCGCACCTATCTCTACCCCTTTCACGTTCCTCTCCCACCCCTTTCCCGGGAGTTCTTGGGCTTGCGGATTTTCTCACGTGTCTTTCGAGACCCGCTCTTTACCTCTGCGAACCTTGTCACCATCGCAGCTCCTGGGAGTTGGCCGCCCAACTTCCACCTTCCCGGTTGTGGAATCCCGATTTTCCAGGGTACAACCAGTCAAGCGAGAAGTTCTATCGTGGCGACTCTTGCAATCTGACAACAGGTACGCTGTTCGCCCTGTCTCTTACTATGCCAGCTTGAGCGGCTGCCCACTTGCTCTCCGCATTTCCATTCCCAGGGTATTTCAAAGCGCTGTTCTGACAAATGTCGCCTTTCGTGGTCCCTGTAGACTCGAGAATTGTTATGGCAGAGCAGAGCAGCCGCGATGTGGTAGATCAGACCCAGTCGGGCGGCGAGCCTTTGCCTTCCGACGTTCCTGCGAGCACCAACGACAAGCAACCTGCCGAAGGGGACCCGGGGGAGACCAAACATGTCGCAACGACTTCCACATTGCAAATAACATCTGATCGACACAATGAAACGAGAGATACGCCAGGCCCTTCAGCCGAGAAGTTGGGTGACAAGGATGCCGGAAGCTCTTCGACGGTAGGGTCTTCTTTGTCGCCGGAACATTGGATAACAGAATAGCTGAACTGGTTGCAGAATTCTCCAAAGCAGAGCGCCGGGCTGGTTGCTTCGAGGGCCCTCGAACTGAACGGATTAACTTCCGCATCGGACGGCGGCGATGACACGGCATCACAAGGAGGTTCGGAGTCCGACGCCAGTCGGACAGATAGTCGCCATCACACGCGCACTGGGTCAGTGAAGAAGCCGACAACATTCAAGCCGGTTTCTTTTGCCAAGTTCTCGGTGCCAAAAGCACCGGGGACGGTTGCCCCGCCGAAAGCGCCTGAGAAAGGTATTTCTTTGTTTGATGCTTTACCGTTTTGAGCATGCTTCTGACATTCTCCAACATTAGCCCCATCGATTCCCACGACCCCCATGGGTACTCCGCAACCTACTGCGCGGCCGCGCTTAGTTCCAAAGTCGTCGGCTGCGATGCCAAAGACGAATGCAGGCGCGAAGCCCGGTGGATCAGGTCCAGATCCGAATCAAGTCTGGAATAAGAACCGGCGTATGTATTTTGCTGCAATAGGTGCAACTAGTACCAGAACTGACCTATGGATTTTGATATAGCCGTCCAACCGACACCGGCGAAGCACTTGACGGATGAGGAATTGAAACAGCAATATGGAATTCACATGACATCTCGAATCCAAGAAGACGGTGGTGGATCTGAGGCTAAATGGGCCGATATTGATGATGATGAGGACGACTGGGCTCCGGAGACAATCGAGTGGACGGACGGCACCAAGGTCACCCTCACCCACAATGAACCACAGCCACCTCCAGAGGCACCCCAACAAGAGCGAAGGGAGCCACCGATGCCGGAGCCGACAGCACTGAGAGACGTCTCTAAGATCGCTGCCCCGAAGCCAACTACTTCTGTGGGGCCAAACCCTACTGTACTGAGGCTTGGAGCCAATGCGGAGCGGCAGGCGAAAGCAGCGAGTATTTCCTCCAAAGGAACGAACGACAGACTTCCTTCAAGTTCTACGAGTCCAGCGCCTCCGAGCAAATCTCCCTGGGCTGCGTTACCTCCGGTTGACAGAGTGTCGCCTGTGAATCCCACCGTCAACGTCCCGCAACCGCGTCCTCCCATCCACCACCCCCACCGAGACGATGCTCGCCATGCCCCGTTGCCCCCACAAGAGATCGCAGCAGATGATTTCAATCGTACTTGGCGAGAAACCGCACCGAATGCGCCTCGCGAGTTATACAACTCTCGGTCCGGTCGATACGAGCCAGTAGCGGAACCCAGAAGGCCATCATATCGACACGATCAAGGCCCTCGGGCTCCTTCTGTGTTACAGCGGCCTGGCCATGATGCACATGGGCCGGCCGAACCTTCTGCGGCATTCCAGACTCAACGGTCGAGTCATCAGGATGGCGGCATGGGCTGGAACCGTCACCGTGCGTCCTCGAATGCCAGTGTAGGAAGCGGAGGATTTGATCGCCGGATGTCTTTCGGTCGAGCAGATGCGCCTCCGAGATATGAAGGCCGACGGAGCTCTCAGGTAAATGGCATGGTCGACCCGGCATTGATGGGCCGCGAGCGAGCGCATGCCCATGAGCAGCATGCCGCACCTGGGTTGGGTGCACAGCCGCACGCACATCCAGATCATGTCTCGCCGGTTGGGCAGCCGCCTGCACCGTCAGTTGTACCGGAAGAACCTCAAGAGGATCCTCTTGTTGTCCAGAAGCGTATCATGAAGGAGAAGCAACTCGAGGCTAGGCAGCGTCGAATGCAGCAAGAAGAGAAGGAGAAGGCAGAGCGGGATGAGCGAATTCGTCAGAAGCTCGCAGCTTTGGGTCCAGCACCGGACAAACAGCGCAAGAACAGCATTGAGAGTCGCAAGACTCAGGCCACTACCGCGCCAACCCCAGCTCGATCAGCTCTCCTCCGAAGCCACCTGTTCCCGAACCCACCGGTGAACCGAAGCAGTACGGAATGATGAAGGTTCATCATCCTGATAGTGTGAAGAAGCTTGTCGCCGCAAATGAGAGAGACCGCGCGGCTGAGAAACCGCACACAGAGAAGACATCGCCTCGCATGCGCCGTGGTCCCTCACCCCATCGCGAGTCGAGACGCGAATCAGTGGCCCCAGGCAATCTAAATCAGCAACCCGAGGCGAGCCCACAGGATGCAAAGGCTGATGAGCACGGCGCCCAGTGGCGTGGAAATCTGAACGTCTCGGGCTCATCGTATGCTCCATGGTCGACCAACCCCAATCTCGGAGCGTCGTCACCTTCAGTCAAGAACCCATGGAAACCGTTGATCAGCGATAGAACACTGGGCAACGGTATTTTTGACCAAGGCCTCAGCGGCTTCCCATCACGGGAAATGCCTCTGCGGGGCCAACTGGGTCTTGATCAAGCCATCATGCCTCCCCAGGCCCTTTCAGGTCCCCCCGATCCAGCCTCCATCCCCCCACTGCCTTCGCCCGAAACCCGGAATGCATCCTATGACACTCTTAGTCCGATTGGCCGTCCTGGTCCAATTGGCCCTCCAAGCTCACAACATTCCCAATGGCAACAAGACTCTCGTAACGCAGGTGGGTTAGGTGCGTGGAATAACTTTCACAAAATCACAGCACAGCGGGAACACGAGGAGGCAGAGAAATACCGCAATGATTTCAATGCCAATCGTGACACTCGACCAAGTGGCGCTCCTGTCGCTTTCAACGAGACTTGGTCTCAAGTGCGGTCGGAGACTGATTCTGGTCAGCGTCATGTCATCGGAGTCTCTCAGGGAGTCGTCACCAAGAACGGCTCACCCTCTAACCCGTTGACCGGTCTTGATGCACCTGTGGATGGTCTGCCGGCATTTTCAGATACCCACGCCCGTCCTCTTGTCAGCGTGCCTGCGCGCAGCTCACGATTCTTCCCGCATGTCACTGAGCAAATGAAGCGGCCTGTTGAGAAGGCTGATTACCAACGAAGCCCATCTCCTCCGCCCCCAGAAGAAATCTGGAGTCATCCTGTCTATTTCGGCGGCTCGGGTCGACCATTGGTTCACCTCCCCAACCCCAAGCCTGTGGTCAAGTTGCCACCCAAAGCTCTGGCTGCACCAGCTGTACCAGCTGCTCCGCCCACCTTTGCGTCTATGGCAGCAGCTCCTCCACGGCCTCCTGCGCCGGCCCCGACTGCGATGTCTTGGCAAGAAAAGATCAATGGGCTCTTTGGCAAGAAAACCCCGGTCGAGAAGAAGAGCGCTTTGGCTGTTGCCTCAGCAACGAAGGAGCCTCTAGATGTCCAATTGCCTGTCGCCGTAGTGCCGGTGTCCTTGCCTAGCATCGAGCAAAGTTATCCGTCAGGAGACGGCGACCTTGCGGTTCGACAAGTGGAGGAGCAGGATGACATTTTCGAGGATCGTGAGCCAGGGTCGCTCCCAGGTGTCCGTGTCCCGGATATGGCACCACCAGCCGCATGGCGTGCTGCTCCAGCGCCCTCGCAGTCTCGGCTTCGCGCAAAGATTCTGAAGATGCAGGTCCATAGTGTTGAGCCATTCTGGGTTGGAATCGGTGATAAGGATCATTCCGGCAACATTCGAGCTTTCATTCGCCTACCCGGCGCGATTGCCGCGAAAACCATCACCCTTCCCAGGAAACCTCTCGGCCCTAACTCGAATTCGAACCTGAATTCGAACTCGCGGCACCGCAGCTCATCTAACTTCAAGCCCCGCAAGGGAACCAAGCCCCGCGAGGCCTCTGGAGTAAAGGAGGGAGCGAAGAAGCTATCTGCATCTCAGCAGAGCAGTGGCCCTGCCTCCACGTCCCGGACTGCATCATGGGGTCCACGCCAGGGCTCTCGTTAATGATACTGAAATCCACTTCCACCCTTCCTGTGGCCATTTCATTTCTCTCGTCTCCGGCCACAATGGCAGGCTACAGGAGGAAAAAGTCACATATCTCACCTTCCACCCACACCATCATCTCCGCAACATGCTTCTTCATGTTATGTACTTTCTCTTTTCCATTGTCCGTGCCCACCAGGCTGCGTGGGCTGCAGGTTCCCGGTTGCGAAAGGCAGGAATGCCAGGGAAGCCACGTGGAAACCATCGTGGATATTCTGGTTCAGGGTATCGTTTTTCTTTTGGAAACCTCCTATTTCTATCCCTCACGCCCCATGAAACTGTCAGCCTAGCTGATTGCTCTGTTTCGAGCTGGCCAGGCCCTCCTTGCCCTATTCAACACTATCCGCCTTGTATCATGCAGCCTCCTCAATTCATATCGGTTGATTTTGAATCCTTAATTTTGTTCTCACTGTAGATTGTAATTGTATCTTTCGCCGTATATTACTAGCTTTACTCTATTGGTGTAGCCATATCCAGTATTTCACTAGAAGAATTAGGGCGAGGCAGAGAGGATCATTGGCGCTCCTCATGAGTTAGCATGAAGGCTATCAATTTATCATGTAGAATGTTGTGAAGGCAGGAGAGTTAATATACAAAAGGAAAAGGAGGTATCAAGTGAAAATCCCAGATCAACCAAAACACCACCACATTCCATAATCCCAAACACCATTAAATAACACCACCAAAAAGTTGAAGGTTCTTTGGTCTCATGCGTCTCATTATCAGACGTCCATTCCACTACCGGTAAACAGGCAGAGCAAGCCGCAAATCCCTGAAAGCCAGATCGGGGACACATAAAGAGCGTTCCCTTACCAGTTCCAGGTCCGGCTGGAGGCAGTGAACACAGGTGGCTTCCATTGGAGAGCAGCGGGATCGATCTTGCGCGCGCCTTTTACTTTCTCCTTTTCAAGGCGCTTCTTATGCTCGTTGACTGCGTAGTCGGTGAGGACGATGACCCAGTTTCCTTTCTGTCAGTTTGTTAGCCAGTGAATCCGTTTTCAAATACTCAATGGAGACTTACATGATATCGGAGCATGTTAAAGACGACCAAAGTCTCATGGACATCCTTCTCAGTCATGGATGTGAGAACAGCGAGTTCATTTTCACTCATCGCCTCGCGGCCGGGCTCCATCAGTAACTCGACAAGTGTCTCCCGCCAGTACTGACGATAACTCATAAGACCCAGGTCAGAGAGCGGCTTTTCGGGAGATCCAAGCTTGCCTTCCCGCTTGCTAAGCTCGTAGCTGAAGGCCATGAGTAGACGGCCGAATCCGCGGCGCTGGTACTGAGGCAGCGTCAGGATACAGGCCAGGTTGTAACCCTCTGCAGAATCCTTTTCCTTGGAGAAGTAGCCGACAAGATGGCAGCCGAATTCGTCACGGGTGCACATGCAGTAGAACAGGAAAGGATCGACGTCGTAGTAGAGGGTCTTGTGGTCGAGGAAGAGCTTGCTGAGAAGACACAGATTTCGGCACCAGGTGCGCTGGCGGCGGCCGTCGACCTCAAAGAATGAGATATTATCGTCGCGGTAGATTTCGTTACCCGGGGGTGGACCAAGGTGCACTTGGCACGGTGACGCTCAAAGGCACGCTGGTTGTCGAAGTAGCCGAGACAGAATTCGTCGATGTAGACCATGTCCACGTCGGAGAAGTGATCCGGGTATGGAGAGAAGTACCACGGCTCAATTTCGAATTTTCCCATTTGGAGGCGAGTCAAGTTCCGTACTCGATGGATCTCTGTTGGGTTCTGGGTCATACTGCCTCCTGTACGCAGGCGCTCGATCTCCTCCTCGCGAGTGATCACCTCGCCCGAGGTGGTTTTGACCACCTCATCCTCTTTCGGCGTGACTTCTGCTCCAGCATCTGCCATCTCAATATCTTCTGAGTCAGCCTTCGGTGTCCCAACGGTTGATACCGCCTCGGACCCAAAGAGCGATGTGCCGCCAGGTGTATCAACGGCGCGATTCTCTTTGCCGCCGGCCTTGGATGGCCGTACGGCTTTACCGACGTTCATATTCTTGCCACTCAGCGCATCAGGAGTTCCCGACACATCGCGACTGCCGGGTCGGGCGTTCTTGAGGACATTCTTGCTAGGTGCCTTATTCCCGGTAGACTTTTTCTTGTCTGGCTTCTCGGGCTGCGGCCATTCGACCTCTTTGGAGAGGTCAATGCGGGAAGCATTAATCCATTCTAGTGGCATTTATTAGACTTTTTGATCATAGTTAAGAGTATGTGACAAGACTCACCATCAAGACGCTTGTTGAAGTCGACATAATGCACGCTTTGGTGTATAAGTTAGCATAATTACAAACAAGCTATCAAGCCAAACATACTAGAAGGAAGGGCCATCCTTGCGCTGCCGAATCGACAATATCTCTGCCTTGCGTAGTTCTCCATCCTGAAACCGTCGTCAGTAATTATATCACGTGATAGGTCAGACTCTGCGCGACACCGACCTTCTGCACCATGGCCTTCACACCGATTCTATCACTCCAGTCAGTATATGCGACCGATGAAAGTGGACCCTGGAACTGCGGTGCTGATAATTTCCCGTTCATCACGAGGTCTAAACTCACCTGATGGTGTTGAGAGTGGCGAGCCCCTTCTCGACGGGGTCGGGAGTCCCCATCGGCTCGCCGTGGGAATCTCGGACACCCATCGTGATCGACTGGGCGATGACGTGGGCACCTAAGCACAATTAGATGAAATTCGATGGACTGAATGAGATATGCGATGAGGAGAGGTTGATGGTGAAGGCGGAAGGAGGTGATCGCGCTGTGTTATGTAAGCATCTAGCATGATAATAATGATGATGCTGTGGAGATGAATCTTTTCGAGGACAATGTGTCCGTAGATCTAACAACTAAAAAAAGAGAAAAAGCAGAGAATATAAAATCAGACATGTATAAGGCATATATTTAAGCGTCTATGCATGGTTTTTGCTATAACTGAATCCACTTAGTACCCAACGCTATTCAAGTAAGCCACTAGATTGTTCACAGTTGCAGCTGCTTCCGCTAGCTGAATAGGGCTCTCATATAGCGCCACGAGTATCGAAACTTTAGTTTTTGCAATAATAGCCCCATACCCTTGCTAAATTGAACCGCTGAGTTAGTTATGACAGGAAAAGATGTATAATTCAGGGTTATCCCTTACACTTTTTAGGTAAACAGTGCTAGGATCGCCTCCGATGCGTGAATATTTCCGCTCATTTAGATTCAATTCTGTTATGTGTGATAGATCTTGACACGAAGATAGCAAGGTGGCTTTCTCTTCGGTTGATAGCTGTGAAGATTGGTCAGTTTAGGGGGCACACTTGATATTGTTTAATATGGTTCAACAAATGTAAATTCTTACTTGAAATTCAGGGCTGCTTGCCCATACCGCACCATCTTGCTGACTGAAAAAAGCAGCCTTGTTCACTTTGCCTGAACCAACCAAGGTGCTATCAACATAGCCTGGCTATAGATCAGCAAGGTATCAATAGAGACTCGGGTAATGGAGACAAACTCTGGAAACTCATTTTGGTATTGTAGATATTGAAAGTATCGAAAAGTCTATCGGTGGTTGAGTCGGATCATTTGCTCGTAAAGGAATAAGGCTCCTTTTATATCCACATAGGTAGACCGGTGGAGAATTGTTTGTCGATGGTTATGTATGTACCATGACAGCATCGTGCAGCAATGATGTATTGGTTCTACGCAGAGATCCAATGGAACTCCAGAAGTGAGGATCTTTTTGCTATTTTGGCGAGCTGAAAAAGAGAGATCTTCCCGCTTTCAAGAATCGGTGGATCCATCATTCGTTGCGTGATAGGGTAGATGGGCCAGCATGTCCAGTGCCAACCCACCACGAGTTTAATACACACGAAATATGTAGCACCTCCATCTGACGGCTACGCCATTGAGAAAACAGCACTAAACCTCAAAGTCCCACAGCTCGAGTTCATACTGTACATGACATGATCCAAGGCGCAGCTGACTGCAGCAAACAAGTCATACTACATATTCACTCGAATCAATTGGGAGACGTAAATGGTTCTACGGCTACATCCAAAATCTTGGGCTAGTTTCGATTGCATTGTCAGAAGACTAGGAAGACTGGAAAAACTAGCCTGGAGGGAAAATTAAGGCGAACAGTCTTGCAGAGAGAGCAACCTTAACATACATGATACCGTTTTTATGGGTAAAGGTGATCTTTGTTTAGCAGATAGCTTAGCCATTTCTCTTCGGCCTCTTTCCATTGAAATCGGATGGCATGGGATATGTAGGACGAAAAATCAAAAGGCGGTTTGGTGTTCTACATAGTGGGGCACGTGACTACCCCCTGTTTACAATATAGCTGAGGGACGTGTCAGATAGATTCTCCCCTCTTCATGATTCTTTCCCTTCGTGATGCTTCTCCCGTAGGACGATTTATCAGCTCTCTAGAGTAGTGCCCAAACTTTTATTATCAACCATTTCTTCATCCTTTGCTCAACCTCCCGAAGGCTCTTCTTAGTCTATGTTTCAAAGTCCCCCGTCAACAAATAAAACTAACGATGAAGCTTTTCCGTGGATTCGGTCGTGGATTCTGGCGCCGAGAGCCATCTCCCTTTCGAACTGCTAGAATGTCGGGTTTTCTAGCTCTCGACACTACCAAAAGGATCGAAGAAGAGCTAATGCCCGCATATGACAAAGAGCTCTACTATCCTGTTCGACTTGGTGATGTTTTCCGCTCAAGATATCAGGTGATTAGCAAGCTCGGCTTCGGAGCAAACTCCACAGTCTGGTTCTGTCGCGATATACAGTATGATAAGTACCAGTTTACTAGTAATCACAGACTAACTTTGAGTTAGACAACATCGATACATCGCGCTCAAGGTATACATACACAGCTCAAAGGCTAATAAGGAGGTTGAGGTTCTCAAACACCTTTCAACTATCAACACAAAGCATCCTGGAAGTGGATCCATCCGAACCATGCTAGATGCATTTGAAATTGACGGACCAAAGGGCAATTACCAATGCGTCATCTTCGAGCCGCTCTTGACCAGTGTTTTTCATTTTCAGGCAACCTTTGATCCCCCGAGCTTGACGGAGGACTTATTAAAGGGACTACTACTACAACTCTTGCTTGCACTAGACTACCTACATTCTGAGGCGCATGTTGTTCATACTGGTTGGTTCCGGTTATTGTAGCCCTTCTCCGGGGTTACTTTGAGAATATCTAACAACGTCTAGATCTACAAGCAAAAAATATCATTATCGGTGCGCGCGATAATTCTATCTTCAAACACTGGGAACAATCGGAGGAGGCGGATCCAAGCCCACGCAAGATCAGTGGTGGCCATACAATCTATCGATCCCGATTGTTTCCCCGTAAAAAGGGTTGGAACGGCTATGGAATGCCGATTCTGTCTGACTTCGGCGATGCTCGAATCGGTGATGTGCATGAAGGGTTGATTCAGCCGGATATCTACAGAGCGCCAGAGGTCATTTTTGGGAAGAAGTGGACATCAAAAGCGGATATTTGGAATGTTGGAACATTGGTATGTGATATATACTCACATTTGGAAAAGACCTATGAACCCGTTGACACATGATTTATTAGATTTGGGATTTGTTCGAAGATTACCACCTATTTGATGGTAGAGGTCCGGATAAGCAGCATTCAAACGACCACCTCCTGGCGGAGATGATGGCAATTCTTGGCCCTCCGCCTGCAAAGTTTCTTCTTGCCTACGATGAGAGTCAAAAATATTGGGATCAAACAGGTAAATCTCCTTCCTTTGGTGATGATTGCAAGGTCTTATAACTCCGTGGAAATAGGTCACTGGAAGGGAAAGGCGAGCATTCCTGATTTGTCTCTGGAAGATGCAGAGGAATACCTGGAAGGCGAGAACAAACTGTTGTTCTTGCAGTTCATGCGAAAGATGTTGCGGTGGGATCCAGACGAGAGACAGACTGCCCGAGAGCTGCTCATGGACCCTTGGCTAAACAGCCCTCTCTCCTTCACCGTGTAGATAGCTGCAGTGTCTCAGTTTTCTTGTCTTCAGTTCAAGAGCTCATGGTATGTGCCCAGACCTTATTTGATTCGATTTTCGACTTCGTGGTAATTTTCAGGCATCACATAGATTGGTAAGTGACTGCAGGAGGAGGCAGGTTGGTCAGAATGATGGTTGAGCTACAACGATTGGTGGACTATTAAGGGCCCTCCCTCAGCGTACACTCCACCTTCATTTATTTGTAAGCATGCTAGTGTCGACTTAACTGGCTTGGAGGGTGCGTAATAGACTCCTATCACAAGATATGGAATAATCACGTGATCAAGATTATCGAGTTCAGGTCATGTGATTTCATGTCTGACCACTGCTGGTGCCCTCTCCTACCCCTCCAAACCAGCAACTAGGACAAATTTTAGCTCATGGTTAATCCATCGATTATTATCGAGGTATGTGGTGAAATTTAATTGCCGGAAAATATTGACTTCTAACAAGGCACTTGTTGCTGACTTTGACTGCCTTACTCGGTAGTTGCGATTCTTGTCAATATGACTCATTACAAACTTCCTCCCGCCGCCGAAGATATTCGCAAGGAAATAAAAGAAATGATACCTGAGACAGCCACATCAGATCAACCTTCTGGGGTCCAAGCGAGCATTCTCAACGTAGACAAACATGGGACCAAGACCTATGGAGGAGTGGCGCTCATGGATAAGATATTACGTATAAAGGACGAGATGAATATCATAGGTGTATGTATTTCAAATGCTTTCTTTAGGGTGCTAGGCTGATCGATTATCAGCGCTGGGGTTATCGTTTGGTGTATTTTTTGAAGCCAACGAAACTCATCAATGAAGAACGGAAACAAGGGTATCTCATACCTCTAAACGATCTCACCTTGACTCCTGGAGGTGTAATAGAAGAGGGTCTTTACACTTACATCACAGACGATCCAATGGTGAGCGAAGGTGCAACTGCTGTATTTATTCTGCCTTATTGATCAAAGTGTCAAACTTTTATGCATATGTTGGGCACGATGTTCCCTAATTCTAAATTCAACCTATTTTTTAGAAAATGAACGGCTGGTGCAATAGGAGTTAGATACAAATGAAAGGATCAAGTCACAGAAACAGGCAGAGTGAGTTTAATAGAAAGTGCTTTTATCCCTAAAGGGTGATAGGGTGGCAAGGTAAAGTAGAAGCAAAGAGAAAAACAAAAACATACAACAGCAGGGATTCGCTGGTGGTCACCCACCCAACTACTAACCTGCCGGCGTGTGGCTTAAGTACGGCTGAGCGGACGGGAAGCCCTGTTCTCCACTGGTCGTATGTACTAGTTTACACGTCGTATAGATTGGTAAGTGTAAAACTTGATACATAGTATAGATTAAGTAAATACATGGGGGATATTATGCTGGAATTAGAGTGCAAGGATAACCCCCTGGTCCATATCACCCGATATTACCCTCGTAGGGTAACTCTTAGGTCAAGAGGTGTGAGCAAAGAGCAGAAAGCAACTGTAGGATCTCTGTTACCGAAAAGAGACAGAAGCTAGAAATGAAGCATGAGTTCATGATAATGATCCTCCTAGGAACACAAAAGGAAGAAGAAGGAGCTATTCGAACTAACTAGTTAATCTCCGATCCTCCTGGCTGACTGATCTCTGATCCTCCGGGACTGTAACAATCTGATTTAGAGGAGTTACATCTCCCCAAACTCCTAAAGACCCTGCTTCTTCAATTTATTACTGAGCCTTTTGTTTGCCTCTGCAAATTTGCCTTCGTCATAGAAATCCAGAAGAGCACCCATAGAGCGTTCTGAAACTGCCGCCGAATCGGGTTGTAGGGGAATGAATTTAGGTCGATAGCCTCCATATGAACGTACCCACTGATCAGCCATGATTCTGTAAGTAATCTGGAGAACAAGGTCCTTGTTCTCCAAAGCTGCTGGGAACATCCATGGGAAGTACGACTTCCCGTGGCTCCCCTTAGTTTGCCACGTGGTGCCATTGACATTGTTGAAGGCGCGGATGAAACAGTTACACCCGTTGCAGGAAAGCTTTGAGACTCCAATGTAAGTGAAAGCCTTCGGGGTCCCTGGCAGATCCTTCTGCACTTTCTCCAAGGACACCAAGAGCTTGGTTTCACAATGGACGCAGACATTTCGGCAGATCGCTTGTTTGGACATCATAGCGGCGTCTCGCGCTATTACACTCTTATCCATGAGAAGCGATCTTCTTTCTCCCAGGGCCCAAAGATTGTTGTGTGCCAACGCAGTCTCTAACACTTGTTCCCAATCTGCGGGGGTCTGAGGAACTTGGCTGAGTCTGCTTGATAGCTCAGGTAGGCAAGTTATTTTTAGCTGACAACGAAGCAATTCATGGCATTTTGGGGACACAGCAGCTTTGGCAAGTATGTCCATGCTGTTGTAGACTGAATTGATCTTTCGCAAGTACGTCTCCAACTTGGGGAAGTTATGGAAACGAGTCCTTTCAAGTCTGTCAAACTCGCCAGAGTTAAAAAGGTGGTCGATATTCTGCTTCACTCCCCGTAGGCACAAATAAAGTTCCATCCATTTATCTTGCTCGGCGCTTTCAGGATGAGCAAATAAATACCGAAGACCCCGGATTGCCCTCTTCGCTTCCTTGAAAGGGTGATCTGGTTCTAAACCAGCTGTGTCAACTTCTTCAAGCTTGGAAAATTTGCCGTTGACTCTGCTTTGAACCCTTTGGGAAACAAACTGGAGACATAATTGAGTAAACCGCTTGTGCATTTCATAGAATTCAGGGTTGTTCTTTCCCCGAGGCGAATCAGGTTGCCCTTCTGCATAATAAGAATCGGACAGTCCTTTCATTCCATGCCATATATCTCTCAGGTGCTTCTCTGTTCTCGGCGAGACTATGGTGTTGGTTGCCACGATCAACTCGATGACTTTTGCTCTCTCGTGATACCGGAGGGCGATGGAAACGACCTGCTTTTCGAGAGAAACACATAGACTAGCAAGGGAGTCTAGAACCTCCGCAAGTCGGCGTGTCTCCCGAATAGGTGAAAAAGAAGGTGCCATATTGCTGGCTGGGGTTGGACGGATGCAGGGAACTTGGAGACCTTCACTCGTCTCGTACTTCGAAATTGCTGCCAACAGTTCGGAAACATCTCTGTCTGTCGGCGTACCCTTAGGGGGGTCCGCCTCCCTTGAATCTTTTGCCATGGGCTTCGAGGGAAAAGAAGAGAAGAGAAAGAAGGGTGATGGGGGCGATATTTATACCCAGAGGGGGGGGGGGGGGGGGGGGGGGGGGGGGAGGCATGTGACGGGATATCCCAGTATATACCTTAAAGATCTAGCCTCCAACGTTTTCCTAAGCGGTAGCTTTTTGAAGCTAAGACGTCATCATGCTCTATAGTATCGGATAGGTGAATAACCTAAAGTTGACTAGTTAGTTCCCCTAGTTCCGTGGTTGACCAATTTTATTTCTCTCTTACTTCTCCCTCAGTTCTCCCTCAGTTCTCTCTTACTTGTCTCTCACTTGTCTCTCACTTCAGAATTACCAAGAAACGCCGTCGACTCAACACCCCCCTTATTTTGAAACCAGCCTATCGCTCAGGCTATGATGGCGTTTATATTGGTTGACTTGTCGATTTTATTTTATTACAGTGTTGGTAGTTTCAATCTAAGAACTAGACTTGGTAAGGAATACTCGATACTCAATTGTAGTTAATAGTAGGACTTTGTGCACAGATCAATTCCTAGGTGTCACGAGATCTCTTGTGGTTCTTCGAGGCCGCTGAATGCTGGGGACCAAAACATACTATGGGGGAGCGGGTCTGGCTACGTATCTAAGCTTATGACACGCATCAGATTTGGCACTCTTCTCATTAACCAGGACTGTCGTCATTTGTATGAAAGGACTAGTATACTTATGGTCCATGCCTTTGCCAGTTTTGGAGCAAGGAGCCAAACAAAGGGTAGAACTGTTCTAGCGCAGCTCAAATTAGTAGGGTACCGCTACTATGGCTCTGAAATCTGTACTGCCTTAGCCATAATGTTCTTCTGCCATATATCCCAGACATTTGCCAGACATTTCCCAGACATTTCTCTTCAAAAATCTCTACTTCCTCCATCCTACCAAACCTACCATACAAAGTCATTTAAGCATTCCTGAAGATGTCTGAACAAGAATCAAAGACAGTTCCCTACTGCCATGATGCCCCTCCGCAATACGACTCGGGCCAAGATGTACTCACCTCTATCATTGAGAACGAGCATACTTGCCGGATATCAGCACAACGGGTACAGGAAATAGGCGCAAAGTTCTTTGACCTAGCAGATAAGAGCGGTGCCGCCCCTACCGATTATAATCTGCTTGCGGAGGCATATCTAGTTTGCGCTCAGTTATTAACAGATGCAGTACCAATATGTATAAAGTTGGCAAATACTTTCAAGGAACGTAACGTTCAAGACACCGAACTCTATACGGCTATGTCAAAACTCACTGATAGTGAGTTAAACCGGGCCTATGCTTCTTCAAGGAGGGATACAAACCGGGAAATACCACACGAGCTGGCTCAGGATCCTCGCGAAGAGATTATGCATACAATTCTCAATGCTCTTTGGAAACCAAGCAAGTAGAGGGACCCGGGGACTACACGAGTAACCGGCTTTCCGAGCTTTCAGCAAAAGTGGATAAGATCAATGATAAACTTGGCGTACTTGGCCAAAGCCTTCAATCCTATGATACGGCCAATATCTCGAAAACGACTGATGATGCTCCCGCAAAGCCATCCAGGTGCTTTTGGAAGAGAATTCTGAAGCATTCAGCTCGGCCTTAGTGGTAAAGTGGAATGAGGGTGTTTATCTTGCTTCATACCAACCTAAACGATTCATGTGGAATATGTGGTTGGTGCGTATAATTTTCTTCTACGTGCTTGGTTTGAACTCTAATACTATCTTTTTTTGAACACTGCTCTCACTTTTCAAGCGTATTCGGGAATTTGATATTGATCTGTGCCAGTTTCATAAACTATCAAAGTAGAAGAAGGAAGATAATACTAGCTCTCGTGTCCTTAGAGTTAGTGGCTCCCCATAGGTGAACTTCCACTTGGAACGACCTAATCACCCTACTATATGTAGATGAAGCTCCTAAGCGTACCGATGAACTCCCGATTCTGGGTCAGTTCAAAACGCTTACCAAAAAGGCCGAAGCCCTAATCAAAACACGAGTATATAAAAATCGGTGAGGGGCTAGCTACAGTTGCAATAGCTATCTATAAGGGTTGTTGTAAGCTGCCTAGAATTTAACAGTTTGAAAAGGATCTCCTCGTATATAAACTAGGTTAGTCTAACTAATTTAGGGCTTGAAAGGTTAATTACGTCTACGATGTGTGAACCAAGTACTGAGCTACACAATACCAAGCAGTCAATCTCTCTATATTTCTAAATATAATGATACATAGACATTGACTTAGCGCTCGTTGGTCTACAAACATGGAGGATGATCACCTGACCTGACTGCCATCCTCTCCCATACCCCCTGTTGTCTTGATATTCCTACCCTCCACGCTGTCTCCGCCTATTCCAAAAACAATATTTACAGCGCTTTGCAGTAGACCTGGCTCCTGCTTATCTCACACATGTTGACGACTTTCCTACGGTCCTTGCCCCAGCTCGGACGAAGATGGACACCTCTCAACTTCACAAATCCAAATTTCATTCGGTTGCCCACAAGCCAGGCAATTGAGGAGGAAACCATTCCAGACTATGTTGCTGGTCGGTACTACCCTACTCAAATAGGAGAAATTTTTAAGGATCGGTACCAAGTTGTGGGGAAACTGGGGTTTGGAGCTAGCTCAACCGTATGGCTCGCACGTGACATGGAGTATGTATAAGTGGGATCATCACATTTCATTGTCTTCGCTAACCCAAAACACAGCTACCGTCGCTATGTTACTCTCAAGGTTTTTATCAAGTCTACGTCAATGGGGCAGCAACTGGACGACGAGCTTAATATATACAAACGCATAGAAGGAGCTTCCCAAAAGCATCCAGGTCGTAAGTATGTGAGGTCATTGCTTGACTCCTTTGATGTCAACGGACCCGAAGACAAACATCGATGTCTCGTACATCCTCCGTTATGGGAGAGCGTGCTAGCTTTTCTATTCCGTAACCCGGTACAGAGACTACCTACAACAGTCCTGGCAGTTACACTTCACCGTCTGTTCCTTGCATTAGACTATTTGCATACAGAATGCAAGATCATACATACCGGTAAGTAATATTGTTTCTCGAGCTCTGCTTCGACAATTTACTTATAAACTTAACAGATATCAAAGCAGATAACATCATGTTCGGCATCGCTGATGATTCTGTTTTCAGTGATTTTGAAGAAGCTGAGCTTCGTGACCCATGTCCCAGGAAGGAGCTAGATGGAAGGACAGTTTATACCTCCCGTGAACTCAGAATCCCCAAGGATGTAGGCGCGCCTATCCTCTGTGATTTTGGCTCGGCTATGCTGGGTGATGAAGAACACTCAGAAGATATTCAACCCAACATTTATCGCACCAGAAGTGATTTTGGAAGTTCCATGGACATATAGCGTTGATATATGGAACGTGGGATGCATGGTAAGAAACCTAATAATCCTACGCAAAGCTTCCGTACTTACTTTGTCAGATTTGGAACCTTTTCGAAGGGGGCTCCTTATTTAGCGGCCAAGACCCGGAATTTCAGACTTATAGGAGTCGGGCTCATCTTGCTGAAATGATACGGCTTCTTGGGCCGCCGCCGCCAAGTCTCCTTGCACGGGGGAATCTGACCCAAAAGTTCTTTTCGAAGGAAGGTAAGCTCTCTATAATTGCGTCATTATAGAAAAGCAGCAATAATTAACTGTTTCTGATATCCTAGGTAATTTCTGCACTGGAGTATCAGTGGGAGAACACACCCCACTCGAGCAAAGGGAAACGAGTCTCGAGGGAGAAGATAAGGAGAAATTCCTCCGCCTGGTGCGAAAGATGCTGCAATGGGAGCCGGAAAAACGAAGCTCTGCCAAAGAACTCGAAAAGGATGAGTGGCTGCAAGCAGAACTACGTAAATAGCCTTTTCCCTCTGGTTATATCACGAAGGTAGACATTGTGTAATAAAAGTTCTCTGTCCCACCAGTATTGAGAACCCTCAACAAGTGCTCGCTATGCCCTTGCCGATACACTATATTCCCTTCCCTCGCTATGGTCATCAACCATAAAACAATGCAATGGTCAGATAATCCAACCCTATTTAAAGGAAATTCGTACCTAGGTATCTACTTAGGTACTAACCCAAGTATAGAAACTATCAATACCTCAGCAACTCCATTGCATTCTCATTATCCACGAAAATGTAAACCGTCCTAGTAATGGTACAAAAAAGAAGTCTGCAATGGGTCATGACGCAAAGAGCAAAAAATAACGAGTCCTACGCCCGGCTCAATGCCATCCATTGACAGTTGCCATGCCGGCAACTAGCTCATCTAGCTCATCTTTCCGGCTCTTATACAATTCCTGCGCCTCGCGCTCCCGCCGCATAATGAAGGACACATCCTCTCGCAATTTCTCCAACCGCCGAGAAATCGCCGCCTCCTCGGAGATCTGGAGAGTGCGGAACGAGTCAAGGTCATCCTGGGCCTTGGGCAGCGCGGTACTGGCCTCCAGGATCTTGGAGCGTAGTGTCTTTGCGCGGTTCTGGTATCCGCCGTAATGCAACGCGAGCTTCTTCTCAAGTTTGTTGCCCTTTTCGGCTGTGGCGAGCAGTGATGCTTGCACGCTGTCGAAGACTCCGATCATGCGCTGCTCTTCTTGGAAATCATCTTGTTCTTCCTCATCGGCGTAGTTGTCCAGGCCTGGGAGAGTTTTGGCGCGGGTCGATGACCAGATATCGTCGAACTTTTCTTGCCACTCTTTTTGTTGCTGCTGTGCTTCTGTCGAGGCAATCTCGGCTGCAATAGCAGCCCGGGCTGCATCCATAAAACCATCATCCAAGTGGCCGAGCTTGGGGGCTTTCCCCTCGATCTTTGCGCCAGGGACGGGGTGTTTTCGGGAATCGTGAGCGATGAGGACTGCGGCTTCTCGGGCAATTAGACCCTCGATAGGGTCAGTAACGCGAGCGGCACGCGCAACCAATGCATCGAGATCAAGAACAACGGGTCGAGGAAGACCACGCTGGTATGTCTGCGACTGACGTTTGAATTCAGCTTGTGCGGCCTTCTGACGGGCTTCTTCATTTCTACGATCCCTCTCCGCTGCGTCCTCCTCACTCAACTCGAGGGCTGCGGCGGGTTCGGCCGTTTCAGAGGGCAGCTCTTCAAGTTCCCATTCGGACTCCTTCGGCTTAGGAAGCGCAGAGAGCTTGCTGCGGATTGACTGACGCATGAAATTTTCATGCATCTTGATATCCCGAGGTGTGCTACCAATAAGCTGGCTACCCTCCCTGTTAAGAGCAAAGTGGTCTCGCGGCGTGCGTAGCGGAGTGGCACCCGGCCCAACACCGCCATGCATGGGAGTCGCACCTACACCGTTGGCTTGTCGGAATGGGGTCGCCATGGGGTTGGGCGTAACGATCTCCTGGCGCCGAGGAGCAATACCGTCGAAGCCCGTCGACGAACCGCCCTCGTGGAGAGGGGTGTTCTCTCCTCCGAGCAGCGAGGATTGTGTTTCGGTCAAAGCTCGGATGTTCTTAATTTCGTTGGCGATGTGATCTTCCTCCGGTGCTGCTCGTGGTGTTCGAATGGGGGTCCCGCCGACAATAGATCCATAGTTTCCAATAAGACCGCGGGTGGTTTCTTCATCACCACTCATCCGGGTGGCCTTGTCTCCAGCCATACCCATCTTGATAATATCCTCCATCTCGCTTTCACTAACTTGAGGCGCGGGCAGATTCAAAGCTCTCCGCTTGCTGCTCTGCTCCGCTTCACGGATCTTTTGCATCTGACCTGCTCGCGCAGCAGCAGCGAAGGCTTCCGAGTTGCTGTTCTTGTCACCCTTGCGCTTCTTGCGTTCCGCGTCTTCATCTTGGTCACCCTTTCGCTTGTTGGCCAACTGCTGCTTGCGGGGATCAAACATTTCCCGTTGGCGTTCATTTAGGGCCTTTTCCTCGGTCGTGTCATAAAATCCAGGGGCGGCTGGCTTTTCGAATGGGATGTCTGCGTTGTAATCCATCTGGCCCGGCTTCCGAGTGACAACCTTCACGTTGATACCGGCGTGCTTCAATTCGCGGCGCTTTTGCAAAACCGCCAGCCGACGTGATTCTTCCAATTGCCGCTCTCGTGCCTTTCGCTTCGCCTTTTTACCCTGTGTGTTGGCAAGACGCGCACGGGCTTCACTGAGCATCTCCTTCTCATCTTCGTCAAGGTCGATTGTATCAGGACGCGCCGGCTTGGATTCGGGGTCTGGGTCCAGCTCGCCAGGGCGCAGGCGGCGGACGTCGTCCGCGCTGGGTGCGGCCGACTCTCCACCCTCGGGTCCTCCTAATCCGAGTTCATCATTCTCATGAGCCTCCGCCTCGTCCAAAAGCTTCTGGTAACGTTCTAAACACTGTGTCGCAGTGCGTCCGACGATGGGGGCAATCGTGCGCCATTGTGTGGGCATCAACTTAGCCAGGTGCAACAGCTTCTCATCCTCCTCTCGTGACCATTCGACCTTGCGAATACCGGGATCTAGCCACTCGACCCATCGCGCTTTGCATTGCTTTGGCGTCTTCCGAGCAAGGAGAGAAGACACTCGAGCCCACTGGTTGAGACCATACTTGGATACCTGTTGTCGGTCAGTATTCGCGCAATCCATCAGGGGACGTAAGTCGGGGAGCTTGGTGGATAACATACGGCTGCACGAAGCACCTCATCCTCAATATTGGTCCTGAAGATATGTTAGCAGAGATCACTAGGAAGATGTAAAGTAATGGGAGCTCTTACCAGACACCTCCTTTGACAACAGGCATGGCGCGCAATAGGACTTCGCGCCCGGTTGTATCGCAGAGTGTAAGAGATAAACCACAAGCTCACCACCGGGAAGAAGATTAATAGAAAACCGGGGTAAAAGTTGACGCGCAACGGGGTGAATGATGAAGCTGGAAGAAAAGCGACTTCGCCAAGTCCGAGGTGCCCTTCACCGCCCGCGCAGGCCGCCCACGTCTTAGTAAGCGCATCCAGATTTTTTGGGTTTGATTTTCGGTTTCTGCAAAAGAAAAAAGAAAAAGATAAGAACAACCATGTCGTCCAAACTGGATGCCCCCCACCAATTCAAGCAGCCTTCTCGCAAAGGCAAGAAGGCCTGGCGCAAAAATGTCGATGTCACTGAAGTGCAGGAGGGCCTGCGTAACCTGAAGGATGAAGAGATTAAAGGGTATTTTCACCGTCTATATCTACAGGTTAAGTTGTGTCGCTGACCTTAAGACCAGTGGCGTTGTATCCGAGAAGCCGTCAGAAGAGCTGTTCACATTCGACACTGTTGGGTCGCAAGACGTGCGGAAAACCATCACCAAGAAGAACAAGCCGCTCAAGGCCGATGAGATTATTGCTCAACGATCTGCGATCCCTGCTCTCGACTCTCGCAAGCGTGTCAGCTCCAATGTCACCGACGGCGTCATTGAACCAAAGACCAAAAAGCACAAGAAGGACTGGGTCAGCAACAAGGAATTGCAGCGCTTGAAGCAAGCGGCGAAAGATGCAGACATCAGCAAGAAGGGCGACGGTGAGATTTACGACCCCTGGGCGGATGAGGGTGATAACTCAGTCGCCATCGACGATCCCCGTTTCGACTTCTTGGAGAAGCCAAAGGCCAAGGTCGCCCCCGAGACCTTGAAACAACCACCGATCTCTCTTGCCGCCAACGGAAAGCCCATCCCCTCAGTACAAGTGCCCCATGGTGGAGTCAGCTACAACCCTCAATTCGAGGAATGGGATCGTCTTATTCAGGAGTATGGTCAGGAGGCCGTCGAAGCTGAGAAGCGTCGCCTCGAGGAGGAATTGAAAGAGCAGGAGAAGCAGCGCCTAATAGAGGCGGCCCAGGGTGACGATGGTGAAGTTAAGTCGGACGACGAGAGTGCATGGGAGGGCTTCGAAAGTGAATACGAGAAGCCCGAGTGGCTGAACAAGAAGAGGCCGGAGAGAAAGACCAAGGCCCAGCGCAACAAGATTAAGCGGCGCAAGGAAGCCGAGAGGCAGGCGAAATGGGAAGCTCAGAAGGCAAAGAAAGAGGCACAGATGGAGAAGGTGCAAGAACTTGCTGAGCGGGCCGATCAGCCTGCAAATGATTCTGATGCCGATGATTCGGACGAGGGAGATGAGACGAAGCTGCGGCGCAAGCCTTTTGGTGGAAAGCTTGCGTAAGTTTAATTGCTTTGGATTATATGTGCTTTTTCTAATGATATCTACAGTCCCCCGGAAAAGCCATTGGAGCTTGTGCTCCCCGATGAACTGCAGGATTCTCTCCGTCTATTGAAGCCCGAGGGCAACCTGTTGGACGATCGTTTCCGGACGTTGATTGTCCAGGGCAGGCTCGAGTCTCGTAAGCCTGTGAGTCAGGCTAAAAAGGCTAAGAGAAAGGTTACGGAGAAATGGATGTCCAAGGACTTCCAGCTCCCTGGCCACTATTGATTTTCGTTTCTGCTTGTTATTCAAAAAAGGCGTGCATGGGTTTTTGGACATAAACATACATTGCGGTCAAAAAGCATTGGGCTGTTCCATAATTATCTGGGTCAAAGATGAATAAACCATTAAAATTCCAATTGAGATGACTTGAACGAGCTGTTGACCGTAATATTGGAAGGAGAAATCTACTCTCTTGTGATATTGCCACTCTGGGAAGGCGGTATCAGTCTCCGAGGCCCTCTTTTTGCCGTCAAAAAAAAGTTCATGGGCAACTCTTTCAGGTCACTCACCTCTGACAATGTCTTAGCTTTTGCAGACATTAACACATTCGGAATGGATACAAGCGGTCTTTCCAGTAACTGGAAGAAGCTACAGGCGACACTCAAAAAGGGGAGCTCCTCGACCTCGACCTCGTCGTCAAAGAAACGCAAAGCCTCGACTCTGGACATGGCCCAGCGAAGAAACAAAAGCCCGAGAAAGAACGTACAAAGACACGAGATACCAAGACACCCTATAAGCTGAAGAGGATGTCTGATGGAGCTGAAGTTGTGGCGAAAGCCGCCAATCCTGCTTTACGGAGGAAATCCAGCGCCGGAGTCTCTGCGCAAACCGAGACTGGATTGCGCAGTGGAAAAGTTAACGAGGGTCGTTCTCCGACGTAAGTGTTGCTATTTGAGCATACCCCTCTGCGGCTTACTGGTCACATTACTTACATGGTACCAGCGCCGAGATCGGAAAATATATTGCAATGGATTGCGAGATGGTAGGCGTCGGACCAAACCCAGACAACGACTCGGTGCTTGCCCGAGTTAGTATCGTCAACTTCAACGGCGACCAAGTCTACGATTCGTACGTGCGACCCAAGGAAATGGTTACAGACTGGAGGACGCACGTCAGCGGCATTGCCCCCAAGCACATGGTGGAGGCACGAACTTTCGAGCAAGCCCAGAAAGAAGTTGCTGAAATTATGGACGGCCGTATTCTTGTTGGTCATGCCGTGAGCAATGATCTCGACGCTCTACTTATCGGCCACCCAAAGCGGGACATCAGAGATACCAGCAAACACCCCGAATACAGGAAGATCGCCGGCGGTGGCTCACCGCGACTAAAAATGCTTGCTGAGCACTTTCTTGGGCTCAAGATTCAGGAAGGCGCACATTCCAGTGTGGAAGATGCGCGGGCGACAATGGCTCTGTATCGCCGTGAGAAGGATTCGTTCGAGCGTGAGCACCTGAAGAAGTGGCCGATCAGAAATGCCCCTGAACATAAAGAGAAGGGAGACGCTCCGAAGAAAAAGAATAAGAAGAAGAAGAAGAAGTCTGGCAAAAAATGACCGTCCATGGGTGGAGGCATTTCCTTGAGACGAGGCAAAGAACTGTATCTATTGTAGAGAGCTGCTTTGTATACCCCAAATTTGCATTCAATTGGAATAAATCCTACATATACATTATCTATAATGCCTATAGGCAGTAGATTCCGAGGAAATGGTAGTTCGAGATCAGTCTGTGCCCAACGCAGTTCATGTCCACCCGCTTACACTTAACGCGGCAACGCGACGCGCCGCGACTTCGACTCCGCCAAAATTCACCACCATTTCCACATCAGCACAACCAGCATTGTAACCGCCGATTGAAGTCGCAATTGGAATTATCAATTTCTGTCAAATTCTGTTGTTCGCCCAGTCTCAACCATTTCTTTACCATTTCTCAAATTCTGTCCGAACCCTTGAATCCACGTCTGCGCAGTCCCATCCCATCCTGCGATCAAACACGATGCCAGACATGTTCACCTTCCAAAGCGCAAAAACGGCTGCGCCATCAGACAATTATCATATCACGCGATTTACACCGAACATCCTCCCCTGCCGGATCCATCACGATGGCCCGATCGACTCTACGGACCGCTTCTGGACTCCCTCGACAAACGCAACAGGTACACAGCCTCTGTCTATACAGACGATATCCTACATACCATGGAATTATTAATGACTTCGTCAATATCCAGATAATACCCAATCAGCACACTACCGCGGCCGCAAACTTCGAGGTCGTCGCGTTGCAATCCCAGAGGGATATACAGGGATCGTCGCAACACCCACAGACCGCGTATCTCAAAGACCAGTCAAGAACGCATCGGCAGAAGACGACATAGCTGAGCTTGAGGAGCCGGTCAAGATTCTCGAAATGCAGGGTACATTCGATGACATGATCGTCTGGGGACATGAGGTTCTTCCCGCGGCCGATGATCCGTATGTCAAGGGCGTGGAGGAGTGGGTGCGGTTTGCTGAGACGGTATGGATATGCACTTGTTCACTATATATGAGCAAGGTTCCTGGGATCGTTAATCTAACTGATCTATAGATGCATGGGACCCCTGCGCCTGCCAGTGGTAACTAGGAGTGACGAGGAATGGTTGGATGATACGCTGAGATACTTGAGATGTGGCTTAGGCTATAATGACATTTATATTGGATGGCTTGTCGGATTTATTTAATTTATATTATTGGTAGTTTCAATATAAGAACTAACCTTAGAAAGGAATACTCTATACTCAATTGTAGTTAGTAGTGCGACTTTCTGTACAGATCAATGCCTAGGTGCCAAGAGATATCGCATGTAAACGCGTATTAGTCGTCGAAGAGGCCTGTGATTCTACAAGCTCGGATTCAAGCTAGGTCATGCCCTGCCTTCGATCAACAAGGAGGTACGTAGTCTAATTTACGGCTTAGCTTAACATCCCTAAGGGGCTAGAAGGTTAGGAACCGCTTAGGCAAAGACAAGTAAGAAGACATAAAGATAAGTAAAGCTAAAGTAAAGATAAAGTGAAGCTAAAGTAAGGATAAAGTAAGAGATAGAGGAGTAGATAGTAAATTTTTGCTCCAACCTTTAGAGGGGGTCAGTATAGTAGTTAGGCTATAGAGAGGAAAGTAATATACTTATTCCTTAGAAGACCTACCTATAAATACTCTATACCCTAGCTATTACCTCCTCCTCCTCCTCCTCCTAATTATCTCTTACTTCTGACACTCTTCCTTCTGACACTCTTCCTTCTGACACTCTTCCTTCTGACACTCTTCCTTCTGACACTCTTCCTTCTGACACTCTTCCTTCTGACACTCTTCCTTCTGACACTCTTACTTCTGATCTCTTACTTCTGATCTCTTACTTCTGATCTCTTACTTCTGATCTCTTACTTCTGATCTCTTACTTCTGATCTCTTACTTCTGATCTCTTACTTCTGATCTCTTACTTCTGATCTCTTACTTCTGATCTCTTACTTCTGATCTCTTACTTCTGATCTCTTACTTCTGATCTCTTACTTCGATCTCTTACTTCGTTATCCTTTTCTACCTCTACCACCTGACCGCGGCCTCTACTCCCACACCCTCCGCCCTACTACGACTGCGTCGAAATGGGCCAGGAATATGGCCAATATGCCCCGCGGTTTCTGGGCGCTCATGATTGTGATCGCTGTGGTGGTCCCTGTGTTGGCCTTGGCTGGCGGGGCAATGGTCTGGGTGTACAAGGAGCGAAAGCGAAAGCAGGAGCAGAAGCACGCCATCAAGTAAGTTGAAGACTATGATCTTGGGGGTCTTAATCGAAGCTCACCTAGAGGGTGTTTATGCACGTTGGCTAACATCTTGTGGCATAGGATGGCAAAGTTGCAGACCTCCGGAGAGCAGAACCCTGAGATGTCTGCTGTGGTCGTAGCCGTCGACTCCGTCTCCTCGAGCACCGACATTGTCGACGGCATCGCCGACGGCGCTAGCACCAGCACCGTCAACGAGCTCGCCTCTCGCAACGTTAGCATCTCTCGCAGCGTCAGCATTGTCAACATCGACTCCCGCAACGTCAGCGTCGCCGACGTGGCCCAGCTTGGCGAGGGGCTCGACAAGATGGACCGGGCCCCTCCCCCGCAACCCGAACTCGCCCCAGAAGCCCTCCCGCCGCAAGAAGTTGATGAGTTCCTCTCGCATCAACACAACCAACGCAGCCCTTGGCAGCACCCGTACCATGTTGCATGGCGCCAAGGAGGGGTGAAGATCGTTAGGGACCTCATTTAAGGGTGTTTGGCGACGGCGTTCCTCTGGGCTTTTGACCGTTTTTGCTTCTCTCCGAGAACTAGCGAGGTGAGATGAAGGGAAAGCTTGGGTATATCCCTGTCATCATCCTGGATTGGTACTAATTTCATCACGTCTCTGTGGAACTTGTTCATGATTTTCCTTTACTAGCATTTCTAAATTGATCTCTCCTTTATTGGCTCGGCTTATTTCCCTGCTTCAGCGGCGCGAATATATCCGTCCACAACTCACTCGCCTCGCCGAGATAATAAGTCAAGCTAACATCCATCATGCTAGCGTTGTCATCACCAGTCATAGTCTCTAGCTGAGAGATAATATTTTCCAACCCAAAGGCCTTACCTGTAGCCTGAGTAGCACCAGCCTCCAGCATGACATTGACAACATGGATATGGAAGTGGTAGTAAGTCGGTTGATCTGTCGAGACCTATTAGCAATGCATTCTCTATTCCCCATAATCAAAGGTGGGAAAGAACCTACAATGAACATAGAGCTTGATCTGATCTTGCTCCAGATCAGGATACATCGAAACCGTCGCCTCAAGCACCCGCTGCCGAAGATACCGCAACCAGGGCACATGCTTTTTCTTCATATCCCTCAGACTCCAAATATCTCGTCTATGCACCAGAGCCAGCAAATGCAACGAGTTCATAGTCTTCCGGTCCCAGTTCAGATCCGGCAGCATCAAGAACGCGTCTTCGGGACCATGTCCATCATCTCGCATTATAACATCCTCCTGCTCAGTGCGGCCCTCTAGGATATTGAACACCCAGTTGAGACGGCCCTCTTCGCGCTTGGCTTGCATGAAAGGTCGCACGTGCTGCGCGTAGATCTCCGGCGTCTCGGTGACCATGCGGAGCTGCTGGTCGGAGTATTTCTTGATGTGCTGTGCTGTGCATGGCCAGATGAGGTTGAGTTTGAGGTCTTGCTGGGTTTCGGAGGCTGCGTCTGTGCTACCATTTGAGGATGCGAGGTACCACCGGTAGATGTCGTTGTCGCCGAGGTTGTTGATCTTTGTGATGGCTGCGTGGAAGGCTTTGATGACAGAGAGGGACTCTGTCGAGAATGCGGTGCGCTCAGCAATTAGGATACCCTGCTCGCCGTCAACCGTGCCGAGTAGAGTGATTCGTCGGCCATGCTGGTCTGGGGATGATTGTGAGCTTTTTGATCGCGGGGTCTGGTGGTGGGCTTACCTTGCTTCAGCAGCTTGCTGACTTGGAATTTGGCAATCAATTCCTCTGTGGCTGCTTTTGTGCTCTTCAATACTTCCGCCATTTTGCGTAGCGTCTGACTTGTCAAGAAAAGTAGTTATGCAGACGAGATGGGAAATCCATCATTATCAATGTTTTGAGGGCGGTCAGAGCTTATCGCGGGGTGTATAGACTTGGGACTGTGGGCTAAATGCCTTGACGAGAGTTGATTGTAGTTGTGTATATTCTCGATAGAGACAGTCAGCACTGTATTTGATATATGCAGGTTTTTCAAGGTTTTCTTTGCTGTTTCTGAGTCCCCACACAAATACCCAGACCTCACCCATTACCTGGACCGCTCAGCATAGGAGGAGGACCTACCAAGGGCCCTGTTAAAGCCCTGGGTGGAGCGAATTGCCTAAATCCTCTGTTTGCTACTTCGGAAGGAAACACTTGCAAGTGTTTTATTAATAACAGCTTTGATGTATTCATCACCACACGGTAAGAATTAAAAACAAAAGAAAAAGAAAGACAAAGACACACCCCCTTACATGTACTTCTGTTTCTTCCCTTCATCTCATCTCGCTAGGTTCTCGGAGAGAAAACGGTCAAAAAGCCCAGAGGAACGCCGTCGACAACACCACCCTTAACCAGTCTGCCTGGCGAAGTTGTTCAGCCCCGTCATAAAATGGCCCCCAGCGGACAACATGCTTCTGGCAGTCTCGGGCAGAAGCCACTGCTCGCTGACAGAGCGACCGGCGGGCGGGGAGGCGGTGGAAGAGGAGAGGACTGGTGGTGGCGGGGGAGAAGGAAGGTGGAAGCTGCCCTGAGGCGCATGTACGAATCGGACAACATCGTTGTCGGCGTTGGCGTTGGCGACATTAGTGTTGGACATGGCGTTTAGCAGCAGCACCGTAAGAGGGTCCTTCGACCCTTCTACATAATATTAGCATTTGGGCCTAAGGGCAATAATAAGGCTCTTGAGCGGCAACTTACCTTCCTGTCTCCGCCGTAGCCAGTCGGCATTGAGCGCCGTCTGGACACTCCAAGCGGGTCCAGAGTGAATATTGTGCAGGCTATGCCACAAGATGTCAGCCAACGTACATAAACACCCTCCAGACAAGCTTCTATCAAACCCCCTAAGGGTTTCTGCAAGGATCAAGGTCTTCAACTTACTTAATGGCCTCGTACTGGCCACGCTGCTGCTTCTTCACCTTCCACTTGTACACAAATCCCCCCAGGATGACGGTGGCACCGATCACAACCACTACAGTGCTCAAGATGAGCATCCAAAAGCCCACAGGGATCTTTGCCATATTGTTGAAGGCTTTATCGGCGTGCTCAGCGGAGGAGGTAGGGGAGGCAGCGGACGTCGTGGGGGTAGTGGCCGACGTGGCCGTTGATGTTGTAGAGGTAGTTAAGAGGATAAGGAGGAGGGTAAGGATGATCAGAAGTAAGAGGATGATCAGAAGTAATAGGATAATCAGAAGAAGAGGAGGAAGTAAGAGGATGATCAGAAGTAAGAGGATCAGAAGAAGAGGAGGAGGTAATAGCTAGGGTGTAGAGTATTTATAGGTAGTCTTCTAGGCAATAACTACCTACGTCTGTTACTTTGCTCTCTATAGCCTAACTACTATACCGGCCCCCTCTAGATATCAGAGTATAATTTACTCTCTATTCTCTATAAAGGATAAAGTAAGAACAAAGTAAGAGTAAAGTGAGGATAAAGTAAGGATAAAGTGAGGACGAAGTACAGATAATAAACTCCTTAACCGCTTAGAAGAGGACTAAACAATTATATAGAAGCTACAAACAGATAGGGGTCGTCGACCTAGGGGAGTCGAGGTTAGGAATAATAGGTTGTGATATACTCGATGCGAGCGCTCGCCTTAAGCGGATATTGAGGTCCCTGCGCTTAGTGCTATGCTTAGGCGATGCTTACTGATTCATTAACTAACTTAGTAACTAATTACTGATTCATGCAGCCTAACAGCTATCGAGCTGGTTTTAGGGTCATGACGTAATTAATAATGTGGTGGTACTCTGTGTCTGGTTATTTGAAACTTGTTCTTTTTCACACATGGTCTCTTCTTCCGTAGTCTTCCGTTTGAAGGAAGCGATACCTCGAGTATCATAGATGACACATTCAAATAATTTCATTGCCCCCATCATCTATAGATACTTTGACTAGCTTCAAATATTACACAACATCACCACACTGTATATTATAGCTTCCAATAGACCAGTAAACTCCCTTCATGTGTATGGGCCGATAGACGCCGAGATACTTCTAATATAGGCGGGCGGAAGCGGAAGAGGAAGAGGAAGCAGATGCACTGCTGCTCACAGGGGTAGAAGACGAGCTACCCAAAGGAGTGGAAGAGCTTCCGACAGCACTGGAGGTAATGTTGGCCTCCAGAGGGCCGATGTGGAGAGCACCGCATGGGTTCTTCGGCGGAGAGACGCAGCCGTGCAAGTAAGTTCCCAAGCTACCAGTCGAGTTGCCAGGCTTGAGAACCTGCGCGGGAGCGTATGCGGAGACCAACGAGTTGGAGCTGGGCGCGAACATGGAGGAGTTCAAACGGCTGCCGATGTAGGTAGCCTGAGCACTGTGCTGAGCGGCAAGGCGAGCCAGGAGGAAGGAGACCTCGGGCGATTCAGTGTAGCCAGCAACACCGATAAAAGCGCCAGTGAGTGTAGACTCAAACTGGTACGCATATTGGACGAATGAATGAATGTTGCTGACGGAGGGATAGGTGTATTGGCATGTGGGCTGCTTGAAGTTGGGAGCCTTAGAGCTAAGCTCTCTCACGGCCTCGATAGTCAAGTTGTCAGCGTGCTCGATACCTCGGAGGTTGGCCAGGACCTTGGAAGCGCTGGTACTGTTTGAAACCGAGGAGGCAACGCTAGAGTTAAGTGCAATTGAGGCGTAGAAGTTGTTGAGGAACTTTGAAATGGCCCAGGTGTACTGGAGGACCTGAGTATCGCCAGAAGAAAGAGCACAGCCGGTGGATGAGCTGCTCGCGGCGGAGGAAGAACTGCTCTGGGCAGAGGTCAGGGCACCTCCTGCGACCAAAAGCCAGGTGATCGGAGATCCGAAGCGCATGATGTTGTCGAATGGATGTTTCTCAACAAAAAGAGCTTTGGAAGATGATAGCTTCTTGACAGAAGATGAAGCAAACCAAGGAAATGCTAGTTCTTATAGCATATGAATTCCAGGGTTGCATGGCGTGTGGTGATGTCTTCGTAGCCTGCTTACTTGGCAGTTAATTAATTAATAATTCATCATACCGAAGATTCTTCATTAAGAAGACGCATGCAGCGATAGACCCATTTTCCATAGAATCCGTTTCGCCTGTATTTTTCGCGAACTGTGCCGACCCTTGGGTTTGATGAAGCTTATTTACCCGAGGCTAGGATGCCTCTAGAATCGCCTCCATAAGAATTAGCATAGTATCAGACATTATGCAATACCTAGGTACTTATCGGGATAAATTAATGAGGAGATTGATGATAGAACCCGTTGTAATGCTAATGATCAATATCTTTTAAGTATAAAGTTGTTTGAGTATGTTGGATGCGGTGCTATAGTTGCCGACGTCATCGCTAACGATCTGCGTCACGACTTTCCCGTCGTCCTGTTCACCACAAAAGCTGGATTAGATGATAAAACTCAGTTTTATTCTTTAACTGTTCTAGAAATGCCGGTGTCTAATGAAAAAGAGTGACGTTTATAGTGCTCCATTCCTGGTGTATGAAGATCGCCACATGTTCAGTTCAGTCTAAGCAACATCCGATTGGGTTAGGGCTCTGGCTTTTCATACTGTTTAAAGTTTCGATGGTCACTCTTCGAGCCGACGGGTATGCTTAGCTACGTTCAATATGCTTCACCTAGATTATGAACTTCTAAGCATTATAGCGGGTCTTTGACTTTGAGCTTTTGATTACTCGCTTTCCTTACTCTTTCGTCCGATGACCTTATACGAGGCAAACAGGTCTGGGGAGCTGTGGCCTGGATAACCCGAGCATTATTGTCCCTATGAATGGCTATAGATGGACGCTGCAGAACATGAGCTCAGTGGGGTAGAAAGAACAACATCACTGTACAATATCCGTAGCGCGCTGAGCGTTGATGACTTGGTGTCGTTCGAGAATGGATCAACCGAGTCCACTAACTAGTAGTTACATACGTACGTGCTCGTCTCCATAGCATCGTCTTGGCAATCGGAGATCTTCGGTAATCTCTGTCGTCCCACTCCTTAACCTTATTCGTGCAAGACCGAGATGCTAGACTAGTATAGCTTCTGATCTAGTTGCGCCACTTTCCTCTTTTGGCACTTTGATATGCAAGATGGTCACAATAACCAGTGGGGTCTAATACCCCTATCAGATCTGATCGATCAATCACTTACCCTACCCCGACGAAGTAACTGAGCGGAGCCGCAGTCCTGTCTTTTTCTTAAATAAGTTCAAATAACCCTGGAAGCCTGGGCAAATCTCATTGTACCTCATACTCCGTGAACATAATGACCGAGATTGTGCCCTCCAACGATGTGCCCATGCTGGGCAAAGGTGTATACAACTCCCAGCAACAGCTACAGCGCGAGGCAATGCTGAAAGTGCTACCTATGCTAGAGAAATCTGCAAAGGAACTCAGCAGCCGGCCAATCTCTAGAGAGACCGCTGACAATCGTCGAGTATGGCGCCGCACAAGGAAGTAATTCGTGAGTAAACCCATCTCTACATCTACACCACTCCCCACTAAACATCCACTAGAATCGAGCCCATGCAAACCATCATAAATAACCTACCTCACCCAAAACCCCAACTCCTCTTCAACGACCGGCCCAACAACGACTTCAACACTCTCTCCACAACAATAACAGAATGGACCAACAGCCTCCAAGACACGCCTTATATAGGCCTGATCCCGGGAAGCTTCTACAACTCCCTCCTCCCGCCCAACTCCGTCGATCTGGCATTCTGTCTCACATGTCTCCAACACCTAAGCGGCGTACCAGCCACTCACGACGAGAACCTCCAACGGCTCCCCGATGCAGACGCACGCCTACAAACCCAATCACACAACGACCTACTTGTTTTTCTCCAACACCGAGCCGTAGAGCTCAAATCAGGAAGCTCGCTGGTTATCTGTTTCCCGAGTACAGCGCCTTCAGGACATCGCAACCTAAGCGGGATCGTCGAGTCATGCTACGGAGCAATCAGGGAAATGGCTGAAGATGGCCGAATCTCTCGGAAAGTCGTCTCTGCATTCCAGGAGCCTGTGTATGATCGTTCTATGGAAGATGTGCTCAAGTCGCTTGGTGAAGTTAGCGAGCTATGGAGCACTCGAGAGGTCTTTGAAGAGTGGGTATCGCATCCGGCTATTGAGAAGCTGAAGAGGGCGAAAGAGGCCAATGGGGGCGAGGATTACGAGGCTAGTGTTGAGTATGCGGATACGGTCATTGAGTGGTTCATGGCGGTTATTGGGGGCTATTTTTATAAGGCGCTTAGGGTTGGTGATGAGGAGTATACTGAGGAGAAGGCGGATGGGCTTTACAGGGCGTTTTTCACGAGGGTTAAGGAGTTGTTTGTCCTGAATCATAGGGATGAGTTGGTCTCTATGTCGTTTATCTTTGTTTGGTTGCAGCGGTCTTAGTAGGTATGGCTAAAGACCATGCTTGCTGTTTTTGACACTTTCAAAGTTGGTTGGCACATGCTTAATGGGGATTTCGCCCTACGAACCCGTTTAGGCATATAACGCTCAAGGTATAAGATCCATATCTTCCGGATATATCCCAAGTTCTAGGTATATAAGTTGGTAGCATCATTCAACGAAATCCAAATCCAAAGGCCATAAACACCGTCTTCACCAATTCTGGAGTCAGACCAAATTCTTTTCATGCCCGAAAACCCCAAGAAAACAAAACGCCGAGCGCCTCGCAAATGAAGAAAGCCAAGAGACAGAGAAAGATCTACCTTTCATCACTCCTCGAATTTCCGCTTGACACCATTCCCGTTCATTGAGGGCATGGCGCGCGGCTTGGTCTCGCCAGCTAACATAGCCTGGCGCTTCTTCCAGGCATTTTTGATAGCGGGAGCAATGCGGATAAGGTCATCTTCTGTGACGCGGTCTTCGATACTCTCGAGAACCTTGTCAACAGTGGAAATGTGATTTGCATCATTTTTATCATCGCGCAGACGATGGAAGCGCCAGTGGCCGTGTTCGTCTTTAAAGCACTCAACGATGGAATCGTCAAGAGGGACACCCAGCGCTTTGAGATCTTCCCATTCTGTCGGGGTGATATGCATCTCGCCGAAATGTTGATACTCGCCTGCATTAAGCATGACGAATAAATGACAGATAGGAATGGCGTCGTAGTCTGGATAAGGGGCGGAAATGCCGTCGGCCTCGTCGTCGGTGTCGGGCTCCAGGATGGGGAACTCGAGGCGCATGCGGAAGTCGACTGTGTTCTCGGATGGAGGCTTCCATTTCAGAATATGTTCGTCTGTGCCGATACGGTAGGGCGTGCTGCGGCAGGTGAAGATCAGGCCGTCATTCCCGTGGATTTGTTTTACTTTGGGGATGATCTCGCGGAACATCATCTCAATGCCGTAACTGAACTGTGTGGACTTGTCTTCGACTACAAATGGTCGGTGCACCTTTTCCTCGGGAATTTGCGATACATCGCCCGGTAGGGTTCCAGCACCTTCACCTTGAAATAGGCGAGTCGCTTATCGAGTGTGCGGTGCATCAGACTCTGTCCGTCAAGCACTAGACAGTCGAAGACGAGGAATTTGAGCTGATGCGTGCCGTCCGGGTAGGTGTCGTTGACCAGCTCTCCGTCCACCAGGGTGTCGACGTGGAATGATTGGAAAGTGTCATCATCAGGGAGGGGAAAATGTAGCCCCGGTACGAAGCGATAATCGTTCTTCCGATCGATCAAGTAGTGAATCTCGGGGGTATCGGAGTCCGGGTCTCCTCGCGCAAAGTACATTAGGCACCGGATGCCGTCCGTCTTCTCGCAGACATAGTAGTCCTCTCTTTGCAACTCGGTCAGATGCTTTGATGAGAAACTGACGGGTTGCGCGCCGGGAAAATTGAGATTGGTGCGGCCGAGGAGGGCCGCTACTTCGCGACGGAACTGGTCTGCGAGGTCGTGTTCGGCTTTGATGCCTATCGCGTCGAGGTCGGGTACGGAGTGACTCATAGTGTCGGTTCGGAGGGAAAGGAATGGGTAGGGTCGTAGGGAGCTCGTGAACACTATTTAGCGATCCGAAGACTACCTCGAGGAGCTCTAGGAGAATCAGGAGCCCTGAAGAGGTCAATGTGAAATGTCGGCGAAGGCGAAGGGTACATGCCCACGCGATGGATCAAGCTGTATTCAGCTTTGGTTGCGAGTGCGATGTGAGAAAGCTCGACTGAACAGTCAGATCAGGCTTGCGACATGGTTGAGGGCCTCACAATGATCGACGGAGCTGAAATAGATGCCTGACTGCCTGACTGTCCTATATCACGTGATACTCAGATTGACAGAGGCAGTTGACTGCTTTGAATCAAACTATGTACATACGTACATACTTAACACAGAGTTATACGTGACTACGTAAGACAGATATAGAATCAAGGATAAAAATGAATTGCGAAGCAGTCACTGATGAAATACATCACCAGTCGGGGTATCATATCATCACCAAAAGAAAACAGAACCAGCCTGTTCCAAGCCCTGCCTCAGCATAAAAACCAGAACGAGGGAGGCTATGCACCAGATCCTACGCCCTCAAACGCCAGCATCAGCACCATGAAGAACACAAAAGAGAGGCCAAGCACCAGATCCAAGAGAGAGTCGTTAAATCGTCAGCAATTGCAAGCAACTCACGAAGCCACTGCCATTGGAGCCTTGCGCGCGCCCTGTACCGAGGGTTTCCTGGACCCGTCGGCGTCCCCATCTGCGCTGGGAAGCATTGGGGATGAGGATGCATCCACGTTGGGGTCAAAGGGTTGGAATATACTTCCTCCGAACAAAGGCTGGTTCTCATCTGTGGAGAAAAGTCCGCCACCACCTCGTCCGCCAATGGCGTGTAGCATCTGTTCCTTGATACGTACGTAGCGGTACTTGGTTTTGGAGCTGATAAGGGTGTGTTCAACCAAAGGCTGTGGCTTGGAGCGCGCAATAGCAGCCATGACCAAGTCGCGCTCCTCGTCAGAGTCGACTGGACCGTTCGTCTCAATATCCTCCTGCAGCGGTGCGTTGGCATCGATGGCAGCCTCTGTAGGAAAATCCAAAGTTAGCAGTCTGTAGTGGTAAACTATCCTTGAGAAAAGTCATACTCTGTTGACGAGCCTGGTTCTTCTTCTGATACTGTTGGAGAAGCATATCATAGGGTAGAGATCGACCAGGCACCGCACGCTTAGCACCCATAGAATGGCTCTTGCAAGTCAAGGAGCGAGCACATTGAGCGCCATTGGGCAACGTAACACCGCACTGTTTCTCAACATCCACAGGACCCTTAGACTTTGCCGTCTTCTTGGGCTCATCTTTCTTCTTCTTTTTCTTGGGCTCTTTGTCATCCTCGTCGGCCTTGCGCTTCTTGCCCTTCTTGTTGTCCTCGGTAGCCTTGACAGCGCTCTTCTTCGCGCTCTTCTGGGCCGTCATCATGTCCTCGCCAGCATCCTTGTCACGCTCGTCGTCATCACCAGCCTTGGCCCGGTTGGCCGCGTCGCGTGCCTCTTTCTTCTTCCGCGCTTTCTCTTGTTTCGCCTTCAGACAGCCGCGGATGTGATCCGGCGCAGTTGACTTCAGCACCGGTCGTTTGCAGTGCTTGCAGATAACCGTCTCCAGCAGGTCCTCCTGGTGCGGTTTACCGGTTGGAAACGAGGCCGCGATCTTGTCATCCAGCTTGGGGAGAGGCGAGGAAGTAGGCGATGTATCGATGGGGCCGTCCTTTGACTCTGTAAAGATGAAAAAAGGTAAGCTCCGAAGGACATTTATGTGCTGGCAGTGCTTACCATCTGTCTTCTTCTTCGCCGAAACCTTGGATGTCTTTTTAACCTTCATCTTCCCCGGCTTGGTATCCTTCTCGGTAAATTTGTAGCCCGATGCATCAACCAGGCTACCTGATGCTGTCACGCGACCAAAGAATCAGCATTTTGTCCACTATAGACGTTTGTCCGCTGCTATTTCGTCCCAGCGCAGTGTCATGGGTCGTGCTCGAGAGTATTTGTTTGAGCTTACCTCGACCGGGATTACCGTTCGTCGCCATGGTGGGCACAATGCAAAGAAGCCCTGAGACAAAGGTATGTTCACTGGCACTATTCGATGGGATTTGGTCGTGCCAGGGTGGTTCAGAGCTGTCGTGTTCACATTGACTCCGGAGTCGACGTCGGGGGCTCCGCATTTGGGTTGAGTCACGTGTTTCCTTGTGAAGAGGCAACAACTAGTTAGTTACCTAGTTAGGCTACCATTTTGGATTAAAACTAGAGCTTATAGCCGTTTCATTCGGGCGGTCTATTCATGAATTAAATGAACTTCATATTATTGTTGACCAAATACAGCAGATAAAAGGGTAGCAGGACACTACTAGGCATCAACATCGAACACGGAGGAACAGGCCCAGAACAGTTTAATATTGTACATGGTCTTCACTTTCCGAGCTTCGCAAAGCAGAGCGAGCTATTCGTCCCTCCAAAGCCAAAGCTATTTGTCAAAGCGACATTAATCTGCCGCTGCTGCGCGTGATGTGGCGCATAATTGCAGTCGAACCCATCCGCCAAGCGATCCAGATTAATGGTAGGCGGCATAACACCCTGGGAAGACCGTCAGTATCTTGGATCTCCTCGTACTTCATGAAGCTACTCACATCCTTAATAGCAAGGATACTGAACACTGCCTCCACGGCGCCTGCGCCACCGAGAAGATGTCCGACAGCACCCTTGGTGCTGCTCACATTGACATCTGCTGCTTTCTGTTTGCCATTCGGCCCTAGGAGAAGGGCCTGGATAGCGGCGTTTTCTGCAGAATCACCGACGATCGTCGACGTTGCATGCGCGTTGACATAGTCGACGGCTGCTGGGGGTAACTGGGCTTGCTTCAGCGCCTTTTTCATGGCCATGTAAGCGCCCTCGCCGTTTTCCTTGGGGGCTGTCATGTGGTGTGCATCGCTGGAACAGGCGTATCCCTTGAGCTCGGCGTAGATGCTTGCGCCTCTGGCCCGAGCATGTTCCAATTCCTGCATTTCATTCATTAGTACCCTGAGCAAGACCAGTGCTAGTTGTCTAGATACCTCGAGGATGAGCACGGCGGCACCTTCACCAACAACGAAGCCGCGTCGGTCAGCATCGAATGGCCGAGATGCCTTTTCCGGAGTATCATTGAAGTCTGTGGCTAGACTACGCGCTCGAGCAAAGCCGCCGATGGCCAGTGGATGGATACACGATTCAGCACCGCCGGCAACCATCACATCAGCATCGCCACATGCAATGAAGCGGGCTGCATCACCGATAGAGTGGGCGCCAGTCGTGCAGGCAGTCGTTGCTGCATGGTTGGGTCCCTAACTGAGTGAGCCAAAGATTCAAAGTCCATGGATAGAACCTACCATGAAACCATATTTCATAGAAATGTGTCCAGCACCCAGATTGATGAGCAACTTGGGTACAAACAACGGGTTCACTTTCTTGTAGCCCTGTCGGATAGATAAGCAGATAGAATACATATCCATGGATGTCTCACGTACGCCTTTCTCATATGCGACGACTGTGTCGTAGATCTCATCAAAATTCCCAATTCCAGAGCCTAGACAAACACCCTATACATGTCAGCACCTTACAGCGGCACAGTTACCATGTATCGTACCGTGGCTTCTCTCTGCTCAAAAGGCTCAGGCTTCCATCCTGCATCCTCCAAGGCCTCTTCCGTGGCAGCCATAGCATACTGTGCAAACATGGCCATCTTGCGCTCCTCCTACAATCCACGTCAATAAACACATACCGACTCACGAGCATTCAAGGAAAAGAAAGACTCACATCACGGCTCAACCACTCCGAAGCCATCCATCCACCCTCATCCCTGCTCCCTTTGGGTACAACAGCCGCAATCTGACATGGCTGCTGCTTGAACCTCGAATCCCGATGATTCACATTAACAATTCCGCAATGACCCTCCAACAGGCGGTTCCAAGTGCGACGAACACCTGCGCATCACACCATAGTTAGCTCATCTCTTGCCGAGGTGCAACAGCTTTCTCATGGTCCTTCTGCTTTGAGTCAAGCTCCATGATGTGTTCCCCGAGCTCGCGATGCCGTCATTGGCTGTCAAGACTTTCCCCATCGGGTGACGCAGGTGGAGACGCCGCGGCAAGTTTTTTTTTCTTTTTCTTTTTAACGTTGCTCGAGCTACCAGAAGTCCGGGGTTCAACTTGCGGAGGACAACTGAGCGCGACGCTGGGAGGATGTATAATGATAGAAGGGGTATAGGGTATAACAAGGGGATAACAACTCACCAACACCTAGCGGAGTCACCGCTCCTAAACCCGTCACGACGACACGACGCATGGCATAGCTTCAATGCAGTATGCGTAGAAAGAATAAGAAGCAAAAGGATCCAAGAAGGGAAAGTCTGGACGACTTGGGACCACGGAATGGGGCGGAGGATTGGCGGGACCGAATCTGCTCGTCTTTCCCTTATTAGCTTGATTAGTTGATTAGATAGGGCTGATTAGGAAGTTCGGAGGAGAAAATAGAAAATAGTAGAAAAAACAGAGACCTATATATGTCTTAAGCCTGCCAATTCCTTCCAATTCTTTCTTTTCACTACATACATTTCCTCATGCCCGCCTGGAAGTCTCTGGTGAGCCTGCTGGCGCTGGCCAGCAGCGCTGCATCCTGCGCTCACCACGACACCGAAGTAGTCCCCGAGCACGAGCGCGAAGAACTGCTGAAGAAATGGGATCAAGAGGTATGTCCATTCATCTGTAACCGTAATTCTAATTCCCAAATACTAATACTAACCAATGCAGTGGTCTTTCACCGGCATTGCCAGCTTCGCCCATCTCAAGCCCGTCAAGTGTCTCATCGAGCCCAGCGAGAACTATGACATCGCCGTGATCGGCGCGCCCTTCGACACAGCCGTCAGCTACAGACCCGGTGCCCGCTTCGGACCCCGCGCCATCCGCGCTGCGTCCGCCCGCCAAATGGCAGGCACAAGCTACAACACCCGCGCAGGTATCAACCCCTACCAGTCCTGGGCCAAGATCACCGACTGCGGCGACATCCCCATCACGCCCTTCGACAACGGACTGGCCGAGCGCCAGATGTACGAAGCCTTCCTGGAGCTAGGCAGTCGCAAGACCGTCAACAAGGCACCCAAGGACAACGGTATCGGCGCCGGACACCCTAAGCTGGTTACGCTGGGTGGTGACCACAGCATTGCGCTGCCTGCGCTGCGTGCTCTGCACAAGATCTACCAGAAGCCGATCACGGTGCTGCACTTCGATGCGCACCTTGATACGTGGAACCCCGTGCGCTACTCGGCTTACTGGCAGAGCGAGCAGACGCAGTTCAACCACGGAAGCATGTTCCACAAGGCGAGTCGCGAGGGCTTGATTTGCAATGCTACCTCTGCGCATGCGGGTCTGCGTACTCGTCTGACTGGCGTGGACGCGGGCGATTATACCAACCCCGGACCCGAGCAGGGCTTTATTCGTATCCACGCGGACGATATCGATGAGCTTGGCCCCATGGGTGTGGTGGATACTATTATCCAGCGCACTGGTCTGGATCCCGAGCAGCCGGTTTATTTGTCTGTGGATATTGATGTCCTGGACCCTGCGACTGCGCCTGGAACTGGTACCCCCGAGCCCGGTGGATGGACTACGCGCGAGTTCATTCGCATTCTGCGTGGGCTGGAGAAGTTGAACCTTGTTGGCGCCGATATTGTGGAGGTCTCGCCGGCTTATGATAACAAGGGTGAGACTACTGCTCTTGCGGCGGCGCAGGTTGTGTTTGAGATTATCACTAGCATGGTTAAGGCTGGTGTTGATGAGGATTTGGGTGGGTGGTATGGTCACCTCAAGGGTGAGGGTGCCGTTATTGGCGAGGCTGAGGAAAAGGTTGCCAAGGATGAGCTCTAAGCCTGATGCTTGAGGGCTCTTGGGATTTGTAGTATATAGGATATGAGACATGATTGTAGAAGAACGAATGAAATGCCATACGACATCAAATTGCCTATCATTCATAGCCATCCCAGTATTGGAGCTTGGACTGTCATGTGCTCGGATATAAAATTAACTGATCCATCCATAGCTCTTGGCTGATTCCCCAGGGATTATCAAAGAAGTTCCGATCCATTCACCAGCTCATTAGAATCCTGTCTACGATGGAATCGTAATCATAGACCATGTGGATTTGAGACTTCTGCAGCATTCTAAGATCCAGAATGGACTTGCTCTCGGATAAAGCTGCATGAGTAGAGACCGCAGGAAAATAAAAGCAAATGCTGATAGAGGAAGGAAATCCGTGAAGATGGCAATAACACGCATGCAAAGATAGCACCGGATTTGAGGGAATGGGTACAGCAAACTTGAGCGCAAATCCGAGGACGACAAGAGAAAAGGGGGAGACAAACAAGGACGGAAATCATCGGCCAAAAACACGACGCCCTGACGTCCAACGCCTAGACAGACGAGAGAAAGGTTGAAAGCACGGAAATGGGGGAATACGAAAGGGAAGAATCGTGTTTCGGGTGTTGGGAATGTCAGGAAACAGCGGTCACCGTCGTGAAGGAGAGGATTCGGGGATCAGGAGATCGGGGGTATGGAAGGGGAGTAAATAGTCGAGAATTCGCGGGTCGGATAGGCGACAGATGGCGCCGAGCGAAGCCAAAAAGAAGGAGAAAGGGGAGCGGAGGGACAGAATTAATCGAGGAGTCGGAACAGTCGAAACAGGAATACTGCAGACCGAGGAAGATTGATCGAGGACACGAGGCAAACCGAGCCGTTACGAACGCGGAGATGATCGAAACAATTCAGTAAGCAACGCTAGCTCATAACAAAGCTCCCTTTTCCATCCGCATGTAAATATCCCAGTAACTCGATCCGGCTAAATAGTTTGCCCCCAGAAAAGTGAAAAACAAAACAGGTTCATTCCGTCGTATCTGTAAAGCATATTGTGTCAACCAGCACATCCCATAATCCACAACGCAATAAATGGTCAAACACACCTGTAGAAATGTCCAGGAAGAAGGGTTTACAGCAAGCGGCAGCGACTGGACTTCTTCTTGGGTGCCGGCTCGAGAGCGGCGACGATGGCCTGGGCAAGTCGAGTTAGCGGTGTGGAACAGGAGAATCTCAAAGCGCCCGGGAACGGCGCAAACATGGACATTTCATACCTCGTCAAAGACATCCTTCAGCTTGTACTGTGTCAGAGCAGAGCACTCGACATACTTAACGGCACCGAGCTCCTTGGCCATGCGGTCACCATCTTCCTTGCGGATGGGCTGCATCTTCTGGCGGGACAGCTTCTCACGGACAGTGGGGTCATCGCGCAAATCGGTCTGGGTGCCGACAATGAGGCAGGGGACGCCAGGGCAGTGGTGGTGCACTTCGGGGAACCATTTCTCGCGGACGTTCTCGAACGAGGCAGGTGAGGTCACAGAGAAGCAGACCAGGAAGACGTCAGTCTGCGGGTATGACAGCGGGCGCAGGCGGTCGTAATCCTCCTGACCAGCAGTATCAAAGAGGCCAAGGGTATAGGGCTCATCACCGATCCTGGGAGAGTACAATTAGACGCGTTTCACTTTCAGAAGTGAGGTTTATTGTGACGACGCTTTTTTTCCGGACGGGAGGTTTGCTGCGGGCCTGTGAGGAGGGGGCGGAATGGGTGAACCTACATCACAGTCACGGCATAGTTGTCGAACACAGTAGGCACATATTCCGAAGGGAATTTGTTGGTAGTGTAGGAGATGAGCAGACAGGTCTTTCCTACAGCACCGTCCCCCACCACAACACACCTAGAGAATCGGGGGTTAGTCCCAGAGAGGGGATATTCGGCAAGGAGGGGGGCACATACTTGATAGTAGCGACAACCATTCTGAGTAGAAGCAGAAAGATTGAGGATGAATTAAGATGGGAGTTGGAAAAAGGGGGTGCGAGAAAGTTGCGAGAAAGTTGCGAGTGTGGGAGAACATAAAGGGAGAGAAGCTGTGGTCTGGATTGAATGGGGCAACCCGCAGAGTGTATGGAGTCTAGACACCCGCTTTAACTAGTCTTGTCGGCTTATTCTTTTCCTTATTCTGTTCCTTTTTTTCACTTTGCTAGTTCTTAGTCTGTTCATATTTTCTCTCATTTTATTGTTTAGTTCTTTTCTACTCCAGATGTCATATATTTATAGGTCTTTAGTCCACCGCATCAAAGGACTCGATGTGACGGTATTGGCTAAGCGCTGTGGTCCACAAATTAGACATAACAGTTGGATATCCTTAGTTATTGCTTCTTCCTTTACCATTCAGCATCACATCGTTTGAGTGTATACATATAATCCAGAGAGCAAATAGATACAACATAAAGCTCCACTGATCACTTCCCGTCAAAGGTACTTTTAATTACATAGTTACCCAGCTATAGCTAACTAACCGCAAGCGCCCCGGAATATTCCTCAATTCAGCTTAACCTCGAAACAAAGATGCCCAAGGCCATAGGGACATCCCAGCCTCATCGCACTCTCCAACGGCCGACCCCTTTCCCCTATATCCACTACTTAGCCCCTAAGCCCAAGCTCTGAAAAGGCCGACCCTTCATCCTGTAACGAGCGGGTCAAACCGAGGACTAATCTCGATTTCGGCCCCTGGTTTCATATCCAAGCCAACTTGACCCTTCTCGGACAGAGTAGGTAGCTATACAACCTCACGGTAATTCATAGCCTAGACCTTCAAGGTCTCCGCTCAGACTGGGTCTTGGGTCTTGGCACGTCTAGCCTGAAATCACCTTAAGTGAAGAGTGCAATGTCGGCATGTAATATGCAGGTACATGCATGGTTACCTGTCGTCTGCCTTGAGGTAGTTCAATTATCGAGGAACCTAAGGCTTAGATGAGGCGGAAATTGGGCCTTTCCAGGGGTCCCTGGGGTCTGTTGCGGTCAAGTAGATTTTATTGATTTCATTTGGGTAGTGCTGCAGGGATTTGGACCCGGGCTTGGATAGTTTGATATTAAATACGTTCAAGGATGCATGGAGCAATAGGGTTGGGCTCGCTAGAAAGCACTCAGGTAGGCCGGTATCTCTCCGCAGCATGTCGCATGTACAAGGCTGTTTTTGACACATCCCTTAGAACAACCTCCTTGAAAGAAGTATCAAGGCAGATAATGAATGTATCAAGATAGACACACCAATCTACCCAGGACCTAAAATTTAGTATGAAACAAAGAAACCACGTGTAGAACGTTTCAAAGCTAGGCGCCGGCCTCGTCCGACAACTGCTACAAGTTCATTGAAGTCGCAAGTGGAAACCGGGCATCCTTCGAGATATTACTAACGGACAAGCTAGAATGGTTGAAAGAAAAGGGCCTTTGTGTCAGTACTCGTGCCCACCCAAAATTCTAATGAGAATACTCAATGAAAACGTCGAATGCCGTCTATGGTGGCTACAAGCTCGAAATATGCATCTACATACATGGACCAACGCCAGATGCAAATGAGCAGCATCGATCAGAACCCGCATCCAATATATGATGAAGATCAAAGCATAATTTCATAGAAATCAGGGATATAAAAAACCCCCCGAAACGCCGGCTTGCTGATTTTGTGGAATGCAAAGCAAAATATAATCAGATCGTACAGTCGTTACGTTCAGCAGTCGTTACTTTCATGGAGCACAGAGCGAGCCTAAGTTCGCTTGTGATGGATGTTGGAGTCAGGATCTTCCAGTGGGAGAGGTGTTGCTTCTTCGGAGTTATCATCGTGGCTTCCGGGGACCATCTTGTTATGTTAGACTGTGGAAACGAGAGACTCTGGAGGTATGTGGATAGTGCTCACCTTGTCGAGTTTGTAGTCTACCATTGCGAGACTGAGCGGGATCAGTGGTAAGGTCACGATTATGGCTAGGAACAACAGCCTGTTCATGGTCTCCTGGTAGGCGCGGTTGATAGCCACGCGAGTCGGAGTGCCGAACTCGTACGACAGGGCTTTAGTCAGCTTTCCGAAGATTTCGCCGGCTTCAGACTTGGTTTCTTCTGGTAGATACTGCTGCAGCTTCTTTGGAATCTGGCTGGACCATACTGCTCCCGAGATGGCCGCGCCGACGGCGCCGCCCATTTCCATTGAGGTCAGGAACATCGCAGTGGCGGCAGCAACCTCCTGGTGGCTTGCCGATGCTTGGACGCCTAGCTGGACGGGCACGTTGAGCAAACCACCACCGCAGCCGACCATGATCTGGGTGCCTAGCACTTGCATGTGGGAGGCACCTTCGCCACGGCACGTGAGCATAAGGGCCAGACCGCTCATGTAAATGACGCAGCCGATTGTCACGAAGATTCGGTAGCGGCGGGTATATTTAATCAGAAGAGACACGCCGAATGCAGCGATGGTGGATGTAAAGGCAAAGGTCTGGGTGACGCGGCCGGCGGTGGCTACATCGTACCCTTGGACGACCTGCAGGTAGGAATATAAATAGGGTTGAACAGAGAAGTAGAATGCCACTAAAGGCGGTTAGTATGTAGACAGCGGGAGAAGAGCAAAGCACATACTAAAATACCAAAAGGCCAACGCACAGCCCGCCAGAGCAGTCCGTTGCTTAAGGAGATGCAATGAGAGCAAGGGTTTGGGTGCCAGCTTCTTCGAAGATTCCCAGTGTGGTAAGGCACACAGGCACAGGACACCAACAACGATCATCACAATGATACTCGTGTTCTTCCACCCACCGTTGGCGCCGGCCGCCAGCGTCAACGGCACCAAGAGTAAAGTGACGGCGGCAGAGAGCAGTGTCAAGCCGCCAACATCCAGATCGTACCAGGTTCGTCGAATGATGCCAACAAAGCTGGTCTTTCTCTGCTTGTGCCTGGACTCCTTGATCAAATGTAGTCTTCGGGCCTTGCGCTGGCTGAAAAGCAGAGTAAGAGCCAGTGGCAGGAAAGCTGCGGGTAAGATAATCGCCCACATGCCGTAGCCCCATCGCCACGAGGATGCTTTGAGCACAGCGTCTGCAATGGTCGGACCGATCCAGACGGTGACCAAGAACGGGAACTCGGGCAGCAATGCCAAAAAAGCACGGTTTAGTAGGTCACTGCTGTCGGCGATGAACACCTGCTGGAGAATCTGCAAGCCCGTCGAGCCGGCTGAATAGAAGATCTGGGCGGAAGCGTAAGTTTGCACGTTGGTAGAGATGGCCATCTGCACATAGCCTAAGACGTAGATCAAAATACTGAGACAAAAGGCCTCGAAACGACCGAAGACGTCGGCGACCTTGGCCATGGGTGGCTTGATAACAGCTGCGAGAGTATTAGTGGGGTATATTCTATTGGCCTTCTGCCAGGGTAGCACGACAGACGCGGCTCTTACCATTGACCACATTCTGGACGACGAGGACCGTCGAGATCAACGAGTGTTTGCTGAAGGCACTGGTGGCATATGCCGACAAGGACATCACAGTCTGGCCCTCTAGGGATGTGCAGAATGCCATGAGGAATATACTTTGCGGCAAATTAGCGGGGTGTGATATGGGCAGGGCTTGCCAAGCCACACGAACCTGATGTAGGCGACTATCAAAGATCGAGTTGTCCAAGTCATATTAATCGCCTCAATTTTCCGGACCCCTTCCTGTGTCTCGTCCGAAGACGAGAGGCCGCTCGACTCTTCCAGCGTATCATACTCCTCCGTCAATGATTGGTCCCTCTCGGCGTCCATAGTACTGTCCTGTTCGATCGTACCGTACGACGGGACAGAGCGAGGGTCGATAAGAGGCATCTCCGTCGTGTGCAGGGCAACGTCGGCGGAAGGTATCAGAGAGCACACCGAGGATGGATAGAGTGTCCATACGAAGGCCGGGAGAAATCAAATGGGTAGGCAATCACAGAAGAAGCGGCGATCGGGGCTAGAATGGGGAAATAAAATATCCAGCAAATGAATCATCGATAGAGAGAAAGAGATAAGAAAAGTCATGCAACCTTAGCGTGATGAGCCTCGGATATATCAACATAAAAGGGAAATGGACCTTGCTTGACTAAACACTGCTTGGGCAACGATCCGAGAGATGAGAGGGACCCGTTGGCTAGCTGAACTAGTCGGGTTCACCACGCGACAAGAAAAAGCAAGCAGATGGGACGGCAAATCAGCGGGACGATCAGGGGAAAAGCTGAAAAAAAGAGATGGGGCGCAGCAAGGCGTAGAGGGAAAAGGGAAAGGAAATCGAGGCAAGCGCGGTAATCAAGAATGCGGCATGAAAATGGCTATGGTATAAGTAGCAGGATGGCGGGCAGATAGCGAAGGGTAGATCCGCCGATGGGAGCCACTATGGCCACTACAACCACTATGGAGGAGACGGATGGAGGGAGTCCCCAGCTTCAAGTGGTAATAGGCCGAGTCGGAAGGTCAGGCGGCACCAGCGTGAAGAGTGGATGAAACCGAGCCTTGATCGTCGGTCGCACTTATGCACGTCGACAGAGATGAGTTGCCAAGTGCGATTTGGGCTCTGCGGGTCCCAGCATTCCGACTGCAACAAAGCTAGTTCAGCTCGTCGGTGTGAGGGACAAGTGTGAGGGACAAGTGCGATCGGTCGGAGTCAGAAGTCAGAGTGACAGGCCGAGTGAAGTGAGAGTGAGGGGTGATAGTGAGATTATCAGTGGCAGTTGGAGTCGGAGTCGAAAAGTGGACCCAAAGATGTCACCGGAGGAGACGGAAGCGGGCTTCAGATATGTGGTCTGACGTTCGCCTTCCTCGCCACCTACTCTGTAATCAGATATGATAGATCGATAAGATGCTAGCAAGAGCGTTGTTTGGCTGGAACCGAACAATCATAATCATCCTGGTCTTTGTCGGTGGGGCGTCCATTAATGGAGCCGTTATGACGGGGATTGAATATCCAGTCTCTTACTGTACCTACTGTCTTTTCCATAGTCAGTTAGTGTTCAATAGATTAGACAGACGGATAACTCGGTAGAGAATGGAGATGTCAAACTCCGACGTGACACCCGCCAGGGCACGTGGGACGATCTATGATTACACTGATACACTGATTCTTCCCTAACTTGTAGATGGTAGTACAGTAGTACCATAAGGGTCAGTTGATCTCAGTGCGGATGATCACCTTGTGCATCCCTCGTCTAGAATGCCCTGCATTGATACAGTTCGGCCCTGGCTTCTGTGGCCTGGTGACGGCGTGGATTTCTATACCTATTTCTATAACATCATCACAGTTAACGTGTATACCTCATGTCTCTAATGCCGCTATACTTTGGACTCATTCTAGATACTCCATCTACTTCGTACTTTACTTCAAATCTATGATCAAATGTCCAAAGTTGACCTCCAGCTCCCCGCCCTCCGATGCCGGCCGAGCCGCATACACACCAACCCAGCACTCCTCCACATTCTCCTCCTGGAAGATCCAGGTGACCTCCCGGATAGGCGACTTCTGTACGCCCTCAACCAGGTAAATCCACAGACTGTCGTCCGCCTCTCTGACCATCTCCAGCGTCGCTGCTCCGCTGCCAGAGGGCACGGGCAACAGGCTCCAGTCCGACCAGCGGTCTTTGGCGACGGCGCTCAGGTGGGGCTTGCCGTGGGTGAGCTCAATACCAGCCTTCACCCACTTGCGGCTGCCGTCCTTGTTGCGTAGGAGGATTATCAGACCGCCCTGATCATACTTATACTTCCACTGGGCGTTGAAGGCAACGCGCGCCCGCTTGAAAGACTGGAGCGGGACCGACCGGTACAGAATGGGGGCCGTGAAGCTGTGGGTGTTCGGGGGCTTGGACCAGATGTCTGTTGATTGTGGTGCTTTTATTGCGAATTCTGGCGGGGGAGTCCCATCACCCGGGACGTCTTCGTTGGAGTTGGCGAGGATGAATTGAGACATGATGGAAGGTTGAAGGTAGAGATGATCTTGATTCTTGTATGTATAGATCGGATCGCAGTAAGATTGTAGACACCCAAACAAGCAAAACAAAGGAGAAAAATGTGCACGGTGAAGAAAGAAGAATATTCGAGGGAGAAGCCCGAAGAGTACTGCTGACCTTGTCGCACAGAATGCACGTCACGAGACCGAAACTGTGACTTCGAGCTTCCCAACCGATGGGACACAGCCATTTGGCCCAAGGTATAGTTTGCCGTCTATTAAGCCGCATAACTAACTAGACGAGGAATCAGTGACAAACCTTTCCAACTGCTTCTAGTCTCTGTAACGCTGCAGGCAGGAGAGCAAAGGAACTGGGGTTCGACCCTCCCATTCTAACCTTCCAAAAGTAGACAAGCACCCCAGCAGCTATATCAATTAGCTCTGCACATGTATATGTAATCTCCTACTTTCTCTGATGCCGTTTAACTGATGTATCGCTCGAGAGATTCTCATCTATATGAGATCATGTGATACACGCTGACATAAGATCTACGGTGTCAGTTCAGAGACAGCATTAGGGGCCCCGTTGGACACATGAGCCGATAGATGATGGCATAATCTACGAAATCTACTATCCAATCTCCAGGGATATTAAACGGAGCCTTGGGAATGGGCTGAAAGAGCTCTCCAATCTGCCATCTCTGCCATGTCGTCCCGTCTGTTACACCCGGACGAGTACGAGCTGCGCTCGCGCTCATCAGTCGACTCCGAAGACACATTCGACCTCGATGAAGCTGATTTTGAATCCCAAGTCCATCCCGCTTTTAGACTAGATGCGCGCAGATCCTGGCTGCCCCGGATATTCCAGTCCTTCCCCGGATACCGCCGCCTGAAGACCAATTCGAGACCAATTCTTGCGAGCTCATCGCGCCCGACTTGTTTCCGCCGCTTTGTCTTTCGCCGAAGATGCTGTTACCTTCATGTTGTCTTCGGCATTATCTTCGCCCTTGTCTTGCTGACTTCTATCTTTCGACCGTCCTATACCCGCCCGCCGGCGCATTACGCGGCGCTACGGAAGTCCGTGTTGGAGAAGAGCTATCCTGGGAGAGGAAACCCTCGCAACGAGAAGGTGTTCATTGCAGCCAGTCTATGACCGCGATGGCGAGCTCGCCGGGGGTCAATGGGGTATGCAACTTTTGGAGTTGATTGATCTATTAGGCGATCAAAACGTTTTCGTGAGCATCTATGAAAATGACAGTGGGGAAAAGGGGCAAAGCGCTTTGCGGGAGCTGGAGCAGCAGATTCGGTCGCCAAAGGCGATTGTGTTTGAAGAGCATCTCGACTTCAAGACCCTGCCGTCTGTGACAATACCCGGCGGGGAGAAACGCGTCAAGCGCATCGAATATCTGGCCCAAGTCCGAAACAATGCACTGAAACCTCTTGAAGAAAATCCGGGCACTCAGTACGACAAGCTGCTTTACTTGAATGATGTCCTATTCGAACCCATGGACGCGGTCCAGTTACTCTTCTCAACACATGCGAACGCGGATGGTGTATCCCAATACCGTGCTGCATGTGCGGTCGACTTTGACAACCCCTTCAAATTTTATGACACCTACGCAACTCGCGATCTCCAGGGGTACAGCATGGGCCTTCCTTTCTTTCCATGGTTCTCCACAGCCGGCAATGGGGAGAGTCGCCGAGATGTTCTGGCAGGCAGTGATGCTGTGCGGGTGCGTAGTTGCTGGGGCGGAATGGTGGCATTTGACGCCAAGTACTTCCAACCGTCGCCAGGAACTAGCACTAGCCCTGTCCGCTTCCGTTCTGGGCAAGATCTCTTCTGGGAAGCTTCTGAGTGTTGCTTGATCCATGCCGATATACAGGATCCACAGACCAACGTCGAAGACATCACGGACACAGGCATCTACATGAACCCGTATGTTCGTGTTGCATATGACCGTCGTACGCTGTCTTGGTTGGGAGTCACTCGCCGATTCGAGAAGCTTTACTCCTTCCTGCATAACTTGGGCAACCATCTTGTTGGACTTCCATGGTATAACCCTCGACGCACAGAGAGTCCTGGACAAAATGTACAGGAAACTGTTTGGGTACCTGATTCCAACCACCCTGGAGGTGGCTCCTTCCAAACAGTTGATCGAGTGGCTGGAAACGATGGCTATTGTGGTCGTCGTGGTCTTCAGGTTATTGTGGAAGACCGCCAGCCCGGACAGAAGGGCTGGGAAAGCATACCCATTCCTTCTGGCTGATGTGCGATGTGAATGGGGGATCAAACTGCTGTATATCAGGCCTATCAGGTATGGCTGGTATGCATGTTCATGTTTTACCCTTCTGGTGTGCAAGCTAGGGCTAGGATGTGGTCTGCCGATTCACAAGTAGTCTGTGCCGCATTGATTGATCAATTGCATATACTTCTGCAGTTATAGGGTCTCTCGACATTTAACTATGTTGGTTGCAAGTACTGGGTGCAAGTACCCTACGCTCAGAGCGACCTGATTTTGGTAGTGCCACCAACTATTTTGGAGGCGCATGTCGGAATATAGTACCTCTGGATTAAGTACCATCTACCACTTTGTCGTCGATGAGTCGCCGTCACATGTCGAACCCACTACCCCCAAAATAGGTACCCACGACGTCGTCGCCCCTCCGTTTACTTTTTTGACATCACCTCTTCACGTATTTTCTTTCCTCTTTCTTCCTTCCCACCCTCCCTTCATCATTTCTCATCCCCCTGACCGTTCCAAACTACGGTTGACACGTCTTCACTTCTTTCTCGTATCATGGATACCTCTATCGTCCCATTTGCGGACTGGTTGCTTCCGTATCCAGACGGATACCTGCTTGCCACTTTTGTTTATTACGTGCTTTTTGCTCTTTCCGTTGCCAACTTCTTACGTGTCATGGCTCAGTCTCTCGGCCCCAGCACTGGCTGGCTTCCTATCTCTAAGGAGCGTCGTCAGGAACTTCTTGCCGCTCAGGAAAGCATCTACTCTGTGATTACTGAGTACTGCGCAAAGAAGGGAAGAGCCCTTGAGGAGAGCATCCACGCTGTTCCTGGTGTCAGTATCTTCCAGCCTGTCCCCGGCAGAAATCCGAGGGTCAACTATGCTTTTGTTACTGTAAGTGAACCCTGATATTGCTGTGCTCTTCCATCCTCTTGGCCACATCACGAGGATTCCCGAGTCCTCTCTGTTTATCCTCACCCATCCTATGCTATCTCTTCCCACCTTTGATAGAAGTATGTACTGACCTTCGAATCCAGGAATGTTCCATGACCAATGGCAACTTCCATGGCAGTTACTCTGGCTCTGGTGGTTCGTCTCGATCCAGTTCCGGGATCAACCCTGAGGCGCCCGCCTTTACTCCAGGAAATCCCCCTGTTCAGCGGGGAGTTCGCACCCCTGAAGAGTTCATGCAGTCCCTCCGTGCCCTGCAGGCTCGCAACCGCGCCACGGAGGAGGTTCCCGCTCGACGCATTGTTTTCGGAGATCTTCCTGAGGCCACCAGTATTACCGACATCCTCTGCCTGGTCTGGGGCGGCGCCGTCGAGCGTGTCTGGAGTGTCATCGAGAGACAGGTCATTGTCCAATTCATTGACGCAGACGCCTGTGCCCGATACTACGACAAGCACTCTGCCGGCATCCGGGTTCAAGGCGACCATGTCATCTCTGTTACGAAGCCTGACAACACCGATCCGCTCAGTCCTCGTCAGCAGGAGCGCATTGACTCCGGTGTCACTCGTGTCGTCGCCATCACTGGCATCATGAACGAGGCTTTCGTCAACCTTTGCACCATTTGCAAAGGGTATGAAATCGACCACATGGTCCTGGCCGAATGTGACCGGGTTAGTCGTCCTCCCTTTATTTTTGAATGAAAAGAAACTGACAAGTCATCATCTATAGCCTGGCACTTCGTACGTGTTCTTCCGCAACATTACCCACGCTTGGGATTTCAAGTGTGCCGCTGAGGAAGATGTTTACAACTGGGGGGACTGTGTTTTCGACTACATCCCTGACCCGTGAGTTGCCATTTCACCCCCGACTTTTCTATCCCAAGTTACTGATCAAACTCGCAGCTGCATGGTTGCCACTGGCTTCCATGAAAACAAGCTGGAGACTCGCTTCAACAATGCAGTCTCCCTCAACGACGACTAAATGTCGTGACATGCACCCACGTGGATTTGAGAATACGGGACCTGAAGTCGTACATCTCCCTGGGTTCTTTTCGTTTCGGTGGTTCTTGAAGGTGGTTTGAGGAGAGGACGTTTCCATTCTCTCTTCTGTATCTTCTGATTTGATTGTTTACGTTTGCTTGACCGCACTTGCTGGTCCCTTTGTCAATTCGTATCGAACATTAGTAGGACGGGGGGATTTACTACGGTAGATCTGACACAGATCTTACTTGATCGTTGGGCAGAGGATGATTTACTACGGTAGATCTGACGTTGCTTTTACTTGATCGTTTGAGAATTGACATTGATTATCATCATCGTTCCAGTAAACAACTTAAATAAATTGACTGGTAGTCTCCGACAGAACAGATGATGCTCGGATTCCTCAGTCTGACATTAAAGGATAAAACAAGGCGTATACCAGCCCTGTCAATAATAACTTCCATGCCGTGTAACATAGCCTCGGATAGGTACTTTAGATCCCACCGATCAAGCATGTATGCATCCTGCGCAGAAGCTACTAGAACTCGTTCTGCAGCCGCGACTCAGGCGGTAGCGAGATGGCGGGCGCATCTCGTGTCACCCATCCCTGTCCTACTCTACTGCACGAATTCACCATACTGACATTGACAGAGAATACACCCAACCAATCTCTCCCATCGATCGGTCTCCCCAATTGTATACAGAAACAGGCATCTGCGAAAATGAGCTTTGGTGGCGCCCCTCTTGCTTAATTGGTCTCCAGATGCATGCTAGCGTGGCGTTCGTCTTGACAGGGATCGTGCTTTTAGCCGCGAACGGACCAGCGACTACAGGGGCTGTTTCGCGTGGTATAAGGACTAGACTTTGTTGGTTTAGGTTTAGGCTTAGGCTTGGTTTAAGTGATAGTGGCGGAGGGGGGAGGGTCCTTGATTTTGTAAAGCCAAAGCTACCTTTGCACATTGCGGCTGAATGCAATCTCCCCTTCCCTTTCCAAGCTCTCAGTCCTGCCCGGGGGACTGTTTCCGAGGAGAATATTGTTGGTGCGCTCACCGAGTCGGAATCAAGGCAGCTTGGCCCGGAGTGGGCTGGTGGATTCCAAGGTGGATCTGGTGTCGGCTAGGGAGATCATCGTCTGAGGATTCGGCATTCTCAAGGTTAATGGTCTCGGGTTGAGATCGGATTCGCTTATTTTAACTTTGGGAGAGGTATTGCGTTATAAATTTGGTCTACTCCGTAGTGCAATATTCGATGTTGTCGGCCTAGATGAGAGACTAAGGCTAGTAGATTGTGCGTCCGCTAATTGATCTTTCATGGGAGGGATAGACTGGAACACGTCCAAGGGTCTGAAGTCTGTGAGCTCTTATGAGTGTACATTGGGTAAACACTCTCAACTCGGTGACATTTTTGTCATATAACCTATATATTATAGTCGAACAGGGCAAGACATGGAAAAAACAAGCAGATAACCTCCCAACCCAATATTAAAACTAAACTCCCATGAGGTATCTTGAACGCAAAAAGCCTCCCCTAAACACTTGAGCCTCCCTTACACTTGCACAAAAAAGAGAGAGAGAAATCACACCCGCCGATGCTGTCTCTGCATCTGCAACGCCGTGTCCCGATCCACTCTCATCCACGGATACCAAACATTAGCCCACTCAATAACGCCAAACCTGGGCGCCCCCGAATCCTGACCCATGGCTCCCTCCCTTAGGAACTCGCCATCTCTCATGCGTCTCTGCTCGCGGAGTGTAGGACACTTCTTCTCCTTGATAAACCGGTAGAACTTGCATTGAATGCCCTGGAATCCCCGTCTCTGACGACTGGGAAACTGTCGATTGAAACTCTCTCGCACCTCCTTCCACTCCTGGCAGAGATCGACCCGGTGGTACCAGATAAAGTACATCTCTTCTTCCTCGTACTTGGGCCGCGGGGCACGGCGACGGTCGTTGGTGGAGGATGATGAAGAGACGGAGTCGTAGCGCTCGCGTGGCTGGTAGGTGTCTGGGCTTGAAGGTGCGGAGCCTGGACGGTAGGGTAGGAACATGTGGTGGTGGTGTGTGCTCGTGTTGGAGTTGGTGGAGGCGTGTGTTGAGGTTGCGCCTGGACTTGTGTCGTGGTAGCCTTGGTAGGGCCAGTAGCCTGGGCTTGGGGGGTAGCTTGGAGATTGGGTGGGGTTGGTCTGTGGTGAGACTGAGTTGTAGTCTTCGACCGAGTCGGTTGGGTTTAGAAGGGAGTCGATTTTCATGCGGCTTTGTCGTGATGAGGGGATGTATGTTTCTGTGCGGTCCATGGTGGCGTTTTATAGATGTGAATTGGATGTTGTGGAATATGAATCTCGTCAAGTGAAGTACAAGATCAGACGGGTTTAATCTCAGGCGTTATAGAATTGACTGAATAGAAGTCGAGGAATTAGGGTTGTAGAGTGTACGAGGTATGAGGTATGAGAAGTATGAGAGTGGAGGTGAAGTAAGTAGGTCAAGTAGGAAGATTATAGATCAATGTAAGAAATAAGAATAAGAATATAAGATCATCGGAACAGCGGTCTTTAAAGAGATAGGAAAATGGATTGCGAATTAGTCGTGCAGACTAAGTGCAGTTGCTCCTTTGCCATAAGCTGGGGGCCAACAGGCTAAGGGCTAACAGGGGAGTGGAGGACCTGATAAAATAAAATAAAATCAATAAATAACCGGTGAATGGTACGGGGTCTGGACTAGGATTGATCCTATTCGCCGAGTAATTGAGATTCCAAATTCTTTGAATAATCGCTTTTCCCGAGTATCTATGTTCTTTGGATCGGTGATTTCCTTCTAATCGGTCACTTTAGGAAATTCTTTGTTAGCGGCAATTTCCTCTTTATTCCGTTGATGTATTGTATTATATTCTGTATTAAAGTGGGACAAAAACCAACAGACAAGCGCGGCGTCTATTGGAAGATTCCGAGTCCTGTGACGCCATGGCCTTGGGACTCGTCCACGAATAAAAGAGAGACACTAATGCGGGCTCAATTTGTGCACGGTCAGTGCCAACGCATCTGCAGTATATGTACTAACTAGTTAGTAGCTCATTCCAAATGAATATCCGCATTGGTCTCCCCACAGAGTCCATAGAGTCCACAAGTCTAGGTCAAAGCTTTCCTTTGAACGCGGGATCGTCATCTGCAACGGCTTTCTACAGGGATTTTGATTCGAGGTTTGTCAGAGATAGGTGATATATTACATGGATACTTGGATATTACTTGGGTACATGGGTACGTGACTTCTAGAAGTCAACCCCTACCTAGGTAGACGCCCAACTCGGCAGGTCCACGAGGCAGCCAGGATTCTCTCTTTGAACCCTGGTTCTTTTGTCCAGTAACTAACGCGTAGCCGCAGTCCGCTATAGTCATGTGATTCCTCACCGAGTCTTCTCGCTTTGACCTTCAACTGATTGATTCCCTTGGATTTCCCGAAATACTCCCGCTTCCTAGTCTATTGCGTGGATCCTTGGGCCAGAATCTCAATCACATCCGTTGCGAGTCATGTCGTGCATATTGCATCCCGATCCTGGGCTGGACCAGGGTGGAACGTGGAGAAATTCACTCATGGCCCAATCATGTAATTGGGCATCTGTCTTTTTTGTGATGGGCCTACGGAGTAACCTGTGTCCTCGGTGGATCTATTCTCTTTGTCTCGGTCTTTGCCTGATTTATTCTACAATCGGATTCGATCCGTACGTGTTAGACATGATAACAGGTTAAAACAGGTAGAGGAGAGCGAGCAACAGGAGATCAAGCGACAGGGAATCAAGTACGCAATAGACCAGGGGGTACAGACAGGGGCGATTTGAAATCATCAAGACATCCGCTAGCGATAGACGCTGTAGGCACCAGCCGTTCCCCTGAGGGGCTTATGGCGGGGACGGGACCTACAGCAGATGCCCATCTACTGAATTACAACTTGGAGAAAACAGAAAGGAATGATTCGGTGAGTCGCTGTTGCAATGTAATTGGGCCCTGTAAATGTTGCGCAGTGACAGAGCTAAGGAGGGGCTCCCCCTCGCGAGGGGAATGATTTACTCCCCACATGAATTGCTATTGTGGGTACAGTACAGGTGTATTACTGATTCAACTGTATTAAACCCCAGTCTCCAAACTGCGCGGAACTTTAGGTGTTTGCTATAATGTACAATTGCGCAAATTGGGTGAACAATCAGTCTGAAGAAGGTAATAAAAGGAAGATCATATCTGTGAGGCCAATCTGATCTCACATTCGCTGAAATCATTCTACAGGAACACCTATCACAACCACATGTACGGCCGAAGCCTCGGCGCCGACAACCGCTATGACTTTGAGCCGCATATCTACCAAGTCTGGTCGGCAAAAATCATGCAGCCAAAACGGTGTTGCGAAACGGTGGTACTTGCGCAGCACGGCTCCATTTCTTGGACCCCACTGCACACCCACTGCTTGTTCTGGACTAGTGGCCAACTAAGTATAATCTACGTGGCTCAGTTCTGCAGCAGATCCAGCTTAGGTACCTCTATAGACGCTCTGCCGGAATCAGCTGATTGCATTCTGGCTCTCCTAGAAGTCATAACACCCAACAAAGTACCCCGTCTGACATTAGCATGGAAAACCACTACCAACAAAAGGGAAGAAGAACAACAGACTGTTTACCCACTTCGGCCGAAGCGGGATGACGGAACGTGGAGACATGCGGATGCTCAGGATTTCGACCCGCTTCTGCAAGATCGACTCGTCAGGCAGACTAGATAAGCGAAGCACCAAATCAGAATACATAGACGAGATCAGCAGGATTCACCTGTGGGCTTCCCCACTGCCAGCGGATCTGGATCTTCATCCGTGGCGGAGTGATCAAGCTATGAGCTTCAGTGAACCTTACTCTCCTAGGTTCTAGGTCATAGGTACCGAGGTGGGTAAGAGCCAAAGTACATATGAATGCACTGTACGGGGACACTTCGGTATTATTATTCTACTGTGGATCGTGTGCCTGCTAATGACTATATCCAAAGCTACGCAGTAGAACGGAGTCTATGGGCATATGCCAAAGTGCAGTCATCTGGCACGTGGTATCTTATTAGGCGCCCGGTGCTATTTTCATCTCGTGATATGACTTGTTTTGACGAAAGATATACAGTCTCAACGCGAGGGGCAAGGATCAGTTCTTGCATAGTTATACTCGAGGATCAAATGACTTCCAGTGACAGCTAGACTAGCCTGTTGTAGTAGGTGGCCCGATTCTGCACGGAATATCATCTTACGAGGTAACCTCAGGATACACCATGTTTCACTCATCTCCAGCAATGGGCCTGAATACTTCTTCCTCTGATTGTCACTGATTGTCAATGTATGGTCCAAACCCCGACCAGTGGATCCCACCGGACTCCGTACCTAGGTACGGAGCCCTCCATCTCCATCTCCAGTTTCACGGTGATCTCCGGCCATAACAAAGAAACGAAAGATGTTTAGCATCGCAGATCGCAGATCGAATCCTCTATATGACGTTAGACCTTCATCATGGCCTCATGTTTCAATTCAAAATCAAATTACATTGGGCCTCGACTTGACGCACAGCCGCGCGTGATTAAGGTACTGTAATTGTGGAGTGGAAATTCTGCAGGGTAAATTACCGGTATATCATAAATACGTACGCATTAGCACAGGTACATAAGCCGCCGCACTTTCCTAATCCACCCTTGTAAACCGACACATGGCTAGACAAAGAACTAGTTCTTAGCTTGCGCGAGTACCAAGTAAAAGTAGCCGAAGGACTTTTGGCAAGATCCAATAGAACGGGCCGGGGATGGATTTTCTTCAGAATCCTTCTGGTGGATATTGTTATACTCAGATTGCTTTTCTATTCTGGTAGTCATGGGTTGGTTAATAGCCCTGTACTATACTGCAGACTCGGCGTTCACCTATGTAATACAGCAACGCGAGTCAGGTAGGTGCTAGCGCGGGCCAATCACGCTGGGGAGGCTTAATCCGCCTCACGGGATAGATCGGCTGCATGGTGCAGAGCAAACTGTCTTAGGATATGCAGCATGACCGATTTGTAGATGTTGGTGACAAAATTGGACAGGGGATGGGCCAATGGCTGGGTGTGAAAGGTGTTGGTTTTGGGTTGTTTGTTTCTTATTTTTGTGTGTGACGGTGTGGAGGCTTATTTCACTTATTGCAGGGTTGCAGTCTAAGAATGCAAAAGTACTACTAGGTGGAATATTCTTTCTGTCCTTCTCTAGGTAGGGATCTATGTAGACTCTTCTGTAAATTCCAAATAGTATACTAGATCTTTCCAATGCTGTAGACGCTATGCTCTTTTTCATCCGATAGTAACCGACTCTTCAGCCCCCGCATCATCCACACGTGGCATGCGGCTGTCCATACCGGGCATTTCCCTGGTCGCTTTGTTGGGCGAAAACCAGACATTTCATTTTCAAAGAAACAAGGGGGAGGGAGGGGGAGGGGAGAGGCCCAGGCGACTAGACCGCTCGGAGTTGCTAAGGATCGACATGTAAAGAACCAAATGTAAGTGAGAGCTGTGTCTGGTCGTCTCTGTCATAGGGCTAGGGTCTTCAGATGGAGACCAGAAGCAGCAAGAAGCAGCAAGAACGGGAAAGTGCACGACGAAAGGGCCCGCAGAACCTCCAATGACTCGCAAGTCTGCCTTGCCACGGCCCTGATGCCAACAAAGCCACGACCAGGACCCGTGCAAGTCTGCGCGATTTTCACATCCATCATGGCCAAATTCCCCAATCAGAAATCCTCGTCGGAATCCATGTCGCCATAGCGCCGTTGGTATCCATATCCAGATCCAAACTGCGCGCCACCTTCGCTGTCGGAATAATCAACATCGAATTCCTCGTCATCGGACATGGTTTGGCGATATTTGCTGTAAATAGCAGTCGGATCGTCATTCTCGTCTTCAGATGAGAGTTCTTCATCCGGGTAGTCGTTGGCTGGGTTGTTTTCGGCTGTATCCTGGTCAGTATATTCATTTCTTTGTTTTCCGACGGGCTCTGAGAAAGGAGGCAATTAGCTCACCATTAGAGTCGGCGTCCTCGCTATCCCATTCCTCCTCGTCATCTTCGATAAAATGCTCCCAGACTTCCTCGTCTTCAGCGGTGATGACAATAACACCAATGCCCCGATTGGCCGCCTCAAGCTGCTTCATCTGCTGATCGGACTCGAGTTCAGATAGCGGGTTCGTAAGCATATCGGATTCCGCCAATGGCCGACGAATGTAGACATCGTAGACGTAGTCATCATCATTTTCCTCCTGGGCAGAAACATCCTTCACATCCGTCTCTGTCGACGGTTGTCCCCTCGCACGAGGCTGCTTTGGCAACCGCGGCTGAACCTTCAACGGCTTCGGCGCAGAAACATTCGCATACTGAGACGGTTGCACAGGTGGGACAGAACCCTCAGCCAGGTCAACATCCATGTCCTGCTCCATCTCTAGCGCAACCTGCTCGAACTCACGTGCAAGTCGCTCAGATTCTTCATCCCACGTACTCTGCTTCGCTTGCGCGGACCTTTCAAACGTATCGGAGAGATTCTGCTTCGCTGCTGAGATGGCGCTCTGTCGCTCTTCTCTCCACCGCTTCTCAGCCTGGTTTACCACGGGCCGTTTCCTGGGTTTGATGGGTGACACGTTTACCATGTCTGCAGCTTCGTCTTTTCCATCGGCCTGTGACCGCTCGACCAGGTCTGCAACCATCGAAGCCTGTCGAGAATGCGGTCTGCGCCGTAACTGTTCAACGAGGACGGCCACAGCGCCATCCCCCGACGCTTTTGAATACCACCCGAGTTACGAAGAGCGCCCAGGCCAGTGCTAATAGACCTAGAGATCTGGAAACGTCGCACTGCAGCGCGGCTGGGTGACGGAGCAGCAGGGCTCTGCTCCGGTCCTCTAGCTAGGGGAGCTCCGCTAGGCACTTGCGGTGCAGGCTGAAGAGCAGGCGAGGGTTGCAAAGCGCGCTTACGCTTCTCCTCGGCCTCTTTTTGCGCAGCGGCTTGCCGTTGCGCGTCGCGGATTTCTGCACCTGGAGAGGTAGCTCGCACTGTAGGCACACCACTGGAAGAAATAGATGGCACGGTGCGATGCTTGGGAGCATGCAAGCTGCTCACGGAGCGGGGACTGCGCAGAATTCTCTGCGCGGCTGGGTGCGCCGGTGCCGGGGCGGAATCATTTTCGACGTCCTTGCTGCTGAGCGTGACGCGCTGAAAGACGAAGTCGGTGAAGCGACGCTTGGTCTGATGCAGCGCGGATTGGATGTCTGAAGAGTCTGTTAGTGGGTATGCCTCGGAATTGAGCAGATAGAATTGCCAGTGAGGGAACGAAGGGTTTATTCAAGAGCGTCAGATTTGAATAACGGCCATGAGAGGGAACAGCTTGAACATGTAGGTAGGACTATCTATACAGCGGAGGTGAAGAATGTAGACAAATTTCATGTTGGAGGGGTCTAGACCGTGGGGTAAAAAAACAAGGGAGAAAAAAGGAGTTCGTACACAGTGTTTCCACGGGCTCCTCCTCGCGACGGCGCTTGATATTGATTTGCTCTGGCGGTAGAGCCATTCTGAATGGGTCTGAGATGTTGATGATGGCAGCTGGAAACGAAACTTTGGTGGAAGCAGAGACCGCTTGTTACGTCGAGATCGGGTTTAGTGGGCGGCACGTGATATCAGATCTCGTTCTTAGTTCAGATATTTATGGCATGTCTAATAAACTACTTATAATTGATCTTGTCTACTCAATTACAATTTAATGGAGAGCTATTAGAGCTATTTCGTCGACTCGTTTCATCCCCCTATGAACCTTCCTAATTACACATCTGCAGCTCAGTCTACCCGTCCCTAACCACCGAGGCGGGCGTGAGCAAGAAAATGGGTATTTCCAGTGGACCGTACCATCCGATGCAACCACCCAACTGCAAAAAAATTCAAATGAAAGGAACAAAGCGAAAAGGGCCGATATCCGAGAGACAAACAGGCAGAGCCCAAGTCGTCTTGGCCAATCATAGGTGATTGCTTCCAGCCCAGGATTCAAGAACCAAGTTGGTATGTTCTTGGTAACCCGGGGGAATCGGGAAAGAAGAAGCAAAGAAGAAGCTCGTCGCCAACTAGCAATACAAAGTGATAAGGAGAAGGAGATTAAAGGGGTGAAGTGGTCAATGGCGGACGAAAGATGTTTGGCCCTTAAGGATTGGAGCCAAAGGACAAAAAACGCAAAGTTGAAAAGCAATGGCAAAGGAGAATGGTGTGAAAGAAGGTATTAAGACCGATACAAGAAACGAAGTCAATGAGAAATGGCGTCACAATCAAGTAAAGCTATGTGTCAAAAAAGAAAAAAAGGGGAAAGAAGGGGAAATGCCATTAAGTTCACCAAGGATAATGAGTCGAATTATATATCTCCTGGAGAGTGGTTTTTATTTGGCACCAATCTCCTCTTCGGCCCAGCCAGGCAGGGAGTTTTCGTTCTGAATGGCCAAGCCAAAGCCTGAGTGGTTCAATCCACCAAGGCCGGTCGAGAAGCTGGAAAAGCTGCTCTGGGGCTGGTGTGCCGCACCGGTGCGGATGTGATGGCCGGCGACCGGTCCAAAGGCCTCCTGAGAGAAGGAAGGCAGGCTAACGGCACGGGAGTGTTGGGCACGAGGCACACTCAGGCTGCTGGTGCTGGCGGTTGAGTGGTGGCCATGACCAGAGCCGTTGCCAACACTCAGATAGCCATTGGCGGAGGACTTGTGCGAGTGCATCGGTGCGTTCATGCTTCCGTTGGAAAGATCACCGTTGCTGGTGCCGCTGTATAAAGGCTGCTGCTGCGAGACCTGAGACTGGGCTTGCAAACCAGCCAGGGCCATGGGGTCGCCAAGTTGGTTCTCCTGACCCTGCGCTTGCTGAGCAGACATCTGGTTGAGGTACATGGTCAGCGGGTTGTTTGAACCCACGTTCAGGGCACTTGAAGGAGAAGACACGTTCTGCAGCGGGTGACGGTGCTGCTGGCCATTCTGGGAGCCAGTGGATCCCGGCGCGGGTGAGAGAGCAGGGCGGCTTGGGCTCGACTGGGAGCCCGACTGACTGAGGTTCTGCTGGAATCCGTTCAGGGCGGGCGAAGGCGACTGAGGGCCTTCCAGGCCGCCGTTACGGTTCTGTTGTTGGTTTCCACCCTGGTTTCCGGCCTGGCGTGGCGGGTTTCCGCACCGGTCCTTGCCAAAGTTGATCTTGAACCGCCGGTATTCTTCCCGGTTGCGCATACCCTCGATCGCCTTGATGGCATTGGCAATGTTGGTGAAGTTGACAAACGCGCAGCTCTTTTCACGTAGAGTGTTTACCAATTCAATCTCACCGTACTCCGAGAAGTCCTGACGCAAGCGCTCCTCTGTCCAGGTCTCATCCAGATTACCAATGTAGACGTTGCGAGAGGCGCCACCGCTGACAGCCAGCGCGATCGCGGGCGGAAGAGGACCGGAGTGCTGCCCCAGCCAATCTTCAGGCGTCGGTTGTGGATCATCAGGCCCTGAAGGTTGCTCAAGGCGTAGAAAGAGGCGGCCGAGGTGGGGTCGATAAAGGTGACGAAGCAGATGTGCTTGTCAGGGATGTAACGGATGTGATGCAAAAGACCTCCGCGCACAACGTTGCAGATTTCCTCAATAGTGGTTTCGGGGTGAATGTTTCCCAGATAAATGGTTCGGTTGCCAAGGTTGTTGACACCGCCAGCAGTCGTGGCCACGGCGGCCGCAGCGACGGATTGCTGAGCGAGAGCGTTCGAAATGAGATCGCGATCAGCCGAGTTGAGCACATGCGCGTAACCGGGTGCGATACCCAGGAACTGGGCCGCATTTTGCTGCTGAGTCTTGGATACGTACGCGCAGCGGTCCTTGCCGTAAAAGACGCGCTTCGGTGCCTGCCACTGCGGTTCCTGGGGAAGCTGAGTGACTGCCTTCATCGCGTTACTGATCGATAGGAAGTGCACAAAACCAATGGCCTTCTCCTTGACGATCTTGACGGTGTCGATAGGCCCAAACTTGCCGAGCTCCTCGCGCAGGTTGTCCTCCACGGTCTCCTCGGGCAGATTTCCGAGGTAAACATTCCGCGACGCGCCCGATTGCTGAACGGCCAGGGCCACAGAAGTAGGGACCTGAGAGGGCTTACCCCAACCCACCTTGATGTCGTTCCCCTTGATGGCCAGCTTCTTCAAGATGGCATCGGAGTGGAAGTGGGTGGCGGAGCTGCTGTCCAGGAAAGAGATGAAGGCGCAGTTCTTATCGGGCAGGAGACGCACCGACTCGATCTGACCGCTACGCACATGGTTCAGGATTTCCTCTGCGCTTGTTTCAGCGGGGATGTTTCCCAAGTACACTGTGCGACTGGTCCCTGACAGCATTCCGGGTGTGACCGAGGCCGCGGGGCTGCCCAAGGCCGCGTTTCCGAAACCACCCAGTCCATTGATGGGTGACTGGGGACCACTCAGCATAGACCCGGCTAATCCTTCGGTCGACAGCATCCCGGGGTACATGCCCGAGTTGTGGTGCATGCCCTGGGTCGGGCTGCCCATGTGGTTCTGGGAGTTATGCGAGTGTCCATTGCCGTTGGCCTGCGGGAAACCACCAAAGTTGGTGAATTGGGGCGAGTGAAAGGCGGATGGGGTTCCGGGCTGGAAGGGGCTGCCAACCAACAGCTGTGACGGGAGAAGGGGAGTAAAGTTCATATCGAAGCCGGCACCGGACATGTCGGCGGTCTGGCCGGCGGCGGCAGTATTTATAGCAGGGATATTCGCGCGACGGTTTCTTAAGGTGTTGGGGTTGTTCGAGTTGTAGGCGCCGTGTGAGAAGCCCGTATCGTACTTAGGAATCAGATGAGAATGGTTCGGGATGCCTGATGCATCCGAAGCTTGCATGGCGAGGTGAAGTTCTCCAGAGACCAAATCGGTGTTCCCTCGGAAACGAGAGAAGACCAAACAGGGGGTGAAAGAAGCCCCGAAGACTCGAATGGCCTGAATGGAGGTAAAGGGAATATCAAATCACACCATTCAGGGGGACCAACTCGCTATAGCTGTAAGAGGGGGAAAGAAGTTCGAGTTTAGCGACAAGATCAAATCGAAACGTGTCTAGAAGGAAGGAAATGTCAATTGGAATGTGCATCACGGGGAAGAGTGAGTAGGGATGGCACTAACCGGCGAAACCTCTAGGAAGGGGAATGTTGGTGTATATACGAGGTTCATGCACCAACCAGAAGGAAAGGTAAAGCGCAGAGCCGAAAGAGAAATAAAAAAGCACTAAGATATGTCATTAGCCGAAAAGGGATAAGTAGGATGGCAAGGACACAAGTCTAAAGGAAGAAAAAATAGGGGGAAAATAAGTGGAGTGAGATCAGATCAGATAGGGGTGGATGATAGGAAGAGGAAGAGGAAAAGGAATAGGGGGGGTGCAACTTACAGTGAGTGACTAGAATAGAATAGTAAAACGAGCGGAAAGTAAAAAGAAGAATGAAAGGCAAGGAAGTGAATCCAGGCAAGGTATGAAGGGAAGAGGTAAAAGGGGGAGAAGAGAGAAAGGGAAAGAGGGAAAGAGGGAAGATCACAACGAGAGAAGTTCTAGTTTCCATGGGAGAGTCCAAGGGGTACTAACTAAACCCACTACGGTACCTCATAGAATCTACATAGACATGATTGTTATTTAGTTATTAGTTATTAGTTATTTAGGACTAACTAGACATAATTGTACTGTACTCTAATCTCCATAAACACTAAACGCGTCCCTTCCGTGGCTCCTGCAGAACTGGATCAGGCCCCACCAATCATCGGTCCCTGGCATGTTGGAGTTCAGGAACTCGATTCTTTTGTATACCTCTTGTCATGACGGAATTATATAGCTATATGTTATAGCTATATGTTATAACTAGCTATAGCTATAGCTAAGGACCGAATTAATGCCACGATGATACTGTATACTGCCATCTAGGGTACATTTGATTGGGATATTGCATGGATACAGATACTATCAACTAAACTAGTCCTAATCTACAACTATAGATCCAAACTATATCTACTTGACTATAATGACCAAAGTTGTACTAGTCGTGTAGGTATGTACGTACCGTGGACATGTTCCTGCCTCAGGCATCGCGGGGAACCCTCTGCTATCAGCGGAAATTTACCCCTCCACAAACTGTGCGATTCTTTCTTTTGGGGCCATTGACCGCAAGATAAGATTTTGGACTGGTATGTCTCTCCTGTCTGCTCTAACTGTTGGTGCCATGCACATTCCCTTTTATCTCCCCCGGCCCGTCCTGATATATATGACTCACATGTGAGACGCACTATTAATTTGTCGCTCATCCTCACTGAACCTACCTCCCCAAACAATCCCTTTCTCCAGTCAATTGGCTGATTGGACCCAGCCCTTGCAGAGGCAGACTTGTCCACCATGGCTCCATCTATCTATATCGATGAGGACGTCGGCCTCGACGACGCCACCGCGACCGGCTCCGAGACCGCTCCCTACAAGACCCTCCTGCACGCCTTTGTGCAGCATGCGCCCACCACCGAGGGTATCCAGTACCTCACCCGCAAGTCCCAGACCGATGCCCCCGGCGAGGATGTCGACCCCGCCGCCAAGCTGGAGTGGAAGCCTGCCACCAAGTCCGCCATGAAGAAGGCCACCAACCTGTACGAGCAGCGTAAGAAGAAGGCCGCCAAGGAGCAGGAGCTGGCTATCCGTGAGAAAGCCGAGGCCGACAAGCGCCAGAAGGTTCTTGAGGAGGCTAAGAAGGTGGTCATCAAGGAGGATGCCTCGCTGCCCAAGCCTGTGCGCATTCGTCTGGATGTCACCGACCCGGCCATTGTCAAGCTGCGCGCCCCCGGCTCTGACGTGCCTGGCACCCGTGTGCGCGTCCTGGGCCGTGTCCACCGTGCTCGTGCCCAGAAGGATGTCGTCTTCATCACCCTCGCCGACGGTTACGGCTACCTCCAGTGCATTCTGACCGGCGATATGGTCAAGACTTACGACATCATGACCCTGACCCTCGAGACTTCCATGATCATTCACGGTGAAATGCGCGCCCTCCCGGCTGGAGCTCACGCTCCCAACGGCCGTGAACTGCATGCCGACTTCTTCACCATCATCGGTCGTGCTGCCGGTGACAAAGAGGCCATCACCACCCGTGTGGCCCCTGACGCCGATCCCCAGACCTTGTATGACAACCGCCACCTGGTGCTGCGCGGCGAGACCTCTTCCTCTGTGATGAAGGTGCGCGCAGCCGTTCTGCGGGCCTTCCGCAAGACCTTCGAGGAGACCCGCATGCTGGAGGTGACCCCTCCCGCAATGGTGCAGACCCAGGTGGAGGGTGGCAGCACACTGTTCGGCTTTGACTACTACGGCGAGAACGCCTACCTCACCCAGTCCTCCCAGCTGTACCTGGAGACCTGCCTTCCCTCCCTGGGCGACGTGTACTGTGTGTGCCCATCTTTCCGCGCCGAGAAGTCTCTGACCCGCCGCCACCTGTCCGAATATACGCACATCGAAGCCGAGCTGGACTTTATCCAGTTCACAGACTTGCTGGACCACCTGGAGGACGTAATCTGCCGTGTCATCGACTACACTCTCGCCGAGCCCGAGATCGCCGGCTACATCAAGACCCTCAACCCGGACTTCAAGCCTCCCAGCCGTCCCTTCCGCCGCATGAAGTACTCCGATGCTATTGACTGGCTGCGCGAACACGACATTCCCAACGAGGAGGGCCAGCCTCACACTTTCGGCGACGATATCGCCGAGGCTGCTGAGCGCAAGATGACCGATATAATCAACCAGCCTATTTTCCTCACCCACTTCCCTGCCGAGATCAAGGCCTTCTACATGAAGAAAGACCCCGAGGATCGCCGCGTCACAGAGAGTGTCGACGTTCTCATGCCCGGTGTCGGCGAGATCGTCGGTGGTAGTATGCGTATGGATGACTGGGACGAGCTGATGGCCGCCTACAAGCACGAAGGCATGGACCCCAAGCCCTACTACTGGTACACCGACCAGCGCAAGTAAGTTTACCCTAATCCCCTAAAGAAATGCCAATCCTAACTTTGAATAGGTATGGTACCTCCCCCCACGGCGGCTACGGTCTCGGTCTGGAGCGTTTCCTAGCCTGGCTGTGCGCTCGGTATACTGTCCGTGATTGCTCGCTGTATCCCCGTTTCACGGGCCGTTGCACCCCGTAAAAGAGAACGCATTGGTTATGAGTATGAATATGATTGGATTGCATGGAAGATACGAGATTTCAAAATATGATTCGCGTCAGAACTCAAGATTTTCCTTTCTATTCCTTTACACGGGGATATCGCAGTAAATAACACCATAGACATGCTTCACTGTTCATGTCTCAACCCAACACTCCCTCGCATTGAATTTCAGTACTTCATTACCGACCGCCCACCATCCCGCCGTCAAGTTACGCGCAAAGACCTCGAGAGCAGTATATCGCTCTACCCTTGAGGTGAAAAAGACCTTCTCAAACACGCCTTTCAGATTCGGCTTACGCGAGTGAAGGTCCGGTACTGCAGCAATAACTCGTCTCTTGGGCAATCTCGTTTCCTGTGACTCGTTGCATGCAGTCTTGGTCTCGGTGTCGGTCCGTCGACCAATGACCAAGATTTCGTACGGTTTTCTCCAGATACCATTTAGTGGTGAAATTGGCTGTCCGTTGACTGTCACCTTGAGCCAGATCCATTCTTCGTAGATGGTGAAGCCGGTGCTGGTTAGTGCTGTGTAGGCTGTTTGGCGGGATTTTTCAGAATTTGTTATCCAGATGGCTGCGAGAGATGTGGTATTCGAATCGGAAAGATCAAGGTCGGTTGTGGATGTATGTATTGGTGTGTTGGATGCGTGAACACGAAGAATATCTCGTATTCGTTGGGTGAGGAGGTCGTAGGGGTGTGTATGGTAGTGGCCGCTGCGACGAACGGAACGATTAGGCCAGGGCGGGTCGAATACGATCAGGTTGAAAGATTGGTCTGGAGGGAGGCCGGGAATGGGATATTCAAGGGAAAGGGAATGTGTCTCCAAGGGAATTGTGCAGAGTATAAAATGCGATTCCGACGGGACGATATACTCCGATGAAGCGCTTGCAATGCCTTGGGCATTTGTATTGACCGTTAGAAAGGCAGACTGGGACGATGGATTTTTCACAACCCCATCAAGCTCTGATATTGACTCAAACGCATTGGCGGAGGTTGATGATAGAATCACTGGCGGAACAGAGACAAAAGTACGGTCGTTCAATGGCATTTTGAACGTAGAAGAGTCTATGGGCAATCCACTTGGTCGTTTGCTCGGGGCAGAATGATCGTATTCGGGTTCCCGTTTTCTAGTACGGGCTCTTTCCTCGTCACAGACACATCGTGGAAGACACCATCGCCCAGAAGGATATTCATCTAGGAGAGCTTGCAGCACATTCTGAAGCAGAGGCTGGATCTCATCATGGAAGCGCTCTCGCTCAGCGGAACCCGCTCGAGTAGCCTGGCGCGCGCAACCTCGGTCTTGGGCTCGCAGGATGTTGGATAAGGTGACTCAAGCGGTGGGGATGAGAGGAGGTGTTTCCTGGAAACATTTATCCCTGTTGTGCCGTCTCTGGGCTCGGATATGATGGGTTTCAATTCTTGCGCTTGGGCGATTGAAGTTGGAATGTCGATGATGAAGACGGTGTTATTTGCATTCTGAAAGAGGATTGATGGATCCTCTGGGCTGGTCATTACAGCGATATCACTTGGTGGTGGTTAAATTTAGAGAGAACGTTCCATGGCGGGAGCTTATCAACAGTGGAGTCAAATAGAATACACGACTTTTTACATTCCACTCAAAACACTATTGAGCTCATCCATTTCCCAGCAAAGATCATAGGTCAGATATATGTCATTTGAAACGCTTCTCCATGAAGATACATGAACGTGTCACCTCGACACCAACTTTTAAGTACCCCATCTATTCCCGCCTCCACTCGCAGCGGCGAACCAGCGTCCACAAGAGCGAAGAAAGGGAGAAAAAACCTCCATCATCAAAATCCACTAAATAACCCGCTGGATCTCCATGATAAGATGGCCAAAACAAGAAAGAGAACGAGAAAATGAATTTATACAGGCAGGAAAAGATCCGATTAAAAAAATCATAGGCAAAGATCAGCGCTGGGCCTGCGTTAGCCAAGTACCCAGGGATATTTTCATTGATGCCCACTCACCCGGCCTCGACGGCCCCCGGATTGGCCCTGCACAGGCTGTCCCTGGGGATAGAACTGCGGAGGGTACTGGTACATCTGCGCAGGGTTGACCACCGGGCTGAACTGCTGCGGGGGTAGTTGGACTGGCCGAGCATCGGGTTGGGGCTCATTTGTGCATGTCCGGATAGAGGGGAGGCCTGATGATTCTGCATGGAGCGGAGACTGTCGACGGAGGATCCTGCAGGATACCCGAAATTGGCACCAGGCATGCCTGGGTACATGCCCCCAGCGGGGGAGACACCTCGGGCCTGAGCAGCGAGGTAGTTCTGGTACTGCAGTTGTTGTGGGGTGAGAGGCAGACCGGGGTCCTGGAATCCGCTGCCATTGATACCGCCAAGTCCAAACCCGTTAAGACCGTTGATGCCGTTAGTATATACGTCGAGAGGGGTGTTGCTCTGGTCGGCTGAAATGGGTCGCGAGCCGTCGGACTGGCCAAGCATGTTGGGAGCAAATTGGCCGTTGTACTGTCGCTCCAGAGACGGCTGCGAGGGGAAGTTTGTGCTTCCATGCCGAGAAGAATGGCGGTGCTGCGGCTTCTCGGGTGTAGAAGAGTGACTGGCTCCATGCTCACGGCCATGGTGCTCCCGACCGCTACCGCGCGAAGACAGACCAACTTCGTCCATCAGACGCTTGTAGCCTTGACTTGGAGAGGCCTTCAGCTTAGTAAGGACCTTTGAGACGTTCTTCACTACTTCAGATCGCATGGATTCATCAAAGAAGGGGGTGGTCAAGACCTTGAAAATCAAGGTCGCACCAGACGTTTGGTCACTCAGAATCTTCTCCAACACTTCGTCACCAGGGCTAAAGAAGAGAGCTTTAAGAACAATGTCCCGAGCTTCAGGCTCGTTACGCTGGTTGATAACCTTGAGCACAGTAAGGTAGGCAACCTTGTGAGTGCACAGATGCACGAGATGGGGCACAAGTCTGGGAGCGAGAACGGTTCGACGGTGGGGGAATGTACAAGTATCGAGGAACCAAGTCAGCAACAGAGCTCCGTTGGCGTTGGTGGCCAGCTGCACGCTGTGAAGAGCGATGGCAGCCGCAAGCGTCCGTTGCTGGTCCTTGGAGGCATGGTGGCTTTCCAAGCAGGCCCGCATCGCTCTAGCGCCAAATCGTCCCTGGGAGATTTCCCACATTCGGCTCAGCATGGACTCAAAGATGAAATCATTAAAGGGTGTGCCAAATCGCAGGCAGCACTGTAGGACATAGTTGCCATACTGGTCCAGGAAGAGCGGGACCGTGTAGGGTCGAAGGGCATCAACAATCATCTTCATCTGGGCTGATGTCTTCGAAACGTCGATGATCTTCTGAGCGGCCCAAGTGCCGTTCTTGTGCACACCGATCTCGGCGAGATGGGGTGCAATGTGCGAGAGCATCTGTTCCTTGGTAGACTCGGAGCAGAACTCAAACAGCTTCTGAACAACAGTGTTACCCAGGTAATCAGAAGAGAGCTCGGCAATCTCAGGGAGCATAGCACTAGCAGTCTCTTCAATCTCTTGGATGGAACAGGCACCGTTGTCAATGCGCTTGCGAATATCACGCAGGCGGGGGGCGTCAAACATGCGGGTCTGACTGGGCTCAGTAACCGAGGGGATCTCATCCTCGTAAGCTTCGAAGTCGATAGCATTCTGAATGGTGTTGGTGATGTTGTGCAAATCGTCTTCGGTGGCGCCAAACTCCTGGACAATATCCACCATCTCGGGCAGTAGGTCAACCAGGGCCGGAATCTGGGGAACGACTCCGAGCATATCTGTCTGTGGCATACCATCAGATGCAAAGTTGGACTTGAAGTTTGAGTCGGGAGTGGGAGACGATTGAATGCCATTGGCACCGGGAGTACCGGTTGCCGAAGTGCCAGGAACCTTGGCATAGCCAATTCTGACAGGTCCTGCGCCTGGGAAGATCTCCTTGCCATTGAGCAATGACTTGGCCTGCACAGCGGACTCGATACGCTCGAAGTTGACGAAACCGCAGTTCTTGTGGGTCAGCACGCGAGTAGACTCGATCTTGCCGTACATGCCGAAGATGGCTTCGAGAGAAGTCACGGTGGTCGATACGGGAATACTGCCAATCCACAGAGCCCGAGTGGGACCGTCCTGGTTATTCTCATCTGTCATATCCCCCGGTTGGCGCACACCAATCGCAGGGGCGCCACCTCCAAGCCCCATCAATTGAACTGCCTCCGACAGTTCATCGTATTCGCCATTCTCGGCGATCTGCAAATCGGCGGCACTGAAGCTGTTATCGAGACGCGAGGGCGTTGCGAGGTAGTTACGGATAGAAGATCGCTGAGGAGGAGCCTCCAGAATGCCGGCAGTCCGAGCCCGGGGCCGGCTGACAGAAGCGTGGCTGGCAAAGGCCTGAACGGCAAGGTTGTGCTGATGGATCTGAGCTTGTGTGGCAGCAAGTTGAGCAGCGGTAGCAGCCGCAGAGGGCGTGAGCGTGCCCGAAGGGATTTGAGAATAACGGCTCTCATACTCCAGGTCCTCATCATCCGCGTATTTTTCCTTCGCATTGACCGAGTAAGATCGGAATCGATTATTGTTCTTCATCATCGCCAGCTCTGCCAGGAGCGGTGGCAACTGAGCCTGCTGCTGCTGTTGTTGCTGCTGCTGTTGCATCAGCACCTCCATGGAGGGCCGTGCCAAACTCGCCCGGGCCTGTTGAGGAGTTTCTGCAAGGCCCAGGTAATCCAGCGTCTTCACATCGGAATCGGCGAGACCATGCCCGGAGAATGACGATTGGCTTGGCGAGGTGGGGCCTTCAGAGGACCGAATACTGGTCAAGGTTGTGGCTCGCTCACGGCCGCTCGGCCAAGCCGAAGAGAACAATGATGAACCGAAGGGATTGCTACCAGAGCCTAGCAAGCTGCTCCTCTGCGGCATCGAGCCAGCTCGAAGACGGGACAGCGTATTCGGGTTGGGCACACCGGCCGAGGTCACGACATTGGCGCTCGAATCCATAGCAGAGATACCTGGGGGTCGGAAAGGACTAGTGGATGGCGTTGGTCGGGAGGTCTGGGGCATGAACGGCTGCTGGAGGTCAACTTCATTTAGTGTGCCCATGGGAGGGAAGCGCGAGGGCACAGTACCCGCTCGAGCCCTGCGACCCGAGCCGCCAATCGGACCATTGTTGGTAGGAATCAAATCGGGAAAGCTGTCCTGGCTGGGCGATTCGGGGATATTCTCGCGGAGCGGGGTTGAATGGCCGCTAGTTGGAGGTCCCCAAATGCTGGGAGAGATGCCTTCTTGCGCTTGGATTTCACGAGCCCTACATGAACACAAAGCCCGATGTCAGACCAGTGCCAGATTACAGGTATTGCAAAGCTACTTACCGTTTTGGGTATAGACGGGTTCCCAACTCGTGAGAAGGGGAGCCAGCCCCCATCCTCGCACCACCGATCGAACCAGCGGGACCGAACGGCGACTTTGAGGACCCAGCGTCACTGGGAGAGCTGCGCCCCGTCGATGTACCGGACATGGGCTGAGTAGTCGGAATGTAGTTGAAGTTCATCTGACCCTCTGGGCGCGAAACCGGTAACATTATCGATTAGCTCCTTCTGCCTCTCTGGAAGGCAGTACTCTATTTCCCTTTCAATCTAATAACCCGATGCAGGTGCCAGAAGGGACCGACAGAGTCAAAGACTCAAACTGTAGGATTCTTGCTTAGAAGCGGTCGTACGTCGTAAGCAGCATATGCTGGAATCGAATCGAAGGCTGTAGACAAACTCCGATGGATCCGGGGGCGTCAGGCTAATAAAATATCACGCCCTGTTGCGATCAAAAGACTTTGATGTCAGTGATTGTTCGGAATGGTGTCTGTTAGGCCCTGAATTTCCGGAGACGCGGAGACGGGGGAGGGGTCGACAAAGTGCTCCAAGGCAGTGTTGGAAAAACAGAGGAGAAAGAGAGGTGGATATAAATGGCGCCCCGGTTGAAATGTGTCCAAACTGACCGAAGAATACTATGATGGCAGAGTCCTAACGCTTCGCCGTCTGTAAATGTGGCGATCACCGGTCCGCGTTGGGAACAGTCGGAGCGAACCTCGATTCAGCAGGATCGGTCGTCAAGAGAAGCTGTAAAAGAAGAGATGCATCAAAGGAAGTCCCGACACACAAAAAGGAGCGTCAAGTGAAGACTAAAAGCACAGCGAGAGGATGACTGGGCCCGAAGGGATCAGATCGAGGTGGCTGGAAGGCGGGTTAGTTTGCGCAGCTCCGGGAGGCGAAAGGGAAGCCAAAATCCCAAGGCTGATCCGGGGAGGAATTACTAACTGAGAGCAGAGTAATAATGCAGAAAGGGAAAAATAAAAGGAGAAGTGAGGAAGACAAGACAAGGGGAGAGGTAGAGTAGAGGTAGGGTGGAAAGAAGGAGAAAAGGTGTGTTTGGGCGGATGTTCGAGGGGATGTGGTTGGTGGAGAGGCTCCTCTTCAGCTTCACATCCACAATCCAATTGTCTTTGCCGGCTTTCGGGTTCGGATCTATGGTTCAATGATTATAGATCTCTTCTGCTTCTACCTACTTGTTGTCTATAGAACCTATCTTGCGGTTCATATGTAACTAACGAGGCGTGGATGACAGCACACAGCCCCATCGATGTCATTGCTCTACAAAGATTCGAGCCTGTCCGGACATCTGATATTCACTCATAAAACCCACTACAGACCCGGAATTCCCTCCAGAAATATAATATACAGTCAGCGCTGTTCCTGTCAAAGAGGCTTATGGCATGCCCGGTAAGAACCAGTAGAAACGAACCGAAGCCCCGCATTCCCATGCGTCATGTCTTTTCTAGTTAGAGTGCACAGTCATGGTGTAGAAGAACGACTCAATCTGTGCCTGACGAAATCAGTGATGCAATTGCCAATGCAAGGGACCCCATCCTGCTGTCCCGAAACCGAAGACTGTTTGGGAGGTGCGCAAGGGATGGGTCAGGTACGTGTCCTGATTCTAGTCTTGGTCTTAGTCCTGGCCTTGGTTGTGCCGGTTCAGAGATCTATCCTTCATCATTTCCTATATCAATGCATAGATGAACATGTTCGTGGATTCGGTCCATGTCGGCTAAGCTTCGGAGGGATGTTTCGGCTTTGACGGCACGGAACCCCCGGAGAGTGGGCAAGGCGTGTGTAGGCTGCAATTCTCAGGGAAGTGGATGTAGATAGATGGAACATTCTATCTCCGGTCAACCGGACAGAGCGTAAGAGTAATCACGACGATGAACGGATCAAAGAAGTGTATAACTATAACTAGTCGTTATTCCTGCCCGAGGCACTCAGGCACCCAGGCAGCACGCGCCACGGGAGCAAGCCACACGATCCTCACATTAGCGCGACGCTTGAGAATCTTGCTTCGACTTTCCTAGTCGTGTCCTCCATTAGACACTGTACTACCTGAGCTATCCGAACTGGCTAAGGGTACTCCACACTATCTTATATTCCTTCTATTTTATATTCCTTGCAGCTGCGGTTTACCACAAGTCCGCCTACTGTCTTATGCCCGACCACCACGCGATCAATTCCCCGGACTATCAGGACTTGCGCCATGGCCGACACCTTGAAAGAAGACCCTTATGCGGGGCTCCAGTCTTCTTCAGAGGAGGAGGTTGAGGAGGAGGAGACAGAGGCGCCCGTGGAGACCTTGATTTCCGGGCGCGCGAAGCGCAGCACCGCCGGACTTCACATGTCGGCGCTCCTCGAAGCGGCCGCAGACGATGACCTTGCACTACTATTCGAGGAGGTGGAGGACGATAATGAATTTGCCGAAGACGCAGATGTAGCGGAGGAAGAGGATATGATGGACTCGTCCTCGGACGAGGATGATGATCAAGGTCCGAACGCGCCAAACGACCTGGAGGGTGAAAAGCAACTCCAGAAGGAAGAGCGCAAGAAACGCCGAGCGCAGAATGACCTTCGATTCCAGACACTACGCAAGCGCGTCAAAATCGATCCGACCGCCGTCTCCGCCGCGCCTCCTCCCCGTCCCAAGAAGAAGTCCGAGCGTATCTCGTGGCTCCCTACGCTAGAAGATGGCCCTACACGAACCTCGTCTCGCAGGCAGACTATGGCCAACAAGGAAGTCACTCATGCGCGCCTCAAGGACAGCCAGGAGAAACGCATTCGCATTATCGCTACAATGAAGGAGGCGGAGAAGCGGAAGGCCCATCTGAAACCCAAGCAAATGACTCAAGAGGATCACCTTGCGGAGGCAGCGAGGATCGAACGACTCAACAGCAAGAGTGTGAATCGGTGGGAAGCAGCGGAGAAAAGGAGAGCACAGGAGCGAAAGGCCAAGATTGAGGCGCTGCAGAACCGCCGCCTCGATGGCCCTGTCATATCCTACTGGAGCGGACTGGCTACCTGGGTAAATGGCCGTCTCACCCGAGTGGGGAAGGCTGATATCAAAGCGAAGCCGGATAAGTCCAAGTCGGAGAAAGATGACCCCAAAAAGAAAAAGAAGGAAGAGCAGTTGTCTTTGGGCATTCCTGTTCAATCTGAAGGTGCTCTGGCTCCAATGGCAAATGGGCAACCGCCATTTGATCAGAAGGGTTCCCCGAGTTCTCTAGTCTCGGTGGTTGTCCCGGCCCCAACTGCTCCAGCACCTCCAGCACCTAGCACGGTCGCACACGACAAACCGGACGATCAAGCTCCTGGAAGCCATCCAGCGGCCGACTCTACTGGAAAAGATGAGAACAAGATTGCCAATACGGCCGCAGAGATCCCGGTTTCCACAGCCAAGCCCTTTAATAAGTATCCAATACCCGTCGTGGAAATCCCGGCGCCTCGAAAACCTGATAGTCCCGCCACCAATAAATCACCAAGTCCAAAGTCGGGGGAAATGCCCACCAAGAATGCTGATGCCATGGACGTCGATCAAAGCTCTCCACAAGCCAAGGTCGAGACCGAAGCATCGCAGCCACCGGCCCCTGATCAGACAAATCCACCGACCGCCACAAGTGCCGATACACAAGCAGTTTCAGGGGAAAGCCCTCAGACCAGCATCGGACCCAGTGCAACGGAACAGTCGCAACAGGTTACACTTCCGCCAGCGCCTGCTGCAACCACACCATTGAGCTCTCGAGCCCCTCCCGATGCAGCTCCCTTGCACACCGCACCACCCGAGATGAATGTTATCCAGGGCCAACCGGGATCGGCCTTGCCAACACCTCTTCAGTCACATGAAGTGGATGGCTTGCCGGCACAGCCAGAGGTGCCGGCACTCCCGCCGGTCATCGAGCACACGGGCCGCAACCTCACGATCCTCGAGAATTTTGACGATAAGACGGCACATAGTAAGAAGTACAGCATGTACTTCAATGCCAGAAAGCCGCCTCGCTTGACCAGTAAGTTACTACGCATACGGCAAACAAGTGAGCAGAAACTAATCCATGACAGAAATCTCGTCATCACTTTGTGTCATCACCTCATTACCATCTCGATATCGTGATCCAGAGACGTCGCTCCCTTACGCCAATTCCTACGCATATGGGCAAATCCAAAAGATGTTGTCACAAGGGTACATCTGGAGTTCGATGCTAGGCTGCTTCGTTGGCGCTGCAGACACCGCAGCGCGGGGTGTCCCCGATCGGTTTTTGGGTAAACCAACGGTCGAAAAGACCGAGACCGAGGCCGAGACTATGGCCGAGAATCAGTCGGCCTCGAAGGACTCGGCGAACAATGCTCCAAATGGAACGGCCACGGCTGGACCGATGGAGGTGGACCAGGCTACATAGTTAAAGTGAATGAAGTGTACGATATGTCATTATAGATGCCTAAGAAGATCCAAACAATGGGAACAAGCTCAGAGCGGGCTCCACAATGTGATCATCGATTCGGACTCTCACCTACAATTAAAATTTGCTGGTTGATGATGTATACACCTCCCGGAGGGTCCCCCGACGGATGTCACGATCCAATCCAAGGTCGACGGCGGCAGTGGCCCAGGGTTCGGAACGGAGGGCGGCGGGAGTCAGTTCACCGTGGAGCATAGAACAAGCGGTCTTCTCTCTGACGTGTATGTGTACTCATGTTAGCTGTGAAAATTCTGAGATTCTTCGATTTCTACCGCTCGCCCGATACCTAGGTAGTCTCGAATCAATGACTTCACACTCGTTACTATTATTATGCTTAATTATGACTACAACCTAGCGCGAGACCATCCCCATCGACCCCACGGACCCGAAACACGACTGAAGATCGACAATAGAGAAAGATTCTAGAGGCTAGGCACCTCAGCAAGACCAATAGAGTGCTTAATCCGCCATGACGATCGAGCCGATCAAGTTTGGCTAGAACACTAGAGCATAACCCGGTTGTGCACGGCCAGGCCCGCGCACTCTACGTGTCAAGGATGTGTCATGGTGGACCTGGTACCATCTTTTAATAACTTTTTATTCTTTTTTATTTTACTTTATTCCTAATATTCCTATTCTTTTTATTTTACTTTATTCTTATTCTTATTCTTATCTTCTATACTTTATCGAGAATCATTTATGGCGTCATATGTGTGATCACTAGCAATGGATCTGGGGATGGTGCGATCGGGCTAGATCCGACCCTGCGTAGATAAAACCGGGAAGTTGGGCTGCAGCTGCAGAGCATATCGCATAGTGCGCTCGGATCTAGGCCTAGATCTTTGACTAGATAGGGTACCCTCGGGTATTCTATAGGCGAGAGAGAATATAGCATAGGATAATAGTAATAGAATGAATGAATAGAGTAATTGTAATAGAACACGAATCCTGAGATAATTATAGAAAAAGAAAAGAAAAGAAAAAGAAAAGAAAAGAAACCGAAAATAGTGAATGAGTCAGCAGTCTAGACATTCATTGCGTGGACTCCGTGGACTCCGTTCTTACTCCGGATTCACCCATCCCGAGGTTACCAAATTTGTAAGTGGGGGACTCGTCCTATCGAGTCTAGAACTCTTTACTGCTCATGGTGTGCTTGTCTTTCCTTATTACTTATACTCTAGTGTTCCTTGCTTTTACTTTCTTCTTTTTACTTTCTCTTTCACCATTCACCTTTCATCTCTATCCATTCACCTTATCCTAGATCTCATTATTGTTCATCAGTATGTTAAACACCCTTATCACTGGTTGAAACCAGCTTATCTCTCCCCATTCAGCGGGGATTGATAACCCCGTCCCGAGTAACACGACTGACCTCTTATCAGCTTCATTCCCCCGGGTTTCCTGGAGAACATACATATTTGCCTTCCAGAAGTTAACGATCCTGCACCGACCCGTTTTTCCCCTCTTGACCGCAACATTGCATGCAACACCAATCCATTCTTTCAAATCCCTCGTGCTCCACACCCGGTCTGAAAGATAAGATTGTGAGGCATTTTGAAGCCAAACCGGCTTCACCGCCATCCCATATGACTCAATCATCTTCCCATCGTCGTTCCCCTTCCTCTCCTCATGCCTCCAAGCCCAAGTCCTCTCGTCCCGTCCTACATCGACGAGGTACTTCCGGCGTGAGCCTATCCATCTCCAAGCTCGGATCTGGTCCTCACTCCAAGGCTGCGAGCAAGAACAGGGACGACGGAGCCGACTTTGATATGGCTGCCAGTTTTCTCAATTTTTGGTATGTCTCTAATCCTTATCTCTCTCAGGGGGGCACAGGGGAAACAGGGTATTTCCCTGCATGCCTGTTGCCGTCATTGGCCCTGCTCCTGGCCCGGTCAATCTTGTTTTAAATCGATGCTAACACCATCAACAGCGCTATGTGTGAACGACAAATCACCGTCCCTAGCAACACTGTCTTGTACTGCAGTGAAAGGTGCGTTATTTTTCTGATATCCCATTTATATAGGTGTCACTAACACCTCCCTCTATAGTTGCCGTCGCAAAGACTCCTGCAAACCACTCTCTGCCTCTATGCCTTCCATGACTAGCATGTCTTCCATGAACACCACCACGCCACCCACATCTCCGCCACTCTCTCCAAGAACCATTGTGCCCCCCATGACTCCCACCCGAGTCCCATCCAACCCTATCCCATCCATCAGGATACCCACCGAGGCCCACGAATCCCGCACAGATCTTGACCCCACTGAATGGAAGCCTGTAATAGGCACGGGCAGCTCGCTCGCCTCCTCCGAGGCTTGGAACTACCTCTCCCGGTTCCACGGTGGCGATGAGAGCCTGCTAGCCCGGCGCTCCCACCGCAGCACCACCAGCCTGCCCGCACTGGTCGGCGGCACCCCGGCTCCATCCCTCACGAACACTCCCTCCATGTCTTCTTCCTACAGCAGCACCGCCTCCGACTACCTGGGCAGCATGTATGAAAACAACCGTCGGCCCCTACCACCCCGGCACAAACCGTCCTTCCCGTCCAGCGCCAAGGGTGTTGAGCTGGTGGTGCCTCACATCGTGACCACGCCTGACGTCGTCGCCGCCGAGATGTCCGATGCTGGCTCCATCTTCCCGGCTAGCAGTGCTGTCTGGGAAGATGCCTGTGAGAAGTCGACGCCCATCGACATGATTCGGTCTGTGCAGGCACGGGCCCAGGAAGCTTGATTCGAATAGAGGTCTCCATTCGGGTCGCATTTTACTTCTCATTGTTTGCTTCTTACATTCAGATGGCTCTACGTGCTGAGGGTTATCAGTAATGAGGAAGGATTTTGCTCAGATACAACTTTTGGTCTCTTTCCACTAGCAATTAGACACTATTTTAATCTGGAATGAACATGAGAACCTTCATAATGCATAAACTCTTCAACAGAACTAGCCAGCACTGCGGTGATCAATAATCATAATTCCTGCAACATCTTGGTATTGTGACACTTAAGATGGAGGATCTGTCATCGCGATGTCGTCCCCAGTGTCTGAGAATCTGGCGATGTTCGTCCGTAGTAAAGCCAGTCCCGTCGTTAGTCTTGGGTAAGAAGGCTATATCGCGAGCGGTCCCGAGTCTAGTTGCATGAGCAGCAACTCGTGAAAGAATATTGGAGATGCCCATCTCCTGTATAGTCGAACGGGTCTGCTTGGCTAGTGCAGCCTGCGGGTCGTTGAAAACATAGTACAGTTTCCAGATAGGCGGGCACGGCACGCCGTGGAGATCAATCCGTGGAGCCGGGTCTTGAGGAACCCTGGTGGCACGGATCTGTCCATTGCCATCGAACACACCCTTGTAGTGTTTCAAAGTGTCCTGTTTGTGGCATTTGATAGCGAGAGGTTATCGAGAACGCGTTGGTGGGCTGGGAGGCACCCTCCCGGGTATGGGTTGGAGATTGCTCTGATGCCTTTCATGATGTCCAGAATCACAAGAACGATTCGGCGTTTCTGTGTGTCCCATTGGCAAAAACCATAGGCCTGAGGTCCCCGGAGAGAAGCAAAAACGGTCAAAAAGCCCCAGAGGAACGCCGTCGACCAAACACTCTTAGGCGGCGGCCCGCCATCTCATACACCTCCTTGGCGCTATCGGAGATATTAGGGACGCCACTGAAGAAACCGTTAAAGGCGGAGGAGTAGTCCAACCATTTTTCCTTTTGCGGGTGGCGGAGGGAGTCGGTGTGGGAGTCAGACAACAGTAATATCAATAGGAAACGAGGTACTCTTTGACTCATTGCCACCCCCGTCGATCTTGTAGAAAAAGAACATCTCACTAACTGTTGCAATCCCGTACATAGTAGTATCTGCTTTGTTCCGCTCCTTGCGGCCGGCATGGACCACGCCTAGAAATTGCATTAGCGATGCTTCTAGTATGCTGTGAATGACTTACCTAGGCCCATATATGCGAGTACCTAAGGCTCACCTTTGCCAAGGTCATCGATGGAGCCTGGACAAGGGTATAAAAGATAGTGATAGTTGCAGTCGGGCTTTCGACGTGTTTGACGTGGGGGAGGCGTAGTTTGGAGGTGGTAGAGGCAGTTGTAGAGGGGGTCAAACTTGAAGGCAGGACAAGCGTCTGAAAGCCAGTGATTATAGCGGTCGCCATAGTCAAGGTTCGGTTGTGATACTCCATGATGCTCGATTGTAAGAGTGGGATGAAAAGCATCTGAGGAAGAGGAAGAAGAAAGAAGATAGGAGAAAGAAGAAGAGAATTTATAGAAGCCCTGGAGGACAGTCGCTAAGTGGGTAAGGGTTTCGTAGCGGTGGCAGCTACAAACTTATTAGCCTTATTTCATTGTATTGCTTGTAAAGTAAGAGGTAAGTAGGCTTATAAGAAGTTATGAAGGAAGAGGTAAGTAATGATAAAGTAAAGGTATAGTAAGGATAAAGTGAGAGATAGAGAAGTAGACAGTATATTATGCTCTAACCTTTAGGGACAACTATAGTATATGGTGATTCCCTTCTCCCTCCCTTACCTCTCTTACCTCTACCTTGTATCTCTAGATTTCCTCCTTTATCCATGGATATGCATCTGGAAGCGTAGCTCGAATTTCTACATCGCCCTCATACCTCGTTCCACTCCCGTGGCCGGAGACTGAGGACCTTGGAAACGTAGAAATGTAAAAATGGCCTAGACCATGTCGCAAGTCTTCCAAGCACTTGAGATCAACATTTTCCATTTATTCATTTCTTCAAGTTTTCTCACAGAAGGTACCCAGAAAGCAAAAAACAATCTTTGACCTTGAATCCGAAATAAAAATCAAAGTACACCCAATCCAGAAATCCAAGACAATGAACTCTTATAGATCTCACGATTCCATCTATATCATGAACACAACACGAAAGTGCACTTTCCAATCCAACTCGGCGATCTCAGACCAAAGGTCTAGAAATCACTAGCGGTAAAGCAACAAGTCCAGCACCCGTGAGCCTCTCTATAGACAGGCGAAGTCTGTAACAGTTAGCACGTATCTCACCATCAGAAAAGAAGAATCTCACCTCCGGCTTCTCACACTGAGCCGCCTCCTCACTGGGATAACACAGTCCAATACAGAACGCGTTGCCCTCGTCAGCACCATGCTGCTGATTCAACTGCACAGGCGCGACATTGGTACCCGGCGCCATAGGCTGGATGGGCGCGATACCGCCGTGACCTGGCTGGGGGTGAGGGTGGAAAGGCGCGTGCTGGGGTTGGTTGAAGTGTGTAGGGGCAGGAGTAGGCCTTGAGCTCAACGGGGTTGAAGAGGCCTTTGTGAGCATGGAGCCCATGTAGGGCGTGGAGTGGTACGGGGTAGAAGAGGACATGGCTAGATGCGAGTACATCGAGCCTTGAGAGTACATTGGCACATCTGAGTATGTTGGTAGGTTTGAGTGTGGTGCCATTGGGTCGGCCCATGCCATTGGGGCGTGCTGCAGGGACGCGTGTGAGGGTGTCGACGCGGGCCTGGGCGCCATTGTTGCGGCCATTGCGGAGGCCATGGAGGATATCAGGGGGGCCATGTAGGCTGGGATGCTGGGATTAGCAGCCGGGTTGGGGTTGGCAGTGGGCTTGGAGTAGAGGTTTGGGTTGTGGATGGCCATTGGGTTGATCGGGTTGTTTCGATCGATTTGTGCTGAGACCTGTGCTGCTAGCAGGGAGGTTGACAGCGTGAGGACGGTGCTGAAATGCATAGTGTAGTCCTCGCGGGTTGTTTGGCGATAAGTGTATAGACCCAAGTGTTGGTTGGCGGTTGGCGTTGATGGGAGGAAAGATGGTTAGGGATTTTTATCGCGATGGCCAAATAGCTATGTCTGGCAAGGGGCCATGTTTGGGTGTGGGAGTGGATGCATTTTTGCGTTGCGCGTATGGAATGCGGGTTGTATACAAGCCATCCCGATGGTATGCTACGCGAGTGGGAGGGACACGGATTTCCCGGCATTATGCAATATTGTCATGGTTTATGAGCTCCATACACAGTGCACTCAATTGATCCATGAGCCTGTGGGAGCCATTGGGACTCTCAGGCTCCGATGGTTGATGAGAGGTTGTCGGACTTCTGTTCTCCCTGGAATTTTCTATCCTTATAAAACGTGTACGGGCGTAAGGCCCAACACGACCATAACAGATAAAAATACTACTCTAAAGCTTCGGCCTTGAGGCACGAATAAATGTTGGCTCTTACAACCTCTTCTGGCATTAGACTCGTAAGATCGCGTGTCCTATCGATAAAAGATTCGACGTTTTAGCAATTAGACACTATTATGATCTGGAATGAACATGAGATCCTTCATGACACACAAACTCTTCAACAGAATTAGCCAGCACTGCGGCGATCAATAATGATATTACTGTAAAATCTTGGTATTCGTCCTCCTGTGACACTCACAGCGGACGATCTGTCATGGGGATATCCTCCCCAGCCGAGATACTAAACTCCCGGGTCTGGTAGGTACCCTCCCGCGTATGTGTTGGTGCTTTCTTCATGATTTGGAGAATGATAAGAATGATATCGCGGTTCTCTGCCAAGGTCTGGCCCAATTGGCGAGTTTGACAGGACCACTTTTATTTAGTTGTCAGACAACAGTAATATCAACAGGAAACGGGGTACTCTTTGACTCACATTGCCCTTCCTGTCAATTCTGTAGAAACACCACTGCTTAATATCTGTGGCGATTCCATAAACTGTTGTGTCCGCTTTCTTTCGCTCTTTGCGCCCGGCATGGACTAGGCCTAGAAATTGTATTAGCAATGCTTTTAGTATGATGTGAATAACTTACCCATGTACGCAAGTACCTCACGTTCACCTTTGCTAAGCTCATCGGGAGTCTTGGCTACAATGACCAAGTTGGTCTCCAGATTGGCTTGGGCGCCGTACCAAAGGGCGTAATCTGGGCGGCCGCGTAGCATCTTCTTTCTAGATCCCACACCCATATAAAAGGGGGTTTCGTAACCCCAGGACACCTCATCTCCTCTAATAACCCTCTCTTTCTTAGCCCAGTCAAGGATTCGGCATAGAAGAATGCCCAGGAGAAACGCCTCACTTCTCTTAGGCTCGAGGTTAGCGATGAGACGGTAGTTTTTGAAGAACGATTTGCCTCCTTTGATAACAGAACGGCAGATTCTGAAAAAAGATCGATGCCCATTTACAAAAGTGAAAGCTTTCTCGAACTTCTTAAGTTCTGATTGAGTCTCAAAATGGTACTCGATTGGGTTCCACATGTCCCCTTCTTGTTGCTTGGTATCCGGCGTCAACATTTTTAGTTGAAAAATCTTTTCGACGTCTTCGAAATCTAATTCAGGTTCTTCTGGGATGGAAGCTTCCGCCTCGATTTGTTCGAGGATCTCTTTCATCTCGGAGGCATTGAGGTCGCTTGACCCAATAAGCCACTCCCAGCTCTTCACAGGTCCGGTGACCTCCCTCTGTTCGGTGCTAGGACTTATGCTTCGACTCATGCTGATAGTTGAGAATCAAACTAAAGACAAAGATTGCTTAGAGGATGTCAAAATTAAAAGAAAGAGTAAGGTTAAGAGTGAAGTAAGATGGTTGGGGTAGTCTTGCCTAGTCAAACTTTAGCTCGTAGGCAGTCCTTAATTAGGTCTAGTAATATTAATCAGGTCTAGTAATATTAATCAGGGTCTAGTAATATTAATCAGGTCTAGTAATATTAATCAGGTCTAGTAATATTAATCAGGTCTAGTAATATTAATCAGGTCTAGTAATATCATCAATTAGGTACAGAGCCTCTACACCAACCGGTTTCACCCCTCCTACAGAAACTTTTGCCTAGTTCATGATATTCTTTGAACTCCAGGCGCCAAGTTTGTTTTCTTCGTTTTTGCGTAAGGACACCGTATTTGCTCGTGTATACAATCAAGCGTTGGGACTTTCTATGAGCTATAGGTATTCTTGTTGTCTCTTTCTTGCAGTGAAAGCAACCTTCCGCAGAGGTGCAACACCCTTACCTTCGTAGCTCACCGTGGCGTATCGCGCCTCTAGAGGCCTGCCAATGTACGACACTTCAAGGATGGAAATAACCATCCTATATCATCTTGCCTTCCATTAGCTTATGGTTGGTTGAAACAGGAACATTTGGAACGAGGTACGAGGGCAAGGTGGAAATCCGAGAGCTACGCTTCCAGATGCTATATTAAGCTCCTGAGCCGCAGCCCCTCTCAGGTAATAACACAGACCCCCTAATCAAAAACAGGCCCCAAACTAACAAGACTAAACCTCAAATCCGGATTCCCGCCAGCCGCCTCCGTACTCAAAAACCTCCTAACCCCCAGCCCAAGCGCCTTCTCACTCAACGCATCCTCATCCCCAAGATATCCTCTAGCCAAAGGTCCCTTCCTCCGTCCATCAAGCTCCCAGAGCATCCCATCTGCCCCCTTCACAAACGCCAAAATGCAAATCAACATTATCCTCCGCCTCCGGCGCCGCTGTATCACCCAACTTCGCTGCATCTGCGTGCGCGCTCTCAAGCGCCTTGCTTTCGTAGAGAAGATCTGCCCGCGCAACAGGAGCAAGGTTCTCGGCTTCGCGGAGCAAGTTGTCCAGATCTGAGCCTGGTGTAATGTGTCGACGGGGTTCACCGTTTGAGACGGCGTGAAGGAGGCCAATTAGACCGCAGGCATTGCGAATTGTTTGCTTGAACCAGGTTACTGGTTCGGAGGGGCCGGTGCCGGTGTATTCGGGGAGGTTGCTGTCTTCGGCCGTGCGGGAGGCTTCATAGGTGTTGCTGACTGGGAAGACGAGGAGGAGGGCGTGGGAGGGACGAGGGACGAAAGCTAGGAGGTCGGGCTCGTCGATTGAGAATACGTCTGTGAAGCCGAAGGTTGGTGGGAGGCCGAGTTGGTGTACTAGGTGGGACATTACTTCGGGGTTGTTTTCTAGGGTTGTTAGTTTTGTTTTTGGGGTGGGAGGGCTGAATCTACCGAGAGGCACAAAGGCCTTTTGAGTATTTGGGACATCTGGCGAGTCGGACATCGTGAAGAGTGGGAAGGTTTCTGTAGAGGGAAGTGTGTAGAGGGGAGAAGCTGAAGCTGAAGTTTAAAGTGTTAAGGTGCGGGGCGATGTTCCCCACACGAGCTTTAGTCAGAACTCGAGGCATACGACGATAGGGCGGTGCCAATATTTACATACGCAGTACTATATCGAATCAGACCGATTTTTATTACATATTTCATTTTAATCAGCCGAACGGCCATGGATACATGAAGTTAAGGAGGGGAATGGACTTGAGGCATCTTAGCTGACCGGATATCACCATCCAGTAATGTAGGAGTGGAGCTAGGGATGCGATTCATCGGGAAGACGAGATCTATCACAACCTTGCAGTAGATACTTGCAAGGATCGTACATTTGTACGTACAAACAGAACAAATCGCAATGGTCGCGCCAATCAGAATGACCTAAACCCCTACATTCAGCCTCAGTGGATCAGCATACATAGACGAACCAGATCAGCGTACATTGACGAACCCGATCGGCCATACATTTGACGATCAGCCTACCTCAGCTCCACAAATGGTATACGATTTGCTTATTTGAACTTTATCCAAATAAAAAGGGGCATTGGTGAGGTCAAAGAGATGATGGGAGAACTCTTCAACTCCCGAGGTCATCCCATCTTTGATCCGTTGATCCCACCACGTCAAACCGGTCAATATGGCAGTCGAAAGTAAACGATTTCTGGGGTACCGATGGCGCTCGTCAGCAAGCTTCACCATCGCTTCCGTTGCGCTGGCTCTCTTTTCAGGTCAGAGAAATCCGATCTTGCCAATGGCAAATAATTCTAACTAGAAACAGAGAATTTTCTTTTCAGCTACATTGTTCCTATCCTCCAACCAATGCTTGAGGATCGGCTTCATATCGAAAAGTCTCAAACACAAGCCGCCACTTCCCTCGTTCTTTCTGTTCATGCTTTGTTTTCTATGCTATCGGGGCCGGTGATCGGACACTTTGCCGACAAATTTCCCAATCGGAGATTGTCTTTACTTCTATCACTGGGATCAGAGTTAATTGGCACACTTGTGATCATGATATCGTCGTCCGGTAAGACGCGAGTTCTCTCATTGGCTAGTTACCCTTACTGACTTCGCTATTCAGTGCCGATGCTTCTCGTAGGACGGGTCTTCCAGGCCATCGGCGGCAACGCAGCATGGATAATTGGGCTCGCTACCGTCGCGGACACCGTGGGACAGGATAATACAGGAAAGACTATTGGCGGAATCTCATCGTTCTATTCATCAGGGCTGCTTTTTGGCCCCATGATATCCGGCTTTCTGTTACAGTTTGTTGGCTATTGGGTTACCTGGATGTTCGCAATCGCTATGCTTGCTATCAATCTGGTCATGGGACTTCTCATGATTGATAAGAAGCACAGTCAGGGACCAGACCGCATGAAAATGAGAGCGGGATATCAGTCTAATACTCCAAATCATGATGTTGAGCAACATTCCCCTCTTCTCCGTCAGGTCGAAAACTCTCCCGCGCAACGATCATATGGCAGCACACCACCATGCAGTCCGGAATTGAACTCGGAGCCTAAATCAGCACCGGAAAACTTTTACCGGTTCATCCTGAGCGATCCCCGTGCTCTCACTGCCTTAGCTTGCCATGGCACAATGGGAATAATTCTATTGAGTCTTGATACTACCCTACCTCTACATGCCGTTAGCACGTTTGGATGGGATACTGCTCACGTCAGTTCGATGTTTTTGCTGCTCCAGATGCCATCCCTTTTACTGTCCACATTCCTTGGTATTCTGAAAGATAGAGTTGGCACAAAGATCCCGACTGGCTTAGGCTTTCTTTGCATGGCCCTTTTTCTTTGCCTCTTGGGAGCGGCAGCAGATGATGAGCTTGCTTTTGATTTCCTCGGTAGCAAAGGCCGGACGATGGTAGCTCTCATCGGTATTGGATTCGCGCGTCCTTGGATAGCTGGATCTGCGATTATGGAGATCACAAGTGAGTTTTGAATTCTGAACCATATTGCCAAGTTAACCAGCGAGGCACATTTTGGTTCAATAATACTGACGCCACAACTCCTCTCCTCGGCTTAGATTTGATGAAAGATATCCAAAGGGAACAACCTAATCGCTTTGGGCCCAAAGGGAAAATGTCCTCAGCTTATTCATTGACCAACTTTACCTGGAACACAGGCATGTTGCTTGGGCCTCTAATATCAGGTTTCCTTAACCGGGTTACAGGATATTACTTCATGAACTTGGTCATTGGTACGTGCCTTTTCTAATTACAATCTTTCAATATTCTTTTCTTCTGAATAAAGTGAAAAGTAACTCGTGGCTAATTCTTCCCAGGCACTGCATCTTTTCTTGTTGGGATTCTAGCCTTGACATTCCTACAAAAGAAGTAGAGATCCATTTAACAGTCCGCAGACAGAATCGTGAAGGCTAAGGTTATGGCACTCCAAGATCAGAACACAGGAACTCAACATTTCGATAACTTCGCATAATAAGCCGTTCTTGTCGATGTTTTCTTCGTTCTATTCAAGATTTTTGGCCGGGAACACGTCTTTTGCCGTTGTTGTAGGCACATTGTTGGCTACTACTCTCCCTACCAAAGTTGTACCTCAATACAATTTTATAGTAATCATAGGCATATTCCATTAATTGACAAGCTTTGGGTAACTAAACCTCCAGTTCCGTCGCCCGCCTAAATTGCGTACCACCACAGTTTTGTCTCAACATAGTCAATTACATCTTGGGCTTCAAAAGATTCATGTTAGCCCTTAAGATAAAGCATAATAAAACAATGAATCACGTACTGGTAATAAGTTCGTCCATATCTTCGTCTGTGCCGTATATATCAAACCTCTAGACTCTATGTTAGTAAGACCACTCGCAGACTATCACACGGCTTTGGAGTATAAACCTCTTGAAGTGTGGTTAACATGTGCGATCTTCCCAGATCGCCTATGGTGCGGAACTTCTCAAGCTCAGTGTTGGTTGTCACCTAAGCGATGATGTTAATTATCGCATTATGGATTGTATTTCCGTTGACAACAAATCTCCTTACCTCCTCAACCGGCATCTCAAACTGGCTTGCAATGATGTCTTTCACGATGTTTGCGACGCTCGCCATTTTGTGAGTTTCTTGACGGATCAATTTAAGGTCAAATCACTAGTAGGTCTCCAAGTGGTAAGAGATGTCAACTTTAATGAGATGCACGGGGCGAGACTGTTCAAAAGGGCAGAGTATAAATAATGGTAGGACTATATGATGATGAATGTTTATAGGGGGATATTATTGCATCTTATGTACGTAGGTCACCATCTATCACTACCTATCTCGATGCAGATCATGTCACTTGCGACTTTCCGTTTCCTTCTGTCACGAAGAAATCACCAAGTTTAGCCATTTGACTAAAAAGGTACACTCCTGACTTGGTAAGGCACTTCCTAGTGTATTTCCAATTTCTGTCACCTTCAAATCTAGCTAGAATCAAGGGAGTGGTCCTGGAAGAATCATTCTGCTTGAAAAATGTTTGAATTGCAGCTCTATTTTGCTACCTCAAAGCCGGCTCATTGTTTTTCTTCGGTATAGATCACCATCAACCCTCTTCGGCCCTACTCCATAGGCCCCTTTGGTGTACGTCTCCAGAGACTGGACGGCCGATGTACAGATTGCATCAATGTCCCCATGGATAATGAACGCATTCCAGCCCAACTCTATCCTCTTTTCCACACCAGAAGGAGAAATACCGAACCCCATGATGGGGAGATTATTCGCCTTTGCCGCATCCCGAATTCTCTGCAATGCAGCCAGAAAGACCGGCTCATCGCCGTCGAGCGACCCGTGCGATAATTCCAGAGACATTCGAAGATCGCCAGTCCCGACGAACAGACCGTCCACTACAGTGGCCCAGATGAAGTGTTAGCACATGAACTACCTATCGTAAACATCTTTGGACGCACCACCGGGGACTCGGCAAATCTCCTCAACATTCTCCAGTCCCTCTAAATCTTCAATCTGGCAAATTACAGCCGCATGTTCGTTCCACACGTCATACGTCGACTTGCCTGCTGGCGTCTGGTTCTGCTGATCGCCGATCAGAGCGGCAGGGGGAAGCTGCGGTCTCCAAATGGTGGAAACCGGCACAGTCTAATCAGCTCCTCGGCCTGTTTTGCGTTTTGGACGTGAGGCATAACCACCCCGCCTGCACCGGCCCCTAAAGCGTAATTGAAGAGCTCGGGTGAGCAGCTTGGGATCCGGACAAATGGTACCATGGAGCCATTTGAGTGCCATTGGATTGTTCGGATGAGACTGACGAGGAGAGCTGCGTCAAAAGCCGCGTGTTCCTGCCAATATCAGATTTTGTCATACCCTCCCAGGATTAGTACTTACTGCGTCTAGGAAACAAAAATGATACGGGGTTGCAGCAACAACTCGCGCCGCTTCTGGATGTGCGATTCGGCATCCGGTGCCCCAAAGCAGCTCGCCGGAGTTCAGCATGGCCTTGAAATTCGTGGGTTGAGCCAGGCTCAGGGCATTGTAGTCTTTAGTGTTGAGCATCTTGACGTTTGGCTGAATTGTATTTTGGTGAGTTGTAGTAAAACAAGAGACCAAATGTACTTATACTTACTTCGTTGATGTATGTACCCTTTAACCATCAAAGGTCTCTCGACAGAAATGGCCGTCTTTTCCTTCGAACATTCGGTTGCGGGGTTCTATCAATCCAATACGTAACACCTCAGCATCTCTCATCATGAGGGGAAATTATGTGGGTAATACCAGAGTGATAAAGAATATCGGCCAATGACTTCCTCCATAGGGACAGTCGTCGGTAGAGTAATGACCGATATGGTTGTAGAGGGAAGTCGATTACAAGAAGGAACAAATGGGAAAGGGTTGATTTAAATACTTCATTTCTTCCTGGCATTCACAATCCAATTACCTACACTACCTACTTTCGCTTCCACTGCTGAATCGTCACCTTTCCTCAAAAATGGCATCTTCTACGAACCGAGCAGATCTCAGCTCAATCTCGCTCGCCCGCCTTCTGGAGGGCAACCCCGATACAGTGAACGAGCTCGTGTCTGCCTGCAAGACATACGGATTCTTCTACCTTGACTTCCGTGATAGCTCTACATCGGAGACTTTGAAACAAGTCGATGAGCTCGTGGACGTTGGAAGGTCGGTGTTCAAGCTCCCTCTTGAGGAAAAGGAGGAGTATAGCACTGAGAAGCACCTTCCATCAAGGCTGCAAGGGTATGTCTCGCCCACGCCTACTGCAAGCTTTGCTGTACTGATGTCGAGTTTCAGGTACAAACGAGCCGGCTGCTCTGTTGGACCCATTGCCGAGAAGAAGGATGGCTATGAAAGCTTCTCAGTATGTCCCTTTCATTCTCACCTCACACTGCTTGCCCGCTAAGCCAAGGTGCAGATCCACAATAATGGCGTCTTCGGGCAGGATTCTCTGCAGCTCCCTCAGGGCTTCCAAGAAAGCTTACCCTTGGTGAAGACGTTCATGAGCCAAGTCCACGATTACACCGAGTGTATCCTGTCCATCCTGTCAAAGGCCCTGGGTCTCCCCTATGACCTGAAGGACTGCCACCGGAAGGATAAGCCATCGTCCGCCAATATTGCTCTCCTCAAGTACCTCCCCTGGAGCAGTGACAGCGAGAAAGTCGGCAATATGGCACACACCGACATGGGCACATTGACCGTGGTTTTCACTCAATCCGAGGGCTTGCAAGTGCTGCTGCCTGGGCCCACCGGAGTCGATGAATGGTCGTACATCCTCCCCCGGCCCGGACATGCCATTGTGAATGTGGGCGACTCGCTGCGTTTCTTGTCCAATGGGGCGCTGGCCTCGTCGCTGCACCGTGTGGTGCCACCCCTCTTCCCCATCGGCTGGGCCAGGACAAGTTTTCCTGCATCTACTTCCTGCGACCAGAATTCGATGCCAAGTTTACAGACAATGCCGGGAGGCAGATCAATAGTGTCGAGTGGCACAATCGGAAGTATTCGCTGTTTCGCGAGGCCAGTCTCGATCCAAAGGAGCATGGTGCCATGTTGACAGGGCGCAAAGGGTATCTGGGGGCGACTCGTCAGGCTGTCTAGGAAGGACTTGAACTTGTATATAGCCCCTTTGGCTTTTATGTTCGAATCGATGTGCATGAGTTGAAGCCCCCGACATTTCGCTCACACTGGTAAAACTGTCGAAGGACTTTCGATCCGTACGATTTTTTCCAAGAATGAATGTGGTAGTATTGACCATTATTATGGAATGTAGCTTGCATGCCGCAGAATATTGCGAGGTGTGGTTGTGGGTTGCGACAAGTCATTGTTAGTATGGTTCGCCCCCGGTATTAACTCATCAAATAGTCCCAAGGTCGCGCGGCATTAAGCCCCTGGCCATGAAAAAGCTCTGAATGAGAAATCGGGCCCAAATCCGCTATTTTTAGTTTAGATCTCGGCCATTGGGGAGATATAGGAAATACATACTGCTGTTGAACGGATTATTACAAGGGACCGCATAGTCCTCGGCCAAAGAACGCCAGACATCGACAGTGGTGGTTTGGCAAAATGGATAGGAGTCCATTGATAATTCCATTTCCAGCGTGGGACTTTCCTGGATTGTACTCGCAGACAGCGACTCGGGGGGCGTGTGGTGCGTGTGGTTCTGGCCGGGCTGGACGGCATGGAAAAAGTCCGGCATCAGCGATAGCCTGCGAGCATCCTGAGTCGTCTCTCCTGAATTAGAGACATTCCTGATAACGTCCTTGCGCTTCCAGCAGGTCAAATCCCTCAACGTTGCCGCAATGTGGTTGCCCAGTTCGGTAAGTTCGAGGTCTCTCACGAGGCCGTCAATTCCCGCATTTTTCAGGTGGAGGGACACCGTATGCATTCTTTCCTTGGTGCATCTTGATGTGTATCTGAGGCACGTGGTGAGACTTTTGACTTGCTCTGAGGGAGTAAGGGAGAAGCGTACGCTGAGTGGGGTACGTCTAGAGGCAATGCGATCAGATAGCCCAAATCGGCTTCTCCCCTCCCCAAATAAACGGCCCATTCATTATACTTGCAGCCCTGGTCAACCCAGTTCAAACTCTTATTCGCAGCCCTTTGGTCGTGAAACCGCCGGGGGAAGTCGTGGCAGAGCTTGTTCGCCAGTGCGGTGCGCATGTCCCGGATCCAATGGGTGCCGGTATGATAACCGGCCTCGACAACGTGTTTGTAGATATTGTAGCATTCGAATCTATGGTAAATCTTCATCCGGTCGCGCATGTCAGCATTGTCTTCCTTGGTGGCTATCGCGGCCTCCCAGCCCTGGCCCGTTGGGAGAGTCGCCTTTGCTTCCTGGATCTCTCGCAAGAATCTTCCGCGGTCAGTTTTGCAGCTCTCCAATAGCCGTTTCGTACTGCTTGGAAATGACAATGTTCCGAATGTGTCATCATAATCCCCGGTCGCAATATGTGGGGCCCCCGGGTTACCAAGATCGCACTCGTCTGGTCGAAAGCTGCCAAAGACCACATCGTTCTGGCCATCACCTCTTTCGTATATCCAAGAGAGAGCTTTTGGCTGTTTGGGTGACCTTTGTGGGCGATCGCAGCCCAAGGGTGAAGTCGCAGAAGGCCGTCTCTATCGGTTGGAGAAGTGAGCGTGGACTCGGCGAGGGACTGGAGCCCAGGAAGGTCTTACCTGGTGAATCTGGTATAGGAATAAGCCAAATAGTCGATCCAGGGCTGAGACATCGCTTGCGGGGAGTCGTTCCTGGCATTGAGACACCTGGGCAGCCGAAATGCTGGTTTCATTTTCTCGATAGAATCGGGCAAGTTGGGCTAGTAACGCTTGGAGCTCTGGTTCCGGTCTCATCATGAAAACCTCAAAATTGTGCCTACCCAAGATCGCACCTTTACTCCATTAAATCGATCGCGAGATACCCCTCCGATCACAGATCGTGCCGCCATCGAGCCCGACCGACGATCCTAGATCATCTGGGAATTTACCTCAAGGCAACCTGACGAATGTGTCATGCAGAATGTCTCATGCAGAAAGGGTCCTCAGCTAGCCACAAGAGCGGGGTGAAATCTCCACTTATGCATGAATATACGGAAAATTCAGTGGCACGTCTCTAGCTCCCGCTCATCGGCGATCACTGAAGACTGAGGACTGAAGCTGGCCAAGGCGTAGTCTTTTGGCTTATAACCAGAAACCCTCTGATGAAGCCTGGGTTGAGTGTGGAAAGTATCTTGCGCATATTCATCAAGGCTTGTTCAACTTGGTCTAACAATGACTCTCACCACGCTGTGCAATGACCGACATGGCTTCGACGTCGAAGCAGTTCGAAAACAGTTCCCGGCTCTCGATGCGGGCACTGTATGCTTCAATAATGGATCGGGTGCTTTGGTGTACAAGGGTGCTATTGAGAGGTAATTTCTCCTATAGCGTGAACACTGAATGATGCGTCTTAACTGACAATTCAAATTCCATAGTATCGTTCGGACGATGTCTGTGCCTCATATGAACCTGCGTGGGCTGGACTCGAAAAGCGCGGTAGACGTGAAAGAGCGCACCGCCCAATATGCAAAGCTTGCTTCATGGATGAATGCGGACCCTGATGAGATCGGTAAGTCATTCTCCTTCATAGTAATAAGGAAAAGGCAAAAAAGGCAGACCTTTTTCCGTCATAGCCCGATCTGATATCTATATTCTAGCATTCGGACCCTCCACGACGGGTCTTCTACGGAATCTGGCCACTTCTCTCAGGCCAAATCTCAATGCAGACTCGGAGATCGTCGTGTCAGTGCTTTGTCACGAGGCTGGGGTGACTGCCTGGGTTGCGTTAGCCAGGGCCCTTGGAATATCCATCAAGTGGTGGGTCCCAGCTGGAGGCATGGGAAATAACAGAGACCCTCGTCTCAGTCTTGAAACGCTGCGGCCTCTTTTGTCCCCCAAGACCCGTCTCGTATGCTGTGGGCATACTTCAAACATCACAGGGACCATCGAGAACGTCCAAGAGGTGGCAGACCTTGTCCACACTATTCCCGATGCATTAATATTAGTAGATGGGGTGGCAGGCGCCGCCCATCGTCCCATCGATGTGAAACAACTCGGCGTTGACTTCTACGTGATGAGCTGGTATAAGGTGTTTGGTCCCCACATTGCGCAGATCTATGCTCGTCGCAACGTGCAGAAACGTTACCTTACCAGTCTCAACCACTACTTCTTTGATCCGACTGCGTTGCACGTGCGTCTGGGATTGGGTAACAGCTGCATAGAGCTCGAACATGCAGTGACCCCGATCATCAGTTATCTCGTCGATGACATTGGCTGGGATGCTCTCATTGCCCATGAAGAAGTGATCACGGCAGAGATCCTTGCGTACTTGACAGCGCATCCGGACCTTTACACCGTGTATGGATGTCAGTCCGCAGATCCCAAGACTCGAGTCTCTTTGGTCAGCTTTACGGTAAATGGGATCGCGTCTGATAAAGTGGCCGAAGTAATTCATGAAACCTCCAACTTTCGGCTTATCACGGGCGATTGTTGGTCTCCCCGGACGGTTCATGATGTTTTGGGGGTGCCAGACTACGGAATCATTCGACTGAGCCTGGTCCATTATAACACCTTGGATGAGTTGAGGGCCTTTGCAAAAACATTGGATCAGGTAGTACGTGCCATGAAGCAATAACTGTATAAGTCATTAGATGATCCAATTCATATGGTCCTTTTCTTTTCTTTCCTTTTTTTCCCTTGTTCAGTCCCGCCACCCAGATTGACAGACTATGATCCATCCACTGGTACAGAGTAGAGAAGTTCTATCTTCGATGGGATATTTCTCTCTTAATATATACTCGATTTCAGTTCTAGAGGGCTCCAGGTAGAATAATACTTATGATCTAAATGCAGACATCAAATTTATACGGAAACTAGTCAATAACTAGTAACCTACCATCATCGGAAAGATGGGCATTGCGTTGATGTTCCCACTCATAGATAATGACCACCGAGGCAACAGGTCTCAAAGTAGGCTCTTCATAAAAAGGTCTTTGAGTTCGTGGGGAGGCTCGGCTGGCGCTGGAAGATTGCTTTGCGCTGACTGATTCACGGCCACAATGATGAGAGTACTCTTGTTGGAGGCCTTGATTGCTCGTTCCAAGCCCTTGCGGCAGTCAACGAAGAACTTTTGCTCATATGGTAGACCATGAGCCAAGTTAACGAACGTCTCTCTCTGAATGGCCACAGGGTGGTTCCCCGTCGAGGCATAGACTCCGTTGTAGATAACCACATGGATGAGATTTGGCGGTGCTGTGCCCGCTAAAAGTGCAGTATTTCCAGCATGCATCAAGAAGGACCCTTCCCCGTCAATGCAAAAGACCCGACCCCGCGGGAACCCGATGCTAACGCCATAGCTGAGCGCATATGCATGTCCCATCCCACCGATACAGAAAAAGTTTCTGTTGATGGACTGTTTCATTTCCTTCCGGATCATGTAGAATTCGCGACTGTTGCCACCAAGCGACGAGACGGACACGTCAGTCCTGGCCATCTGACCAATCAAGACACGAATGGCCCTTTCGCGGGATAGAGGAAGATCCTGTGGTGCCCATGAAGTCCATTCCGTGATCCCAAGCGAAGTGCGGGGGCTTGCAAGGGTCACCTTCGGCGGCTCGCTAGACTCATATTCCGCAAATGAGCCTCTTGCCATGACCAGAGCAACTGGTTTTCTCTCCTTGGATGACTTTGCGATTAGACGGGCGAGTGCGTCTTTCGTGCGGTGTATACAGTCGGGAGCTTCTTCGAATGGAATATCGTTCGCCTCGAGATTGCCGAACAGCCGTGGGCCGACAAGAGCATCCTGTAGCTCTTCCTTGCCGTCCCGTCCTCGCCATCCGATCAATAGGACCATGGGGATGCCAAACACCTCGTTTGCAGCAATCGATTGGAGGGGATTCAATGCGTTGGCTAGTCCAGAATTCTGCATGTACACCATTGCAATGCGGCCTGTGGATAAATGATATCCGGCCGCAAGCGCAACGGCTGCTCCTTCGTTGGCAGTGGCAATGTGGTTCGGGACTGGCTTTGTAGCAGAGATATAGGTCAACAGTCCACTTAGGTTCGTGTCTGCCACTCCAAAAGCGTGGTCGATTCCATTTGGGAGGAGCACCACATCGTCGAATCGTTTGGGGTCCCAAGGCATGGTCGACTGATGAGTTCAAACTTGATAAGGATGATAGAATGATCGATGTAAAAGAGAGAGATATTGAAAGGGAGAAAAGTGAATTCAGGGCCGGGGGAGACAAGGCGCTTTTTCTTTCTGCCTGCCATTATGCGAGCCACTTCTACATGTTAGATCTGCATAATCACCTCACGCTTTGAGTCCCACATTCTGATGAATCCCCCATTAATTCATGTCCAAGTGGGTCTTGCTGTAAACGACAGTGATTTGCCTTCTGATCTGTGTTCTTTGGGGTGGGGTTTGTTTTGAGGTTGTAGAGAGATCTGCATCGATGCCCCGTGGTGTACAGATGGCCAATAAAAAGGTTGTCTCTGAGTGATATAAAGGTACATAGACTCTCATATTCCAACGATATCCAAAATTCAAAATATGATTTCCCACCATCCCAACTCTCAGCGACTCCGAAGCGAAGCGGAAAAAACAGCGGCGCCATGTGTCCGAAACCTCATGGATTGGGCCGATGCGGTCCATGAAATTCACACATGGCCCGAGTATAAGCCCCAGCCGTTGCGATCACTGCCCGTGTCTGCCAAAGAACTTGGCATCTCCCGGCTTCTTTTCAAAGATGAGAGTCAAAGATTCGGAAGAGACCTTGCCTCCTTCAAGGCACTAGGGGCACCATATGCACTTTACAGAATCCTGGCCAGAAAGATCCAGGCGCAGCTGGGTATATGGCCATCATCGACCGAGCTTCGTGGAGAGAAATACCGTTCCATCACGGAACAGGTAACGGTCTGTGTTTCCACCGACGGCAATCAAGGCAGAGGCCTGGCCTACGGGGCACGGATCTTTGGCTGCCGTTGTATCATCTACATTCATCGGGATGTCAGCCTCGGCCGGGCCCAAAGAATGAAGAATTTGGGTGCCACCATCATCCGTGTGGACGGTGATCATAAAGCGTCAGTCGATAGGGCCAAAGAAGATGCTCGAATGAACGGGTGGGAGTTTGTCTCCAGTACATCGTGGACTGATTTTGATGGCGAAATATCCCGAGACGTGATGAATGCCTACATGGTGGTTGTTGAAGAAGCACTCGAAGCCATCGAGAACATCGAGGACATCACTCACGTTTTTGTCTGTGGTGGTATGGGCAGCATCTCTGCTAGGATCTTTCTCGGCTTCTATCTGCACTTGCAAAGACTCAATCTGCCCAAGATCGCAGATCATATCCAACTGCCCCGATTTATTGTTGTGGAGCCATCCGAAGCGGATTGTATGCTGGAGAGTGCAAAGGAAGGGTCGCCCCAAATGTCGAAGGGCAGCCTCAATACTTTGATGGCGGGTCTAGCCTGTCGCTCTCCATCACCGGCAGCATGGAAGATTCTCTCGTGGCTGGCGAGTGATTTCCTCGCAGTTCCAGACTCTGTCGCCGTGAATGGAATGAGGAGACTGTCAAGAGGACAAGGGGATATTCCTATCGTGTGCGGTGAGTCATCGGCAGCAACAATGGGGCTACTACTGGAATCAAGTCGGGATTCTCAGCTGCGTGAGCGACTGGGACTTGACGGCAGTAGTCGGGTAGTTTTGTTTGGACTGGAGGGTGCCACAGATCCCGAAATGTATCACAAGCTCGTGGGTCTGACCTCGGAAGCGGTATTCAAGGCGCAGGGTTCATATACTTCGCAAGATCACTATTAGAAAAGAGATTGTTATACCTAAGCCCTAAATTTGCTAGAAGATTCCCTGGAACTCTCGTATTCCACAAAGCATACTCTCGGAACTTGGCTTTTGTATCTCGCATGTTTTCTTTACTTTCAAATGGATCAATTTAACGATGCCATCAGTTCTCTCATCGATAATAGTGAAGCTTGCGAGAAATTGTATCCGGCGGTAAAGGGATAAAGACATAGTAAAGTCCAGGTACTGTAGGATTGGAGCATGCTGCTCCGACCCCTGGTCCAGGCCCCCATCTGTGCCTGATTTTCCTGGCTCCATAACTAAAAATAGATTTAGCCTACTAAAATGCTAACCGTGCCTTCGCGCCCCACATAGCTATGAGCCATGTTGGTGCGCCGGCCCCCTATGCAAAATCGGTTCCATATGCAAAACTTCTGATATTTCTATCTTATTAACCCCTAAAACCAACAGAATCATACCAAAACAAGGGATCCCCTTCTTCATCAAGCATAGGGTTATTAATATTAGGTAATATTTCCCCTAATTCGTCGCGTTCTGGGATAATAACTAGCATCTTTGCTACCGCCCGTAGGTTACGTCGATGGTCGGTAGCATTATCTTTCTCTCTCCTCGCTACCCGCAACCGTTTTCTAGTTCTACCGAATATAGCACCCCCCTTTAGGAAGCCCTATAAATAACGCCGTAATTTGTTTTTAGGCCGAGGGGGTAGATAGCGCTCGAAAGTGTCCTATAAGGCTACGATTTCCTTACCGAACGTAATATATAAATCGGCTAAGATATTAAGATGTTTCCGGATATTATCGGGGGTGTTGTCTATAGAAGCAAGTTTATTAAGCTTCCTAGTACGTCGACGAGCCGATATTACGTCCTTAACTAGAGAACTCGTAAGCGGTAATAATAGCGGAGGTAGTATATCCCCTATAGGCTAGTATAAGGGCTCTAGTAACGGGGATCTTGTATCCTATAGAGGCTAGATAACCTTAGATAGGTCGAATAGCTATATCCCTCGGTCTCGAAAGGCGTATCGGATTATACGAGATATAAAGGTCTTCTCCCGGATTGATGCGATATCCGCAAAGAACTAACCCTTATCGATCTCTCTACCCTATCGTATAACCTTGTTGTTTTTCTAACGAAAGTAGGTCTTATACGTAAGGAATAGATTCCTATTAAGAGGCTAAATAAGATATATTGTATAAGGCATAAAATATATAGGGATAATCCGGAAGGTCTTGTAGTAATTCAGAAAATCGAGGGTGATATATAACCTATAGCTATCGAATATAAGGACTCGATATTCGCCTCGTTTAACCCGGGATTATGTTATATTAGCGAAATAACATAGCTATTCTAGCGTAATCTAATCATCTATATATCCTTTAGGAGACATATTAATTATATAATTATCTAGAAGGTCGTCGTTAAACCAACGCTCGAGAAAGACCTCGCCGCGTACGATAAAATATAGACTTATTACCTATCTATCCGTAGCGACGTATTCGATAGTAGTTAGGTTTTTACTATATTCGGCAGACGGAATCTATTAAGATACTAGTTTGCAGGATAGTAAGCCTATCGATTAGGTAAGGTAACGACTGTCTAGAGGTCTAAGGTAACTCGAGAGAAGAGGTAGGAACAATATATTATAATAAGAATAGAGACTAATTCTTAAAGGAATTAGGAACTATAAAATAGGAGGCCTCCTTTTATACAAGGTAGGCTAACAAATAAATATACGGTAGAGAAAAGGAAACGTAAGCGAAAGAAGGGCGCGTCGGTAGCGAACCGCCGCCGACCGATAAAGACAAAGGGATTTAGGAATAGCTTTAAGAAGACTTATTTCGTAATAATTATACTTCCTCCCCTAACGCCTAACCCTAGGCATTGTAAGGTTATATAATATAGGCAAATAAAGAAATTAGGAATTATATACTCGTAGAATCTATAAATATAAACGTATCTCCTACTTCTTCTTCTTCTACCCTTTTGCTTATCTATAATATTCCTAATTTTTGCTATATATTACGGCTATTTCGAAATTCTATCTATTTAATATCGAAATATAATCTCCTACGTTTCGCCTATATTAAAATAGCCGAGGAAAGTCCTATTTCGGAGGAGATACTAGTAGAGGTAGAAAACTAGGGTACTAAGGGTAAAGATTCTAAGGTTAAGGGTTCGGAGGAGCCCTCCGGTAATAACGTATTACTAGATAACAATAGAGATCTAGACCTCGTTAGTATAGTTTCGCTTAAGGGTCGCTACCCTTATTACGTACGTCCCTTTGCCTACGAGTTCTTCTAGTATATAGCGTATTTATGCTATACCTTAACTAATTTTAAGCCTAAGAAAGACCTTACTTTTAAAGTATAGTATATCCTTAACGCTATACGATCGATCCTATATAAATAGTATTTCGACTATAGAGATAAGTACTTTTAGGTATATTTTACTGTCCTTTTCCTAGGTAATTTTACTAATAAGATTTAATATAGGCGCCTACTAGAATTCTAGAAGATCTATATAACTTAGGCGTTCTACTACGTTAGACTCGTAATAAGTTTTAGCGTAAGGATACTAAAAATACTTCTTTACGCTAGACCGAGTCGGTATAGGTTTAAATAGCTTTCGCCTAGGTTACGTTTATTAGTATCTTCGACTCCCTTATAAAGGCTTATTCTAGTCTTTATAGACTTATAGAAACTAAGAAGGTAAAGAAGGCTATCGTAAGTAAATCCCTTCTAATCCGGTAGAGTTTTACTAATTTTTCCTCGTAGGACGCTAACTAGAAGTACGAAGAGTTTTACTCGTAGCGCTATTATAAACTTACCTCTCTCGTATCGCCCCCTATCTAGGACCGTTTCGGTATCTAGGAGGCGTACTATAGTAGCCGCTTACTACGTACCCTACTAAGGGATATTAGCTAGTACTTATAGGCTAGTACTAAGTATATCTTTATAGCTTCTATTAAGAAGATAATTAATAGTCGTACTACTTATTACCGGAAGAAAGGGGGGTAATCGTCCCTAATTTAGAGGTAGAAGAGCCTAGTACGACTAAGACCTAGGATATAGATATTATTCTTAAGGAGATTTAGGATAGTTTTCCTATTAGTCTTATAGAGTAGGTCTAGTTATATAGTAATCTTTAGGTATATAGGCGGTAGTTCGGTAGCGAATTATATTCCTTCTCCTATTTTTTTAGGATAGTTTCTTCTATCTTACGGACTTCTAGAATCGATAAATTACGTCTTTTATATTAGTTATATCGTAGAAAGAGACCTATTAATTATATTCTAAAGGCTATCTTTTCTATTTAACTAAGTAGTATCGTTCTTTATTAAAGGTCTTTTCGCTACGTACTTCTTTAACCTTATACTTATCTTTATTATTAAGCTTAGGTATCGGTATAGAATTAGTATTATTTCTAGGGCGTTACTTCTAGGGTTCGAGGAGGGAGATATAGAAGATATTATAGATATAGTCGTACTAACTAGGGAGAAGAAGGCAATACGCCTATTTTCCGATAGTATTAAGGACTTAGAATAGCCTAATAAATCGGGGACTTAGTTTCTACGTCGTCTTAAGTTTTAGATTCTTAGTTAATAGTCTAATAAGGTCTCTATATTTAAAGGTCTTTAGCCTATACTCGAGGTTATATTCCTTTGCCTAGGACTCGGTAAATAAAGTAAGTAGTTTATACTTAAGGTTATAGTATTTAGCTTAGGCTTCGGTAACGTTACGCTAGTAGTTCGTAAGTCTTTTACGGATCTCTTAAAGTTTTTTAATTCTTACTATTATAGCTAGGATACTTCTCTCCGAAGGATCGACCTCGATCCTATAGTAAAAGTCTAGTAAATAGCCGAAGAGGGCTTAGAAAGATAAATAGCCTATTATAGTATTAATAGTATTATTATACGTAAACTCTACTATTCTTAGTAGTTATAGCTAGATAAGCTACTCTATATTAATAAAATAGCAGAGGTAGTATTTAAGAACCTAGTTTATCTATTCTATTTAACTATTAGTTTAGGAGTAGAATACTATCGAAAGGCGTAACTTAATCTTAGAAAGGTAATATAATTCTAACTAGAACTTACTAGTAAAGAGCAATCTATAATTACTAATAATACCTTCTAGTAGGCTATAATAGAGTTTAATATTATTATAGAATAATTAGGTAAGGTCGATAGCTATTATCGTTGTAGATATAGAGAAGAAAAGGGACTATTTCGTAAATCTATCGACGATAACGAGAATTATATTAATAGGTTAATCTTAGTAGATCGATAGAGGGAGGCCTATAATAAAATCTATTAATAATTCTATAAATAGCTTTTTAGGGATAGGAAGTATATCTAGCTTCCTATAAGGCCTATACCGTAGAGCTATAGTACCTTAGCAAATTATATATATCTAGATATATTTATTAATATCTCGGTTAATATTTACCTAGTAGTATTTCCTTTTAAGAAGTTTAGCTATATAGATATATCTAAAATAGCTAGAAAGAGGGTTATTATAATAGATACTTAATAGTTTTATCTATAGATTATTTCTAATTAGGACGTAAAAGTAGCGCTTATACCGAATAAGCCCTTTTAAATTAATAGACTAGTCTTTATTCCCTAGTTACCTTTTTATAATAGTATACTTTCGCCGCTAAGTCTCTAGGTCTTCGCTCTAAAGTCGTCTAATTAAATTCTTTAATTTATCTCTAGGTTCTTCCTAGTAGATATTTTTAACGATATAGGCGTTATATAACTCTTTAGTAGGGATTAGCCGTATCTAGCCTAGCTTCTTCTAGTTACTTTTAGAAGCTAATTTAGTAGCGAAACTCTCCTATTCTATAGCTAGGATATCTACGTCTATAGTAGGGGGCTTACTATTAAAATAGGTCTTAGCCGAGATTAAATCTTTTATATTAAGTACTTCGACTCTTATAAACCGCTAATTAGATAGCTATATTTTACTTAATATTCGATCTTATAATAGACTAAGTAGCTCGACTCTAAGAGCGTTCTTATAGTCCGAGCCCTATCGCCGAGATAGGCTATCTATAGGGTTTATTTTGCTAGAATAGTACTTTATTTAAAAATTAAATATAGATAGGAGAAAGTACTATCTAGCCTATCTCCTATTAAGTTTTAGTTATTTTATAAACGCCTAAAGATTAGAATAGTTAGATAATACTTCGATAGAGAATATACTATCTTTAAAGTAGTATCGCTAATATTTAAAGGACTAAACGATAGCGAAAAGCTCCTAATCTAGTATACTATAGTTAACTTCTATACTATTAAATTTCTTTAACTAGAAGGCGATAGGATACTAAACGCCTTTATTGTTAGGTTAAGAGAGAATTCTAGCTATAGTATAGTTAGATATATTAATCTCGAGTCTCTATAGTCTTTCTAGATCGAAGTAATAGAGGAGAGGCGCTATCTTAAATACGTCGAGGATATAGTAAAATACTACTATTTCTATAGGTATAAGCTCTAGGGAACCTAGCTTTTTACTATTTATACTTCCTTTTATTAAGGATATTAATAAGAGTATAATCTTAGAGTAGTTTCGGATAAAATATCGGTAGAAGTTATAGAATCCTAGGAATACCTAAATATTACGGAAAATATAGGGAATCGGCTACGAAAGTATATCGGCTATATACTATAGATCTATAGAAACGCCTTTAGAGGAGATAATAAAGCCTAAGAACTCGACTTTATCCTCGTAGAAGACGTATTTACTCGGTTTAGCGTATAAACCTATAGATCTTATATATTTAAGGACTTAGCGGATATAGTTAGTATATAAGTTGCGATCTAATAAGAAGATAAAGATATTATCTAGATATACTACTATAAAGATATCGAGAAGGCCGTAAAATACTATATAGATATAGGATTAGAATATAGCTAGGGCGTTAGTAAGACTAAAGGGTATAATAGTATATTTAAAATAACCGTAGTAGGTATAGAAGGCTATTTTCTATTCGTTACTCTCTTAGATACGGATCTAGTAGTATATATCTTTAATATCGATCTTACTAAACTACTTTGTATTAGAGAGGTAGTTAAGAATCTCCGAAATAAGAGAGAGAAGGTAGCGATTCTTTACTAAAATACGATTAAGTCTATAGTAGTCGACGTATAACTAGAGTCTACTATCCTTTTTAGGGACGAATAGAATTAGGGTACCTATAAGGCTCTTAGATAGATAGATACGTCTATTCTCGAGGTTCTTATTAATATATTAGCAGAGTTCTAAGAGTTCTTTCTCCGAGAGGGGGTAGATCGGTCCGAAGGAAGGTAATTAGTTAGTAATAAGTTTAATAGCGTAATCGGTATCTTTAAATAGAGGAAAAGTTATTACTTTTTCGTAGGAGAAGATATTCTAATACGCCTATAGTTCGGTAGGGATCTTAGATAGATCTTAAGAGGGTCTTTCGTTGTTATTGTCTCTAGGAATCTAGATTTCTTTAGGTATCTAAATAACTATAAAGATATATACTAGTTTACGAGAGTATTTAGCGAAGGTATAGGGTTTTTTAATTATAATAGAAGGTATCTTAAACTACTAGAGGTAAGACGCTAGCGTAAGATAGATATTAAGGTCTCGTAATATTATAATTAAGAGTAGGATAGGGCTACCCTATAAGTCTAGGTTACGATCGATAGCGATATATAGGCGTTTAAAGGTTCTAACTAACCTATAGGAGTTAGTAGTAGTAATTAGGACCTTCTAGACTCTATATATAGGTATAGCGAATTAGTTAATAGCCTTAATAATAGGCTTAGTTTATTTTACTTATTAGAGTTTATAGATTTTAATAAATTAATAGCTAATAATATCAACTTCGGCGTAGCTATCGAGATCTATATATATTTCGATAGTATCTTATACGTAGATCGGTATATAGAAATAGAAAGCTATCTCTACTTAAGGGTAAGGAGTCGAAGATATAGAGTCTACTCCGACTTATTAGCGTTTTCCTAGAGAATCTTACCTATATTAGTATAGCCTCGGTTATAGGTAGGTTATAGGTAACTATTACTACTATAGTTAAAGTACTTTAGGGGTTATCTATCTCGTCCGATTAGGTTCTTATTACGGGGGTAAGATAGATTATCGTAGTTTTATACTAGTTTTTTATTAGGATCGCTAGCGTTACGGTTATAAGAGCGTTAATCTTAGTTTAATCTACGTAGGTAATTAGGATTAACGTTATAACTAGAGTTTAAGTTAGAGTAAGATTTAAGGTTATAAAGAGATCCTTAGAAATAGCGCTTAGAGGGTCCTTAGTTTAGTTCCCTATCGTCGGCTTTATACTTATATTTCTCCTATAATTAGAGGATTTCCTAGTAGTAGTATATAATATTAATTATTTTATCCTAAGTCTATAAGAGGCTAAGGATATAGAGGTTAATTAGGTTTTATAGTAAATACTAGAGTTTTACGAAGAAAAAGAGGCTTTATTCGGTCTCTAAGAGATAAGAGAAATATTATTCGAGGGTATCGAGATAGGTATAGAACTCTCTCGGATCTTTATCGGAATATTAGAAGATCTTTTCGAGCTAGACCTAAATTTCGGCCTAGAAGTTAGTAGTATTCCGGATAAGGGAGAGGATAAATTCTTTAAAATAGGTCTATAATCCCTCGGCGTAGCGCTAGTCTTCCGGTATTAATTTACTAACGTATCGGTACTATCTTATACGATAGATTTTATCTATAAAGGAAATACTAAAGAGGATCTTTCTACTATCGTAGTAGTACTTACGAGGTACGTCTTAGAAGGTAGTTTTAAGGTCTAATAGCTAGTTTTGCTACTATTAAAGGTTAAACGTAACCTTAAATCGAGAGATATTTTTAAACTTAATCTCGAATCGATCCTCCTAGTCGGGGTTAGAATCGTAGTAGTTTCGTAGGCGATTCGCCTAGCTATCGAGTATAGCTTTCTCTACGTAAAGTTTAGCAATACGTTACTTTAGGGTAACCTATTACTCGAGTCTTTCGATAGTTTACTAAGTAAGTCGGTAGTTTTTAGTAATTTACTCGTTAGGGAGTCCTTCGTCGATAGGAGTTATATTACGAGGAGTTTTAATAATCGGCTACGGTTCGGTAGTATTTCGACTTTATAATAAAGCCTTTTAGGTAGAGGATCGAGTATTAGGAGATATCGTAACCTTAGGTAATCGAAGTCGAAGAATTAGAATTATTAAGATACTAGTTTATAGGATAGTAAGCCTATCGATTAGGTAAGGTAATAACTATCTAGAGGTCTAAGGTAACTCAAGAGAAGAGGTAGGAATAATATATTGTAATAAGAATAGAGACTAATTCTTAAAGGAATTAGGAACTATAAAATAGGAGGTCTCTTTTTATATAAGGTAGGCTAACAAATAAATATACGGTAGAGAAAGGGAAACGTAAGCGAAAGGAGGGCGCGTCGGTAGCGAACCGCCGCCGACCGATAAAGACAAAGGGATTTAGGAATAGCTTCAAGAAGACTTATTCCGTAACAGAATCCTCGAGGATCGATATCGATAACGTATAACGACCTTCTCCCCTTTTCCTTGCCTAAGTTAGAAGCTAGTTTTATCGAAATTATAGATATTCGATAGGGAAACGTTCGCGATTATCGGTTCTAGTAGATCGTACCTAGAAATTGTAGATATTAGTTAGGGGGTCTTCGTAATTGTAGGGAAATAGGCCCGAGCCCCCCGGGCCTATAGACTTACTAATACTATAAGATTCTAATATCCTCGGCCTCGATACGCTTCTTGTCTATCGGTTTTTGCTTAATTAGCGAGAATTCCGGTAGGAGACGCTTAAGGAAGTCGTATGCCTATGTCTTGTTTAGCGACGTAGGTACCGCGTCGCCCGTAGCGGCCGCTACCCGTCGAAGTATCGTATTCGTACTATTCTAGATGAGCCTCGGGGTTGCTAGAACCTATATATTATCGAGGTATACTATCTACCGGATCAATACTTCTTCTTAGGAGGTATCTAGGCGGTTGGTAGTGCCCGGAAGATCCGAACGAGACGGTCGACCCTAGAATCGGCGGCGTAGGCGGGTCGTAGGGACTCGAAATTCACGCGCAATAGCTATAATATTCGGCTTTTTTTCGCGTTTAGCAGCTTCGTAGGCCTGCTGGATGCGCTTCTTAATATCCTTATATGATTCGGCCATGGTTGAGGGAGGATAGTAGGTATGTAAAGGAAAAATTTTACATATGGAACCGATTTTGCATAGGGGACCGGCGCACCAAATGACGACTTAGTCAGTGGGGCCAGCGAAGGCACGGTTATACAGCTTAATCTACCGCTTTTAACTACATACTACGTACGCAGTATATACTCTCTCACTGCGTATGAATATAGCACGGCCTATGGCATCACTACCATTTGAGTCAGAAAGCACTAATGGCACTATACCAGGTTAGTTAGTAGAGGGCGTGGAGGCATGGTCGTAGGCACGTCGGAGACCATCCTGTATACATGGTAGTCAGCGTGATTGAGGAGCTGAGTAATCAGGAATAACGTATCTGAGTGGCTCTAGTAAATGTAGATGTATGTACGTGGTCTAATTGAAGAAAAGAGGGCAGGCTGAAGACTAGTAATTTTACTACGGAGACCAGAATGGTGACATTCGGATAAACGGAAATTCCGGGTATTACTGGCAGAAAGTATTAAAGCCAGAAAATTCAGGCATAAAGGGGGTGGGGCAGCATGCTCCTATGATTTAGCGTGGCAAAGAAATATTCCTAAATAATTGTCTATAGGATCAGTGTCCAGTCCTCCAACGTTGGATATTTTATGGTCAGGTGAAGCTACGCACATAGGTCTACACAAATGTGGGATGGTATTGATTGCGGAATCTTTTTCGATATCCTTCTACTGAGATAGAACTTGAGAAATATCCTCGTGTCAGCAGGATGCATGACAAGATTGCGGAGGGAATCGCTGACGGAGCCTAAACTAAGTTAGCCCATTGAGTTCACAGTCTAACTGAGAAGGGCCTTAGGATCGACCTATGATTTACATAAGACTAATTTAAATGTTTCCAAGGCAAAGCTTAGAAAAAGTGTTGTCGCTGAGACTAGAGGAAGAAGAGGGAGGGAGCGTCGCTAGAACGAGAGGACGAGACCAGAAGAGTGACTGCCGTTTTAGAGGCACGGATTTCAGAGGTGTCATCTTTGGCGCTTCCCGAAGGGACAGGGATCTAAAGGTGTCAGAACTAAAAAATAAAAGATATACTAAAATGTCTTACTAAGTAAAGTGTGCGCTTTCTTTAGTCGAATTACAGAATTTAGGAAATCTCTTAGTGAAAGAAGGCTTGGGGAAAAGTGTGGTCGGTAGAAGGGGAGTTGGGGAGTCAAAGAGCTAGCAACTGGATACACTATTGATTTGTTTTCTTTGCATACTATGAGCATTACTGGGTGATGTGATAATATATGATAACAATACCTATAGCCAAGTAATGATTAGCCCTTCTAGCCTTTCGGCTTATAAGCACCTACCTAATCTCATCTTATTCTTTGTATATGGTTGGCGGTGGTAATATCTGGTTTCTCTTTAGTAGCTAATTTCTAGTATTCAAGGGTCGCTGAATATATGAATATACTAACTTGGCAAGTTATGAGGTAGTAGTGCTAGAGGTAAGAGGGGGAAACCTTAGCTTTAGTGTTACCCGGTTTAGCTATATTGACTTTAAAGTCTACAACGGCTTATTTTGGGCTTTGATGGTATCACGTCCTGCCCCGATAAGGGTGTTGCTCAAAGTGAGGTTAACGAACCTGTTCATAAGAGACCTTTGGTGCACCACTTGACACTCCTTCGTTCCCAACTCTTCTATCTTAACATCCCTTCGCTCTCAACTCTTCTAATTCTTAGCAAACGCACAAGATGTCGGCGATTCACCCCAAGCCACCTGAGGGTATTGTTTCGGCCTCTGCTCATAATGCTATCAATGAGAAGACTGCTGCCGACGTGATAACGACCGAAGATGACCACAAAGTCATCACCTCATCCTTTTCAAAAGCAGTGGATAACGGTGACAAACGCGATGGCAACAGTGAAGATGTCGTGATCATTACTGGCACTGATGCGGCTACCTACCTACTCCCTATGCGGGATGACGGTGACCCAGCGTTGACATTTCGCAGTCTCATTTTAGCCTCATGCCTCGCATGCTTCCAGGCGGTAATGAATCAGATCTACACTGTATGCAAATGATGTACTGCTTACCCCCCTTTGCTTTAGCTGACATACACATGTGTAGTTCAAGCCAACCAGGATCACAATCCAAGGAACTTTCATCGTCCTCGTGTCATACTTTGTCGGCAGAGCCTGGGCCAAGTTTCTCCCCGCGGAGATAAATTTGAGGCTCGGTGGAGGGAGCGAGGTCAGGACCAGGGCAAGCGTCCTCTGTACATTGGCATCCTCAAATTCTTCAACAACGGGCCATGGACACTGAAGGAACATGCAATTTGCGCCATCACTGCCACAAGTGCTTCAGCCGCCGCCGAGGCCTCACAGGTATTTGCAGCACAGGAGCTCTTTTACAACATGTCACTAAGTCCCACAACTGTTATCTTGGGCACCCTCTCCATCGGCATGTTTGGCTATGGACTTTGTGGACTTATGCGCCCCATCGCAGTCTGGCATGTTGATGCAGTCTACTGGGGATCTTTGCCCACCGTCAAAGTTCTCCAAGGACTTCATTGGCAGGAGCTGAAGAATTCGAAGCCGCTGAGATATTTCTGGTATTGTTTTACCGCCATGTCTCTCTACGAAATCTTCCCTGCGTACATTTTCGTCTGGCTCAATTCGGTCTCGATTCCGGTATGTGTCACTGAAATCATTCATTTTGACCACTTCTCTAACGTATAATGGCGAATACAGTGTCTAGCTTCCATGAAGGCCACTGGAAGCAAGGCTGCAATTCTTACTAACATCTTCGGTGGTGCCAGCAACAACGAAGGACTGGGTCTCTTTTCTTTTTCTTTTGACTGGCAATACGTAAGAAGGCAAAGTCGGTATTGATGGCAGCGGAACTGACTATTCTAGATCACCTCCTTCCAAACATCTCTCCCTCTCCCACTGCAAGCTCATCAAGCCGCGGGAATCGTTGTCTGTTTCATTGCTATGCTCGGCATTTACTACGGAAACGGCTGGAACTCGAGATCGCTTCCATTCATGTCGACAAAGCTTCTCCAGGCTAATGGAAAGCCATATCCCACTGCTAAGGTTTTTGCTGGCGGTGTGCTGGATGAAGCAGCACTGGTTAAGTACGGCCTTCCACAACTGGCCGGCACATTTGCATTTGCTATGCTTATGGCCAATGCTGCTGTAAGTATCGAGCCCTCGAATCTCTTTTATTTCAGTTTCTATTCCATTTATAAGCTAATCAGTTTTCAGATCGGCGCCCTTATCACTCATTGCTTCCTCTTTTGGGGCAAGGATATCTACAAAGCGTTCAAAAGGGCAAGGGAAGGTCGGTATGACGACCCTCACCACACGCATATGACCAACCACTACAAGGAAGGCCCTTGGTGGTGGTACGTGGCGGTGCTTATCATCAGCTTTGTTCTCGGTCTTACTGTCGTTATCAAAGAGGGTATTACCCTTCCGATCTGGGCATACGTTGTTTCGCTAGTAATCGGAAGCATCGTGGCACCCTTTGTGAGTCGTTGTTAAATTTCAATGTTTACAGAGCAGCACTAACCTGTCACAGAGTACTATCCTGTTCTCTCGCTATGGCAACGGCATTGCGACTAACAACCTGTCAAAAATGCTCGCGGGTCTTATGATTCCTGGACGCCCGGTCGGCAATATGTACTTTGCTGCTTGGTCGCATAGTGTTATCGCTAATGCGGTCAGCCTGTCCAATGATCTAAAGATGGGCGAATACCGTAAGTGTCTCCCTCTTTAGCCCAGACCCGACCTAACCTAGGTATCTAGTCAAAATTCCCCCGCGGGTTATGTTCTTGACTCAGATCTGGGGAACTGTGCTCGGCGGGTTTATCAACTACGCTGTTATGATCTCCATCGAGGCAGAACAAAGCAATTCTCGTTGAGGGCAATGGCAACTCTAGCTGGAGTGGTGCTACCCTGCAAGCGTACAACAGTAACGCGACTGCCTGGGCGCTAGCTTCCTATCTTTACAAGATTGGCGGCCAGTACGAAATGGTACCCCTCGGTATCGTTATTGGCGTTGGTGCCGTCATTGTCCACCGCATCTTTTATCAGGTAGCAATCCCGGCGCACTTTTTCTCTATAAGACGGCTAACCTATATTCATAGTTTGTTCCCAAGATCCGCGGTTTTGACATTGCCGATATCAATATGCCACAATTCATTCAATACGCTGGGTTCATTCCTTACAACCAGAGCCAAACCTGTGTCCTCTTCAGCTGGACCATCCTCGGGTTCTACGTCCAGTACTACCTCCGCAATTACCGCCCACGTGTCTTCAAGGAGTATTCATACTTGGTGGCTGGTGCGTTCGATGGTGCTAGTCTGACAGTGCTGTTTATCCTCTCCTTTGCGGTTCGGTGCCGGAGGTCCTGCGCATCCCTTCCCGTCGTGGTGGGGTAACAACTCTGATGGGAACTATGATCTCTGCCCCGTATCTCATTAGTTCTGACTCTGACATGCTGAGGTGGGGGTCTTCAATTTTGCTTTAAAGTTGCTCAAGGAAGGTCATCTATCGATACGCGGTAGATTAAATGCATTCAGATAGCAAATTCATCAGTATCTGGTATCTACTTCCGCGTAGAACATTCAGCTTTCACCTAGGCTATGTAATAAGCTTCAGAAATGTTTAGATGGCAAATGAGGAATTCGAACAGATTTGGCTCCGGTGATCTCTTTGATGTCGGTATACAGGTCTCGGATATCTGTCATATACCCAATATCGCCTCGTAGACGCCCTTAAAATAGAAGCCCTACTGCCTGCCCCTGTGAGCCATACACAAACGAACCGGAATCCCCCTTCTCACAGAACGATTAATAGCATCTGTCGAGACGATGCCGTGTTCATACGTCACGATCTCTCTGTATCCAAGGGCGGTGGAGGGAAGCTCCTCATGACATAGCTGGACTTCTATGAGTCCGTTGGCTACGCCCTTGATTACCCTCGTTGACCTTCCGGACTTGTATAGCTTCGCACTTCCGCTGAAGATTGCGTCAAATTTAGAGGGACGTGCTTCAGTGAAGCCCGGGATGAGAGGACCCTCAGGTTCATTGTATTGGAAAGGCTGCAATTCAAGCGTCAGTAACCAAATAACAATACTACATATGATGACGGAAGGGATATGCATAAGTAACTTGTTGCCTTTAATCCCATTTGCTGCCCTCTCAACTCGATCTTCGCGGACTTCAATTAAGGCCCAATCCAAGAGGCATCGGCGGTCCTTCGGCGAGGTGCTCTTGTGCAGAGATAAGTATTCAGATCAACGCATTCCACTCCCTGTAAACACGGGTCCGAGCTCGTTGTTATCGACGAGTGCTTGGAAGTTGTTCTTTTTCTCGGTGAATATCCCTATTTGCCGTAGCTCTCTCTGAGGCGTTCATTCAAGGTACTGCCTTTCTCTGCGGCCACTTTTGCAATTGTTCTCGTGCATCCGTCAATGGATGCTCCACTCTCAGGGTGGAAGGGGCGACATTTCGGGTTGTTGGGTGGTTTAGACGAACAGGCTCGTATTCCCACCTTTTGAAAGCTGTAAGTTTATGATCAGCGAGGCGTGAGTCATAGAGGATATAGTCGACCGTAGTAACCTTTTTGTGCGCCCGCTGCCGTTAATAGATCGTCTCGAATCCTTCTGGCGCGAACACAATGCAAGCAAGTTATAGCATATTGTTTGGGCTTAGGGTCAAGGGTCATCTCAAAACTCTAATTCAATGAATTTACTCTTGCCTTATCCTTACTTTACCTTTATCTTCCCCTCGCTTTGCTATGGTTTCGCGGATCGAAGACAACTGCCAAAGCTTTAGTTTCTGCTCAACCCGGCCAAGGCATCACAAGACAGAACTGTTGCAGATCTCTATGCTCACTTCTGGGATTGCCTTAGTTTCAGAAGAAACTGAGTAGGGCAATAAGGGTTTCGAGGCATAAGGTTCAAGCATTGCAGTCACATGTAGGTACGTAGCGAATTGCTTCAATACTTTGTTTGTCTCACCTAACTCGACTCTGAAAATGGATGTCGATTCCACTGGTGGATGGCTGGGAATCGAAGATCCCTAAAAATAAGATTTATCATCTAAGTCCAAAAGACCGCGCCTTGGATAAACTGGAACTCATGCATCTCATCTCTTACCCCTCGCCTTCGACCTCGTATGCTGGTTTCCTATCCTCAAACAACCATCTTTATCAATCTATACCTCTTCCACGGCCATTCCTATTCCACAGTCATTCCTCTTCTACAGTCATACGTCTTCAGTTCTACGCTGACCTTCTACAAGGGCCATATCATATCTCCTATCGCATACATTCAATTCAGTCATACCCCCTCATTCATACCCTTCAGTGATACCCTTCAGTGATATCTAGGTAGTTTTTGACACTCGGTCAGATCTACTACTTCCCTGAACGTGCCTCTCACCTCGGCTTTCCACCTTGGCTTTCGAAGATGGCTGCTCGCGAAAATTGGCGGTCTCGTGGCCCTACCAGCAACCAAGGTGGGCTCAACTCCAGAAAGGGTAAACGATCCACCGGGATCTGTACACTCTTCCAGCGCGGCGGATGCCACTATGGCTCAGCTTGCAAGTATTCTCACGCCGAATCCGCCCCGGCGTCAACACAGAGCAGAGCCGATAACGTGGAAGCTCGCAATCAGTACTTTCACTGGAAAGTGATTCTCAGAAAAGGGGTCTATGAGTTTGCACCGGCTGCTGTGCTTCATGGAAACATCCTTCGGCTATGGCATGGGGCTCTTGATATCCTGGACAGTGACAACAGAGAAAACCATCAGCTCCTTGCCAAAGATCTTGTGAATGATGATTTTGATGGACACAAAATCATCGTGTTAACAACCGCTGATGTGATCCAGCAAAACGCAAATCCATCCATTCCGGCTTACGTCGAGTCATTTCTCAAAGTCATCACCCATCCCTCTCTCCTGAACTGTCTCTCTATCGATTCATTCGTTGGTACTCTGTACACATTCTTCGGTGGCACGAATGGAGATCGAGCAATCAGATTTCTGGACAGCATTTTCCAGGGTCTGACGAATGGACGTGAGCAAAACAGCGTTTCTTCCATCCATCCAGATATGGTGAAATTGCTATTGAATGCCCTATACCAACTTCTGTGCAGGGTTCGACGGGCTCGATTTCATGATGATCTTCCTGCACTCCTCACCTTGATCCATGGGTTGATCTACAAAATGGCGGACGAATGCCCCAAGGCCGACCTCGATGCACTCGAGAGCAAGATACAGACCATGCAAAGCCTAGTTGAGAACGCAAACCGCAGTCTTGTTTCAGCCAGGCCACTCGAAGAGGAGCCTCACAGACTTGGGCTAGTCCAGTCTTCGTTCCCGATGAGAATGGAAATACCTGGTGGGAGACACGATAACGACCTTGCAGACATCTCTCAAATTCAGATTTTTCCGACCTATGGAGAGGTTGTCAGTGACAACTCAGAGTATCTGCCATCCACAAACTTCTCCCAGCCGCACTTCCTTGGAGATCCTTTTCTGCGATACATTGACTCCACATTTCGGCTTCTGCGTCATGACATCTTCGGCTCTGCTAAAGATGTTCTTCGAGACCTACTGCAGCAAAATAATCTCGCACATGCCCCTCGCCTATCGAACAAGGGTAGCCCAGCACACTTCTATTTGGAGGCACATGTCCAGCATATTTTCTTCAACATGAAGGATGAGCTCGAAGTGATTATATCCTTCTCCGCTCCAGCACAAGTCCGCAAAAAAACTTCGGCCGAGAAATGCAAATGGTGGCAGGAGTCCAATCGACTACGAGAGTCAAGCCTAGTGTGCTTCGTGAGCTTCCATGGAACCCAAAGGAGGCTGATATTCTTTGAGGTGACGGTAAAGAATGCATCCAAGGTTTCTGAGGATCAATCACAGGAGAGCAAAGGCAATCTCGTCTCTGACCCGCCTAGCATTACGGTAAAACTCGCGACACGCTTGCCGCAAGAACTGGATATTCTTAGCCAGATTTACAGTGAGAACATCCCAGGTGTTCTTGTTGACTTCCATAGTCTCATTCCCGCCACCTTTCTCCCCATTTTAAAAAATCTCCAACGGATCCAGCGCGAGGGAGAATTGTCATTCCAGAAATGGGTCTTGCCAGGCCATAACGCCAATAACAACAGGATCGAGATACCACCCCCGCATACGCTCGAACGCCAGGGTTTTTCTTTTCTCTCGCTTGCATCACAAAAGATGGAAGTGATGGTGTTAAACTGGACCCCAGCTTCCAAGGTACTATTGAGCTTCCAAAACTGGAAACTCAAACTGGTCTCGATCGTGGCCAGTGCCAGGGGCTCCTCGCTGCTCTCACGCGAGAATATTCCCTCATCCAAGGCCCACCGGGTACCGGAAAGTCCTACGTGGGTGTCAAGCTTGTTCAGGTTCTCCTCGACGCCAAGGAAAAAGGAAACCTAGGCCCAATCCTCGTGATGTGAGTATAATTTTTCCAGGCCTCCTATATATTTGCTCATTCAGGCTGCAGATGTTACACCAATCATGCCTTGGATCAATTCCTGAAGCACCTCCTTGATGTCGGTATCAAGAAGATCATACGCATTGGCGGTCGCAGTCAAGCCACTGAGCTCGAAGGGAAGAACCTTCGCGATGTCAGTAATGACATCGGGAAGACGAGGGTAGAGTTACAAACCCTCGGTAAGACTTACGGCGAGCTCGAAAGCTGCATGACAATGGCCGAGCAGACCCTGCAGCCTCTGCACCAGTCTCGAATGGGCTTTACCTGGACCGGGATACAGTATTTTCTTAATCGCAAATGGCCGAAGATACACACACAGCTGAAGCAAACAGATTCCGAAGGATATACGACCGTCACTAGATCCCTTACTCAGTTGGCTAGGAGGGAAATCGATGAATTTGCGCCAAGCTGATAATGGGAATGAGGTTGGTGATGTACATTTGGCAAACCTGGCACGCACTGCCGAACAAAATATCTATCACCTCTCGATCCCCGAGCGCCGGACACTTGCAAAGAGCTGGTTCAAGGAGTGGCGTGAAGATGTAACTGCGACCCTTTTTGAGGCCCTTGATCATGGTGAAACGCTTCGCGGAGGCATAAACGCAGTCCATGAAGAAATCAACCGCCGGGCCCTGATCCAAGCGGACGTGGTGGGCATGACGACCACAGGACTTGCACGGAATATTGAGACACTACGCCGCATAGGAGCGAAGGTCATCATATGTGAGGAGGCGGCCGAGATTATGGAGGCTCATGTGATCTCAGCCCTCATGCCAGGCGTTGAACACTTGATTCAGATTGGAGATCATCGACAGCTACGGCCACAGATTCAGAACCATTCCCTTAGTCTTGAGACAACTTATGGGAAAAAGTGGCAGCTAGACCGGAGTCAGTTTGAGAGGCGTGCCGTCGGCGAGCCAGGACTACGCCCTGCGCCTGTTGCGCAACTCAATATACAGCGAAGAATGAGACCCGAAATCTCGCAACTCATCAGAGGCGTCTATCCAAAGCTAGAGGACCATGAAAGCGTTATGCATCTCCCCAACATTGTCGGAATGCGAGATAATCTCTTCTGGCTGGACCACCGGCACAATGAGGACTCAAGTGAGGACGGCGGCCGTACCTGGTCATACAGCAATCAGTGGGAAGTTGAAATGGCCACTGCTCTTGTGCGCCATCTCGTCCGACAGGGAGAGTACAAGAGCACAGATATTGCCCTCCTTACTCCATATACCGGACAGTTGCGGAAGCTCAGGGCATCTCTCAGCAAGGACTTTGAGATCTGCCTCAACGAGGACGATTTGGAGACTTTGGCGGCTGAAGGTTTCGGCACGCGCGTAGAGAAGCCTCACCGAGCAGAAGCAAAAACCCACAAGCCAATCGAAAAGAAAATGCTTCTTCGGACGCTTCGTCTTGCGACAGTTGACAATTTCCAAGGTGAAGAGGCGAAGGTGATCGTCATCTCCCTGGTTCGGAGCAACTCTCAGTGCAACGTGGGCTTTCTACGCACTGAAAACCGCATTAATGTCCTCCTTAGCCGAGCCCAGCACGGAATGTACCTGATTGGGAATGCTGCGACGTACATTAATATTCCAATGTGGGCTAAGGTTCATGCCCAACTCGCCAAAGCGAACGCAGTCGGGAAGGAGTTGTCCCTCTGTTGCCCTCGTCACTCAGATACGTCTATTCTCTGTTCTGAGCCTCATGACTTTGAAAAGAGGAGCCCTGAAGGTGGGTGTAATCTTCCATGCACTCGTCGACTCGAGCCATGTGGCCATCAGTGTCAAGCTAAGTGCCACTCCTCTATCATGCATGATGGATTTGCATGCTGCAAGCCTTGTCCGCGAATTCGGCCTACTTGCGAGCATGTGTGTCCCAAGCTCTGTGGCGAAACATGCGGTCCTTGCATGGTCAAGATCCCTAACATCAAACTTCCTTGTGGTCATATTAAAAAGACGATCATATGCCACCAGTTACGCAATTTGGAAGCCATCAAGTGCGATGTCAAGGTTGAGAAGACTATTCCTAAATGCGGCCACATCATCCACATCGCCTGCTCTAATTCTAATGATACCACATCCGAGCTGTTCATTTGTAATGAGCCCTGCACTGAGATTCTTAGCTGTGGGCACAAATGCAGCGGTTTCTGCTGGAAGTGTCTCATAGAAAAACATGGTGAGAAAGTATCGTTCGCGCATCCGAAGTGCACAAAGATATGCAATCGTCCCTATGGTATCTGCAACCATAGGTGTCTCAAGCAATGTCACGAAGGGAAAAGCTGCGGTACTTGCAAAAAGAAATGCGAGGTAAAATTAACCCCGTCTACACCCCTTGAACTCGCTAACGAAATATTAAGGTCCGATGCGCACACTCAGCCTGCGACTCGAAATGTGGGAAAGCATGTGCGCCATGCATCGAGGAATGCACCTGGTCCTGCCCTCATCAAGGCTCCTGTTCAATGCCTTGTGCAGCACCATGTGATAGACTACCGTGTGATGAGCGATGCAGCAAAATGCTCGACTGCGGCCATCAATGTCCGAGCCTTTGCGGGGAAGACTGCCCAAGTGACCTATGCCAGAAGTGCAGTGATAAGGGAGGTACTCGTGTTGACCTGCTCGAATGGAAAACATATGCGGAGATCAATCTTGATGAGAGCCCTATCGTCGTGCTTGGCTGCGGACATTTCTTCACGAGTGAGTCGCTTGATGGACTGGTCGGCCTTGACGAAGTGTATACGAGGGACAAGGCTGGCAAATTTGACGGCCTTCGAAACGTGTCTTCTTCTCTTGCCAGTGCCATACCCTCGTGTCCGGATTGCAAGCTGCCCATTCGGCAATTTGTGACAAAACGCTACAATCGTGTTATCAATCGAGCTGTGATGGATGAAACCTGCAAGCGTTTCCTTACGAAGGGACGCGCCGATCTTGAAGCCCTCCAACGTCATCTGGATACTGCGGAAAGGGCACTTACCAGACCGTCACAGTCTAGAGGACGACACACAGACTGTCAGTGCCTTGCGACAGATGCGGCAACCCTCAGCAAAACAATGGATGCAGAGCACCAACCGACAAATCGGCTCCTAGATGCAATTGCCTGGCGCCAGCAACGATCAAGGAGCGACGACGTTGCCTCTATCTCAAGTCGATTGGATGGGCTGAGCATAGCAATGCCAGCACCTGATAACCAGATCACCCTTGGGGCACGATTAATTCATATCAAGGCCCGGGTGCTCATTCTTCAAGAGGAGACCAAACTACTACTGAATGCATACAAGCACTCTGCGGGGCTGGCGCCAGCACGAGTCAATATCGCCGACGCAGTTCATACTACAATGCATCTGTTGAAGGACTGCCGAGACCTGATCATCCAGGCCAAGAGAGGAAACCTCTCACGTATCGTCATCATGGCAACCCTCTCATTTGCCAAAGTCACCCAGCTGGACAGCTGGTACTATCGGACCCATCCAGGAACAAACGAGCCCGATCTTGGAAAAGCGTACGCTGGTCTGCAGTCGCTGGCAGACCGCGCTCAAACTACACGCGACCTACTCTCTGATGCATTGAGACTATGCGGTGAGCTAGAGAATTGCTCAGAGCTTCGAGAGGGGGTTCAAAATATGGCTCGCCTACTTGAAGGACCCCGGTATAAAACAGTGACTCCCGACGAGCTCGCGTCAATCAAGACAGCCATGGTCAGTGGACCAGAGGGAATCGCGACCCATTCTGGGCACTGGTACAACTGTATCAACGGACATCCGGTGAGTTCAATAATATTTGATGTTGTCTTAGGGACAAAATAGCTAATGGGTCCTTTTTGTTAGTTCGCTATTGGCGAGTGCGGTATGCCGATGGAGCAAGCGAAGTGCCCCGAATGTGGAGCGGGTATTGGAGGAGAGAATCATCAGGCTGTTGAGGGAGTTTCGCGTGCGGTAGAGATGGAGTGGTGAGGGTATTCGGCTTGTGAGCCGTGGAAGTAATGTGATAGAGGAAGACAAATGAAATTGGGCCATGTCTTCAACAATCCTTGGACAATATACTTCCCTAGAGAGTAGGTTCCTACGCGACCATGACTCCTCCCTATATTGTGGAGTTTCAGTCCTAATGTTGTCGCATAATTCACTGGCCTATAACTGGAGCCCAGAGAGCCTAAGCCTCGACTGCAACCTGGAGTTAGGCATACCCGGGTAGATCCACTATTTATGTACTAAGTAGGGTCATGTATGTTGACGCATAGCATCCTATGCCTCATTGGTGAGGCATGTTGTCTTGTCATATTCAGTCAATGGAGCTATGCATATCTGACTCTATGCAGTCTCGCGTATAGGTGTGAAGGACCGTCAGACGGATTTTGTGCCGAGTTTCAGTCAGTTTGTTTTGGTGCTGCTAAGGAGGGATAAATGGTGCTAGAAAGTATCATCTCAATTTATTCGAGCATCCTGCTTCATTCATTCCCTACCTTGGGCCTACTTTTCCTTCTCAACACCATTCCCTTGCCTTTCCTCGCCTCTTTTTGCGCTTGTATTCGACAAATATTCTCTATCGATTGTGCCCTCAGCTATGGCTGTCACAACTACGTTGGAGCGTGCGCTCTAACATAGTGGTGGCCATTCAGATCACGGAGGGTGAGAGGGACAAAGTAGTACTGGAGGGTTTGGGTCCAAACATGATCGAGTCGGTCTTCTCGGGATCCGCCTCCAGCTTGATCTACGTGGACCGAGTGGGTGAAAAGCAAGAACTTGGTCGAACTTATCCCGTCGTAGCTAACACAATCTCCCACACGGAGAGTTTTTCATCGCTTCCCGTTACTAAAATGATCGTTAGAACAAGGAGTTGAGCCAGGAGATTTTCTTAACCACACACCTGAGTACCCCAGATGCAGCTCGTCTTCGAGAACGGTCGGAGATGGCAGCGCGGGACGATCGTTGTTGTCAACGACGTAAATAATCCGAAGACTGGTCTCCTCGTAGGTGCTATAGAACCCGTACTCGCATTGGACATCTCTCATGTATTGTACGCGTTGCCCCCCTCAATTTATGGGCTGCAACCCATGGTACCTTGACTTCGCCAATACTCATAACGTTCCAGTATCAAGAATAGCAATATCGGGGCTTCCTGGGACTGGTGGCACTTGGGGACTCCCTGCTTTCCAGAGGAGAATCGACATCATCCTTGGCGGCATCCTTAGTGCGCAGTCCTGATCATCCTTGTAATAATCTTGTTTGGTTTCAAGCCACATCATCCTTGGTGGTGCTATCATGCTCATCATCCTCATCATCCTCATCATACTCCACGACTAGAACTCGTTGGCCTCTGTACCAAGTTTCGCCGACAATTTACGCCGAGTCTGGGGCATAGATGTCGAGGGAAGTCCCTCACGTGCGGTTGAATCGTCTGGTTCCAAGAGCTGACGACGTCTGAAATTGCTCTCCCAGTTCCGTAGGGAGAGGTTGCGGTGAAGGATGGGTTTAGTGAGCGGGGATGCTTCGATTGCTTCGGCTAGTATCTTGTCAATCCAGAGAATGATTTCAGCTTGATTCGCCCGCCACTCATACACCGTAGAAGAGTATAGTCATCTTCAGAGTTCAGAAACCAGAACTGCCACAGTTCACCTGTGGTTGTAATCCCAAATGCAATAGCATTTAATATCGACGTTAAATATAAGTGTTAAGTAAGAGTCAAGTAAGTAATAATGTAAAGTAAGAGTAAGATAAAAGTAAAATCTCTGAAACTCTAAGAGTACTATTACTACTAGCTACTTTATCTACCAAATCGGACTGTTGGAGCTACCTATACTATATTGCAGAGACGGTATGTCGTATCAACTCCACTTGTACCTCAAGTCCTCGCCTGACTCTTACTTGACTCTTACTCTTGCTTTACCCCTTCTCTCTTACTCTTTTATTTTCCTTTATATTATGTCGCTACAGATATACGCTCCCAATCATATGACCTTTTCCTTTCTCCTACATTCACCTACCCATATACTTCCATCTAACTACGCCTACAGTAACTACTCCAGGACATCCACGTTAGCCCGGCTGGCTGGATCAGGGCAGGTAAGTTACGGAGAGCCTTATCATTGCCCCTATGCCCTACTAGTAAATGCTAACATCATATTAAAGGGGCCGCAAAGCAGAAGAAGTGGCTGAATCCCTCCAAGATCACCAATTACACCGGCCTCATACTGCAGGGGACGGTCCCACACACCCCATTTGGCCCTATTTGACTGATTTAAACTATTTTTCTACTATGGCTGCCCTTAAAGATGATGTGAGTGATCAAACCGTCATGAAATTCGCATGGAAATTGGCCGAACTCTGATTGAATACTGACGGATCGCCTAGGAGTCGTACCAGTGGTACTCCAAGAAGACAAAGGAGGCGCTCACTAGGGTCTGGAGGCCCCTAACCTCGACCCCTAACAACAATGTGAGTAGGATATGATATTATAAACTAGTTCAGCACTAGTTTCTAACCTTCGAATACACGGGGCGCTGAACAGTGAGGGTGTCCACGAGGTCCAGACCTATGGATTCCTAGACGATAGTTCAAAGACGGGAACTATCTACCTACAACAGGCTCACTTCAAGTGAAGCCCCGACTCCGAAATTTGCGAGGCCGTTTCCAAACTCAGCGACAAGAATCCGCAGAGATGATTACCTGGGTTTTGCATCCTCTCTTGTGATATAACAGAGCAGTCTGGTCAACGCCCAGGATGCAGCAGATGATCAGCCAGAATGCCAACCACGTCGAGGCTGCAGCCATGCAGGTGGTGGGTGGCATAAGTAATGACGACCCGCGATGCGAGGGTATCCCGTACGCCAGACCTTCAGCTTTTTAACATCTGTGCTAACTAGCCCAAACAGACGTCAGCTTGTCTCACAGAATCGAGACGAAATCTTTCTGGTCATTGCCGAGTATTCCGAGAAGTATATCGACTACTTCACGAAAGATGATACTTCTCCCTTGGGAAAGTATCCAGCCTAGCTACCTCGGACACAAATGTGTGCCGAGCGGTACATGCGGCAGTATGGACCAATTCATGGTCCATCCCTTGACTTTACCATGGTCCAATCTGCTCAATTTCCACTCTGTGGGCAGTATATCGTCAAGCTGCAAGCCTTGCTAACAACATCCAACCTCAGGCATTATTATAACCGGTTTCGATGGCCTGCTTACATGTGTGGACGGGATGATGCAGATATTCGGGGACAGAAAAGGCCTCGGCCTAATTATGTTCAACCACAATTTAAATCAGTTCTTCCGCATTGATATTCATGGAATTATTAGGGTTTGGCAGGCCAACCAGGCCCTAAACCCTATGGCGCTGTTAAAGTCGTTCTGATCTTGAAATGGCGAAGAAGGCCGAGTCGCTGTGAAGTTGAAGTATGGGCACATTATCCTCTAGACTATTTTTAGGAATGACGTACATGATCTGCATAAATTGGCCGAGGCGGAAACTACATAGTTATCCATGGATGTTGCACGTCCTGCGTAGAGGATTGACTATATTCCATCCAATCCAGTAAAATGGGCTACGAAAATGGACCCAGACAGTCCAGCTCCAGGCCAAGGTGCAGCAAGAGGACTAATCTCGTTGAATTTCTGTCTTCATGAATGTAAAACTGTACGACGGCCAATAACAGACAGGAAACAAGGCATCTCTTCAATACACATCTACCGCTTCTTGATACTGACATCGATGTTGCCAATAGCCCAGGCGGCAAAGAAGACAGAAACCAAGCCAGCGAAGATGGTAAGCGGCTTGCGCAATGCATCCATCAAGGTATGGTCGTAGGTCACCTAAACGTGAATTAGCATATCGGGATACAACTCTGGGACTATACAACGTACCAGCAGCTGCGCATCGCGCGCTTCATCGGTCAGACTGTCAGCCTCCAGGGTCAACGTAGTCCGACCGAGGGTGTCCATATAGGTCTTGAAAGTAGAGAGGCTGGCACGAATATGGTTCGCGCCGGGCAGACCGTTGCTGTTGGACGCCTCGACGATCTGGTAGTTAATATTGTGCGCACCCTCTGGCAGAACAACGCGAACAACAACGTGCTCGTACTGGATACCCTCGGCAGCCTTAGGGCCCTGGAGGAAGGGCACCTTAAGAACATACGAGTCGGCACCCTTGACCTGGCGTAGAAACCGGCCGAGGTCGTTGTTCCAGCCCACCTTGAAGCTGTAGTTCCAGCCACCGAAAATCGGGTAGCGAGGCTTCAGCTCCAAGTTGGCGGCGGTCCTGCCGTTGCCGGGGCGGTATCTGCTGGTCGAGACGTTGCCGATGTCGTCGGTGAAGTAAGGGTCGACGGAGCCGGGCTGCAGAGGGTAAGTGAGCTCACGCACGGCGGAGGTCGGTGCCTTCTGATAGCTGGAGAATGTCCACTCCACACGCGAGAATTGATTGGCCAGCTGCGAGCCGTTGTTGCGCAGCCAGTATCGTTCCTCGGTGGCCAGGTTGCCGCCCCAGTGGGAGACTTCCACATCGCGCTCCAGAAGATGGGCGGTAATCACGGGGTTGGTGAACTCATAACGGACGCTGATCGGGTACTCGGTGCCGGGGGCTACCTTGGCCGTCTCATACGGTCCATACGTATAGGTGGCGCCCTTGCGCTCCGGGTCAGCACCGGACTTGAGACCCAAGGTCTCAGTGTAGTCGGGCACGTTGGTGCTGGGGAACTTGAGCTTGGTCTTTTGTGTTACGGTCTGGTAGGCTGAGGGGACGTAGGCGGAGAAGCTGTAGGTGAGGTATTGCTTGTCGGCCTGCTGAATGACGGCGGGACGCGGGGTTAAAGAGTTCAACACGGAGTAGGAGATTCCGAGGGTAATCTGTGATTTCGGAGCTAAGGGCTCGGGGAAGTGAACCACAAAGTACTGGTTGCCACTGGAATCGGAGAGTTAGCGATGAACTGAACACACGCGACATGCCTCGGTCATCCAAAAGCCATTGGTCCAATTCACACCTACCTGGATGATACAGCCTCAGTCGCATCCACCTCAAATCTTCCCTTGTCGGTCGCCTTCTTATCCCGGACTTCAAAGCCGCCTACGCGGTCAAACACCTCCGAAGTGAAGGGGATATAGTAGTCACTCTGCGGTTGCTTGTCGACATTCTCCACGACAACATTGATAGTCTCGCGAACATAGCTCTTCTCCAGATTGGTGTTCCGGACCAGATTGGTGTTCTTGAAGACCTGTGGGGGCTTGAAGTCTGATGGGACGGCAAGCTTGGTCGGAGTGCTGATGTTGGTTGCGGCGGCCAGACTGGGCACAAGTAGCCCGAGGACCGAGGCAGTGAAGAACCTCATGTTGACTGAGGAAATCACGCCGGAGAAAGGTTCTCCTTTTTGGAAGTCGAAAGGCGAAAGGGGGAGTGATTTTGAACAGACGAAGCTGATGAGGTGTCCCCATGTATACGCAATACGGCGAGCGTAGCGGCCACAGAGCGCACTCCGCGTCTTATCGATAACAGCTTCTCCTCATTTCTCTTCGATCTACATTTCCTCCTCTGCATCGACATCTGCCTCTGCCTCGTTGCACAATGTTCGCTTCGAGGACTGCCATTCGGTCTGGCTGTTGGAGGACAGCACGACTTCTCAGTGTTCGCCGCCTGCATGACCTTCATAAACACCCTCAGAGCAAGTTCTTGAAGGTAGCAGAAGAAGTCCGTGATGCCGTCGCGACAGGGAAGCCGGTCGTTGCACTTGAGACCACCATCTATACTCATGGTGAGTACTATAGGAGACATATGCTGAAGTTCACTGTTGGATTTCAAGGACAAATATAGCTAATCTAGCTCTAGGTTTCCCATACCCCGACAACATCGCTTTGGCGTCGCTATTGGAATCTGTCGTCCGAGTGAATGGCGGTGTTCCTGCAACTATCGGCGTGCTCGGAGGTGTTGCCCGAGTTGGTATGAGTGCAGAGGATATTATAGAGCTGGCCTCTTCCGCGGAAAATAAGTCCGCCTTGAAGGTTTCCCGCCGTGATTTGGGTTATATCTGCGGCATGGTATGACTTGGCCAGGTCACTGATAAAAGATAAAACTAACATCTTCAGGGTTTGACTGGAAAACGTATTCACGGTGGAACGACGATTTCTGGCACGATGATTCTCGCGGAACTTGCGGGCATCAAGATCTTCGGAACCGGTGGCCTTGGTAAGTTATTCGCTAAATGACATGGACAACATCTAAATCTATCCACAGGTGGCGTCCACCGCGGAGGAGAGAACTCGATGGACATTTCTGGTAATCAATGCATTCTCCCAGATATCTGCTCAAAAGCTAATCATTCCTTCAGCCGATCTGACAGAGCTGGGCCGGACCCCGGTAACGGTCATTAGCTCCGGATGCAAAAGCTTCCTGGATATACCCCGTACACTCGAATACCTCGAGACAGAAGGGGTCTGCGTTGGTACTTTTGCTGATGGACGTGAGGGATCTGTCGACTTCCCTGCATTCTTCACGCGAGACAGCGGCTTCCGCAGCCCGCGGACTATTCAGAACGAGGCTGAAGCCGCTGCCATCATCTGTAAGTATACCTTCTTTTACGCCGCATCAGCTTGATTAACGTCTATAGATGCGCAATCTCAACTTCCCGTCTTATCTGGCATTCACTTCGCCAACCCGGTGCCCTTGGAGGCATCGGTCTCAAAGCCCGAGATGGATCGCATCATTGAAGAGGCTGTCCGTCTCGCCGATGTAGAGGGCCACCATGGTAGTGATAATACGCCATTCATTCTGGCTAAGATCAAGGAGTTGAGCGGTGGGAAGAGTGTGATTGCCAACAAGGCTCTGATTGAAAGCAATGTCCAGCGTGCTACGCGAGTCGCCGTGGAGCTTGCCAAGCTCGAGGAACAGGATCGAGGGTCTGCGGCTCGGTGAGTTAGCTTTAGATACTAAAATACATTGATTGCTAAGTTGGGAGATCTTCTTCGGTATAGAAACATGCCCGCGATCCCGACTGTTGCTCAATCAGATCATGATATCCTCAACCCGCAAGAAACGCCTAAGCCTGCCAACTCTGCAGTGTCTCACCAGGTCGAAAAGGTAGATGTCATGGTTGCCGGCTCACTTGCTATCGATCTGTCCTGCGACTTCACACCATTGGGCAATAAGCAGGCCCAAGTCGCCCCTGTGCCGCACACATCCAACCAAGCCGCCATCAGTCAAAGCCTCGGAGGTGTAGGCCACAATGTCGCCCTCGCAGCCAACTATGTCGGCAGTAATGTCCTCTTCTGCAGTGTCGTAGCCGACGATTTAAGCGGTCGCGCAGCACTAGCATCCCTCGAAAAAGAAGGTCTCAGCACCACAGGCATACAAATCCTCCCCTCAACACCAGAAACACGGACCGCACAATACGTCGCCGTTAACGACGGCAAAAAGGACCTCGTCATCGCCATGGCCGATATGGGTATCATCGAGCTCCCCGAGCACCAACTGGACTTTGAAGGCTTCTGGGAACCCTTACTCGAACGCACTAAGCCCACATGGCTCGTCATCGATGCCAACTGGCGCCCAGAGGTCTTAAAGAAGTGGAGCACTATCGCTCGCAAGCACAAATGCCGCGTAGCATTCGAGCCTGTCTCGGTCGCGAAATCCCGCCGTCTCTTCAGCCGCGATGCCGGTGCAGGCGCGACGATTGGCCCAGACCAAACAGTCCCCAAACACGCCATCAGTCTGGCATGTCCGAACCGCCTCGAGCTGACTGCCATGTATACCGCCGCGCGGGAGATGGACCTCTTCGACTCCGAGGGTTGGTGGAGTATCATCGATGCAATGAATCTGTCCCCAACAGGATCGCGCGAGCGCCTCGTTTACGTGACATCCGCTGCGCTGGTCGACGAGGGTATTCCCCAACAATCAATTCAGCTCCTGCCTTTCATCCCCTGCATCGTCACGAAACTCGGTGAAGCTGGCGCCCTCCTGACACAACTCCTACCTCCCGGTGACCCCCGCCTCACGGACCCGGAATATGCGCCGTATATCCTCGCCCGCGCGCCGGCATCTGATGCGCCTTTCGGTGGTGTTTATATGCGTTTGTTCCCTCCGGATGCTAAGTTGAGTCCTGAGGATGTGGTTAGTGTTAATGGTGCTGGTGATACCTTGCTTGGTGTTGCAGTGGCTGGTTTGGCGAAAGGTGGCGAGGCTGCGCGCATTGAAGATGTTCTTCCTGTTGCTCAGGAAGCTAGTCGGAGGACTTTGATGAGCGCTGGTGGTGTCAGTCAGGAGTTGGTTGGCCTGTGGGCTACTAGAGGGTTTTAGATGCGTTAAACGGTTTGAGTAAAGGCGTCCAGTGGTATCCAAGTCTTGCATCATGCATATATCGAGTCGACAATGTTGTTCCTTATCTATACGAAGTAGTTGTGCACTTTCTACTCCGCATTATTGGCATCTGGTTCTTTATTTCCAGTATAACTGTGCATCTGATATGATAACTATGTTCGATTGACTATACAAATGATTTTCATGTCTCAGTAACCAAATTATACATTCGCCCTCGGCACAAGCTGCGGATCCAACAATCCAGCTTGTGCAAGCACATCAGCCTGGTCCCAGTATAAACTCTGTTTCACAATCTTGTCTGCACAGAAACTAGCCACCACCACAATGACAGCTCGAATATCACGATTCGTAGGCGCAACACCCGGCAAAAGCCAAGGAACCTGCGCCGTATGACAAAACGTGAATTCGATCTCATCAACAATCTGATCCGCACCCACAGTGCGCGACAAAAGACGAATATGTTGGCTAGGCGGGCCAGCAGGAATAAACGTCTCTGCAAAGAAAGACTTCAAAGTCTGGGGAGTAGACCCTATAATGAATCAGCCCTATCCATAGAATCCGTAAACTTTGTAGAATCAACTCACCACCAGCCTTAGTAGGAACACACTGCACAGCAGGTCCTTCACCCCGATGCATATCCGATCCCCTCATATTCCCCTCATGAGCCCCTGGACTAACCATCAGCTCTAAAAACCTTTCCTCCTTCACACTCTCCTTCCCATCCAAACCAGCCATAACCCGCTCCCAATATCCCTCCCAGACACTCTCAATATCCACAACCGGCCAATCCCTTCCAACACCAAAAGCCCGCTTCAAGCACCCAACCACTCGACTCCACGCCAACTGTGAACTAACCCCATCATACGCACCGTCACCAGTGCGTTCGGCAAATCCAGCCTTGGACTCAGGGTACGCATACACATAGCACCGATGCCGCTTCTTAGACGTCGTATCCCCTTCACCCACGGCCCCGATCCACGGCCAGAATGTACAGGGCTTGGCCACATGGCCCGGTAAATGGACCTGGATGGGGATATACGGGGTCGAGGAATCAGAATCGAAAATCATGTCTGTCTTGCAGCATGCAGGGCCCTGCTCTGCACCCTCATGGTAGTCTCTTGTCCATTGGTCTGCGGATGTGAGGGGGTAATATGCGATCAAAGCACAGAGACGCGGGAACGGGTTCGTGTTGCTGTTTACTACATGATGCATGCCGAGGAGGTAGTATGCTGGACGGTTGTATGCTGGATTTCTTTAGCCCTAGATCATATAGTTCGGAGATAAGATTTGCAACATACCGACAATGGCAAACCGTTCCCCTTCTTCCAACTCATCTTCCTTTTCATGGACGGCGTTTTCAAGAGCCTTGCGATCTCGTTCTGAGTCGTCGCTACTTACGAACCCGATGAAGTTGACTTTGAATCCTTCGGCTTGCAACCGGTGCGTGATGTGCGGGTCGAAGTCGGCTTTGTCGGATATCACGAGTAGGTGCCGAGTGACCGGTTCGTCTGCCGCTTGGCTGATCCGTTTCAGGGACTTGGCGCTTAATCTGCGATCTGAGGTGTCTCCGTGTGAGGGTGGTTTGGTACCACCGTCTACTGCGGCGCTGCCGGAGCTGGTTGCGCGCCGGGCCAGGCGGGAGAAGATGTTGACCATTTTGTTGTTACGGTGATTTATTGGGAAGAGGCTGGATTTTATATGTTTTTCTTTGCCGAGGGATCCGGCATTGGTTTTCTTGGATTACGTGCAGAAGGATACTTGCTGCCGAATGCCGATGCTTAGGGTTTGGGGAATGACGTCGACGAGTCTGATAAGATAATCGGACCCCCAGTGCAAGTCCAAGCACTGGAAGTACGCAGTATTCAAACGATCCGTTACCTAGAAGTTCTAAATGCTCTATTTCCATATCATCCGTCTAGAATGTAACCAACCACTTCCGGTCCGCATCAACCTGCTCCGTCGCCTTTCCATCATCAACCAGATACCGCTGATACGCCTCGCGCAAGAGACTCTGTCGCGCGACTTCGCAGTCTACACGGATATCCTCAATCAGCGCATCCATCGACACATAGTCATATTCAGGCCGGATATAGCCCAGGATCAGGAGGTTGAGGTTGGTTCCGTAGAAATCGGGAATACGGTTGAATTTCGGCTGGGCGACCGCCGTTGGGGAGGGAGATGTCAGAGGCGGCATGATATGGATTTCCTGGGATGGTGAGAATGTATACAAGCTATATGCCAAGGTATATGCGCCAAGGCTATATGTATAGGGACTGGATCGCAATGCTACGTACCACTGATCGCACGGTATTCTTATAGAATGGGTTATATCCAATGCTCAACACCGCTGGGAGGAGTGTTGATGATTCTTTTTCCGTCGAATCGTTCTGCGAGTAGCTCTTGGGATCAAGTGCTACTACGCCGTAGTATACGCCTGTCTCGAGGTCGGGGTGTGTCTCGGATAGATCGTCGGCTGGGATATTTGCTGTGGGGATCCCTAGCTTAGGTAGGAGTCAGCATGTATACACATGGAAGAGCAGAAAGAGCGTGAGTGCATACGTCCTTGCTCCCCCGCCCAAAGCCCTTAATCACCGGCCCGGACAAGCGCACAGGGAACGGAGCTTCGGGTCCTGCATCAGGTCCGGCAACGGGATCGCGTGGCTTGTCGGGGCGCATTGCAATGGTTTCTTTCGTGCAAAGGACCGGAGTGGGAGTCGCAAAGGCCAAGGTGGGATGCGAGATTGTGCGAACAAGTGGAGGAGTTCGTCGGGGTGGGCTCCGTCAAACGGGAGAGACTAGAATCCGGATATTGTGCTCTGTGGGTTCAGGCTCTATGGGAGAAGAAGAGGAGTGACTTTATGTATAACCTGGAAGTTGTGGGATGCGACAATGGCTTCGGCTGAAGTGATGAGCAATCGCGTAGTTCGATGAGCAACGCGGGGCTCTCGATAAGCGCACCTGAGGCATCCAGGACACCCCGTTTCCGATATGTACTGATCTATGACAAGAACCTTGAACAAACCCTACGGAATGACTACCAAACAACTAAATAAAAATCCACAGTACCAATGGCATTAGATCTCGTAAGTAGTCCCAGCCCATAGATATCATTTTTATCCCTTTTGAGCGCCGTAAGCATAAAATATCACGCCCGATCGAGACCGGAGCCGCAAACACCACAATATGTGCGAAGAAGAGCAGAACCAGCTCAAAGGTCGGGTAATCATAGTCCCAGTAGGAAACAAAGAATATATACCAGAACAAGAGTCGGCGAGAAACGAAGAGAATCAGGCTTGGAGCCTGGGGGTATGAAGAGAAATGGACAGTTCAAGGAACATGAAGACGGTAAAACCGATCAAATGCACGGGAGGAACTGCAATTATTAGCAAGATTCTCATACGAAAAGGGAAAGAAGGAACCAACTAGGCACTCACATTCATCACGATGAGCATTGGGATGTCGAATACATCGCGCTTGACTGTCCAGCAGTACGCGCATTCGACCTTGCCGTCCTTGAATCCTAGCTGGTTCATGCCGGCTTCACCGGCAATCCCGCCCTTGCGGAGGTGGTTGTTCCACTTGCCCTCGTCGGACTGCGCGACCTCCATATCTTCCTTGGTTTTGTATTTGAGTAGCTTGCACCGTGTCATGACGCTACCACGGGAATCGCCGAACGCTAACCGTGCAAAGTCCTCATAGAACTCTACAACGCTGTCGTCGTCTAAAAGCTCGGCCAGGAAAACGGGCTGCGGGCGCCCGCCTGCGCTTTCTAATGTTGAGCTGCGCGGAGTGAAGCTGCCTCGCGATGGGGTGCCTGATGTAGCTGATCCGCCTGTGTTGACGTTCATGTTCGGCTCTTTGCCTAAGAGCACGTCCTTCTTCCATCCAGTTAGGATGCTAAACTCTTTGCCTACCGCGGCAATCTCTCCAGTGCGACGACAGACGATGGTCGGTGTACCGCAGGCATTGATAAAGTCTTCGTATTCGAATAGTGTCCGCTGGAAGCATTTCTCCATGAATATTAGATCATCTCGATTCAAGGTTTTGGTGGTCGCGATAAACGACGGCCGGATGGATGCCAGCGCCTTGGCAATGCGGACGGTCTTTTGCGGTGTGAAGCGGCGCTGGATGAAGGCAGTGAGGTTGTGGAAGCCACTCGTATAACCGTACGGCTCCTTCACGCTCTCATAGATTGAGGACGGGTTGCGACGTCGCTTCGGCGCTAGCTGGAAGCTCTGCTGCTTCAAGCTTGGCGTGGTGATCACCGGTCGCGTACCATTGGGAGCCAGTGTATTTGACTTGGCGGCTGCCGCATTGAACCCTGCTTCATCAAAGCCTGCATTCGCCACATGCGGACTAGTCGCTGAGCCTGGGCTGGCAAAACTCGCAGGACCGCTCTCGATCGCAAATGCATGCGGTGCATCTGCTTTCATGTGCCCAGGCAGCATCCCATTTTGCCCATATACGCCTCCGACGTTCACGTGCGAGCCCGAGGTCTGCCCGGTCGGCCACTCATTAAGTAAAGGATCGCCAAACATGAAGGGCTGCTGATTTCCCGGACTTTCTCCAAAACCGGGAGCCGGCGTGGAGAACTGGGCTGACCCACTGCGACCGATCGACCCTCGCTGCGTTTGCGTTGCCGAGTCAGTAGGTGAATCGCCGGCTCCAGTAGCCATGTGACCAAGCATGCCGAACTCGAGAGCGCCATAGCGGTTCTCGAAGTTCATGCTTGATAAATCGAAATTGAAGAGGGCCGGATCGCTGGGGTCGAAGAACGGTCCCGCAAACGGGTTCGGCGGCTGGCTGGTATCGCCTGGGAGAGTAGTGGTCGTGGTGGGCTGCTGGTTCACCGTGGACGATAAGCTAGGGTTCCGACCATTGGCACTGTTCTTCAGATTGAAAGTAGGCGAAACGGGAGACTGGGTGGTGAAAGGGCTCTGGCTCATAGGCGACTCCTGATACATGTTGTAGGACCCCTGCGGCTGAGCTCGTTGCTGGGACGTGGGGTAGAAATTGTTGGTGTTGGGTGCTTGCTGTTGAGGAGGGTTCGCACCATTTCGAGAGGCGGGCAGATTGTTGCGGAGCGTATTGCTGTAGAAAGTGTTTTGGTTGTTGTCACTAGCCACGCCGGGCATTAGTGCGCCGTCCGGGGCGTCGTGGAGATACTTGGCCTTCTTGCGAACACCATCATGGCATGCATCCTGCAAACCACGCTTAATACAGCGCTGACAGGGTCGCTCGTCGCCTAGAAAAGCATATGCGGGTTAGTATGGTTCACTTTACTCGGCGCAGAACGCAGTGCCGATCGAAATGCATACCGCATGTCAAATGAGCTCGCTGACAGGCAAAGCACGCTCGCCGCGCCTTCTTCCGTCGCGGTCGCGAGGGATCCTTGGCGTTGGCAGCTTTACGACCATTTCCAGCCTTGCTGCCATTCGTCTGGTCTTTGCCGGAGTCCATGGGCTCTGAGTGCTCGGTGATATCGGCGGAATCGCGATCCCCGCCACTCCGGTCGGACGTCGGGGAGCCGCTCAATTTAACTTTGTTCATTTCGTCATGTATTCCCAATGAAGGAAAATTCACGCCAAAACTGTCGCGGTTCTACAATATGACAAATCGAAGGGCTCACAGTGCGCCTTCGCTTTTCCACGATCTCAAGGTCCCGAGGTTGTAGAGCTGGGACCATCCGCGCACACTTGTGATCTCGGCGAAAAGGATCCACGAGTTGGCGCAATCCTGACAAGAAAAAGCCGGTCGCAAATCGATTCCGGAACTCGTCAAGCTCCTAATTTCACTTGTATTGCCACTGGAGGAAAATTCGGCGGATCCTGAGTCGTTGAATCGAATAGTCGCGCGTCCGCGACTACAGCGGGGGAGCGGAAGGAAGGCGTGCGGTCGAGTCACGGGTGTAACAAGGCGCGATCGAGTCGAGGTAAGGCGGTTCGCTGGGGATCTGAGGCATTGAAGGGAGTCGTAAAGACCGATAGGAAGAGGGAGCAAGGCGACAGGCGAAGAGGGAAATGCCGCAACTGTGCTCGGACGCAGCTGTTTTCGGAGTGGAGAGGGTGACAGAGTTGGTCGACTGCGGGGAAGCGCCGGGAGTCGAATAAATGGTGAGGGGAGAGAACAGAGCTTCAGACCGAGTCGAACAGCGGGGGAAGAAGATGTAGATTTGGGGGCCCGAAGAAATGCGCGGGGAGAAGAAGGTTATTCGTTATTCGCGCAATATTGATCGGGCTGTTCCCGTGACTGAGGCCTAAGCATATAGTCAGGACTTCAACCGAGCTGAAGGATTGCCAGGGTGCGTAAAGGAGACTGGGTTACTTCTATGGATTTTATTTCTAATCCTTCTTTTTTTAGGTTTTTTTAAATTACTGTTGTGGATGATGTACATTCTTTTCCTTCACGGACTGGTATACTTCGAGTGAGCCAATTTTACGTTTTGCCCCAGTTTTTATCTAATTGAAATTAAAGTGAAGAAGTTGGTAGTTAACTAGTAAGGGGGATATGATCCAATTCATTTATTTCTAACTATATATGTGGTATTTCCCTAATATACATGGCTGATATACTCCATGTACACCAAGAATACCCGTACTCTAGCGCGTACCCGTGCCCAGTATCCATATCCACATTGATTGGGCCGCAAAGCTGCATCCCCGGGCAGTTGCGCACGTGTGAATTATCCCTAGACAATCTTCATTGTATGCTTTGTTTTACTTTTAACTAGCATCTTTTTGACTCTCAGCCACCTATCTTTCCCCGCATGTCTATTCTGACGATTTCTTTGACCTCCGGAGCCGCATTCCGTTATCCCGACTTTTCCCGAGTTTACTCGTTTCGGTCGTGACTCGGTCTTGCCTCGGCTAGAGACTTGTATGCCTGAATGCCTGAACTGTGCTTAGCTTCCAGGTTAGGAGCATCTGAGTCCAAGACCACATGATGCTCGTATGCTTAGCATCTGGCCTGGTCGCGTTAGAGAATTGGGCCCTGGGCCAATGACGCCAAATGCGGGAATAGGTGGGCTATCCGCACATTTTTGATCTAGTAGAATGAAACTATATTCGTGTAATGACTAGTTTAAATGGAAAGGTGGAAACAGACAGCTTTTGCCTTAAGATATTTACAATCCTCAACTGTATTTTGTATCTCTCTCTGTCATCTGCATTGCAATTCCAGCTGTACGTGGGACAGCAGCGTTGCCATCATCCTGGTGACGGACCGAGCGTCATCGACCTTCGAGATCTCAACGTCCCGGATAGAGTCACCGGGTCACAGATACCGGTCACTCGCAAGGTAAGGACCGTCAACAACACTGCAGCTGCTCCTCTGGAACTGTGCAGCCAAGAGCAAAACTTCCTGTGATTAAAATATGTATGGTATGATCATATGCCGAGCTGTTTCATGCAAAGCTGTTTTTGTCCATGAGACTAGGACCAGAATATCTCCATTATCACATCTGCGAGGTCGCAAAGCGACTCTTCTTGCGAATGCGAACACCGTATTTGAAGAAAATGTACCTAACAAAACATGAAATATCAGCAAACTTATTCAAAGAACCATTGAGAGATTCCAGCTGAAGTTTGAGCTCGCCTGAGGCCTGCCATGCAGGGGGAAAGGAAATCTCGAGACCATAGCGCTGACGATCAGGTTGGGGAAATCAGAAGCATCGAACCACAACTTACGGGAAAGGGGCCATGGCAAGGGTCAGAAAAGCCAGTAATGAGGTCGCCCAATGGTAACCCAGATTGTTGTACACTGCGCGGCCGTTAGTTAGCCCTCGACATAATTCCAATCCGCAGAATGCGATGCAATACGGCTGGGGACACGATGCATCCTGTTTGCAACGGGGATCCTCCGTGCATGCAGAGCACGACCTTCGATCCCTGCTAGTGGTATGGAAATAGCTCAGAAGCAAACTTACTTTGAATCCCAAAGAGAGGGAATACACCTCCAAATGTTGACCGAGTGAAGCTGTTCGCTGCTAGCGCGCTAGCTGCGAAGGTGGGATAGGCATCGACTAGGAAGGTGAAGATGCCTGAGTAGACCAGGATAGTCCTAGTAGTAACACGGTCCCATTAGCATCAACTGATTCAAAGACCGGCTAAAGGAAGATCAGGTGTACTTACCCTGCGCCAAATACTGCACTGCCGATGATGGGGGCAATCCAGTGTACATCAGGATAGATCGTCCAGGCAAAGATGAATAGCCCAATTGTCACCAGGGGTCCACCCAGGATCGCTATGAATAATGAATCAGATCTCACCCTCATCCATGTCAGGAAAAGGACCAAAACTCACCTGGAGGCAGCCGCCACTCGGGCTGAAACTCGTCCGGCTTATTATGGGCCTTCTGGTAGTTTCGTTCCAGACGAGCATAGTTGCGCCGCCAGATGGGATCTGACAGGATCGCGATGACCATGCCGACAAAGAGACCCAGAAAGCAGAGACCACGCTCCCAAATTGACATGCCGTACACGGATTGGAAGACCAATTGGAATGCTCCAAAGAAAAGGTACAGAATACCCAATAGGATGGCCGAAAAGATGCACAGATTCAAGCACATAGGCTCGAGGGCCAAGAGGAGAAGAGGGCGATACATGGATCGCATGACTGTCTGCGCCACCGATCGATGCATCTTTTCGATCGGGGCGATCCACCGGTCATCTCCGGTCTCCTTGCGGAGTTTCTGCGCCTTACGCCTCAGGAGTCTATCTAGGTCAGTACATGCGAAGCAGCTATAGCTCAAGGAAATACATACACTGGATGATATGTCTCAGGAACAAGGAAAACCATCGAGACGAGCAAGATGCCAGTCCAGATAAGAAGGACATAGAATGTCCAGCGCCTACGGGAGTTAATCTCGACGCTTATTGCAAAGGGTAAAGAACTTACCAGGTGGTGAATGCATTGATAAAACCACCGACACTATATCACACCGTTAGTCTGTTGAAAATAGGAGGTGCAGTGAACTTACAGAGGACCGAGTTCGGGTCCAACGAATGGACTCGCAGTATAGAGCATCATGGGGAAAGCAAGTTCATGTCGATCAAACAAATCACCCACAGTGCCACCAGCAACACTGAGGAATGCACTTCCTACCAGTCCATTAAAGAAACGACCCACGATCATAGTCTGGGTATTCTGCGCCACCGCGCAGGGAATGAGCCAGATTAGGAACAGTGAAAATGAGACGATGTAGATGTTTCTTCGGCCATAGAACTGTGCATATTCAGCTTTTGACGCTCTTCTCAATAAGCGATTGAACATACCTCTGATAAAGGACTGAGGAAGAGCGGTCCAATTCCTATATCGGTGTCAACAAAAACCTTCAACGCTAAATCCAGCACAGTGATGAATTGACGAACCAAGACCCCAGATGAAAAACGACAATCCCAATGTCGCAATCTCCCGCGAGCAATCAAACTCTTTCATCAATTGGTCATATGTCGTGGTATACATCGACGACGTACAAGTCCTATCCAAGTCAGTATCAACCCAAATTACAACCAATACCACATTGGAGGGTACAGGATATACTCACACACAAAGCGACCCAGTCGAAACAATAATAACAATCAACCACTTCCGCGCCTTGTTCATATTCCTTGGATTCATCGGATCATTCTCCTCCCACCCAACAACAAACCCCGTCTCCCCATCTGAAACAGCTTCAACATCCTCCTCCCCCTCAAGCCCATCCCCACCTGTACTAACCCCATCATTCAACGACCAGCTCCGCTCGATAGATCGCGAAGCATTCGACCGCTGCTTCTGCAGACCGCGCTCGTGCGGGCACGCAATCGGCGCAAACGTCCCATCCTCTTCTTCTTTACTTCCTTCCAGCTTGTCTGAACTTTCCTCGTCCTGCGATAGGCGTGGATTGTCCCGAGGAGCCGGATTTTCCTTCTCGGCGCGAATGCCGGGAGGCGAGGTTGATCGCACGGACATGGTTGTTCTGTGTTTGTCGGGCCATGCAGTGTCGGGATCCGTTGGGGGGTGAATGGCAAGATTGCCAAGATTGGCAAGATCGATCTGCAGCTGAAATCGAAGGTGAACTTAAGCTTCCCTGGTATGTCTCCTGAATGGTAAATTCGGAAGGGGCGCTTGATAATCGGTTATCGCGAGCCGCGACTAGTTCCAGGCTAATTTTTACCCACCTCGGTCCAATGGCGGATCATTTCCGAAGCTAACCCCGAGTTTCGGACAAATGACCCCGCTTGGTACTAACGATCTATAGTTTATTAGGCGACAGGAACTGTTAGTTGGTTAGTTAATTCTGATGTGTTTACTATTAGTTACTCTAAGGGCCATACATTGACGGAGAAAAAGCAAAATAGGGTCGGGTGTGCTCAAATATTAGTATCCGATTCGCCGGGTCCTTTGCTGTGCTACATGGGTTGCACAATAAGCTTTTAAGGTTGGGCAAAGCTATGATCTTCAAGAACTAGAAATTCTCCGGGATTGAATATCGATCGACTAAATGACAACCGCCTTGCGCAGCCAAGAACTGTCATCTCGCACGTGGCAGCCTCCACGTGGAGATGAACTGCATTGTGACGATCAACAATTCAATCAGGTTTAAGTTTGGATGAGCCAGCTGTATCACATTGATATGTTCATTATCTAGTTGCTAGCACTACTAGGTAAACACTAGGTAAACCCGATTAACAATATCACTCCAGTTAAACATCCCCATCAGAAAAGCAATTCACCATAGCCCCGTTGCTCCACCAGAACTCCAGATAGCCATCCAAAACACGGCGCTACCTTAGCAATTATCGGATCTTCCAGAAACCCATAGACCATCCCAAACTCAGCTATACATGAAAGGAAAGTGCGCCAGTATATCCCGGATTTTCTAACAGGCAATCATCTCCATCTACAGAGCCTGGGTCAACTGGCTGCCAATACCGGCAGCATTCTCCTCGGCCCATGAGCCCCAGAGAGCCTGCTTGCCCTTGATCTTAAGAGAAGAGCCGATAGACTTTGTGTCCTGCTCGACCTTGACGGCGTCCTTGGTGGCCAGCACCAGGACCTCGAAGAACATCTTAGTCGCGTCGGCCTTGGTGGTACGGTTCTCAGGAAGCAGATCTTGGAAGAGCACACCCTTCTTTTGTTCAGAGTCACCCAAGTGCTCGCGCAGGATATGTACGGCATGCTTGGTGCCCACAGAAACGGCCTCGGTGTCAACGGGGCGAATAGTATCATCGAGGTCCTCGAGGGGTTGGGCATCGGTCTCATCACCGAAGTGCATATCCTGGACACCATCGTCTCCGGGGAAGTCAATTTCCGAGTGCTGGTTCATGGTGGTGTCGAGGGCGATGCCCTCGTCAACGGGCGCAATGGCATCATCGTCACCGAGTTCCAAGGCAGGGATATCAGCAGCAACCACGTCCATGTCAGAGATCCCGCTGTCGCGCTTGCGCTTCAGCTCACCAGACTTCTTGACCGAGTCCAGAGAAAGAAGTCCACGCAGCTCAGGGGCCCAACCACGACCGCGCTCCTCGCCAAAGATGCTTGAAACGAAGTCACCGTTCTGTTGCCGAGTCATCAGAGTGAGGAGAACCGGGTCGCGGGGAAGGAAGGAAGTGGGTTTCAGGATTTCAGAGCGATCGGCCTGCTGCGCCTTGAGGTGACTGTTCGAGATAGTCACCCGTTCATCCATTTCGATCAACTTCTGACGCTTGGAGCGCTGGCCTTGCTGCGCTTGTGCTTCAGGAGTAGCCGACACGTCACGGTTAAATTCTTCCTCAAGCTGGTGCATCTGGACGGACCCAGCGTCCGAGAGAGGACTCTCCGAGTCACGCGCGAATCGGTTCTCTTCGGCGCGAGGAGTCAGGCCACCAAACTCGTCATCACCCGCAAAGTCCATTGGGGCATCGGCGAGGGGGTCGTTCAAGTTGTCGTTTCCATCCAGGTCCATCTTGTCCAGCGGGGCATCATCTTCTCCGATATCAAGATCGATGTCATTATCAATGAGCTTTCCGGAATCACTGAACATATCTTCTTCCATCGGACGAGCCGGGGGAGCGTCTCGACCAACTTCCATGGTGGTATCCATTCCCAGGGGAATCTCATCCTCACCCAGGTCGAGATCGACCAGGCTGGGGTCCTCAAGACGTGCAGGCTCTTGGGAGACCGAACGACGGAGAGTGCTATCAGGCAAGAGCTGGCTGCCAAAATCCAAGGTACCAGGCTGCTTTCCAGTCGATTCCAAGTTCAAGTTCTGAGGGAACAGTAGCGATGTGTCAAGGTTGGTGAAGAGATCGGTTTCGGTCAGCACATCGGGAAGGGTAATGCCACCCGGAGCGACAACCGTGCTCGTCAAGTCATTGTTGTTTGTGAGACGGAAAGCCTAATTATATGTTAATTGATAATCGAGTCGAACAGAAAAAACGTAAGTTCATACCATCTTGATCTTCATCAAAGCCTCATTGCAATCATCCAAAAGGTAACGTGCCTTGCGGCTGTAAATTCGCACGACACCCAGCAACAGCTGGCCGCTGAGTCGTAGAGCCATGGGCGCCTGGCCTTGGTCGACAATGGCGCTAACACTACTCTCAATGTCGGACTGGAGAATGTGTGATTTGGACAGCTTGCGCTCGATGTTGGCCGACAGCCAGACGCGAGCCAGCGGCCCCGTCTTGGAGAGAAGGGTCTCGGAGTAGAACATGGCGCGTAGTCAAAGTGTAACTATACACAGACAAGGTTGTCCAGGTGGTGGAAAGACGCAACCCGCCCTGCGCGGGGTGCCGAGTAGACAGGAAGCTTAACGCGCTGAATTGAAAACAAATACTCGAGGGTGCTGTACACGTTCAACCAGAATAGGCGACGCAGGAGGGTCGCGACCAAAGATCAAAAATAAAGATAATTCGCGTTGGAGTCACGTTCGTTGATACGCGAGGGATGGGTCTCAGAAAAGAAAACGGGGGCGATGCGCGTCGGGTGGGAATCAGGCAGTCAGGTGCCTTTCTGCCTTTCGCAGTGATGCCTGCTCATGTAATCGAAAGGGGCTGGGAATGTACCACGCTAAACCCAATGCGTAAACATCGGATAATACTTAATGCGAGAATCGCCGGAACTAACCCAATCGGGTAAAGCATCAGCATTGGGACTTGACCGTTTCCATTCGCGTTAGACATTTATGATAATCTCCTGTCAAGTTGTTGCTTTTTGTGCTGCTTGACTTAAGATCATCTTTCTCTATTTGTGTTTTCTTCCGGTGGTTGGCTTGAATTGTCGATCTTCCGCATTCCCACTCAGCTCTATCCGCCCGTCTAGCCCCCCGGTTTTGAAGCTGCTGCCAGATCGCATCTTGGAAAAGAACGTCCCTCCATAAAACCCCTCAACTCTGATCCGGGCGGGATGCAAATTGTCCTACTCTAGATTCGACGCCTCTTCTTCTTTGTTCAAGTTCTTTTCCTTTTCGTCAAAGCATGAGAGATGTCAAGGTCGACGACACCTGCGCTACCTCTGCATAATGCACACCTCGAGCCTCCGCGGCCCCCGTCCACCAATCCGCTAGGTGCGCGACAAGATGCACCTTCTTCGGTAAGTGCGGACATTTAAAAGACCCTATCTGTTCTCAATGCTTGGTTCTTTGCTCGGCCAAACTCTCAATTACAATTACACCACTAACACGTCGGATCTGTTGCCTCAGACGTCGACCTCTACATACTCATGGCTCGAGCCTCATGAAACCGCCGAGCGCCTACAAACTTCCTTGCAGCATGGTTTAACTCCCGCCGAGGCTGAGATTCGTCTCGCACGGGAGGGCCCTAATGAACTTCCCCACGAGGACCCGGAACCCCTATGGCTCCGGTTTCTCAAACAGTTCAAGGAAACCCTGATTCTCCTTCTCCTCGCATCAGCCGGAATATCCTTCATTATGGGCAACCTTGATGATGCCCTCAGCATTACACTCGCGGTCACAATCGTTGTGTCGGTCGGCTTTATTCAGGAATACCGGTCGGAGAAGTCCCTCGAAGCGCTGAGTCGTCTTGTTCCGCATTATGCCCACCTCATTCGTCACCTCCCGGGAACAGGTTCTGGTGCGGAGAATGCTCGCGGGGCCTGGGGTGGAGTTGGAAGAACTCAGAAGCAAGAGCCCGGGTACAGCGTCATCTGCGATAAAAGCGTCCACAACTGTCCCTGCTAGTGACCTTGTCCCCGGTGACATGGTTCTCTTCTCTACAGGTGACCGCATCCCTGCCGATATTCGAATCACATCCGCAACGGACCTCTCGATCGATGAATCAAACTTGACTGGCGAGAACGAGCCAGTGGTGAAGTTTGCCGCAGCCCTTCGCGGTACACATAGCGGTAAAGTTCAGGCATTGAAGGCTACTAGCCCTCCTCGATCCCCGTTCTACGATGCCCCGGCTACTGGCGCCGTCGGTGCCGACATTCGCCTGAATGAACAGCACAACATCGCTTTCATGGGGACTTTGGTCCGTTCGGGCTATGGTCAGGGTATTGTTATCTCCACCGGTGCCAGGACGGAGTTTGGGGCTATTTCGGCTTCTTTGCAGGAGATCGAGAGTCCTCGGACTCCATTGCAGTTATCCATGGACCGCCTTGGCCAAGAGTTAAGTTGGGTCTCATTCGGTGTCATTGGTCTGATCATGTTCATTGGTCTCTTGCAAGGCCGTAAACTTCTGGAAATGTTTACGATTAGTGTTTCCCTGCTGTTGCAGCTATCCCAGAAGGATTGCCCATCATTGTAACTGTCACTCTCGCTCTTGGTGTGCTCAGGATGGCCAAGAGAGGAGCGATCATGCGAAGACTTCCCAGTGTTGAGACACTTGGCTCGGTCAACGTTGTCTGCAGTGATAAGACCGGCACGCTTACGCTCAACCACATGACGATTACCAAGATGTGGCATTTTGACAGCCCCGAGCCTTTTGACGTTCAGCGGGATATGACTTCAGTGCTCTCGCCTGGGCCAGCTGCTCGCACTATTCTCCGAGTTGGGAATATTGCGAATAACGCTCGCCTGTCCCGCACGCATGCCAACTCACCGGCCACTGCATCCTCCGCTGCAGTGCTTTCTTCAACCGTTGATAGAAACTCGAATGCTGTAAAGAGCCGTTGGGTCGGTCAGCCTACCGATGTTGCCATCTTGGATCTTCTTGATACTCTCGGCGACGACGATGTCCGCGAACGGATCAGTGCGCGGGTCTCTGAGACTCCCTTTAGCTCTGAGCGAAAATGGATGGGTGTGATCATCGGTGGTGGTAGCCTCGGTGATTCAAATGTTGCTTATATTAAAGGCGCTCTTGAGCAGGTTCTCGCTCGGTCGGATACGTATCTGACCAAGGATGGCCGAGAGGTCATCTTGGACGAGCCCAGGCGACAGATCATCCGGGATGCTGCAGAGCATATGGCAAGCGAAGGTCTCCGAGTCCTCGCCTTTGCTAGCGGCGCGGTCCGAGAGCCATATAGAGGTAGGCGAGGTTTCGGGCAGTCGTTCTGGAACTCCCACATCCAACTCTAGCAGCCCGGTCAACGACGATGATCGTTATAATGGATTGACCTTTCAATCTTCGCTCGCACGAGTCCGGACCACAAGATGAAGATTGTTCGGGCGCTTCAATCTCGCGGAGATGTCGTGGCCATGACTGGTGACGGTGTCAATGATGCACCAGCTCTGAAGAAGGCCGACATTGGCATTTCTATGGGCAAGCTGGGCACCGATGTTGCCAAGGAGGCCGCAGACATGATTCTGACAGATGACGACTTTTCGACTATTCTACGAGCAATCGAGCAGGGCAAGGGAATCTTCTACAATATCCAGAACTTCGTTACGTTCCAGCTTAGTACCAGCGTGGCTGCGCTCAGTCTGGTGCTGGTCAGCACTACCCTCGGCTTCGAGAATCCGCTGAATGCCATGCAGATTCTGTGGATCAGTGAGTTTTCTTTTTTGTGTCCGATTCTTTTTGTAACTTCTAACTTCATTCCAGACATTCTCATGGACGGGCCACCTGCCCAATCCCTTGGCGTCGAACCAGTCGATCCGTCTATCATGAATCGGCCTCCACGCCCTAAGACAGCACGGGTCCTGACAAGGCCGCTCATCCAACGAGTGCTCACCTCCGCCATGGTCATCATGCTTGGTACACTCGCAGTCTACATCCATGAGATGGGAGACATCGACGACGGCACGCCCTTAGGCAAACGCACCCGCGTCGTCACCGCCCACGACACCACTATGACCTTCACATGCTTCGTCCTCTTTGACATGTTCAATGCTCTGACATGCCGCAGCGAGGGCAAGTCTATTTTGCGCGGCCAAATCTCACTATTTGGAAACAAGATGTTCAACTACTGTGTCCTTGGCTCGTTGGCTGGTCAGGCCTGTGTCATCTACCTGCCCTTCCTGCAGCGTGTCTTTCAGACTGAGGCTCTGAGCTTCAGCTCACTCTTCAAGCTCTTCTGTCTTGCTAGCTCTGTGTTCTGGATTGATGAGGCCGCAAGTACCTTAATTATGTTCGTCTCCAGCGCGGTCTGGGCGCTGGGTACAGTGCTAATGTCTGATATGCTTTCCGAGAACTGGCATTGGATGAATTTCCAGTGAATGTGTGTAACCTACGTGATTGGATTGATATCCCCTATACATAATAGATGTTTTATGCCTATGCAAATGTGTTCATGTTAATTTATTACTGATTATTGGTACCTAGGTAGATGATCTACCAGATAGGTCCTGGAAACAGCAAAAATTGACCGACGCAGGGTCGAACCTGCAATCTCTTGATTCGTAGTCAAGCGCCTTGCCATTGGGCCAGCCGGCCTGCTTGTTGAAGAACTAAGCAGAATTTTGCACTGTGGGGCGCCGGGGTGGTGTCGGGTACAGTGGCAGCAAAATACTTAGCAGGTCACTACGGAGTACACATATCATATTTCCTCTTGTCGACGCTTCTAGGACGCTTAGAGCCGGGCTCAGTAAGTGCTTAGTGATTGAGATTGACCGGTGGGTGCTGGTTCGACTACGGATTATTCAGAGGTATCACTTAACCACTCCACGCTCAGTCTCTACCTGAGCACTGGAAAAATGTGGTTCTCGATGCTCCTCTTCTGGCAGACTTACTATGCGGGGTTGGGGCCTGGGGTCTAGTAGAAGCTGTTCTGCTGGTATGGCAGGGATGTGAATGTGTCATCTTGCAACTTGAAGAGTGGGTTTGTCCTGCATGTACTCTATTTGAATGGCTGTGCAGCCCTAGGGAAAGGGGATACAGAGAGATTAATATATAAGAGACGACACGAGTCCGTGGAGTTATTGCCGAGTTTCGCTTAGCAATATACCAACGATACCTATTCTCTCAAAGGAATCAGTATAAAGTTTTAGACTCGTGATCAAAGTCTGTGATTTGCTCTTGAACATCAGCACTGGACTATGGAAGATTGGAATAGGATCTTATAGACGGATAAGACTTGGGTTTCGAGTAGCTCTTACGTTCCTTGTAACTCGGAGCCAAGGTCAAGAGGTTCTTCGTGACCGTGTTGATAATCTCAAAGTATAATGCTACTGGATTCTATATACTATATCGAGGGCTGCTCAGTCTCCACTTAGCCGACTACGGAATATAGGGGGCTTGATTTGATTTCGATCTCGCCGTGGGTCTAGTCTATAGGGGCTTATCTAGTGCCCTGTTATAGTTCTTCTAGAAGAAGCATGTTCAGTGAAGGTCTCCGGTATCCACTTCACTTCAGGAGAGTTCATATTGACCGATAAGCAAGATAAGTTTCTCCACTAGATAACCAGGTCACACGAGCAGCCTGCCCTAGTACATACAATAATAAATCCTGCTACCTAACAAAGAGGGTATATACAGTCGGAGACTACATCCAGGTGTCGCATCGGTGATATCTTCCGAACGGCAGAAAGAGCCAGGTAGTTCACTCGTCCAATTGCCATCGCCGGATAGAAGTCTTTTGCACTTTTATCGAGGGTTGTGCATTCCAATGAATGAGTACTCGGTACTGAACCTAGGGACAGGATCACGATAGTATCAGGATCAGGATCGCATTGTGAAATGATAAGATAATGCATTTGGAGTAAATCAAAGCGAGGGTAGATATAGTATATATAGAGTGCATCGTCTGCAGAAGAATGGAGTTCGTCTCCATCTCCATGATTTCCCCGGGTATGTAAGAAGGAAGTTAAAGACGATTTCGGGGCTGAGACTCCGGGACCCATGGACGTCGAAAAATACTGCCTCATTGCCACCTGTGCGGCCATCGGAGCCGAGACGATAGAGTCGCATTTCATGATGATGGAAGAGCTGATATCCTAGACAATAATACATTGTCTTATGTCTTATTAACTTCTTTGACCTATTCTTATTCTTAGGTTGAAGATTGATGAACTATACTATACTAAACTTAGGTTTGGCTCTCACAGGTTTTATCGGGTGGAGCTGACACTGATTATCCCATTGCTATTGTCATAATCATTCTGCCTTCTTCCTTCATCAACCTTCTACAACTTCTCCGGTTTTAACGACTTAACCGCGCCTCCCTTCCGGTTTTATTCTCCTTCTCGAAACTGTCTAGTCTTCAATTTCCCGAGGTCCGCCTTTTTTTATCTTGGCCAACCAACCTTGATTTTTTTTCCTTCTTCAAGGTCCGATTTTAGGCCTCAAGTGGAGACCGTCGATCCGACTTATTCCCGCATTTCTGGACACAACGTTTTTCAGTCTTTCTTATAGTCTCCTTCCCCCGTGGCGACTTTTTTGTTTCTCCACACGGTCCTATTCAATTCTCCAACTTCCAACTTTCGCCCCCGGGGCGATTGCGGGTTCTTACGCTCTTTCGCTCTTCCGGATTTTTCTACAACACTCCACACTCCCACACTCCTGCATACCAATCTCGGACGCACGCGAGCTCTCACGAGCTCTTGATTCAATTCCTCACCATGTCGGCGTTCAACGGGAAAGCCCCGTACGCCCCGGACTATGCATCCTACAACTGGATCGGTGCTCCCTCTGACTACAAGCTTTCGACCAACCCGGACCTGGGCGGTAGATTCCTGTACGTGCCTTCCCAGGCCCTTGACTAATTTTCTTCTTGCTCATCGGATTCCTTTACAGGCACCGAAAACTTGAACAGTTTGTTCAACTCGGTGACCAGGCCTACATTATTGTGGCCTCCATGGTGCTGGTCATGGTTCCTGGTCTCGGTTTCCTATACCCGGCCTGCTCGCCGAAAGTCCGCCCTGACATGATCTGGGCCTGTATGGCTTCATTCTCTGTTATTACCTTCCAATGGTACTTCTGGGGTTACTCTCTAGCTTTTTCTCCGACCGCCACAAACGGATATATTGGAAACCTGCGCAACTTTGGCTTGATGAAGACCCTGGCTGATCCCAGCCCTGGTTCGCCTCTGATTCCTGGTCTTCTTTACGCTTTCTATCAGGTACTTTTTCAGCTCTGATCGATACAATGGCTGAATTTACAGTTCTGACTCGTGTTTTAGATGCAATTCTGTGGCGTTACTGCAGCTATCGTCATGGGAGCTGTCGCTGAGCGCGGTCGCCTTCTCCCAGCTATGGTCTTTACTTTCATCTGGGCCACGATCGTCTACTGCCCTTTGGCCTGCTGGGCCTGGAACATCAACGGCTGGGCGTACAAGTACGGTGTCATGGATTACGCTGGCGGCGGGCCCGTCGAGATTGGCTCGGGTTTCACTGCCCTGGCCTATTCTATGGTCCTCGGTCGCCGACAGGAACGCATGATGCTCAACTTCCGCCCTCACAACGTCTCCCTCATCCTGTCGCTGCTACCCCCGCATCTGGTTTTATTTCTCCCTGGGCTAGTGTGATCCTGGGTGTTGTCACCGGCATCGTTTGCAACTACTCCACCAAGATCAAGTACTGGATTCGCATTGACGACTCGATGGATGTGTTAGCCGAGCACGGAATCGCCGGAATCGTTGGCCTGATCTTCAACGCTCTCTTCGGTGACGACTCCATTGTCGGCCTGGACGGTGTCAACACCGGCAGCGGTGTCGGCGGCTGGGTCATTCACAACTACAAGCAGTTGTACATCCAAATCGCCTATATCGTTGCAACCGCCGCTTACGCCTTTGTCATGTCCACCATCATTGCCTACGGCATCAACGCCATCCCTGGTCTTAAACTGCGTGCCTCCGAGGAAGCTGAGCTCCTCGGTATGGATGACGACCAACTTGGCGAGTTCGCCTACGATTACGTTGAAGTTCGCCGTGATTACCTCGCCTGGACCCCCCAGAAACACGACCAGCATGAGGATGGCCACGAGATCCCACCCGAGCAGCGCTACGGTATCGGCGCGCACTCCGAGATGTTGTGTGCACCTAGTGGTGTGATGCTCGAGGGGCACGCGCCTAATGGGGAGAGCTCTCGCGCTGGCAGTGAGGGTGACGGGGTCATGCAGGAAGTAAAGATTACTCCTGCTCCTCGCCAGGTCGCTGAGCACCAACCTCCGCACCCAGAACGAGCCTGTTGTGTACGAGAAGACGGAAAACTAAACAATCCCGTTTTTCCTTCCTTTGCATGACCTTCAGCATCTCTGCAGCCTTTACATTTCGCTTCGCATTGTTCGATATCCCTTGAGCGTGTTTTTCT